>CM056831.1:2424855-3797355 GCA_029853015.1 Chelidonichthys spinosus
CACGCACACGCAGTTCCACCCGCGAAGCAAAGCTGGGTCCGATGTCTCCAGCTGCCACTGTTTTTCCAGGAGACTCACTTTATACATGATAACCAGCCGGCTGTGTGTGTGTGTGTGTCTGTGTGCATAAGCATGACTTGGGGCAGGTGTGTGGAGGCGAGCATCAGCAGGCATGGCTGTGCTTCCCAGGTGAAACATAAACCCCCCTCAAGGAATGGGAAATGAAAATATCATGTCATCATTATCATCAAAATGAGCTTAAAACTCTTAAAATGGAGATTAAACATGCTGGTATCACTTGATATTTTGGGAAGAAACAAATATTTTTTGCCACAATACTTTAATTGCAATAATGGAAGTTTACCACGATGAACTTGTGTGTTTTTTTTTTTAAATCGATCCATGATAAAATCCTATCCATCCCTACCCCCCATCCATTGACTGATAATTGCTTTGTCCTGAGCTTTTACCTGATAATCCAGACAAAGCTACCACAGCATCACGGCCATCGCTACCAATGCAATTAGCTACTAAGATGACTTTATCACAATATAGAACAATGCCAACCATATCCTTTATTACATGTATGAGGTGGCTGGGACTGATCTGACTTCAGCCTCCATTATGAGCTCAGTGTGTGTATCTGCACACACATACACACAGCTCCAGGAGCATGAAGTGCACTTGTGATGCACAGGTGTCATCAGCAGAAGCCTTTGTACACTTAAGCCCCGGCCCATCTGTTCCACGGATGCCCAGCGGAGAGGGGTCACAGCCACAGCCAGGCACTACTCCTCCACTGATGACACAAGCAAGATCTCCGTGATTATGGAAATGATCAGCTCGTATAATGAGTCCTGGGATTCATTCATATTTGCACTTTCCTATATCTGATGTTGAATTTGGCTGAAAGATAAAAAGAAGAGTGTGTGTGCTCGGTAAATTGTTCCAGGCCATGTCATGCTCTTGGTTTGTACACACGGAAGTGTGATAAAAATGTCCTCTGGATAAGGACTTTAAGATAAGGGCTGGCAGGGGGCCGAGTCTCACGGCCAAGTTTAACCCCCCTCCCAGCAGCAATATTTAGAGTAAACTGCTGCTCCTACTACGGCCGCAATGTTATAAATAAAAACACAACATTTTGATCCACTTCTTCATCTATGTTGCAAAAAAAAGGATGGAAAAAGTAGAACTATGCATCATAGCAACTGACAACTAACTGCCTTTTAGTCCTGTAACCCATTTCAATGAGAGAGCACTCTGCTCCAGTTACAGGGGGTTAAAAATAGGTCTCACTCAGTCACCACTTAGCCTGGCAATGTGGAGAGCAGATTGTAAATGAGCACAGTGAAGTGCTTGAATGGCAGCCCTTGACGCTGACTCTCTGGACTCTGACACACACACACACACACTGAATGTAAAGCAGTAACACACACTGGTCACGATGCAGCAGTCAGCACACTTATCATGCATTAAGGGTCTGTATGTAGGGCAGATAAGGACAACAGCAGCGCTGTTGTTCTGACAGAGTGTGAGAAGAAATGATGCTTGGCTGTACGCTGCTTTGCTAATACAATGATGGTATGACCTCAATAAAGCTTCGCTGCACTTCTGTACTCAAACTTTACGTTTGCCCTTCTCTTGGAGGCCCGTTTAGCAGCTGAGGACACGTGTCCATTCATCTAACAGTCTGACAGATGACGAGAAAAAAGTGACCAAGAAGCGGTTAGATTGACAGGCTGGTGGCAGAAAGGCTGGGAGGTGGTAGCTGCCCGACACTGAGGGTGAGATGTTCCTCTGGGCTATAAGGAATGTGACAGACGAATGCTTACTGCACCTTCTCTCCATCTCTTCCACATATTCATCCACCAAATAATGAGATGGCAACAACAGTTTATGCTGAAACATCGACAGGAAACTCAGCTGTTGTTTTTACAAATGTTTTATAATTACTGTATTATTGTATGTATTGATCTTCTGGCCACTTGTACAACGAGCTGTAAACACAAGAATCTGATATTCACTCTTCTTTTAGCTCTGTTTTGTTCTCCACCAGCTGTCTAACTTTAGCTGCCTGTTCTTTGGCAGGGGGCGGGTGGTGTGCTGCGTTTTTTTCTAAAATAATAAGATATTTAAAAACAGTTGCTTGTAGAACATGGAACAAATGTTGATGAGCTTTGCCAGAATGAACAAAAACATCGAACTTGTGGTTCATAAAATAAAAACGATGATCTTAAGGCACTAAAGTTGTGGGGTTTTTTGTTCTTATTCTTTGCCTTTTTGAGATGAGGTTGTGTCAATGCCTTAAAAACATCTCTATAAATACAGATTTAAAAAAAAAAGGCCCAATAAAAGAGAATAAGATAAGATGTATATAGCCTATATATATATATATATATATATATATATATTTTTTTTTTTTTTTTTTTTTTTTTAAAGAAGACCACTGCCTTCATGAACCTTCTCCATAAAGCCTCAGTTAATCTGAGAAAGTGATTAGCTCCTGCTGCATGCATAGCTCGTTAGAGGGACAATCAATGCCCCTGCTCATTCTGTCTGTGCTTCATTAAGCACACCACGAGGCGTCACCTCGACAGGGCTTGAAAAATGCTGCTGGTGGACGGCGCTCTGGGGTTACAACCACATGTCTGCAAACATTCTGCTTCCAAACACAACTTTGCTTCAGTCAGAATCACATGGTTGCTCCTGCTCGCCCACAGGCTCCGTCACATTGAATATGGACCCCAAGACCCATGGAGAAGGGATTATACAGTGATCACACTAATGAAAGGCATGAAGTGCGGCGGGTCACATATATACACTTTTCCTGCAGCCAGGCTTAATGTCCTTACTAATGATAGTTATTTAAAAATACTCCTCACAGTTTGCAGGCTATGTGGAAGAGTCTGAAATGTATATGTGTGAGGTCATGCCAGGCGAGGAGGCTGAAGGGAGGACGTGACCCGGGAGTCTAATCGCAGCCCCGACCTGATTCTCTGCCGCCATTTCACCAAGTGGCCTGATTCAGACTGAGCTAATGTTACTCCGTTGTCTACATACACTGCTGAGGTGCCAAGGAATTCTGTCATGAAAGTTGTTACATACACAACACATAATTACAACAATTCAGCTAAATCCAAAGTCCTACCAAAAGTTGACAAAACAGTAAAGGGTTCATGATCATGTTGATACACATTTATTGCACTTCTGACATACAAGCAGTCTGTTACTGCTCATCAACTGCACATATATAATTGTTCATTTGTCTTGGTTTTCAAAGTTAAGGTGCCCTATACTGCATGTTTCTCCCATGTGAAAACTCTCTTTCTGCTTGTTAGCAGAACAAATGAGACATTACCACGGTTTTACAGACTGCAGACAGTGGCAACGGGGAAATGAGTGAAAGTCCACATAAGGTAACATCACGACAGGATCCTGACAGTGTGACATTTTATATTAGTGATGGTCTAAAAATATAATGTTGTGGGAATCTCCCGAATCTGTTGCACAGAGGCGTGTTGTTCTTTTTTGCTTTCTTCTATTTGTCCCTAAACTAAACAACTCTCCTGTTCCAGCTGCCACCACACCTCCACCCATGAGAGCAGGCTACAGGGGGCAGCTGTCCTCACATTCCTCCTCACCCTCCTGCTGAGGAATCCATCTTTTCTCAGACACAACAACTAAACCTGATCTGAACTGTGAAGTCAACTTTGAAGTGTCTTAGACTTGCATTCTCATTCTCATTATCTCAGTAAACATTGTAAACATGAGTTTATGTTCTCAATCTCTAGTATCAAGTCTTCTTCAATCCAGCATGATGTTCATTTAGTACATTATGGTCCATTTAGAGTCCACCAGACCAGAAAGCAGGTGATGCTTTAGGGCGGGGCTAACTGCTGATTGACAGGTCGCTACCACTGCAATTAGCTACTAAGAAGAAGAACACTTAATACAAGGGTTCTGCATGAAACTTGACAGTGAGCTACAATGGTATATGGGCTCCTTTAAGGTCTTCGCTCAGGGTTTAAGACGGCTGCGCTGCTTTCTCTCTGTACTATCCTACACAGTTGTTTATATTGATGCTGCTTCCCAGAGCCAGGTGTACTTTCTGACTGCTCAGCAGTTTCTTTGTGATTCCTGCTCCACCTCCTCCTCCATCTTCTGGAAACTAGTCATTTGGGTATTCCATCGAATCA
Source organism: Chelidonichthys spinosus (assembly GCA_029853015.1). Classification (NCBI taxonomy): domain Eukaryota; kingdom Metazoa; phylum Chordata; class Actinopteri; order Perciformes; family Triglidae; genus Chelidonichthys; species Chelidonichthys spinosus. The sequence continues at coordinate 2,429,052 of CM056831.1, forward strand.
ATCACACAGTTGTTGATGGTTGTAGCTCCCCAAATAGTCATCTGTCCAGCAGTTCCTGCACTTGGACTCCTAAAGTCTCCCCAAACAATAATCACAATTTGCATGGCATTACTTCCCGAGGCAAGGCCAACTGAAGTGCACTTCCAGGCAGTTAATCTGTCTTATTTAATGCATAAAGAAATGCTTTCCCTTCCACTTCTGAGAATCTCCAGGGACACTGTAAGTTTAGAAATATGAAAAGAAAAAAAAAGGTCAAAAGTTTTTCGTTAGATTTTGAAGAAATACATCAGACAAGGAAGGAAAACTTTTTTCAGAAAGTAAAATATGGCTGAGGTCTCCAGGGAAGTCCTAATAACATTCTCAACACATTCTCAAGGGGAACTTCTCAATTTGCAACATCTAGCGCATTAGTGCCGCCGGCAATATGCTTAGGAATGAGAGCGCTGGGACCCGGCGGAGATAAGCGCCCAAACCCTGAGTGATTTCATTAACACGGAGCGAGATATCTCGTGCAAGGCAGGCTAAACCCACGGGCACGCATCGGGGAGGCTTTAACCTGCCACGGTGAGAAGATTTAAACACATGCACCCCTCAGACATTTTCCCTCATCACAAACTGAACGCAGACTCCATCGTGGCATCGAGCTTTGGGACATGAACACACCTTTCCCTGGTGTTTGTGTTGCACTTGTCACTGTGAAGCTAATCTGCCTGCTATTCATTTAGACCATGGCAGATTCAGACTTTTAGAGGGGGGAATATACTGTAGCTGTGAGAAAATATGAATCTTCAGAAAACACATGGCAGAGGAAGACGTGCAGGATCAGAATGTAAAATGAATTAAAAGGGCAGAGAGCACAAAGCCTCGCAGAAAGATCAATAAAACACACTAATTGTTATTCACAGGTTGTCCTGCCCGATATTCAGCGATGCTAGAAGCCAGCATGCTCATGGGAATAATGCAAAGAGGTACATTATAACTGCTGCATTATTAAACGTCTGTGGGTAAAGTGGAACTGAAGTACAGTTTCTGTCAGAGAAAGGAGGGGAGAGGTCTTGATATCGAGCTAAATACATATTTTACTGGAACTTCAACATGATGCAGACGTCATAATTCAAAGTCAACTTTACAACTAAGTGTTAAAGTAGTCTTAGCAGCTAACTGCATTGGTAGCGTGGTAGCGGCCGAGGTAGCAACCTGTCAGTCACAAGGCAGCCCCGCCCTAAATCATACCCTGCTTTATGGTCTGTTGGACTCTAAATGGACCATCATTTATTACATTTATGAAACGTCATGCTGGATTAAAGAATACTTGAAACTAGAGATTGAGTCCATAAACTCATATTTACAATGCTCATTTTCTCATAGACTTCCATGCAATCAGAAGAGTCGCCCCCTGATGGTCAGTAAAGAGAATGACAGTTTAAGGCACTTCAGCCTTGGCTTCGCATTATAGAACCAGAGGTTGCCGCCTGGTCAAACCCTGGCATCAACGAGGTATAGATCAAGTTCTTACAGTCACCTCCTATTTGAAGCCGTTATTTTATGGGGCTTTGACGTAATACTGTTCATCATGGGAATTAAAAATGAGAGGCAGCAGGTGTCAGTGTAGAGTTGGTAATCAGCTCTCCATCTTTGTCAGCAGGGTGGCCCTGTGAGCATTAGGGAATACTATTAAAACAATTGAGGGATCAGCCAGGGTGGCTATTAGTTCCACAGCAGTTTAATCAGGACGTTCACAATTGTGCACACTGCCGAGTATGCACATGGTGGCAGTAGTGATGGGGGGCTTGGTGCTGTGCAGACGTAGATAAGTACAAAGTCTGCCGTTCATGTCAGCTCTGATCAAATGGTGTTAGCCTGAGGAACCAACGGAGTGCAGCCAGGTCACTAAATTAGAGCAACGCCGTGTGATCTAAGACGGATTAAGACTCCAACTAACATCACAATTGGAGTGGCACTGAATCCACGGTGCTCTGAGCACTGTAGCTCATCACTCATTTGGCTTCGGGTGTGTTGATATTTAGCACTTCAGAGTACAATATTGCCTGTGCAGTAGTCCGTGTGTGAGGTCTGAGCTTGCATGAACTGAAAAAGGTGATGTTCTGAGTTCCAGCTTATCTCTAAAGACAGATCATTTCAGTCAATTCCCCCGAGACAGGAGCCAAAACTAAGTGAATACATCCTCCTTAGTCTGGAAGAGATAAGGAGGATGAAGCTCCTTCCCTGGGACACTAAGTTAGTTAAAGCACTACAGCCCCCAGATGATGAATAAATATACTTTTGTGTATTTCATATTTACATTTTCAATAGTGTATTGCAAATATACTAACAAAGACTATCTGAAAATATACTTAAAGTACAGTATGATGAGACTTTGAAGTATTATTTTCCATAATAACACTTTAAAAGACTTAATTGTAATATAATACATGTTAAACAATATGAAAAATATATCCAGACCACCAAATTAAACTGCTTAACTGACCCATAACCTTTATTAAAAACGGTAACAAAACATATAATAAATAATAAAAGTATGGCTCAAGTTTGAGAGGCTTGTTGTTCCTACACCTGGAGGAACCTGGAGTTCCACATCCTTCATTACTCTTTACTGGAATAAAGACTGATAAGAAACACCCTTTGTTTCTTACATGGGTATAGCCTTGTTTTTATTTCCCTATTCTGAATACAGAATAAGAATCGGTATTGGTGTTTCCAGCCTGGGTTTGACTCGCTATCACATCAGAAAGGAAATATGTGATATCACTAGTTTCTGTATGTTTTACTTTTCCAAATTAGTGAAAAGTGAACTTCCTTGTCCTTGTTTCTCAGTCAAAGATAGAGCAACTATGGATATTATTCACACAGATAGGCCAAAGAAAACAGTGCAGCAGGAGACCCACAGCTCTGGCTGTGGTGCCCTCCAGCAGAAGGTTCAGACAACTGCCTCTGTTGCAGATGTGGTGAACAACTTCATCCCCCACCACCATTTTCTTTTGCATGCCAAATAATGTTATAAAAACAGCACAGCTGAATGAATGCATTTTACTGGTTTGCAATAATAGATTCATCAAACAATGCTGAGATTTGGGGACTGAGATTAAAGTCACCTAAAGAACTATAATTGGATGACCTGGAATGTCATATTAAGTCCATGCTCCGACCTTTCAAAAGGCAGGCATTTCTCTCCATACCACACTTAAAGTAGGTGGGAGTGGACCTGGGCTCTGCAGAAACTGACCTGAGGGCTGAATACATTTGTCCACTCTAAATCAAACGCCATTCTAAAATATCCTCACCAACAAGCCTGACGCTGTTGTTTTTAAATAGATATATTTGGCTTAAGGACAACACAGTAACTGGTTGGAGTGCAGAGGCCCTCCACCAACCTGGTTCACTGGTGGGGTTTAGTTTCCTCTCATTCAGCATCCTGGCTGTATCTTCCCATGTTGGCAGGGGTTTAATAGACAAACAAACTTGTTTAGTCCAGCATAAAAACAACAATAAATCACAGTGCTGTAGCTTTGGTGCCAGAGGACCTCCATTACATTTCCTGATATGAGAGTGGATGATGGAGAGTGGCTGAAAGCTAGAAAGGCTTGGGTTGAAGGCAAACAGCAGCTAATGCAGAACACGATGAATCACACTATATATACACACATACTGTATTCTAATAGCAGCTTGTGCTAAAGGGACATATCTAAACTGATGCCTATTCTAAACTGTCCAGACTGGTGTGAAATAGCATAGCATGTCATGTCAATAGCATGCGACAGATGTGAAAGGATAAGGTCACCTCTACAGTGAACTACAAAGGGACTGGGTGAAAGTCCAACAGGAGCGAGTCTGGCTGGAGGCCCCTGATCTGTGGCTTCAAAGACGAGAGCGACCCCCTCTATTGAGAGGATGTCACTTCACACAAACACATCAAAGGCCAATATTAGCTAAGAAGCTACGTTTCAGAATGTATAAAACTATCATCATCTGAATAAACTGAAAGAAACTATAATTATAGGGCTAAACATTTACATTTACATTACATTTAGGGCATTTAACAGAAGCTTTTGTCCAAAGCGACTTACAATAAGTACATTTGTCAAAAGAAAGAAACCACAACATATCATTGGCGATAAAGTAAGAGCTAAAAATAGAAACAAGTGTTAGGTCCTCGTCTGAGTAAAGTAGTAGCTGTTCAGCAAGGATACCTTAAGAGCAACAGTGCTATGATCAGAGTGCTATAGGTACGTTTTTTTTTTTGGGGGGGGGGGGGGTGTTAGTGGGTCATGCTATGTAGAGTCGAGGTGAAGTCTGAACAGGTGAGTCTTGAGCCTTTTTCTGAAGATGGCAAATGACTCTGCTGTCCTGACGTTGGTCGGGAGTTCGTTCCACCACTGAGGACCAGAACAGAGAAGAGTCTGGACTTTGCTGAGGGACATTTGTTTGATTTCAGCGATGGTGGTACCAGCCGGCCAGCTGAAGTAGAGGAGCGAAGTGCTCGCTTCGGGGCGTGAGGTATGATTTTCTGAATCAGTCCGATATCGATTCAAAAAGAAATTCGATCAATTTATTTATTAGATACCATTTCCTGTAGCCTCTTCGCTCGTTGGACCGCCCAACAAGATCTGTCGCCGTGAGAGCAATGACCCAAAACACGACGGAAGCTGCTCCATTGACAGCATGGTCCGGCCTGAAGGCAGATGTCTGGCAGCGTTTTTAGATGTAAAACTATGAGGGCAAGGGAGATCTGGACAAAGCAAAGCCATATGTCAGATACAGGGCTGTAGTGAAGTCTGTAAATGAGTTTATCCACGTTTACGTTTACATGCTTTTTACGTCTTCTGAAATATTTTACGTGTCTGTGACCAATCACTGCCTGTGGCAGCTATCAGGAAGCGGCAGGTTGTCTATTGATCAGTGGCTCGGTACACATTGATGTGGTTTGTAGAATGGACTGTTACAAAGGATATTAGGTGAAGCTTCTGCCCCTTACAATCCCAATGTCCATCTCTTTGCCTTAGTCTGTGTCCAAGAGATGGAAAATGCTTCCTGTAAACGCTGGGGGCCCTAGTTTCGTGGTGCAGCGCAGGGTGGCGCAGGCTGGCGGAGCCGGCACAATGCAAGTTTCGACCCGCGCAGCCTTGCTCACGGTCAGTTTGGCAGTTTGGTGGATCGCCTGCGCCAAGATGGGTGTGGCGGCGCAGCAGGGGGAGGCGTCACAGATTCAGCTTGGTGCAGCGGAAGTTTCGTGGCAAAAAGCCTCGCCCAGACTTCGCTGATAGCCCGCCAGCTCCAACCTGGTCTACTCTCGGCGTAAGGCGTAAATAAAGTCCATTCATTCAATGCGAATTACAGCTGGCGGAGTGGAAGTTTGGCTGACGGCGCGCAGTGCGCACACGTCACCGAGACCTCACAGGCAGGTTTCCACAGTTCCAGGCACATTTAAATGCAATAAATAATCACAACAAACACTATTTAATGCAACTAATTGAATCAACACGTGAATTTATATCTATATAGATTGTCCCGTCACATCTGACGTCAGATCAAAGGCGGATGGCACGCGTAACGGAAACTCAGCCTCTCGGACCAAATCATCTCCCTCTCTCTCTCCTGTCTTTTATAATATCGGCATTGTTATTATTATGATACGCGCGCACAGCGCGTGATGTGCATGGTGAGAGCGGCGGCGCTGCTTCTGTCTTCACTTTTGTCAAGTGACGGATCTTGCACTGAACCTCCCCTAACACATTAAAGGTGAGGAGAGGAGCTCATTTGATTGGTGAAGATCTGAATCGGCTGTATTAATCCCAGTCCACGCCTCGTCTCCTCGTCTCCCACTCACGCCTTCTTCTCCTCCCTCTTTCCCACTTGCGCGGGTGGGAGTGACGGGAGGTGTGCCTGCACGAGCCTGCGCGGTGCACGAAACTTGCAAAGTCCAGGCAGACACACCCCGTCGGCGTGGCACAGGTGCGCTGAAAGCTGACTGCGCCTGGTCTACGAAACTAGGGCCCTGGGAACCTTGGGACAGACTCTCAGAAAGCCACTATGGCCAAGGGTGTTAAGACAGACCTCTGGTTCTACTTATTAGCAGTCATGGTCTCCCTCTGGCAAAACAACGCGAGGGGAAGCGGGGAGGAGACACCCTCGGAGGGAGAGGCTGCAGGTCTAAATGAATCCCACATGTTCCCCCTCTGCTCACTCGGCTGCTGGGAGAGTGCTGGAGCACGGCGGACTCTGAGAGGCACCTCGTTGCACTTTCCCGCACTTTTCGCCCACACACTGCTTCGTGCAATGAATCCACATGGATCCGTTTAGCTCAACTATGGCATCACAAGGCACAATTGAGTTTTTTTCTTTGGCACGCACCAGAGAACAACAGAAGGTCACCGCTTCAGAGAAACCGAAACGACTTGAAATAGACAGCGAGAAAAGGAGCACGGTCACGAACTGCAGAGGGCAAGAAAATGAATGTAAATATTCATGGAACCTTATTCCTCCAGAGAGATTCAGTCCGATTTCATTCAGACAAATTGAAGATATCTCCTCGCTGCTCTTCAGGCTAATTACATTTGTCTAATTCACTTATTTCAAAAGAGGAAAACCTGCACTGAACTCCATTAAAACTCAACATGTGCTTGAAAATCACGCTAAGACCATGATGCAATTTGGATTATTCATCAACTGCTGTCGCAGATTAGGACGTCTGTGCTTTTTATTTATTTCTGATGAATCATGCTAATCTGAGATGATCTCACCCGTTAAAAACATATGGTCTCCTGCAGATGTTACTTTACTGGAAACCGCCACTCTGTTGCAACCTTTTAAATGATTCCATGAAACATGGAACACTTATATGAGAAGAATGATGCAGTTACAGCACTGTAACAGACTCTGAAACACGATTTATAAAATGAAGCTTAACAACATAATAACTGTGTTCATCTTCGAGGTTTGACAAAAACGACGGAGGAACCAAATCGAGGTAAACTGGCCTTGACCTGGAGCTTGATGTAATTGAAACAAAGCCCAACTGGTGTTGGTGTGACATGTAAACGGGCTGCTCGAGGATGCACGGGGAGAGGCCAGGGAAGAGGATCTATCAGCATGATCTTAACCTGGGTCGGAATGAGATTAGACCTTTTATTCTTGGCCTGTTTCACTCATCAATAGTGACGGAGGCAGTCTGCTGATCAGGCACGTGTGAACCTTGATGGGGGGAGACCAGGTGGCAGCTCAGGACTACCTTTGTATGAAGGAGAAGTTGCACACAGGACACAGTGTAATGCAGGTACACGAGCGCTGTGAGCAGGAGAGTGACCGTCTAACCTGAACACAAGTCAGGATGGGATGTAGGATTTGAGTCACAATGAGTTTATCGTGGATCATTTCTATTCTCAGGATAATCGTGAATATCACCATGAATGATACAAAAATACATTCATTTATTTATGCAGGAAGAACTTCTGACTTAAGATTATTTGATTGTTTTTCAGTAAAAAGAAATACTCACAATATTTGTTTCTTAAGCAAATATGTGATTCCAGAATGTTTAAGTGCCAGTTTAAGAGTTTTAAGCATTTTTTGGCTGATTCTCCAGATAATATCGCGAATCACAATTATTTTGGTAGGATAATCGTGACACGAACGCCTCACACCTACACAGAAGTGATGATATTATAATAAGATAAAATAACAAATAAAATCAACACGTTCCTTGTTCTGGTGCCCATAGGCTGGACTCCTGACCCCAGCGAGAACCTCTATAGCTTCACTCTGAGGAGACACAACAGCTGGACATACCTTGGCTCGACAGATGAGATATATGGCAGTTCCCTGCCAGGGCGGACTCGACTGGTTCGTGTGTGTTGGATGTATTAGCCGTTTGGTAAATGGTTTGCTCAAAGCCAAACACAGTCCCACAGAAGTCCCTTCAGAAACACACTCTAGGTCATAGTTATTAGACATTTTCAAAACATCCAACAGAATCCTTTGAAGATTTTCTCTATTTGCATTTTCATCCTGATATACAACAATGACATAATTGATCAAAGCCATTACATATGTTACAACAACCTCAAACTTGCTCCCACTGACATTTATTAGACAAGAAATTACAAAATAGCTAGTAAAGTAATAGCTTCTATTACTTTGACCAGAATAATCCTTTCATATGATCCCATGCTTACTAGACGACCTGTTAAAAGTGCACATTTACCACTAAAGACTAAAAACTAGATGTGCCTGCATCGAGTGACTTTAATTAGGTACAGTGGTGCTTTGAGCCAATACAGCGTATACATACTGTGCACCAACCAGGATCAATCGAGATGAAATTAATTCTGCTACACGAAGGTCTTTCTGATTTAGAGACTCCCTGGAATTCTTTCCCCTGAAGCCCCTGAACACCACTCGGGAGCCACTGGACTTGACACGCATAATGACTACATCAGCTTCCCAGTGGCAACGCTCTACGTTACAAATTTAAAAAGAAAGTAATGGTGTTCTATGATGGCGTCAAAGAAACAGAACCTCAAAGAGTCGAGCTTCTGTATGATGAAATCAGAACATTTGAGGGGTGGGGCATAACACAGGGATTGGCTATTTAATTTAAGTATAAGACTTAACTGTTTTTTCACTACCACTCCATGTAAGGGAATGAATGGTTTATTTCTACCTGAGTTTATCCGTGATAGACTGTATAGAAGTGTGGACGTAGTCTTTGTGGCGTCACCCGCATTCCGGTCATCGCCATCATGGAATTGTTGCACTCAGTGACCAGAAGTGACCAAATTTGGACAGAGGGTGGAGGAGCTTAAAGCACTTCAGCATTGGCTTCACTTTTCAGAACCAGAGATTGCCGCCTGAGTATGTCTATTTCCCATAAATGTGACTATTGTGGCTGTTTGCTGCTAATAATCCACTACTCCTCTAGCATAAACACACGCTAAATGAAAAGCAATCCACAGCCTCACACATGTAAACAAGGCAACTGCAAGTTGCAAGTTGACAATGAGGCTTCTTTCTGTGTTTACCTTCAGTCAGGCTCAAAGACGAGCGTTTGAAATAATTCATGGAACAAGAAGTCCTTATTTCCCCAAATCTCTACGGGGAAGTTGAGAGTGCAAAGTGAACACAACACATGGAGCCACAATCGCCACATTGATGGGAAATACGCCAGGCTGGAAGGAACCAGAATTATCCATGAAAGCTGTGAAGCTGCAGGAGCAGGGGATTGTTCTCCAATCTGTCATGATCTTACAGGTTGGAAACGTGCCATGTGTACCAGGAAACCACAGTCAGACTGAAGATAGACCATGAATCAGACTGTGTGAATCTACTGCACAGAGGAAAAAGACCCCTTAGCACCTTCTGAGAGCAGACGCCACACAAGCCTACACTGCAGGCGTCGGACCCTCACTCAAGGTGCTGACGGATGAAGTGCTACAGAGGAAATTACATCTTTATCTAATCTGACAAAGCTGAGCACACCGCAGCGACCTGCTGCTGGTTTCACGCCCAGTTATCTCAGCAAACCGGAAGCCTGCGCCACATGCATTTTGTGATAGGCTGAGGGAATATTTTGGCTTGGTGACCTTGTACGTCAATCTTAACCCCGTCAAGATAATCAAGCTTTATTCTGACATGAGGACAGGATAGTTCCTTATTTAGGATGGGACGAGGATTTTACTTGACAAAGCTGTCTAGTTCACTATCAGAGTAGAGAAGTGAAAAATAGATGCTGATTTACAAAAATACAGGATACAAAAATGTATCCTTTTTTTATGCAGCAAGACCTTATTATTTATGATCATCTTATTTAGGTTTATTTGATTGTTTTTCACTTAAAAAAATATGTCTGTAAAAAATATGTATAATACCAGTATGTTTAAGTGCTGAGTTTCAAGCTGTATATTTTGCTGATTAACAGGATAATATTGTGACAATGTGAAAATGTTATGTCACGTTATCCTGAGCAGAATAATTGGGATTCATGATATTATCATCCAAATATTCTTAAAACTCTTAAAATTGCATTAAAATATACTGGAATCACTTTACATAACAAATCAGTTTATTGTGACACAGATAAGACATCTATTTTAGTGAGAAAATATGTAACAAATCTTAAATAAGGTAATCATAAATCATATTGATGCATATTGATGAGTGTTTTTGATTGTTGTTAATGGCGAGATGACTGGGAATGAATGAGTCTGATTTATGTCATGATATGTTAAATATCCTGCTCTCATGGGAGACAGATTCTTCTTGCTGTCATAGATGTCGTTAATGAGCAGAGGCAGAGCTACAAGGGCATCTTCATAGCATGTCAATTGGTAATTTCCTCTTTCTGAGAAATGCTCCTCCCTTGCAACATGTCAAGCCTGCCAATAAATATCCTTTTTAAATAAACAAACTTAACCCAAATCAGTCGCAAAGTCATACGAGCGCTATTTAAAACAGGCAGCCAAGGCGGTCTGGCTCCCACAGCGAGCATAAACAGCACGGGTTAAACCAACAGTTCCTTTAACTACAGTCGGAGGCCGGGCGCCTGCAAAGCCACTAACGCCACACAGGAGGAAGGCGAGTGGGCTCTAATGGACACCAACACCAGGCACTGAGGCATTAATGACTACAAGCTTGTTTACCCAGCCCCTCGACAAGAAGACGACAGCAGCTCGACACAATCACACACAGGACACGGATTAGGACTAATGAGCCAACATTCAATTAGGTTTTAAGACCTTCAATTAATAAGACACAGAAAGCAGCACGTTTACGTGCCGCAGAGTGAAGAGGCACAGGTCAACACAGAGTGTTTCAGAAAACAGTCAGCACACAGTAAGCATTGCAATCAGGATCCTGGCACACTCCTCTCAGAAAAATGTTTGATGGTTTCATCCCTAAATCAAAATAAATATTTGACACAAAAAGGATACAAATTGGATTTGTACAGAAGAGGACAACCAGAGTGCTGCTGGGCCTGCAGGGAGTCATACATTCATACAATACAAGACACGTCTCCATTTCTTTAGCAGTGGGGATTTCATCACACGACAGGTGAGCTGAACCATCAACCATCAGCCAACTAATTACTTCATAACTAATGTATGGTGAATGCTCCCCAACACCATATCCTCTTAGGGTTTTATGTCTCAGCAGTGCTTTCCTCCCTGGAGGCTCCCACCTACAGCTTAGAGCTGAAACCTGACAGCAAGACCGTTTCCCTTACTGTAGACCTCAATCCCTCCACAGTGGCTGGATGGAGTCGTATCATTCAAACTGGAAGTCCTTCTGCATTTGATCTGTGAAGATAGCCCTCATCAATCTGTTACAATGGGGACTAGGCACAGGGCATGAAAATGTCATACCAAGATAATTGTGATTCATGATTTTATCCTGCTCATATATATAATAATATAATAATAATAATAATAATAATAATAATAATATGATTAAAACTCTTGAAATGGCACCAAAACAAACTGAGATGTGTCTCTAATGTACGAATGCAAATATTTGTTTCTTAATTACATTTCAAGTGATTCCGGGATGCCATTTTAAGCTTTTGATGATTAACTGGATAATATATGAGCATTTTTGAATTATGACATGTTCATATGGCACTACTTTTCTATAAATAAATGTAGCTCAGTTTAATCCTTGACACCTTTTCTTTGCATCGGTGTCTCTGTAAAGGCACTTCTGCTTTATATATAGACTTTTTCAGAGAACAGAAAGTAAATAATAGATTTGTATTTACAGACAAACAAATAAAGCTCTCAGAGTCAAATGTTCTTTGAAGTCTCTTGAAACTTTAAAAACACGCTTATATCTGCTAGCGTATTCAGATGATACGAGTTGTATGTTTATTTGATTGTTTTTCTTATTATTTTATTCTTACCATTCATGCATTTTATGATTCACCCTGGCATTTTCTCTCTGCTGGCCAATCTATGTAATGACACCATTTCTGAACCATTCTAGCAGCAATTTCCATGTTAGATTCTGCAAAAATGTATCTTCTATATCTGTGCCGATACCACTATATTGGCTGACTGATGAATCTGTCAGGCCCGAGTAAATGGGTTAACTATGTACAGGGTCTATGTTTAACCATGTATATACAAAGACACAGAACCTAAAGGGTTAAACATACAAGTACTTGTTTTAACAGTTCATCACCCCCCACCCCCCACTCTCTCAACTAACAATCGGAAATGCCTTTAACAATCTCTACAAGACCGTCAGAGTGGAGAGCTGATGCCAAACAATGCACTGGTAGTCTGAATGAAGTGGACTCAATGGACGTACAGTGAAAAGAAGGAAACAGATGTGGAAGCCGAAGATTAGATTCCTGACAGACTCGTTCTCGTCTCCGTCACTGACGTTTCATAACCCACCTTCACCCCGAGGTCCTGTCCAGATGACCAATCGATGCTTTCCACACATCCATCCATGCCTATGCTCTTATACACTATCACACTTGGCAACAAATGATGAAGGCCAGCCCGGCCCTCTTGAGGAATTACGTGAAAAGGGTAAAACAAAGCTTCCTCGGTGTGGCCATACGGCGCCGGGACAAATTTAGACACATAAGCTACTGTATAATAATGTCGGTATGGACCAGATAAGGCTGGGATGATATAGTGATGTCTAAACCATGACTGAAAGCTTCATTTATCATCAGTCCCTTTGTGACGGGCCGTGGTCATGCTGGGGAGATATAAATAATTCTGTCCTAATGTGTTCTAATTCAATCTCTGTGAGAAACAAACTGTCAGGCATCAGTAAGCCAAACACAGTCACACACAGTGGACAGGGTGTGTGTGTGTGTGTGTGTGTGTGTGTGTGTGTGTGTGTTGCCCATATGATACCAAGTGGCCTGCTGGCTGGCAGTAGTGAGACCTGTAACACACAGCGGTCCAGACTAAAAAAGCCTCGTGTCCCCGGCACTCTGCAGGACTGGAGTGTATATGAGGGACTTGATATAGTTCTTGAACCGGCACATGTCTAAGAAAAGATCAGTTAGTGGCACAGAAACATTATATGTTCCTACTTTTACACTTGTGTTATGTTATTATGGTTAATGACATGTAGATACTGTTTTAGTGATGGGACCGGCATAAAGGGTTTTATCACCATAAAACTTACTCACAATAGGTTGGCCATGGTGAATAGACATGAGATGATATGAAAATGTCACATACTGACCAACATAATTGCAATTCACCATATCCTGATAATCATCCAAATATGCTCAAAACTCTTAAAATGGCCACTTCACATTTGTTAAGAAACTAATTATTCTTATTGCGACACAGATAAGACACATCAACAAATAATCTTAAATAAGATGATGACCATAAATCCCAAGATCTTCCTGCATAAGTAAAGGATAAATCAATATAAAATACATATTTGTATTTTTAAATCTGGCTTTTCCCCCTTCTCTTTCATTAAAGCGAGCTACACAGCTGACGATTATCCCAATAACGAACATTCAATTCAATTATCGCAATCTGGACAAAAATCCTATATATCGTTATCTGGAGTCTTATTATCAGATAATCATAAACATCATCAAGCGAGTGACCTCATCCACATGGTCTATGGTAGAAGTGACAGTGAACAACACAGGATATAAAATATATCTCTATATTTGTTTTAAATGTAATTTTACTCTTTTATATGATTTATGATAATCTTATTATTGGAAATAATAAAATAATAAGAATTAATAATTATTATTATCTGCTTGTTTTTTTTTTACTAAAAAGGATGTTCACCAAGAAAAGATGTCTTATCTGTAAAATAACAATAAGATAAAGAAATAATAAAATAATCAGAAAATATTTATTTATTAATGTTTTAGTGGCATAATAAGAGTAATAATTCTCTGGATAATATGGTGAATGGTGACCAAGATCGTCATGTCTACTTTGTAATGTAAATGTGGGGCTTTTCCCTCCAGCCAAAGACAAGCCGAAGACGGGTTCAACATGATGGACTCTTTATGAGTGTTTGGAAGAGAAATGGCCTAGTTTGGATGTGCACTACTCCCCCGGGGGGGGTCCATTATGTGGGACTCAATCCTCCAGACCCTGACTGGGAAATGAAGGAGCAACCGAGTAAAGTCTTAATCCTCACCGTGAACCATCTGCTGAGGAGGAGGGGGGACTTAAACGTAGAATGACATGAACCCAGCAAAAACACAACTAATAATAGTAACAGGCAGCAAATATTCTGACTTCTGCTATTTGCTGACAACATGACAGAAACGCAGCTCTCGTATTAAGTCATTACACATTCATTCCACACAGAGACTTGTACATCAGGCCATTTGTTTATGCAAAGCCCTCGACACAGCCACAACAAGGAGTGCTGGGATTTTTAAAGCTACAAGCCAACCTGCCGACGCAAGCCACAAACGCCATATGTCTCCTTCCGTCTCGGTCACTGACCTGAGACTGAGAACGTGAAACCGCTTGGGAGCAGCTTGAGCATTTTTCTCATTCACGCAGGTGAAAAACACTGTATGTCCGTATGGCACTTCGGCATCACAACCGATCCGTGACAAAGCTCCAAACACAAACAGGCTTCCATCAAGGACAGTTATTAGCTGGAGACGGATAAAGCAACAAAGTGACGCGTCACCACAGCTGACAGGTTCCCAACATCACGTCGTTCAAACAGTGGACAACCTTCCACCCTCGGAGGGCGAGGAATCCCAAACAGCAGTTCTATACTCAGGCAGACAATGTGACACCCAACGTGGCAAACTCATTCTAGTTCACGGGTCGCATTCAGCCCGGTGTCATCTCAAGTGGGCCGGACCAGAAAAACCATCATGACCTATGAAGAACAACACTAATGACCAATCTGTTTACAAACCAGAAGAAGAACCCTGAGATGTGTCGCTGAGCACTCAGCTCCAACCAGAACACACAGCCAGCAGTTCATTCCTCTCCTCTGTTCTCTCTTCTCCTTCACAGTTCCTGTATTTTTCACCATGATGAGTGTGATAGTGACATCGAGTATTTGACTCCTTGACCACTGAAAGGTGCCCATGAAGTGGGCTGGATCGGATCCTTTGGCGGGCAGTTCTGGCCCTCGGCCATGTTTGACACGGGTTGAGTTAGCTACCCAGTCCTGATCAGAGGATTCCAACGTGATCGCCCTTCCATTAGGCTGATTATGTCACTGATGATGTATTCAGCTGGGGGTCCGACACATTCACAGCCCTTACTTCCTCTGTGGTCAGATGGAGTGTGCTGGGACTCTCTGATAGGCTGAATGACACCGTACTCATCCTAATCACAGCCGGCGTGGACGAACCAGATTCACCTGCTTGTCAGAACATAGACCTTCCCTCAAAATTAATTCATTCCCCCAGGATCACTAAAGTATCCATCATCCATCCATCAATCATCTGCTTTAGAGACACTAAGGACCTGATGGCCGTGGTCAGAAGTTACCCATAATTCTTGGGAAAATCCAATTGTATACACTAGGAGTGGGAAGGTATGGGATTGTATTGCAATGAAAAACACTTACAATAAGTTGATTATGGTGGATTTCCATTATGGGGATCATCGAGTGAGTGATTCATTTATCCTTTATTTATGCAGTAAGACTTATGTTCATCTAACGAAGATTATTGTATTGTTTTTTTCGCTAAAAAGGATGTTCGTCTTATCTGTGACACAATCAAACTATTGGTGTAACTAAATGTAAAGTGACTCCAGTATGTTTAACAGCCATAGTCAGAGTTTAAAGTCTATTGGGATGATACTATTGTGAATGGCAACTTTGGTCTGAAGGGTATGTTCATATATCACCCATGTGTAGTATAGTAGACTTGGTGGGTAGATGCAATAAACCAGAGGTTCTGCAGGACTCCAGCAGGGTGGGGGTGATTAGGATGATCAGAATGCGTGTTGGTGGGGTGTTACACTGGATCTGTCCCAACTGAGTGAGCAGGATTCAACACAACCGCCCGCTGGGCCAATGCAGCAGGCATTACCTGCGGCATTTCTTCCATTAGAGTGAGTAAGCGGTGCTCTCCTGCAGGAGTAGCGTTGTGGAACTTGCATGGCTTATTGGGAAGTTTGCCTTTCAGGCATTAGCCGGGACCCGTAAAGCTGCAAACCCATTTCAGATCCGCTCAGATTCCCGATGTGATCCATGTCGTCCTGTAAAACCACTCCTTCCACCTAAGTGACTGAATCCAGCCATGCAAACTTGGAGCTCTGTGTGTAGCGGGCGCGTGTGTGCGCGCGCGCGCGTGCATGTGCGTGTGCGTGCGTGTGGATGAGAAGCCCCGGCATGCAGCGAACCAGAACACAAGAAGCGATGCAAACTTACGTGAAAACGAAAAATAAAGTGGTGGATCCCACAAGGAGCGTGGCAGCAGTGGACACTGGGATGTATTTGGTGGGTTTAAATCTCTTTCCAGCGCTGTTGGGCATTCTGTAATTTCCACATTCCTCAATTATTTATTCCGATTGGAGTCGCATGGAGAAGAAAAAAAGGAGATCCAGCGTGCAGAGTATGTGGCTATTAAAGGTAGGTCTTCGCTGTCGCTGGAGCCGCATAGATCCTAAAATAGAGGCAGGAATACACGGAGCTCACTCACTGGAAGCCTGGAAATCCCACCCTCCCAATCCAGCCCACTGGTGAGGTCACTGGTCCGCTGAGAAAGGTGGAGCCTCAGTGCGAAACCCTGCTGCTGCTGCTGCTGCTGCTGCTTCAAGTGTCTGCACTAGAAGGAGAACCCACGGGAGAGTCCGCCTGCTGGCTGGCGTTCCGTCCGCAAGCATGAATGCACTAGTTTTTTGAAGCCGGATTTCGAAGACTAAATTCTACTTTTATTATTCCATCAATATGACTGTATATATGTTACAATAAAAATGCCTCTCAACTTTGAAGAAGATTAGCTGTTTAATGTTTTTTCTTGGGTTGGCATGAGCTTTGTTTTCTTGGCGGAGGGAGGAAACACACAGGACAAACCAGCTTAGCTGCTTCTACACAAAGTCCACTTTGAGATGCACTGTGTTATTGGAGTCTACAGGCTGCCAATAGGCATCTATTGGAGGGTCAGTGCCGGCCAGCCCTCCTGAAACAGACACAAAGCCAGAGCGTTTTCAAAATGCTCCTGTAATGATGTGTTGATTTGTGCGCCTGCGCATTGTAGACCGGTGTGTAGTTAATTTGGCCCCGCTGAAATGTTGCTTGCTGAATGGCGGATAGAATAATGACGGTTGTTAGTCCCACAGCGCCCTCAAGTGGCGCATGGTCGCATCCAAAAGACTACTCGGGCGGGGGCAAGGACCGGAAGTCGTCATCATTGCGGAAGGGAGCAAACGGAAGTTGTTTGTTGGAGGTGTTTTTTTTTTTCAATTAAACGTTTTGTTTATGTTTAAACTGAACTACGCTCTTAATTGTATTTATTGATTTACAACTATTTATTTTTCATGCCCATTTTTTATTTTTGATTGGTCTTTTCTGTCTGTTTGTATGAACCTGTTCCTTTGTGGCAAATGAAAACAGTTTAATCATTTTAAAATCATTTTTAAAATCCTCATTCCTAATAAAATAAACTAAATTCACATGAGGGTTGCACAGTGGTGTAGTAAGTAGCACTGGCGCCTCACAGCAAGAGGGTTGTGGGTTTGATTCCCAGGTCGAGCCCGGGTCCCTTCTGTGTAGAGTTTGCATGTTCTCCCCATGTACGTGTGGGTTCTCCTCCCACAGTCTAAAGACATGCAGGACGGGATAGGTTCATTGATGACTTCAAATTGCCCGTAGGTGTGAATGTGAGTGTGAATGGTTGTCTGTCTCTACATGTCTCCCTGTGATAGACTGGTTACCTGTCTGTCTCTACATGTCTCCCTGTGATAGACTGGTTACCTGTCTGTCTCTACATGTCTACCTATGATAGACTGGTTACCTGTCTGTCTCTACATGTCAGCCCTGTGATAGACTGGTTACCTGTCTGTCTCTACATGTCTCCCTATGATAGACTGGTTACCTGTCTGTCTCTACATGTCTCCCTGTGATAGACTGGTTACCTGTCTGTCTCTACATGTCTACCTATGATAGACTGGTTACCTGTCTGTCTCTACATGTCTCCCTGTGATAGACTGGTTACCTGTCTGTCTCTACATGTCTCCCTGTGATAGACTGGTTACCTGTCTGTCTCTACATGTCTCCCTGTGATAGACTGGTTAACTGTCTGTCTCTACATGTCAGCCCTGTGATAGACTGGTTAACTGTCTGTCTCTACATGTCAGCCCTGTGATAGACTGGTTACCTGTCTGTCTCTACATGTCTCCCTGTGATAGACTGGTTACCTGTCTGTCTCTACATGTCTACCTATGATAGACTGGTTACCTGTCTGTCTCTACATGTCTCCCTGTGATAGACTGGTTACCTGTCTGTCTCTACATGTCTCCCTGTGATAGACTGGTTACCTGTCTGTCTCTACATGTCTCCCTGTGATAGACTGGTTACCTGTCTGTCTCTACATGTCTACCTATGATAGACTGGTTACCTGTCTGTCTCTACATGTCAGCCCTGTGATAGACTGGTTACCTGTCTGTCTCTACATGTCTCCCTGTGATAGACTGGTTACCTGTCTGTCTCTACATGTCTCCCTGTGATAGACTGGTTACCTGTCTGTCTCTACATGTCTACCTGATGATAGACTGGTTACCTGTCTGTCTCTACATGTTCTCCCTGTGATAGACTGGTTACCTGTCTGTCTCTACATGTCTCCCTGTGATAGACTGGTTACCTGTCTGTCTCTACATGTCTCCCTGTGATAGACTGGTTAACTGTCTGTCTCTACATGTCTCCCTGTGATAGACTGGTTAACTGTCTGTCTCTACATGTCAGCCCTGTGATAGACTGGTTACCTGTCTGTCTCTACATGTCTCCCTGTGATAGACTGGTTACCTGTCTGTCTCTACATGTCTCACCTATGATAGACTGGTTACCTGTCTGTCTCTACATGTCTCCCTGTGATAGACTGGTTACCTGTCTGTCTCTACATGTCTCCCTGTGATAGACTGGTTACCTGTCTGTCTCTACATGTCTCCCTGTGATAGACTGGTTACCTGTCTGTCTCTACATGTCTCCCTGTGATAGACTGGTTACCTGTCTGTCTCTACATGTCTCCCTGTGATAGACTGGTTACCTGTCTGTCTCTACATGTCTCCCTGTGATAGACTGGTTACCTTGTCTGTCTCCACATGTCTCCCTGTGATAGACTGGTTACCTGTCTGTCTCTACATGTCTCCCTGTGATAGACTGGTTAACTGTCTGTCTCTACATGTCTCCCTGTGATAGACTGGTTACCTGTCTGTCTCTACATGTCAGCCCTGTGATAGACTGGTTACCTGTCTGTCTCTACATGTCTCCCTGTGATAGACTGGTTACCTGTCTGTCTCTACATGTCAGCCCTGTGATAGACTGGTTACCTGTCTGTCTCTACATGTCAGCCCTGTGATAGACTGGTTACCTGTCTGTCTCTACATGTCTCCCTGTGATAGACTGGTTACCTGTCTGTCTCTACATGTCTCCCTGTGATAGACTGGTTACCTGTCTGTCTCTACATGTCAGCCCTGTGATAGACTGGTTACCTGTCTGTCTCTACATGTCTCCCTGTGATAGACTGGTTACCTGTCTGTCTCTACATGTCTCCCTGTGATAGACTGGTTACCTGTCTGTCTCTACATGTCTGCCCTGTGATAGACTGGTTACCTGTTCTGTCTCTACATGTCAGCCCTGTGGTAGACTGGTTACCTGTCTGTCTCTACATGTCAGCCCTGTGATAGACTGGTTACCTGTCTGTCTCTACATGTCTCCCTGTGATAGACTGGTTAACTGTCTGTATCTACATGTCAGCCCTGTGATAGACTGGTTACCTGTCTGTCTCTACATGTCTCCCTGTGATAGACTGGTTACCTGTCTGTCTCTACATGTCAGCCCTGTGATAGACTGGTTACCTGTCTGTCTCTACATGTCTCCCTGTGATAGACTGGTTACCTGTCTGTCTCTACATGTCAGCCCTGTGATAGACTGGTTACCTGTCTGTCTCTATATGTCAGCCCTGTGGTAGACTGGTTACCTGTCTGTCTCTACATGTCTCCGTGATAGACTGGTTAAGTCTGTTCTACTGTCAGCCCTGTGATAGACTGGTTACCTGTCTGTCTCTACATGTCTCCCTGTGATAGACTGGTTACCTGTCTGTCTCTACATGTCAGCCCTGTGATAGACTGGTTACCTGTCTGTCTCTACATGTCTCCCTGTGATAGACTGGTTACCTGTCTGTCTCTACATGTCAGCCCTGTGATAGACTGGTTACCTGTCTGTCTCTACATGTCAGCCCTGTGATAGACTGGTTACCTGTCTGTCTCTACATGTCTCCCTGTGATAGACTGGTTACCTGTCTGTCTCTACATGTCAGCCCTGTGGTAGACTGGTTACCTGTCTGTCTCTACATGTCAGCCCTGTGATAGACTGGTTACCTGTCTGTCTCTACATGTCTCCCTGTGATAGACTGGTTAACCTGTCTGTCTCTACATGTCAGCCCTGTGATAGACTGGTTACCTGTCTGTCTCAACATGTCAGCCCTGTGATAGACTGGTTACCTGTCTGTCTCTACATGTCTCCCTGTGATAGACTGGTTACCTGTCTGTCTCTACATGTCAGCCCTGTGTAGACTGGTTACCTGTCTGTCTCTACATGTCACCTGTGGTAGACTGGTTACCTGTCTGTCTCTACATGTCTCCCTGTGATAGACTGGTTAACCTGTCTGTCTCTACATGTCATCCCTGTGATAGACTGGTTACCTGTCTGTCTCAACATGTCCCCTGTGATAGACTGGTTACCTGTCTGTCTCTACATGTCTCCCTGTGATAGACTGGTTACCTGTCTGTCTCTACATGTCTCCCTGTGATAGACTGGTTACCTGTCTGTCTCTACATGTCTCCCTGTGATAGACTGGTTACCTGTCTGTCTCTACATGTCGGCCCTGTGATAGACTGGTTACCTGTCTGTCTCTACATGTCTCCCTGTGATAGACTGGTTACCTGTCTATCTCTACATGTCTCCCTGTGATAGACTGGTTACCTGTCTGTCTCTCATGTCTCCCTGTGATAGACTGGTTACTGTCTGTCTCTACATGTCTCCTGTGATAGACTGGTTACCTTCTGTCTCTACATGTTGGCCCTATGATAGACTGGTTACCTGTCCAGGTGTACCCTGCCTTCACCCAATGACAGCAGGGATCGGCTCCAGCCCCCCCGCGACCCTGAATACAGGATAAGCGGTAGACGATGGATGGATGGACATTCACATGAAAATATTCATATATAATAATATGCATATATATATACATTATATATATATTTGAATCCTGGAGTATGGCATTTTGGCCATTGCCATCTTGGATTTTGGTCGTCACGAAATGTTTTGAAAGGTTGCTGATCAGGTTGCTGCTCTGCCACTTGTTGCCCTCCTCCACAGTCCAAATATGGATCCAAGGTCAACTTTACAGCTAAGTGTTGAAGGCATCTTAGGAGCTAATTTCTTTGGTAGCGCTGTCAATCACAAGTAGCCCCGACCCTAAAGCATCCCCCGCTTTCTGGTCTGGTGGACTCTAAATAGACCATCATGTACTAAATGAACATCATGCTGGATTGAAGAAGACTTGAAACTAGAGATTGAGACCATAAACTCATGTTTACAATGTTTACTGAGATAATAAATCAAGTGAGAAGTAGGACCATTTTCTCAGAGACTTCTAAACAATCACACCTTTTTTTAACCAGAGGTCTCGCCCCGTGATGGCCAGTAGAGAGAAAGTAAGCATTGTTTCACTTTTCAGAAGCGGGGGTCTGCAGACTCCCTACAGAGAAGGTAACTATAAGAAATGAATAGTAGCTATAGCTGGGTCATTACCACTATACCATGCATAGTGATTATGAAATGTACATTTTCAGAAAGATATTCTGTCCCTTTCTCAACAATATATATATATATATATATATATATATATATATATATATATTTTTTTTTTAAACACTTTATTTGTAATTTTCTGTTAACATATAAAACAATCATATTCTCTGTATTACAAATAACTATAACAAACAGTCCCGACAATAGACAGAGACATTTCAAACCCAAAATCAACATGACAAACTAGTCATAGACAATAGACAGGCAAAGACAAGGGAAAAAAAAAAAACGACAACAAGTGCACTTAATACTTCTTATTACAGAATTTGTTCAAGGGCAGATGTAATGATTCAGAGTTCCAGTTCCAGACCAGGTAAATTATTCACATAAGTTATTAGAGAGTCCCAGGTTTTGTGGAACCTGTTGATGGAGCCGTTGAGGGTACATCTGATCTTTTCCAGTTTAAGGTTCTGCATAACGTCCCGAATCCAGTGGTGATGAGATGGAGGAGTAGCAGCCTTCCATTTGAATAAAATCAAGCGTCTAGCTAATAAGGAGTCAACAATATATTTTAGTTAATGAGAAAATATATCAGGTCAAAATTTCAAACAATACATTTGGTCCTCATTTCCTTATAAAGAAATCACATAAAAGGTTTTTCTAACTGTGTTTTTCTGACAATGACATGGCAGGGTGAACAAAGGCTTCGGTGATGGGCGAACCAGAAGAGGATATTTATTAAACAATGAAACCATTATGTATTATAAAGACTGATTTCATGAACTCTAAGACAACATATAGGTTACAGCAATATGGCATGTCTAGTAAAACATTATCTTCAGAATATTGCCCAAATATATCATGGCACTTACGTTTTAGGCGCATTAAAACAATGGTTTTAACTTGAGAGAAACAAACTGTCAGGCATCAGTAAGCCAAACACAGTCACACACAGTGGACAGGGTGTGTGTGTGTGTGTGTGTGTGTGTGTGTGTGTGTGTGTTGCCCATATGATACCAAGTGGCCTGCTGGCTGGCAGTAGTGAGACCTGTAACACACAGCGGTCCAGACTAAAAAAGCCTCGTGTCCCCGGCACTCTGCAGGACTGGAGTGTATATGAGGGACTTGATATAGTTCTTGAACCGGCACATGTCTAAGAAAAGATCAGTTAGTGGCACAGAAACATTATATGTTCCTACTTTTACACTTGTGTTATGTTATTATGGTTAATGACATGTAGATACTGTTTTAGTGATGGGACCGGCATAAAGGGTTTTATCACCATAAAACTTACTCACAATAGGTTGGCCATGGTGAATAGACATGAGATGATATGAAAATGTCACATACTGACCAACATAATTGCAATTCACCATATCCTGATAATCATCCAAATATGCTCAAAACTCTTAAAATGGCCACTTCACATTTGTTAAGAAACTAATTATTCTTATTGCGACACAGATAAGACACATCAACAAATAATCTTAAATAAGATGATGACCATAAATCCCAAGATCTTCCTGCATAAGTAAAGGATAAATCAATATAAAATACATATTTGTATTTTTAAATCTGGCTTTTCCCCCTTCTCTTTCATTAAAGCGAGCTACACAGCTGACGATTATCCCAATAACGAACATTCAATTCAATTATCGCAATCTGGACAAAAATCCTATATATCGTTATCTGGAGTCTTATTATCAGATAATCATAAACATCATCAAGCGAGTGACCTCATCCACATGGTCTATGGTAGAAGTGACAGTGAACAACACAGGATATAAAATATATCTCTATATTTGTTTTAAATGTAATTTTACTCTTTTATATGATTTATGATAATCTTATTATTGGAAATAATAAAATAATAAGAATTAATAATTATTATTATCTGCTTGGTTTTTTTTTTACTAAAAAGGATGTTCACCAAGAAAAGATGTCTTATCTGTAAAATAACAATAAGATAAAGAAATAATAAAATAATCAGAAAATATTTATTTATTAATGTTTTAGTGGCATAATAAGAGTAATAATTCTCTGGATAATATGGTGAATGGTGACCAAGATCGTCATGTCTACTTTGTAATGTAAATGTGGGGCTTTTCCCTCCAGCCAAAGACAAGCCGAAGACGGGTTCAACATGATGGACTCTTTATGAGTGTTTGGAAGAGAAATGGCCTAGTTTGGATGTGCACTACTCCCCCGGGGGGGGTCCATTATGTGGGACTCAATCCTCCAGACCCTGACTGGGAAATGAAGGAGCAACCGAGTAAAGTCTTAATCCTCACCGTGAACCATCTGCTGAGGAGGAGGGGGGACTTAAACGTAGAATGACATGAACCCAGCAAAAACACAACTAATAATAGTAACAGGCAGCAAATATTCTGACTTCTGCTATTTGCTGACAACATGACAGAAACGCAGCTCTCGTATTAAGTCATTACACATTCATTCCACACAGAGACTTGTACATCAGGCCATTTGTTTATGCAAAGCCCTCGACACAGCCACAACAAGGAGTGCTGGGATTTTTAAAGCTACAAGCCAACCTGCCGACGCAAGCCACAAACGCCATATGTCTCCTTCCGTCTCGGTCACTGACCTGAGACTGAGAACGTGAAACCGCTTGGGAGCAGCTTGAGCATTTTTCTCATTCACGCAGGTGAAAAACACTGTATGTCCGTATGGCACTTCGGCATCACAACCGATCCGTGACAAAGCTCCAAACACAAACAGGCTTCCATCAAGGACAGTTATTAGCTGGAGACGGATAAAGCAACAAAGTGACGCGTCACCACAGCTGACAGGTTCCCAACATCACGTCGTTCAAACAGTGGACAACCTTCCACCCTCGGAGGGCGAGGAATCCCAAACAGCAGTTCTATACTCAGGCAGACAATGTGACACCCAACGTGGCAAACTCATTCTAGTTCACGGGTCGCATTCAGCCCGGTGTCATCTCAAGTGGGCCGGACCAGAAAAACCATCATGACCTATGAAGAACAACACTAATGACCAATCTGTTTACAAACCAGAAGAAGAACCCTGAGATGTGTCGCTGAGCACTCAGCTCCAACCAGAACACACAGCCAGCAGTTCATTCCTCTCCTCTGTTCTCTCTTCTCCTTCACAGTTCCTGTATTTTTCACCATGATGAGTGTGATAGTGACATCGAGTATTTGACTCCTTGACCACTGAAAGGTGCCCATGAAGTGGGCTGGATCGGATCCTTTGGCGGGCAGTTCTGGCCCTCGGCCATGTTTGACACGGGTTGAGTTAGCTACCCAGTCCTGATCAGAGGATTCCAACGTGATCGCCCTTCCATTAGGCTGATTATGTCACTGATGATGTATTCAGCTGGGGGTCCGACACATTCACAGCCCTTACTTCCTCTGTGGTCAGATGGAGTGTGCTGGGACTCTCTGATAGGCTGAATGACACCGTACTCATCCTAATCACAGCCGGCGTGGACGAACCAGATTCACCTGCTTGTCAGAACATAGACCTTCCCTCAAAATTAATTCATTCCCCCAGGATCACTAAAGTATCCATCATCCATCCATCAATCATCTGCTTTAGAGACACTAAGGACCTGATGGCCGTGGTCAGAAGTTACCCATAATTCTTGGGAAAATCCAATTGTATACACTAGGAGTGGGAAGGTATGGGATTGTATTGCAATGAAAAACACTTACAATAAGTTGATTATGGTGGATTTCCATTATGGGGATCATCGAGTGAGTGATTCATTTATCCTTTATTTATGCAGTAAGACTTATGTTCATCTAACGAAGATTATTGTATTGTTTTTTTCGCTAAAAAGGATGTTCGTCTTATCTGTGACACAATCAAACTATTGGTGTAACTAAATGTAAAGTGACTCCAGTATGTTTAACAGCCATAGTCAGAGTTTAAAGTCTATTGGGATGATACTATTGTGAATGGCAACTTTGGTCTGAAGGGTATGTTCATATATCACCCATGTGTAGTATAGTAGACTTGGTGGGTAGATGCAATAAACCAGAGGTTCTGCAGGACTCCAGCAGGGTGGGGGTGATTAGGATGATCAGAATGCGTGTTGGTGGGGTGTTACACTGGATCTGTCCCAACTGAGTGAGCAGGATTCAACACAACCGCCCGCTGGGCCAATGCAACCATTTTAACGGCATCAACAACCGCCTGCGGCATTTCTTCCATTAGAGTGAGTAAGCGGTGCTCTCCTGCAGGAGTAGCGTTGTGGAACTTGCATGGCTTATTGGGAAGTTTGCCTTTCAGGCATTAGCCGGGACCCGTAAAGCTGCAAACCCATTTCAGATCCGCTCAGATTCCCGATGTGATCCATGTCGTCCTGTAAAACCACTCCTTCCACCTAAGTGACTGAATCCAGCCATGCAAACTTGGAGCTCTGTGTGTAGCGGGCGCGTGTGTGCGCGCGCGCGCGTGCATGTGCGTGTGCGTGCGTGTGGATGAGAAGCCCCGGCATGCAGCGAACCAGAACACAAGAAGCGATGCAAACTTACGTGAAAACGAAAAATAAAGTGGTGGATCCCACAAGGAGCGTGGCAGCAGTGGACACTGGGATGTATTTGGTGGGTTTAAATCTCTTTCCAGCGCTGTTGGGCATTCTGTAATTTCCACATTCCTCAATTATTTATTCCGATTGGAGTCGCATGGAGAAGAAAAAAAGGAGATCCAGCGTGCAGAGTATGTGGCTATTAAAGGTAGGTCTTCGCTGTCGCTGGAGCCGCATAGATCCTAAAATAGAGGCAGGAATACACGGAGCTCACTCACTGGAAGCCTGGAAATCCCACCCTCCCAATCCAGCCCACTGGTGAGGTCACTGGTCCGCTGAGAAAGGTGGAGCCTCAGTGCGAAACCCTGCTGCTGCTGCTGCTGCTTCAAGTGTCTGCACTAGAAGGAGAACCCACGGGAGAGTCCGCCTGCTGGCTGGCGTTCCGTCCGCAAGCATGAATGCACTAGTTTTTTGAAGCCGGATTTCGAAGACTAAATTCTACTTTTATTATTCCATCAATATGACTGTATATATGTTACAATAAAAATGCCTCTCAACTTTGAAGAAGATTAGCTGTTTAATGTTTTTTCTTGGGTTGGCATGAGCTTTGTTTTCTTGGCGGAGGGAGGAAACACACAGGACAAACCAGCTTAGCTGCTTCTACACAAAGTCCACTTTGAGATGCACTGTGTTATTGGAGTCTACAGGCTGCCAATAGGCATCTATTGGAGGGTCAGTGCCGGCCAGCCCTCCTGAAACAGACACAAAGCCAGAGCGTTTTCAAAATGCTCCTGTAATGATGTGTTGATTTGTGCGCCTGCGCATTGTAGACCGGTGTGTAGTTAATTTGGCCCCGCTGAAATGTTGCTTGCTGAATGGCGGATAGAATAATGACGGTTGTTAGTCCCACAGCGCCCTCAAGTGGCGCATGGTCGCATCCAAAAGACTACTCGGGCGGGGGCAAGGACCGGAAGTCGTCATCATTGCGGAAGGGAGCAAACGGAAGTTGTTTGTTGGAGGTGTTTTTTTTTTTCAATTAAACGTTTTGTTTATGTTTAAACTGAACTACGCTCTTAATTGTATTTATTGATTTACAACTATTTATTTTTCATGCCCATTTTTTATTTTTGATTGGTCTTTTCTGTCTGTTTGTATGAACCTGTTCCTTTGTGGCAAATGAAAACAGTTTAATCATTTTAAAATCATTTTTAAAATCCTCATTCCTAATAAAATAAACTAAATTCACATGAGGGTTGCACAGTGGTGTAGTAAGTAGCACTGGCGCCTCACAGCAAGAGGGTTGTGGGTTTGATTCCCAGGTCGAGCCCGGGTCCCTTCTGTGTAGAGTTTGCATGTTCTCCCCATGTACGTGTGGGTTCTCCTCCCACAGTCTAAAGACATGCAGGACGGGATAGGTTCATTGATGACTTCAAATTGCCCGTAGGTGTGAATGTGAGTGTGAATGGTTGTCTGTCTCTACATGTCTCCCTGTGATAGACTGGTTACCTGTCTGTCTCTACATGTCTCCCTGTGATAGACTGGTTACCTGTCTGTCTCTACATGTCTACCTATGATAGACTGGTTACCTGTCTGTCTCTACATGTCAGCCCTGTGATAGACTGGTTACCTGTCTGTCTCTACATGTCTCCCTATGATAGACTGGTTACCTGTCTGTCTCTACATGTCTCCCTGTGATAGACTGGTTACCTGTCTGTCTCTACATGTCTACCTATGATAGACTGGTTACCTGTCTGTCTCTACATGTCTCCCTGTGATAGACTGGTTACCTGTCTGTCTCTACATGTCTCCCTGTGATAGACTGGTTACCTGTCTGTCTCTACATGTCTCCCTGTGATAGACTGGTTAACTGTCTGTCTCTACATGTCAGCCCTGTGATAGACTGGTTAACTGTCTGTCTCTACATGTCAGCCCTGTGATAGACTGGTTACCTGTCTGTCTCTACATGTCTCCCTGTGATAGACTGGTTACCTGTCTGTCTCTACATGTCTACCTATGATAGACTGGTTACCTGTCTGTCTCTACATGTCTCCCTGTGATAGACTGGTTACCTGTCTGTCTCTACATGTCTCCCTGTGATAGACTGGTTACCTGTCTGTCTCTACATGTCTCCCTGTGATAGACTGGTTACCTGTCTGTCTCTACATGTCTACCTATGATAGACTGGTTACCTGTCTGTCTCTACATGTCAGCCCTGTGATAGACTGGTTACCTGTCTGTCTCTACATGTCTCCCTGTGATAGACTGGTTACCTGTCTGTCTCTACATGTCTCCCTGTGATAGACTGGTTACCTGTCTGTCTCTACATGTCTACCTATGATAGACTGGTTACCTGTCTGTCTCTACATTTCTCCCTGTGATAGACTGGTTACCTGTCTGTCTCTACATGTCTCCCTGTGATAGACTGGTTACCTGTCTGTCTCTACATGTCTCCCTGTGATAGACTGGTTAACTGTCTGTCTCTACATGTCAGCCCTGTGATAGACTGGTTAACTGTCTGTCTCTACATGTCAGCCCTGTGATAGACTGGTTACCTGTCTGTCTCTACATGTCTCCCTGTGATAGACTGGTTACCTGTCTGTCTCTACATGTCTACCTATGATAGACTGGTTACCTGTCTGTCTCTACATGTCTCCCTGTGATAGACTGGTTACCTGTCTGTCTCTACATGTCTCCCTGTGATAGACTGGTTACCTGTCTGTCTCTACATGTCTCCCTGTGATAGACTGGTTACCTGTCTGTCTCTACATGTCTCCCTGTGATAGACTGGTTACCTGTCTGTCTCTACATGTCTCCCTGTGATAGACTGGTTACCTGTCTGTCTCTACCTGTCTCCCTGTGATAGACTGGTTACTTGTCTGTCTCCACATGTCTCCCTGTGATAGACTGGTTACCTGTCTGTCTCTACATGTCTCCCTGTGATAGACTGGTTAACTGTCTGTCTCTACATGTCTCCCTGTGATAGACTGGTTACCTGTCTGTCTCTACATGTCAGCCCTGTGATAGACTGGTTACCTGTCTGTCTCTACATGTCTCCCTGTGATAGACTGGTTACCTGTCTGTCTCTACATGTCAGCCCTGTGATAGACTGGTTACCTGTCTGTCTCTATATGTCAGCCCTGTGGTAGACTGGTTACCTGTCTGTCTCTACATGTCTCCCTGTGATAGACTGGTTACCTGTCTGTCTCTACATGTCTCCCTGTGATAGACTGGTTACCTGTCTGTCTCTACATGTCAGCCCTGTGATAGACTGGTTACCTGTCTGTCTCTACATGTCTCCCTGTGATAGACTGGTTACCTGTCTGTCTCTACATGTCTCCCTGTGATAGACTGGTTACCTGTCTGTCTCTACATGTCTCCCTGTGATAGACTGGTTACCTTTCTGTCTCTACATGTCAGCCCTGTGGTAGACTGGTTACCTGTCTGTCTCTACATGTCAGCCCTGTGGTAGACTGGTTACCTGTCTGTCTCTACATGTCTCCCTGTGATAGACTGGTTAACTGTCTGTATCTACCTGTCAGCCCTGTGATAGACTGGTTACCTGTCTGTCTCTACATGTCTCCCTGTGATAGACTGGTTACCTGTCTGTCTCTACATGTCAGCCCTGTGATAGACTGGTTACCTGTCTGTCTCTACATGTCTCCCTGTGATAGACTGGTTACCTGTCTGTCTCTACATGTCAGCCCTGTGATAGACTGGTTACCTGTCTGTCTCTATATGTCAGCCCTGTGGTAGACTGGTTACCTGTCTGTCTCTACATGTCTCCCTGTGATAGACTGGTTACCTGTCTGTCTCTACATGTCTCCCTGTGATAGACTGGTTACCTGTCTGTCTCTACATGTCAGCCCTGTGATAGACTGGTTACCTGTCTGTCTCTACATGTCTCCCTGTGATAGACTGGTTACCTGTCTGTCTCTACATGTCAGCCCTGTGGTAGACTGGTTACCTGTCTGTCTCTACATGTCTCCCTGTGATAGACTGGTTACCTGTCTGTCTCTACATGTCTCCCTGTGATAGACTGGTTACCTGTCTGTCTCTACATGTCAGCCCTGTGGTAGACTGGTTACCTGTCTGTCTCTACATGTCAGCCCTGTGGTAGACTGGTTACCTGTCTGTCTCTACATGTCTCCCTGTGATAGACTGGTTAACTGTCTGTCTCTACCTGTCAGCCCTGTGATAGACTGGTTACCTGTCTGTCTCAACATGTCAGCCCTGTGATAGACTGGTTACCTGTCTGTCTCTACATGTCTCCCTGTGATAGACTGGTTACCTGTCTGTCTCTACATGTCTCCCTGTGATAGACTGGTTACCTGTCTGTCTCTACATGTCTCCCTGTGATAGACTGGTTACCTGTCTGTCTCTACATGTCTCCCTGTGATAGACTGGTTACCTGTCTGTCTCTACATGTCTCCCTGTGATAGACTGGTTACCTGTCTGTCTCTACATGTCTCCCTGTGATAGACTGGTTACCTGTCTGTCTCTACATGTCTCCCTGTGATAGACTGGTTACCTGTCTGTCTCTACATGTCTCCCTGTGATAGACTGGTTACCTGTCTGTCTCTACATGTCGGCCCTGTGATAGACTGGTTACCTGTCTGTCTCTACATGTCTCCCTGTGATAGACTGGTTACCTGTCTATCTCTACATGTCTCCCTGTGATAGACTGGTTACCTGTCTGTCTCCTCATGTCTCCCTGTGATAGACTGGTTACCTGTCTGTCTCTAGATGTTGGCCCTATGATAGACTGGTTACCTGTCCAGGTGTACCCTGCCTTCACCCAATGACAGCAGGGATCGGCTCCAGCCCCCCCGCGACCCTGAATACAGGATAAGCGGTAGACGATGGATGGATGGACATTCACATGAAAATATTCATATATAATAATATGCATATATATATATACATTATATATATATTTGAATCCTGGAGTATGGCATTTTGGCCATTGCCATCTTGGATTTTGGTCGTCACGAAATGTTTTGAAAGGTTGCTGATCAGGTTGCTGCTCTGCCACTTGTTGCCCTCCTCCACAGTCCAAATATGGATCCAAGGTCAACTTTACAGCTAAGTGTTGAAGGCATCTTAGGAGCTAATTTCTTTGGTAGCGCTGTCAATCACAAGTAGCCCCGACCCTAAAGCATCCCCCGCTTTCTGGTCTGGTGGACTCTAAATAGACCATCATGTACTAAATGAACATCATGCTGGATTGAAGAAGACTTGAAACTAGAGATTGAGACCATAAACTCATGTTTACAATGTTTACTGAGATAATAAATCAAGTGAGAAGTAGGACCATTTTCTCAGAGACTTCTAAACAATCACACCTTTTTTTAACCAGAGGTCTCGCCCCGTGATGGCCAGTAGAGAGAAAGTAAGCATTGTTTCACTTTTCAGAAGCGGGGGTCTGCAGACTCCCTACAGAGAAGGTAACTATAAGAAATGAATAGTAGCTATAGCTGGGTCATTACCACTATACCATGCATAGTGATTATGAAATGTACATTTTCAGAAAGATATTCTGTCCCTTTCTCAACAATATATATATATATATATATATATTTTTTTTTTTTTAAACACTTTATTTGTAATTTTCTGTTAACATATAAAACAATCATATTCTCTGTATTACAAATAACTATAACAAACAGTCCCGACAATAGACAGAGACATTTCAAACCCAAAATCAACATGACAAACTAGTCATAGACAATAGACAGGCAAAGACAAGGGAAAAAAAAAAAACGACAACAAGTGCACTTAATACTTCTTATTACAGAATTTGTTCAAGGGCAGATGTAATGATTCAGAGTTCCAGTTCCAGACCAGGTAAATTGTTCACATAAGTTATTAGAGAGTCCCAGGTTTTGTGGAACCTGTTGATGGAGCCGTTGAGGGTACATCTGATCTTTTCCAGTTTAAGGTTCTGCATAACGTCCCGAATCCAGTGGTGATGAGATGGAGGAGTAGCAGCCTTCCATTAGAATAAAATCAAGCGTCTAGCTAATAAGGAGTCAACAATATATTTTAGTTAATGAGAAAATATCTCTTCCATGGGCCTCAGTCTGGTCTGCTGACCTCTGGGGGCCCACCCACGGCGTCTGGTTCCCCCTCACCATGGCTAGCCTCAAAGAAACCCATGTTATTTCTCTGAAGCCATACATGCAGGCTTCCGTTGCAAGATAACCTGTTGATGGTACTGAGTTGCTGGTCTGTCGTTACAGGAACGAAGTGTGCTGACTTGATGGCGTCTTTCTCTCAGTAAATGTAGAACTGGATGACGGTGGGCCCAGATGGCTCCTGGAGGGTGATATGGAGCAAAAGGTGTGCGGTGGCTGAAAACATTCTAAAATGAAGAAGCCTTTAACTCGTCCTCTTTTGCTTGTAATGATTTTCTGGTCTTTTATGATCTTCTCTGTCAACCACTTAGATACATATTTGTAAGGATTGTTAATAAGATTTTGGTTTTTAATGTCATTTCATGGGGCAATAAACAGTTGATGATTGTACTTCAAATGAATCTTGAAACTTCCTAATAAACCCCAAAGCTGCATTTCTATGTTCTGACCTGGAGGGCCTGGCTCTGGCTGATTTTCAGGAGGGTTGTTGTGGGGCGTCTCTGACTGGAGCAAAGCACAGGCTTTGGCTCTGGCTCCCCTTTTGCCTCTTTCAATTGCTTCCCTTCCCCCTCTTCTCTCTCTCACTGAGCTCATTAACACATTTCTTCTTTCCAATCCCTCTGTCTTTGTGCCACTTGTCCCTCTCGTTCTCAGGGTACGTCCTTCTATCCTTCTATCTTTTTTGAAAAAACTGGGCTTGCCAGTCTTGTTCATTAACATCTGCACAGCTGTTTTATTTTTTCAAACATGTAATGAAATCCAATATAGAGACTAGAATACGCTCTTGGTTTTCAGAGTCAATACATGTTCAAAGTCCCAACATCACCAGGATCAAGCGTTACAGCGACGGTGGCGAGAAAAAACTGCCTTAATAGGCTTTTAGGCAGAAATGTGGCGCAGCCCAGGCCCTTGGGTTCCAACTGCATTTGGTGTTGGTAGTATAGTAGTAGTAGTAGTAGTAGTAGTAGTAGCAATAACAGTAGTGGTGGTATTAACAGAAGCAATAGTATCAACAGTAGTAGTCCATGGCAGCAGGCACAGCCACGCCGAGATGGATCCATCCCAACCACGTCGCCGTAGACCAAAAAGCAGGAGTAGTTGAGCAGTTACACAGCAGCAGGTGCAATGTGGTGTTTCCAGCATCTGGCCAGTTAGCAGTCTGCATCAGTCAGGACCTCAGTGGACTCTGCTGGACCAGAAAGCATAGCCCGACTCCTGGGAGTGATCCCGGGAGGAGTCAAGTTAGTGACAGTAGAGATGCCGATTTGAATAGTAATAGTCAAACAAGACCACAGCATCAGAGCAGTCCGGATCCGGTTCCACCACGATCCAGTTAGTTTAAGTTAGCATTAGCATTGTCAAAGGTGACTTTGGACTCTTTCCATCCATCCATCGTCCACCGCTTATCCTGTATTCAGGGTTGCGGGGGGCTGGAGCCGATCCCAGCACACATTGGGCGAAGGCAGGGTTCACCTGGACAGGTAACCAATCTATCACAGGGAGACATGTAGAGACAGACAGGTAACCAGTCTATCACAGGGAGACATGTAGAGACAGACAGGTAACCAGTCTATCACAGGGCTGACATGTAGAGACAGACAGGTAACCAGTCTATCACAGGGCTGACATGTAGAGACAGACAGGTAACCAGTCTATCACAGGGAGACATGTAGAGACAGACAGGTAACCAGTCTATCACAGGGCTGACATGTAGAGACAGACAGGTAACCACTCTATCACAGGGAGACATGTAGAGACAGACAGGTAACCAGTCTATCACAGGGCTGACATGTAGAGACAGACAGGTAACCAGTCTATCACAGGGCTGACATGTAGAGACAGACAGGTAACCACTTTATCACAGGGAGACATGTAGAGACAGACAGGTAACCAGTCTATCACAGGGCTGACATGTAGAGACAGACAGGTAACCAGTCTATCACAGGGAGACATGTAGAGACAGACAGGTAACCAGTCTATCACAGGGCTGACATGTAGAGACAGACAGGTAACCAGTCTATCACAGGGAGACATGTAGAGACAGACAGGTAACCAGTCTATCACAGGGCTGACATGTAGAGACAGACAGGTAACCAGTCTATCACAGGGCTGACATGTAGAGACAGACAGGTAACCAGTCTATCACAGGGAGACATGTAGAGACAGACAGGTAACCAGTCTATCACAGGGCTGACATGTAGAGACAGACAGGTAACCAGTCTATCACAGGGAGACATGTAGAGACAGACAGGTAACCAGTCTATCACAGGGCTGACATGTAGAGACAGACAGGTAACCAGTCTATCACAGGGCTGACATGTAGAGACAGACAGGTAACCAGTCTATCATAGGGAGACATGTAGAGACAGACAGGTAACCAGTCTATCACAGGGAGACATGTAGAGACAGACAGGTAACCAGTCTATCACAGGGCTGACATGTAGAGACAGACAGGTAACCAGTCTATCACAGGGAGACATGTAGAGACAGACAGGTAACCAGTCTATCACAGGGAGACATGTAGAGACAGACAGGTAACCAGTCTATCACAGGGAGACATGTAGAGACAGACAGGTAACCAGTCTATCACAGGGAGACATGTAGAGACAGACAGGTAACCAGTCTATCACAGGGAGACATGTAGAGACAGACAGGTAACCAGTCTATCACAGGGAGACATGTAGAGACAGACAGGTAACCAGTCTATCACAGGGAGACATGTAGAGACAGACAGGTAACCAGTCTATCACAGGGAGACATGTAGAGACAGACAGGTAACCAGTCTATCACAGGGCTGACATGTAGAGACAGACAGGTAACCAGTCTATCACAGGGAGACATGTAGAGACAGACAGGTAACCAGTTTATCACAGGGAGACATGTAGAGACAGACAGGTAACCAGTCTATCACAGGGAGACATGTAGAGACAGACAGGTAACCAGTTTATCACAGGGAGACATGTAGAGACAGACAGGTAACCAGTTTATCACAGGGAGATATGTAGAGACAGACAGGTAACCAGTCTATCACAGGGAGACATGTAGAGACAGACAGGTAACCAGTCTATCACAGGGCTGACATGTAGAGACAGACAGGTAACCACTCTATCAAAGGGAGACATGTAGAGACAGACAGGTAACCAGTCTATCACAGGGCTGACATGTAGAGACAGACAGGTAACCAGTCTATCACAGGGCTGACATGTAGAGACAGACAGGTAACCACTTTATCACAGGGAGACATGTAGAGACAGACAGGTAACCAGTCTATCACAGGGCTGACATGTAGAGACAGACAGGTAACCAGTCTATCACAGGGAGACATGTAGAGACAGACAGGTAACCAGTCTATCACAGGGCTGACATGTAGAGACAGACAGGTAACCAGTCTATCACAGGGAGACATGTAGAGACAGACAGGTAACCAGTCTATCACAGGGCTGACATGTAGAGACAGACAGGTAACCAGTCTATCACAGGGCTGACATGTAGAGACAGACAGGTAACCAGTCTATCACAGGGAGACATGTAGAGACAGACAGGTAACCAGTCTATCACAGGGCTGACATGTAGAGACAGACAGGTAACCAGTCTATCACAGGGAGACATGTAGAGACAGACAGGTAACCAGTCTATCACAGGGCTGACATGTAGAGACAGACAGGTAACCAGTCTATCACAGGGCTGACATGTAGAGACAGACAGGTAACCAGTCTATCATAGGGAGACATGTAGAGACAGACAGGTAACCAGTCTATCACAGGGAGACATGTAGAGACAGACAGGTAACCAGTCTATCACAGGGCTGACATGTAGAGACAGACAGGTAACCAGTCTATCACAGGGAGACATGTAGAGACAGACAGGTAACCAGTCTATCACAGGGAGACATGTAGAGACAGACAGGTAACCAGTCTATCACAGGGAGACATGTAGAGACAGACAGGTAACCAGTCTATCACAGGGAGACATGTAGAGACAGACAGGTAACCAGTCTATCACAGGGAGACATGTAGAGACAGACAGGTAACCAGTCTATCACAGGGAGACATGTAGAGACAGACAGGTAACCAGTCTATCACAGGGAGACATGTAGAGACAGACAGGTAACCAGTCTATCACAGGGAGACATGTAGAGACAGACAGGTAACCAGTCTATCACAGGGCTGACATGTAGAGACAGACAGGTAACCAGTCTATCACAGGGAGACATGTAGAGACAGACAGGTAACCAGTTTATCACAGGGAGACATGTAGAGACAGACAGGTAACCAGTCTATCACAGGGAGACATGTAGAGACAGACAGGTAACCAGTTTATCACAGGGAGACATGTAGAGACAGACAGGTAACCAGTTTATCACAGGGAGATATGTAGAGACAGACAGGTAACCAGTTTATCACAGAGAGACATGTAGAGACAGACAGGTAACCAGTTTATCACAGGGAGACATGTAGAGACAGACAGGTAACCAGTTTATCACAGGGCTGACATGTAGAGACAGACAGGTAACCAGTCTATCACAGGGCTGACATGTAGAGACAGACAGGTAACCAGTCTATCACAGGGCTGACATGTAGAGACAGACAGGTAACCAGTCTATCACAGGGCTGACATGTAGAGACAGACAGGTAACCAGTCTATCACAGGGCTGACATGTAGAGACAGACAGGTAACCAGTCTATCACAGGGAGACATGTAGAGACAGACAGGTAACCAGTCTATCACAGGGAGACATGTAGAGACAGACAGGTAACCAGTCTATCACAGGGAGACATGTAGAGACAGACAGGTAACCAGTCTATCACAGGGAGACATGTAGAGACAGACAGGTAACCAGTCTATCACAGGGCTGACATGTAGAGACAGACAGGTAACCAGTCTATCACAGGGCTGACATGTAGAGACAGACAGGTAACCAGTCTATCACAGGGCTGACATGTAGAGACAGACAGGTAACCAGTCTATCACAGGGCTGACATGTAGAGACAGACAGGTAACCAGTCTATCACAGGGAGACATGTAGAGACAGACAGGTAACCAGTCTATCACAGGGAGACATGTAGAGACAGACAGGTAACCAGTCTATCACAGGGCTGACATGTAGAGACAGACAGGTAACCAGTCTATCACAGGGAGACATGTAGAGACAGACAGGTAACCAGTCTATCACAGGGAGACATGTAGAGACAGACAGGTAACCAGTCTATCACAGGGAGACATGTAGAGACAGACAGGTAACCAGTCTATCACAGGGCTGACATGTAGAGACAGACAGGTAACCAGTCTATCACAGGGAGACATGTAGAGACAACAGTTTACGGGAAGATGAATGGATACATGAGTAAAGGCAAAATAAAGAGAAAGACTGGACCATGGCAGGACGTTGCATATCAAGATGCTGGGAGAAACAGAACTCGGGATTTATTCTAATTAAAACAGGTCATCATATTATTCAGCATATGCAGCATAAACCAAGCTCAGGCAGTGGGAGGAGGACATTAACCCAGGAAACAGTGAGAGGTGTGGGGGTGATTAGATGTGTAGTAGCAGAGTCATCCCCTGCTAAATGAAATGTGAGTTAATGAACATTGATGGCAGGATGAGAAGGATGTGTCTCTTGTGGTTTGTTAACACCAGACTCAGAGTTGGCCCCTCCTCCCTGACCTAACAATGGTTCGTGTACTCACCAATCCCAAAGTCAGTGTTTCTGCCATTCTCATAGCTTCCTCATGGATGCCTGTTTACAATCCAGCACCTGGTCATTAGATCTTCATGTTGATGCCCATAAACATACAGAACACACATGTAATATATGGAAGTACGGGCATAAAGCAAGGACATGAGGTGAGAGGGTCTCATTGGTGGATGTTTCAAGTTTGGAAATGACTGTGTCGCTACAAGCGATCATATTTACAAGTGCCTCATAAGAAATCCCAAGGGGGAGCACAAATGTACTTTAAACTCTAGTATGTGAAATGTCACTGTAGTAATTATCAATTAAGAAAGGATAAGAAATCAAATAAAACTAAACTACTGCTCCAGGCTAACTGCTGATTTGCTGTGTTGTTTTCTTTTCCTGGGCGATTGTATGTCAACATGGTGCTTGTGCCTTTCTTCCTCATTTCACCACTGTACCAGGACAACAGTATTAGTTATTTGTAAAAAATAATAGTAATCAAAATGTATGCTCCTCACCATGTGGTAGTGTTGTGCTGATGGGGAAATATGTCAAACCGGACATTGTTAACTAAATCCAGAAGGTGGCAGTAATGTGACACGAAGGATTCCAGCTGCAGTTAAACTCCAACGAAGAAGAAGAAGACAACGACGACAACGAAGAAGAAGAAGGCCCACCGTAATGTCTGCAGGAAAGTGCTGCCTGTATTAGTTTGCTGTTAGTTGTGCCGGATGTATTTTTAGTTTCATCTAAGAGCCGCACAGTACGTATCGGGCCCCAGAAAGCCTATTTTGTTTCCCTCGCTTGAGTGGAATTTAACCGTCAAACGGCAGCGAGCGAAAGAAAGCCACACGCCTGTTGGGAGACGGCGTTTACACCTCGGTAACGGTAAACCAATTACGCTCAGCTAACGTTAATTAGCTAGCAAGAGTACGCTTCTTCGGCGGCTCACGGGATGTCGTACAGGAACACGTTGAAACTAATCTGTGGCTTCGCTGGAGGCTCCGCCGTCCTGGTCTTCGCCGCCGCCGCCGCCGACTCGCGCGGATACTTCGCTGAGCAGCGGAGAGAGGCGGCCAGTCGGTGGTCGAGATTCACCGTTCTTCAGGCTGCGCAGCCGGCGTGGACACCTGCCAGCCACACACCGGCCCCGGCGGGACACGCCTGGGACTTCAACTGGGACAAGTAGGTGCCGCTACACGCGCTCTGGTCATGTGCACGCTGTCCGTAGCGGTCTGTTCCACCGTCCACTCCGGCATGGCTTTAACCCACGCCAAACCTGTCAAATAACCACCAATTTAATGACGGGCTACACACGTCACATTTAGGTTGATTACGTGAATGTACACGACGGGCGATTTTAATATTTTGCTCAATTGAATTGGTGTTTTGGATTCATACCAAATCCAAGTGAGGACCAGAAGGATATGCTGGATGGTTTGATCCTTCTTCTTCTAGGAGTTTTGCTTAGGATTTCTTCATAACAAGATGTTTGGAACATCTCGCCATAATATATTGATCGTTAGTTTTTTACTGCTATTTGTTCTGTCCTGTCTCTTATCGCTGCTGCTGTAATTCTGTAAATGTCCCCACAGGCGGACTTATAAAGGATCCCTTCTAATCCCAACATCACCTTGTCTTGCCTCTGTTTAGGAGAGACCCGTCTGCACTGATTAATGAGAAGAAGACCCAGGCTCCAGCAACCGAAGACCCCAGCTCCGAGCAGGACAACGGCAAACCAAAAGCTACTCGCAACATCCTCCTCATCAGACACTCTCAGTACAACCTGAGTGGGCTGTGTGACAAAGAGAGGATCCTCACACCATTAGGTCATTTCTTCCCCCTTTAATCTACTTGGTTCAGTCTGGACAGTCATTTCATTCAAACTGTCACAAGCATGCATGCACGCTACCACCTTGTCAGCAGAACGACCTGTTTCTTTGCTGTCGTTTGTTATAATGGCCGCTGTGTCTCTACTTCCAGGTCGTGAGCAGGCCGAGTTCACGGGCAAGCGGTTGGCAGCGTTGGGACTCAAGTATGACGTTCTGGTCCACTCCAGCATGGCCAGGGCCATAGAGACGGCAAATATTATTGGAAAACACCTCTCAGGTAGTGGATAGACGCGCTTTAGAGCTGCATTGTCAAACAACATGTTTTTTTAATTCTTATTGAAGCCAAGTTTATTCCAAATGCTCTAAGCTTAATAAGATTTCTCAGATTACATTTATATGAACAATAGCAGTACTCCATACTGTGTAATGCAAATTAAAATGGAACAATGAACAACGTGAATGTATATTAACATTTTACGCTGCCCCGAATGTCGTACGGGTCTAGGAGTGGAGCTTGTGAGCTGTGATCTGCTGAGGGAGGGCGCACCGATCGAGCCGGTCCCACCTGTCACTCACTGGAAGCCCGACGCTGTGGTGAGAGAAGCTACACGAGTTGGTTACAGGCTGGATTTTCTTTGCACACCCTTTCGGTTTTCGGTAGCTTTGTGCAGCTGTGCTGCCCATGTGTCTGTGCAGGTGTCCAGTGTTCGTTTAGGCGGACTGCTACAGTAATCAGCCAATACATCAGTGCATTGCCACAGGAATGGTCAAGAGTTGTTTTCCAAAATGCCAATGTTGAAGGGAGTCTGGCAGCTAACAGCCAGCTATTCCATTAATATTTACTCACTCAAATGGATATTTTGCATGCTTACAATAATCATGTTTCTAAATAACAAGTTGGTAAATGTCTATTGATTATTGAGGACTTCATTGCACAACTGTAACCCAATGATATCTAGGAATGTATGTGGGTTTCACACCTTTTCGAAGAATGCATTATTGTGTCCTTCCAGAAATACTGTAATACTGTATTTACTGAAATAAGTCCTAGTTACGTCTTCAAAAATCTAAAGCAACTCCAGTTAAAATTACTAAAATTGCTGTTTTTAATCTTTATGACCTTTGACCTAAAAGAAGAGATCTGTACACGGTAGCACCATGACATAGTTGGACTATACTTGGGTCCTATAAACAACCCATGTCAACAGCTTTGTGCCCTCAGAGATCCAGTGCTGATTCAGCCTTTAGTAGAAGCAACATTTTCCATAAAGTTGGCCTCATTTTGGGACAAAACTCTTCATACATTCCCCACAATGCACAGCAGCATCATGTATTGAGGGGTTCAAACAGAACTCTTTCATTTGACAAAGATGGCTTTCAACCTCTCTACATCCCTCCAGCAGTACCACGAAGATGGAGCTCGCATCGAGGCAGCCTTCCGCCGCTACATCCACCGGGCCGACCCCATGCAGAAGGAGGACAGCTACGAGATCATCGTGTGTCATGCCAATGTCATCCGTTATTTTGTCTGCAGGTTTGTGTTGCCAGCGGCTCAGCAGAGTCTTCTCGCTTTGCTGATGTTTGTGTTGAAGTTCTGCTGCAATGCTTTTCCATAGGATGTTTTTAAAGGAATCGTGCTTCACTTGTCATTGTGTTCTTAATGGAATCTAATAAGAAAGTTCCTGTTTGCTGTTAATATTCTAGCTGCTACATATTTGTAGCCTTGTGCGTTTCTTGTTTACTGCATACGTTCGACCAGTACGGGATGTCTGGGGCTGATTTCAATGTTATGGAAACAAATTCTGATGTTGATATATCGTCTGCAAAAAAAATGCCAATGTTACTTTTGTTAGTGTTTGTAATGCGTTTGTGTTTGTAAGGTAATTTACATTTAATAGGCTAATATTGGCAGATTAAATCAGACTCTACTGTGCATCTAGTTAGTTATGAAATATGTTTATCCTCCAAATGACTACTTACAGGACAAGATCTCATACAAATCACATTATTTGTTAAACAAGGGCCGTGTACATGTACAGTAGCTCCAGTGATGCTCATCTCCTTCTTTGACTCTCAGGGCTCTGCAGTTTCCTCCGGAGGGCTGGTTACGTATGGGCTTGAACAATGGCAGCATCACGTGGCTCACCATCCGACCCAGCGGCAGGGTGGCCCTCAGGACTCTGGGAGACTCGGGATTCATGCCCCCGGACAAACTAACACGGACCTGACAGCCCGACAATGGCAGGTTTCTGGGGTCCGGATGCCCAGTCAGTTGGTTGCAGGGTCAAAGCTCAGTTTTCTCCTTAAGTGTCTTGAAAATTACTTTTGATGTTATTATTTTCTAACTGAACTCCCATCGTGTAATGAGAGACTCTGAGGATGCGGTGACTTCCGTGCCATTGAACGCCAGCAGAAGTGATCAACAGCTGCTCCTGAATGTAACTGAAGATTTTTACACAGGTGACATTTTTAAACCAAAAAAGTTGTATTTGTATAGCTGTTGTCAATGCCGATCTTGCTTAGTGTTTCTTCCGTTGGTACAGTAGGCTGAAGTGTGAGGATTATTGTGTTGTATAGTGCAGTAGTAAATAAAAGTCAAGGATGAATGTCTGTTTCCTTCACCTTTCTTTTCCCAAATATCCAAAAAGCACAGACACGTTGGCAGTAAAGTAGGGGTGATGTTTTATTGATTAGTTGGAAAGCAAATGAGGTCTAGACATACAGAAATAATTCACCATGAAAGTTAAGTTTTTAATAAAGCACAAGAAGCATGTTTTAAGTTTTTTAGGTGCATTTTTGCAAAGTTCCACATTCATAAACATTCAGAGATCAGAATTCGATCCGTTGCCACCTGAGAGCACGACGATGACGATACAATCTTCTCAGTGAAGTAGTTTGTGCTCTCGGATAAAAAGGTTTAGTTCACAAAGAAATGTACATTCAGAACACACGTTCCTCTCAACCCAAGTAGAGCGACAATCTGAATATTTAAAATGATTGGCTTTTTTGTCCTACAGATAGCCATCAGCCCTCGAACAGCAGTGAATTCATCCCTAAGTTACAGTTTGGCTACAGCAGATGTATACTCACACTCCACCATTGGAGTTAACAGGTTTTGAAAAACTGCAAGTACCTGCCATGTGTACATGAGTTTACTGTAAGCCCATTTGAACTATAACGTCAGGCATTAAAGCTCTATTAAGCTCAACACTGAATCAAACTACTTTTTGGAAGGGGAGAAGGGAGAAAACTGCCGCTGGGAATCAACATCAACTACTCTCAGCTAATCAGTGGGGTTCGATGGAAATGTAAGGCAGTTTATTAAATTTAAGATATCAATACGTAGCTAATAAATACATCTGGATTCTGTTGCCGTTTAGTTTTGGAGTCAACCCTTTAGTGGTTAAAAACAACAAATAACCGAATACAGCTTCAAGGTGGTCTCCAACTTGGCAATTTTAAAGTTTAGCCCAAACAAGACTAATTTGAAATGACACTTAACAGATAAGTGATTTGTCATTCATACTGTGGGAGGTGCTTGTAAATTAAAGATATTTCAGAGAAAAATTAAATTGCACAGTATAAGGCTGCCGGAAGTGGCAGAAAGGAAAAGTCAAGACATGTCCAGGAACTACCAAGAAAAGATGGAAAATGTATGCATTTATTGAAGAACAAAATAAAAACATGGAAGATCTCAGTCTAATCAGTTTTCCCATGTTTGCCGTAACTCATCTGTGACTGACGCAG
Source organism: Chelidonichthys spinosus (assembly GCA_029853015.1). Taxonomy (NCBI): domain Eukaryota; kingdom Metazoa; phylum Chordata; class Actinopteri; order Perciformes; family Triglidae; genus Chelidonichthys; species Chelidonichthys spinosus. The sequence continues at coordinate 2,472,933 of CM056831.1, forward strand.
CAAGTGAGGTCGCTGTTTCCAGATATTTCACGTAAGAGCTAGAGAGTGTGTCCAGCTGACAGAGCTGGTCCATCACTTCAGAAAATTAAGGCAATTCCTGAACTGAGGAAAACATAGGAAATGGCAGTCTGTTTTAACAGCATTAATAAAAACATTTAAATTTTGTGCTACTGACCAACATACAAAAAAATAACTTTTAAAATATTGACATTTTACCTTTTTTTTTTTTAAAGAACATCCTCAGCAACAGAATCCTGTTGAGGGTTCCACACTAAGGTTTTAGTGATGGACTAACTTTGGGGAGTGCGGCTTGTATTCACGATATTCAAAAAAGTTGACACAGGCTATGATACAGGTGCTTGACACATCTCACAAATAACATTACCGTCAATTCAACATGGCCCACACCCATACAATACATAAATTATCAAGGTTTCTTTTTTTCCTTTTTAAAGTCTTGAGTTTACATCACAACCCAACGTGATGAGAATTCCTGTATTACATAGGGGCAGTACCATACGTTGTTAATACAAATCTTCCAGACACTTGTGCATATTTCGGTTAGGTATGTGGTTTCTGAGCTCGGGTGCAGCCACCTTGGTGCAGCTGGATTCGTCGTAGGAAGGGGAGCTCGGGGTCGGGGCTGGGAGAGGGTATGGCCTTAGTGGTGGGTTAGATCGGAGGCTCATTCAAGTGCTTGAGGCGGATGCGCTGGATGTAGCTAGCATTGGCAGGGCTGTAACGGCTGGGGCTGAAGTCTGGCGAGGCGGCATGCCGGGCGGGACTTGAGCGGCCGGTGGGAGACATCAGGCTGCTGCCCGGGGAGCCGGGAGTCTGATGCTGCATCCTGAGACGTGGTTTTACCACCGCAGGGCTGGGCCAGCTGGACGACACACATGCAATGCAACGCCCGTCAGTGGTTTACAACATGGTTACTTTGCTGCTCAAAAGGGAACATTTGTACAGATGCTACTGTCCCATTGTACAAACTCACCACACACTGGCTGCATGGGGTTGACAGAGATGTTTAACGTCACGAGGAACGGGACAATTTGATTTAAACCTTTCCCCTTGGTTAGTCAAGCAATGCACTAAAACACCAGACATGTTTGCTTCTAAAAGAGCATCTTCAACTGCCACACTTCTCCACGGAGCAGCCATCTTCTACTTAGTGATCAGACAATTGGTTTGTCAAGACCTAAGGACACTATACAAGATTACACCACTATTTGTCTTTTTGTATTTATTCTCTGGAAAGTCAGTACCGCCTACATATTAGTCATAGTGTGGGCACACTGCATGAAGTGCCTCAGAGGGAAAAATATGCTTTTACTGTACACATGTAAATGCAGCCAACTATATCACCGTCTAACATGCATGCCATGCACTTCTTTAACAAAATCAAGTCTGGAGGTGAATGGTTTCCCCACACACAAATATTAAAACCTCACTTTGTAGGCCATGACAGCATCATAAACACAATAAAACCAGTAGACCAAACACAGAAATAATATGCATTGTAAGTACTAACCTCTGCATGTCTGACATTGAGTAGGACTTCATTGTGCTCTTCCACTTGTGAATACTGGGATACTTCTGGGGATCGATGTCTAAGCCATCTATTGCTGACAAGACCTGTCTGTCCAACTTGGATGGTGAATCCCTGTAAAAACACAGAAGATTAATCCAGTGGAATATGTCATTATTGTTATTCAAGTCTTCAAACCATCATCAAATCCATTTGTAACTGGCTGCCTGTCAAGTTTCCCAAATAGCAGTCAGTTGGTGTTGCAGTATACTTGTTTGGACTAGAACCAGAGACTACAGTACCCCGAAACTCAGAAACAAGCGAGACTCACCCGTCAATGAAAGGCCCTCTTCTAATGTGCGGCGGGGTCCTGGGTAGAAACACATTGGAGTTATCTAAGGACTTATAGGAGGACCCAGAGGACCCAGAGGATCCTGAGCTGCTGAGGTCCCTCCCCCCATGGTCCCATGACTTGGAGCGAGCACAGAAGTTGCGCCCCCCTGATGTTGACCCCCTTGTCCTTCCTAGCACCTCCACACTCTCCTCTGCTTCAAAGTACTCCTCTGAGCTGCCACTACTACGCCTCTCCTCCGTCTCTCCTCCCTCTATTCTCCAGCCCGGCCCCTCCGCCGTCTCCCCATCCTGACTGCTGTGACCAAGAGACAGGCGGTTCAGCCCAGAGCTGAGTTCTGTGGCTGAGGAGGAGGCGTAGGAGTCTCGAACCTCCCTGTGTCGGCTCCCGCCACTGCTCCGCCGCTCCCTGCAGCTGGCGGTGCTGTCCAGCGGCTCTTGCAGCGACATGCGCTCAAACTCTACCATGAGGTTGGAGATGGGCGACAACAGGCAGGAGGAAGACGGGGAGGTGCGAGGAGTCACCTTGTCTCCATTATGAGTCCTATCTCTGGAGGAGGAGCATGCCCCGTTTTTGCAGACGACGCCAGGCGTCAGGAGGCCGTCTTCGCAGCAGCACAGCAGATCCTGCTCGGCCGCCGTCTCGATCAGGTCGGCCCCGCGGTGGTGCAGCGCAATGGGAAGGATGTGAACCTCGCGGCCCCCCACTGCCCCCTTCAGGCAGTCCTTGGACGCAGCAGAGGATGTGATGCTGGTGAGAGCTGCGTTCTGCCGATTCTTCATCTCCTCGAGGCTGATGTCATCACCCTCATCCAGAAAGGCACCGACTGAGATGGAGTTGCAGAACTTTTTGGGCTTGCCTGCAACCAGTGAAGATGAATCACCAAAACAGACTTAAAACGTGTCATTATTAGTGGGATCTTATCACAGAATCATAAGAGATTTTGCTGCTTTGTCCATTTTCATCATACAAGAGTAATATCTGAGAAAACTGATTACACTACACTGTCAATTGACAGATTTAAAAGGAGGATCATCTGAATATGCGTAGAACATTTCTTGTTTCAGTACTTGGAGCTGATGCGGAGCAGGGGAAGGTACCTGGAGAGGGGGTTTTAAACCTGTTGCTGTTCTCATTCTCTCCAGCCTCCTCATGAGACCGTGGGCTGAAATCCTTCTTGCCAAGATACTCGTCCAGCTTGCGAAGCCCCTCAGCTGATGACAGATCCACAAAACTGTCCAGAAAGTCCCAGTACTCAGCCCACGGGTGGCCCATCTCACGAGCCAGGTCTCTGTAGATAAATGATGAGTTGTCATTTGGTTTTCATAGTTTCTTGGACATGGCTAAATCATTCACTGATTTATTTGAATTTTCCTGCAATTTTATAAAGTATAGAGTTATAAAGACAGCATAAGCAGAGGAAGGTTTTGGACATACCTGCCCACTCTCTCTGCCCCACGGTCAGGATCAGACTTCAGGATGTGGTGGAAAAGCTCCGCCCGGTCTCTGGGTGGCGTCTTCCAGCACCGACGGAAATCATCTGCCTACGGGTGAAAACGTGCGCTGATCACTAGATGTTTTTAATGACTCATTGATGGACTTATAGCAAACAGACAGGTATCCAGGTAAACTTGCTTTAGAAGGACTCAGTGGGCCAGCGAAGGCTGTGACAGTCATCACAGGGTCCATTGGGCTTCTCGTATTCCGCTGGGTCAGCAAGAGACTTTCGGAGGACTCAGGTGACCACAGACCACCAATGATTGGCTGAGAGGTGTTGTCGGTCGCCCTCAGCAAAGGTATATAGCAGCGGTCTGCGAAACAACAGACCATTTAAAGTTGCCCTTCACTACAGATGAGATAAGACAACATATACAGTATGCAGAACACACGCCGTATTCAGTACAGTATCAGGATTACACTGCAACGGTCATATTTCTCAAACAGGCTGACTCTCAGGGGATTGAACCAAACAATTAAAGCTGTAAAGTGACTTGCAACACAACTGTACCCACAGTCAGTCACCAGTCACTGAAGCAACTCAGCATTAGCCCCGTTACACTGGTTCATAGCACCTCAACCTGCTTATGATGGTTTTTATTGTGTTTGGCTGAAGAAATTAGATAAAACCAACACATAAAAACAATTAAAGTTAATTTGTCACAGCAAAATGATAAACAACCGTAGCATACAACATGCTACTTTTATTTCATCAAGCCTCTCCAAGTGGAGGCCCAATGAACGGCACATGTCTGTATCCCGTGTGTGTGTGTGTGTGTGTCCTTACCCTCCAAATAGTCAGTTATCTCCTGCTTCACTTTTTGAGTTTTATTTTTTCTGCTACAAATAAGCTATGGAAAGGAAAAAAGAAAGATGTATAAGCTCTACACAGTATAGACAGCAGAAAACATACAGCTGTTGCTGGATTAGCTGGGGAAAGATTTTGCTCATGATCATCATCTAACTTTAGCCTTCTATGTGCAGTGAGTGATTGTTGCCAAAAGATTTAAAAAGCAAGCTAAAAGGTCACCGCTTGAAAACCTGTGTGAGCATAACAGTAACAGTACCTCCCCCAGCAGCTTCTGGCTGGATCCCAGTGTACAGCAGTATTGTGCAAGGCTGAGGAGCTGCTAGACAGCTCTCATATGTACATTCGTGAATCATTTCTGTGTAAAATTCCCCAGCAACACCACCCAGGTGTACTGATGGTGTTCTCAGTCAGCATGTGTGTTACAAAGTTAAAAAAGGGTTCAAAATAAAACTCCTTACATCACAAGGCTTCTGGCCATCCTTGTTCCTACAGTTCTTATCGCTGTCAGGATGTGAGCAGAGGACATTAACCACGTCTGGGCACCCAAACTTACAGGCAAAGTGGAGCGGTGTTTCATAGCCCTGGAAAACACAGACGAACAACATGAACACAGCCCATTAACTACATTTAGACAGAATCTAATGGGGTTTGGTGAAATAACTTACAGCCTTATCTGGAGTGTTGAGGTAAAGATCTACAATGTAGCGGATACGTTTCTGCAGCATGACATCCTGGTCATCTGGATACATGAGGCGCATAAACTCGGGGTTTTCCAAGGTGTCCAGCAGCAGTTGGGCTATTCCTGCCTGGTTCTCCTTGGCTGCCACGTGCATCACGTTGTACCGGCAGCCCTCCTACCAGACAAAACAGTGGAACAACTGTATGGATCAGGACATAATCCTCTTTAATCTCCTGTCAACAGGAAACCATGCTTCATTTGGCCCAAAAGCAGCATTTGACCTTAACGTCACCTGCTGAACCTTTTAATGATAACAACAGTTGGTGTTTATAATACAGTAACACACATGTAGGTTTAAAAATACCAACTTTCAAGACTGGTGAAAACTCTCTAATCACAAATGTGTTTCTAAACGAATAGAATCATTCTTCATTCACAAGCCATGTCAGAGTTTTGTCTTCATCTCCGTAACTGAAAGCTTGACAAGGGCATTAGCTGAAATGTCGGCACTGATGTGGAAAAGACATTCATGTATCAACAAACGCCAGCGTTCCAAGCGAGACGACTGCATCTCTATTAATAGCACAGAGTTGGAAAAACCACGACAGTACTACTACCACAAGCTAAACAACATCAACTCATAACCGTTTTTATTAATGACATGTTCACGAGAGTGGCTCTGAAAGTACACCAAGATGCTAACACAAAATTATGTGCTCACCTGCACAATAGTGGGATTATCCCCCGAGCCAATGAGATAGCGTGGGTTGCTCCAGACCAGCTCGCCGAAGGCCACCTCGTCACCCTTCTCCACAGCTTTCCTCAATTTGGCCGTCAGGTCTTGGCAGCGTGGGCTCTTGAAACTGTTTGCCCGCTCTCGGTTGATAGTATCAACCTCCATGTTGTCTAGTGTGGAGAGGGAGAAGAAAGTGGAGGAAATGCACCGCTGTCAAAAACTCTAACTACTGTCCAACGCTGGTTTTCCCCGTGCATCAGTTTGTGTCAGCTGCTATTGAACTGACAAAACCCAGAAGGAATTATAGAATGTTTCACTATATTGAGCATTAAATGCCCGACCAAAAGAGATCTGATTTATACTGCTCTATCACACAATAAAATGTGTATAGGATGCGACAATTAGCAAGTTATTCATTAAAATTTAAGTTTTAAATTGCAAGGATGCAAAGTGCGACCATTTACATAACTATTGGGCAACACATGTAATACAGCATGACTCCTTTAATAACACAGCATTATATTGACAGGGAACACTTCAATACTTAAGTTTCAACCCTGCTCAGTCGCTGGCCTCCAACATGACACACAGACTTCAGACAATAATTGTATTTTTAGTCAGAGAATGGTTTCTACTTACCTTTACTAATGACCAGGCCCGGTTTGACAGGAGACACACAGGGTGTAGATTTGTTGGGAGAGGGGAAATAGTCACAGATCCCCTTAGCAAACTTTTCAGCATCCTCGCGGTTGGGGAAGGATTTGAAGCGGGCTCCCTTCATCATCTTAACAGCTTGAAGGGCATCTTTCTTATCTGTGTATACGTGTGCTCTCTCTGCAGAAACACACACAAAAAACAACTGAGAACCAGCTTTTCCCATTTATACGTTTTCTCTAAGATTGCAATTTCCTGTCTTATTAACTGTTCGACATTCTAACCGGCAGTTTATGGAATAAAAAAAAAATCCTTTCTGTCCACTCAGCCTGTAATGTCATATTTGGATGTGGAGCAACTGAGTGCCACTGCTTTCACAGTTGCAATAAAGCCTGCCCTGTTAACATTACCAGCATTGACCTTTGTGTTAACATTACCAGCATTGACCTTTGTGGTAGCTCAAGATTCATTTAGATCAATAAAAAAATCCACAGAGTTCAGTCATATTTTTGTGTGTTTTCATTCACTACAACAGCAGCAAGTCCTCCAAGCAAACACAGAAACTGGACAACAGATATCACAAATCAATAAAGGAGCAACATGACAATATTTTATGGTGGACTTTAGCTTTGAATCAGTATAAAACCAAAAGTTGAACCCATCAAAGAAAATAGAGTTCAGATGAGTCATCTATTTTATTCCAGACTGAAAGAATAAAACATTGAAAAATGTATACATTTGAACAACACTGTAGATACGATAAAGTGAATTACTATTTTAATTTACACTGATCTATGTATTCATTGTGTATGTTTCCATCCCATAATTACAACAGATGGAATCACAGTCTTTTTGACAGTTTGACAGTTGAGAGGCGGCAGGAACAAGGGGAAAGCAACAACACAGGGTCACAGCTGGAATAAAGGCCAGGACATTGTGATGAAAGTAAATGGTATGTGCAACCCCAAAAAATGAAAATCACATTTGAAAAAACATATATTAAATGGCGTAAAAACAAACTATCACCATTTAATTCAACTATTTAAATCTAGACAAGTTTAAAAGTATTTTTCTGACACTGATATTAAGGCTTTCCTGTAATTCCAAAACTGAAAACCACCTGGCAAGTGACCCTGAACTAACATTTTCTTTTGCAAACTCTATATATGTAATGCTGAAATCTGTCGGTCAAGTAACTTACCATTTCGAGCCAAAACATCCTCCCACAGTGGACATACTCCAAAATAAAAGGTTGGGGAAACTTGTGCCGACTGTGATGGGGTTTCCGTTTTGGACTGAGAGTTACTGCCTTTCACAGAGCTGTTCGAGGTCGTCTCTACAGAGATCTCATCTTCCTCTGGAGGGTTAAGTCCCACACCGTAGCCAAAGTCCAACTCTTCGCTGGCAGCCTCAGCGGGGTTGCTGCTTGTTGCACCAGTGGTGGGTGCAACTGCTGAAGTGGCACATGACCCAGGTTTGGCATAATCTGCAAAAGAGCTTGCACCTCCCAAGACACCTGCCGAAGTCCTGTCCACTTCAGTGGCACTGCTCTCTGGCCCGGCCAGGAATCGGGCTAACTTCCTCTCGAACGTGGCTCGGGTGGTAGCGGTGATAGGGCCACACTTGAGTTCTGCTCGTGCAAACTCCTCGCGCAGTTCATCAGGACTTAGCCCCCTCAGCCTGCTCAGAACTGCCTCCATGCTTCAGCTCCCTGCAACACAGCGCACAACACACTTAGGACATTACGACCAGCAGTCCACGAACTAAATAACTACCAGGTTTTCTTAACTGTTATTCAAGAATCATACATTTGTTGTTTCAATTAATACTTCAGCACACTTACTAAGATGTCTTCAACACTTGTGAATGCCAATTAAAATGTCAGATTAATGTAGACTATAATAGATAACAGCTCCTCTACTATTACTTACAAATAACCATACATTCTGAAAAACAGGAATTGTCATTGGTCGGATTGGGGAGACTCAATTAAATGACAGAGTGTGTAGTAGGTTTTTACCTTCCACTATATTCCCCATAATGTGCAATCCAACAGCCTGTACCCGCTTTGTGTGCATATTAAGACGACGTGCCTTCCATCCTTTGTTTATTTTACTTACTCCAACAAGCTGCCACATATTGCAAATTAAAATAAAACTGACTGAATTTTCCTACAAAGGAATCCCTTCAGTTACACTTCTTTCCAGGTAGGCTGCACACATATATCACATAGTTGATGCATACGCTCAACAGCTACACAAATATGCGCGACGTCTCTGTTATACAATAAAGCAAGTGCTACTGCAGGTCCGGATACCCACATTATTCACCCAACACCTTATGTCTTGGACAACTAACCACACTGTAGTGGGACTAGCGTCTGCTAGCTAGCTTGCTAAATAACAAGACAGCGTTAGCCGCCGGCTACAACGAGGGAATCTTAGAAAGATGAAAATCAAGACTAGACAAAAAAGCACACACATTTGGGCTGGAATATTAACGATTGTAAATCTATAGAAAATTGGATACATTATATCAATAAAAGTCGCTTCATTAGCATGCTGTCACGCCCAAGTATGTGGGTTTTCGGGATGTAACGCTACACATTTGATACGTCTTCGTATTTAAGATGCCGATCAAATCAAAGTGTTCGTGGTGGGATCAAGTAACAAATGTGTCCCTATACTTACCATTGAACATTTTATTTAATATACTCGGAGCTATGGGAAAACCGTTGTTAGTTCTGCCCAGATAAACTGTTGTACAGACACAAAGCTAGAGACGGTCTGGAATAGTCTCATTGTTTACAACATGTTCTGCGCATGCTCAGTTTCAAGGGAGGGCGCACGCTGCATTCCAGACCTGTGAGAAAACTCAAGCGTGAACGACCTGTGGTGACAGGCGACCAACATTAAGTGAATTGTCACATTCCTCTCGAAAACACAAGATCATTTGAAAACGGCACGTGACACTACTGACGAATGTGACCGACCTCCACCCTACATCGTTTTGTATCATGGCCACAGTTATGACATTCTTAAATCATTACTCAAAATATCTTGCGGCCATCCTGCTTTGGATGTGTGAAGTTCAAGATCAATATCAAACTTCTTTTAACAGTCGCTGTAAACGCCATAACGTTAGCATAACAAAAGCAGAGCCGTCCCATGAATACGACATTTATTATGACGTTAATGATTCTTAGTTGTAGTGTATGGTTGTACGTTATCTTAAGTCCCTTCTTCCCTAAAATACTTTGCACCTGTACACTTGTTCGCGACTTTCGCAGGAAATGGATATATGTGCTTGTTACTGATCCATGATTTGAAAAAAGCTGCATAGAATTTAATTTTTTAGGACGTCTCTTATATTTACGTACTTTCCCCGAAGACGTGAATGTAGCACCATGCTCTCCCATGGCAGATGTGACTAATCCAAGGAAACGATAACCTAGCATACACAGCTCGAGGTTGTTCTGGTGAACAACACATTCACCTTATTAAAATGAACCAAACATAAGGTATTGGTTTAGCTGTAGTGCTGGTACAAACACCATGCTAAAGAATCTTCCGTATTGGCACAATCCCACGTATGCAGGCCAACTTGGCTCAGGCATGTAACGTTATAAGGCAAGTCGACAGCAAGACGTGACGATTATCCAGCTAATCGTACAAAAACTGAAAGAAACACAATTTACAAGAGTAGATCATATGTGAGAGCGAAGAAAAACAGAGTGACGTTCGTTGGCTATACAATCCGTCGAGGAAGCAGTTTGACACACATGCTAACAGTCATTAGCCACTTAGCAAAGCAAGAAGCTAATCACTCAGGCTACCCGTTAGCAATAGCATACTTCAATACATAGTTAACACATCGTTTCTTACGGAACACATTACCTTTAACACGTATCACAGTTAACTGTCCTGCAATGCTAGCTGAAAATAGTATAACTTTAATAGTGCCATGCCCACCTCCTCCTCCTCTCTCCCCGGCTACTGATGCTAGCTGTCTTCACCGCGACGGTTTCAAAATACAGAGAGCAAGGACCCGGTTCCGTCTAACATAGTGCCTGAAGGAAAAAAAGCTGTCTAAACGTTGGCAAATGAGACATCATTCATAACTCAATCTATAATGAATGAGCACAAACTATAATGACAGATGAATAGTGCAATTTTATGATAAATACAATCACATCTCCCAACACAAATGTTAGAACAGAGGAATGAAACAATTTCAATCGTTGAAAAAAAAGAAGAAAAAAAGGCAGACAGCAGCACGAGCGCTGATACCGAAAAGCAAGTAATTTCAGCCTACTAGCTCACGTTTCAGTGAAAGTAGTTCGGAAGATACCGTCTATAATATTATGTCAGTACATTTCTTGGCAACGCCTCAGTCAGCATTCTCTTCAAAATATGTATTGTCCCTTTGGAAATTCATAAGCATACAATGGTGTTTAAAAAAGTGATCTTCTTTAGTGTGAGAATGAGCACTAACAAGGCAGCTGCAGCGGAGGTGCATGCACAAAGTACCATGCAATAGCCCCTCTTCACTGACCTTTAGTGCATCTGTACTAGAATTACTATCGGCTTTGATTTACGTTTTGCATGTGCTATTTTGTATTTCATCTTTGTTACACTATTAAACAATTATGATGACTTTACAATCATACAAAAAGGAAATGTATATATTAAACTCTGGAAACAATTAGCTTACACCCATATCCATGAAACTGCCATAAAACAAGCATAACATCTGATTCTGGGGTAGTCTTTTTTTTCTTTTTTTTGGTAAATATAATATGTACCAAATGTAACAGAAAATGAACACATCTGATTGCACCTGCTGTTAGAAGTAGTAACATTTCTGCTTCATTGTACAACTTTTTCTCGCTGTTGATGTGACCCACTTATTTTACAATAAACCATTCTTCAGTAAGGATTTGCACACACATACAATACAACATATTACACACCCTCAGCAGAAATACTAAACTCAAACCAACTTAGTCCATTACAGAGGATTAAAGATTGCTTAAGGCTTTTTTTTGCGTACAAATGACTGCAGTCCATGCTAGACAAAACACCTCCATATATAACTGAGATTTATGTTTTTAGTTTAAGAACCCAAGGTGATATGGTAACAACAAGTGCAAGAAACACTGCATTTTAACATGAGGCATACATAAAAAGGATCACAATTATGCATAACTTTTAACTTCATGAAATGGAATAATGATGTTTCATCATCAACGACTTAGCAACAATATGGATGCGTAACCACGCCAGTTAAATCATAGATGAGCATATGCTCTCATACACAGGCACAACGAAATGGAAGAACAGTTCAAAGCCAGTCTGATGACAGATTAATGTTTTTTCATTAAAACAACTTGAATAATGTCAGCCATCTTGGAGCAGCATCCAAAGCCACTAATTCGCGGATGCTACCGGGGAAAACTTGCCCTACAGATTAGTTGAATGGTCCATACGAGACCATATTTATATCTATGATAAGAAAACTGAAGATGGGGGATCCTCTTAGAGAGGCTGTCAGATGGGTAGTAGTTCCATAACTCTAAATAAATAGCTTAACAAAAAATATAAACAACTGTCAAATAAAGAGGAAAGAATAAAGCTATAGTTAATAAAGTATTACTCTGCAAAAGCACGTCTGTGCTGATGGGACAATGCCAAATGTTGGCAGCAATTGTTAAGAAAAGAGAAAGGGAATAAGGGGCTGAAAAGTGCCTTTGTGGATAAAACTCCACTCTCCCTCAAATGGCCTGAGAAAAGTTCTTCTGTTATGACTGCTGCTGATCTGCTTCATTGTTAGTTTCCACAAGCATGTTGTTTAGCGGTGTTGATGATTCGGAGATGTTTTCAAGCTCCAGTTGAGCCAGTTCCTCCTCTGCATTTGTCCACGAGTTCATTGACTCATGTACCGTTACCGTGTGCTCCTCCATCTGCCTTTGGAGACTGTCCATCTCCTCCCTGAGGAAAACAACAAACACATCACATGCATTCTGGTATTCAGATAGCTGCTCGGCACTACAACAAAACAACAACAAAAACCTCCATTCAGGTATATCCACAATATTCAGTCATTTGGTTCGACACATGGGCTTACTTGAGTTGCCGTAAACAGCTGTGCAGGTTGTTGAGGGGCTCTTTGTTGACAGATGTTGATGGTTTCAACAACTCATCCAACAGGGAGGCAGGCACTGGGCAGTCTGGAATTTTAACTGGTGTCACTGGGTTGGATGGGTTCCCCTCACTCTTCAGCTCCATGCGCTGCTGCTCCAACAACAACAACATTACAGGGAAGTATTTAGTCAGCTATCTTCAGCAGGCATTTCTTATTTGGAATTATACTCACAACATTGGCCTTTAAAACTTTGTACTTTATACATTGCTCACAGAAATAAATGGGTACATCAGCTGTTGAAAAATGTAGCCTGGGCTTACTGCTGTCTAGGCAGAAAGTGACAAAGGCGTATAATGTGCCGATACCACTTTTTTCAGACTGAGTACAAGTACTTAAATAAAATAAACTTAAAATATGAGCACTTAATAATAACATAACAGTTCAAACAACAACTTTGTGTTTTCCTGACACAAGCAGAGCAGAGTTTGCAATAGCGATATTAATAATTAACCGTGCTATCAGTTTCAAAGTAAAAAAAATAAATATTAAAAGATAAAAAGCTAAGAGACTCAGACGAGCAGCCTTTGTTGTCGCTAACTTCTAAAACAAAAACATGCGTTAATTCCACAAATTAATCATCCTGCGTTAACACATTCATTTTGACAGCTCTAATTCATGTATAACTTAAGTTAAATATTCAAAGAATCTGACTGAACACAAGAGCCCAACCAGTATATGCCTAGGCCAAGGTTCCAGGCCAGCATTGTCTGATCAGATATATTGGCGTAAAAGGGGACAGAGATTGTTTGAGCCATAATATAGTTTTGTCTGTCGAATTTATACATGCAGTTCTTGAGTTAGACACAGGGTGGAGCATTACTCCAAAGTGCATATAGTTAATCTCCAAGGTGATCGGGCAGGTGTGTGGAACGGAGGAGGCAGACAGTTTTTGACATTGTCACCGTGTTCACAGTAAAAGTCACTACAGAGATTATACAAATGATGATTTAAAAAAATACAGTGGCTGGAAATCTTGTAAAATATAAGGTTTCAAACCTTCCTAAGACGGCTCTGCTTAAGGTCCTGTTTGAGTTGCTGGTTCTGCAGTAGCACCGTCTTCATGCTGTTCCTCAGCTCACCCACTTTGGCCTGGAGCATGAACTTGTCCTTCCGGGTGCCGCTGAGTTCATCCTGCACTGACTCCAGCTCCAGCTTGATGTTCTGAGACAGGAGTTCATCTTTGTTAGAAACATTTTTTTAAAGGGGAAGATGAAGGTTCACGTAAGCTTTTACAAGTGGAAAGTGAATACTTGCCTGCAGAGCTCTCTGTATGTTGTCAAGCTCCCTGTGCTGACACTGCTCCATCATCTCCAGCTGCTGCTTCTGAGTCTCGATCTCCCTCTGCCTCTGCTCCACCTCCCACTTCAGGTCCTCAACCTGAAGGAGCAGTCAATTTTAGACATCAGTTTTTCTACTATAACACGTGACTGAGGATGCAACGGATTTTAGAGAACTGGAACCCTAAAGGTACATGGATGTTTTATCATAATCAATTAAAATCACATAAAGAACAATATGAAACACACATTTAAATTAGAGTTCTCAACGGGCCTGAAAATTATAACCCGACCCGGACCCGAAGTAACCCCACACATCAACATGGATTATCTGCCCGAACCGGGCCCGCCGCCGGTCCCCCCCCCCCTCCCCCTCCTACACGTATTATCATGACCAGCAGACGGCGACGGTGAATTCACCTGCGGCAAGTTTACTTTTCACCAACTCCATCTACTTCTCCAGGCTAAAGGCGTGCACGCAGCGGCGTCACGTCTGCCCCCGCCCCTCTCCATGATGCACGTTACACGCAGCAGCCACACTTTCTTTACGGTGAACGGGTCCCGTCGGGCTGACCCGACCCGTTGAGAACTCTAATTTAAATAGCCATTAAATCCGTCTCTCACCTCTTGGGTAGTGAGGGGCTGCTTGGCCAGTTCTTCATCCAGTTGTTTCTGGAGGATCTGGAGCTGTAAATGGGCCTCAGCCAGTTCCTCTTGGAACCTGGAAACCTCCTGAGAGTGCTGTTCATCCTGAGCCCTGCAGAGTATCATATAAATGAGTACCAAGAGGTCCTTTGCAACCCGATAACACGTCAAAAATAAAAATCAGACAAATGCACATACTGTAATTTGTGAGATTCACTCTGCAGAGCTTTGACTAAGTCCTCTTTGGCCTGCAGGTCCTTCTTGATCTCGGACAGCTCCAGCATGGCTGCCCTGTAGTGCCGTCTATTGTGGGCTGCTTCAGCCTTTGCTGCTGCCACCTAAAGGACACATTACATCAGTACAACCCAAAAGCCCCAGGAGAGCCAAACGCTCCAGAACAGATGCTGTGGACATTTAACTTTAAAATGAGAACACACTGCATCCTTAGAGCGCCTACCTGTTCTTTCAGGTCATTGACTTTGGTTTTCTCCTTTTCCAAGGCGAGCTGCAGAGTTTGTACCACCTGCTTCATTTGCTGGTCCTCCTCCTCTTTACGCTTTAGAACAGCTTGAACCTATAAAAAGGATTCATGGGAAAACAATGTCTTGTTAAAAAAAATCAAAAGTGCGCTATTTTTCAAACATTTTTCTATGGCATACAGATAACACAAGACATTAAAATACAGGGGCAATAAATAAAAAACTTTATGACGCAAATGATTCATTTCACCTGTAAATTCAGCTGGACAAGATCTGCCTCTCTTTTGGCTAAGGCAGACTCCAGAATATTGGAATGCTCCTTCAGTGTATTGTGGGACTGTGCCAATCCAGCCAATTTCCCTTTTTCATGTTCCAGCTCCAGTGCAAGCTTCTTGTTGGCATCTTCCAGCTTTCGAATCCGCTTCTTGAAGCATCGAGACTCTTGAAGCTATGAAGGTAATACATGTCATTATTGCAAAATAAGATATATGAACGGAGTGATTACAAAGAAGTGTGAAGACATGAATAATAGTCATCAGCATCCTAAAATTAAAAAAGGAAAACGGAAACGGACACAAATTGATCATTGCTCACCTCATCCTCCAGCTCCAGGACCTTCTCCTGGTACTCTTCCAGCTCTGTGGACGTGAGGGTGATCACTTCCTGCAGCTCCTTCTCCAGCATAGCCTTGCTGTTGGCCACAGCCTGCAGCTCAGCCTGCAGAGCCTTAACCTTCTCCTGGATGACAAATAAAACTCTTTACTAACTCAGTACATGCAATTATCCAAGAGTGTTCGCAATTAAATGACAATATCTTTGTGATATAGAAGGACAAAGGTAGCTTGAAGCTTTCAAATATTATAAAATGGTGTCCTTGTTTGGTGTACAACAGCAAAAAATTAAACTTGGCTTTTTAACTATAGTATCCCTCATTCAGACTATGGGGAAGTACTTACAGAACAACAAGCTAACTGCATATAAGTGTTCCTTAACTTCAAATAGGAATGCAACATATTACTCAATTTCCATTTTGCTCGACAGTGGCAAAATAAACATCTCTTAATTGTATTAATTGCAGGAAAAAGTGGTTTTATATCCTTGTATCCCAACTAAATTAGGCCTCCTAATGTTTGTACAGCATGTAGTAAGAGTCCCACAATACTGTAACCTATTTTCACCTGCCAAGGACTGTAAGTGGAAGAATGATCTGCAGACACTTTACAACAATGGTGCTTTTCCATGTGCCAATGGCCTGAATGTTTCAAGCAACTGTAAACGGTCTGGCAGGTTCTTCCAGTACCTGTAAGGCCTGGCTGTTTCCCCCATCAGACACCTGGGCCTTGAGTTTGACCAGCTCTGCCTCGGCCGTCTCCTTGTCAGTCAGAGCCTCTTGGAGCCTCCTACTCAGGATGCCCACAGCATTCTCATACGCCTTGTGTTTGGCCTTCATCTCCTTCTGAGCACTGGTCAAATCTGTCCCAAGCCGCTTCACACGCACCTTCTGCTCTGAGATGGCCCTGTTAGATGCAGATCAGAAATGAAGAAATGAAACATGTCTCTGAGGAAATCAGGTTGTTCTGACAGCCGACGATACATGAACACAAGATGTCGGTGTGCAGACTGTACAGCTTTAAAGTCTCCTTACATTTACAGATACACATGGCACACAAACACAGCATAAGGGTAATGGATGTACTTTTCCAACCCCATGTGCTGACTCACATGTCTACATGGAGATCAGGGACTGTAGAAGCAATTTGTAAAAAGTCTTTATTTCTATTTATAAATATCACTTGATAACAGATATGCGTCATGGTCCAAGATATTATTGTGGGAGTCATTCAAGCTCTCCACGCAGCAATGACTCACTTTTTGGCTTCTCCCTCCAGCTGCTCCACCTGTTTCCTCAAGCCTTCGTTCTCTTCCGTCACTGCTGCTAGCTGGCTCTGATCAAACTGTAGAGACTGGAGTGTAACAGAATAACACAACACTTCATATTACAGCAGGATTCACACTTTAACAGTTTATACTACACCCAAAACATCAACATTTCCTTTAAGAGTACTTTGTGAAGTCCATTTAAGAAGGACTATTGAACAAATAATATTTAGCATTACCTGGATCTGTGTCTCTAACTGATCCCTTTCTTTCTGAATAGTTTGCAGATGGGCCTCCATGCTGTTCATCTGCTCCTGGACTCTCACCACCTCCTTCTGGAGCCGGGCCTGCTCCAGTTCTGCTTTCTGCTTCTCCCCCTGCAGACCCAGCAGCTCCTGCTTCAGGTCCTTCACCTCCACCAACAGGCGCTTTTTGGTGGACTTGAGCTCACTGATCAACTGGTCTTTGGAGCTGGCGTCCCGACGGTAGGCTTCCACCATCACCTGGGAAATCAATAAGCATGTGTCTAATTAATGAAGTGAGCATTGTTTCCTCTCAATGAGTGCAAGTAGTCCTGTTCATATTTGTCTCGACAGCAGGCTAAAGACTTTTCCCCACATACCATAGATACAGTGTAAAGGGAGAGGTTTGAAAGACACACTGCATCATCTCTAGGCTTGAGAAAGATCATTTCACAATTTGTGCCTTTAAGAACCTGCTGAGCAGTTCTTAATATTTACTTGTTTCGTTTACTCTTTTAAACATTTTAAAACGTTTAAAAACAGTACCTCACACGTCACTGACTTCTCATTCATTTCCCAGTTACTTCAGACGTGGTGAAGAGATACATTTGTTGACAATGCAGCCAGATTTGTCTTCTTTACCAACAAAAGGTATTCTAGTTTGCTTTCCTTGGTTCCAAGTAGTCCCCGATACACTTTGATGGACCACGCTGAATGCTAATGCATGAGTCTGAAGGGTATTGAAAAGCTCAAGTCTCGAAAGAAATTCAGTACAATTCACATTTCTGTCATTCTGTCAATGAACTCCACCCTCTTTATGACAGCCTGTCTATGCAAAATGAGCTGCATCATCCCTGCTCCTTCCACTGAGGCGTGTCAAGCAGCACTCAGCTGAGATGACATCCATCTGGCTCTACAATACGTCCTCTCACCACAGCATGAGCATCAACCTTAACCACCCGGGAGATTTTTTTTAAATAAATGTCATCAAAACAATAAATATATGCAGAGTCTACACTGGCTTCTACAAGGTCTGCCCAGGAAGAGAGAGTACATGATGTTACATACTGTAAGAGCACGGAGGATGACTCACCTTTTGTTGTTGGAACTGCTCCTTCAGTTTCTGAGATAGTTTCTTCAAGGAACTATTTTCTTGTTGGAGAACTTCAATCTGTAACAGAACAAAGGCCCTTCGTTATTCACTACATCATGGTGAAAAGTCCCTCAACATGGATGTAAAAGCTACTGGAATTATGTTTAAATTGCTGAATTTCACTTAAACCAAACAGCCTTTGTGAAAGGGGTACAGAAAGAGTCAAAGATCAACAGTAGCTCAGGAAATCCTACAATGCTTAA
Source organism: Chelidonichthys spinosus (assembly GCA_029853015.1). Taxonomy (NCBI): domain Eukaryota; kingdom Metazoa; phylum Chordata; class Actinopteri; order Perciformes; family Triglidae; genus Chelidonichthys; species Chelidonichthys spinosus. The sequence goes on from CM056831.1 coordinate 2,491,271, forward strand.
ATAATTGCGCTATCATACCTGATTGGCTTTGACCTGGACTTCCTGTCTGAGCTGATCCAAGACATCTGAAGCCACCAGAACATCTTCTCCAAGCCGTTCAGCACCTTCGTCAAGCTGGCTCTTCTCAGCCCGGGCTGCCTGCAGCGCTACCTCCAGGACAATCTTCTCGTTCTGGAGGAACTGGATGTTGTCGTCCTTGGTGCTGCTCTCCGTCTGCAGCTCAGCCAGCTGGGCCTCCAGCTCCAGGTAGCGGGCCTCTAACTGGTTGATGGACTGCTCTTTGGTTTGCAGGTTGTCCTGAGTTGTGGTCAGCTGGCGCATCAGCTCCAGATGTTCATTCTGGAGTGACTGCAGCTGCATGTCCTTCTGGGAAAGGATCAATGTCGCCTAAGAAGGATAGAGTGTGAAAAGTCATTTAGAGCAGAATACAATACAAATGTTACTGTGGGAAAGAAATGCTTTGATTACCTGCTCTAGTTCCCTTTCCAGGCTGTTGGCTGTGTTGGCCAGTTTAATTAAACGCTCTCGCTCATCCTCAAACTCATCCAGTTTGTGCTGCAGATCATCTTCCACCATGTTCTTTGCATCCTGGATCTGCTTATAGGCAGCTTCCTGGGTCAGCATGTCGACCTAAGTCACAGGGAGTCAAATATCTTTTACAATACGCTAGATTGAAAAGCCTGCTTTTAACCAAGGTCTTGACTAAATGATGACCTTAAGGTATGGGTTGTTTCCGTAGTGGATAAATAAACTTTACAAAACAGATGGCATATTTAGAAAAGGGATGTTGCTCAGTATACCTCAATGCTCTGCAGCTGAACAGCAATACGCTCTTTATCTTTGATAGAGCGGTGTTGGGTCTCAGTGAGTTGGTGGGACAGAGTTACATTCTCCAGCTTTAGATGTTCCAGGACACCAATCTGAGTCATCTGTCCTGCCTGGGAGAAAAAAACAAACAGATGGAATGTGTCATATCAACTCTTGTCTAATGGATGTCATGCCCTGATGTAAAACCAACCACATCAGCATCAACCCTACCTGCATGCTAGCCATTTCGCTTTGCAGTCGCACTCTTGCCTCCTGGGCCAATGCTAGCTGTTGCTGGTACCACTGTCTGAGCTGCTTAAGGGAGTCAATCTCGGCCTGAGAGGTCTTCATTCGGCTCTGCAGGGTGCTGCGCTCCAGCTGGACCCCTTGAAGCTGGCTCTGAAGACCACCCATTTGCTGACGCAAATCCTGGACTGCAAAAGAGCAAGACCAAAGCATCCCATTTACTCATGAGTGTATCGGTATTCAGGGTGTACGCCCATTGAATTAGAAATGTTGGCCATTTATTTTACACTGAGTTCTCTGAGTCTCTGTTACTCGCCTGTACTGTCTCTCAAGGTTACAATGTTTTGCATCTCCTCCACCTTCCCCATCAGCCTGTTGTATTGGTCTTCAGCCACCTTCAGGTCATTGCTAAGAGAAGTCAAACTAGCATTCTTGCTCTCCAGGCTGCCCTGGAGCTCCACCATGGCCTTCTCCAGCTGGCTGCAGTTTTTCCGCAGTGTTATGACATCTGTAGTGAGGGCACTCTGCTTCTCCTGCGAGACCTGAGCCTCCTCCTTCTTAGCCTGCAGCTGAGCATTTGCTGTAGCGAGCTGGGCCTGAAGCTCCGTCTTCTCCTTGAGAGCCTGGAGGAAAGGACAGTGTGGTCAGCACTAATGCCCAATCATTCTTGGTAACCAGAAAATGTCATCTGGGCAGATTAATTAACAGCCATTATCCTAAATTTAATCAACAATATGAGTGTCTTAAATGTGTAAGAATTATGGTAAATGAGCAACTGTAGAAAGGTCATTTTAAAAATAAATGAACTAAAAATATATAATAAAGAAAGAAATATATATATATATATATATATATATATATATATATATAGTGCATTTTCTTTGTTTTCCCTATTGTAGCATAAATGTACCGTGACCCAAAAACAGAGGTATGTACCGAACCATGATTTTTGTGTACCCTTACAACCCTAGTGTTGATTTGTAATCAGTATTTATTTTTTTTATGCCAACGCAGCAAGCACTGTTTGCAAAAGTAAATCCCTTCTACTACGACAACTCGTGCTGGAGGAAGATAAGAGACAAAATTGAAATAAGTATAACCTGATTGGCTTCAGACGACAAAGATTCCAGCTGACCCTCCAGTCGCATTTTCTCTTTCAACACTTGCAGCATATCGTCATGGCCCATCACTGAACTCTCCAAAGAAACACTGCAACCAATATTAACAACATTAGTGCTCAAATGTTTAGGCAATAAGTAGACATTGAAATTCTGTTGACAAATACCTGCTGGAGAAACTATCCCTGCGGCTGCGAGGCTCGGCTGTCCCTTCTCCCTCCAGCTCCAGCAGGTGTTGCTCTTCACTGGCCGCCTGCAGAACCTCCTGCAGGGAGGGGAACTGACCCATGGCCTCGGGGGCAATTTCCCTCCCCTCTACCGTGTAGGGCCCCTGCTGCCTCTCCACTGCTGAGGAGAGGATCCCGTATGTCCCCCTGGTAGACACACTGCTGTAGGACGAGCTGTCACTGTCATTGCCATCGTTTCCTGGCCTTGTTCCTGATTCACTGCCGTCGATTTCCGAGACATTGTCCCCAACTTGGAGCAAAGCACCAGGCTGTGCCTCCGTCTCACAGGTGCTGCCCTCCGACATCACACTGACCTCAGACAAAGTGGACACCGAGCTAACGGTGGACTGGAGGGAGCTCATGGTGTTGTCGGCTGTTCTGACTCCACCTCCGCCACCTCCACCTCCACCTGCACCATCATTCTCAGGAGACTGGTAGTCAGCCAAGGAGTGGATCTTGCTTGGGCGAGGTGATCTGGACTTTCTCTCCTTGGAAAGGGGGATTCCCAAGCTCCCCAGTTTGGGACCACGGGGCACACTGGTCCTCAGGAAGGAATACTCTGTGGTCATAGCAACAGTGTTGGCCCTGGGCAGAGCCTCAGGATGCAGCATAAGCTCTGGATCCAGGGTGCTGAATGGTCTGTTTTTGGGGGTGGTGCGGTGAGACTAGAAACAGAAAGAAATTAATCATGGTACTGCCATCCTGTTCACATTTGACACATGGTTGTTTGTTGCTTAAATTAGGGATAGCAATGACAAACTATAAAGAACAAAGATACAAATATAGGGCACTCTGGAAGCAAACCTACTGAACGGCACATGTACAGCATCAAAATTTATAGAAACGTCCTGTCAAGATGATGCAGAAGCTGCCGAAACTGGTTTTGACCTCAAGGGCACAGCTACTCCATTCACTCACCCTCTCCTTGTGTCTCTGCACTCTGTACTGTTTGAGTTGCTCCTCCAGACGCCGGCGAGCCTCCAGGCGAATCTTCTCCTCATTCTCCATCTCCAATGATGGCTTCTGGTTGGCTGAAGGGAAAGTATGCGAGGAAATGTTCCCTTTGAGTCAATAGTGCACTACACCACAGCTCTTTATTTACACAGAACCTGATCTTATGACTGTAAAAGGTGTACCCAGGCAATTAACTGTATGTTGCATCATTGATTAAATGTAAAGGCTTGTTAAAGAATAGGCATTGGATGATATGAAAATTTCATGTCACGATTACCCTGGCTAAAATTGTGATTGACAATATTATCCCAATTATCTACAAAATCCACTTAAAACTCTGACAATAGCACTAAACCATACCAGCATCACTTTAGATTTTGCCGAGAAATAAAGATATTTATTGCGTCAGAGATAAAACACAAATCTTGTTTAAGTGAACATCCTTTTTAGTGAAAAACAAGCAATTAATGTTAAATAAGATGATGTGATCATAAATCATAAGGTCTCCCCACATAAAGGGATATAAATGTATAATATATATATTATTTATCTGTAAATCATGCTCAATATTTCATTTCTCGACAATGATAGCGAGCTAGACAGCTTTTTCAAGTCACTCTTGAGAATATTCACAATTATCTCGATTCGCCATGATCAACTTATTGTGATTGTTTTATGGTTCCATCCCTAGTCGAGTATCCTGTTCTCATTCCTCATACCACAAGTCAACAAATTATTCATACTTGAGTTTCCCATGTTAATACCTAAACAGAAAACATGGGTTTCATACAAGGCATCCGCACTGGTAGGTTACAAACTTCACTGCAACTTACCTGACAACTACTGTAGATTTTTAGAGCAGGTGAAAGTAAAGTAAAGGTAATAAAGTCAAGCTGAAATAAAAACTTTGTTTAACCCGTTGAGAGGACTTCACTGCAACTATTTAACAATATGCTGAAAAAATTACAAAACAAATCAAATCCAATATTTTTTCTTGGAAAACATAATATGACGCATGCTTACATCAGCTAGTACCAACTGATTTCAAACAATAATATCATGACATCTATCCATCAATCTGAAACTTGACAGCACAGAGCTACAGCAGGTTGTGAGCTAATCCCTTCAATGATCTAATCAAATTCCTACCAACACTATGTTCAGCCCGTCTATCCTGTTTCACTTGGAAATATATTATCATACGGAAGATAGACGCTCTTGAAATGTGGTTTCAGCTCGACTTTATATGTTACACCCACATATCTAAAGGCTGCCCCATCACTTTTTCCCTTTGCTTGGTTAATGTAAGTGCATATGGAAAACATAAATGCAGTGATAACTGCAACAGCTATGGAGCTAGTATTGTCAATATTCCAATCATGTTTGATGAAGACATCAGCATTAAACTGATGGACACTGGATCAGTCATATCCATAAAAAGAAATGCTGTAGGATGTACTGCTACATAAAATCTGTGTGGGACTTGAATGTGAAGCCAAATGAAAATCATCCGTTTGTTCCAAGCCTAAAAATATTTCATTTCATAACTGTGAACAATGCAAATGTGCCTGACTTCAAAATCCATCAAAAGACAACATGCTAGAGGGATTAGTTCCATAACACAGCCATTAGTCCAAACAGTGTTGCAAATGAAGCACCCTCACAGAATCAAACGTCTATGCAAGTTGCAGAAAGGGTTAGACTCAAACTACTGAAATAAAGTCCCGCTTAATTCTCCTGTCCAAATAATACACAGACAAGGGAGTTAAAACAGATGTGTACACAAGCTAAAACAGCAAAACATCCCACAACAAAATGAGGTTAGAACACAGGGGGCATTCACTCTGTATACGTTTATGCTTACACAATTCAGTCTCCTGCATAGGCATACTGAGTCTGAGCGACTGCAATGAATCACCCGTGTGAACCGTGATCTCAGCACTAGCCCCCTCAGACTTCTCTAGCATCATGGGTGGAAAAGCAGCCAAACCTGGGGAGGGATCTTGGGTCTGGGAGTTGAGAGGGGAGCTGGTGCTCGGGGGAGGGGCTGTCAGAGGCAGGGACCCATTTATATGGGTGTTCCCCGCAGCACTTAAGTCCTCTGCCAGTCCGTTTCCATTTTGCATCACATCTGAACTGACAGGACCTGAAGGAGCAGGGGGAAGAGAAACCCTTAGGAATTTGACAATTAGTCATGATAAGTTCTTGTGACCTGGACTGAAAAAAAAGAAGTTATTCCTCTTGGCAAGCTGGACGGGCAACTCTGTCAAAACACTATTACTCAACTGAAGAATGTGACTACTGATGCATCACTTCAGTTGTCCCTACATTTGCATTAAGGAGCACATTTATGGCATTTTTTGAAACGAATTTCAAAATATGTTTGATTTTATACAAGTCTTTGTGTGTGTTTTTGTCTGTGCTTCTTTCATTGGTTTGAAATAAGACAGGCTTAGCTACATATGTCTGTGTCTATTTTCAGCAGTTCACAAGCTGATCAGTTGTGGGATTGTTTGCTTATGTTGACAGGCAACAGAGAAAGAATTCTGATCAAACCACACCCACACAGTCCACAGCAAAATGGTTAAGATGTTTGAAAAAAAAAACACATTATTATTACCACTACTGAAACTGACTGCCCATAAACTTAAAATTATTCGCCTGAGAAAACCTGCAATCTGTCTCGGCTGCATGCTCTTTTTGCCAAAAATACATTTTCAGTGATTTCCATATTGCCATATTTTTGGCTCCTCTTAAACCTTAACCCGACTGTAAGCATAGTGGTCCCCTGAAGGTTGACTAATAAAAATTCAGTTCAGCTATTCAACACATCGGTTGAAAGGGCATGGAGCTGGCTCAGGCCTTGTAGCAGCCACTAAAACAGGTCATGCATGGCAGGATACAAGCATTACCAGTAATAGTAGTAATATGCCTAAAGGGGAAAGAACTTTGCAGATCAGAGAGCTGAGTTAGATACCAGCTAATCACAGCACAAGGGCAGTCATTCCAGTAGGAATATATTGCAAATAGATCCAATACAAAAGGATTCATAGGCTTTGAATCCTTGTGACTTTAATAAGACCACGTTGCCATGCAGTGGTGGTGGTGGTGGGGGACCTAATGGTATCCTATCAAGACAGCATCAGTACTCACCATTATGAAAATCCCCTGTTGCATTTTGGGTGTCGTCCAGCGCTTGTTGTTTCAACTGCGTTTCACTTTCCAACTTCGACTTTATAACATGGTCTTCTTGATAAGCATTCGCCTCCATCTGAGCTGCTTCTGACTGGTTATGATCCATTTCCATTAAGAAACTGAGCAGTCACAAATCTTGAGAATTTCTCACAAAACCATCTTCTTGGGAGGCAGGTCAACTGGGAGCATGTCGGTATCCAAGAACCCGTCTGAGCACTAGACATGGGACAATATGAACATTTCATGCCACGATTATTCCAGCCAAAATAACTGATTTATGACATAATCCCGACAATCATTAAAATATGCTTAAAACTCTTAAAATGGTACTCAAACATACTGGTATCACTCTTCTTGAAGAAACAAATATTGTTATTGCATCACAGATAATACACACATTGTTTGTTATTGAACAATCAAATCTTTAAAAAGATTAGCATTCATCAAAATTAAAGGAGAAAAGATGTATCTTGTATTTTTTAACAGAGCCATACAGCGTTTTAAAGTCACTTGTAATGATATTTATGATAATCCTGATAATGGAAATTCATCATGATCAATTTATTGTGAGTGTTTTTTTTTTTATTTGGGATAAAATCCTATGTCATCCCATCTATACCAGCAATAAAGACCTAGATTCTGTGTGCAGCCCATGTTTGAAGCACATGACACATTCTAAAGAGCAATACACATAAACATCCATCAGTTTTGGACACTAATGCTGCTGTATAACAGGACAGTCTGCTTTAATCTAAGCATAAGGTAGAGTCAAGGGTTAACAAGCTGGCTTGGTAGTCAAGTAGATTGTGTTGTGTTAAATATAGATTAACTACTATTACTAACGTTGACATTCCTTTACTTTGACATAGAAACGGAAATGACAAACTGTGAACAAATATGTCAGGCCAAACCTGGCAGTTTCACGTTGCCTTTTAAATCGTGTATGCTTCAGGTAGACCAGAAATGTCTAAGTTCTTGCAGGAATCTGGAGAAGTTGTTGATGAGTTAGACATGAGGTCACGTTTTGTCGACCAGCAAACAGGTGTTTAAATATAATCCTCCACTGTCATACTTCAGCCTATATCCGTTTTATTGTGAGATCAGCCGCTACTTCTTTTTGCATCATTTGTACAAACAGCTGAGAAAAATATAAGCCATGCTTACAAATTGTGTACATTTGTCGACAGGCAAGGACTGTCGGTTTGCACCTTGGATTTGAATAAGAGCCTTGCATTAATGCATCATCTCTGACTGATGCAGCCGTCTACATGTATTCAAACCCTGTGCGTGTTTGACGTTATGCAATCATCGTATGGTGGTATAGCTACTTAAGAGAACCTTCGACCCCAAGGTGATGCTAAGCTGGCTAACGCTATCTGTCAGTTACTTCAGCACGGATTCTCACCGTCTTGCTGTCACCGGCTCAGAAGACAAATGACAGCCATCGATACACATAGCCAACGTTACGTGTAAAGGTTGTTATAATGCCCTCATGTGTTGACTGGGTTTATTAAAAACCTCACCGGTTCATGACCAGGAGGACTACTTAAAGCGATACTAGCCAGCGAAAGAGCTAGCTCGCTCGTTCTATGTATTTACGGCGGAACCTGTCAAGCTAAATTAGCCTACTTGCTAACGTTAGCTAGAACCGCCAGTGTAGAGTGATTTGTCAAATATATTATATATATTTAAAAACGGTCAACGCATTACCTTCTGTCGCGTAAGCATGTTACAAACCCCCATGTGTAAATTAGAGCATGACAGTTTCGGTAAATGCAATCAAAGACAGTAAATGCTCACCCGTTTGCGAGCTTCGCCTTTTACTACGTGGCTGTTTGGTTTCCGTCCCTTATCTGTCCGACGGGAAACAAACAAAGGGCGCAAGAATCAAACTCATCTGCGAACAATTAGCGTGACTTCTGCTTACAACGTTGGAATGTTAATTACTTTAAAACATTTTTTGACATAATGATATTGCAAATGCACGTGGAAATGTTGCATTTTTTTACACGAACTATAATATGGGACGGACCAAACCACCGGTGAATCTGCTGGACGGGGTACAGTGCTTCACTGTTGTGGTCGGAGCTGCACCCAGTCCCTTTCAGCGGTGTCACCTCCTGCAGCTTAACTGCAGCTGCGGGTGCCAACGGAAGTGCCATTCAGTTGCCAGTGGCAGATTTGTTGAGCCTGCAATACGTTGTACAGAATGCAGGGATTGCATAGATACGCACAACGTTAGGCTACGCCGTTGCTCAGTGTAGTGCTTTAAGGATTAGAATTTAAGTTAAAATGATGTACTGGCATTTTATTTAAAATAGCCTCTTTACATCCAAAGTCAAATGTACAGTTTACATTCCAGATTAATTTTGAATAGTGACGTTTGAATAGGAAAACAGGTATTTAATGTATTCCTGTTAACAGTGGTGTCATTTAACAAATGACTCCATTACTACTTACTTAATGTTGACATACTTCTACTTGTGTACTTCTATTTTGTGCTAGTTTATACTTCCCCAACAGATCTCAGAGGGAAATGTAGTTTTACTGCTCTACTCTGTATTTATTATAATAGATTAAACCAGCATTATATAAAGAAGTTAAACGTAGCTCCTCTATTGATAAAACACTATAGTATGTATTATTCTGCACGAATACTACATTTTAAATACTTACAAAAATACTTTTGTACTTTTACTTGAGTAATATTTTGAATGCAGGAATTTAACTTGTAACTGAGTATTTTACACTGTAGTATAACTACTTTTCCTTAAGTAGAGTTCTGAGTAGCTACTTCTTCCACCACCCACATTGATAAGATTTGTTTATTAAAATATTAAAAGGGTTTTCATTCAGTAACAGTTCATGTCTCTCTCATTTCTCTTTCCATCATATATATCTTTCTGTTATGTTATAAGTAAAAGCAAGCAAATACTCTGAATGCAAAATCCATGAGGCCAGCATAAGCAGGACATTCAGGGCTGGTTGGGTTGTAAAATACAGATCATAAAAACAGGATACCCTTGAGGGCCCTGCCACCAGTACCAACAACAGGACCATAGCAAGCCCAAACACTCGGTAACCGATGCACCAGCATGCAGCGTCCCTCAGCAGCGCTCCCGTAAGCAACCTGAAGACAACAACAGAACAATATGATGTGTAAAGTCTTTTTCATCCGTCTCCAGTCATATGACAAGGTTAGACTAGAGAGACTCACACAGTTGGGCCTAGAAGGCCACGTCTAAATCATTTTTATTGAAAAGGTGTGGGATTTCAGACTGTCTTACTTTGGTGCCATCTAGTGGTAGGGTTGAGGTAGACACTTTGTCGGACACAAAACTGATCAAAGATCTTAAAACAACACATCACAATGATTTCGTTTTCCTGCAACTCAAAACATAAGCAATACGATACTAGACATTTTCCTAATCACATAAGGCATAAGGCAAGCATAACAAAAACATTTTACTTCTCTCCATCTGCTCGACTAGAATGGAAAAAGGAATGGATTTGAGGAATAGAAATATAATAACTCGACCAAATTATGTTTACGGTAATGAGAAATTGCATCCAATCTACAATAATATTATTAAGTTTAAAAATGTTTTAAAACCTGGCATGGAAGTGTTAAAGTCAAGTATAGGCTCGTTTTTAAACAGGGGTCTGGTCCTGTGTCCGAGGTCGCCCATGAGCGATGGAAGCGCGCTCCCGACACTTCAGGTGAATGAGAGGGAAGCAGAGGAGCGGGACACGGTGCAGTCAGTGTGCGTCGCATTCAAAAAGGAACAATTCGGAGGAAAATGAGTTGCGTTACGTCGCTTGGGGCGCATGTTGTCACCGCCACATATCTACTCTTCGTGATGGGATGCGTTGCACAGAAAGTAAGTTGGCATTTGTTGACAATAAAGTGAACAATTATTCACCTCCAGCCCCGCTGGAGTGCCGTGCTCACACGCATGGAGAGAAGCAACGCCACGGACGCCGTTCGGAAACCTTTATATTTGAAAGTGTTTGCATCTCGAGGGGAATTCAAGCAAGTTATTTAAAGAAGATTACAAATACGTGTCAACATTGAATTCGGCTCACACGTGAAACACGAACAAACACTTGTGTCAGCTGCATTTTCAATTTAAATGTCGGAGGAGTTAGGACGCGGCAGGCTACGTGTTGAGCCAAATTAAAAAAGAAGTTGACATTTTAATTGCCTACTGTAAATGTTTATTTTTGATGGAAAACACTTCTGCCGACTTTATCACAAGACCACTCTGCTTCAAAAACCCGTCCAAGTTCAAGCATGAGAGCAGAGAAACGTTTGGCAGACAGCGTTTTCCCTTCAAATGTACAGGTTTTACTCTTGGGTTTTGCGTACGTTCTGGTTAACAACGGACGTGGACGTAGGCGAACATTGCCTTGTCAAAGCGCAGGCCTCTGACATGCTGAGGGTTGTGTGGGAAACCAAATATATTGCATAAACAAATGTGATCTGTTGTCAGGTTGGGAGTTGAAACGGTGCCTGTCCATAACATCCAGCTTCCGCCTCACGTCGCTCATAGAGCAAAGCGACGTTCACGTCCAGCGTCGTTATTTGTTTGTGTTAAGTAAGTATCCCATGTGCTTATCGGACAATTACAAACTGAAATCTCGGGAAAAAAAAATAAAACACTGTAACGATTAAAACGAATTATTTACTCTTGTCTACATTTGCTATTCCTAAAAAATCTCTCCATGAAAGTTTTTGCGGCTATACTTTTAAAATGCCCAAACCTCGTGTAACAAATCCCCAGTGGGATGTTTGATGGGCTGCAGGCGTGTTGCTGCTCTTTAGGAGTCAGAGAATGGCACGCAGAGTCCAAGCTGCTGAAATGAGAACCACATTGAGAGCGTGTAAACCCTGTGTTTTACTTTTCATACTTATTGAGGCAAATCCCCAAAGCTTTGCCTTGATATGTGAGGAGCTCATGGTCAAGAGTTTGTCTCCAGGAAAACTGACATCCAGGAGCTGCTCCAAAGGCATGATTTGCATTCAGCTATGAGTGATGGAGTCAAAGCAAGCGTGGATGGGTGCTTTAGAGTTGATTGGTTGAGGTTTAACATTTGTTTTGCCATGCCTGAAGTGTCACTCTATAATTTGGTTGCTATGGATACTGGCACTAACTACATGTGTGACTACAGATGGCAGGATATACATTTTCAGCCTCCAGGAACAGTCATGTGTACATAGACAGCTGCAAGGGTGGTCCTTGCTTTTTGCTCTTTTAGAAAACATGGGATGTTTCATTGCTGAGTAAACAGTGATAGTTAGACTGTGACAATATTGTATTGTGAAAGTGGAAATAAGCAATGTTCTTAAATGGAAAAGGACATGTTTCATATTTGATGTGCTTTCTAAAAATAATTTTGAAGCAAATTATCCAAAACTTCCAGTCCCATGTACTTTTTTTTTTTTGTCTCATTTTTGGGGCCCCATATGGGACAGCTGCGAGTGTTAAATCCCAGCAGGATCCCCCTTGACACAGAACGATCTCCTCTAGGACACATTGTCAGCTAGGAGAAGCTTCCACCTGTCAAGAGTCATCCTCTTCCACCGATGGAGAATGGCGGCTCAGCAGCACAGTTCTTGGAACTAGACAACAAAAGCCCATGGTATATTGAATTGTCAACGTCTCCAGCTTTAGTTCCTGTGTGCATAGGGTGCTCACTATCTTTGCAATTATCTGCCTGAGGGGGCACGGTAAATGATGTCTTTGTCCTCCGCTCCCCTTTTGTATTAAGTTGATTTTTGGAACAGCATAAACAAGCTCGGAATCTATTCTATTCCCCTCTGAAAAAATGGGAGGCATCCTAATCTGTCAGTCCACAATTCAGTGCTGTGGACGAGACAGAGTGCATTTGATCTTTGTTTTGTTGCTCCGCTCGTCTGTCTTTACGATAGAAAGAGGGGACATTCATCACTAATTGAACCGAGTTGTAGGTCTCCAGTGAACTGTGATTTTTGCTTACTCCTCCCATGAATTATCTGACAATCTGATACACACAATCTGTCAACAGATAAACATATCACTGCATTGGATTTGAGAGGAGATGGGATGCAAAGCCCGAGTGAGTGAAAGCTATCCTCCTTTGTGTTGCAGAAAAAAATCCATCTGCTGCAAAGTTAGAACGGTGTTATTAGTGATTCTGTTTTCTAACCAAAACAAAGATGGTAGCTGGAAATCCTATTTTTTCTGCCTGTTCTCGAGCTGTTCCACTGGAACCAGGATTAAAACATTTGACTGTCACTCGTGGTTGTGTATATTGATGTTTCTATTACTTTATATTTAAAAAAAAACAACACATTCACATTTTTCTGGTGTTTCCTTGATAGGAAACAACTTTGCAACTTGAGGAACCAGTTAAAACTCTTTTCATGTGAGGCAAAGAGAATGTTTTATTTTTTCATCCAGATGGTTAGAAGTCTGCAGATTTTTGAAATACCTTCAGAATAGAAGAATAATCAGATGCTTAGTTCTGTAATACCAATACATGAGCGGTTCAGTGTTGGGACAGATGGTTTTAAATAAATGAGCCTGTCTGGCCATTTTGATGCAGATGTTGCACTTGGATATGTTGTGGTCTCCATTTAGACCAACCTCTGGTTCTGAAAAGTGAAGCCAAATCCTAAGTGCCTCACACTGGCATTCTCTCTGCTGGCCATCAGGGGGCGACTCGTCTGCTTACAAAAAGAAGTCTGGTTGTATAGAAGTCTATGAGAAAATGGTTCTACTTCTCTCTTGATGTATTTTCTCAGTAAACATTGTAAGATTTTTTTTTTTTTATTCAGACAGTGTGGAAACACAGAGAGAGAGAGAGAGAGAGTCGAACCCGGGACCACCGCATTGAGGACATTGAGCCTCTGTACATGGGGCGGCTGCCCTAACCACTGCGCCACCGGCCGCCCCATCTCAGCAAACATTGTAAACATGAGTTTATGGCCTCGATTTCTAGTTCCAAGTCTTCTTCAATCCAGCATGATGTTTATTTAGTACATTCTGGTCGGCAGCCTTGCTACCGTTACTGTTGCTAACAGCCCTAATGCCCAACCAATACAATTAGCTAGATGACTTCAACCCTTAGGTGTAAAATTGACTTTGAATTATGAAGCTAACTTTTAAAAACTGGCTACATCCACGTTCTTACAGTCTCTGATTCTGATTCTTTGTCACTATGGTGCAGCCCAACCTATATGATTGGACTTCTCACCATGGGCGCTGCTGAAAGACTAATTACCATGGATGCATTCACTGGATCCCATCCCACAATCTGGAAATGATTTCCCCAAACTGGTTGAAAACACTGTGGAGATAAGGTCACGATTCACCGCAGGGATCCAAAGACTCGCTTTAACACCTACCACAGCAGCAGCGAGCTCTTTTTAGAGGAAATATGTTAATAGGTTTTCCCACCACAAACATGGAAAGCCTGCTTCTGCCTGTCCTTTCGCTCACCCAGTCACATATCTGTGCGAGTTCGTGGACCACAGTGGGAATCGTTCCCAGCGTTCCACTTTAACGTGACCGATGGCTCTGTAAATAAATTGTTGATCAAACATGCAACGGCTCAAAGAGGCCTATTCATAAGTCACTCATGATGCACACGGGGGTGTAAATATGCTGAGTCGGCTCGACAGTGGCCGACAAGGGCAACCCTAAAAATGCCTGGGCTTAATCAGGCCGCCACACCGGTCGTTTGTAAACTCACCCTGGCTGGAACGACCGCCACTGACGTGAGCCCATCAGCAGAGGCACTGACATCACAGGGCAGATATGTGATCAATCCTGGGCTCCAGTATCAGCACTTTTCACAGCTGTGGAAAATGACCCCAAGGAGCTTCTTGTTTTTCTATCTCTGTATTTGCAGGCAGCTGTTCTATATAGAAAAACACAAACCGGGCATCTGGCTGATATTGACTTGTCTCAAGCTTTTTTGGCTGCATGGCGCTGTTCATGATTGAAATATGGAAAACCATTGTTGTCTAAAAAGAGGAGCTTCTTCACATATTTAGTTATTGTTTTTTATGTATTCTTTCATACCCTGCAAGCACTGTCCTGTTGCACATTTGAGGAAAAAGTGCTTTTTATTCCAATTGAATTAGTGGCACTCCTTGTCGAGCTCAAAAAGCTCCTTTTATTATCTGATTGGTTTCAATCCCATCCTGTTTACAGCATGCATTCTTACATTCTCTACATTTTTGTCTGTTCTAACATGTAGTAGGCTGCATCCTTGACTGTATTTTCTTTAATACGGTTTCTCCTCCGATTTGTATCGTGCAGAACTAAAAAACCCTCTGACTAAATTAAGAATAATGGAAAATTAATTTAGCGCCTATTTCAAACTGTACAACCTCAAAGCTGTGCTGCGTTGATATGGCTCCAGACCTGAGAAAATTGAGTATGATTGGAAAGCATCCTGAGCAAGCTCTAGCCCTGTGAAGCAGTGTCACTTTTCCCCTCCAGTAAACAGGGCTGCTGAGGATTCCTGCCCCCTTTTGAGGGGCCCGCCTGCCTGTTTATGAGCCAGTCCGCGGCTGTTTGTGCATGAGAGGCAGAGTGTGTGTTTGTGTGTATTAACAGTACTTCAGCAGAAGCCAGCTCGTGTTGCAGAGTTTTCACAGCGGTGTCGTCAGCCTGGGTGGTTTAAAAAAATCCATGTTACAGCCAACAGTTAGGTCAGACTGCAGGCTTCTGTTTTGTAAAATAAAGTTTACTGACACAAGTAGTGTTGTTTTTGGCTTGTTCCCCTTTTATACTACAAAGAGAGGTTTCAAAGTGATTCACATACAAGCTGGAAGAATGGTACTATTTTTTGTTTTTGTTTGTTTACTCATTTTACACAGAATCCAACCTCCTTATAGAAAAATATTGTAGTTCAAATAGTTTCCTTTGGATTTCAATTATATTTTTTAACAATACATAATATTAAAAAAATGATAATAGAATTGTAGTATACAAACAAATCAGCTCCACAACATCAGTAAAATGAATTTAAAGTAGCTTTTTTGTTATTAGACAAAACTCCATCATGGAATGTGATTCAATCACCTTCCATTTTTTTTTTTTTTTTTTTTAAGATGTATTGATGCAAAGTGAAAACGATAGAACAATACCATTATCTCAGGGGCCTCTCAGTAATGACAGCAGCTGTTCTGATGTTTCACTGAACAAGTCATTTCAGACAATTATGTGCTCAGTTGATCTACTTCTGTCCAGGGAAGCTCCTGTCAGTGGCACAACTGGGGCATAATGACCAGCCGGCTCTTATGTAAACTTTCAGCTTGCCTCGTACTTCTTAGCATCACTTCATTAAAATATGATCTGCCCTCCCAGTTGGTGGAGTGGCTCACCAAAACGGCACTGCGCCCCATTGTTTCGCCATGAGAAAAGGCATCCTTGAATAATTAGCGACCTGCCAGTGGAGCGGCCTGTGATGTAACAGAACCAAGATGTTTGGCATTATAAGAATGTCCCATTTCTATTCGACACTGTGGCACTTTGGGGCCCTTTCATGTGTAGTCTAGCATGCACATCCCGGGCTTGCTTGGGACCTCCCGGCCGCCTCGTCTGGGTGGGAGAGGTGACACAATTCCCTTTCATCAGATGCAAGATTTCACTGCATACAAGGGACATGTAATTCATAAATCAGCATTATTTGCAACATCTACTTCTTTTTCTTACCTTTTCTAAAAGTTGAATTGGGTGGAAGAACTGTGAGAAAAGAGTGAAACGTGTCTTTAAGGGACGTTTGACGAAAGGCCAGCAATGCAACAGTATGAGCAAACATACATTCTCTCACCACTGGTCATTCTTGTCCTAAAAGGGGACACGCTGTCCTTCTCTTCCCCCTGTTAAGCCCCCATATTGTGAAGTGGTTCCCCTTCATTGCGCAACCTCGCTGAAATCACTGCGAACCCCAAATCAGCTTACTCTCTTCAGCCTCAGCAGGAATGGCATTGGTCTGTTCAAATGTCATCCGTGTAATTCTTTGCTGTAGTGCATTCATTTCTAGTGAGTGTGTAGGTAATGCAAGTGTACCATGCCATGTGCCAAAGTAATTGCTTCCAAATGTCAGTCCGGGAGACAAAACCTAAAATACAACCATCTTAAAGGCATTTAATGATCAGAATTTACATCAGGATGGTGGTAGTTAAATATATATTCAATTTAGCATGTTTTAAAAAAAATATAAAGCAGAGTGAGCAAACAGTTAATGTCATTCACATGTCCCTAACAGTCCAGTGTCTCTGACTATACAGCCTATGGCTTGTACTGTAGTAACCAGCAAAACGGCTACTTGAATCGATCACAGTGTATCAAAGAGGTCAGGAGAGAGTTCGGCTGTGGACCACTTGTCGATGGACCTTCATGGTTTGGGGGTAGATGGTGAGTTTTCTTCAGTTTTTCCTGCTGCCCTCCTTGCCCTCTGTGACCCCCATGTTATATGCTGTTGCCTGGCTGGGAGGCTGTCAGCTGTATCAACTATGGAGAGGGCTTTTTGTTTGATCCTGAAGACCGGAGGGCCTAGTCCTCTCTTCCAGTCATTATTAAAATTGCATGTAGATTTTGCTACCGAATCTACTGACCGTGGAATGCCTTTGATAAATGCATTCAGATGTCAATAGATGGTCCATGGAGCAATCAAAGTGGCTGTCTGGCTCCAGTAGACTCTAGCTTTTCTTGTGTCCCCGTTGCCCTCTTTCTCTCTTCCTATATCTCTTATGCTTTTAGCTTAGTCCAGAGCACAAGTATCGCCCGCGGGTGTTGGTTTCTTACCTGTCTGGCATGGGGGTCTGCCAGTCTGGGTCATTCCCACAGTCCAGAACCGAGGCCAAAAGGAAAGCTCATAAACACACAGGCCCCCTACAAAGGTCTGGTCCTCAGCTCCCTGGCCCAGCCACACATCTGCCTCCGCTTAGATTCCAGGTCCCCCACACACCTGGGATGAATTACAGCCAGCATGTTTGAAGAAATACCCTCCCCTGGGTTACCCAAGCAGGCAAAAACACAGACTTTGATATAAAGGCAGAACAGCAGGGTTGAATAGTTCAGTTTCAAGCTGGTTTATGTCAGCGAGTAATCGGACCACAAGTTGAGTGTATTATTTGCTGATAGGTACCTTGTTGTTACCTTGTTGGTGCTTTTGGCACAGAGAACATAATCACGTAGTGGCTATTAAGACATGACTCATCTTAGAATTTAGGCAGAGTGTAATATAATACTGGTCAACATCGAAGAATAACATGATCTTCAAAAGCCCTTACCTTGGCAGTACTACCGCCAGAGCTGCAGGAATCCTATACCTGGAATAAACCTCAGTGTGAAATGTTTTGGTTATAATACCTTTTTAAAAGCAGGTTGAATGACGCAACTAAGTTAATGTGATTCATATTGCAGGTATACTTTGACTGTGGTGCCAAGGTGGATGTGGTGGATGTCCAAGGCCTCATTCTGTCCCCGGGCTTCCCCTACAACTACTCTTCTGGGACACACTGCGTTTGGCAGTTCTTTGTGCCCGCTGATTACCAACTCATTCTGGAAATATTTGACTTTGACGTGTTTGAGAGCCATGACTCCGCTCCACAGTACTCTGCCATCTCTAATTTTGAAGAGGAAGAGGTGACCTTCACTCCTGGCAGCTTAGTGGCGGATGAGACTTCATCAGGACCTAAGGAGTCCATGCTTCAGAGTGTGGGGGACGCCACAAAGATGAAGCAGTCCTCCGAACATGGCGAGGTCAAACAAGTAGTGGTCCAGGAACAGTCCACAAAGATGGAGATCGCCAAAGTCTCAAATTCTGCCAAAAGATCCACGGATGCCTCCTCTGGACTATCTTTGCCACCTCCCCCCTCTCCCCCCCTCCTATCTGGTGCTGTGCCTCCAGGAGACAAGAATATCAACTCCGCCTCCTCGTCTCACCTCAGGGAAGACCTCAGCCCCAGTGTTAGCCCGAGCACAGTTGTGGAGGAGACCACCTTGGCCTCGCCACACTCCACTGACACTCTAGCTGTGAGCCCCGAAACCCAGCACTCGGTGCTCGATGCCTGCCCCCATGATGTACTCTACATCTCAGACCTCATCACCTTCTCCTCCAGGTTCTGTGGGTCCAACCGGCCCCCAGCAGCCAGCTGGTTTTCGGCTCCAGTCAGGAGATGGTTGAGGTCATCATGGAGCTCATCACCACCACCCACTGGGGCCGCGGCTTCGCTCTTCTCTTCCACTACCGCAACCTGACGGAGCCGGTGGGGGACCGCCGCGCCTCTGCTCCCACAGCCAGCAAGGTAGACACTTTGCTGGCTGCTGTGAGTGGAGCGGCCTTCTTCACAATGATACTTACAAGTGCCCTCTGCATCGTTTTCAGGTAACCGAAGTAGAGCCACTTTATTTAGAAGACAATACCATGAAAATGAGCACAGACAAATAGAGCGACAAGAATCTAGTTGTCTTCATGTCAGCTGAAATACAGTTGATTTATTGACTTTAATTTGCCAATAATGATCTACATATTCTCGACATACGACATCACCTGCAGTCAGTGATTAAATGTTAAAATAACGGTTTCACTTTAAAAGGCCAGTCGTTTAAAGTTAAAAACTGTTTTGTTTAGTTGTGATTCATGAATATCAACCCCGTGGAGATATGATGGATTGGCACGTAGTTGTATTTTTTTTTTTTTAAACTACGTGGCAAATGTTTGTTAAATGTTTTATGCAATGCTAACTTGTATGAAACAATGATGAATCATAGTGCCTTGGATGAGCCCCTTACATTCTCTAGTGTAATCAGCAGGTAGACATTATGGTTCAGATTGAAATGTCTCAACAACATTAGCAGCCAGCATAGACTCTTAAGAGTGTGGTTTTCTCGGATAAAACCTTTAGACTGTTATCATTTTGGTTTCTTCCTTCTTTGAAACCTGAACCCAAATTTTGAATATTCTCCTGACAAAATTATTATCTTTGATTTCTCCCATGAATGAAAATGGGCTGGTCTAACAGTAAATGCACACACTCTCTCTCACACACACAGATGTACACACACGCACACACAAACACACTCACCACTTTGTTATGTTGACTCAGCTGGAAGCGTCAGTCCCTGATGTGGTGACCCTTGGTGATTAGTTGGGTTTGGCTGCAACTGTGCGGCTTCCTTGATGTGGAGCATTCACACCATAGACAGCGGGGCATTCAAGGTACAGCACCTGGCATCAATTCCAGCACACAATAACACCGAAGCGGCATGAAAGTGAATGGGCGGGGGAAAGGGGACAACGAGGAGAATTAAAACTCAATGTGAGTTTGGTACCGATGGCATTGTCAGACAATCAAAAGGTGTAATTTACAAGCAGTTCCCTCTTGTCCATCCCAGGGGACAATGAACACAGGCTGACGGGTTACGTTTGGAGGTTTGTAATACTATCTGTTCTGACGAGCCGTCTTACAAGCCGTTTTACTCATAGTCCAGATAGATTAAAAATCCAGGAAGGTTTCGATTTGCGTCGGCCTTGTTGTGAGAAAAACCCATTTAATATAATTTGTGTCCATTTCAAATGCAGCTCAATGTCTCCAACTCATCCATGAGGCAAAATAACTCCACAGGTGCTCACTATTAATGACAGGGAAAATGGAAACACGTGTTCCATAAAATGAAAGTGTAATTAACAAGAACAACAAGAGTTATTCAGATGCTAGGAAATGCATCTCCATGAAACGGCAGCCTCGGTAGCTGTTTTTTCCCCCTTGTTCAGTTGTTCCCTATTAATTTAAATGAGTTGACAAAACTCATTGAAAAACAACTAGCCTGCCGAGCAAGGCAAGACCTCGCGAGTTTAAAGCAGCAGTACCTCCCAAGGTCCCCTCTGGTCAGAAAACAGCCAAAGGTGGATGAAAGTCACAGCAGGGGTTGCCCTCAGTTGACCGGCGGCTGGGAATGAACTCACTCAGCTGTGAGAGTAATTTTTAATAAGAGGGTGCTTACATTTCTGCATGCTTCATCGGTTCATGTGGACTGAAAAGCAGGGTAAGAATCGGCAAGTGATATTAGTCATTTTCTCAGTTGTGAAATGATCTAATATTAATAGCCACCAGTATGTCTGTGAAAAAACGCGCTAGACAGAGCTATTGGCAGTGAAAAAACCAATGACGGCGGTACATCCTGACAGGGACAACATCTCAGTAACAACCACGATGTGAACTGCTCCAGTTGTGGCATGTGTGAATGCAAGACCATGGCGCATCCTGCTCCATCAACCAGCACCACAACAGAGCAACTATGAGGGGAAATGGCCACGGGTATGTTGGAGCGATTACATGTTGAGTGAGGTGGTTATGATGTCAAAAGGCTCCATTTGCAGTAGAGTTGTATGGAATAGTGTCCATTTTTACATTTCTGGTCAAATTGTGAAAACTTCAGGGATCTTTATTCTTGGGGGAACTCTGCCAGGAGTGGAAAAATAGGGGACATTCAGAAAAACATTTTTTTTGGATGTAATTATAAAGTGAATGGCTGTGGTACTGTATATTTTCCAGACCCAAACTGTGTCCAAAAAGATCCGGCTCCTGCGCATCCAGCCACTCTGAGGTACGGACACTGCTGTCTACTCACTCTTTCTGCCCACAGACTGTCTTCTCATCTTCTCATCTTTGTCTTCTCCCCATCCCAGGTGAAAACTTAATGTACTGTAGTGTATTTAAAATATAGAATTACATTTTCAATATTATATTGCTAATATACTTACAAGGAAATGTACAATCTGGAAATTTATCAACACCTTTAACACAATAATTGTACTATAATACACCTCTAAATATATTGTAAGAACATCAACATAGTGAACGTTGTGTCATTTCTCATGTATGTTAAATACTTTGTTGTTAAATATTTTTTTCTGTATATTTTTAAATGCCGTCTCTAAATAAGTAGGCTATTGGAACAATGCACTAGAAGAATATTTAACATTTTATTCATTGATTGTAATAAGCCAGAAGTATAATTGCGCATACTATTATGACAGCAAGAATATACTAAAGGTATATTGCTTATGCATTAGTAAGACACTCAATCCATTTTTTATATACTTGTAATATAAACTTTAATTTCAGTAATGAAGCATTACAATGCATACACGGCCAAGTATACTTGAAGTTTTTCCATTTTAGCGCATAAAAGTACACTAAATACACTTCAAATTGTGCTTTTCTACAATATAAATTAAACTAAAATACACTTATACAAAATGAGTTGCTCCAAAATGCCAAACTAAGCATTAAGAAACAAAGTATACTGATGATTAGTGCAAGTACGCTCAAGTATTGTTTGAAATTTGATACACATATATTTTATTTTCACGACGGGGACCTAATCCTTTCTCCTCCTTTACCTACTTTCTTTTCCCTTGTCAGGTAGACACTTCACTCTACACATTGATTTCTAGGATTCTCTCAGAGGTTATATTCAGCTAATGACTCCCTGAAGGCTGTGTATGAATAACGTTGAAGCTTGTTCACTCTCATTATCTCTGCTAGTTGTGTCTAACAATTACATCTTAGTACTTTTATAGCTGAAGTTTAACCAATATTAAACATGATCAATGGTGATTTATTAAAAGACGTAGTCAACAAAAGTACATTCCGATCCCAGCTGACATTGGGCGAAGGTTGCTGGTCTATCACAGAGCTAACATGTAGAGACAGACATGTAACCAGTCTATCACAGAGCTAACATGTAGAGACAGACAGGTAACCAGTCTATCACAGAGCTAACATGTAGAGACAGACAGGTAACCAGTCTATCACAGAGCTAACATGTAGAGACAGACATGTAACCAGTCTATCACAGAGCTAACATGTAGAGACAGACAGGTAACCAGTCTATCACAGAGCTAACATGTAGAGACAGACAGGTAACCAGTCTATCACAGAGCTAACATGTAGAGACAGACAGGTAACCAGTCTATCACAGAGCTAACATGTAGAGACAGACAGGTAACCAGTCTATCACAGAGCTAACATGTAGAGACAGACAGGTAACCAGTCTATCACAGAGCTAACATGTAGAGACAGACAGGTAACCAGTCTATCACAGGGCCGACATGTAGAGACAGACAGGTAACCAGTCTATCACAGGGCTGACATGTAGAGACAGACAGGTAACCAGTCTATCACAGGGCCGACATGTAGAGACAGACAGGTAACCAGTCTATCACAGGGCTGACATGTAGAGACAGACAGGTAACCAGTCTATCACAGAGCTAACATGTAGAGACAGACAGGTAACCAGTCTATCACAGAGCTAACATGTAGAGACAGACAGGTAACCAGTCTATCAGTGGGCTGACATGTAGAGACAGACAGGTAACCAGTCTATCACAGGGCTGACATGTAGAGACAGACAGGTAACCAGTCTATCACAGGGCCGACATGTAGAGACAGACAGGTAACCAGTCTATCACAGGGCTGACATGTAGAGACAGACAGGTAACCAGTCTATCACAGGGCTGACATGTAGAGACAGACAGGTAACCAGTCTATCACAGGGCTGACATGTAGAGACAGACAGGTAACCAGTCTATCACAGGGCTGACATGTAGAGACAGATAGATAACCAGTCTATCACAGGGAGACATGTAGAGACAGACAGGTAACCAGTCTATCACAGGGAGACATGTAGAGACAGACAGGTAACCAGTCTATCACAGGGAGACATGTAGAGACAGACAGGTAACCAGTCTATCACAGGGCTGACATGTAGAGACAGACAGGTAACCAGTCTATCACAGGGCTGACATGTAGAGACAGACAGGTAACCAGTCTATCACAGGGCTGACATGTAGAGACAGACAGGTAACCAGTCTATCACAGGGAGACATGTAGAGACAGACAGGTAACCAGTCTATCACAGAGCTGACATGTAGAGACAGACAGGTAACCAGTCTATCACAGGGAGACATGTAGAGACAGACACGTGACCAGTCTATCACAGGGAGACATGTAGAGACAGACAGGTAACCAGTCTATCACAGAGCTAACATGTAGAGACAGACAGGTAACCAGTCTATCACAGGGCCGACATGTAGAGACAGACAGGTAACCAGTCTATCACAGGGAGACATGTAGAGACACACAGGTAACCAGTATATCACAGGGCTGACATGTAGAGACACACAGGTAACCAGTCTATCACAGGGAGACATGTAGAGACACACAGGTAACCAGTCTATCACAGGGAGACATGTAGAGACACACAGGTAACCAGTCTATCTTGCCATCTTGCTGTGCAGTCATCCTCATGTGCTCATGGTTTAGTCCCAATACAAGGGGGCGATGCTCGTCTATCATACATCAGCGGTGATATCCGTCAAGATATTGTCAGAAACATTACAGAAATGGCTCTGAGCACTTTTCTTTTGATGAAAATGGAACGCTCTCCAGTGCCCTGCAGCTGCTCCTCAGCCAGAAAAGGGTGCCATGAGGACACCAGAGCCTTATATGAGAGCCTTATACACCTGCACTTACCATGTCTTTGTCACGCTGAAGCCCCATGGATAAATGGAATGGCGTTCTGCTGTGTGCCGGCGTTGTAGGTGCCAGAGGGCGTCCAGAACACCGCCGCTGAGGTCAGCGAGCTGCAGCTGATGGCTGAGAATCAAGCCAACCTGGAAGCCACCCGGACCGAGCAGGACAACAACGACAGCCTGCCACACACAGGTCGACACACACAGGCACACACACCGGGGATGGGTTTCTAAACTGATTCATGCTGATTTCCTTGCTCTCCCTTGTAAACTCCTACATACTGTATGACCTTGTGCCAGGTGTCACTTATATTGATTACAATTTTCACAACATATTAAGACGTTTGACTATAATCATTTTAGGTATGATAAAGAATTATATCATTTCCTGAAAATATGTTATAATAATCCTTCTGGAATACAAATACAACTCATTTATTTCCCCGGCAAAGCAATGATCTGATTAAGGTTGAGTCATTTAAAAGCGACGGCCCTTTTAGCAATGTGCCTGTTTGGATGGTGCTTATCTCTGCTCATGTTAACCACTCAGTTCTTCTTTTATTTCATTTCAAACTGCCAGTACTGTTTCAGAAAGTGCTCCTTTCCCTCCAGAAGTTTTCCTCTGAAAGATTTGCACTCACGCGCCACAGGCACCACATCGCTATTGTGCTAGAAATATGCCGTAAGATTAACTTTAAATTAAAACAGACTAAGGACCCCTCTGTGGACCCCGGGTGGCTCCATAGAGTTTTCAATGGAAAGGAACATTGCATTAGTTGTGCAGCAGCACACAGGCTTGATCCTGGAACAATCCAAAGGCTTCTCTCCCTCTCAGTGGGCCTGAACCCAGGCTGAGAGATTTGTGGGTTGTGGCATTTAACCCACAAAGCAGCCTGGGAGTAGTTTGAACAACAGGGGAGTACAGTCCCCCTCTCTGTGTGTTCCAGTCACGGTGTAAGGAGTTTACACCAAAACACATAGCTTATAAACAAGAGTTGAGATTAGCCAAGTCTGCATGTTGTTTCATTGAAGCATTTAAATTGCCGTACAGCATCATAAGCTCTGCTGCTTTTCTGAGTGGCAAACGGTCCTTCCTCCAAGAAGCAGGCCGCCTGAATTCAACGTTCAGTGTCTGCGTGAATTACACATCAATGGAGCGATAATGTACAACGTTGAATGAATCTGCTCTGTACTACCATTATGGTAAAGCATTACAGTTATCAAAATATAAAACAAAAAAGGCCTCGTCATCAATGTTCTAAACATATTTCAATATTGTTCTACTTCTGCAGTCAGTGCTGGTGGCGACAGCTCCCCGAGTGCAGAGGTGGACCTTTCCTGCAGCGGTCTAACTGAACTGGACCTCGGTGCGGACGAAGTCTTCATTGCATCTTCAGCCACTTGTCCAAGCAGGCTACCCTTCTCCCCTCACACGGTAAGGCTGCGTTCCATGCCGACACAGTTGTCTCTACACTTCCGAGTTGGGAAGCAACTTCACTTCAAAGAGAAACATTCAGGAGCCCTAAAAACTTCATGCTAGCATGTGGTTCGGTGGATGGTCGGTGGGTCCGCCACTTTGGTCCGGACTGAAATATCTCAACAAAAGTTTTATTTGAAAGTAGCATCAACGCTTTACAGGGGGCCGTAAAATGTTTTTTGTGAAAAATGCTCCCAGTCTCAGTGGTCTCAGGCCATCGCCTCGCTGATCCCCTGAACCAATGAACATCAGAGATGACGGGGTGTTCATTGCTTTGAATTGACCCGGTGTTCCTAATAAGACTGACACCGTTTTATTGGCGTACGCGTGGTTCAGTCTAAAACTATGAAAACTACGAGGACATAAATGGGAAATGGGGATAATTGGAAGATGGAAGAAGTGTTTAGGAATGAGAAATGGTTCAAGCAAGCTTCTTTTTTTCCTCCACTCTCTTTCACTCTCTTTGTATTCTCTTGAAATAAGAGTTGGCATAACACAGATCTGGCAGCTTTTTGAAGGACTGGCAAGCTTTTCTGCAGCCTAGGCTAATGGAGTATTATCTACAGAGCCAGATTCCCAGCTCCATTTGTGTGTGTGTTTGTGTGCAATGCATGCTATACCACACAGTGTGTGGTCTGCCTGTGTGTGTGTGTGTGTGTCCTAGATGCAGACATCCATGTAAATAACGTTTGAGAAATGTTACTGAAAAATACCAAATTCATCTTCGCAGCGTCAGTGCTAGGTGAATTTTTAGGTTAGCGTGGCACTTTTACGACCACAATCCTCCAAACATGTGGACATGCATCAAGCCCTGAACCCCCCATTTGATAACATTTTGTTGCAAAGAAGCTTCAATTTAGTTACAATAAAGGAATGAAAAGACTTTAAAACCTGGATCAAGGGAAGTCCGGATCAAAATGGTCTTGTACATTCCTCGCTGCCCTAAATTCAAGAGACTTAAGTCGAGAGTTTCTGTTTTCCTGGTGGATTCCAAGCTCCTCCAGACGCCCCTTAAGGGTCTCACCTTCAGAGCCACTGCATAAAGCGACAATGTCGGGTGGCCAATTTCTCACCTCGTGTGTCAAACCTAAAAGTTGCCATTGTGTTCGTGAGGCTTTAGTGGCCAAAAGAACATTTTATTTAAAGCCCTAGCTAATTCTTGTCTAGACAAAGCTAGCCGCTAGTGATTCTGTGTAAAGGATTATCTGGACTCGTTCTCTGTCTGATGGTTGCAACCCCTAAAACCTCCCCCCTCCCCCGATCAACAGCAGCTGACTGATCAGGAAGGAGAACTTGGCCTTTGCACATCTAACTTGTCAGTTAGCCTCGTCTGGTTGCTGAAGAATATATGAGCTATACAAGCTCCAAATGAAGGGTGCTCTTAAATCATGTCTTTGCACCTGTAAATACAGCTCAGCAAGAGCAACAGTAAGAGGTGTGTGCAAACTCAACATCATAAATGACCGAAATCCTTCCAAAGCGCCTGCTGTTCTCTTCACAGCTTTACTTAATAAATGATGATTTGAGATTGAGAACATGAGCCACAAGCGCCCGGCTGGCTGCTTGTGTGACGGAGCGGGCCAAGCTCATCAGCACTGTTCCTCCTTGTTAATCCTTTCATGTAGCACACAACACAGTCTGCAGGGAGACGTTCAGGTGCTGGGAGGAAATGCAGCAGGTGCAATCAGCAGTTCCTAATATCACTACCATAAGGACATGTTACAATAACAGTTAACCTGTAATTTTTGTTTCGGCGCGCAAGGGGGAATCGTACTTCTGACGCTTATTCAAAGGTCTGGTGTTAACATTTTTACTGAAACGAATAATTACTAAAAATACATCCACGGAGCTTTTAGAAAGGTGCAGAATCAAAGTATCACTCATGAAAAAATTAAAAATGAAATGAAAAAATGTATTTGATTCTGAATTAATCACTTTAAAAAATGTTGACTGGTCCGAAAAGAAAAAAGACGTGTGATATCACGTGGTATCTCTGCGTGGTATCTCTGCATGTCAGGGGTCAAAAGTCTTTACGGTTGCCAGTTAGTGTAGGAAAAACAGAAAAATGCTGAGTTTGACAGTAAGCGGGTGGCGTTGCGGTACCATTCCGAAGTAACAAAGTAACCCAAATGTAGAGCTTCATGTTGCAAAATGAATTCATCACTTGACATGACTGAGTCAGTCTGAGTGTCACTCGACCCTGAAAACGCAGGTTGTTTAACGAACTGGCAACCCATTGAGGGCACGCTTTGAGCAACAGCTGTGTCGTGACGTGAAAACAATGGAAGGGGGGAGTGTGAGTGCGACATCTAGTGGCTGGATGTTAGCAATTTTGTCAATAGCACCTTTAATACGTCACACTAGCGCTGTTACACGTGGAAACGGAGACTCCGTTGTGTTACACGTGGAAACGGAGACGCTATCCTGTTACACGTGTAAACGTAGACGCTATCCTGTTACACGTGTAAACGGAGACGCTATCCTGTTACACGTGGAAACGTAGACGCTATCCTGTTACACGTGTAAACGGAGAGGTGTCCTGTTACACGTGTAAACGTAGACGCTATCCTGTTACACGTGTAAACGTAGACGCTATCCTGTTACACGTGTAAACGGAGACGCTATCCTGTTACACGTGGAAACGTAGACGCTATCCTGTTACACGTGTAAACGGAGAGGTGTCCTGTTACACGTGGAAACGGAGACTCCGTTGTGTTACACGTGGAAACGGAGACTCCGTTGTGTTACACGTGTAAACGGAGAGGTGTCCTGTTACACGTGGAAACGGAGACTCCGTTGTGTTACACGTGGAAACGTAGACGCTATCCTGTTACACGTGTAAACGGAGACGCTATCCTGTTACACGTGTAAACGTAGACGCTATCCTGTTACACGTGTAAACGGAGACGCTATCCTGTTACACGTGTAAACGTAGACGCTATCCTGTTACACGTGTAAACGGAGACGCTATCCTGTTACACGTGGAAACGTAGACGCTATCCTGTTACACGTGTAAACGGAGAGGTGTCCTGTTACACGTGGAAACGGAGACTCCGTTGTGTTACACGTGGAAACGTAGACGCTATCCTGTTACACGTGTAAACGGAGACGCTATCCTGTTACACATGTAAACGGAGACGCCGTCGCGTTACACGTGTTAATGGAGACAGCTTCGCGTTACACGTGTAAACGGAGACTCTATCCTGTTACACGTGTTAATGGAGACAGCTTCGCGTTACACGTGTAAACGGAGACGCTATCCTGTTACACATGTAAACGGAGACGCCGTCGCGTTACACGTGTTAATGGAGACAGCTTCGCGTTACACGTGTAAACGGAGACTCTATCCTGTTACACGTGTAAACGGAGACTCTATCCTGTTACACGTGTTAATGGAGACAGCTTCGCGTTACACGTGTAAACGGAGACTCTATCCTGTTACACGTGTTAATGGAGACAGCTTCGCGTTACACGTGTAAACGGAGACTCTATCCTGTTACACGTGTAAACGGAGACTCTATCCTGTTACACGTGTTAATGGAGACAGCTTCGCGTTACACGTGTAAACGGAGACTCTATCCTGTTACACGTGTTAATGGAGACAGCTTCGCGTTACACGTGTAAACGGAGACTTTATCCTGTTACACGTGTTAATGGAGACAGCTTCGCGTTACACGTGTAAACGGAGACTCTATCCTGTTACACGTGTTAATGGAGACAGCTTCGCGTTACACGTGTAAACGGAGACTTTATCCTGTTACACGTGTTAATGGAGACAGCTTCGCGTTACACGTGTAAACGGAGACGCTATCCTGTTACACGTGTAAACGGAGACTCTATCCTGTTACACGTGTAAACGGAGACGCTATCCTGTTACACGTGTAAACGGAGACGCTATCCTGTTACACGTGTAAACGGAGACGCTATCCTGTTACACGTGTAAACGGAGATGCTATCCTGTTACACGTGTAAACGGAGACTCTATCCTGTTACACGTGTTAATGGAGACAGCTTCGCGTTACACGTGTAAACGGAGACGCTATCCTGTTACACGTGTAAACGGAGACGCTATCCTGTTACACGTGTAAACGGAGACGCCATCCTGTTACACATGTAAACGGAGACGCCGTCGCGTTACACGTGTTAATGGAGACTCTATCCTGTTACACGTGTTAATGGAGACAGCTTCGCGTTACACGTGTAAACGGAGACTCTATCCTGTTACACGTGTTAATGGAGACAGCTTCGCGTTACACGTGTAAACGGAGACTCTATCCTGTTACACGTGTTAATGGAGACAGCTTCGCGTTACACGTGTAAACGGAGACTTTATCCTGTTACACGTGTTAATGGAGACAGCTTCGCGTTACACGTGTAAACGGAGACTCTATCCTGTTACACGTGTTAATGGAGACAGCTTCGCGTTACACGTGTAAACGGAGACTTTATCCTGTTACACGTGTTAATGGAGACAGCTTCGCGTTACACGTGTAAACGGAGACGCTATCCTGTTACACGTGTAAACGGAGACTCTATCCTGTTACACGTGTAAACGGAGACGCTATCCTGTTACACGTGTAAACGGAGACGCTATCCTGTTACACGTGTAAACGGAGACGCTATCCTGTTACACGTGTAAACGGAGATGCTATCCTGTTACACGTGTAAACGGAGACTCTATCCTGTTACACGTGTTAATGGAGACAGCTTCGCGTTACACGTGTAAACGGAGACGCTATCCTGTTACACGTGTAAACGGAGACGCTATCCTGTTACACGTGTAAACGGAGACGCCATCCTGTTACACATGTAAACGGAGACGCCGTCGCGTTACACGTGTTAATGGAGACAGCTTCGCGTTACACGTGTTAACGGAGACAGCTTCGCGTTACACATGTAACACGACGCTGTCTCCCTTTACACGGGCCACAAACCAAAGTTCAGTAGAAACGGTGCGATGGCCGCATATTGAGGGCTTTCCTTTCCATCATTATAGCGCCAGGTAGCTCAGTGGTAGAGATGACGCCCCAGGTCCCGAGTCTAAGTCCTCACTGCAGCAGCCTCAGGTTCGAATCCGACCGGCGGGCCTTCCTGCATGTCGTCCCCCCCCCTTCACTCTCACCCTGTCCTCTCTCAATAAAAAGCAAAAGGCCCCCCAAAAATGGCATCATCATAGAATAGTGTCATTAAAAAATAATTGCATGACATAAAAATGTCATCACTCACTATACCATTAACTGACATTAAAAAAACAAAACAAAACATGTTAGTAGTATGTCTATTAAAAAGTTTAATCTCCTAAAAAATCATATATTACGCAACAAAAAGTGAGATTGTACTACTTCTACATACTGTATATAAGAGCTTTCAAAACTATGACGATAACACGAGAGGATTCATTTGTGGAATTAATGTGCACATTTTTAAGGCATTAAGGCTGTTGGCTCTCTGGCTGGGATGTTCAAGTATAAAAAAACAAAGATGGACATTAACCTCTACCATGGAGCCTACTCAGTCGCCCAGCTGCAACAATAACCTGATAAACAAACTTTAACAAAGAAAATCATAATTCATCAGCAGCTGCAGATATGGAGATAAACAGACAGTCTGGTGAGTCTCCACACATCAAAACCATTCTCTTTTTGGGGGTTGTCTTGTTTTTGCTTCCATTGAACCTGCTGTCACTTTCATTTACACCAGAGCAAGTGAAATCACAATGACTCGTGCTTCCTGAATGGACAGACTGACATCCCTGACATTTAACTTGTTGTTATACTGTGATGGTTGCTGTGATCGAGCAGTGTATACAAACCATAGACCAACATGCAATCCATGTCTCTTAGCAGCGGGAGAGGTTTCAGCGGCACAGCGACACCGGTCCCAGCCCTGCAGGGGACTGGCCCTCACCCAACTCCACCGCCTCACCAGCTGGTTCCAGGTCTGCCAAGGACGGCAACGGTGGCTGTACCAGACCGAGAGCCTGGAGCGTACGCACCTTCCAGGACTTCCTCCCTCCGCTGCCGCAGCTGCATAAGAAGTGGTGCAGCTGGAACTCCAACAGTCCCTTCATCAAGCTGGTGGACAGCGTCAGTACTACACCATTATTCATCCCTTTCATACTCAGGACCATTTATTGCATGTGAAGATGATAAGGAGTGCCTTGTGCATTCTTTACCCCAAACAACCCACAACATTTTACAAATGTGGGACTCGTTGTGGGACGGGTCTCTGTGAGAGATTAAGCCTGTCACACAATTCTTACCCCCCGGAGTGTACACAACTCCGATGGGGAGTAGGTATGTATGTATGTAAAGGGTGGGGAATTTCCTCATTTTCCACCCACATCTTTAGATGGGCAGGTCCATGTAACCTCTTGTTTTTGTATTGGGGATGCAGAATGGTTAGTTTAAATGTACCACATCTATGTCATAAAGACATTTTTTTTTTTATTGCAGACATGTTTAACTAGGGGATAGGTTAATTGGTGACTCTAAAGTTTTAAACCCTGATATCATTCCAGACTCCATCAGGTTTGGTACCTGACTGCAGAGGTGAAAACGGCAGGAGAGTCTTCTCAGACGTTCACCTGGACGCCACTGCGGACAACAGCACCATCTCTGACTCGGCCCTCAGCAACGCCTCCTACCCTCTGTCGCAGGCCGCCCAGAGGCAGCGGCGTCTCAACTCCACCAGCAACATGCGGCGCCTGCGCTTCACGGGGCCTTGCTTTGGCCTGCTCTCCGGGCCGGCGGACCCGACGGTGGCCTCCGAGGTTCCTCATGCCGAGGGCTCTCCCTCAGAACCCAGCCCCGGCTCTTCTTCCTACACCCAGTGTCAGATGGAGAGTGGCCAGGTCGGAAAGAGACGCGAGTTCTCGGGCGAGGGCGACCACGTCAGCGTGCCGGTGTTCGCCATCTCGGAAGAGGAGGACCGGCAGCCTCTGGTCTCAGCAGAGCACCTGGACCAGACCTCTGCAGCCGCCATGCTGAATGGATTGGTCAAGGGGAGGTATGAGGGGAAGGGGCCCGTCCTGGGAAATGACAGCATCAGCCCGCAGAATCAGAGGGCCAGACCAGAGTGGAGGTCATGGGGGAGCCAGGTGTCAGGAGGGGTGGGTCCACTCCCTTCCAACAACGCTCACCGCCATGAGCGAGTCGAGCACACTCTACGGCAGCCAGTCGTCTGTCGGCCAGGCCACGGTGGTGCTGTGCAGTGTGACCAACCAGATGTGACAGGCTTTAAGTCAGTGCAAAGAGCAGGAACTCTGGTGGGCCAGGTTTTGCATTTCTGAAATCAGCTTTTACAACATGATTACTACATATATATATATATATATATATATATATATATATATATATATACTGTAGCCTCCTGCTGGCAAATATAGTCTTCTCATCCTCACTCCTTTTTATAAATTGTCTTTGGACAAAGATGGAATATTATGCTGCTTACTGTGCCATGGCAATGGCTGCTGTGGTATTTTTGTGTTTAAAAA
The DNA here is from genome assembly GCA_029853015.1 of Chelidonichthys spinosus. NCBI lineage: Eukaryota > Metazoa > Chordata > Actinopteri > Perciformes > Triglidae > Chelidonichthys > Chelidonichthys spinosus. The sequence goes on from CM056831.1 coordinate 2,524,334, forward strand.
AAAAAAGAGAAGAAAAGATGACTGATTGCAAACATGAACAAAAAAGAAGTATTTTGTGAGTGAGTCCCCCAGAGCCCCCGAGGTGTGTTCACACTACGGCTGCAGGAAACCAGCCGTGTCCAGGTAGATCCAGTGAATCCATCTGAATGACATTCACAGCACCTCTGGGTGATGACCGTTTGATTCCCGGCGTAACCAGGACTTCACAACACACAAAGCAGCAGTAGTGGTTACACTGCTGATCCTGCCAATAACAGCTGAGCGTGGCGTGAACACACCTTTAATCCACATTATTAACCAGTTTGATGCTATTCAGTGAGTTGTAATACTCCAACAATTGCACTTTGCTTCAACAGCTGCCATTGTTAGCTTTCTGAATTTTTTTCTTCATATGGTTATTTTGTTTTTTTAGCACAAGCTAACAAATGCTTATACTTATTACACAAGTGTTCCACAGGGCATAGACCATGCATTAATATGAATTTTTCAACAGTGTACGCTTACCGTTCCTAACGCTGATATTGGATTATCAAAGGGAAATCAAAATATAGTAATAGTGTAGTAAATAAAGTAAAAGCATATACAGTACTAGTATTAACTAGTATGTAGTATGAAGAGGCGACGAGCAACCACGATAGTATTTAATGTGATTAATTAATTCATGTAAAGTTTTAATAAAGGGTATGTCATTCACACGTTGTCCTTGATCCGATGCACAATGTTACACGATCAGTAAGACTTCAACCAAAACTACAGTCACAAGTCACAATCTTGTCATTTTATCAAGTCATTTTATAACGTACAATACTATGACCTTCATGACATACTGTACTATGGCTCTGTTTTTTCATGTCATCCTGACTGACGCCCCCAACTATGACCTTTTTATATGTATGTATGTATGTATTTGTATATATACACACACTCACCGGACACTTTATTAGGTACACCTGTCCAACTGCTTGTTAACGCAAATTTCGAGCATCAGAATGGGGAAGAAAGGTGATTTAAGTGACTTTGAACGTGGCATGGTTGTTGAGTATTTCAGAAACTGCTGATCTACTGGGATTTTCACGCACAACCATCTCTAGGGTTTACAGAGAATGGTCCAAAAAAGAGAAAATATCCAGTGAGCAGCAGTCCTGTGGGCGCAAATGCCTTGTGGATGCCAGAGGTCAGAGGAGAATGGCCAGACTGGTTCGAGCTGATAGAAAGGCAACAGTAACTCAAATAACCACTTGTTACAACCCAGGTATGCAGAAGAGCATCTCTGAACGCACAACATGTGGAACCTTGAGGCGGATGGGCTACAGCAGCAGAAGACCACACCGGGTGCCACTCCTGTCAGCTAAGAACAGGAAACTGAGGCTACAATTCGCACAGGCTCACCAAAATTGGACATTAGAAGATTGGAAAAACGTTGCCTGGTCTGATGAGTCTGGATTTCTGCTGCGACATTCGGATGGTAGGGTCAGAATTTGGCGTCGACAACATGAAAGCATGGATCCATCCTGCCTTGTATCAATGGTTCAGGCTGGTTGTGGTGGTGTAATGGTGTGGGGGATATTTTCTTGGCACACATTGGGCCCATTAGTACCAATTGAGCATCGTGTCAACGCCACAGCCTACCTGAGTATTGTTGCTGACCATGTCCATCCCTTTATGACCACAGTGTACCCATCTTCTGATGGCTACTTCCAGCAGGATAACGTGCCATGTCATAAAGCACGAATCATCTCAGACTGGTTTCTTGAGCATGACCATGAGTTCACTGTACTCAAATGGCCTCCACAGTCACCAGATCTCAATCCAATAGAGCACCTTTGGGAGATTCGCATCATGGATGTGCAGCCGACAAATCTGCAGCAACTGTGTGATGCTATCATGTCAATATGGACCAAACTCTCTGAGGAATGTTTCCAGTACCTTGTTGAATCTATGCCACGAAGGATTAAGGCAGTTCTGAAGGCAAAAGGGGGTCCAACCCGGTACTAGCAAGGTGTACCTAATGAAGTGGCCAGTGAGTGTGTGTGTGCGTGTATATATATATATATATATATATATATATATATATATATATATATATACATACATACATACACTCAACAAAAATATAAACGCAACACTTTTGTTTTTGCTCCCATTTTTCATGAGATGGACTTAAAGATCTAAAATTCATTCCAGATACACAATATTACCATTTCTCTCAAACATTGTTCACAAATCAGTCTAAATGTGTGATAGTGAGCACTTCTGCTTTGCTGAGATAATCCATCCCACCTCACAGGTGTGCCACATCAAGATGCTGATCTGACATCATGATTAGTGCACAGGTGTACCTTATACTGCCCACAATAAAAGGCCACTCTGAAATGTGCAGTTTTGTCTCACAGCAAAATGCCACAGATGCCACAAGCATTGAGGGAGCGTGCAATTGGCATGCTGACAGCAGGAATGTCAACCAGATCTGTTGCTCGTGCATTGAATGTTCATTTCTCCACCATAAGCCGTCTCCAAAGGCGTTTCAGAGAATATGGCAGTACATCCAACCGGCCTCACAACCGCAGACCACGTGTAACCACACCAGCCCAGGACCTCCACATCCAGCAGGTTCACCTCCAAGATCGTCTGAGACCAGCCACTCAGACAGCTGCTGAAACAATTGGTTTGCATAACCAAACAATTTCTGCACAAACTGTCAGAAACCGTCTCAGGGAAGCTCAACTGCATGCTCGTCGTCTTCATCGGGGTCTTGACCTGACTCCAGCTCGTCGCCGTAACAGACTTGAGTGGGCAAATGCTCACATTCGATGGAGTCTGGCACGTTGGAGAGGTGTTCTCTTCACGGATGAATCTCGGTTTACATTGTTCAGGGCAGATGGCAGACAGCGTGTGTGGCGTCGTGTGGGTGAGCGCTTTGCTGATGTCAATGTTGTGGATCGAGTGGCCCATGGTGGTGGTGGGGTTATGGTATGGGCAGGCATCCGTTATGGACGAAGAACACAGGTGCATTTTATTGATGGCATTTTGAATGCACAGAGATACCGTGATGAGATCCTGAGGCCCATTGTTTTGCCATACATCCATGAACATCACCTCATGTTTCAGCAAGATAATGCACGGCCCCATGTTGCAAGGATCTGTACACAATTCTTGGAAGCTGAAAATGTCCCAGTTCTTGCATGGCCAGCATACTCACCGGACATGTCACCCATTGAGCATGTTTGGAATGTGCTTGACCGGCATATACGACAGCGTGTACCAGTTCCCACTAATATCCAGCAACTTCGCACAGCCATTGAAGAGGAGTGGACCAACATTCCACAGGCCACAATTGACAATCTGATAAACTCTATGCGAAGAAGATGTGTTTCACTGCATGAGGCAAATGGTGGTCACACCAGATACTGACTGGTTCTGAGTCCCCAGACCCCCAATAAAGCAAAGAAAATGCACATTTCAGGGTGGCCTTTTATTGTGGACAGTCTAAGGTACACCTGTGCACTAATCATGATGTCAGATCAGCATCTTGGTGTGGCACACCTGTGAGGTGGGATGGATTATCTCAGCAAAGCAGAAGTGCTCACTATCACACATTTAGACTGATTTGTGAACAATGTTTGAGAGAAATGGTAATATTGTGTATCTGGAATGAATTTTAGATCTTTAAGTCCATCTCATGAAAAATGGGAGCAAAAACAAAAGTGTTGCGTTTATATTTTTGTTGAGTGTACATACAACCCCTGGCAAAAATTATGTAATCACCCGTCTAGGAGGATGTTCATTCAGTTGTTTAATTTTGTAGAAAAAAAGCAGATCACAGACATGACACAAAACTAAAGACATTTCAAATGGCAACTTGCTGGCTTTTAGAAACACTAAAAGAAATCAAGAAAAAACTTTGTGGTAGTCAGTAACAGTTACTTTTTTAGACCAAGCAGAGGGAAAAAAATGATGGAATCACTCAATTCCATAATTTTTGCCAGGGGTTGTATATCCCCCCCCTCCACCAAACTTTACACGTGGCATAATGCAGTCGGACAATTACCGTTGTCCTGGCAACCGCCAAACCCAGACTCTGCCATCAGATTGCCAGATGGAGAAGCGTGATTGGTCCCTCCAGAGAACGTCTCCACTGCTCTAGACTCCAGTGGCGGCGTGCTTTACACCACTGCATCCAACGCTTTGCAGATGTATGGCTTGGATGCAGCTGATCGCCATGGAAACCCAGCTCTCTACGCTGTTCTTGAGCTAATCTGAAGGCCACATGAGGTTTGGAGGTCTGTAGTGATTGACTCTGCAGAAAGTGCCTCGGCATCTATGTGCCTACCACTTTTTGGCTGAGTTGCTGTCATCCCCAATCACTTCCACGTTGTTCTAATCCCACTGACAGTTGACTGTGGAATATTTAGGAGGGAGGACATTTCAGGACTGGACTTGTTGCACAGGTGGCATCCTATCACAGTACCACGCTGGAATTCACTGAGCTCCTGAGAGCGACCCATTCTTTCACAAATGTTTGTAGAAACAATCTGCATGCCGAGGTGCTGCTTTTATACATCTGTGGCCATGGAAGTGATTGAACACCTGATTTCAATTATTTGGATGAGTGAGTGAATACTTTTGGCAATATAGTGTACTTACATACACAGTATGGTTCAGGAATGGAGGAACACAACAACGGATTTGAGGTGTTGAATTGGCCGCCAAATTTTTCCGATCTCAATCTGATGGAGGATGTGCTGGACAAACAAGTCCGAACCATGGTGGCCCACCTTGCAACTTACAGGACTTAAGGATCTGCTCCTGCAGCTCGGTGCCAGATAACACTGCATTCCTTCACAGTTCTGGTGGAGTCCATGTCTCCCTGGGTCAGGGCTGTTCTGGACCTGCTCAATATTATGACGGGTGGTCATAACGTTACAGCTGATCAGTGTATACATGCTGATGGAAACAAGAACAAAAAATGATCCCCCAACTCGTAGGAGCACTATCTAACCTTGTTGTGCTAACCTTTTTTGGCACAAGCTTATTCATCCTTGTACTTATTACCCATAAATGTCCTGCAGAGCATAGAGCCTACATTAATATTAATGTTGCAACATTATATATACCGTATGCACTCCTAAGGCTGATTTAATGTAAAGTTTTAGTCGGGACCTCCAATAAACAGACAATAACTATGGTCAGAAGTCAGAGTCTTGATCCTGCTGATCCGGATCCCAAGAGGTGACTTGTTGCTGGAAGACCATGGTGGAAACGTGAGAGCTCCAGAGCCGGTAAGTGTGTTTTGTGTTGGAGTCTATTGAGTAAAGAAAGCATAGCTTAGTGTTACGTCAAAGATTTTCAATGTCAGGGCTGAATATTTAGCAGATTTCGACAATGTGGATGAGCCGGAACCCTCTCGCGAGGTTTCATACGAGACTTCAGGCAGCTACTTCTGGTTCTGAAGTGTGAATGAAAAGCTGATGTGCCTTAAACTGGCAGTCTCTCTGCTGGCCACCAGGGGTTGACTCCTCTCTGACTGTATAGAAGTCTATGAGAAGATGACCCTACATTGTAAACATGAGTTTATGGTCTCAATCTTTAGTTCAAGTCTTCTTCAATCCAGCATGATGTTCATTTAGTACATTTTGGTCCATTTAGAGTCCACCAGACCAGAAAGCAGGGGATGCTTTAGGGCGGGGCTTACCTGCTGATTGACAGGTCGCTTTTACTGTCTATTGGTTAGACACAACAACAGACCGGATTAAGCGAAAGGTAAAGAAAAGCATTTTATTTCTCTGTAAGGTCCTTTCCATAATGACAACTATTATAACAAAAAACAGTCCTTTCAGTGGACAGACATCGATAGAGTATTACATTGCTGTTTGTTTTGCACCTCACCTATGGACTAATTTCACTTGTCAAACTAGATTTGGACAGACTTCTAGGGTCAAATCTTACAGACAGAAACACAGAGAGGCTTCACACATCCAAGTGAAGTAACAAGAAGCATTTTTTAATGGCGGTACTGGCAAGCAGGTCAGTTTCTACAGACAACTACACCAGTCGTTTTAATCTGTTAAACTAAAAAAGGGGCAAATCAGATCAGAATGGATTTCAAAAAGACAATTGTAGCATTGCTAATACAACATTCATGGTAAGGAGGCCTTCATCAAACTCTCAAACGTATTTGTCAAACACAAGTCCTCTCCAAACCTGTTAATGTGCCTAGTGCTACTCTATAGTGATTTAACTAGAATAACTCGAGACTAACTGTTCAAATAGTGCATTGCATACGAAGTTCACAGGCATCGTCAGTAAGGAAATCCATCCCTCGTACTGAGAGACTTGTAATCAGCTTTCAACTAATGCGACTGATGCCCGTTCAGTCTCCCGTATTCCCAGGAGTCGTGATGAGGTAGAATGACACCTGCCACTTCCATACTGCTAGGCAGCCTGGACCACACTCTTTACTCACAAAGTGAGTAAATATTATGCCCTTAGTATACAAAATACCCTCCTACATCCCATCACTCGTCCAAAGCCTCTTTATTACCAATTCCTGATTGGAGCGGCTTAGGATTGGCTTAGGGTGCCCAGATCTGTGGTAGAGAATAATTAAAACTCAGCCACTCCGTCGGCGATCCACTGGGTTTGTGCTGAGGGCCTGAGCTGCTAAGGAATGCCAGTGTGGACCCACCATGACTGAGGGAGGAACAAAAGAAATAATAAAGACACACCTAAGTCACCTTGCTAACACCATAAAATGAGCTGCTCTCAGGCAGATGCCACCAAAGGGCCCATTGACAATCCCATTTTGCCAGAACAACATCTGGAATGAAAATATGAAAAGCTACATTCCAAAGCAACACAAACTGTGTCCATATCCACTATGGCTAGTGTCGCTATTACAATATATAACATAACAAGGATGTCCCCCTTCCTGATTTTGGAATGAAACCCCCTGATGATTACAGATCAGGCAGGAGGAGTATTGACATCCCATTCTCTGGAGGAAGATGGCTCCTTGACGATGTAGACCTTTTCTGTTGTTGTGACACGTGTCATGTGCAAATATCCTCAAAGTTGTACAAAATAAACAATTTCGCAAACACATTTTAGACATCTTTACTGCGTATTCTTCTAAAATCAACTGATGGTCAAAGCTACACTTTAACATGTTCTACTCCCCCATTCTTCACATAACTAAAAAACTAACGTCAACAATTATGATTTGTCAACAGTAGACATCAATACTAGCTGACACTTGGGTGATGATAGTCAGAAATGAGAGATCATCGGATCACACCAAAAACAGTTAAACTGCAAATGAAAACAACCAAACAGCAACCGTGGAACTGAAGAACCAGAGAACATCCACCCAAACAGAAACAACACAGTTCTGTTTCTAAACTGTTGGTTCTGCAGTGGATGCATCCTGTAAAAATGTGCATATGAAAACTGTACTCTAGGGCTATTAAATGCAACAATCCCTGTGGAATATCCCCTCTCAGGAGTCGACAGGGAGTAACTGTACGTTTCAGCGCCGCCCGACTAGAAGGCTCGGAGAAAGCGCTCCTCGATAAGTTAATCACCTTGGACATGATTATCCAGAGAAAAGCATACAGCGGAGGCCCTCATGACCTCTGACAGCGTTACAACACATTGATCCCCTTCCCAATCCTCTACAAATATCACATGGGATTATAAATCTACCCCAGTACGTATGCAGGCTTTTGTCGTGACTTTTTGCCCTTGTCTGGGAACACAGTAATGCCCTGGCAAAACAAGAAAAGTCCCTCAGAAGTGAGAATTTTACACTTTATAATGTAGTTCAAAGGTCGGATCTTAGAATCCGATGACCAAGAACGAAGCACTGGTATCACTATTACTGTACTATAGTAATGTTTTCATCAATATTTTGTAGGAAGCCCTGGATTTTTAACTCTGCAAGTCAATAGACAGTTAAAATATATCACAATTAAAGAATGTTCACGTACACAAGCCTCAATTATCAAGGCTGCAGGAGACGTAATAGAAAACATGCTCATCAACATGTGCAAGCATACATTAATGGCCTTTATCCATACAGATCGCCTCACTCATCTGCCATTTTGTCACAAAGGCTGGAGGACATATCAGGAAGTATTTTTAACAAACGACAAATAAATTACTCCTACAGTTACCATGAAGAAAAGGCGAATGCATGAGCCACACATAAAATGCATTGAAATGACAGCTGCTGGAGTGAACGCTGAACATGAATGTTATTGTGCATAGCATTATTTCACAAGTCAGACACGGTCACTTTTGGAAATGGATAATGATTGTAATTCCTGCATTAGGTTATTGCATAAAATCTGGAAGGCAGTAAGCTACAACGGACACAAGTACACCTAAGGAGATGGTGTCTTCAGGATGCTGGTTATCTACATTTGACACTGAGGTGGAGAACCAACCACTCTGCAGCTTCAGCTCTTGAAGCGTGTCTGCTCACATATGTGGTTGAATTTCCTGAAATGAAGAAAATAAAACATAAATTAGTCAAAACACAATGTTTCAATGGGAATCCTGGATCTGGTTTATACAACAGCTCCCTCTGGTGGTTAAATAAGTTAACAGCATGCACATGAATTACAGCTTGCAATCAATCTCAAGAAAGAAACATCACTTCAACAAACAGGTTTCAGTGCATGTTGTTTTTTTTAGATTTGTATTACTTCCTTTAAGTATCTCAGAGTTTTAAAGGGATAACACTGAGCAAGCCTTTCCACCTCCAGTGGTCGGCATCTCTCTTCTGTGTTTGGTGATTTCATTTTTTGCCTTAGATTTGACATCAAACCATTTCTTTATTTCTTTACTTGACTCCGGATACAACATCCACTGGATGAGTAATAGCATCCCATGCATCTTGTTGTAGTGTTATTTTAGATCCACTACTGACGCTACACAATATAACGGCTCGTTTGCTGTTGACTGGCTGCAGCAGTCAGCTTCCTCCTCTTCAAAACCACTGATGTTTTCTGAGGGGTGGCGTTCCAGAAAGCAGGCTCAACAAACTCTGAACTTATGTTCTAGAGTATGCAAACTCTGAGTTACGCCGTGCCTGCTACGATTCACCATGGCAACCTGGAGAGTTATTAGATATTACTGAGTGTTTATGTAGAAAACAAGCTCATCACGAGTTCTGATATGGATTAATACAATCCTATAATTGATCTTCTAATGATCTATCCCCATGGATGCGTGAAGTCTCGCGTGGCCAGCCTTTGGTTCTTGGTGCAATGAGCCTGGCCACGTGAGAGATGAGTAGCAGTGAACCAAAACATGGCGGGAGCTGCTCCAGTGAAGGCACCGCCAAGCCTAAAGGCAGATGTGTGGCTCTATTTCAGATTCAAAAACTATGAAGACAGAGAAGAGCTGGACAAAAGCAAAGCCATATGTAAGCTGTGCAAAATTCTTAATGTAAACATTAATATTTTTAATAATGCACCAGTTAAGGGGGTTCCCTGTACAATTGACAGCATTAGTTCTATGAGAATCTATTTCATATCCAAGCAAAATTGGTATTGTAACTGAAATATCCCGAACCGAATGGATATTGAATTGAATCGGAGATTAAATGGAATCTGGACCTTGTGAATCGAATCGATTCATGAAATCAGTGGCGATAACCAGCCCTACTCATCGTTACAGATTAACAGCCATACAATAACACAGTTACTGGACTTGATCCACATTGTTATGTTGAAATTGATTGAAAATAGAAATGGAGAACATAAATAATCAACGCGGCCTGGAACAATTCCGTTTTTGTGTTCTTTATTATTTTTTAGTGAATGTTTATCTGAGACTGTTTGCTCAGGTAGTTTTATTTTCCTGAGAACACGAGTGGTCGCAGACCTGGGTGTCTCAGATCTGGGTGTCTCAGGTCTGCATGTCTCAGGTCTGGGTGTCTCAGGTCTGCATGTCTCAGATCTGGGTGTCTCAGGTCTGCATGTCTCAGGTCTGGGTGTCTCAGGTCTGCATGTCTCAGGTCTGGGTGTCTCAGGTCTGCATGTCTCAGGTCTGGGTGTCTCAGGTCTGCATGTCTCAGATCTGGGTGTCTCAGGTCTGCATGTCTCAGGTCTGGGTGTCTCAGGTCTGCATGTCTCAGGTCTGGGTGTCTCAGGTCTGCATGTCTCAGGTCTGGGTGTCTCAGGTCTGCATGTCTCAGGTCTGGGTGTCTCAGGTCTGCATGTCACAGGTCTGGGTGTCTCAGGTCTGCATGCCTCAGGTCTGGATGGCGTGGATGTGTGCTTTTTTGCGTGTTCTTTTTGTTGTTGCAAGATCGATGTTAGATACACGCCGGCCATTCGTTCACGTTTGCAAACAAAACTGCGCCAGTCTGAGTAAATCTACAGCTGTGTGAACATGGCCCTGCAGTTTTCATATGCTGGTTACGTAGAACTGGCATGTGCTTTCAATTTACGAAGACGTGGGATTCATCAAGATAACAACACAGATGAAAACATTTCTACTGTTTAAGAACACTTCATGCATCCGACGTAGACTTTTCTTAGGAATGTTCTGAAGAAGACATTTTTAGGAAAACGTAGGAAGATATTGGTGAATGAGGCCCATTGGTATCACATGAAACTACAATTCTCCCTCACAACCACTAGAGGGCAGATAGGCTACCTGAATCCAAAACAGTTCATGTGTTGCTTTCTGTGTAAAAAAGACTTACATTGCATGATGTGCCTTCACCTGCGTACGACAGTTGCGTCCCCAGTAACAGTCGGGACGAGAAGTTACAGCAGCTGAGGAAAGACCATCAGGACCAGTTATTACATGGGTATGACACACATTAAGGATGGATGAAAGTCGAGGCTTTCATGAGAAGCCTTCTGGTGTTGGTCCTTCTGACCTGGCAGTTCAGGTGGGGGATGTTCTGTCTGTACTTGTAGGCCAGCTCCTTGAATGATCGCAGGCCGCAGCAGAAGCACAGGATGGCATTTGGGGCGATACGACAATCTGACGGAGACACGAAGGACAGGATAGTACCACGCTCTCTTAAGAAGACTTCAGAGTCCACATCTTAGTACTCAAAGTGCCCTGAGTTTTGATCTGAAGGGTCACCTGACAGATAGTAGTTTCCCTGCTGTAAGGCCTGCAAAGAGTCCTGGAGCAGATCTCTCCATGACTTCCCTCTGGAGGACAGATAGTTCTGGTGGAAGGATGGAAACACGCACCTTAACATTGCATCTATGACAGAAGGTGCACACATGTATTTCAAACATTCTGAGCAAGTGGAGTCGACCGTTTGCTGGTGGAAGATTTAGCTGATGAGGATGACATTTTATAATCTTTATTCATTTTAGAGAAGCAAAAGCTGTTTGGTTGGCACACAGATCCAAAGTGTCTTCCCAGCTTATTAATGGTAAGTTCAACACCAATGATTTAAACACATTACGCATTCTAATGTACAAATAAAGACAATTATGACTATCACTGGAATAACTGACATGTCCAGATGGCCCATCTTACTTGAAGGATCTCTGATTCATAGTTATTGTTGTTCAGCACACCATCCAGGCATTTGTCTGTCAGATTGAGCTCTGAAAAAAGAAACAAGGGTGAATTTAATTTAGCACACGACAAAACATAAAATAGCAGTATGAACTACAGACTGTATATGAAAAGCAGAGATGGACAGAGTACCGACCCCAGTACTTGAGTAAGAGTACAAATACTACTGGTCAAAATTTACTCAGTTACAAGTAAAAGTAGCTCAGTTGACATAGTACTCGAGTAAGAGTAAAAAAGTACTTGCTTTTAAAAGGTACTTAAGTATCCAAAAGTACATGCTTTTAAATTTACTTTAAGTAAAAGTAAGAGTAAATTTCAAATAAAATGAATGGGATCACAGGACTACAGCAGATGTTGCAGATGCAGATGTTTATTAACAATAATTGAAATTGTAACCAAATGAACCTGCACCGTCCAACGAACTCTCTATCATTGAGACTTATGGGGAGGGATTACGTATTTCAGCTTTTACGTAGATCCCAGTGGAGAGTGTGCACTGTGATAGGTTTCCTTCTTTGACAAACACAGCTTGTGTCCAATAGTACTTAAAAAAAAGAAAGGAAAAAAAAAAGACCGAACCTGAAAGTAACAAGTACTTTTCAGCCTTTCTAGAAATTAACTTGAGCAAAAAGTAAAAGTATTTGTCTTGGAAATGTATTCAAGTAAGAGTAATGAGTACCAAAGAAATCTAATACTCAAGTAAAGTACAAATCCTCTGGATATGTACTTAAGTACAGTACTTAAGTAATGTACTCTGCTACTGTCCACCACTGATGAAAAGCGACCTGTTAATCACAACATGGCCCTGCCTTAAAGCACCCCCTGCCTTCTGGTCTGTTTGACTCTAAATGGACTATAATTAACTGAATGAACATCATGCTGGATTGAAGAAGACCATAAACTCATGATTACAATGTTTACTGAGATAATAAATCAAGAGAAGTAGGGTCAAGACTTCTTTTTGCAACCAGAGGAGTCTCCCCCTGATGGCCAGCAGAGAGAATGTACGTTTAAGGCACTTCAATTTTGGGGTTATTTCAGTAGTTTTCCAATCTGCCAAGAATAAAGCCCTGATTATGCTTCGGCGTAGTGATCATGCAACGGCCACGCAGTTGCTTGGAGACCGTGATGGTTCTGCGTTGGGTTTACGTGTCGAAATGCAATTCAACGCCACACCGGTAAAGGGCGCTATGTTTTTTGTAAAGACTGACCGACCGACCGAGACGCTCGTTATAGCCTATTTGTTTACTTTCCGGCTTTAAACATCCACAATTTTTCAGTGTTTTATTTCTTTGTGCAAAAGCGACAAGGTGCAAACAATAAAACAAGGTGAAAACAATAAAAGTAGCCTTTTAAAAGTTTAAATGGCGGTGTTTATGAGTGGAAACCGGATAGCGGTCTCCAGCGGATGTAGTTAGCGGACCAATCACAGCCGATGCCGCTGCGTTGGTGTTGCGTCGCCTCGACGCGCGTCTAGGATTTTTGGGAGGTGCACGTCAGGCCCTTGCGTTGGACGTAAGGGGGGTCCGCAAGGACGTCAGGGGTCCGCAAGCCCCCTTGTGTTGTGTCGACGCGGAAGCATAACTTGGGCTTAAGAGTGTTTGGGAAACACTGCACAGAGTGCTGACAATCATCACAATTACAGATACTGCATTTGGACACTTTTTTGGTATCAGCCCCCTCCAATTAAAAGACAAAAAAAAACCCCATCCTGGTCAAAGCCTCCTACCTAGCAATAAACCCGACAGTGGGATCCCCCCGGGCTATTTTGGTGAAACAGATACATACCACTGAATCGAGCCAGACAGCCTTGACAGCCAATCCTCTGGCAACCCCAGTACATGTGACAGAAGGGTCGCTGGCACAGCACACCTGCCAACACACAGCACATCATTCATACAGTAAGAGGTGTATAAGGGCTTTGTGCAACCAGCTATCCATACATGTGGATGTTTTTTAACTATCAGATGATTTTACATTTAATGCATACCTCTCTTTATAGTGAGTAGCTTTCCACAATTCTAAGTGTACCAGCAGTGACTGGGGTTTATTATCCATGGATATATATCCACTCCATTTCTCTATTTCACTAGAGTTACATGCAGTTTTCTGAATGACCATATAATCATATCAACTCTATTCCATTACATCTCTGCAGAGGAACTAACAAGGACCACTCACATCTTTGAGCAATAGCCTGCTCTCCATGTAGCTCGGCCCGTCTCTCTGGCATGGGCTGGAGGCAGCAGGTGCAGATGAGATGGCAGCCCTGAGGGGGGCAGCGGTACTCCTGAGGAGCTGAACACAGAGAAAGGTTTTAGATGAGAATGGACGGCAGGAGGGTCTTCAGTTACAGAACACACCAGCAGATTTGCTTATTATGCTACACCCTGAAAATCTGCAATCGAGTGACAAGCCCTAGTTTAGCTACTGATCTTCCCATCGAGGTAGAGATGCCTCGATACCACTGTTTTTCATAACAAGTACAAGTACTTAATGACACCATGATTCTAACAATAACTTTAAAAACACGTTTCACTTTCACTGTTGCAAATTAAAGACACAATATCATGCAGTTTGTGTTTTCCTGATACAATCAGAGCAGAGTTTGCATTAAGGATGTTAATAATTAACTGTTAACATTGTTTGTGTTTTAGACATTTTTATTATAAAAAGGATGGAGCGTCGCCCAACGTCCCGGTCCAATTTCAGGCGTGTTTCAGCAATTTCACTGAAGCATGCCCGACCCAGAATTCCTCTGTGTCTTGCACAGTCATCAACAGTACTTTCAGGCAAACATCATCTCAAAAGCGCATTCTTGTTAAACAACAAGTACATGAGTACCCTATCGGACCCCATAATGGTATCGGTATATTGCTAACCTGAGGGAATGTCAGATGATGTTGAAGGCTGCTCCCCTGTGGGCTTTGCAGACCCCTCCTCAGTTGCTGGTTTGGGTGGAGGAGGTACAGGTGGTGGATTTGGCAGACCTGAAAGCCAGTAGTTTGAACCTGTAGCAAACAGCAGCTGACTAGCCTCCCTCCTGTAGCCAGGGCACTGTCGGCACATCACTAGAGGCTGACTGGAGACAAAAAGGAAAACCACCACATGGAGAAGTTATTCACTAAACAAGCACATGTTCCCAACAGTGATGTCTTTCTTAGGATTCTTCTTATGATTCTAATAAGTGAATGTATCTAATAAGTTGTTCTTACAGTACATGAATACACACTTTGTTTCACATCGTCAACATTTTCAAACCTTCTGATTATACACTTTCAGCAGTTTCATTTCATATAGATTATTTACTACTATGACAAATATTTGTTAATCTATTTTTCACAGTGAAAATAAAACTAAATAAAGTAACCATTGAAGACTACAACTATGATGAAATGACAAGAAATATCACAACATTATCAGACACTTCAGCTTTTGCTCTAAAAGGACATAAATGAGAGTGAAGTTTCTCTGAGGAAAACTAGACTTTGTCTTTAGATTTGGTCTAAAATAAAAACAATAAATAACTTGAGTTTGACTAAAACTATTATTCATCTTTGTCTAAAAGAATGTAAATCAAACTTAATCAAAGTCAGGTGCCAAAATTAGCAGTGGTTTCCGATAAATCCAAACAACCAGACCTGATATCTGAGGAGTCACTGTCGTTGTCAGAGAGCTCAAAAAGGTAATCGGAGCTGCCCTCCTCATCTGAGAAAGAGCGCTCAACTTTTGGCTGCAACATGTCCTGAGTTATCTTGTTCCGACTGTCCATGCTCTTCAGGTCTTCATTGCTGCGGCACTTTTCTGTGGGACAGAGAGAAACACAAAGGCATGCAAAGTCAGTTCCTAATTACATTGTTGGGGACATGGATAACATTTTGGAAATGATACAAGGTAAGCAGGTCTTGCTTACATGCCATTCCTTCTCTCTTGTTTGAATTTCTATCATGTCAGCTTTGGTAGAAAAAAACACAGCTGCATTTTGCTGACAATTTTTAAATGCTTAAATGTGATGTAAGGCCAGTTTTACACCCACGTGCAACCTTTCCAGTTGCAGGCAATAAGAATAATAAGAATGCCTCGTGATCAAAATGGTGTTTATCTGCCAAACCTGGGTGCTGGATGAGGTAGGCCTCCACCAGGTTGTTGAGAATGTGGTTCTTACGAATCCTCTCCACAGGGCAGCGGCAGGTTGGACAAAGGGAGGAACGTTCCATCCAGCCTGAGTAGCAGGCAGCACAGAAGACGTGCATGCAAGGCTGCAAGCTGAAGAAAAACAAGAGACCATTACCAGAGTGACTTGGAGAAGCTGCCATCATGGCAGACCAGTAAAAGTGAGTCTGATTTTTTGTTTTTAAATACAGGATATGCTGGGAGACTAATAATTATAATAATGAATAACTAATCATTATTTAATTTAATAATTTAAATTTGATGTATGTATGTTTAAAGTGATGGTTCGGAGTGAAATGCACCCTAGGTAATTTCAACTTCAACTTTACTTTATTTATAGAGCACTTTCCCTACATAGACATGTAACACAAAGTGCTTTACACACATAAAAAAGAAAATAGAAAAAACAATTACAAATAAAGCCCCACCCTCCCACCCTCCATACTGCACACGCAGGCACGCACAGACACGCGAACACACACACACACCTGCACACTCTCACTACACATCCACACTGGGAGGAGTCGCAGGCTGTGCCACAGGGGGCACCAGTGCTCAGGCCATGACATCCAGCCAAATACCATGACATCCAGGCCAAATACCATGACATCCAGCCAAATACCCCCGCTGAAGCATTTTTAGCGATGGTCAGCATTGGTCAAGATAGACGCTATCAGCCGAATAGCTTAGTACTGGTGTGATGGTACAGTGGGTATATCTCGTAAATTACCCCACTAATAATGCAATAAACACATGTCAACACTTGTTAACCTGATAATACAAGCATTTATAAAAATTCTGCGAAACGTTTTCATACTATCACGTGAAACTCTCGTCCCGGCATCGGCTGGGTAAACACGGAAGTAGCGTGTACGCTGCGGTAGCGTTAGTTAGCGTTAGTAGCCGAGGATAGAAGCTATCAGGCAAGTGTTCTTTTAAATAAACTCCTGGTGTACTTACAAACTTTCAAATGCCTGGTTTTGTGAGTACAGACCCTATGAGTACTACTGCAGAAGTTTGGTAACATTCCATGCATTATTAGTGGGGTAATTTACGAGATATACCCACTGAACCATCACACCAGTACTAAGCCATGCGGCTGATCGCCCTATCTTGACCAATGCTGACCATCGCTAAAAATGCTTCTGAGGGGGTATTTGGCTGGATGTCATGGTGGAAGTTACCTCGGGTGCATTTCACTCCGAACCATCACTTTAACTGCCATTTTAACATTTTTAAGCATATTTTGATTATTATCACATTTTATTATGAATATCATAAGTCTGTGTGCTTGAAGTCTTACCTGACACAGTCGTGCAGCAGGTCCTGACAAATAACACAAGTCAGGCTCTCCTCCATCTTGTCCGTCTTAATCCCTTCCACTGGTGGCTTAGACGGAAGACTCCCCTGAGTTGAACCAACTACTTCTGTGCTGGAGGTGTGTGGCACGCCCAAATCATAATCTTTATCTGGAAACACAAGCATTGTGTATTGCATGCAGCACTGAGTCGGTTTACAACAGTTGTCTGGTTTGGCTTGCAAAACACTTCTAGGCTGATTTTGAGGTGATTTTTTTTTTTTTTTTTTTGTGGATGAAAGAAAAGTAAGTTAACCTCTGGTAAGAAAAATGGGCCCTATTTTATTTGCACAAGAATAACTACCGGTGGGAAGTGGTAGGTCAGGTTATACTGGAAAAGAAGGTTATGACGCACAGGATAAATGAGCACATTAACAGGCAGAATACCATGTATTCTGAAGCAGTTTACTGTCATTTTAGGTGATTTAACGTAGGAAAACACAGTGGGTGGCCTCACCTAATGGCATTGCACTATAGCGTAGCACTTCTCTAATCTAAGGGTTGCAGATTTAACAGTCCTGTTGCCTTTAGACGGCTGCTGGGATTTAATGAACTGATGGAGAAGCTCATCATACAATATAAGGCAGCTGTGTGGACAAGATACAAGCAGCTACAGAACAAGGTACTCAAGAATCAACCAGATCATTTGATGAAGGCAGACTGCACAGTGACGTTCCCATTTTAACCAATGTGATTTCATAATGCCATTTAAATGCATCTAATAGCTGGGGAGGTTTAATTAATATAGTTTATATGCATTTTAAGCATTATTTAATATAGAGGTGGTTTCAAGATGTCTAGAAAAAAAAGTCCTGCCTGAGCACTGCACACACAAATATCACAGGTAGGCAAAGGACATTTCAAGGTCAGGAACCAGCAATAGGAACCAAGAAAAAGCAGGTAATCCCCAAGTGAAAGCACTCACTGTCATCAGTTTTTCTCCTCTTGCTTTCTGGCTCCATGTTGTCCAAGTCTTTTTCTGGTGCCAGGGCAGCATCTTTAGATTGTCCCTGATAGCATGAAAGAACAACAGACATGGGTCAGATACTGATCATACTTCAGTTTGTTTTGTCACATAGAGATGATGGAAGCATTTAGTCAAAGTTAAGACTATATATTACCTTGAGATTAAAGAGCAGGACCCCCTTTCATAAAACAAGTCTGACTCATTTTCAGTTCATTCGGTTCCATAAAGCCCATTTGTTATAGTTCAGTTACCGTGGCAACCTATGCTGGGACGCGCTCTGGGCTGTCAAATAAAGTGTAACATATGACAAGAGAAGACTTGCATAAGATGTTTAATTATATGGCATAACAATGTTACTTAAACCAATAGAATGTTTTTAGCTATAAAGTCACCAGTACGATCGCAAAACAAATATTAACAAATAATTTACCAGGAAACCATATTTCTCTCATACTTTTTTCACTTCCTGCTTAACATAATTTAATTATAAAAGTCACTTAATTTGTATATTTTACTTAAATTTGAAGCTGCCTGGGGGGAAGGCATACAAGTAAAATAGTATCATAGAAGCCAAAGATTGGTCCATATCATCTAAAGTGGACTGCTGCTTAAGAATAGTATGCACACACAAGCCTGACTCAAACTATTAACAAATTGAGTGAACGTAAATTGGCCTTTATGGAGTCGCTTTAGACCGCCTGATTTGTGAGGTTCACTTAAGTCAGGTTTGGGACATTAAGCCCCACTTTTCTTAGCTTGCTTTATGTGACAAGACCCAGAAGTGCTATCATCACAGATATAAACAGCAGACTTGCTAGTCCCAGATGGAACCATATGGCGGACATCTACCTTGGCTGGGGGCAGTTTTAAACTTGCTGTAATGAGAACCCAAATGGTGAAAGAGGCCTAAGTTGTCTTTATAATCCATGTTATTTAATTCCCATTACACCAATATTATTTTCTATTCAAAGTAACGAGTGTAAGACAATGGTGCTTGTCTATAACAAACTAAAATCCATCCCTAAGATTCTGGCTGAATTTCGATTATTACAGCTCCAAGTGAACAAATCATGCTTTTAATTTGCCTGAACTTAACATGCAAGAACTTTTCTTTGGTATTCTGAATTTTTGTTAACATACACATTATATAAATATGTATAAAAGTTAACTAATCAATGACCAGCAATAAAATAAGAAATACTGAGTGGATATACATAGACTGGATGAGAATCTACAGCATACAGATGTTAAAATGACTATAAACTGTATTGACAGGATGAAGGATTTATACCCACAGTAAAAGATGATATACACGTATTGGAAAATGTTTTTCACATATCAGTAATATTTAACTACCGCATACATGTGATGATGCATTTCAAAGTCTAGTATTTTAACTGAAATATGAGATCACATTTCCCATAATCCCTGGCACTTCCTGTTTTGCCATTTTTTCAGTCAACTGGAATCAGGTTTGTTTTGATGATGAAGGGAGATGTGAACGAGCCTTAATAAAGAATAAAGAATGCTTTGTTTGAAAATGTTGATGCCTTCAGCAGAACTCCTCATGGACTTCTCAATTCTCAGCACAAGGTTGCAAATGGACATTAACTCTAAGATGATAATGGTGGACAGAAAGCAGATGTGACTGGCTAAAATCCACCCATATCACCCCTACTTTTGACAATCTAAATAAACTACTCAAGGGTTCATCTAAATAGCCTACTGTTGTTACTAGTGCCCTAAAAGCGATAGTTTGACATTTTGGGAAATAACCTTGTGTGCTTCTTTTGCCTGAAGATTGATAAATATGAAGCTACAGCCAGGAGTCAGTTAGCTTAGACTAGCGTGGCTGTCCAAAAGGTACAAAAAAACATGTTAAAGTGTAAAAGCATGGGGTCATCATTAGGCGTTTCCAGAAAGACACTGGGGAGTCCCTACTCCCAGACAAGAAACATACCAGAGCAAAACCACAGAGCTCTCAGCCTGCCAAAGGAGCTCAAACGTGCTGCATGTAATCACCAACAATGATTGAATAATCATTCATCTATGCACGTTAAATGTAAATTAATAAAACATCCACAGGTAAATGTATAAAGTGTAATCTATAATAAAAAGCGTTAAATCACAAAGGGAAAGCTGAAGCCCAACCCTCTTTAGCAGTGCTAGCAGAGAACGTACCAGAAGCAGGACAGGCTGTGGTTGCCATGGGACCAGAAGTGGTCGGGCTCCTGATGCAGTAGTGGGACGTGGAGGTGGAGGGCTGAGGTTCCTCCTGAGTTGGATCACGAGGAGCCTTTGTGAGCATTACAGGCTCCACAGAGAGTAACAAGTCTGACGGAGGGACAGGGGCAGGAGTGTGGGCTGACCTCTCCATGTCTGAAGTGGAGATACAGAGTAATGGGTTAGTAGCTGCGGGATACAAGTAGTTACATTGAACTGAACGGTTATGGGGAATTACCTGGCTACTTACCATAACCACTTTCTAAACTCTCCCGCTCCGTTTGGATTGAGTGGTAAACATAGGCAATGTCTACAGGATGACAAGAGAAGAGGTTATCGGCTTTCCTTCTAATAAATTCATATTGACATTATTGGCTGACAAAACAAACGACTCACTTTGTTCTGGCTCACTTTTCCTGTATACAAAGTAGATGACATCGCCGTTCTGCAGCCTGTATGTTTGTTTCTTGACCAGTTTGGACATGTTGATCACCGTGCCATTAGTGCTACATACAGACAAGCAGGCAATCAGACATGTCACAAAGTAAAAGGTTTTGTGCATTTGCGTTATGAAAGGACAAGCACAACATATGGTTTGTTTCATGTCATTTCTAGTACCTCATGTCCTCGAGCCACACCAGCCCTGAGCTTTCATCTTGCACAATCTTGCAGTGCTCCCCTGAGACCAGTTTGTTGGCTGGGAAAGACAGATAACATCCTGGCAGCAAAATGAAAAAACACTGCAATGACAACTCAGAATAGACATAATACAGATTACTTTGACTCACTAAGACATAGCCTAGTTAATTCATTTAAGCCTTTCAGTGCCCCTTTTCGAGTATAAAGGGTAATATATGTACGTGTTTGAGAAAATTAAAACAAATTTATCCGTGTTAATATCCCTTTTTTCCCCCTCTCTGACCATTCCAAAACTAATTCTCAGCAATAGTTTGTCAATTTCACTTTCTATCTTTTAAAAGATACACCGTGAGAATTCAACCTCATTATATCGGGAGTCACCTGAAACTGTGTTGCCTGGGACATCTTTTGAAATCTTTTCTGGCCCAGACATAAGCTAACCAATTAAGGCTAGTGGCTTTGCATTGCAAAAAAGTAGACCCCAAAAGCTCTCGACAACAAAGCAGACATGGGGGGAAATATAGGCCTAACCTTTTCTTAAGCAAAAGTCCATACAAAAAAAATCTACTTAATATTCTGCACACATGTTCTCAATGGATGCCTTTTGTTGTCATCACAAGGGGCTGTCTAAGTTTGGTGCACGAAAGAAGGCTTTGTGTTTTCAAGGGGGAGGTTTGTAGAAGCTCCAGACACCGGCGGCAACCTCTTTTGTTAACAGGCATCGCCACATTTAGAGGTTTTTAAAGCATGGTCAAATATGTCCATGTTTTAAGACATGAGATTGAAGATAAAGATGTTAACCTACCTTTTTTTCTGCCAACTGTGCATTCCCTGTTGAAAAGCAGGACAGTTTCACTGGAGTCCACTTTGACTAGCTTTCCCCACGGCTGTCCTCTTTGATAACTTTCCATCTCCAAATGTGTTTTCTGCAAGAAATTACGAAAAAGCAAAGCATTAACTTCTGTAGCATTGTTTCATAGGCTAATGGGCGGCTGGTAATAGAGATGGAAAGTACCCATCAGTACGCTGGTGAAATTAAAACCAAAACCTAAATCCTTGGACGTCAAACTAACTACGCATTGGTGGCTTTTGAATTTAAAGGCAGACACAAACTTCTAAAACATGGTATAACGTTCTGTTTTAAAATGCATCCAAAATACATAACGTTTCCAATTAGTTCAAGAAGATTTCTACTAAATAAACTGTTGTCCACAGTTGTTTTAACCTAAAACGCATCACAAAACGTAATCATTTCGAGGAGCCAGTTACGGGTTTGAATTTCATTTTAAACCCTGTGCTGTTGAACATATCATGTTTTCGGTTCATAGATAACGTTACGCAATCAAACTAAAACTAACACAGTTTGCTAAGAAACCCACTGGATGTAAGGAGACCCAGCTAACGCTCAGCTCGGCTGTCCCTGAGCTCACTGGGTTAGCGTTAGCTAGTTAGCGTAATTAGATGGCTTTGTCGTGTGACAAGCTGGGGAAAAGTAAAACTACTGCTATCGCCAACTACCAATCTGACCAAATGTAGGACACACAACACCTCACGTGAACACACACAACTTCGTTCAATTACAGGAAGCTAACGCAACTGCTAACATTAGCTGCCAGCCATACTGTGTATCTAAGAGAAGCTTCTGGACCACCGCAACGAGCTGGAAGAACCGTGACGTCCTACTGGTCAGTGTCCAAACGTTACCGTTAAACGCGGAGTTTGTCGTCCCGCTGGCTCCGTAGAAAACAGCTACTTCTCATATTCCAGCTAGGCACTAGATGCACTTCCTGCCGAGCTCGGAGTTGACATGTTGACGTCATCAGCTGTCGGAGGAGTGGCTGTGTGAGGGAACCGAGGCTGGCATCCTCCGAGCAAAACACACACTGGTGCATTTCAGTGTCGCATTTCAGTGTCACATGTTACATGCTGGATGGAAAACACACAATTTCCCTGAAATTTGGGCCTGCATTTGTGGCTTAAATGGATGCTACTGTTGTGGTTGATCACGTTACTTTAGTAAAGAAACACACAAGCTACAGACAACCCGCAGTGCAAGTGTTACTCGGGTAAAAGTATAATCAGAAAAGGGTATTAAAAGTAGTCAATGCAGAAAAATGGGCCCTGCGACTGTTATACTATTATATCATGAGATTATTATTGATGATACATCACTGTAAAAGGAGGATCTTCCCATGTAACTGGCTGAGTTGGGTCTAATTTCAACTACTTTGTAATTGGGACTTCATCTAATAATTAATTATGACATGGATTCATGTGCTGCTTATTTTCTCCATTAATCAATATATTGTTTGGTTTGTAAAAAATAATTAAACAGAGCAGAGCCCAAAGCAATGCTTGTTTTTATCACACTCGAAATCTATTTTTTTTTAAATATACACGAAAATAATGCAATTGATCTTATATGTTCATGGCAAAGAAAATGACTTGTGATAGTAAAAGCTGTATTGACAGAAAAAGGTTTTCAGCTTGAGCACAGAGAGGCAGACTGCAGGCTTTTGTCTCACACCGTCCATTCAACATCCCTTAGTGATTCAATTTGGATATCATTTCTGTTTGTAGCTCTTCATTTGTTCATCCAGAATTGTATCTGTGTTAGATTACTGGTATTACACCACTCAAATGATTCAGGATATAACAGGGGACATTCATCTTTTTTTTTTTTCCTTTTTTACATTTTCTGCTTCTTATACCAAAATCCACTACACTTCAGAGGGAAATATGGTGCTTTTTGCTCTACGACATTTATTCGACAGATTTAGTAAGCATGAAACGATATGATAGTAATAATAATAATAACTAATTTGCACAATAACATTAGATGGAAAATGTATGTGTAATTTCACAAAGTCAATGTTTTTGGTATAATTATTTCTAAGGACATTGATGTGATGGAGGTATAAGGGTGGAGGTGGGTAAACTCTCCTTGATATTCTCTCCTTTATATGGAGGGTATACTGCACACCTACATATATAGTGGAGGGTATACTGCACACCTACATATATATGGAGGGTATACTGCACACCTACATATATAGTGGAGGATATACTGCACACCTACATATATAGTGGAGGATATACTGCACACCTACATATATAGTGGAGGATATACTGCACACCTACACATATAGTGGAGGATATACTGCCCACCTACATATATAGTGGAGGATATACTGCACACCTACATATATAGTGGAGGGTATACTGCACACCTACATATATGGAGGGTATACTGCACACCTACATATATAGTGGAGGGTATACTGCACACCTACATATATGGAGGGTATACTGCACACCTACATATATAGTGGAGGATATACTGCAAACCTACATATATAGTGGAGGGTATACTGCACACCTACATATATAGTGGAGGATATACTGCACACCTACATATATCGTGGAGGGTATACTGCACACCTACATATATGGAGGGTATACTGCACACCTACATATATGGAGGGTATACTGCACACCTACATATATAGTGGAGGGTATACTGCACACCTACATATATAGTGGAGGGTATACTGCACACCTACATATATAGTGGAGGGTATACTGCACACCTACACATATAGTGGAGGGTATACTGCACACCTACATATATGGTGGAGGGTATACTGCACACCTACATATATGGTGGAGGGTATACTGCACACCTACATATATGGTGGAGGGTATACTGCACACCTACATATATGGAGGGTATACTGCACACCTACATATATAGTGGAGGGTATACTGTACACCTACACATATAGTGGAGGGTATACTGCACACCTACATATATAGTGGAGGGTATACTGCACACCTACATATATGGAGGGTATACTGCACACCTACATATATAGTGGAGGGTATACTGCACACCTACATATATGGTGGAGGGTATACTGCACACCTACATATATGGTGGAGGGTATACTGCACACCTACATATATAGTGGAGGGTATACTGCACACCTACATATATGGAGGGTATACTGCACACCTACATATATAGTGGAGGGTATACTGCACACCTACATATATGGAGGGTATACTGCACACCTACATATATAGTGGAGGGTATACTGCACACCTACATATATGGAGGGTATACTGCACACCTACATATATAGTGGAGGGTATACTTCACACCTACATATATATGGAGGGTATACTGCACACCTACACATATAGTGGAGGATATACTGCACACCTACACATATAATGGAGGATATACTGCACACCTACATATATGGAGGGTATACTGCACACCTACACATATAGTGGAGGGTATACTGCACACCTACACATATAGTGGAGGGTATACTGCACACCTACATATATAGTGGAGGGTATACTGCACACCTACACATATAGTGGAGGATATACTGCACACCTACATATATGGAGGGTATACTGCACACCTACATATATAGTGGAGGGTATACTGCACACCTACATATATGGAGGGTATACTGCACACCTACATATATAGTGGAGGGTATACTGCACACCTACATTTATAGTGGAGGATATACTGCACACCTACATATATAGTGGAGGGTATACTGCACACCTACATATATAGTGGAGGGTATACTTCACACCTACATATATGGAGGGTATACTGCACACCTACATATATGGTGGAGGGTATACTGCACACCTACATATATGGAGGGTATACTGCACACTTACATATATAGTGGAGGGTATACTGCACACCTACATATATGGAGGGTATACTGCACACTTACATATATAGTGGAGGGTATACTGCACACCTACATATATGGTGGAGGGTATACTGCACACCTACATATATGGAGGGTATACTGCACACTTACATATATAGTGGAGGGTATACTGCACACCTACATATATGGAGGGTATACTGCACACCTACATATATAGTGGAGGGTATACTGCACACCTACATATATGGAGGGTATACTGCACACCTACATATATAGTGGAGGGTATACTGCACACCTACATATATAGTGGAGGGTATACTGCACACCTACATATATAGTGGAGGGTATACTTCACACCTACATATATGGAGGGTATACTGCACACCTACATATATGGAGGGTATACTGCACACCTACATATATAGTGGAGGGTATACTGCACACCTACATATATAGTGGAGGGTATACTGCACACCTACACATATAGTGGAGGATATACTGCACACCTACATATATGGAGGGTATACTGCACACCTACATATATAGTGGAGGATATACTGCACACCTACATATATGGAGGGTATACTGCACACCTACATATATGGAGGGTATACTGCACACCTACATATATAGTGGAGGGTATACTGCACACCTACATATATAGTGGAGGGTATACTGCACACCTACATATATGGAGGGTATACTGCACACCTACATATATGGAGGGTATACTGCACACCTACATATATAGTGGAGGGTATACTGCACACCTACATATATAGTGGAGGGTATACTGCACACCTACACATATAGTGGAGGATATACTGCACACCTACACATATAGTGGAGGATATACTGCACACCTACATATATGGAGGGTATACTGCACACCTACACATATAGTGGAGGGTATACTGCACACCTACATATATAGTGGAGGGTATACTGCACACCTACATATATAGTGGAGGGTATACTGCACACCTACATATATAGTGGAGGGTATACTGCACACCTACATATATAGTGGAGGGTATACTTCACACCTACATATATGGAGGGTATACTGCACACCTACATATATAGTGGAGGGTATACTGCACACCTACATATATAGTGGAGGGTATACTGCACACCTACATATAGAGTGGAGGGTATACTGCACACCTACATATATAGTGGAGGGTATACTGCACACCTACATATATAGTGGAGGATATACTGCACACCTACATATATAGTGGAGGGTATACTGCACACCTACACATATAGTGGAGGATATACTGCACACCTACATATATGGAGGGTATACTGCACACCTACATATATAGTGGAGGATATACTGCACACCTACATATATGGAGGGTATACTGCACACCTACATATATGGAGGGTATACTGCACACCTACATATATAGTGGAGGGTATACTGCACACCTACATATATAGTGGAGGGTATACTGCACACCTACATATATGGAGGGTATACTGCACACCTACATATATGGAGGGTATACTGCACACCTACATATATAGTGAAGGGTATACTGCACACCTACATATATGGAGGGTATACTGCACACCTACATATATAGTGGAGGGTATACTGCACACCTACATATATGGAGGGTATACTGCACACCTACATATATAGTGGAGGGTATACTGCACACCTACATATATGGAGGGTATACTGCACACCTACATATATAGTGGAGGATATACTGCACACCTACATATATAGTGGAGGGTATACTGCACACCTACACATATAGTGGAGGATATACTGCACACCTACATATATGGAGGGTATACTGCACACCTACATATATAGTGGAGGATATACTGCACACCTACATATATGGAGGGTATACTGCACACCTACATATATGGAGGGTATACTGCACACCTACATATATAGTGGAGGGTATACTGCACACCTACATATATAGTGGAGGGTATACTGCACACCTACATATATGGAGGGTATACTGCACACCTACATATATGGAGGGTATACTGCACACCTACATATATAGTGGAGGGTATACTGCACACCTACATATATGGAGGGTATACTGCACACCTACATATATAGTGGAGGGTATACTGCATTTACCCTCCACTACACCACTGAGCTGATTAATATAGCATCAATAAAACAGCTGCCAATCAGCTTATACAAAGCCATCTTCAGTTCTCTACCATGAATAATAATACTGGTGTTGTACTTACATACCACTACCTGGTTACCTGTCCGTCTCTACATGTCTCCCTGTGATAGACTGGTTACCTGTCTGTCTCTACATGTCTCCCTGTGATAGACTGGTTACCTGTCTGTCTCTACATGTCTCCCTGTGATAGACTGGTTACCTGTCCGTCTCTACATGTCTCCCTGTGAGGTAGACTGGTTACCTGTCATAGTGGAGGTCTACTGCACACCTACATATATGGAGGGTATACCTGCACACCTACATATATAGTGAGGATATACTGCACACCTACATTATATGGAGGTATACTGCACACCTACATATATGGAGGTATACTGCACACCTACAATATAGTGGAGGGTATACTGTCACACCTACATATAGTGGAGGGTATACTGCACACCTACATATATGGAGGGTATACTGCACACCTACATATATAGTGGAGGTATACTGTCACACCTACATATATGTGAAGGGTATACTGCACACCTACATATATGTGAGGGTATACTGCACACCTACATATATAGTGGAGGGTATACTGCACACCTACATATATAGTGGAGGTATACTGCACACCTACATATAGTGGAGGGTATACTGCACACCTACATATATGGAGGGTATACTGCACACCTACATATATAGGAGGTATACTGCTACACCTACATATCATGTGAGGGTATACTGCATCACCTACAATATAGCTGGAGGGTATACCTGCACACCTACATATATGGAGGGTATACTGCACACCTACATATATATGGTAGGTATACTGCACACCTACATTATATGGAGGTATACCTGCACACTCTACATATTACCTGGAGGGTATACCTGCTGTACCCTACATACACCACTGTGATGCTGGTTACTACTGCATCACTACATGTAGCCCTAGTGATAGCTGGTATACCTGCCCTCTACATGTTCTCACCTGAATATAGGACTGGTTACGTCTGTACTCTACATACCCTATAGACTGGTTACCTGTCCGTCTCTAATGTCTCCCTGTGATAGACTGGTTACCTGTCTGTCTCTACATGTCAGCCCTGTGATAGACTGGTTACCTGTCTGTCTCTACATGTCCCCTGTGATAGACTGGTTACCTGTCTCGTCTCTACATGTCCCCTGTGATGACTGGTTACCTGTCTGTCTCTACATGTCACCCTGTGATGACTGGTTACCTGTCTGTCTCTACATGTCTCCCTGTGATAGACTGGTTACCTGTCTGTCTCATAACATGTCAGCCCTGTGATAGACTGGTTACCTGTCTGTCTCTACATGTCTCCCTGATGATAGACTGGTTACCTGTCTGTCTCTACATGTCAGCCCTGATGACTGGTTACCTGTCGTCTCTACATGTCTCCCTGTGATAGACTGGTTACCTGTCTGTCTCTACATGTCTCCCTGTGATAGACTGGTTACCTGTCTGTCTCTACATGTCCCCTGTGATAGACTGGTTACCTGTCGTCTCTACATGTCTCCCTGTGATAGACTGGTTACCTGTCTGTCTCTACATGTCCCCTGTGATAGACTGGTTACCTGTCTGTCTCTACATGTCTCCCTGTGATAGACTGGTTACCTGTCTGTCTCTACATGTCCCCTGTGATAGACTGGTTACCTGTCTGTCTCTACATGTCAGCCCTGTGATGACTGGTTACCTGTCTGTCTCTACATGTCAGCCCTGTGATAGACTGGTTACCTGTCTGTCTCTACATGTCAGCCCTGTGATGACTGGTTACCTGTCTGTCTCTACATGTCCCCTGTGATAGACTGGTTACCTGTCTGTCTCTACATGTCCCCTGTGATGGACTGGTTACCTGTCTGTCTCTAAATGTCAGCCCTGTGATAGACTGGTTACCTGTCTGTCTCTACATGTCTCCCTGTGATAGACTGGTTACCTGTCTGTCTCTACATGTCAGCCCTGTGATAGACTGGTTACCTGTCTGTCTCTACATGTCAGCCCTGTGATAGACTGGTTACCTGTCTGTCTCTACATGTCAGCCCTGTGATTGACTGGTTACCTGTCTGTCTCTACATGTCAGCCCTGTGATAGACTGGTTACCTGTCTGTCTCTACATGTCTCCCTGTGATAGACTGGTTACCTGTCTGTCTCTACATGTCAGCCCTGTGATAGACTGGTTACCTGTCTGTCTCTAAATGTCTCCCTGTGATAGACTGGTTACCTGTCTGTCTCTACATGTCAGCCCTGTGATAGACTGGTTACCTGTCTGTCTCTATATGTCTCCCTGTGATAGACTGGTTACCTGTCTGTCTCTACA
Organism: Chelidonichthys spinosus; assembly: GCA_029853015.1. Classification (NCBI taxonomy): domain Eukaryota; kingdom Metazoa; phylum Chordata; class Actinopteri; order Perciformes; family Triglidae; genus Chelidonichthys; species Chelidonichthys spinosus. The sequence continues at coordinate 2,554,462 of CM056831.1, forward strand.
TGTCAGCCCTGTGATAGACTGGTTACCTGTCTGTCTCTACATGTCGGCCCTGTGATGGACTGGTTACCTGTCTGTCTCTACATGTCTCCCTGTGATAGACTGGTTACCTGTCTGTCTCTACATGTCAGCCCTGTGATAGACTGGTTACCTGTCTGTCTCTACATGTCAGCCCTGTGATAGACTGGTTACCTGTCTGTCTCTACATGTCAGCCCTGTGATAGACTGGTTACCTGTCTGTCTCTACATGTCTCCCTGTGATAGACTGGTTACCTGTCTGTCTCTACATGTCAGCCCTGTGATAGACTGGTTACCTGTCTGTCTCTACATGTCAGCCCTGTGATAGACTGGTTACCTGTCTGTCTCTACATGTCAGCCCTGTGATTGACTGGTTACCTGTCTGTCTCTACATGTCAGCCCTGTGATAGACTGGTTACCTGTCTGTCTCTACATGTCTCCCTGTGATAGACTGGTTACCTGTCTGTCTCTACATGTCAGCCCTGTGATAGACTGGTTACCTGTCTGTCTCTAAATGTCTCCCTGTGATAGACTGGTTACCTGTCTGTCTCTACATGTCAGCCCTGTGATAGACTGGTTACCTTTCTGTCTCTACATGTCTCCCTGTGATAGACTGGTTACCTGTCTGTCTCTACATGTCAGCCCTGTGATAGACTGGTTACCTGTCTGTCTCTACATGTCGGCCCTGTGATGGACTGGTTACCTGTCTGTCTCTACATGTCTCCCTGTGATAGACTGGTTACCTGTCTGTCTCTACATGTCAGCCCTGTGATAGACTGGTTACCTGTCTGTCTCTACATGTCAGCCCTGTGATAGACTGGTTACCTGTCTGTCTCTACATGTCAGCCCTGTGATAGACTGGTTACCTGTCTGTCTCTACATGTCTCCCTGTGATAGACTGGTTACCTGTCTGTCTCTACATGTCAGCCCTGTGATAGACTGGTTACCTGTCTGTCTCTACATGTCAGCCCTGTGATAGACTGGTTACCTGTCTGTCTCTAAATGTCTCCCTGTGATAGACTGGTTACCTGTCTGTCTCTACATGTCAGCCCTGTGATAGACTGGTTACCTGTCTGTCTCTACATGTCTCCCTGTGATAGACTGGTTACCTGTCTGTCTCTACATGTCAGCCCTGTGATAGACTGGTTACCTGTCTGTTTCTACATGTCGGCCCTGTGATGGACTGGTTACCTGTCTGTCTCTACATGTCTCCCTGTGATAGACTGGTTACCTGTCTGTCTCTACATGTCAGCCCTGTGATAGACTGGTTACCTGTCTGTCTCTACATGTCAGCCCTGTGATAGACTGGTTACCTGTCTGTCTCTACATGTCAGCCCTGTGATAGACTGGTTACCTGTCTGTCTCTACATGTCTCCCTGTGATAGACTGGTTACCTGTCTGTCTCTACATGTCAGCCCTGTGATAGACTGGTTACCTGTCTGTCTCTACATGTCAGCCCTGTGACAGACTGGTTACCTGTCTGTCTCTACATGTCTCCCTGTGATAGATTGGTTACCTGTCTGTCTCTACATGTCAGCCCTGTGATAGACTGGTTACCTGTCTGTCTCTACATGTCTCCCTGTGATAGATTGGTTACCTGTCTGTCTCTACATGTCTCCCTGTGATAGACTGGTTACCTGTCTGTCTCTACATGTCAGCCCTGTGATAGACTGGTTACCTGTCTGTCTCTACATGTCAGCCCTGTGATAGACTGGTTACCTGTCTGTCTCTACATGTATCCCTGTGATAGACTGGTTACCTGTCTGTCTCTACATGTCAGCCCTGTGATAGACTGGTTACCTGTCTGTCTCTACATGTCTCCCTGTGATAGATTGGTTACCTGTCTGTCTCTACATGTCTCCCCGTGATAGACTGGTTACTTGTCTGTTTCTACATGTCAGCCCTGTGATAGACTGGTTACCTGTCTGTCTCTACATGTCTCCCTGTGATAGACTGGTTACCTGTCTGTCTCTACATGTCAGCCCTGTGATAGACTGGTTACCTGTCTGTCTCTACATGTCAGCCCTGTGATAGACTGGTTACCTGTCTGTCTCTACATGTCAGCCCTGTGATTGACTGGTTACCTGTCTGTCTCTACATGTCAGCCCTGTGATAGACTGGTTACCTGTCTGTCTCTACATGTCTCCCTGTGATAGACTGGTTACCTGTCTGTCTCTACATGTCAGCCCTGTGATAGACTGGTTACCTGTCTGTCTCTAAATGTCTCCCTGTGATAGACTGGTTACCTGTCTGTCTCTACATGTCAGCCCTGTGATAGACTGGTTACCTGTCTGTCTCTACATGTCTCCCTGTGATAGACTGGTTACCTGTCTGTCTCTACATGTCAGCCCTGTGATAGACTGGTTACCTGTCTGTCTCTACATGTCGGCCCTGTGATGGACTGGTTACCTGTCTGTCTCTACATGTCTCCCTGTGATAGACTGGTTACCTGTCTGTCTCTACATGTCAGCCCTGTGATAGACTGGTTACCTGTCTGTCTCTACATGTCAGCCCTGTGATAGACTGGTTACCTGTCTGTCTCTACATGTCAGCCCTGTGATAGACTGGTTACCTGTCTGTCTCTACATGTCTCCCTGTGATAGACTGGTTACCTGTCTGTCTCTACATGTCAGCCCTGTGATAGACTGGTTACCTGTCTGTCTCTACATGTCAGCCCTGTGATAGACTGGTTACCTGTCTGTCTCTACATGTCTCCCTGTGATAGACTGGTTACCTGTCTGTCTCTACATGTCAGCCCTGTGATAGACTGGTTACCTGTCTGTCTCTACATGTCTCCCTGTGATAGATTGGTTACCTGTCTGTCTCTACATGTCTCCCTGTGATAGACTGGTTACCTGTCTGTCTCTACATGTCAGCCCTGTGATAGACTGGTTACCTGTCTGTCTCTACATGTCAGCCCTGTGATAGACTGGTTACCTGTCTGTCTCTACATGTATCCCTGTGATAGACTGGTTACCTGTCTGTCTCTACATGTCAGCCCTGTGATAGACTGGTTACCTGTCTGTCTCTACATGTCTCCCTGTGATAGATTGGTTACCTGTCTGTCTCTACATGTCTCCCCGTGATAGACTGGTTACTTGTCTGTTTCTACATGTCAGCCCTGTGTCGCCCAATGACAGCTGGGATCGGCTCCAGCCCCCCCTGCGACCCTGAATACAGGATAGGCGGTAGACGATGGATGGATGGATTATTTTTATTAATTTCATAATTTGTATATGTTCTGTGTGTGTGTGAGTGTGTGTGTAGGGCGAAGGGACAACAATTTGCAGTAGGCTATATGTCATTGTGAAACCCGGAACAGAGTGTTGTAAAATGACAAATAAATTAACCTTGCATGTGTTTCTTGATGAACGTTCAGAAAATGATCACCTGAGGTGGACCAATAACCAGGTGGACACACATTTAGTCTAAATGAATGATCATTTTGCTGGTGATGTAAATAAGCAACAGTCTGCACAACACATTCACTATAAACCTCTTTCTGTATCATGTAAGCTCTATTCACCATGTGGAAGCCACTGCTCTTACACAGCTTGTGGGACCACTGACAATTTTGATATATGACTTTATAGTCCAGTTGCAAGTGGGTTGATCTTTCTTGTTTAAGAAAGACCAACATGTCTCTCTAATAGAAATAGCAAGCAATCCTTAATGGAGGACTAATCCTCCCAAACCCCCATCTATTCCTTGGCAGTGCATTATTAATGGGCAGTGTGGAGGCTGGTGAATACAGGGGCCTCTCCTCACTAATGCGTTCATTCCTCATTGTTAGGTGTCTGGTGAGGAGAACACAAACACGTGCTGCCTTCCTACAGACTCACACCTACAGGTGCACATGCATGCAGAGACATATGCCCACACACACAAATATGTGCCATCCATGCACAATATATTCCCAAGGGAAATGATTATATTTTTATTTGGCATTCAATATTGAACAGAATCCTCTGCAGATCATCCGATAAGGTCACAACGGCAAACTGAATGTTGCATATTGAATCCCACACCCACGCTGTCAATCAGCATTTCCTAATTGGATCAAAGATTACTTGTGGCAGCTGTATAAAACATCAAACGAGTAATTAAATGAAATAATGAGAAAATAAACCTTAATGTTGCCAAGTGGGAATGCAGGCTGCGAGGCTGAGGAACGCGATTCCGCTGTGCACTCTGAAATTATCTCTCTCCGGCTCAGGCTAATTGCTGGAGGATGTCCTCTTAACTGAGTGTGAAAAGATGTGTCTAATTACGGCAACATTAATCAGGCATTAGCATGTTATCACAAGGTTAACTTATCAGGAGGGGCCCAGAAGCAGCTGGTGGTGCCACTTACCCATGCTGCACTGGGCCAAGCGAGCCACAAGGGGTAGTGCTTGTTCTTCCTGTGAAACATTAGCAGCAGCCTTGAAGCCCAGTGCTGAAATCAAAGGCAACCATGTTGGATTGCACTGAGTGGGCACTGTGGTTTAGAGATCCCTCAGTGTGAAATAATAATGTCCAGAATCAATATCAGCTATTTCCTTCTCATTGTGGGGCTGAAAGGGAACATTTATCCTTGTGGGATTCACAATTTTAGACCAGAATTTGTTAATATCTTGCTTTGTACAGACACACCAAAGGAGACTGTAGACTGTATGAGGAATTACTTGGACTGAAAGAATCTGCAAAATCAATGTCAATCAATTGTGTGCCTGGTGGAACAGTTGAGTCCAATATAATGAAGACTGACTTGATGGTGATTAAATCCTAAATTACCCCACTAGTCCAATATGAATACAGATAAAACATCAGCCTTCACTAATTGTCAGGAAATATTACATGTAAACTATTTGCCACTGCCGTAACAAGCAGCATGGATGATTGGATTTGTATTTCTGTCTGAATAGAACACATCCCTATGAATTTTAATTGTGAGTCTCTGCCTATTTTTTGCCACATCTCACTGAAAAATGTGAAAATAATACCAAATGTAATAGCACAGAGGTGTATGTGCAGTTTCATATGCCAAATGACCTGCGTGTGTCGATTAAAGGTCATATCTGGCAGCAGTTTGGTCCTGTGCCCTGACTTCATTACCACCAGCTCCAGAGTAGTCTCATCAGGATTCCAGCAGGGCAGAGAAGCTGTACCTCCAGCGGTCCTGCCAAAGGCGTTCATTTGTCAGGGAGGCAGGGAGATCAGAGGCCGACAAATCTCCCACGTCTCCCACACTGTCAAGCTCTTTGCCTGCATATCAAAGACAAAAGAACAGAGCCGGAGAGCAAGAGAGCAGAGCAGCCATTCTATGTAGAGAGAAGGTCCGCCGTTTAAACCCCCCCAAGCATGCCCTTTGAAAACGCCTATTAGCCTGGGTGAGAGAGATTACAAGCAAATAAAATTACATTCATTGTGATATTTGATTTCATAATACCCCCAGAATTATAATTACACCGCACTCACACTTTTCATTTAAAAACCATTCGCTGACAACAAAGAATCAGAGATGGGAATAAGCAGGTTGTGCATCGAGTGAATGAGTGCACATTATCAGGCCTGTTTCACTAGAAGTAACAATAATGGGAGAAGAATGGAGGCACTAATAAGAAGGTAATCAGGTGAGAGAGCAGGATTTAATGATATGGAACACAGCGCTTTATTTTCATCTGTCAATCTTTTGGCGCAACAACAGGAGAGCATGTTGGGGAAAAATGCCTTTTTTTCCCAGCATTTCTCCCAGGGGCTGCAATATGGAAGCAGATTCTTACCAACCAACACATGGGTTATATCCCCCATCAGAACTCAGTTGCAACCTGTCTGGCTGTCAGGGTTGCACAAAAGCACAACGGTGTATTACAGGGGGGAATGTGGGCATATGCTGTCTGGCTTAAACCAACAAGCAGGAGGGAAGAGATAAGAGACATTCTTGGGCAGCACAGAAACGAGGCATGAGAAGGGCCAGCTTGATAGCAGTACTTGTTGTTCTGATGTGTTAAATAGCTGGCCTTCAACACCCCAATCAATCGCTGAGTGAGCCACTGTGTAGCCAAGGGTTGTGTGGGATAGCCAGATGGCTGGAGTCAATGGAGCCTCGCTTGGTCTCTTGTGTCACAAAGGGATGATCATGAATTTGGACACACAGACTGGACAAAATACATGAAATATTGCAGGCTGAATGTTTTTTTCCGAGGGTGGTTAGCTCCAGTAGATGTTATTTCAGAGCGTATCACTCTGATTAAGGCTCTGTGCTAATCAGCAACAGAATAACAGCAAGACATCGTCAAAACATCTAACGACATACAGTAGCTGGCCCTGGGAGGCTATCATGCATACTTTTTGTTGTGGCTGCCACAATGTGCTGATGTGCTGTAGGCCTATAGGTCTCCCTGTGTGTGATGATGCCTCCCAACCACTGTGGAGCATCTGCTCCTGCCAGTGACGCAGGGAAGCGGGAGGAACCCAACATACCAATGTGTGCGTACGCGAATGTCTGTGGAACGAGACTAGCATTTCCAAGACCTCCAGAGGCCCGTGTTGACTAATCTGCAAACAATCCGCACTGCAAGCATCATCGCAAGTGGAAGAACAAGCCCCTTAAGCTGTGACATTAACAAACACAGCGTGATAAGATGGGGTTTGTTATCTTGGTGCATGGAGCTCCTGCCCAGATAGGAGATAAGAGACATTCAAAGCATGTTTGCTGCCAGACAAATTTTCAAAGAAGCATGAGAGGTGGGCAAAGCTAGGCCTGGAATGCTGAGAAGCCCCGCCGAAGCCAGTCTCATAAAGAATATGATCCCTCTGCCCTTTTCCACCTTATTATAGCCGCCTTTGGTATTTTTGTGAGTGGGGGTTATAACTTGTTGATGACATGAATGCAGTCTAAAACCCACAGCCAATCACACAGCACAGCAGAGTGGACCTTCCTGTGCTGAAAGAAAGCAATAAGAATCCAATATGCATCAAGAGAAGGATGTTGAAGGCCTTAATACCATTTAAAAAATTCCATCAACAGTTAAAGCATATTTTTGATTATTTTATATATTATTCACACACTGAAGAGGTAGGGATGTGACCGAAATATTATGTCTGTATGGTATTGTGTTTATTTTTCTAACTTGCTTTTTTTTACCTGCGAAAACAGGTAAGCAAAATTTTACATTCATATAGCTATAACAATATATGTCCTTTGTTTTCTGGGTGATCTGGATCCAGTTGGCTTCTGGTGTAAAGGTAGCTTCATATTTTAAGGTCAACTTTGTGGCGTAGTGTTAAAGTCACCTCAGTAGCTAACTGCATTGATAGCAAGGCAACAGTAGCAATGCCATGGTAATGACCCGTCAATAACAATGTAACCCCGCCCCTAAAGCATCCCCTGCTTTCTGGTCTGGTGGACTCTAAATGGACCATAATGTACTAAATGAACATCATGCTGGATTGAAGAAGACTTGAAACTAGAGATTGAGACCAAAAAATATTTATAATGTTTCCTGAGATAATACATCAAGTTCTTTCTCATTGACTTCCATGTAATCAGAATTCTTGTTCAACCAGAGCAGTTGGCCCCTGATGGCCAGTAGACAGAATGCAAGTTTAAGGTACTACGGTGTGATTGAAAAATGCATTACAACAACAATCGCTTGAAAATTCGAAATAAATAAAACATGATCCTGACAACAATAAAACCTACTTTGCAAGATTCACTTGCTTTAGTGAAAGAAATGATTGAAACTACTGACTGTCTGACATAATCATTGGCTAGTATTTAGAGAACTCTTGAGGCCAATACAAAATGAAAACTGTAAAAAGTTAGATATAAAAATATTTTAATATAAGCCAAGACATTTATTGAGTTATAGTTAATGTTTAAATATTTGTTTTAGCTGTAACTCAGACAGACACAAGCATGTTTTTCTTGTTCAAGAGCTGTTCCTGTTTTTCATTATGCTTGTTGTGTTGGAATATGATGTGACTGCAGGGAATGTTAAGAGCTGTAGAGGCGTATCCTGATCATTTTGAATAAAGAGTCCTGATACTAAAAGTAAATGCATTAGTTGTCCAAACCCAAGCCTAACCCCATCAGAAAGCTAAAAACAAAGCTCAATTATTCTGTAATATATTAAGTTGAGCCCGACAGAAACATCTCCATTACTCTTCAAAGCTGAATACAGATGCTGTGCCGTTGCTGGTCTAGAGTGCTGGTGGTCTTATTCCAACGACTGGTGGTCTCCAACTTGAGCCCATGGCTTTCAGGCAACACTGAGAGTTTAACATTTAAGCTCTGTGTTCTCAGTAGAGCGCTAGCAAGGTTTTATGTGGAAAGATAGGAGGTTTTATTTTTAAATGTGTTATTAATTCATAGGCTGTAAAAACAACCTTTTTGTCAATTTCATAATTTCACATTGGAAAGGAAATCCTCACACATGGACGCCAAGAACTAGGTGTTGTGTCCTTGCCAGCGTCAAACTGAATAAATGCTTATGAATATGCCCACACCACCAGAGGGGATGGACTAAATCGTAATTCTCATTCTGCAGCCTGGAAAAACTTCCGCCTTCCCGGATGCCAAGCGGCTCTGAGGCGATCCCGGTGATGAGCCAAGGAACGCTCTGCTAACTGAGCTCTGGAGAAATACGGTCACGGCAAGATCCATATTCAAATAAACTTCAGTCTTGGCCCGTGCACACAAGCCATGTTGTCACCAGCTGGCAGTGGCTCTCACCGCCCCTTCAAATACTGAGCCACTTTTGATTAACGTCTCTACGGCTAATCATGTGAGTTAGCTGAGCCAAATTGGACGGGCCACGTATGGCCTCCATTTGCCTTGAAATCTCTCTATTTTTTAAAACTCATTTGAACCATTTGAGAGCCTCCCTTTACACCACCCACCCTCCCCTAAGTCTTCTCTTGTCTAGTGCCCGTACACAGAACAGAGAGGGTGGTGTGGCGGCATGGTGCCATCCTGTGGGTCCCTGAATGAGAGGACTCTCGCTGCCAGATGCACCCAGCTGCATAAATGTTATTCATTTTTTTATGGTTTGTGTACATAATATGGCCAGTGTGGGAGATTGTGAGGTTCCACGAAAGGCTGGAAAAATCCTCAAAATTGAATCAAAGCGGAAAACTTATTTTGGCTGGTGGTGACTGTTCTGGACCTCCTTCTTTTCCATCCCCCCTTAATTCTCTTACACTCCTCCCTGCTTTACAAGCTTTCTGAGGTTCCTGTGTGAGTGATTTACTGTATATGCCTTCTCCAAAGCCGCATTGGCTGCTCTCCTTGTACAGCCATATTGGTGGTGGCGGTGGCGGCGGTGGTGGTGTGAGACAGACGGAATATTTGTCATAGACCAGAGGTGCAAAGACATTAGACAGCACTTTGTCACCAGGGTCTGGAATTCACACCATTTGGCTGTTTCCAAGTCAGCTCCTTAACCGCTGACTGGCCTGGTTTCTGTCAGCTGTCGCTCTGTTGACATTGAGGGCTAAAAAAAGACGGCAACATGGAAGGATGTATGATACTGGCCTTTTTAGGTGGTCAAAACAACACGCCATCTACAAAGAGCGCTGTGACAGGGATCCACAGCCAAACCCCTTGACTTGGTGTTCTCTCCCTCAGTTCACAGTTCAGATATAGTTTAGTGTTTTAGAATAGCTGTTGTCAGGGTTTACGAACCCCTGCAGAGAGATGGGCTTGAACTCTGAGCAGAGCCACCGTCTCCCAAATCACCAGGCCCAGCGGAGGCCCCAGCAATCCAAATGTGATCATGGCAGGGGCCTCCCGTCTCATTACCAATCTCCATTTCAAAACAGCCTTCAATTGGGAACTAATGCATTAGCTCTCGCTGGGGGAAAAGTCTAGGGAGCCACTACACAGAGGCTCAAAAACGCTTTCATACATGTTTTATCAGTGGGGGAAGTGCGAGCAAGAGAGAAAAGGAGCTTGGACCCAACCATTCATTTGTTGCCCATCTTATTAGCTTGGCACTGTGTTATTAGCTGCCATTGTGCTTTATAAAAGCCCCTTAGGCCTGTTCCACTGTTCGCTGAATCTGGGGTGAGCTCTGTGCCAAGCACTTTTGGAGGTATTTGAGACCATGAAAATTCAATCCTAAACCCTCAGCATTGACGTTTCTCACAGATAAATGAAAAGGATTAGTGGAACAATAAAACAATGTCTTACCTCAGATACCACCGTATCCTATTATTTGGGATTATAGTGGAGAAATAAAAAAAACCTTCAATCTTGAAACACAGTTGCCTTCATGACAAGCTGTTACATGAAACCCCGTCGTTGCAACAATGTTCCATCAAATAGGAAATGCGTTCCAACTTATGAACAAGTAAATATAGAAAATCATACACAATCAGGGCGACAACAAAAAAAGAAAAAGAAAACGGCGTGGACATGTGAAGAATAGCTTTGGCAAAGAGCTGACAATTGCAGAAGCCGCAATAACCCACATTGGTGTTGGATATGCTCGGCAATGTGTCAATTGATTCCCATCTGATGATGGACTGTGTGCTGAAATAAATTGACCTTGCCAGGCGATGAGTGAAATTGATGGAGCTTTTCATCTCCGGAGGGCCGTTCCACACTCAGCCGTAAAATGGATAGAGCACATGACAGTGATTGAGTCGGGGGGAAAATGTAAGGTGTGTGTTTTTCTTCCTCCAAAGCTTGCTTGGTAAATAATAGTTACAGGAAAAATCACTATGCTGTAACAAGTACGGGGGTTAAGTACCTGTTGTTGACTAGATGATTAGGACTAAAAGCATACAGCGCTCAAGTGAAGCTGGCCACTGACAGATGAGACCCGTCGGAGGAATATGTGGCTCAATTACCAGGAGCCTAAATTGAAAGTGATAGTGATTTAAGTCTTCCCAATACGCCAGCCCCATCCTGGCAAACAGTCTTTTCAAGGAGCCCTTTTAAAAAAAACCCTGCCGGAGTGTGCGAGACACAGGAGCGCCATTGATTTTCAATAACATCCCCTAATGACCTGGCCACGGTTTGATCCACGCTGTCATTATGGGCTGATACCATGGGACAGGATTGGTGGATCTCGCGGCACACAGCAGCGAGATGAGTAGTCGGGGCATTATCAGGATGAATTGGCCATCTCTGGACAGGCGACGAGCTCAGCTGAGGTCTTGTCAATAACAGGACGGGGCGCCTCAGGGCTCCCTCCGTGGCGCACTCCAGAGTGCCTTCCGGCCTCATTAGAAAAGCAGATGAGTGGTGTGCTCAAGTAGAGGTGGGGGGGGGGGGGGGGGGTGGGTGGGGGGAGGCGTATGAGAAGAGAGGATCCTCTGCCCCCCGACAGCCTGCCTCCCAGGCATTGCTCCTCTTAATGAGTCCAGACCGCGGGTCAATATGCGGCCGGGCTGCCAGTCAATACCGGTTACCTGCAACACAAACACTCAAAACCTGCTTTCATACAAAATCAATGTCCTATTAGTCCCTCCCTGTATTGCCTTGGCCTGATCTCATCGATCCCCTCTGAAGAGCTCTGCAGCCCATGTATGACAGATTATGGTCAAATGATCTCATGGCATAGGCTACTCTGTCGGGCGAGTCTGTTGCCTCTAGGATTTCAAAGTGATAGCTTGATATCAGATGAGCAAATACTCTAAAAAAACTGAGGCACAAGCATTATTGGCAAACACATCAAACTCACATCAACATTCCACTCGGTGAGTTTGGCTCACAGACAAATTCTGTGTTTGTATTCAGCACTGACAACGAGTGCCACTATGAACGACCAGCAACACATGTGTGACATTAGGTCCAAACTTTATTCCGTACATTTTAAACCAAGAATGTTCATTTTCATTTTTTTTGCACGCCTAAAACTCTACTTGTTTTGTATACAAGAGTCTAAGAAAAACAACTGCACAACACCACAAGGTTGACAGAGAAAGTCCTTTTGCCGCCCACTAAAAAGTGTCCTTCTTTTCTGTCTGGGGATGGTCCAGTTTTTGACTTGGAAGTCTTTTAATAATTCCATCATTTATCACTTATCAACATTGTTTATAAACATGTGTTCATCCAAGTTTCTTTCAGTATCACCAGTAGCGTCTGCTCCCTCCGGGTGATCTCTTCATTAGGGTGCTGTGTGCTGCTTTGCATAGATTGCAGATGATCCTTCTAGGCCCCCTTTGCAACACCCTCCCGTCATACTTCTCATCCATCGGCCAGGCTTGTCTGTTGCCAGGAAATTCATCAGGGAAGTGATTCCCCATGTTTCATTTCATTTTGTTTTTCTAGAAATGGTTAAAAAGACTAATAAATTTACACGGTAATTTTGCAGCAAAGGAATATCAACAAGTTATGTACATTAGTTTTCTTTACAGAGACTGAACAAGGACCTCATAATATATATTTATCTGCATATCTCAAAGGCAAAAACAAATGAACAAAACAAATCGGTAATGTAACATTGTACATTGTCATCGTTGAGGATATCCTGGTACCATGAGGTTAAATTACTGAAGGTTGAAACCAAATCCAGTCTTTACAGTGGGTCATAATGGATATGTCTCACAATCAACTGGGATAAATATTGTAAAAGGCATGACTAATGCACAAAATACATAAAATTCATAGAAATGATATCTATACATGGAACAAGGATAGGAAATGTACAAACTCATTTCAGGACCTCTCTTTTCGCCCAAAGCTGAAAAAAGGTATTTGATTAATATATTAATAATTATCAAATATTTAAGTCGGATATAAACATACACATTGTTATGTTCTCTTTACCGACATTATTCAACCTCCAGTCCACTAAAAATAAAGTCATGGCATGTGCTTAATCAGCCTTACACACCTTTACTTTGTACAATCATACCCTTTCCCTTAGGGAGGTTTGCTATTCTCTGGTGAAGAGCAGTGCATTTTGTTCAGAAAAAAGATTACAGATTCGGGGAGCGGGGCTTGTGTGTCTAGTATGACATTGTGCACTTTTCTAAGGAGCTACCGAGCCTCTACCTCTTTGGGGTTACGAGACGGGGAGTAGTCCCGTGGGTCCTGGGTGGAGGTGAGGGGGGTAGTCCTCCTTGGTGAGGCTGGCCTGGCACTGCCAGCTGGCACGAGGGGCGGGGGCGCACTGAGTGCGGCGGTAGGGGGTGTTCTGTTCAGAGGGCCGTTGTGTCCTGTGGAGGGGCTGAGTCTGGGGTAGGGCATACCGCCTAGGTGGGGCATAAAGGGAGGCATGTGGGGTAGATGGCCCTCCATGGGGGACTGGTGCAGCTGGTGGAGACGTGCTCGGTCCAGCTCCTCCCTTAGGTGGAGGCGCTCTCGCTCCTCCGCCTGCTGTCTCATCCTCTCGTGCTCCCTGCGCACCTCCAACAAGTGCTCGTGGTGGGAGTAGTCGTGAGCCTCCCTTTCACGGTACGCTCGCTCCTGTTCGTACACGCTGGGGAAGCGGTGTCCTTGCTCGGCCCGCAGCTGGAAGTCCATGCGCCGCTGCAGGTCCAGGCTGCGGTAGGCCTCTCTAAGTGGATCCCATGGGAAGGCCGGGTGGGGGAGGCGTTCTCTCCCTGCCAGCGGGCTCACCCCCATGAAGGGAGCCATGCGCGCCCGGTCCAGCACATTTAGGCTGCCCATCTGGGGCATGGCACTCATGGAGAGGGGCAATGAGTGTGCCATGGGGACACCGTGCATGCCCGGTGCAGGAATGTCGTTGCCACGCGGGGAGGGAAGAGGGTGCTGGTGGGACAAAGGTGGGTGGTGGTGGTGTGGGTTCACAGGCTGGCCGATTTGAGCAGGAAGAGCTTGGGCTGGCGGTTGGGGGGCGGGCTCCGAACTCACCACCATGACCTCCTGCTCCTCCTTCCTCTCCTCCTTAATCTTCATGTCATTTTTCACCTTGTGGAGGAGCTCCGCAGACGGCGGCTCTTTCCTCTCGCTGTCCTTGAGTGTCGGCGGGGGCCCGCCTGCCATCTTCATGCCCTGCTCATTGATCACCGTCTTGTACGGGGAAGGAGAGCGCTGAATGGGTTTGATGGAGTCTTCCGAGGACCTCCTCTCGAGCATCTCCTTACCAGGCGAGCGGCTCTCCTTCACCTTCACGTCAGCCAGCACGGAAGACTCTCTGTGGCGCTCCAGCAGCTCCTTCTCCGCCTCCCGGACCCGGTCTACACTGCCGCTGTGATGTCGCCCTGAATCACAGGAGTTCTGGCTGTTTGAGCGGATCAGGCTGCTGATCTGGTAGCTGACAGGTGCGGAGGCAGGAGATGAGCGGTTGGAGTGGCGATTGCGATCCACAGAATCCCTGTAACGACATAATTAGTTAGCGCCAGTTAAAACAAGTGTCCTGTGGGTGGATTGTATTCAGGGATGATTTACCGTGATTATACATTCCACAATAAAATCAGTTAGAGTTGGAATTAAACTGATTACTGCCTTTAGATTTGAGTGAAGCCTACGTTTTGCTCATCCACAGAGAATTGATTTTGGACTGATTTTAGCTTCTCTCCGAGCTACTCGTTGCCTGTTTGAGTTGTGTCTGTTACCTTGTTGGATCCAAGAATTCAATTTATTTCCGTTTCTCACAGATACAACTAATGGACTGGAGAACAGTCACACTTTTTTGTCTTTGACAATGGATCTTTCTATCTCTAGACCTGATATGGCTGATTCCAAACATAATAATCATCTGGATATGCTAAGAAGAGCTGGAACAGGGATCATCTCTGGGCCCCCGTGTTCAGACTTGTGCTCATGTATTTGAGGATTTTCAGGGAGAGTTTTGTCACATATATGAAAATGTACACTTTCTGTTTTCATCATTTGTTGTGTGAAATTTGCTTTGAAACATTAGTGAAGTGAAGTTTCAGGTCAAAATCGCTGAATTTGTGATGATAGTTAAAAAGGATCATAATTGCATTGTTGCAGAAACATCTCACCTGTCTTTATCCTTCTCCTCTTTGCCGATGGACGAGTCTCTTTTCTCTTTTTCCCTCTCCCTTTCTCGCTCTCTCTCCCGCTCCCTCTCGTGACTGTTGGCTGAGCTGCTCCTCTCGGCGTCTGCGGTTTTGGGCCACTGCGGCGGGGTGGGGAAAGATGGCGGTGTGCGTCGGAGTCTGTTCCAGGTGTCGTGGTGGGGGCTGCCAAACGTGGGCAGTCCTCCTGGCCCCTCCTTGCTGCCAAACATGCTGTTGGACCCTGGAGGGAAGGGGGGACAGGCGTGGGACCCACTGTAAGTTAATTGGGCACGAAACCTTCTTGAGGACACATAAGATGAGAAAGACTCGACAACAAAAGCGGCTTTTGTCTTGTCTCTGGAGGTTCTCTCACTGAAGCTGTTTTGAAAGAGTTAGAGGTTAATGGCTCCCCCCACCAGAGAGAGAAAAAAAAAACTACTCATTTGCTTTTGTGCTAAAGGGCTCCCCCCACCCCCCCTCCCTTTTTGCACTGGGTGAACAGGGGAGACTCACTTGCCCTCTGGAGTCGAGGGCTGCGAAAAGCCAAAGGAAACCTTAGCATTCCACAGCATGTCTATTCCAATCACATCCATTTTCACAACATGGTGACCGATTTGGCACACAAAAGTGGGAGGGGATGAAGAGAAGGAGAGAAAGGCACAGAGAGAATGACGCAGGGGGAGTAGAGAGAGCCCTCCGTGGTGGTGCAGAAGGGGTTTGTCAAATAATTAATAGATGAATTGCCACCAAACAGCGGACCTGAGAGTGCCTGTTGGCAGCAGCGCAGCCAGATTAGAGCCAGACTGGTGGGGACATGGTGGTGGAGGACGTGGAGACTGGGAGGAGGTTTGCTGTGGTGCGTTGTGCTGCCTTGTTAGGCCTCCCTGGGCTAGGGCTGTTTTGACACAGAAACTAGAGCTAAGTGTCTTGATTTTTTTCACTCCCCTCCTGGCTCTCCCTGTGGTCTAACGCTACTCTGCTCTGTTCTGTTACTGGCCACAGGGGCCAGATTGAAAGGGGGAGCGGTGGAGGAGGATAGGGGGCCAGCGCTTACCAAGCGAGGGGTTGCCTAATCCTCCGAAGGCACTGCTTGAAAGGTTGCCGAGGCCGCCATAGGAACTGGAGCGACTGAAAGGATCTGTAAAATGCCAAACAGGGATTAGCAAAAAGGGGGGAGGGGGCTGGCTAGCGGTGTTCACCCCAACACCAACCCGTTCCACTCGGCTTTTCTCTTACAAGCGAGCTGTGTTGTTTTTTTTTAGCGCTGCCATCTAGCTCTCTGCCTGGTCATCCTGCAGTAGCCAGGTCGCCTGAATGCTAGATCCACTGCCACTTACTGGAGTGTCCCTGACCCTGCTAGCGGAGGAACACTGCCTAATGGGGAAATTACTTTGGAGTTGTGGGAGCTGAGCTGAAAATAGACAATAGTGGTAGGACAAGGGGATTAGAAGCTGTAAAAATTGGGCTAGACAGACCACATTTAATTGGAGATCGGCGTCTGACGGCCGCCACTGCGGGCTCCACTGACGCACACCAGAGCCTCCAAATTTACAGGAACAACACAAACATTTACCCCGACAACATTCATCAACTGATAATTTTGCAGCCCCATTTTAATTTGCCAAAAAAAATCCATCAGGAAATGCAGGACTTAACAACAGATTAGGGTTTAAGGATTTTCAGCTCCGGGGCTTGTTAATACATTAGAAAAGACAACAATGAAGAAATCTCCTCTGCCTCACACACAAATTCCTTGGTCAGGAAAATTTGGTTGGCTAAATCTCCCAACTCACGGCACCGTGAATTCATAAGCACAAAATGAATCGACTCAAGGGCTTATTATTATTCAACTTTCCACTCTGAACCAAAACAGTGTCTCCGATAGAAAACTGGAAAATAAATGAATGCGTAAAAACATAATTATATGCACAAATAAATCCATAATCATTAACTCCCCTCCATTATTCCTCAGAATGAATGCAAGCATATAGAAAATAGAGTCACGCTGTATGTGCTGGTGCACTGTGTATAGTTTGTGCAAACAAATGAGGGAGAATGAATGAATAGGAGTCTAGCTTAGTCTTTTTAATGAACCCAGAGTCATTAAAGGCTGCGTTATGAATCACACTGCCTCATTATATGATGGCTACATTTCCCATTACAGTGAACTTCCAGTTTGCTCAAGAACTGCCACAGTCGTCTGACCACAGTGGCCAACCGGACCAGTGTTAACCTTAAAATCAGGTTGGAAATAACAAGGCTTCTAACTACACCCTGGTGGCTTGTAATGTGTGTACATGAATGTAAAAGAGGGGGGGCAGAGAGAAAGAGGAGATACATCTAGAACAAGATTGAAACATGGGGATTACTTACACTTACCTGCCAAATGGCTAGGAGGCAGGAAGCCGCTGGGGTGGGGGACGTGGCCGTATGGGGAGGGAGCGGGGTGGCCGGAGCCTGTCAGCACAGAGGATATAATGTTAGATTATCATATATGTCTTATTAGTATCCAGTGACTCCAGCTAGTCAAGCAGAGACAAAGAAAATCCTCCATCGATAAGATGTGAGTCAAGGTAAAACAACATTGTCCCTGCAGCAGCATGACCAGCATGCAGCTCGATGAGCAACGCCACAGAGCAAATTAGCCGGTGATATTTCGCTTTCATGGCGTGATTGTGTGTAAGTTTATAGTTGCTTATTGAGGGCAGTTCCTTATTGTGCAACAGGCTGGCCTCTTTCACAAAGCCGCCTCCCCTACTCCATGAATCGTTACTGAAAGAACCAATTACGGCGGCGCCTCTGACACGCCGCTGCATAATTACCAGTCAAAGGCCGCTCGCCTCTCCATTGCCCTCCAATGCAGGGCAAATCAGTCAATTACCTCACTAAGAGTCATCCATATTCATACGCATATCTGACTCCCTTCACCGGCAAAACATTTGCTGCAAAGCCACTATAATTAAGAGAACACTACACGAGAGCAGAGTAAATAAAGGAGGCCTTTTCATTACAGCGTGAAGGAACAAGTCTGCTATAAATGTCCATTTCAGGCAAAACATGGCTCTGGGAGCTTTGAGATGATTTGAGTGTTTGGAACAATTTGTCTTGGAAGAATTCAGTTCATCACCCGGCAGGATGTACTGGGAGCCCCTACTGACCTGTGGAAGAGAAGAGGGGTCGTGCCAGTTCATGAGTGTATGGGAACCCTGGGAAGACTCCTGGAGCTTGGGGTCGACTGAACAGGTCCAGCTTCCCGTTCATGTCTAGTTTGTGAGGATCCAGCTGCATTTGCTGTAGTCGAGAGAGGCAGACAAAAGGCAAAGGGAGACAAGACAAAGAAAAAATTAGGTCGGTCGACAACAGTACCAAACATTTCCGATGGCAGAGTGAGAGGGATTTCTCCTCGGATACACTGGGTGAGAGATCAGAGGAAGACAGATACATCAACAATGGCTCCATGTCTCCAATTCTGACCAACTGTATTATAACAAATACATGTAAGCTGATTAGGGAGACTAAATCCTTGGCAACGGGGGTTCAAAGCCCAAGAAGGACCGACACCACCAGGCCAGAGGCATTAGCAGAGGATCTCCATGGCAAGGCCACACAATCCTCTAGCAGTGATAGGTTTCCACACAAACATGTTTTTGTTTTTGGTCTGTGATCAAATTGTCAATTGAGTGCTATGAATGTGGCGGTTTATGATCTTTCTCTGGAGGTGGAAATAGCCATGCACAGAGCCTTTACGTCTGCTTTTTCAACCATTGTACTGTATGTAATGTCACAAAGGAGACTTTTATCATGTTTTAACTTTTACATCATTCTCTTCCTTTTACGTTATCTGCCTTTTCCCACCCAGATGGTCTGTCTGAATCCAGCAACACGGTTATAGATTACTTTACAGGTCCAACTCTGACATGATCAGCCCCACGCATTGTATTACCAATAGCTGGTTTTACATGACAGCAAGATTCCTGAAAGACATCGTTATCCGTCTCACGCACCTTCATTTTCTGCTGGTGGTGGTAGATCTGCCATGCGATCTGGACATGCACTGCGCACCACTTGCCAGGTTTCTAAAAATTTAGAGAGAAACTGAGGTTAGCCTGCTGGCTTTGCTATAGGGAGCTAAAAATGGATTCTGGCATTGAGATTTTTCTGGCCAAACTACAAAGTGGGAACTCATCAGAATTTTTCAACCAGGCAACGGATTAAGAAAAATCTAACCCTGACTTTAGCTCAAAGACCTCAAAGCGATCCTTTAATGCAGCCAAAACCCTGAATCTCGTTGATCAGGGTTTGCTGAAGAATTTGCAGTTTCAGACTTTGTGGCCTGGCCAGAGAGATGAAACATTTAACAAAAGATAGAGAAGGCAACCACTTACCCGAACAGCTGTCCTGAACGGATCTGTTATCTGTGTGGACAAACAGACAGTCGTTATCATTAACAACAAAATGTGCAGCGTTGGGAGGCTCAGTGTACACTGGAACGTTGCATTCACTCTTTCAGTCACTGGTGTGTGGATGTGTCCGAGCAAATAATGCATTCACATCTCTGACACACGTTGTGTATATGTAAGCAACAGAGGAGGAGCAGACGGTCAGGATGCGGCCGGCCTGATGCTTACCCGCGGATCCTTCTGGAGGAGCGTGTGAGGTACTCCTCCGGGACGGCCCCCCACGTCGATGGGGTTAGATGACTAACAGAGAAAGACAGAGAGAAGGAGGCGTGGTGATCAACCAGATCTACAGCAGTTAAAAATGTCTATCATTTCATTTCAATTCAATTCAATTTTGTATTATATATATATATATATATATGTGTGTGTATATGTGTGTGTGTCACTGTCACTGTTCTAATCCTAAATCGTACTCCAGCTGTCTCACTGTCCTCTCATAAGACTCAGATATACAGTAGTACAAGTCAAGGTGGATGTCCGTGGCGTGGCGATGTGAGAACCTGGTGGAGGAAGATCCTCGAGGTCGTGATAACAGGATCACTTTCCCCGTATATATCCTTCAGCTCACTGCAGCTCACTAATCCTCCACGATGCTACTGTATGGCTGACGTCAGGAGATAAACGGCGATGATGCCGCGGCGCTGAGCCATGCCAGAGTAACATCTCTGATCTCTGCCATCTCCCCTCTAAGTGCCTAGATCAGTCTTATTAATCCATCCCCACATCACTGCAGAGTGACCCGGGTCACCAGCCCCGACCAACAGACCCCCTCTGCCTCCGACCCCCCAACCAAACAAGCTCCTCTCCAAGAATACGTAGCAGGGGCTTTGGACACAGAAGACTGTTCCTTGAACCATCTGGAGGGGCCTTCCACAAAAGGGCCCCTCCATGAGCGAGCCCCCTGGGAATAGGAGCGGCAGATTTAGGCCAGCTTTGATTGGTGGCTTACACCGGGTCACAGCCGCTGGGCATCTGCCAGACATGCTCACACCCTCCCACTAATGCCGTCCCTCATATCCCCACAGCATCTTCTCTCCCAAAGCTGACTGACATCATCTCTGTCCCGTCTTGGCTCGGGGCGGCACACATCTCTGACCCCGGTTCAGTTCCAGTCAGGTCGGAGTATTTTAGATGGACTTTTGGATTTGAATGCGATGGGGTGAGAGTTATTAGGATGCTGTTTCACATCTCCAGGTATACCCTTTAAGAACACTCCTTTATGACACATAGTGTCTCTGGTGAGGACAGGAAGCTGCGTTTGGGGTGGTGAGTGTGTGTAGCCACTTTAACCCGTGCTAAGTCTTGCCACTCCTTACATACAGGAGGATCTTTAAATCCTTTCTTTACGCTGACATACTATACGTGTCATTTCATGAAGGATACAAAAGTCAAGACACGCATGAATGTTTCAAACATTTGGATGAGTGACTGTTTCAAACGTACAGAAGCTTGAAAATAATTGTGTTGGTAGATGACAGGTGGAGGGTGAGGGTGAGGGTGAGGGGCTAACCTTGGGCTGGAAGGCTCCTTGCAGCGAGCTGAAGGGTCCTGAGTGTGGCAGCAGCGGGGCCATGCCTGGCATGGTGGGGGGGTAGGACGGGAAGAACTGGGAGAAAAAATAGGAGGATGGGAGAAAAGACACAAATCAGACAGAGATACGTACAGGACTCCAACACAACCACGGGAAATGCTCTCACAGCAACATTCAAACATATCAAATATTTGATATACGAAAAGAAACTCACGTTTGAATGTCTGATGAAGGGATTGTCCAGTTTGGGGCTGTATTTGTCGAACTGGAAGAAATGAGAGAGGAAAAAGAATTAGGCCACCAAATGATCTGCTTCATGAAAACCCTTCATATAAAAGTATTTTTAATAATAGCATCTCATTATTTTTACGTGACGAAAACAAAACACATGATCAACATCTGTAACTGGTAATAAACAGGGTTTTGATCCAGAATAATAAGCCCTGGAGCAAAGCAGCTGGCTTGCACTGGTCATGGGTTGACTTAAACTGCATGGTCAGATAGGCAGTTAAATTACTCACAATACGAGCGCTTTAGCAGACTGCCAACATGAAGGTAGCCTGCATGATTTTCCAATTGAGCATACAGAGGTTTGGCATGGAGGCCCAGCTCGGAGAATCAGAGCATTTTAAAACCAGACCAGTTGTTTGTATTCACTGGAAAATTTGCAGAAATGTGAATCGAATCGCTTTTGACTGCTATGACTTTCTTTTCTTTCTTTTTTTTAACAGCAACCCCCGATGGGAGAATGTGGAGACATGCAGCCTTTTTCTGAGAGAAAACCAGACTTCAAAATCACAATTTAGAAAAAAAACAAACACAACTGAACAAAAAGCAGGCCAATTATTTTTGCATAACCTCATAGAGAGAATATGAATATATGAAGCCTGTTGCATGTCTGTCTTTTACGATTGGAGCTAAATGAAGCTGATTGCAATGCTAAGGAGCTAATTCAGGACAGAGCAGCCTCGACACGCTGAACCGAAGAGAGGAAACCTTTTCCCTGGCAGAGCTTATGCCTTATTGAATAATCTCAATTGGAATTTGCCGTATACAAAAAATATGTTATTATATGAAGAAAAAATGTCTGTGATGATGACTTGAACACATGGGAATGCAGTCAGTAAGCTGAGCAGCAGCGGCCAGAGGGAGGGAACAGGGAATGTTGCCCCATGTATGAATGGGACTTTGTGCGTCTGTTCGAGAGCCAATACTGGCTCTCTATTTTGAAACTGGCTAATTACAAGTGACAGTAACTTATTCCTATTCCACAAATACACAAACCATTTGCAGGTACTTTTTGCGAGTGTTTTCACAAAGCTCTCTTGGCAGGCGCAGATGTTTTGGGTTTACATAAAGCAGGAAAAGGAGCGGGCATGAATCAGTGTTTCTGTGTGCGAGTGTGCAGCGACACGGGTGGTTGGGGTGGGGGCGGGGGCGGGGGTGGGGGTGGGGTTGGGCATGGCGAGTGGAGATGCAGGGTTTGGGGGCAGGGCCCCTCTGGTGAAGCAGGGCCATTCACATCTGCACACAAAATGGCTGCAGCGCTGCAGCGATGGTGTCGGCGGCCTGTTTGTGGGCGATAATGGGCCCAAATCAAAGACAGACAGCCTACTGAGAGGAAACGCCGAGCCAGCTTCCGAGCTCATTAAAGAGCTCCTCTGCGTTTGTGAAGGCTCGGCCTGTTTAATGTCTCACACCGTCACAGGGATTTTGGCCTCTTTACGACCTAGTAAAAAAAAACTCTTGCCCTTGCAATTTATGATGGCTGTCACAGTTTTATAGTAAACAGCTTTGCCTAATCAAAGTTTAATATTTCATCTTATAACAATTAAGGATATCACTTGTCCAAAGACATGGCAGGGGAAAGGGGGCGGGGCATGGAAAGACCCTCAGTGCCCGCCTTTGGCAAGCCAGCTGCTTCAGGGCATTAAACAATAAACTAAAACTAATAGAGGCTTCATGATTTCATTAATTACAGCCATCAGCCGAGCAGCGTTAGTTACATCGTTGAAATGATGTGGATAGCAGGAGAAGAGAGAGAGAGAGAGAGAGAGAGAGAGAGGATGCACAACATGGCCATACTTGGTTTGCCGTTTCATGACCATACAGTGAAAAAGAACTTTGAAGTCAACATTATTTCTGCCTCTCTATGCAAACAACAAAGGGAAGAAAACATTACTGAGGGGAGGAATGGAGGGAAAAGGCATACGTTAAGTAACAACACAGTTTCAATTAAAAGGAAAGAAACACAGGACATTAATGGCAAATCTCAAATCCTGTAGTAACAACACAAGAGGTGTGTGTGTGTGTGTGTGTGTGTACATCACGCGCTACATAATACCAGCATTAGTGAGATGAGGAAAATCGCCTCTTTCATCTTCAAAGAGTGAACTGTGAACTGTATATAATTCCTACAAGTCAGGAATGAACAGCAGAGCAGATAACAAACACGGCATGTGTGCTGGCCGTCTGAACGTCTCTACACTTATCTGAGACTGTGCCATAAATACCACAGCTTTGATTTCTAATGAACAGGATGGGGGTAATGTTGCAGCGGGGCCTTAATGGGACCACAGGCTCTTAATCAGAGGTCATGACATGATGGATTAGATCTATTAGACTAATGCCAAAACGCTACAAATGGAAGGCCTCGACTGAATCGACTGTCAAGAGATTGCTGTGCATTTAAAATGATGGATGAATAGTCATAACCTTTTTTTCCTCTAATCTAATCTAAGAGCTGCCCCCCCCCCCCCCCCCCCCCAGACCTGATGGCAGTCAAGGCACAGAAGCAATTACAAACATTATCAAAACAGCTTTGCAGTGATGTCATCCCCCTCTCACCAAACACATGGCCAGGAACATTCACACAAATATACAGATCACACACACACACACACACACACATCTGTTTGACAGCGCCTTTGTTGCTCTTGTGAACAGGCAAATGAAAACACTCATTTAAAACACATCCATATGCAAACATTTCAAAGTCTGCCTCGTGGCAATTCCCCCTTTTTTGATACGTGTCAAAAAACTGAACAGCCAGATCTATGTCAAAGTTTCTAAAAGGCTTCAGCGGCCTCGATGCAGTTTTAGATTCTACTTCCACAATGCATGAAGAAGTTGCAAAGCATGGAAGTATTTATGTGTTTGGTCGGGTTTGAGAAAACCTGAGCAGCAACTAACACGTATGTGGATGAGCTAGAAGACGTGCTAGTGTGTGTGTGTGTGTGTGTGTGTGTGTGTGTGTTAATGGATTTGGCAGCCAGTGGGCCATATCTGCCCAGCATTTGTCCTCGTGAGAGTGGAGCAGATGTGATGCTCCCAGCTTCTCATCAGCCCTCAGACTTTAGCAGTGTGCAGAAATCCAAAAAGCAAAACTCAAACTGAATGGGTATCATATTTTCCGGGAGGGAGGGGTTCCTAGAGCTACGGGACATCTTTGGTGAATTTTGGGGTGAAGAGAAAAAAAAAAAGAAAAAGGAAGGAACTGCTTGAAAAGGAGTTTGGGAGGGGTGACAGCTGGGTGGGAAGTTACGGGAGCTTTGTCTTTGGTTTTCTTTACTTATCCTCACATTTCTGGCTTGGGTACGCACCATGGGGGGTGCGGTGGGCGGGGCGAGGATGGCGGCCGGGGGCAGACTGGCGGGGAAGGGCGTGAAGGTGTGCTGGTGGGTGTGTTGGTGCTGGTGCATGTGCTGATGTTGGTGAAACTCTGCCCTCAGGAGCGACGCGGGGGCCAGCGGCGAGGCGGGCGGCCCCCGGCCCCGCTCCGAACTCTGAACCAGGAAGCGGTTGTTCAGCTCCTGCCTCAGGAGGTCATGCTCTGTAAGAAAGGAGAGCGAGGGAAACCAAAACAAAACAAACAAAAAAAAAGAAAGAAAAAAAAGGGGGTGGGGTGGGGGTGCGGGGAGAGGGAAGGGGAGGGACAAGAAAAAAAAGGCACGGGCGCCCAGTCAGTCTTCACAACAAGAGAAGAAGAGAAGAGAAATAGTCACCTGGCATTCTCTGTTTCTCCAGCTCATGCTGTGAGGGTTTTCTACGTGGGGACTCATTGGTGGTGGTAAGAGAGTTGCCTGTGACAATGTGCCAATCAGAATCCCCGAATGAGGCTGGCAATACATGATTGGTTGGTTGAATGATATCAACAGGCTGGTATCTAAAGACAAGAGAGAACCAAGAGTCATCCCAGCAGAAAACGAACACACACTTGCCCTCGATTACAAAGTTAATGCACAACCGGCATATTTATTTATCACATCTATGGGAGACACCATCATCGCCTTGGGGAAATCATATCATCAAATCGTTACCAATCACATGTCGTAGGCGTGTTGCATCAGATTAGATGATGGAGAGCACCGACACTGAGAAGTGTTACAGCACAGATGTGTCCAGCTGTGATGGTTTCTAGCATACTGACGTTGCAGCCTCCGAGACGTTGTGACCTCATCACCAAGCCACTAAAGCTTTTAGACAATGAAGTATGATGTTCTCCACCAGTGAAAGGAAGAACACACATGAAAGAATGCTACTTTCAGGATTTCTGTAACTTTTCTTTTGTTAAATCTGATTGATCTGTGCTGCACAAGGCCCTTTCAAGCACATTCACTTACTTTCTTTTAGTTAGTATCTTTACCGGACAGCATTCCTCATAATTACAGAACAATAAAGGAATATTGGGACATTTTTAGGAAAGAGCTTACTGCTTTGCTATGAGCTTCAGTATCTCATGTGCTGCATACAGAGCTTCTGAGATTAATGCAACACATTTCATGTATTATTCTCTATGCTCAGGCACTTTGGACCTACATGCATTAAGAAATGACAAATGTATGAAGTTCATCATTAAAGATAGAAAAATGCTGTTATGCATATCAAAGAATATATAAGGAGTGGAATGTAATAAATTGACACTTACCAGATCAGCAAATCGTATAAGGATCACTTGACTAGTTTAGTTTAGTGATCGACTAATAAATACAGTTAGTATAGCATTCTATGCGTATATAAATACGTTTTTTCTTATATATATATATATATTATCAACTACAGTACAACATAAAACAACTTAACAATATAAAATAGACATTTTAGACACAGCCTGTGCTCAGAGTGTATATATACTGTTGCCCATAAAGCTGGAATACTTTGTTTTTGAAATGATTACATGACATGTCGATATCGCCCAGGTGAACTGAATTCCTGTTCCTGTACATACATTAAACATCATTATTCAAAGATGAAGCTAAATGTTTTATAAAAAGGACACTTCTGCTAAGTCAATGTCAATAATTGGTAGAATAAATACTTTGTGTAAAATATGTTAACTAATGGAAACCAGAACGCTTTGTGAAGCTGCCGTGCTGTTGGAGTGTGTTACCGTGTGAGATGCTGCTTACCTGGGTAGGGGGTGCCGGCGGGGTGCCCAGGCACAACTAAACTGTTGGTCGGTAAGGTCGGTGGTGGCGGCAGTGTGGCTGGGGTTGCAAACATGGCCGGATGGCGATGGGCCGGGCTCCGTAGGGAGGAATAGTGCGAGGTAGAGAGGTTGGCTATGGAGAGAGGCAAGGCGGGGGCGGAGGATGGGAGCCCGCTAACGTGGTGGTGAGGAGATGGAGGCAAGTGCTGTTTGGAAAGACCCAATGGACTGCTCCTGTGACTGAACATTCAACGGGAGACAAAAGGGGGGAAATGACAATTCACTATTTGAATAATAATTTACTGACAAAAATGAACATTTATGAAGTCATGCAGGTTTCTGCCAGAATGTGGCGACGTGTGAGTTCAGCTGTACTGGGATGATGGTTGACACTTTGCTTCCACGACATGAGAGTGATGTTGCAATAAAACATCTGACATTTAAATAAAAAAAGGCGAGGGCCGACTCAGAGAGGATATGGTGAAATAGAGAACGTGTTGTATGTTCTGGAGCGTTGCTCGATGAAAAACAGTAAATCTGAAGGTTTCAAGTGGTGAAAAATCAATATCCTTATGAAAGCCATCGATATTGTGTAGAATTGTACAGCAAGCTCGTTGCATCAGGCTACATTATACTCATTTGGAAATTGCTACAGTTTGTTTTCTTGCTGCCTTCGCCAGACTTGCAGGAACACATTAACGGAGAGTGATGGTGTCTGCGATGCCACAACGTGATTAGGTACAGAAGCACACAGCTCCCCTGGATACAGGACTGCTCACTGACATTACTAGACATAACTCTGAGGGGCCGAGGCCCGATGTAACGCAGCATCAGTGTGTGATATGTAGCAGCCTGTGACCATGTGACAACATACCTGATGTCGTGGAGGCTGCTGTACTGCAGCGGGTGATGCACCTGGTGGCTGATTACTGGCTGTGCGTGGTGCTGCGGGGGCGGAAGGATGCGGGGCTCCTGATGCAAGTGTGGGTGGGGAGGGCGAGGGTGGGGCTGGGGGTGGGGATGGGGTGGAGCCCTCAACAGGGGAGGGGTGGGGACAGGGGGTAGAGGGTGCTGCTCCCTCTTGACACTGAGAGGAGGCGGGGTGGGGAGGAAGGACCTAGGGGGCTCTGAGGGGGCTGCCGCTGCAGCGGGGGCGGGAGACCCCGTGGGCGCCGAAGCAGGTGTGGGGCTGGGCACGGGAGGCGTGAAGAGCACCTCGCTGTTGCTCTGCTCCTGGCTGCGCTGGAGCCCTGACACTTTGGCTGAGCTACAGGTCTTGGACACGGGACTCTCATCCGTCGGCACACCTGAGAGGACACAAAATAGCAAAATGTAAGCGGATGGTGCAAATCAGGTTTTGGCCATGTCACATGTCGAGGCATTTCAGGAAATAGACATACATGGATAGATGTCTGCAACAGCGTGTATTCAGAGGATAAACAAGATCAACGATAAGCAGAACACAGCTCTTCCCCCCCTAATAATGCCGTCCCAACGTCTTCTGCCCAAGGTTCCCCTTGTTCCCCGCTCCCTAGGTTCCATTAAGTGTTTAATCAGGCCATTTTCATGCTTGACTATAATCAGATGATCCAATTTCTTCCCGCGATCCAGTCAGTATGAATAAATCACAGCTAATTAAAGTTAAATGTCGGCCCCTATTCAGGGCTTTGCTGAGCACACAATCTGGCATGAAATAATTATGTTTCAATTGTGCTGTGAGGAGAGATCGTGGCCCTTTATCTTAGCCTCTCTGCTACTGCGCCTTTCTAACCCCCCCCCTCCAGATCTTTGACAGGATTTGGGAAACCACAGCAGAGGACTCTGAACTCGACCACTTTGTCTTCACCGTTCATCAAAGGTCTTCTCGACAGACAAGAAGCTTTTATAATCAGCATTCCACGAACAACGACTTTCCATACTTAGGCTGTTGCAATTTAATGACTGTAATCATATGCCATTGTAGCGGGGAAAATTCAAGTGGTAGAAAATGCAGCATCTCGACAGCTTTCACATACAAAAAAAAAGAAAAAAAAAATCTCAAAAGCACTTAATGAAAAAGAAAAAGAAAACGGGCCGTAAAGAAATTGAGTTGGAGGAGATGGTAACTACAATAGCTAAAACACTACTACTGCTTCTGAACTCTTCAAAGGCGAGAGCGGTGGAATTCGTTTTGAGCACACACGTCACTTGCATAGAAAACCAGGGAATGAAAGTGTGAAGGAACTGATAGAGAAAGATGGAGACGGAGGAGGAGAGCCTGGTGGAGATGAGGCCCTCCAAGCAGCTCTAATCTACAGCTGAGATGCAGCAGTGCTTCAGTCCGAAAGGCTTACTAGTGCCTCAATTAAAAACGCTCTACGGGCACTCTCGACGGTTACAAAAAAAAAAGAAGAGCCGGGAGCTGCCGACAAGCCAGTGGGAACTCGACATGCAGCCCACTAATGGAATATCCAGTCCCTATTAACAGCCTGCTTAATCTTTCAAGGATCCTAACACCCATAAAAGGACCAATAAAAAGGCAGGGTAGAGCTTTTATTTTTTATTTGTTGAGCACCTCCTCCTTTGCTCCTTGCATTTTATGGGAGAACCGGGGCCGACTAAGGTGTCACGATTTTCAAATGAATTCTGGGGTTCAGGCGTATATAGACCTGCAGATTTATAGGGGTCTGGGATTTGGATTAATCTGTCAGGCTCTCGTCCTAGCAAGAGAGAGAGAGAGAGAGCGAGAGAGAGAGAGGCACAGACAACGGGCGATGAAGCAAATATCCAGTCAAAATGTCGCCATTGGGTGATGTTGCCATGGCAACCTGTTCTCCCAGACACAATGCGAGGCGAGTGATACTGAAGGAAGTCTCCCTACGACCACTAGGAGACAGAGAAGGGGTTTCTAATACTAATGCTGGGAAGCCAGGGCCACAGCCAGCGCTGGGTTATCTTAATGATGATTCTAATGGGCTCTAATGGAGGCAGGGAGGTATCAGCCCAGACCAACCCAACCCTCGTTAAAATCCCTCTGCAAGCTAAGACACACACACACATGCACAAATGCACAACAGAAGACACACGGAAAAAGTTTTCAGTGTGGGCATACTACACAAACACTAGAGCCC
The DNA here is from genome assembly GCA_029853015.1 of Chelidonichthys spinosus. NCBI lineage: Eukaryota > Metazoa > Chordata > Actinopteri > Perciformes > Triglidae > Chelidonichthys > Chelidonichthys spinosus. The sequence continues at coordinate 2,583,934 of CM056831.1, forward strand.
CAACGTTCATTTCACTGAAAGGCTCCACAAAGCCAGATAAGACACTTATTGGAGATATCATTCCAGTTACTTTGTTTCAGTAATCAAACGGATTCTTTGCTGTTATTTAAGTATAAATGCAGAGTTATAGTGTGTTGGGCCTTTAAAGTGCAGCTCCAGCTTCTTGAGCAGCAAACAGGCTGTCAAGAATAGTGATAGTGGTAGAAAACACTTGCTCTTCCAGAATAGATCTTACCGTTTTGTTTCAGCTGCAGCCGTTTTGAGTGTAGACGAATACGCATCGTTAACACGATGACAGAAATGCCTCTCTGACACATGTCACCTCAGCGCTACACGCAGCAAAACCACTGTTTCTCAACAAACACTGTCGTCTTTGCTGCCAAACCGCACAACTGTCAACCGGAGTCTCATGCGTACCAACAAACTGCCAAACTCGCCATTTGTTTTCTTCTTCCTTCCCTCGGGACATGGAAAACATTCCCCTTCCCTCCAATCACACAATGAGGAAATCAGTAGGCAAGCCACAGGCCGCCGTGTGAAGCTAATGCCATACGAGAGTCTGTACAGCAAGAAAACAAACGTGTTGTCCTGAAGCCTTGCCCCGCAAACCTGAGCAGATGGTATGAGTGAGTCAGGCAGGTTGGAGGGCAGCCCGGTGGTGGGGGGTGGTCCCCCCCATCCCCACTCTCCCGTTGGCTGGGTTGGTGCACCGGGGGGACCAGGGACATTCCCTCGGGGGTGTTGGCAGGTCTGCACACCAGATGACATCTCATCCCAGTATTGATCTTTTTATAGTTGTTCCCGTGGCCCTGCTGACTCAGGGGAATTGGGCCTTGCCCTGTGCACACGTGCCTGGGTTTGCAGTGATACAGGGGCTGAGGGAGCAGACGGACAACGGCCCACTGGGAATCGCTGGTCATGACTGATGTGTCCAGCAGGGAATCTGGGGTGAGCACAGCGTCGCTATGCAGCTGCTCCTGCCTCCACTATCCTTCACTCGTGACCCTGTTTGTCCCCGTGGAACATCTGGAGAACTGCACCGTTCTGGTCCGTTCTGGTCTTTATGCAGCCAGATGGCCCAGCGCTGAATGGCCTTGTACCGGTCTGGACTAGGATGGGCCAAGTGTCATCATCCAAGAGACTTCGGCGGAGGATAACTCCTCGTGTGACCAGGATATCCCTCTAAGGCATGCTCTGCTGACACATGTCATGTTGAGAACACAACGTAGGAACCAGGAAGGACAGCGCGGCACACATTTTTAGCTGTAGCCTTTAAAAAGCCTTCTCTTTGAGACGCTTTTTTCACACCACTTTATTTCAAACACACACCTGGCTACCGACGAATGGACCTCAACGACCTCACGAATGAGACGAGGGCCCTAGAGAAGACTCACATTCGGCCTCTGACTAAAACCCTCATCAAACTTATGCTGTGAATGCAAATAAGAGCGTTCCATAAAATACCTGCTCACTGTGGCCGTGGTGCCAGCATATACAACAGCCAGCGAGACAGAACCTGTATGCAAAAAAAGCCTTTTCAGATTAGATACGAGGGTATGCAAATTCCCGCTGTGACAAGGGGGGGTCGGGGGCTAAGAGGAGCTTAAGGCCACTGGGTGTTCTCATTTACAAGGCAAACACTGCGGTTCACTCCCTTCATGGCTTTGCAAAAGGCATAAACAGTCATGGCGCTGATAAAAAAGGGACATGAACAGACAGATATTTAAATAAAGCGGCATATCTGCTGGGAGACGTTGAGGATGCAGAAGGTATGTGAGAATGCACACTGACTTGATCCGTCTCCCGCTGGCTCTGGTTGACAGAATATTCCTCCGCTCTTGACGGTTGAGCTCACAATGATTTGGTTTTTTGTACCTCTCTAGACAAGCAATCTTCACAGAGCCAAGGCTTAGCTCACGACTGAGTGACTGTGGAAGATGGCTATAACAGATACTGGCAGAAGGCAGGAAACCACAGTCTTGCCAATCAACACTTCATTGCTGTGAGGTATTCTGTCATAAAAAAAGAAGGTGGGGTGATTTCAGCAAAAATGATTTTGTACGAGAGGAACAGAAGGGCTGAGCAGCGTTGAATCATAGTGCTAATAATAAAATCATAGGAGAAATTTGCAATGGCTTGCTTTTCCCTCGCACTATTTAATCTGCCTCGAGCATCTCCAACTGGTAATGAAGGGAGCCAAGGCGACGTTTTTGCAAATCACTCAAGAGACGTTAATGGGGGAGTGGACAAGGAAAAAAATCTGGCCAAGATAGCTGAAGAGCGAGGGGACAGCTGGCACGTTTCAATTATTCCTCTCCGTCTCTTCTCCCCAGCTGACAAAAGGAGAGGACAGCAGCAGAATGGGGACGGGTGTTAAGCTGTGACACGTTTACAGTCAAAGCCCAGGCATAAATTGAGAACCTAATGTTCATTTCAGATAGCTGGCAGCCTCAAGCGGCGGGATGAATCAGTTATTCCTGCACACATATCGGATCCCAATTCAAACACTGGCCATATGGTGCAGGACACATATGCCATTCACCTCTCATTGCAGACATGGGAGGCAAATGACGTAGAGCTCGTTTCCAAATTGAAGGGGAAAGAGCGAGAGAGAGAGAGAGAGAGAGAGAGAGAGAGAGAGAGCTCTGAATGTTGACTGTGTCATATACAATCCAGTGGCGCTCCAAAAGCAACGTTACACCAACATTAACTCATAAATAAATAACTTATAAATGTGCAGCGGAGAAGCCAAACTCCTCCACGCTCACCCCGCTCCTCCACCCGACTCTCCGCCGAGGCCCCTCCCCCTTGCAGGGCGTGTTGGAGCAGAGCTCTTGTGTTCAGTGACCGCCATCAGTCTCAGCTTCTCATGAACACAGCCGGGTCGTCTGAGGTCAGTGCCACTGGGCCTTTCCTAAATAAAAAGGGTGGACATCTTGGAACTTTCAACAGGAAAAGCTCACGTCTAATGGCTCCTCTGACACGGCCCACCCTGCCAGCCAGGAATTTGACCCCTTTCACTGTCACTGACCCATCACCGCCACTGGTGACCGTTAGCACCCTGAGGGCCGCCGCAAACAGACAGACAGCCAACAGGCAGGGATGGGGAGGGGGGGGTGATCTGAACTTTCATTTCTAAAGAGAGGGGGAGCCTTCAGGAGTTATTTGTGAAACGCTGCAAGCAGTGGCCTTATCGTTTCGTTAATTAGCATGACACGCCTGCCTGATGGACTCGAACGCCGCAGCGGCAGCTGTCTCAATCGATTATGGCGGTGGACGTGGCGCTGCAATTAGCGAGGTGACTGGAGACAACGGCTGCCACTTCTAATAAAGGACTTAACTCCTGCTTCCCACACCAGGACGCAGCGATGGGAGGACAGTGGCAGCCTCCCTGTGTCTCCCGTACCTTCAAGACCTTCTCAGAGGCTCTCCGTGTGCCGCCGTGGATTGTGTTTCCGGAGCAGCATGTCAGCTTTACTTAAGCTTGCACAACGCCCGAACAGTATCACTTTGGTGCCCCACAGGAAGGCATCCTCACTTAACCCCCCAAAAGAGGCCACAATCCACGGAGAATGGAAGGAAAGAAAGAGAACGGAAGAAAGAAAGAAGAGACTTTTGGCAGGATGCTTCAGGTCCAAGCAGAAATGTGTGTGTGTGTGTGAGTGCTCAGCAATGTAAACAGAAGCAACGCTTTCCAGCCCCATTTCATGTATGAGCATGCATGAAGCCCACATGCCTCTAAGTGGATATAATATCATCTTTCAGTGGCGTACTGATTACTTCTCAATGGAAGGGAAATGGCTGGGTGAAAATCCTTCAACAAATCCTAAGTGGCATGACAGTGGTGGGTTGAAAGAGCCGGCATGTTTTTCTTTTCCTCCTCCATCTCCATTTTCACTCCCCCCACTCAGAAAGCAAAGCGACAATTGGAAGGTGACAGCTCCTAACGGTTCTCCATACCTCGGCCAGTGTTTTGACGTATGCAGCCATTACAATGCGGTGCCATGAAAGGAGACCAACAACTGTCTTTGCCAACACATCGTATTTCTTCGAGTTTCCACAGAAGCAGCGGTTTGTTGTGTTCAGGCTAAGACGCCTGCCGAGCTACTCACCTGCATCATGCCGATACAGCAGCCATTTTCATTATGTCAAATAAAACCCTCCGACAGCCAAGAATGTGGAGGCAGCGAGCTTTCCCAAGTGGTGGCAGTCTATAGAAACAAATATCTCTTTATCAACAAGTGCGAGAGATCCACGTCATCAATCAACCGCCACACTTCTTCTTCTTGTCATGTTTACATGTTGAAGCTTCCTGTTATTACAGGCCAGGAGTGCTGATCAAGGCTCGGGCTTCTCAGTCTTTCAAGAGATTACATTACAGCATGCCACAGGAATGACACTGCATCGAGTACAAATAATAAAATACTACATATACAGCTAGAATCTAAGCGACAATTATCGTTGTTGACAATATTTACTTATTTTCATTTATCATCCTTCAAATATCCAAAAATGGTGAAAAATGCCCCGTGAAAATTTCCCAGAGCCCAAGATTACATCTTTAAGTGCATAACCCGAAATAAATCAGCAGATCCTCACATCTGAGGAGCTAAACCTAAATGAATATAAATGTATAAATATCTTAAACTATCAATGAACGCTGATCAAAAACATGGTTTGACTGGTAAACAGCAAGACTCTACTTTGAATGTACTATATTATATAACGTGTCGCAAATTGTAGAGTATCTCTAAATGATCTAGAGTGTCGGTGAAATTTCCCCTACAGGGAGCGTGGATGCAAAAGGGTAAGATCTTAGAGGACTATTTGTCCACAGATAGCACCCCAGTGTGCACTAAAGTGCTTGGGCTTAAGTTTCACATATCTGTGGGCCATCAAGGAAACACAGTCTGGTATAGACACACAGATGTAATCAATGCCTCTTCTATAGGAGGATCCTTGCTGCTGAGCGGCTCCTGGGGTGCTGCTGGGTAATTAGGCTTACAGATGGAGACCCAGCAGCTGTTGACTAGACTAGAGCTGCCTTTTTTATAATGGCAACACGCCAAAAGAGCTGCGTTTCCTCAGAGCTGCAAGCCTGCGCTACCGGAAAGTAGACTTCTTGCACAAGTTTTGACATTTCTTTTTACATGTCAAGGCTGACGACACACTTACGGGGATGGCGATGTTTGAAATTGCTCTCATAAGGAGCTTAGTTAGACAAACACACACAACTTCAGTAAGTGTCACTGCAGGTGTATCAGTTAACACATTTGCTGTCCGACCTTGCAGCCTATTCATCATTCTTGATTAGAGAGAGAGAGAGGAGCACCACCACACAGAGAGGATAAAGTGACCCAGACAGGAGAGGAAAGTTAGTTAATACATAGGCAAGTTGTGTCAGTTTAACTAATGGAAACAAGGCCTGGATCCTGACCTGTGGGGCTGCTGCTCACCTAAACCTAAGACACCAGACGATATGAAAATATCATATCACCTTTATCCTGGACAAAATCATTGTGATTATGTTATTCCAAAAAATATCAAAATATGCTTCAAACTCTGAAACATTCTGGTATCACTTTACAAATACATTTTTCATGAGAAACAATCAATATACATGTTGATGCTGATAATGAAAATTCACTATAATGAAAATTTGCCATGATTAACTTATTGTGAGTGTTTTTAATCCTGATTAAATCGGATATGGTCTCATCCCCAGTGCCATATTCAGGCAGAGGAAGGAGAATCTGGGTCTGACCTCCTCGAGCCATAGTGGACAAGGAACATTAACAACAGCCTGCACGTTTTCAGGGCTGCTCTGAGCTGCCTGCGTTTCACTGAGTGAAGAATTGATTTGTTTGGAGTGTGAAGGTGGCGTGTCAGTTTGGGGAAATGTGCGAATGTGAGTATATCTGTGTAGAAGGGGGAGGGATGCACGGTGCAACGGGAGCGGAATTGGACTCAGAAACGAGCCAAATCACTTGCGAGATGAAACAGACCACACCAGGAAAAAAGAGAAAAAAACAACACAAGGCCCCAGGAAAGTGTTGAGCAAGTCAGACTGGCACAGAAGCAGGAAGAAAAAACACAGAAAGAAAACAAACACACTTCTTTCTGCTCGACATATTTCATACTGTAGATGACAAAACAACACTGAGAGAGTTAGAGGAATCAAAATCAAAGCGCCGAGTGTGTCTGACTGTTTCATGAATCCGTGTCGAAGTGGAGGCTCCACACCATATCAAACCCTGTAAATTCTTCTGAAAGCCCTCCTCTCTCCCTCCGGCAGCCAGCGCCGGGATTATTGTGTGCAGCTAAAAAGGTAAGTGCTGGGAGTGTCACACTTTAGAGTGTGTTTTAAGCACCATAAAGTATCAAGACCCAGATGGCTCATCCTCCCGGAAATACATGTCCACTTTACCTCGGCTCCAGTGGCACCTGCTACCCGGATTAGGTCAGCGCTACGCCGAGCCGGCACACTAATACAGTGTGCTGCAGCTGATAAGGAACCCAGGGCACTTCGGCACTTGCCCTGCACTTAACAGATGATGGGTCAATACATGTATCATTAGGGATAGCGATAGCCATATACGGATATTTTCCATAAACACAGGGGGGCATGGTTTTTGATTTGCTTCAGCAGATGTGGTCTTTTGAGGAAATCAGTGCTGATATATTTGGATCGAGCCTCAAGATGACTGCTTTTGGTTACGCCACCAAATGTGTTCAAAAATGACATCTTCGTTTCAATAAAGTGTCCAACTAAATATGTATTTTATAGACATTTGGAACAATAAAACTGAGCCCATTCTAAGTAGCAATAATGTTTCCTACAAAAAGAAACTTCAAACAAAGAGTACATTCCTGATGAGTGCAATAATCAAACTAGTAAATATTTTACAGAGGGCCAAAACAAAATGGCACTATCAGCAAGCCCATATATCAGTCTAACCCGGTCCATCCTGCTGATAGTGCTCTGTAAACACGTCTGCATGGGTCATGTGGCGCTGAGGCCATTTCTCTCGTTCCTGCCTGAAGCAAACAGCCATGAAATCCCAGTCCTGCTGCTCAGCCTTCAACGCAGCAGCACTAACCCCACAGCCAGGGAGGTTGGAGCCCACGCTCTGCTGAATGGCGTAGTGCAGCCAGTCAGAGGCCATTAGGGGCCCCGCCACCAGGGCCCAGCGCAGGGAATTCACCGGGAGCCAAAAACAACAGCCAAACAGATGACCGCTTGAATATTGGAGGAGACCACACTGTGCATGTTCTTTTTTTTTAACCTTCCCTGAAATGGCCAAAAACGCAGGCCCTTGTGTCTCAGCAAATGACCGCCTGTGTGCTAACAAACACTAGAACGATTAATGGCCCTCGCCAAACCAGTGAAATCCAGAAGCAAACAGCGAGCCCTCACTCAGCAGCACGCGTCGGGTTACTGCTGTTACCGTGTGTTGAGTTCAGGGCTAATAGCTGGGCTCCATCACAAACCTCTCCAAACCCACCTCTCTGTCAAACATACATACCAGTCCAAGCCTGCAGCGCTGCACTCCAGACAGAGTGGCTGTGATAAGCCACTGACAGAAACATGGATGCTAATATGCTGCCACTGGAAAAGGTATGGAGCTCAGAAATACTGAACAAACAACGACAAGGACCACCCATCTGGAAATACTTGGAAAATACTTTATATGGCAGGCTGATCTTCCTGTTTGATTTAGCATCTTGTTTCCAGGGTTCATCTCCCATCTCCCCCACAATCCGCTCTGGCACATTCTTCCAATGCATGGTTGTCCTTGTCCGTCATGGAATCTGAAGCATTTTACATCCGCTCTGCTCCTGGCGATGCTTTCCCCATCTTTACAAGCCTGTGTGAACCGCTTCCCAAAATGTCCCAATCCATTACAAGCATGTTTGTAATATCCATCTAGGCTGACGACTGTCCCCCTGCCAGCGATTGTACATTATCCCAGCGTCGTGTTTGGCCACAATCGCCGACCATCTGGCTTCTTCAATGAGCGTTACAGCCTCATCTGCAAACAACATTGGCTCCGAAGCGCTCAACACAGATGAGCTTAAAAGGCACATAGTGCGGAACTGGGATCTTCAAACAAATGCAGGGCGGAGGAAAAAAATCCACTCTCGCTGGCAGGAAGACCGGGAGCTTGGAATATAGGATAAAAAACAAGAAAACCTGCGAGTGATCACAGGCGACACGCTTTACGTCTCGGGCCTGACAGTTGTGATAAGACACTGGTCATGGATTCTTCCAAGTAAACAATGAGGATGCCTTTCACACTGCAGCTGGCTGCGTCTCCATTGAAGGAGGAGAAGGAGGAGGATTAAGATTAGACAGAAGATGTGATGAGAGCTACTGCTCTCCAGAGTTATCCTTTATTCTCTAAAAAAACAGAGAGCCTGCATCCGTTTTAGCCAGGAGTCAACCTGCATTTCACAAGTTGCTCAGCGAGCAGCAGGGAGTGCAGCTTATCTGCTAAAAAGCCTTTCCTAATACTGTTTTCACACCGAACACAAAGTGAATATTTGCATGTATTGCATAAAGTCGATGGACTTTTGCTGACGCAAATGCAGCGAAGATGTAAAATTTGCATAATTGTGTCCATCTGTGGTCGCTCAGAGCTCTATGATAGTAGCTCATATTAATACTGAGACCAGACCAGACTAGACTATGTGGAGAAACCAGAGACTGTCTATGGTACAAACCAGTTCGCTGTCCTTTTGGTGCTGAGGTGACGTAATTTTAGGTGTTGACGGAGAAGGTACAATGTTAGCATAGCCTAGCAGCGATCAAGTCAAACTCGTCTTGACGTCTTGCAGACAGTACTAACAAAGCATGACTTTAGACTTTTTACACATTGTCATCATTATGTAGTTATTTCAGCATTCTTTGTATCCGTTTATTACAATTAAATCCCAGCTAAATTTAATTTGGGTTCATCCATCTGTAGTAAACCAGTCGATGTGTCTCGCTAGATACGGTGAATACAGGTCTGTGAAATGAACCGAGCACCTCCGGATGATGTCATGAAAGCAGACAGGACTGCGTTTGGTTTCCTGGCTCCCTATGCACAGCTAAGACCTGGATTTATAGCGTAGCGGCCGGTGATCCAGACCACAGCAAGGTGGGGCTCAGCACGCAGCTTTGCTGTCAATGGGATTACTTTGCTATACATAGTCATTTATTGAATGATCTTTCCTCTGCAATGCTTTTATGAATAAGATCAGCTGAAACTCATCATAGCTTAACGTTTGGTCTCGATGACAGCGGGGCTGTAATTTGATTTCAACATTGAGAATGCCTCCTCCCTGTTGGTGGCTGCACCGACAGAAACATCAGCTGAATTGTCAGCTCCGGGTCAAAGACGCAGTAAAAATAATTCACATTCACTGTTATTTTCTGGCATGGCATATGACGCTGCTGATGCCGTGGGTAGGTGAGGGGGAACTGAGTACATGGGAAGTCCAGGATGGTAGTAGGCTGGCACTTTATCAATTAACCTGGAGTGAAGAAACAGCAGGGAAAAGCCTCAGGGGACCACTGGCCTCCGTTGTGTACGAGAGATGGCTTTGAGGTGATTCAACACATCCCTTTGACTTGATCTTATACTGTGAATCCCTCTGTGCCCAACCTGTTCCTAAGACAGGAAGCACAGCTCTGACATGGCATTACACACGCATGGTGTAGAGTGAAAGCAGTCAGAATGCTGGTCGTGCCCCCGACAACGTATCCTTAAACTGGCCTTAAGTGATTCTGTAATTGCTCCCTCTCCGCATCTAAAGCTGAATCCATATTCTGTCAATGAACACAGAGACCTACAATGGAGCCTAATCACAGAGCCATCAGTGTGACTCCCATTTGCTGTCACGATAGCTGATCACCACCCGTGGGCTTGCTGACACGGATGACAGGCGCTGATGGGACAGAGTGACAGGCGTCAGGCATCCTGACGTGCATGGATAACACAGACAAGAGGGAGAAATACATCGACTATCTGGCAGAGTTTCTGTTTCACGATCAAAGCTCAACCAGCAGTGACCCAATACGCTTAACAGGGGCTAAGTTAATATTTCATGCACACTGGGCTCTCTGCACTGAGCAGACACTTTCTAATGGACATAATAGTGCTCTGCAGAGTGCACGCAGGCATAGCATCACATATCAGCACGCATTTTTACAAGCCAGCTAATTGCCATGCATAGAAAATGCCTTTGAAAACAGGCGGCTTGTAAGAGCCGCTGCAGTTTGACATCCCTTCCTCAGTCGTCCAAAAACCAAAGGATTCCCTTCAGTCAGCTTTCAAGGTGCCAGGCCATAGAAGGATTGTGGGTAATGTGGCTCGGTTCCTTTGACTGCCTGCCACTCTAGGCTACATAAATAGTACATGAGGACGTAATCGTAATTTAAAACGCCATAAATATTGAAGAAGAATTAAAATAATTTATGGAACACGGCGGTGTAAATGGATGTGTGTGAGTGTACGTGTGTGGGAGTGTTTTGTCTCCTTTCACTCCTCTTTTGCGGCGCACGCTGAAACGATGGGCAGCGGCGGTGCAAGCTGGGAATTCTGTAATTGCTTTTTCTGTCCCTGAAGCAGGCCTCCTGCTTTAAATCAAAAAAGGCAATCTCTGTCAGTAATGGCTCAATTAATAATTAAACACGTGTCTTATCTCCGCCGAGCTCCCCCTATTTATTTTCATCTCTCTGACAGGGATGGCTGCACAAACAGCATTAGCACTATCAATAAAGGGAGCATTAATATCAGCCCCTTTCTCCAAAGACAAATCACCCAGCTCATAAACTGTCCTGTGTCTGTGAACAGTAATAACCCAGAGATTAATAAAGAAACAAGTCATATTCTTTGGTTTCCTCCAATATCTCCCAAGTATTTTCTCCCCCTGAACTGGGAGTGGTAGCTAACCCATCAGCCTTCTGTGTGCTGCTACTAGTTCGAAGCATTTTAATATTGAAAATGAAATCAGGGGAAGAGGGATTGTGAGTACCCAAACCCCAAAACATCAGAGCTTGACCATAAGTGTTATGTCAATACAGGAACATTGGTCTTCATGATAAAGAAAGCATGCTCTGCAAGCTGCGAGGACTTTTGTCAAACAAATCCCAGTCGGTGAGCTTCCCCAGGCGTAGATTCCTGGTGGTGCCTGCTTTCCATTCCAGTGTTTGCTAATCTGGCTGAGGGAAGCCTCTGTGTGTTTTTTCCAACAACATGTCTGCCCTCCAGCCAGCCAGCCAGACACACTCTCCCTCTACCTCCACTCAATCCTGACTCAACGGCGGCGAAAAGCTGATTAGTTGGTCAGAGGGTCAACTTCCATTCATTATTTAATGGGTGAGAGGCTGCAAACAGTCAAGCCGGCTGCCGGGGTTAGTGATACATTACACTGACCTGGCCAGAGGAGAGCTGCCCGGCCGAATACAAACATGCTCTCTCATCTACTTCACTATGGCTGAGATGCCCTCAATCCCCTCTGCCCCTGACCTTGCCGCTCCCTGTCCAATCCCCGTCCTTTCCTCCCTTCTCCGGCATTCAGCATCCAGCAGGTGGGACTGTGTTTCATTTTCCCGTAAGCTTTCTCTGCAGGAGCGGGGCTGTAGCGGTGGCTGGCCCAGGTAACAGCAGAAGAGAAGGCCATAGCTCTTTTATTGACATGCAGCAAACAGCAGTGGCGGAACAAAGGCCACTCAGCACCTATTGAGGGAGCTGGCCTGCAGACAGGGTGGTTGATTAGCGATTCGACACGGGGACCCTGGACTGTGTAGCACATAATGAGAGCTTAGGGAGCGAGCCATGAGCCGATGGGGGAAGGCGGTACGGTGGAGGCGGGCTGAGGATAGGAGAGGGGAGAGGCGGGGTTCTACCATAAGGAATTGATTTCCTACAATGGAAGATTGATATATGAGCAAAAAAGGCTCCAAAGAAGAAAGAAGAAAAAAGAAAAAAAAACAAGGGTACGGGCAGAGCCGAAATCCTTAAGCTACCGCATCGGTAATGTGTTTATATATAAACAGTTAGAGGATAAGCCCTAAATCCACTGCCAAGCTAAATGGTTTATACATCTTTTTTGTTTGTTTACTTCTGTGTCAATTAAGCAAATTGGTCCAACATCCCTGACGAGCAAGAGATCCAAAGTGAGTGGATTTTGCATTCATGTCCGAAAGCTTTGCTCTGTCCCTGAACACCACGCTAACCTCGTCTTCACCTTTCATGTGGCCTCAGAGAGATGTTAACAGAGTCAGATGTGCACGATGGCAGCAGTGTGTGTGCTTTTTTTCTTCTCCTTCTTCTGCATGCTCTCCCCTTCCTTTGTTCCTCTGGTCTAATCCAGTATGTGTGGGCCGGTAAGTTTAATGGAAACAATTTATTAAGTCCGGCTTAAAATGCCATCTGCAGCTAAGCCTCCCAAAGCCGCTAAGCTCCTGGTTTCGCCCCGGAGCTTGCTGTGTTCACGCTTACTGTAATGCTCTGTTTAAAATGAGCACAACGGGTCAAAATTAATCAGGATTACAAGGGCACAAATCCACTTCAAAAATGGGTTTTGCACCAATCTTTCTCCCGCTATCCCAAGATGCCCCGCGTTTGGTCTGGTGGACCGTGCAGCGTACAGGTTCACCCTTGCACCATGGCAGGTAGCGTCTAGCAACGAAGAGAAGACCAGCTTGCTCTAAAAGCCGTTGATACAACATTTAACACGGTCGCTGCAGATTCCAAAGTGTTCTCAGATATTCTGAGCGGTTGACGGCTAGGCGGTAACTCTCCGCCACTTCCATCAGCGCAGCGTTGTGAAATGTTACAAGAAGGGGCCTGCCAGGGAAGTGTTTATCTGTGCTCTGTGGAGGTGCTCAGCGGCTACATTTAGCTTCTCATTCGCCTCCGAGCGAAGTGACAACGGTCCACTCTGACCTGCGATTCAATAAGAGGAGCTCAAGTCTTCACAGCACTTTTACTTAAACATGCCATCCTCCAGGAAATCGATACTTTGCAGGAGGCTTAAGAAAGGAAAATGAACAAAAACCAATAGCTGTTAGATAATGCTCGCCCTTCGCTGTACCTTCCTTCCTCCAAACCACCAACACAGACAGACGTGCGCTAGCATTCGGGTAGCAACATCCAGTGGCGTGGTGGTAGTTGATGATGTGGGTGTACTGCTAGGTAGATGGGTAGGTCACAGAGGAGGAAGTGGGTATACTGTCCTCTATATTCCAATGGCTTTCAGGCCGATAGGTGGGTATACTGTAAACCACCAGAAAAAGAGGTGGGTGTACCCCGTATACCTGCGTATACCCTCCACTACACCACTGCAGCATCCAAACAGAAATGTAGTGCGTGCCGTGTTATACTATTAGCTTCCATTATCTGCACTGTTAGCATGCGACGCAGATATGATAAAAAGTAAATAGCACCAATGTCTGGGTTTTGCCAAAAGCCGTGTTCTGTGTGCATAATTACAGCGCTCTGCCTCCACTGATTACTATGTTGCCCCCCCGTTAACCCTCAACCGTTTCATTAACGTGACAGACTGTGGGCCTGTGTGCAATTTGGACTTAACCTCAACGGTTTGTAGCCGTAACTGCTCACCAAAATAAAGTTCAAAAAGGAGCAGGAGGTTGAAAGGCAAAGGGAGAGTTAAATGGAATAACACTCATTACCTAGAGAAATGTACAAGCCAAACATCATCACAGCATTATATATTTATGTGTGCAATGATGAGTGTGTGTGTGTGCGCGCGCGTGTGTGTGTGCATCTGTCTGAGTGTCTCCAAGCCAGCAGCTCGACAGGCCTGGTGATCAGAGGAAAGCAGGCTTTTCATTGGTCCCACAGGACCGTGAGCGAGACCGGTAATGGGACACATACGCTGCATTCTAAACCAGAGGAAAACAGCCTGTGGGCTGCTTTGTATTACACACACACACACACACACACACAGTCAACCAGTCTAGGCCAAAAACAAACACTGTCCTAGAATCCATTACAGCTCACAACAACATTGGGATGCAAGAAAAAGAGCCGGCTGGTAGCAGCGCTGCAATCGTGGTGCGATAACATCGTCACCAAATCACTTCATCAAACCGCTGATTTCTTCGCTGCCTCACCCTTTCTAACCCCTGATTCTAATCCGGTGCCCTTCTTCCACATTACCCAAACAGGATCTGCTTGATCTGTGTGACAATCAGGAGAGACTCTGATTGGATTGTCTGGATGTAATTCCAGGGTCCTAATCCATGGCCCCGTGTGCGCATTAGCAAGATCCACAGAGGCTTCCCGTTTGCCAGCCGACATGGAAGGGGTGTCTGAGTGTGTCGATGTGTGGGAAAGACAACGGCCCACACTAGCTGCTCTGCACAGTGCAGTACGGTTGCTATGCAGCCGTGTTCTGTACGGGCATGTGGGGAAATAAGTCAACACCCTGACAGCTGACAACAGCAGTGGTCCGGCAACCTGGTGGAGAATAGATGGAGTTGGACGCGGTCTAGTTGTTTTCTAAACCATGCGAGTCTGGAAGTCATTGTCAGCGTGAGCGCTGGTTTCACGACGCCGCCGCCGGTCACAGGTCATCTACATCACACAGCCGACAGGCCTGGTTTCCCTCCTCCTCCCCGTCAGCCATGCTTTTCCACTTAACAACCAACGCTACTGTGCTGAACCCAGCCGTCGCCTGTTGCTGGGAGTGAATATAGCTTTCAGCGCATGTTCTGAATAAAAGGCAAATACCTCTAATTTGTTGTTAGCAAAATGTATGCATGTTCCAAAATGAAAACTAAGATTTAAAACAAAATAAGATTGCTTAACAATGACTGTTATCCCCATCATACTGACATATCATCTACATTTTTCAACAAAAATTGGGCAAATAGAGTAAAAAGGTAAGCAGGAGGCAGGAGTAAAATATATCTGTGTGATGTCAAAGACCCAACTGTGTGTCTATTATGATTTTCAACAGTCCAGCTGAGGCAAGCTGATCTGATTGCCCCCCCAACCCTCCTTACTTTACGCTGTTCTGCACTTCCACCTCCACCACCCTCTGCTTGTGTTAATGGCCCTGCTTCCTGGTTCCTGCCCTGGGGGGACGTGGTCTGCATGCTGCTATCTGTCACTAGTAGGCCTCTCCTCTGCACCCCCGCCCCCCTACGTTCACAACTTGACATCTCCCTCCCTGCTCTGACCCGGCAGGCATCCTTGCATTTAGTGAATGTAGAGGTGCCGAAGTTTAACGGCCACACCGACGCATGCAAGTGTTTGGATGCACGGGGCCACGCAACATCATGTGAGATTATGCCCCAGCATCGAAAAGCAAAAGCGTTGTAATCCACATATGTGCATATGTTAACCCATGCACATAGTTTGTGTTGTCTGGGGGGCTGACAAAGCTCTTTCTCTCTATTTCCTTTGGCATCTATTATGGTCCAGGCCTGCTGTCAGAGATCTCGTATTGCCTGAGGGAAGTTCCCATTTGTGGGAGCATGTGGCAGGGAGGCTCTAAATCCCCTCTAATGAACCAATATGTAGAAGGGCTAAGCCTTTGGCGGGGTCGTCCAACAAACGCCACTCTGCACTCAAAAAAAAAAGTATGCATATGTAGCCACCAGACCTTGTTTATGTCTGCTGACATTTGAATCTGAATGGGCGGTGCAGGATTAGAGCGGAGGAAATTGTGAATCATTTGCAAAAACCTCAGTTGTTGAGGCAGAGGAGGAAAAATGAAATGAATGGAGAAAGCAGAGCGGACGCTTACCTTTGGGTGTGGTGGGGGAGAAGAGCTTCTCTGATCCTACATTAGACACCTGGAGAAACAAGAAGGCAGACCTTTAGTGGATTTGTCTAATGAGCTGAATCCAACCTGACTTATATATTTATTATTATTACTATAATCCATCAAAAGTAATGTAGCCACTAGTGCCTGCAGGAAAAGTCCAGCATTATAGAGTCAATGAAAGTACAACAATCAGCGAGACGAGAAGAGCTCCCTTCTCTGTCTGATGGCCCCGCTTTGGCTTTTTCCCGTGGAGGCAACATTAGGTGGCAGTGTTGTGCCACCTGAAAATCCTCAAAAGAAATGCTGTCAGAGACGAGGAAGTGGCTGTGCAGCGTTCGAGCACAAAGGCTCCTGCGTACGCGCTGCTGCTCAGAAATCACATTTTGCCCTGCAATATCTTTGAATGGAATAACACATCTCATGAGTAGAATGTGGTTCTACTCTAAAAGCAATATCCTTATTTCACAAACGTAATATTAAAGACAATATCCGACCACACTGGGAGTAAACAGATGATCTGTCGAGAACGAGAGCATTTATTGGATCGAAACCAGTCGTTGCTGATTTGGCTGATGTGACTGACAGGGAACACTGGAAACCTGCTTGTATGGGAGGTTGAGACTTCTAGACTAAACACTGCAAGGTATTTTCCTCCTGCTGTGGATGGACATGTAGAAATTTGGCAAGCACAACCCAAATCAAAACACACCATACATTTTTACACATGTTCCCGGGCAGGATATGTTGAAACACTACCACCAGAAAGCTGTAAATCCATACAAAACCTGGTGTTGTGCAAAGAAATCAGTGTGCTTGGAAGATAATATTAACAATGAAAAATCCTCCCCGGCCTGGAATATGAGCCCATATAGGGGTTTTTATTTAAAACCCAGATTTCCCTTTGCTTTGCCTGCCTCTCATCTGGGTTCTGCACACTTGGAAAAAGCTGCCAGAGCTGAACATATGTTCCGCCCAAAGGGCCCGGGTGTCCTTAACTGCCATGCTTGTATTTTATGCGGCACAAAGGGAGCATATGTAAAGAATGAACAGTGAATCAGAGTGAGTGCAAGAGCGACAGAGACAAAAAGAGAAAGCAAATCATTTGGTAAACACAGATGGCTGTCCTTGGCATCCGTGTTAGTTCTTCACAAGTGTTTTGAGGACGTCCTCTTCTTTCCAAGACCTCCCGATTTCTCCTTCAGTGCCACTGTGTTACTGTTCTGCACGGTGTTTATCCCTTTCATTCTCTCAACAATTTGCTCTCCTCACACAGCAGCCGTATAGAAAAACAGATCACCGCCATAACAGCAGACATGAAGAAGAAAAACACCCCGAATTATCTCTCGCTAATGATGGAAATATTGGCCCACAAATCAAATTCTACAGCAACGAACCAAACACGATGCTTGATATTATTAGGGTCCATTTTAAACGACAGCAATAGCATAGTTAATTATGAGATTAATAAACTACAGTATTTATTGAAAGAGGTGTGTTTAAGGTATTTCAATAGCCTGATGCAAATGTCAAAGGAGGTCAAAGAGGTCTCGCCTCTTTGCTTTGTCTTCATAAGCGCAACACTTAATGGAGGGCGACCACTCAGCTGAATGGAGATGTTTCCTGTTTCCTCTTACAGTCGACTACAGAGCAGAGGGATGTGCATTGCCTTCTCTCAGTCTCCCAGAACCGGGACGGCGGGCTACAACACAAGCTCTTTGTTAGCTTTGGACGACATTAAACGCTCCAGTACCAAGCCTCAGCAGCGCAGCGGCACAACCTCAGCCTTGAATCATGGCCCCGGAGGCCCTGGAAGAAAAATATGGGCTCAGAATGAAATGAAGCTTGTCAAATGGACACGGGAGCTGGCTTGGGGCCTTGCTTAGTGTGGCACGGGTCACAAAAGCAAAAAAAAAAAAAAAAGACAAGGTAGGTCACGCCATAAGTCAGTATAACAGTTAAAACAACTGTTATGACCAGGGTGGTTATCGGGAGAGCAAGGCAGACACAATGTTCTCCAGAAAGAAAAGAGAAAACGCCAAGACGACCTAGTTCTCTTCATTCCTATTCTGGCTATTTTGAGGGTGCAGTGAGGCGTTTTATGTTCCAAACATATTCCAAGTCACATCAACAACCAATATTTAGCCTTTAATGCTGTGTTATGCACCTGCCAAGTCTGTGCGAGTCAGTCGTATAATCCACAATTACAAGGCCGGCTTACAAAAGCACTTCTTAAAAAGGCATGTCAAAGCAGAGCCCTGATTTGGCTCGCTGTTGTTTTTGTAGAACTTTCTGGGTTTCGCTGGTCAAGTTGACATTTTTTCACGGGGCTGTGCTGCTGGCAGTCGGAGCTGCCTGCGGTTGTGGTGTGCAGAGGTCATGTATAACAAATTCTTCACACTCTCTTTGTTGAGGCAACCCTGGCCGCCATGAAAAACAGAGAGGGGAAAGACGAGACTGAGGAAAAATATATATATAGAAAAGGAGAGAGACAAAGACAAAAAAAGAGGAGCAAAGGCCAGCTTTTCCAAAGGAAAGAGGCAAATTTAACCATTTAAAAAAAGTAATGGGGGAAATTCAAGCCACATTGCCTGGGAGCCAAAAGCCCTTGGAGCGGGCCGCAGGAAGCCTGACCTTTGAGGGGGCCGTCTGCTATCTGAGCCTGGGGCTTCAGGGGTCTGGCCTCCTCTCTGGAGGGCCGTCAGCAGGCCTCAGCTTTCCTTCCCTATTCTATTCATTAGCCATGCTTTATGATTCAGCTTCCTCTGAGCCACACAAGAGCTCCCTGAGGAAAGAGACTGCTGGAGAGAGGGAGAAAAAAGGGAGTGAGACTGAGGGAGGGGGGGGAACGCAAGAAGGAGGTCATAGGGCCCAGCCGGGGCCCAGCTCTCAGCAGCTGTGAAATCCTTCCGTTTCCTCGGCAGGCGTAAAAGGAATGAGGGGAGAAAGAAAAAGAAGGAGGCCAGGGCGGGAGCCGGGCCAGTAAACCCACCATCAGAGTGCTAACTCCCTAAGGAGCCATATGCAGAACCATAATTCCCAGATTTAGGGAATGCCAAATTACAAATTACACTGCTGTTTGTTTTAAAAAGTCCCCAACTTCCCTGAACACCAATGACTTATTGGCTGCATAAATCTCCAGATAATAGCAGAGCCGCAGAGGGAGAGCAGAGAGGTAGAAACCCTCGCTAGCAATAAGTGAGACATTTACTGCGAGGCGAAATGCATTTGCAGTCGCAGCATAGAAGCGGGGGAGGGGAGGGGGCTTTGAACATTTTCCATGTCCACATCGCTTTTACTTAACAACACAGCAAGCTAATTAATTTAGAAAATCTGAGACAAGCTTAATTGTGTGTGTGTGAATGTGTGTGTGTTAAATGCTTCCGTGCTTAATTTCAGCACAATGGGGGGAGGGAGGGGCGACGCATGCAGCTGGGGAGGCGTGCCATCAAATGAATGACCTTCAGGCATACATTTATGAAAGACATTGATCAGTTAAGGCTGTGATTTCACCGAGACAGGAAGGTCAGCAATTACCAAGATTCAATTAACCCCATTTAGTAAAGACTGCTGAGAGACCAATTTCTTCCCCACCCCCCCCCCCCCCCCCCCACACAGCAAAGACCCTGTTTCATATCAAACAATCCCCAGGCCGTCCGTCTACCTTTGATCTGAGAGCTTGCGCCGCATGTCCTGCATTCCTTGGAGCTGAGCAAATGATTTCCAAACAGGAAGAAATCTTGCAGCCAGAGGTTAGGTAAAGCCAAAAGCCAAAGCCAAAACTCCTAATACAGCCCCCCATCCAGTCCCGGCAAAGCAGGTAAGCCCTCCCCTCCATGGCAGAGATAGAATTTTAACACAACAGCTGTAGCGTGAAAACAAAGAGACCTGTAAGTAGGCTTTGTTGTGGGCTCATGCCTGCGAGGACTATAATTACAATTTAGTTCTGAGTCATTTGGTGCATGCTATGTTCTTGACAGAGTGATGTTAACACTCCTATACCACAAACCAAATACCAGCAGACACCTTTTCAATGTCACATTTCTCTCACTGCAAAAGGAAAGTCTTTAAAAAAAGCTCAATTTCAAAAAAAGATGATCAATTGCACAAAATGATTCGTGCACCCGGATGAGAACGGATCCGCGAAACCCTTATAAATGCCGCTAATAGCTAGAAGCATGTTGTCCAAGGGTGTAATCACGGGTAATAGAAATACACACAACACTTTGCTGTGCTGCTGAATAAGTGGGTCAAACGTCCCGGTGTAGGAAGACCCTGCATGGTCCTGTAGAAGAGGACACGACCCTTAAAGGTGGCGTGAAAGGAAAGTATCTTCAAATACTGAAGAGAAGATGGGAAGCGGGCAAGAGGGCACATTCTCAGGCATGGACGATCAGGCTGTCAATTACCCCAGAACCTGTCCATGGACCCACTCACACACACACACACACACACACACACACACACACACACACACACACTGTTAATTTGCTTCCCTGCTTGGTGTTTCATCACTGTCAACTTCCTCCTTCACTGCCCTCTCTTCCAATTTTCTATTCGCTGTCACCTCCAGTCCTTAGAGTCCTCTTTTTTAGGATTACACATCAACCTGAATGTGATTGTATTATTGAGCATGTGCGTTTCCTATGTAGAACAGTGTTCCACAGTGATCTTCAACACTGACATGAAGAAGCTTATCAGTAAAACCACCCATCAGTCAGACGCGAGCGGGGCTGGTTTTCTCTCTGTGTGGGAGTAGCTCGCTGCTTTGATAAACATTCCTATCAGCACCCACTCAGGCCCCTCAAATACCCTCGCCCTTTCACCCTGCACGTCCACTTAATGCTCTGTTTGACAACAGATGTAGAATTAGACGTCGCACAGTAGGCCTACAGCTCCCAGGATGCAACGGGAGACACCAAATTAATTATCTCCCCCCAGCATTTGTCCTCGCGCCGTTCCGGAAAGTTAATGACCTCCCGAGCGGTCGTTTATTATAAGCCGCAGCAGCGCTACGCATTCCCATGGCAGGGGGAACAGGCACCGTCTACCTTGCCTCCAATTCCCACCCACCATTACCACCGCCGCCGCCACCGCCTGCTCGTCAGCACAGGTGTGGGCCGGCAAGACAGCAAACCCCCAGCGAGTGCGGTGAGATATGCGGCATGGAACGGTAAAAGAGAGAAGAAACCTCCCACGCAACTGTCAACCAACAGACACTCGCCTCCACTGGAGCATCATTAAGATGATAATGAATTCCATAGTGGCCGTGTAGAATGGAGTGGTCTTCCCTCGCACGCACACAACGAGACACACACAATCCTCTTTATACTTCAGCCCGAGTGCCATTTTCATAGGCATGTAGAACGCATGTGTGTGTGCTTGACAGAGGGCCAGGCCTGACGACTCCTGCTCCCTCTCCCCCTAGCAACAGACGCAGGGAAATGAATGCCGAGAGAGGAGCGGGGGGGCGGGGGCTTGAGCTTTGTGTAAAATATTACCCTTCGTCTCGCTTACCGTGCCCCACGCCGCCGCTCACTCCTCCCGTCCCTCCCCTGGCTGTGCAGTTGCTAGCCCTTATCACGGCTGCCTGTCAGTTTAGTATACAAATTAGCAGTCTATCAGGGGAATGCAGGGTCCTGTTTCATCAGTAGGGAGAAGGGCAGAGGCATGCATTGCATTAAAGCCTCTCGCTGGTGCAGACAGAGAGGGTCACAAATCAACGCCTCAGCAGGCCCACAGCCAGCACTAACCAGATAAGGAGAAATGAAGGAAAAAGGACAAGGCATATTTCACCGGAGAGAATCCAGAGCTGCTCAAACTCCCCGCAAAAGGCCCTGGGATGAAGGATGGAGGCGGGCTGGTGGTGGGGGGAGAAGGATGGCGGAGGTCACAAATCACAATTCCAACCCCACAGATTACACACTAAAAAAAGGATGCGTGAAACAGGTAGGGAATTACAAAATGGCAGTGACAGAGTCAGGGGGAAGTGCTTTCAGTTGATTATCGACTAGGATTTGCAGGAAATTAGGGCTGGCTCGCGCCCACTTTCTCCTGTGAAGTGAACCTGTGCATGTTAATACCAGCAGAGACAAAACGCCTGCGAAGGGCTCTCATTAAGTGGCATAATGCAATGAGGCACAGTCTAAATTGCGGCAATAAAAGCCGACAGACAAATCATCTCAACCATCGCAATCCATTTAACTCAATTAATTCAACAGCGGATCCAAGCTCAGTGGTTTAAAAGCATGCGTGGCTCACTTCCCTTTTCAGGCATAGTGGAATAAGGAGGGGGGGGGGTCTACCAATACCAGGAGAGGGAGTTAGTAGTATCTCTTTTAGGGCGAGATAAGGGTCAGTGTGACACAGCCATTGTACTATGATCAAGTCCGGCTTGAGACCATGGAAATGGGCAAAGAGAGAGAAAGACAGAGACAAAAAAAGGCAAACAAAAGCAGCAGCTCGGTTCAGCACAGCACAGCTGACGAGGGAAAGGGCGTGGCCCCTTTCCTTTTTAATGTCAAAATGTGTGCCAGCAGCGATAAGAACCACAGGTAATCTCCCGGTGGAATCAGGGCCTGTTCGTCATTTCTCTGTGGCCCTGATATGGATCAGGCCCCGGTGGTTTCTCCTGGCTCTCCAGGCTTCTCGGCAGCCGAGATGGCAGATAGCCCTTTAACACACGGCTCACCGCTCCCTGATTGGCTGGTCAACAGCCACAACCAAATCCCGGCTCCCTCGGGGGACTGCTGCAAGGAGGTGTGATAGGACAGGGTCACGGAAAAACTCACTGTCCCCATATCCACATCATCCTTTTGTCGTAAAGCCTTTACCCCATTGTCAGTGTGGGTGGTGGAAAGTAAAGAAAAAAAGAAAAAAAAAGAAGCCTTTCTGGATGTTATTGTCTGAGAGGCAGGATAACAGGCAGGCGGATTATTTCAAAAACAGCTTTCTCCAGAGCTCTCACAATGCGGCACCATTGTTGCTGTGGAGAGGATCCTGGAGATAATAATAATATTCCTAGTCAGAGCCTTTTGCTGCAGTAGAGCTGCCTTCTAACAGAGAGATACACATCATTCTGACTGGCCCGTCGTGACATAATTGCCCTGCGGAGAGCTGCAGGCAAGCTTGGTAGGCAAAACACCTCTCACTGCAGCTTGTTAAGAGAAAGGTGGCTTTAAGCACAGCTCAATGGAAACTCCTATTGAACTTGTTGTTTTTTTCTTTCACTCCCTCTGAACAATGTCTAGGTGAGTCATAGCCCACCTCAGGCTCCACAAGTTACATTCTCCCTTTCTTCCCCTCTCTTAAGATTGTATTTGCGCTTTTGACTTGGATGAATTTGCTAAGATTGAAAAAAAAAAAAAAAAAGAAACAACTCGGCAGGATCTTAAATAATGCAGCGATAAAAAAAGCTGTGACCCTTTCCCTCACCTCAACCCACACACAGTGAATTTCTTCTGCGAGGAGAGACAGCACACAAAGAGAAGAAAAGGCAGAGCTGGCACTACATGGAAATGTGTTGTAGGCACTGGTTTGCTCCTCTGGGCACGGACACCTTTAATGAGAAGAAAAAATGCGCAGCGAGAGGCCGATCTCACCCGTACTATGCCAGTGATTTTGAGTAATATGAATCATCTCCCCTCTAACACAAATACATATTATTCTAATACCAGTGGGAGTGGGAAGACAACTATGGGGGATCCACACACCACTCATTCTGCATCCCACTGCCTCCTAAACCCTACACCGTCCACACACTTGATGCCCGTGACCCCCGACCTTTGAGCTCCGCTCTCTGCTGAGCTCAGTTTATCCGTGGGACGGGGGAGGGGAGGGGAGGGGTGGGGGGTTATAATAATGCTTTAGTAACATTATCTCTCCTAAACTACGATGGCAGCTGAAATGAGGCAGAGGGAATTTAGGATTCACCTCAGCAATCTGTGTCTGCTGCAAGCGTGAATGTCGGGCCAGGCTCTCGGGATCAATACAGCCACTTGTCCTGCAAAGGAATGAAGGGGGGAGTCAGGGAGGTGTCAAGTGTGGGAGGGGGGGAGTGGAAAACAGGGAAGACGGGGTACTCGTTGCCAAACGTCCCATCGCTCTCACACCGCCATTGCCATGCCACTTTTAGCCACACAACCCCCCCCCCCCCCCGGCAAGCACAAACAAACATGGTATGCACTATATAAAGGAGTCTCAGACCTCCGAAGCCCCCAGGTCATGTTGGAAAGGGATGTGGCACGTTAAGTGGAATTCACTTTTGATGCAGACATCAGGCCTCAGGTTTCTGGTAGTCGTAACCCAAGCCTCTCCCTGAGGCCTCACCGCAGGGTCGGACAGGACACCCAACGCCCCGGCACCCACCTTTATAAATACCTTCACCGGGCAGCTGCCTTATAACAGAGGGAGACCGATGGGTCACCGTTTCCAGTGTACGCCACTGTTTTAGACCCGACTTTCATTTCATTACCAAACACACAGAGGTGAGATTGCTACTGGAAGAAACATGTTTTTCTAGTTTTTCGCCACTTGCTATATATATATATATATATATATATATATATATAAGCTGCTGCCGAGGTCTGGTGTTCTGAGGTTACAGAAGGAATTTAATATAGAACGTGGACCATGGCAGTACGCCCACTGCTTCGTCACAGCGATGCACCCTTTAGACTTTGATGGCGGTTTTTTCCACATCTTAATTTATCAACGTGACAAGACTACAGAAGGCACATTTCTTTCTGGACGCAGAAGAGCGTTTGGAGCTCCTCTGTCATCTGTCACCGACGGTCCAGATGTGTGACTCGACGTGGGGGAGGTGGGGGAGTATAAATAACCATGATGACATATCAGTGGGACATGCCGGGGAGCTTTGCTCTGTAAGGGAGAAGGTGATGGAGGGGAGCTGAGCTAACTGCGTACCTCTAGGGAGTCCAGCACAAGCTAGTTTAACGCCAACGCGACAACTGCAGAGACCTTGTGAGAGAGCTTATGGCTTTAGACTTCACACTTACTGTGTAACATCATTCTGGCACACCATGCTGTGACCTGACCTTGACAACGGCCGTGTTAGCGGCGGTTTTCAATTACAATGATCAGTCACTGCTGCCACTGTATGGGGAGCAGTTCTGAATTGCGTGGACTTATGAAAGCCGTGGCTGTGCGGGGTGACGACGGCCTGTCAATACCCGAGCGGAGGTCACTTTTTTTATTAACCTTAAGGGGAGTTCAGTTCATTATTTGAGCCCTTGCAGCACACGGCATTTCCAGTAATAATAGCACAATAATAACACATAACATAATGTGTAATTGTCTATTCTTTTCTTCTTTTATGAGTCCCGGTGAACTCTGGGTAAACCCCACCGGCTGTTATCTCCGTAATAACGCAACACCTGCGGAGGAATTTGATCTGGCATTCGTCCGAACACAAATCCCCGGACAGAAGAGAAGGGCAGGGTGAGGAGGATATATTTAATGTGTTTGCATTGCTGGAGCAGATTTATGAGCAATCACTGCAGAAATGGCTGTTAAACGTTGCTGCAGAGCATGATTTACTCTGTATTAAAATATAATGAAGCAAGTGAATGCAACTTTGTCTTACATGCAACTGCGTAAATTATTTAAGCGGAAAGAAAAAAAAAAAAAATAACAACAGGCAAAAAATTTCCCCTGGAGCACTAATACCTTTTTTTCTGGGCTTGTTCACGATGGCAACGATGAATATCTTAGCGCTTGTTAAAAGCTTTGTATTCCTGGGAGTCTCGGTGTACGAGCGGACTAAATGAGCAAAGAAGGACGCAAGTCACAAACGGAGGGCATTCATCTCCGCTTCCAGTATGTCGGCTATTGTGATGTTATTGGAGTTTGTGTACATAATGCACTGGATTGTTTCTTCTTCTTCTGTGTAGCAAGGTTAAACTGCTCATTACAGCGGCACAGCTTCGCCTCAACAAAGCGGCTTCTGTCCATAAAACTAACCTGAACATTACTACCTCTTTAATGCAGTTGTCGGCATTTTCAAAAGGAGGCCGCTCTAGTCATGGATTGTCTTGGCCATGCTGATAAGTGGTTTAATTATCCATCCTTTGATGATGATACTAATAATAATGTTCCTATGATAAGACGTAGCTCAAAGTGATTCAAAAATAACAATACAATATATTTTACATGTAATTAGACAATATAAAGAAAGTAATAGGTGCTAAAATATATGAGTGAAACAAAAAAGCATTAAGAATAAAAAAAAAAGAGAATTAGTATGAAAAATAAAATAAAAATAAACATCAATTATAAGCCAAATTAAAAAAAGCTGTCAAAATGTTTAAAAGGTGTGCTTGTTTTTCTGCGGTAAAACCTCTCTTTCCTTTAAAGGCATTTCAACATCTGCACATCCAGAAACACTCAGCCCGGCTCAGGTGGCTCCTGTCTGTATTTGAATAAGAGATATGCAAACAGATGAAGTCAAGGCAGCAGCCTGTGTGCTCAAGGAGCCTTTTCTCACATTTGAGAGAATCCTTGGATTAGATGGTCCAGGGCTCCAGGGCCTTTATACTGCTTGCTATTCATCCAGAGGAGAAAAGGGAGGGGGGGGGGGTGTTTGCATTTCATGTCTGTCAGTGGAAAAGATGTGTGTGGCCAATATAAACAGTCCCAAGTGAAAAAAAGTGAACATTATGGCGAACAGAACCCAGGTGACCCATCATGCACACTTTACAGGAGAAACTCTCAAAGCATCTTTCTTCTTTTTTCAGTACAACCAAGGATTTAGTTGAGAGACGCGGATTTCATCAGACATACGATATGGCCGTAGGACGATCAAGGGTTTGAGGTGTTGACTATGATGCCATATTCTATAACACACTGGTTGGAGAACAGTTGGTGAACGATACACAGCCAGTGTATCTCACAGCCCTGTTTACTGTTTCTGCTGTTGATGCGTTTGAAACATACTGAGGTTTGTTGCAGCAGGGGGCTACCCAGCCGGCCTTATGAACCTGCGTGGCGTCCCACCTCATGCCACCCACCAACATGCAATTGGAGACCTAACACGCTTTGCTGCACCCCAGTAAGGCAGGCCCTCTGAATTCTCCCAGGCCGTCACCCACATCCAACATTGACAGGACCCTTGGCGGGCTGCCACTGTGGGGAGGCGAGAACGTCTGCGCCCACCACAGATCAATACTTCCATACAGAGGTGGAGCAGCTGAAACAGACGCGCTCAGAGGCTCCGGCACTCTACCTACACTAACCGAGCACCGTGACACCCCTAGCTTCCCACCGCAGAAACACATGCATGCATGCTCGCACACTCAAATCCTCCCTTCCAACCTTTTTTACGAGCATAACAATGCTACTGCAGTAGTGGATCACAGTGGCAGAATGCATGGAAGCATGTGTGGGCCAACCACCCCCCCGTCTCCCTTCAACCTGCCTCTCTGACAGTGACACCCGCTCCGTCAGCTCAGCACCCACCCTGTCACTAACAGGTGGCCTGTCCCTCACAGCAAAGTCATTTGCCTTGCACAGCAGTAGTCACGGGTAGCTCCGGCCAAGCTTGTATTCAGGTTTCCAAGCATTACAGCTCAGGCCGAAGAGAGAAGCGGTAAGCGGAATGCAGAGGGAAGAGCTGGAGGAGGGAAGGAAGGAAGAAAAACCTCCCCCGATCAAATAAATGCCACTGTAAGCACAAGTGACAAGTCTTGTTTGGGGTCATCCCTGCCCAGGGCCCTGAAAGGCCAGCACTGCCTCATCGCCTCAGCTATGTCTGCAAGCAACGTGGGTTGGGTGAGGGGGGGGGAGGGGGAGCTGTGTGATTGGTGCCATAGCCTAGAGTGAGAGCAGCCCAATTATATTTCCTATCCCTCAAGAAGCGGCCAGCCCCCTCTGGTAGAGTGAAGCCTCTGCCATCTCTCCTCTCCTCACCTCTCAAGACACAGCAGATAGATAAATAAATGACAGCCCCACTGGGGCTCGGCCCGGCCCTCCCAGAACACATCGCAAAGACTGGCTTCCCCCGCCTGTCCGTTTACCTTCACCTGGCATTACTGCGGATAGACATTTTTCACATTATTATCGTGGCATCGACTCCGTTGGCCCGCTCACTTGCCGAGTTGCGGTTGATGATGGCGGCAGAGGACCGGAGGAGATTGGAAGGAAATGTCTCTTGTCAAAGTCAGCAAAGCCTAGCTTAGCAGAAATTTAACAAGTTCCCTGGGCTCTCTCCATTCCCTCTCTGACGGAGCACGGAGCCAGGACATGGCCTGCTGACAGCCCTGGGCATGTCACTGCCACTGACACTTGATATGCCAGCGGAGGAGAGGCAACAGGACTCAAGCCTACAAGACGCACACACCAGACTCCACGCAGCTGCTTCGCTCTCCATGAAAGTACTGCAGATTTTGGAAATAAACTATAATGTAACACAACTGTAAACTGGCCTTAATTGCCCATGGGCAAGTTGAATTCATTACTCAGCAAATGACTTTATTGGGCTGTCCCTGTAAAATGCTTTCAACTTAACAGGAATCCAAGTATCCCAGGATGTTTTTGTTGTTTTGGTAGTAACGATCAGGTGGACGCCAACAGAGGAATACTCCAGCTTAAACTGCATGTGTACCAGCATTTTTTCCCCGCACTCTCACCACTCCCCGACGGTTAAACCCAAAACCAGATGTTGCGGATCAGTGTGGATAAAAAAACAAGGCAAATAAAAGTGCAGGACGGGAATGGTATGCATTAACTATAATCAAAAAGAAACAAAAAGGGAGACCAGGATGCTTTAATTACTTCTCACATATAATTTGGTTTTGTGGGGGCAAGTCAGGCACTGCCAAGAAAAGAAAGATGAAACGCGACTTAAATTACATGGAGAGAAAGTACGGAGGCTTTTTTCCCCCCACATGGTCCATCTATTCTCCACAACTGTAGACAAGGCTGATGACTAGCCCCAAAACCCTCGCTGTAAATTGCCCGTGGACTTGGATGCAGCCATGCAAGATCTAAGTTGTTCCGCATGGCCGTGACTTTAGGGAAGGTGTTGAAATGTACTGACTGCAGATTGACCAACAAAAACGCCGGAACTCTTTTAAAAAACTGAACACACAGTCCGTACGCATTCCAAAACGTAATCATAGCTTTCCGTTGTTTTGCCATCATCAGCATCCATCATCTAAAATTCCCTTAAATAATATGATTTCAATAATTTGTCATGCCTTTCTGCCAAGTGGCTGAGGACGTGCGTTATGTTTGGCCACCGGAGAGAGCTTGGATGAGGCCTGTGTGAGGTGCTCTATGAATCTACTTCATAGCCATCCTCTGTTTGCAGAGTCTCTCTTGACTCGCTGGTGTTGCCACAGTGCTAAATTGCACAGCTGTTCCACAATCTGTGGCGGTGTTAATTACCCAAATGTGAGCGGCAGCTCGTCAGTTCCTCGCTAACGAAGGGGCCTGCTTTCCAGCGAGGGTACCGTATGTTTGGCATGTAGGCCCATTTCCACCCAACGCTCCCCAGGCTGTGCATGGACCACCCGACACATCCACTTCCTGGAGAAGATGCATCTAATTATAGCTCCCTGACTCAAATCTGCTTACTAAGGGGGAAAATACGGCAGGCTGGATTAAAAGACGGGGGGTGGCGTAGGATAGTATAGGGGCTTTAATACACTGCGAGTGAAAGGGCTTAGGAGGAAATATGAGAACTCTCAATAGTAAGATCCCAGGCAAGGTTGGAAGGAAACGCTGTGTGAATGTGAGCCGATCAGTCAGCGTTTGTCAGTCTGATCCCTTCGCACTTCCAAAGCCCCCAGGCAGAGACAGACAAGTAGGTGGTTTTCTACAAAAGTGGCTTCTTAACTCTCCCGGTCGGCCCTTCTTCCAAAGACATGCACATCCATTTTCAACTATTCAAAAGAACATAGAGTGGCAGAAGTCAACAGCCTCATCCGGATGCAGAAAACACTTCAAAAAACCTCACGCAAATCATGATGCATGACTTTGGCCAAAGTTCAACAGCTGACGGATGTAAAAATGTGCCCTTCCTCCCTCCCGCAGTCTCACACGGTGACAGAACACGACCATGAAACGCTCTCCACTGCACACTGTTAATACTGCATTACACAGCACATCGCCCCACTTCTAGCGTGCGATTGCTCAAAACAAAAGGTGTCAAGAACTCCCCTCGTGAATCATACTCGCTGGCTAAAAGCCTAGCTGCAGCACACCACCCACCTCCGGTTCAACATGAACAGCACAGCCTCAAGTAGCACTGGGAGACTACATAATGAATGCATGAAGCTGGGTGTCATGGGGGCCTCGTACGGTGCACAAAACGATGGGGCAATTAGGCCCACACGACACCTCGGGATGGCGTGATGAAGGACTCCTGGGCTTGTCTCCTCCGCCTCTGTTCCTCTATCATTAAGGATTGAGCAGCCACATCTGGCTAATGGCACGCCTGGGGTTCCTGCTCAAACACTGTGCCACGCCGTGCACATTTAATTACGCCTCATAAAGGTAACAAAAGACACGACCTGCTCTCAGGGAAGCACTGTTTGGAAAACGTGAGGGGAGACGAAGAAGCGAGAGAGAGAGAGAGAGAGAGAGAGAGGAGATGGGGGAAGGCGAGGAACTGGCCACCTGCCAGAATTACAGGTTGACCCAGGTCGGCAGCTTCAAAAGAAGGGGGAATTCACTTGAGTGTCTCCACCTCTCCTTGAGATGACTCCCAATGAGCAGGCCGAGAGCAGGAGATGCTCTGAGAATCAAAGGACCTCTAGCTGCTCTCCCCTTCTTCTATTAGATCGTGGGCTGCACATAGGCACCGCCGTCAATGGCTAATTGCAGAAGGACTGTGGGGATTAAAGGGAGAGGGCTTTTGAAATATGTATGGTATTTAGCAGCTGTTTGAAGTGAAGAGGGACTGCTTTGTCAGCGGGGGACGGGGGAAACAACAATAACAACATCATAGGAGAACGGCTGGAACAGCGGCGTGACGTAGTGCTGTGACCCGCTTCCCCCCTTCCGGGGCACCGTGTTGCTCAGCAGCTCATGCAAAGGACTCAGCACATTCAGCCGAGAGCATGAAACACACATTACCCACTGACTGAGCGACTGGCTGACCTATGACTTCACTAGTACCTGGAGGTATTCAAAAGACCTTGGATGGCTGCTTTGTGCAGCACACAGTTGACATTTAGAGGTGAGAGGGGAAAAAAAAAAAAAAACAGGAGACAGCAGACAGCAGAGACACAAACCCCATGGTCTCCCAGTGAGCACATGCCCAGATATAGGAAATAACATCACATAGGAAGAGATGTGGGACAAAAGAGCCGCGGCTCATTGTTGAAGCAGTCCATTGTCTGGCAGTTTGAGAGCTGGCTAACGCCACAAGAAAGGTCACTGGTCACTTCCATTTGGACCTGCACATAAATCCCCCGCTGTCTGGCGCAGTTAATAACACAGCCAGCTCTGGAGGAACTGCCATGCAATAAAAAAAAAAAGGGCAGAAAATGTATTTAGTTTTGACAACACCGCCCTGTCCCTTTACGGCCACTGGCCTTGTGCGGCGCTTTTTGCGTTATTTATAACTTAAATGTTAAAAACAGAGACATGTCTGCGGTGTGCATTAAAGAACAAGCCTGCCAAGCGCCTCGCTCCACAGCCGCTTCCTCGGCTGCTAAGTCTCCCTCCACTCTCATGTGGAGAGTGTTTTACGGCGAGTCCCCTGTCAGGATTAAGATGTAGATCCAAGTGCCACAGGGACGAGCATAAATTCTGCATCTCCCAGCGTGGACCCACAAGTGGCGGCGCTCGGGGAGTGTCCTTGAAGTATGAATAACATCACATGCTGTACGTGTCATCTGTTATACAGTAATGACATGTCCTCGGAACAATCCGCATCTCCTGTGGCCCATAAGTCTGTGAACGAGAGGACTACTCGCTCTCCGACGCTGACTTTTTGCAAAAGGCCATATACATTATAACAAGTTCACATACCCTTGTAGTGTTAACATGACCACCGTATTCTCACCCACAAACGAATGGCTGTAACATGCAGTGATGGAAATCAGATTCAGCACCAGGGAGACATTCATCGCTTTCAATGCCACGGAGCGTCTATAGTCAAGGGCGAGGATGAGCCTGCTCTCTGCTGTGAATCAGGAGGGAACGCCGGGCTTGGCTTGGGGAAACGCTGGTCCGAGCACAGTTCTCCCGACTGCCGGTCTTCACTGACGGTGCTACCTTGTTTTTGCAATTTTACAGCAAAAAAAAACCCACTTCCATATTTCTGGGAGTTTCTCGCGGAGGGTAGCTTAAGTCTCGGAGGGTAAGCCAATTTGGATTAGCTCCACATTTTAGACAGGTTCCAGTTGGGATTTACAATACTTTTTAGAATATGTTCCTCCCTAAGCACAGCTTTAACCCTAAATGCATCAACAACACATTTAACTGACATCCCCCCCTCCCCCATGTTATTTCACAGATAGTTGTATTTTCAAAGCTACAACCCAACGTTCAGAATAGCTTAGCAGGCTGAGGCATGACTTCATAATAGCGGCTGATAGCATTGATAACACCGCAGGTTTCAGGCACCGCCGTCACTCCTATGTACTATGAACATGGCGTTGCATCCAAATGCTCGGGCTATTTTCTTGAACGTCTCTTGAGCTCATTTTTCCCTTCTGAGTTCATGCACAGATCCAGAATAAATCTCCATTTCTTCTTCTATCTCATATCCAGGCTTCAGGGGGCACAAGGCATTAGTCTCATGATGCTGGGTTTTGTCGTGTCTTCCCCAGCTGTGATCCGCCTGAACTCTTACATTACAAATAGCTGGAGGATTTTTCACCCTCTTATCACATTTGCCAAGCAGGCCTGTCTCTTATCAGCTTTCCGCTAGAGATAAATGGGCTTTTGAAGATAGGAATAAGAGAGGTTTTTGCAAGCTAATTCCACAGCCCCATCTGCAGTAGATTACAGATATAGGTGCTGGGGAGCGGAAAAAAGATACATATTTTAATATGTAGGTGGTGTGGAAGTATCAGTTTGAAAAGTGTCTGGTGTTTCAATGTCATATACTCTACAAGCCAAATACACACACAACTAACAGGCTATAACAGGAGATAATGGACTGAGAATATTTTATTGAGACTTCATCATTGACCGCATCAGTCACACTGCTGGTTTTGCAGCAGATGAGGACAAAATTACATTTTCAATCTATCCGGACCCGGCAGCAGAGTAAAAGACAATGATTTGTGTGCATGACAATGAGCACAAAGACACTTCTCTTTGTGTGTTATCAGGGGGAAATGTTCACGACGTTTAGCAAATAGATACATAAATTAAAAGAAAATACTCAGTCACACGTTCCACCCAAATGGAAGTCAATTTTAGAGAAAAATCTATTGCCATCCGTCTGAATGACAATATAATAACTCCACAATTTATAGGTAAAATATAATATATTCAACTATATGTTGACTGCAATAACAATACCTGGGAAAAATACACTATAATAAAATGTTATTGAAACATCTCTCTGCTATGTGGACAGATTTGTATAACATGACTACACCTTCAGCGTGAGTGTGCTTTAAAGCTGTCATTTAAAATATTTTTTACTACATTCACATGATATATATATATAGTCAACTGTAGGAATATTAAAGTGATATTGAAATAGACAAAAATAATAATATATATAGCACAGATTAAGGGTGTCGCTCCTCAACACAACGCCTGTAGGTCCCTATGGAAATATTAGAGTAATACCCCGGGAGAGCGGAAAGTAGGGCAAATCACTACCCAGCCCTATAGAGGTTTCACGGCGGCTTCGTCTTAAAACACCGCGCCAAAAGTTCCCGTCGGCCGCGGACTCGTGTCGAAGGTGCTGGACTCATTTGAACACGACATGTGATCCGGTCTGACCTTGATGGCCGAGATTAGTTGGGCGCGACGGGGGGGAAGATAACCCCCCAATTAAACAGCTCCTCGCGCGGTTGTGTAAGTCAGACACGGGACACGCTCGCGCCGCGTTAACGTCCCGCGTGCTGGGTTGAAGAATCTCCCGTTCATACTGCATTAACACGACGCCGAGCGACGGAGTACACGGCGCACAGCCGGTGGTGTCGGGGATTAAATGCTACAATAAACCCTCCACTTTCTACGCACAGCTGTAGCATATTAAAACCCACAGTCAGACACAATTTAACATATTTAAGGAAAAAATAATACATCTATTTTTACCCGAAACTAGCCGCGAGTCTTCCCGTAAAACTTCATGGGTTTCTCCCGGTCAGAGAGGAGGACGGCCGAACGTTAAACCGGCTTTGAAATGAAAACGGACCAAAGTAAGTTGGGCTGTTATTCTAACCTCCTCCTCGCTTCTAATAGCGCCTCGGCGGGGAGGAAAATGCGCAGCCACCGGCGGAGACAGACAGCCCTAACAATGAACAGCGCAGTCACACGCCACGACCATCCACTTCGACGGGAACTGTGCAGATAATTATGAGGATTTTTTGTAATCATCGTTAGTGAATATTTCAGCCGATGGAAGCAACAAAAAGCCTCGGTGGAAACGTCAGTAGAAAAAGCTTACCGGGTCCAAACGCGCTGAGATCGGTCGCGGAAGATATCCAAATCAGCCGGACCGGAGCACCGAGGAACACGCATTCATACACAGATGCATGCGAGCCTCGTTGACGGTAAATCCAATTTGAGAAGAAAAAAAAAATGTTCAACGGTTCGACGATGATAAAATTCACAACACGGAATAACCTGGTGGAACAAAAAAAATCTTCAACGAAGCCGATTTTTTCCTCCGTCTGTCGAAAGAACAAAAACGGCGAGACCTTGTGTAAATAGTGTGGAAATTCAGTTTATTTTACTTCTCTAAAGTTCTGCTGGAGGTTGTTGGCGCCCCTGGACGGAACACGGCGGATCTTTGTCCAGCCAGAGCGCCGCTCGTAGGAAATCCAAGTCGGATGGTGAAAGCGCCGATGACAGATCGTCCACAATAGATTCCCCCCAAAGTGTTAGTCGATCTCAAGCAGGAAACGCGACGAAATACATATCCATGGACCGCGCGGATGCTTTCTCGTACATCGGAGCGACCGTCAGGCGCTTTATCCACTAGATCCCGGCGCGTTTAGTGCGGCGAGAAGTCCCGAAAAACGCAGTGCGCTGCGCTCCGCTCCGACCTGCTCTCCGTGCGCAACAGAGACAGAGAGACGCGGAGAGAGAGAGAGACAGAGAGAGAGAGAGAGACAGAGAGAGAGAGAGACTGCGCTGCGCGTCAGCGAGGGTGTGTGTGTGTGTGTGTGGGTAGCAGCTGTTGAAAATGAGGACAGGACGAGACCAGAGCAATCAATGTACGAGGGCTTGATCGGATTTGTTAACACTATTCCCAATAATGGACCCATGATTTCCCCCCAACCCCTTTGTATTATTTGATTGTATTTTGTTTATTTTGCTAGGTTGAACCAGAATACCAGGAGGTGTTGTTCTGTGTATCTGCTCATTTTCTATGGATGAAAACACATTTCAGATCATTCAGTCCATGTGCGTATGCGGTGTCTGTGTTCAATCATGGAGCTGTGGAGATGTGCTTAGTAGATTCATAAATGTGCTTTGCATTAACCCATCGTTTTTGATTGATCTCACTCATGAGCCACAATTCATAATACATCATACAGTAGAATTAAGTCTTGAGTATCAAAAATGTAATTTTTAGAAATTAAAATTCATGCACCGACTTGATATATAATTTTAGCCCTTTCGAATATGCATGGAGAAATGTAAAGTTACTTTTTTAGAGATTCCCCCTATTGACCCCTTCAGTTTCCAACAATTCCCTAAAACCCTCAGTAGCCTGGGGAGTAGGGCTTGGCATCAGTCCTGCCCGAGCAAGGCCATCCATCTGCTCCTTTTGCACAGTGAAGATGTTATTCTTAAAACGTACTTAAGAGGAGAACTCTCGAAGGCTAAGAGGAGGAGGATAGGAGCTTTGACGTCTCCTACAAAGTTAGCCCTGTGGTTATCCTGTTCACTCTTATGGCCTGCTTAACTTAGCCGTGATTGAAGTCAGGTTGAAAGGCTCATGCTTGCAAAATGCCAAGGCAGAGTAAGGGGGCTCCTTTGCAACTCCACCTCCCCGTGGAGGTTTCTGGAGACAAGGAGAAGATTGGTGTTTACTTTCTGCCATGCTGAGTTATACTCCACAGATGCCCCCGAGAGAATGGCAGCTCTGTTGTGAAACAAATCCTTTTTATAGAAAGAATGATAAATACAGTATTGTGGATGGATACACTGGGATAACCGCCCCCCACCCCCGAACTGGGCATCTCTGATTTTTGCCTGTAGGTTAGGCACTGTCTGGCATGCAACAACAATAAGAGTGATGGCCTACTCTGCGGGTTTGTGTCAGGAATGCAAGGCTTGTAATTATTTCCCAGCTGAGTGTGATTAAGGGTCATCCCCGAGCCTCCAGACTCCCATTGAAAACAGGGTTACACATACAGGCCCACGCATATAGGTCAGAGTAACAGGAACAGCGGCGTTTGGAAATCGACGGGAGGGGGGAGTTAGAAGCCACTAAATTGGACTTTGGTCAATCGAGCAATTGGCTTTGATTTTGTTTATCCTAGAAAATAACAGCTTAGCGAAAGCAGCTAAAAAGAGCCAGTGACCACAAAGAGGAGATACATACATGACACTAAAGCCGGGAACATTCCAGGACGACGTATGGAACAGAAAGGCAGATGTTGGACCAGCGGGGCATCCTGGGAAACTGGCCTCAAAGACGCCCGAGGAAGCAAAAGATGTTAAAGCCATGAAGGCATCATCAGATCAAAGGTCATATTGTATCTGCCCCCCCTCAATATGTCTTCCATCTCAATGAAGAAAAACTGGCGTGCTCTTGTTCTATTTAGTCTTTTAAAAGAAAACACATTTTAGAGCAATCAAAAGAGAAAGTAAGAAACTACATCAAGGGGTTAGTTGTGCTTGTGTTTGGCACATTGTTCAAAGCTGGAAACGTCCCGGCGTGTACAGGGCGTGTA
Source organism: Chelidonichthys spinosus (assembly GCA_029853015.1). Lineage (NCBI taxonomy): Eukaryota > Metazoa > Chordata > Actinopteri > Perciformes > Triglidae > Chelidonichthys > Chelidonichthys spinosus. The sequence goes on from CM056831.1 coordinate 2,620,782, forward strand.
TTTAGCACAGGCCAGCTGTTGGTGGTCGGAAAGTGGTTCCGATGCCGAAGCTAATTGCACCTACAGGTTGTTCACGCGGCTTAGGGTTTCTGCTTGTGAACACAGGGGGCGCAAATACCTCTGAGACAGTTGAGATGGACACATGAGAGAAGCTCTAGTAGGATTCGGTCTTAAGCTTCCGAGGGCCACATATAGCTCCCAAGGTAGGAGTCCGACCACTACACTACATCACCTCTGGGGGAAAAAAAGCTTGGGAGTATTTTCTGTCCTTCAGCACTTTAACAGCCAGCTTTCAGCTGGGCGTCCATTCAGTGGTGGGCCGCTAATGCTGCCAGCCTCAGCCAGGAGAACAGTTAATCTCAGGTAAGCCAGCGCTGACTGAGTGGATCTAGAGGCCTGGTCCAAATATCTGCCTTGTAGAAATAGCATCTGGCATATACGCCCCCCCCTCCTCAGCAGCTTCTAAAAGAGGGGCATGTAAAGTAAAAGCTGTTATGAAAAGGGTGAAGAAGTATGTTGATTCCAGATCAACGTTGACAAAAAATAAAGTGTTAATATCGACCACTATTAATATGAAGCTATTAGCCAAATATTTCTTGGAGGATGGTATTTGGCTGCTAACAGCTCATCGGCCTGTTTTGGAAATAGAGATGTTATCCTGCCTGAGGGTAAAGACAAATACGCTCAGTAGCTGGCTTCATAATCAGAGGTAGCAGGGGTTTAGTGTATACTTTAATGAAGCTAAAGTATTGATCATTCATGATATCTTTTTTTGGGAGGCGGGAGACATGGGAAATTCACGGAATTAAAGTACGCCTCACATGGTATAGCATTTATAGGCTCAGCTCATTTGGCATTTTTTTAAATCATGAACTTCACAGCAGCACTGGGCCGAAAACCGAACTGCAGTTTGAACCCCGGCTATCTCCGCATTAAACCCTCGCCATTACCAGTAACGATGGTGGAGAGGCACAACATAGGCCTGTCACCAACATAACAGAACACAGTCATGTTTTATTCCATTTTATTTCCACGGCTGTACATTGTAATTTCTATCCGAGAGCCTTGCAGAATCTATGATTTATTCATTACGTGGGGGCTCGAGTGGCATAGACCAACAATGTGAGAATGAGCACCTTCTTCAATGACTCCCATCTTTCAATATGGACAACATTTCTAGGTCATCCATTTGGAGCACCGGCGTACTCCAGAATACGAGGAGTGCTACTGAGAACAGAGGCCAGAGCCTTTGCAGGATTCTCACGAGACCCGACTTAAAGTAATACAGGAGCTCTAGAGATGTACAAGGGGACATAATACGTTTACAGAAACAAAAATACTCTATAGGATTATATGAATTTTGTTATCGGTCAGGGATTTTCACTCATGTAGTCTGCATTTCTCTGAAATCCTAGTCCTGAATCCGTTTCCATGTGTGGTGCCTGTCAGGCAGCATGGTTTTTTTAAAGCCTTGAAAGTTGTGCTCATCAAAGCCCTCGTGGCAAATGTTTCTGGAGGTTCCTGTTCGACACAAAAAGTCGTCCTGATTGATCGAGGCGATGTAGAACAAAAAGCGCCCTCCGCCAGGCACATTAAAAATGAATTTTCTCCGGGATTCAAAGGGCTGCGCTGCTAGGGCACAGGGAGATGAGAGCTGGTAACTCTGCTAGTTTGCCTCGGGAGCCCCTCTAGCAGCTAGTCCCAGCTGATCCATCCATCAGCCTTCAAGCCCACAGAGGTGAGTGACTGTTTGAAGGCTCTGCCGGCTACCTTATCCTGAGGCTTAACAATCCAATATTGGTTGTTGCCGAAGATAATTACTCTCCATTGATGGTAGAAGACCCAGGGCTAGCTGTAGCCATTTGCATTGCCCAACACCACAGATCGATCAGGGAAGGGAAAGCAGTTGGGAGCTGATAACAGCGCTGCGTTAGACTGGTGTTTCTAGGAGGGATGTTATGCTCCCTTCTGGGTTTTTTTATTCTCCTACACCCCCACCCTCTCATGGCCTTCCTCCCCGACTCCCTCCTCTTTCAATGAACAAGGTAAAGAATGGCTCCCACTGATAGAATCAGCAAGGACATTGCTGTCTTTATTCTTCCTCCAAAAGCATGCACATGTCACCTTGACATTCTTTATCTTCTTCACAGTGCTGGCAGACAAAAATGTGCAAACCAGATCTTGCATTTGATACATGATTGTTTATGGACCCACAGCTTTCATTTTCCGTCCTCCTGAGCGTTTTGGCAGATTGACGGAGGTGAAAAAAATACACTTTGCCGCTCTTGTCTCGAAAACATGAAAACAGAAGGCACAGCCTTGTGTGGTCTAGTTGCTGATTTGTCTCCACCAGGGTATAATTTACACTAAGAAAAGAAGATGGAAATTGGAGAGGTGAGATTAGCAAGTAATTTATGGGCACTTAGTGGGGTGCCTGCAATAACAACCGCTGATATGCTTCAGTGCGGCGTTGCATTCTGAAAGGACAGCCATGTGACGTGCTCCGGAGTTATAGAGCCTGCATACAGGACTGCCAAAGCCCCGCCACATTATGCGTGAACACTGAAAGTGTTCGCAATAATCAGAGCTATCTCGCTGCTTGGGATGTGAAACGGAAAATGAAAAACAAGTGGTGTCATCTTCCCTTGTAATAAAATTTCCATTCCTTTAACAAGATAAAAGTGAATTGTGCTCCGATTCAGAAAGTGTGAAAGGCGTTTGGAGATGAATTTTTCATGCACATTGATAATTTAATACAGACCGGGATCAGTTTATTAACATCCAAGACTTCTCCTGCTCTCTGAGAATAATAAGCGTCTGTGGTATTTTAGAGGGGAACCACCATTGCTCCCTGATCAGGTGGTCGAACCTTTCTGCTGTCCAATAACTTACTAAAGGGTAAAGGCAACGCTGAAATAAAAATAAAAATAAAATGACAACATCACCTGACTTAATCATGGCAATGTGCAGAAAATAAGTTCTAAGGAGACGCTGAGAAATACAGATCACGTCTGTGGACTGAGCAATGGTGTCCACCTTCTGGCTAAGGACGAACCACATCCGGCCGAGCTGTTTGTTAATGTCACGTCTGACATTCACGGCCAAGTCGCACAGATAACAGGCGCAAAGATAACTGCCTTACTCTCCATCCCTCTTGTTTTAACACCAGATAAACCGAGAAACAAGAAAACTCTGCGGTGGATCAGGTGCGGTGGACGGCTAAAGACATGAGCGGGAGAAAATGACAGAATATTTGTTACCGTGAGAAACGCAGAGCTGCTGGCAGAGACCGGAGTGAGATTAAATATAAGGTTACCGGAGCAAAGACCTAATCCGTTCAGAGACAAATGCAGGGCCTCTGAAGCACATTGGTTGTGTGGCCTGAGGTTTAACAACTGGCATTATAACTCCATTTCTCATCATTACCTCCCTGTACCACAGCAGTGCAGAGATAGGGTCAGCCGGGGAAAGGAGCAGCCAGGAGGAGACGCTGGAGGAAATGGAGTACGTATTATTTCAATTCCTCTATGTATTTCCTGTAAATTCCAATTTCAGGTTTTGTGTGTAACATTGTCAATGTCAAAAATTAAAAAAATAGCATGAATGCAGAATGTTGCATGGTCTCCACGGTCACAGTGTGCGGCTGCAGTTCTCGGTGGAGGATTGAATGTGGGCTCCCAGCAGTAAGTCAGCGTCGTGTCAGATATGGAAATCCACCAGCATTCATGAATGATACAACGCCTGCTCTTTAGCCCCGTACGTCAAAGGCTTTGCCAGGTTGGATGAGGCAGATGCTTTGACAGATTTAAGGGAGCTGGGGGAGGGTCTTTTGGCTCCCCAGTGCGTTGCACACCAACTCTCCAGTGTTACAGAAGTGTATAATAAGACCCCTCGAGGAAAAGTATTAGGGGGGGAAAAAAACACCCAGGCTCAGAAAACGACAAAAACAACAAAATCTGATTGCATTCAAGGCCTTATTTACATATTCTTTCACCAGCAGAGGATGCCACTGGTTTTAATTCAGCAAGACACAGCTGCCGGGGCCCCGCAATTTCTATTTTGACTCTATGATTTAATCAATTATGGCTCTAAAACTATGGCTTAATTAACTGCATGCACAGGCGGCTGCTTTTCACAGGAGCCATTCAGGAAAACAGTCAAACAAAATGGCTGCCGGATTCCCTCATGCTCTAAATAGAAGGCTAAGATGGTGGTGGGTAGATTAACTATGCCCTGTGCAGTTTATTGATTCCCAGTTTTGTCTCATAAGGGATGTGGATCAGGAACATTGTGCTCTTCATTCTGCGTATGCCATCCTGAAAAAAAGAGGATCTGCCGCAGCTTTCTCTGGAGAGCAGTGACCTTGGCCCATTTTCAGGGTTTCGAATAAAAACGGACGGAGGATCAAGTCGGCGATTCTTAAAAAGAGATTACAAAATGTTGGTTTTGAATCATTATAATGTGTATGGATTGTTGCCCATGAATACTTTCACAATGACTTCCTCATGACAGAATCCATGAGGCTGCCCAGTTTCAGCATGTGGCAGAGTGAACGCAGACAGAAGCTGAGTAATCTAATATTAACTCAAGTCAGGGCAGGAAACAAGCATCCCTCAAATGGGAAAATGGTCAAAAATATCCCCTCTTGCAAAACACAAATCAATAGCAAGTAAATGAGTTGAAATTGGGTTAGGAATATCATATTATCATCCAAAATTCAATTGAATTATGGACTCAGACGCCAGCTGTTTACACTGATCCCTTAACTGAACTGGCGGCAAACTTCAGTCGCTCAAAACTCCAATCCTGTAGGATATCTCAAAGCAAACAAACCACAGGTCAGCTAATTGCAGTCAGGTGAACTAAGGAGCCCAAAGCGCTGCCAAACCAAGAGCCCAAGATGGAACCCATGTAAACACTTGGGGCTAGAATGCAGCGATGGGTGTGTGACACCACACACTGAACTCTACCGCTTCAATCAACCCACAAATCAAGCGCATGAATCCCTCTCTTCACCGTGACGTTCTTGGTACACTACCCCTGTTGTGCTCTTGTTTGCCGTTTGGCTGAAGAAAACCCCCTTCATACTGGGAGCATGAGGACTCTCTGGAATATCATCACCAGCTAATGACAAGTTAATGACGACGAGGCCGAGAAAACGACTGAAATTAGATTTTGACTGTTTATAGCACATCAACAGAAAATTGTCTTTATTCAATCACATCTCATTATTCTATAAAGTACAGTCCAACTGAGGCCATGCTACGGGGCCGCGTTATGACTCAATATTGACTTTGTACGTGAGGACTTTCGGTAAGTAAGAGCGCGACAGCTCTTTATCAAATCTCAGCCAGTGTGGAAATGAGTTAAGACATTAACACCGGGGGGATGGTTTCCATTTTAGCCCATAATTGTGTGTGTCAGTAGTAAATCCCTAGTTTTAGCTAGAAGACCCTTGCCCTCCAAACTAATGGCTTCCACACCGGAGGTTAAGGTTCTCAACCTGAATATGTTAACCTATAAAGAACCTCAGAGGGAAATGTCTTCTCAGCACTTCTTGGTAAAAGCCTATTTCCGTCCCCAAATTGATAAGTTTTAATTCATTTTGATGAAGGTGTCTTCTAATCTCTGGGGCCTTTGTGCGTATAATATGGATTGGGCACTTTGGCTCGGGGAGCTCACTCATGATGACAGAAAAGCCTCTTTGCACCGCAGCACAGGCCTGCTGTGACTTCTAACCCGGCCCTCCCTCGGGACAAACCCCGCACCACCACTCCTCCGCTCCCCCAAGTGCGCTGCCCTCGCTCTCCTCATGCCGGACCCCAGTGGGGATGACCGATTGATAGAAGTCTGGTGCAAGGGCAAGGGCCGTCCTCGCTAATTACACCAATGCAGCTCCAGAGTCAGGAGCCCCGAGCCTTTGACATCAGTTTCATATTGGTCTTTTGTTCCTTTGTTCCATAGTGACGTTGTACACTGGCTGCAGGCGTGTCCATTATAACTTCCTGCTCTCCTGAGCTGCATTGCATGCACCGAGTAGTCACTTGGCGCTTAAAGTCCAATATTTTCAATCTCAAAAAATTATTCCACTGTGTTTGGTGTTCAAACGTGTAATTTATTTGAGCTTATTATTTCCTTTCCCTCACACATAGGCGGACCACCATAATGGGGCTTGGTCCAGGAAGGCTTCCCACTTAACAAGTTATCTAAATTCAATAACACAGAAATCCCCAAACTAAGTGCACGCGTGGTGCAGCGCATTAGAGAGAGGTGACGCACACAGAGAGCCAGAAACCCATAAAAGCAGCTAGAGAAAAACAAACCTTTGGTCCAATAAAGAATATATTAGTAAAATTACGATGAAAAAAGTGAATTAGGGAAATCAAACACTGCACTGTAACTGGATTAACAGAACGTAGACTTTGGTTGGGCTTTGTGATATTTAAGAATATGTACTATTCTCTACCTGAAAGTTTGTTTAATTGGAGAAATAGCTTTGACATTCTTAGGATTCTTGCAAACAAAACCTTCAAATATCAGGATGTCTCATGGCTCATCATGAGACCTCTATCCGGGAAGCCTTTGTTAATGTATTCTGATTGGTAAAATCACTTAAACAGAACAGACAGTGTACTTATTATAGCCTGCAGATGTTCACAGGAGCAAGCTGTTTACTACCTCCAAAGTCTACAAAATCTGGACTTCCTCCCCCCCATAACAGTATGTATTTCAGCAATAAAAAAGGTTGTTTATATAGCAATCAGGTCATGAGCTGGAAAGCAGGGGAACGATTGCAGGAGGAGGAGAGAAAAAACCCCACTCAATCCCTCTTTAATAGAAAGCAGAGCAATGGCAGCTGACTGGGGTTCCATCGTAAAGACAAACAAGCATTAACTGGGATGTTTAAAGGCAACAACAGAGGGTTTTTATTTAATGTCTTAAAGCTTTAATTGGCGCCTCTGTTATTTCCTCTTCAAGGGACTGAGGGTAACAGTAACCCCAGTGTCAAGGTAGAGGGCCCCCACTGGCTGCGGTGACCCGGCAACTGGCTGCCCTCACCCAGCCTCTACATCTGTGATCTTTACCAATTGAGCTCAAGAGGCTACGCTCCCCTGGCCCCCAGCTGCCAACAAGGCAGGCCTCTCGGGCTAGGGCCTGGGAGCCTAATCGGCCTGGAAGGGCCCTGTCAACCACTCAGCCTCGGGGTCACATATGGAAGTGACTAAAGCTGTTCTAAGTCAACTGGGGACATTCATAAATTTCCAGACTGTTTCCATAAGCCAATAATTGACGAGAGCCACCTCTTCCTGCGAGTTGTGTCTGGGTGATATTATAGCACCAATTTAGCATTTCCACTTGCCGTCTCTCTTTCCCCTCTAAACAGGAAGTGGATATCTAAGGTAATGGTGGTAACTAGATTGCCCTCTAAACTGCCACAGGTTTAGGTCCCCTGGAGAATTAAGCTGGGGGGGGGGGGGGGGGGGGGGTAGACCCCCACCTCATGCAGAGGTTCAAATAATATGGATGTCAAAACTGCTTCTCCCGCCTTCTGGCATGATGCATCAGAAAAACATTTCAGTCAATGAACTTTGTGTACACCAACCATATGTGTGTGTGTGTGTGTGTGTCTCGCATGTCTCCCTTGTTTTAATGTGCTGAGGGTGGGATCCAATAGACAGACCGTGGAGCCAGTAAATCTGATACTCTCCTCGAGGAGAACAAGTGCTCCTTTATGCGAACGGTTTACAGCTCCATATGTATTTTCGATTCAGATTTATTTAGTCAGTTCTGTAAGACCCCTGAGGGATCCATAAGCCTTAGTGCTCCATCTCCACCTCTCTTGTTAGATTTACGTCCTACAACAACACAAACAAAACTCTTGTTTCTCCCTCAGGAGCCCAGCTGTGAATCAGAGCAGCTTCTATCCGAGCTAAACTCACCAAACAGGAAGGGAGGTGGGGGAGAAAGACAAAACGAGCTAAATTCACACCGTCTGGGCTGAACGAAGTAAGAGGAGACACAAGGGTTGGTGGGTGGAGGTGGGGATTGTTACAAAATGAGCAGAGAGCTTTATGGTGGGGACACATGCTAGCCAGTTCATAATCACGTTAAGAAGGGGACACAGTTTAGGGCCTTCAGCCGAGTGAGGCTAAGTGGGATTGATGGAACTGGCCGAAGATACTGAGCTCCGGCCCGGGCTCACATACAATATGATCTGGGCTTTACATAATCAAAGCCCTCCGTCCTTCCTTGCATTGTCTAGTCTGACATGTTGAAGGATGTGAAGAAGTCGGGTGCGGACAAAGGCCTCTCCCGGCTGGCCCATTAGCCAGAGAGAACGATGTCCAGAGCATTGGAGCATGTCCCCTGCTCTAGGGTGGGGGGCTGTTTTATTAATGAGCCAATTGAATGAGTGCAGGCTGGGGGCTGGTCACTGCTGACTGTAGGAAGCACCTTGGGCGGCCAGGCTGGTGAGTGAGCGTGGCTGGGAGTCAGAGGACCGATCCCTGCAGGGGCCCCAGCCAGTAATGTACTCCCTGGCGGTCCTCAGTGGAGGCACATTTGACAAATGGACTCCTTTAGCAGAGCTGTGCCGGGGGGATCTGGGCTCTGGTGTTGGCTCATGGCTGGTTTACCTGCCCACCGCTATGCTCGCTTCTTCATCTGCACTGCCTCCCCTGAGCTCAGACAGCTACTGACTGATAATGAGGCCATGTACACATGAATGGATGGGCCAGGCTAAAGACACACAAACGTGCCAGCACACACACACACACACACACACACACTTAGAGACAGCGAGGCTGTGCTGAGATAGGCAGGGCTGGTGGGCGTACAGTATGTTGTTAGTAGCATTGTGTTGGAACTGCTACTGTGCTGCCTGTGATGAATTACAGCGGAACATTGGCAAAGAAAAACTTGCACTATCTTTGGAATACAGGGTAACAAAGGGAGGTTAAGGCAATATGCTAGCATCGGTCATAAGTCAATTTCTGTATAAATGTTTGACAAAGCAAAGCACATTACAAAAACGTTTTGGCAATTTGCAGAGATTTGATTTGGTTTTGGAAAACATTTTCAAATGTTTTGTGTTGACAGTTAATTTCCTCCTGAATTCCACGTGTCAAGTCTAAATCAGACAGAAACAGGCAGTCGGCGCTTTGGCATTTGCGGCACAGTCCCTTCACACAGATTAAACTTTTGTTGACATTTATCCAGCACAAAAAAATAATAATAATCCAATCTTAAATGGACTTTCTTTCTTTCTTTTTCTTGGGCAAACAATCGCTTGTTTTCCAGTGTGGTGGCAGATGCTGAGGTGGGAGACAAGCATCGCGACAGATCTGGATGTGTGTAAACAAGGAGCTGAGTGCATTTGTGTTTTCTTCATGCGGTGCCGGATTGTGACAAATTCCAGAGCAAGTCTCTAGTGAGTCCCACCGCTTTGGTGTCAGCACTGAGCGGCTGTCTGCGCGTGATGGAGCCGCGAAGCCGCCGAGCGCCGCGGCCTCCCTTGGGATGCGCGCCGAACAAGATGTCGCCTGTCAAGCGGGGAACATTTGAAAATAAATAACATCAATGATGATTTCAGTTTACTTGTCACAAGCGTGCGCGCTTTGAGAAGTGATGCCATCACTCTGCCGGGGATGCAATCGCTCCTGCCCCCCCTAACCACCACCCCCACCCCTTCAGAGACGGGCCTCGGCTGCCACGCGCTCCATTTCCTATTCAGATTCAACATCAATCTGTTGGAGGCTCCAGATATCAGTCTTAACAAGCTCCACGGCGAGACGTGTGCAGTGATCATTCATTAGAGCAACAACAACAATGGCGGATTATTCAGTAGCCCTTCTCTAAATATTTAAACATATCTGCTCTCAGTGGGCAAGCTACTTCTATTACCCCGGCCAACCTGCATGCACATAATAGATGATTCTATGCACTCTGCTACACACAGTGACGACAAAACATTTTGCAGTACTTGCACCAGTATGAATGGCTTTAGGCATTTTGGGAACTCATATCCTTCTAATCTGTGTTATATTGAATTGTTAAGGGAAATTTATAGCCTCGTGTATTCAACGAAAATGTCAAATGCCAAGACCAATAATTACACCAACAATTCCAAGGACAATTTATTAGCCTCGACTGGAACTCAGTTTGTTCAATAACTCAAAGCAAAAGGACAGGTGAGACCATTCATCAGATACCAGAGTGTGTATGTGTGTGTGTGTGTGTGTGTGTGTGCGTGTATGCATGCCTATGCACTCATTTGGCCTCAGCACATTGGAACGAAGCCCAGCAGGGGAGCCAGAACCGATTGGAGTCTCAAAAAAGACCAAAGAGCACTTGTAACACAAAGAGTTTCATCTCAGCTCCTTAAGGAGAACCATCTGTTGTAAGGCAGCCTCTCTCTCTCTCTCTCTCTGCAGCTCTATGGTCGATCGTAGGTCAAGAGCAGGAAAACAAATGTGCACTGTGCACATGTGTCTGTCTGTCTGCCATTCCTCCAGCCAGAGATTACATATCAGAATGCTGTTTTGGCAGAGCCGCGGCAGTGAGGGGGGGGAGGTCCCCGAGGTATGGAGGAAAGATCCGACTTCCTTAGAAAGGCATCATAAATTGTTTGCAGAACGTTCTTCTCTTGGAGACCGGGGCTCATCCCTCGCCGATGGAGACCGTGAGGAGGGGAGGTGTTGAGAAAATGCAGAGGGAGTGGAAAATGTGGGGAGTTTAAGCATCTGGGCTTGGCGAGGCTAGGATGTCTGAACGCAAAGGTTTGTCAAGACCGGTGATCCCACCAGCCCATGAACACTCTGGGCAACACATGCAACAGACAGGTGGAGCTGAGGTCTTCATTTACAGCCAGCATATGAGTGTGTGCCATGGTCTTCCATCAACCTCCATGCCCCTCAATGTCTTCCTATGTCCCAGGTAGCCTGCACAAAGTGAATCAACCTCTCGCTGTGCACCTCAGAGCCGCAGGCCTCTAATGCATCCACGTCTTTCCCTCTCACTCAGCACATACAGCGTCTGCCTTTGATTTGAGGCCGCTCTGAGGGCTGATCGATCACAGTTTAAAGGCGCCTAATCAGGAACAGGAAGGAGGGACGAATAAAATCATACATCACGGCTCTCTGGCTGCCGGCCTGCTGCTGGCCTCTCTGCCCTGCTTTCTCTCTCTTTCCTCTTTCACTCTCACAACTGGCCTTCGTGTCGAGAAACAACCAGAAGCACTAAGAGCAACTCTTTGCATAGAGAAGAAGACACGGGGGGCAGGATCCGCCAAGAAAACCCCCCAAAGCGCAAGACGACAAGCAAGAAAGAAAGAATGCACAAATACTTCTCACGAGATGGTGTGGTCCAGTTCAAGAGCAATCTGAAACACTAATGTCACCTTGTTTCATCCTCCTGTAGTGTCGTCTGCAGGAGAACCACCGCACAATGCCACCTCAGAGGGTTAAAATACATTCTTCATTTCAGCTCCAGTTTCAGTAGATGTCAGCTACCGACATGAGGAAGGCATGTACAGAGGGAAAGAGGGAGTGAGAGGAGTGAAAGAAAAGAGAGTAGTTGGGAGCATGTGAAGCAGAAACCCAGAAGCCCTCCCGTCACTTGTGGCCTGGCGGAGCTTTTTATCTATGCCTTCTCAGATGGAGTCATGTCAGGAGTGGAGAGCAGGAAAGAGGGTTAATGAGCAGCATTGACTGCTATCAGCCCCGACAGTGCCTAGGCCCCTGGCCTTCATGAAAAAATCATATCCTTTCACCCTAATTAAAAGGCAATGCCTTTACCTGGAGGGTGACCCCTCTGAACCTGCCTCTTCTCCCTTTTAACAACCCCCACCCCCACTTCTCCTCACCTCCAATCTGTCCATCTTGTGACTCCTTTTCTTTCTTGGTACAGATCCCAGGAGAATGCTAGGCCGGAACTTATTTCCCCACCAAAAATTAGGAAACACTCTGGCTCAAAGAACCGGCTGAATAGTCCCAGAGTGGACGGATGCATCCATCCCACCGCCCTGTTCCATCATGTTCCCCGCTTGTGGGAATAATTGGCTTGTTTCGTGATGCTGGGGACTCATTGCTGATTTGGAAGGCCGTCTTATTGGATTACTAAAGAGAGCAGAGAACAAGGCCCTGTATCCCCGAATTCCCCTTCATCAGTCCACGCCCCCCCCCCCCCCCCCCTTCAAAGTACGATGCAACAAAATAGCCACAGCAGGCATTATTAATGAACTAGAATGGGCGAGGAAGGAGGAGCTCATTTCTTATTTATGAGACGCTAACCAACTGGCAACCTCCCTGATAGTCCTATTAATGATCTTTAGTGGCCCTCAGGCCATTCCATCTCCCTCTCTCTTTCCCACTACCTGTCTCCCGGCCCTGCTCACGTCCCGCCCGCCCTCCAGCCCGCCGGCCCGCCCGCCCGCCCCCCTCACTTTGCAAAACCCCCGATGCTGGCCTTCGTCTCGTAACGTGGCAGGATTGAAGCAGGGCGGGGGCAGCGGGGGGTGGAGGGGTGGGGATGGGAGCTGGTGCAGGCCTGTAATTTGTGCAGGGGATTTAGACATTACAGGGGGAAAAAGGGCTCCCTTGGGACCAGGCAGTTGATCAGCCGTGGCCCCGGTGGAGCAAGCCAGACAAATAACAAATGACAGCTCTGTGATTAAATCAAACCTTCTACTTTAAGTGTTGAAGTATCTGCCTGTCACTAACAATCTAGGGCTTGTTAAAGCTCCCATCCCCTCCTCCCCCACTTAAGAGCCCTGCCTCCCTCCTGCTGCGGACTCCCATCAAGCTCCTATCCCCTCCTCATCCTCAAGACTACCCCCCTACCTTCCTCTACCCCCAAAACACATCAATCAAACAGCTCCCTCTGGACACCCCCCCACCCCCCGTACTCCTGGCTAGCCATCTACTCTCAGGAGAATGTATGAAGTGACACACACACACACACACACACACACACACACCCTGCATACAAAAATCTTATAAGAGAAGAACATTCCCAACCTCATGCAAAATGGATACGATGGCTAATGCAGTGGAATAAAATAATGAAATTATCACTATCTATCTGAATCCACAGCAGGACGGCACTGCACCATTGAGAGCCATACAATCAACCAACAGAGTTCAGTTATAGTTCAATAGCAGCATCATATACACGCTCATAATGGCTTTTCTATCGATAAACCTATGTGAATATTCATCGGTCTAAGTGCTCATTAAGGCCAACCAGTAAATAATTCTAAATCTTTTCCCGCTGTTATTGGGGTACACTTCAGTACATTTGAATGACACTATTATGAAGAGCTGCCGACCATCAGTTGCCTGGCTTTGAACTAGATGCTGCATGTGTCTGTGCACAGACTTACTTCACTCAGAATGTTTCTTTAAACAGTCCAGCTGGAAATGTAGCCTTCAGGCAAGTGGAAAGGTGACTGTTCAAACAATATATTGAATATAACCCCTTTACAATTAAATGTAAACAAAATATCAATATCCCATAAAAAAGCACCTTAATACAGACTAGCGAGCACTTTGTTCACTTCAAATCTGATTTAAAACCAATGAATAAAAAAAGGCTGAATGTTTTATCACCGGCAGGTTTGAGGAAACTCCTGGTCGTGAGTGTTTCGGTTCCTTCGTCCTCCATGTTGTTTGATTGCACAACCTGTTGGTGAGTCAAAATGGCCTCCGATGACATTAACACGCTGCGTGACGCTGCGCTCTCCTCCGTATCCCGGTAGCCTTTTCACACAACATTAACATCATCGCGCCTCGCGGCCACAGAAGCTGCCTGCGCCAGGGAGCGACACGCTGGGATTCAAACTGGGGCCACTGGGAGGACGGGTTGGAGCGCCGCACCATTTATGATTCTCATCAAAGCCAGTGTTTTCCCATCACCACTGGCCTCTAACTCCATCGGCAGATTAGATTGTTTGCTGGGATAAATGCAGACGCCATTAACCCCCGCGGTGGAGCACGTCTACCTTCAACAGTGAACGCCACCGATTTACAACAAGTGACCACAAAGGAATGAGGAACAGGAAGAGCCTGGTGAGGGAAGTCAGCTGACCTGCTAACATGCCTGGCTGCCGAGCATGCTCCGCTGCATGTTGGGCAGGCTGCTCATGTCTGAACGGTGACATGATTTAAAGCTAAATTAGTATTCATCACACCAGTCACAAGCCATTAATCTAATATCCCCAACATGAAATGATATGCAAATTGCTGCCCATTGTAATGCTGTACCATGCGTAAACGCTTCAAAATGGCTACTGCTACATCTGCACGGCAAGTTCTGTAGCAGTAGTGGAGAAATGTAGACAGCCTGCCTTGTGTTCAAATGAAAACGTATGTATGTATGTATGTGTATGTGTGTATATATACACTCATAGTTGTAGTATTTACCATGATTTGGTAGCTTTAAAGTTTCACTTTGGGCTAGGAGTCCACTCACATTCCCAAAAAGGCTAAATGTCTTCTATTAGAACATGAGTTTTTCTGTTTAACCTCCATCATTCAGCACATGTTCGTCTGCTAAGTATAAGCTTGGAATGATGTAACCAATGGCCTGTCTAATGTACGGAAAGAGCCATCATTACATGTACAGCATATTGTATGTTGATCATTAACGACCATTCAGAGAAAAATGACAACAATTTTAGGCTAGGTTAATAAAAAAAATCAAATAAAAAAAAGTCAACATTGGCAGCTGGATTGTGATTTTTGTGGCTGCTTTTCTAACTGTGCTTAATGTTTCTAAACTGGTTTAATGAACAGAAACAGAACAACGGGACCATTTTGGATGGAAATGGACCATATTATGTCAGTCATTCACATCTGCTCTACAGCAAACAGCAATTCTCTCTCTCTCTCTCTCTCTCTCTCTCTCTCTCTCTCTCTCTCTCACTCACTCACCCACTCACTCAAATGGCAGCACAGAAGCGATGTGCCAAAGAGTCAAGCCAATCATTTTGTGATCACAGACATGTCAGAGGAGCAGTGATTAAACACATTGATAAATTAGAAAATCAGGAAAATTGAGATTTTAGTGTTCCTTTACATTTAATAATTAAGAAAAAGCTGGTGTTTGATGACATCATCATCATCATCATCAGATGACACTGCTTGTGGCTCCACTTTGTCACTGTTTTTACTGAGCCAAGTCTTCTGGGATGTCTTCCCTGACGTGATATTGATTTGGCTGACATTGATGTGCTAAATACACAGTGGAAGTGGACATCGTCATCATGATGTCACCCATTGGTTTGGGGACTACAGGTTCGAAGACTTGATTTTGGCATTCAAGATGGCGACGGCCCAACCACAAGCTCATGTTTATAATGTTTACTGAGAGAATCAACTTCCATGTACCAGACTTGTCCTTGAGTCGCCGATGGCCAGTTGGGAGAAAAGCAGCATTGGTTCCACTTCTCAGAAGCGGAGGTTCCCGCCTGGCTAAGACTCACACACATCACACCTACTGCACGGGAGAAACCAGGACGGTCTCCGGGAGGTATCACTCATGTAAATATTGACCTCCATAATGATTAGATATTGACAGTGAAATCCTGTTGTTGACCAATATTTAGACTTTGAGCTCGTCAACTGAACATGAACACGCCCTGTTTTACCTAGATGGTAAAAACAAACACACCTCCTGGTGGGTTTTTCACGCCTCGCCGAGGTAAAAGGACACCGGAGGACAATTGTTCCTGGCGCCATGCCCGGCTGTGAGGCGGAGGCCGGGGTCTGAGCCGTATCAGGGAATATGCCTGGTGACAGATGCTCGGGAGACACAGGCCACGGCGGAGGTCCAGGGAGAGCAATTAGCACAAACGAAGCGGCTATGTTGTTAGCTGGTCTTTATTAGCCTCAGTGATCAGTTCAGAGGCCATTAGTCTCCTGTGATGACTTCCCTGCTTGGCTCGGCCATTACTGGCATTTGTTATTGGACATGTACACTCTTTCAAGGTGGAGGCTAACGTTCTGCTTTCCGGTCGTAGAGTTTAGAAAGCAGGTACTTGCTGATGCTCATTAACAATGCTATTGGCAGGATGCAGTTTGGTGATTACACATTGAAGAGCAAAACAATATACAATGAGATTTGAGAACAAATGATGTGTTTGTATTCTTAGTATTTGCTATTCTTTGATGTTTTTGGCATGAAAAAGACAAAGACATGCCATATTTTATTAGCATAATTACTGCCTTAATTGAATTTCTTTTACCATTGTCATTAATTGTTCAAGTGGAAACGCTTCAAATAAAGACTAGATCTGTGGGGGTTTCAAGGTTGCATGAAAATGTGTCAAATCTACAGCATATAATGTTTTCTAAGAGCAGCTTTAATCTGTCAAAACAGACTCTGGCAGTGATAATAAAAATACCTTTTTTTACCCCCAGGCCTTGGTCCAAAGAGGGTCAAGGGTCATGTCTTTGTGTTTGAAGAGATGAATTAATTTGCTGCACAGGGTCCAATTCAGTGCTTTCTTTTCATTATTTATGAGTTATTTGTTGAGTGAACAAGCTTCCTGCTCTGACCTGTTCCTTATCGTCAAGCAGATCATTCTCAATAGAAAATAGGCGATCATTTAGTAGGGAGTGATGGTGTGAGTGACTACCAGAGCAACCAGCCGTCACTGCCTTCTGTTCACCTGCTTCTGCTTTGTGTTATTATTTATTCTTGTAGTACCATGTCTACTCCAACATGCCCAACGTGGTGGGAATGGTTGCACGTCTTGCTCTGTACCGCCTGTGATATCGCTGTCTTGCAGAGGGCTCCGGGACATCTCCTTGTACACCTCTCTTCTCTGTCCTGTGTTGCATGCTGGGAAAGAGCCGCCCTGCATGTTGTTCCTCTCCTTTGCTCGGGCCCTGAGAGACTTCCCTGCTAATGTTCCCCTCCTGTTTTACAGCAGTATTTCCTGGAACAGCCCCCCTACTAGTCATCAGATGCTACATTAAGGGAGCACTCTGAAGTCTTCCTCCACCACTAAGGGCCCCTGATAAATAACTTATGGGCGAGAGGATTCAAAACATCTCTCCTATTACTAGCCTCGATTCATTTTTTTACAGTCCCCCGAGCCCTCCATCTGTCCTGCACTTCAAACGCATGTGAACGCTCTGAGATGCTTTCCCTAGTCTATCCTATGGGATCCATGTGAAGGTAGAGAAGGGAGGCGGGTGTGTGGGGGGGTGGGAGGAAAGGAAAGGAACATGACAGAGCCAGGAGCTGTGAGCGGCAGAATGTGCCGAAAGCATCACCTTCCCTTTCTGACTATTCTCCACGGAGGTGAAGAAAGAAAGCATTTGAAGGAGCGGGAGAGGAGGAGGGAAAGATTTGCGGTTAAAGCGGCATTGTCCGGCTCGGAGCTGCCACTCTGTCAAATTATAACACGTCCAACAACTCAGCTTTTTCTCATTCGCAATCACAAATTAGTCCATTAGGCTGTCGGCAGCCTGTCCCTTCTCTTTTCTGTGCTGCGAGGGGATGTGTGTGTGTGTGTGTGTGTGTGTGTGTGTGTGTGTGTCTGTGTGTGTCTGTGGATCCATAAGGGTGGGCAGATGGGAGGGGACCTTTCCTGGGCGGGAGATGGCAGTTTTAAGCCACATAACGAGACAAACAAGCAAACCAACAGTTGTAATTTGATGTGATGTTGACAGTAATTGTCTTTGATGCGCGAGGGTGGAACGGGGGCGCGGTGGGTTGGCCTTCAACGGGGTAGTTATGGAATATAAATTGGGGCTGCCTATTTTCTTGAGGTATGAAAAAAAAAAATCCATGTGCCCATTTCTTTCCGTGAGAGCCATCACGACGGCGTTTTAGTCAACCGCCCTATCACCTTAAATGGATTTTAAATTAGCGGTGAGAGCACGGCTAACAACAGCGTCTCTGCTGAAAAGGAGCCACTCTGCGGAGAGAAGCATATATATCAGACATGTATGGATTTTGATGGAGTGAAGATTGCTTTCACCGATCCCTTTTATTGAGACCATTATTTCTTCCCCAGTTTTTGAATCAGGTCCATTCACATTTCACGTAAATGCAATTTGAGCTCATGATCAAAGACGCGCATGAGACCAATAGTGTAGAGTAACAGGGAGACACTTCATTCAAAAAGGTGCTGATCTTATTTTACTAACATCACTATAAATCACATGACATTTCATTATGACGCCTTCTCCCCAAATGAATCAGCGTGACTTCCATTAAACGTTTTCTACAGCCTCAAGGTGGCAGCTCTCCTGTGGGCCTCAAAGGAAGTATATCCTGATGAAGATTACTATACATATATGCAATTTGGGCTTCGACTTGGTATTCCATTCACACTAAATCCAATTGCATCTCCCTTCTGGCCACTAGTGCAGCCAGTTAGTAAATGTCAATGGCTTGAACTGTAGCCTGTAGATCTGGGTGGAAAGCACAACCACAGTGTCTTGAATTAATAAGGCTGGTTTCATTTTATCACTAGGAGAGTACAGCTAATGAAATCATGCAGGAATTAAGTTGTTTAAGCGCTGAACTCTGGTTCTTGGCGGACGATAATGAGCATGCTATGCGGGAACCCCCCCTCCAACCTCCTTAGTGTATGTGGAGCTACCAACATCGCTTTCATCCAGCCGATCTACAAAAAAGAAAAAAAGGACACAAGCAAGTCTTTCAAAGGACAAATACGGAGTGGGGGGTTTGGGGGGAGCCAGGGTGAACTTAACAAGCAGGGATCTTACACATTTAAAGGTACTGCTAAAAATTTATGGAGGCATGTTTGGACGGGGGCCACGGCGAACAGCTTGGCCAGCTGAGCAACATCACAGCGGGACGCCTAATAAGCTCTGTGCAATTTTTCACCCCATATTTTATCAATAAAAAAGCAGTTTAAACAGTCTCCCCCCCGAACCGCAGCCGCTGCACTGCCTGCCATCTGGAGCCCTCTTTCATTTTATAATCCAACTGTCATTAAAATGCTTCTTGGCAGTTTACAGCTCGTTCCCCCTGTGCAGATGTGGAAGCGATCTTCAGACAGGGCCCTCTGATCAAAGTGTTCGCTGCTGTCAGACCCAACACTTACCACCCTCAGGCTACCTTCCAGTCCGATCCAGACTTAATGCCTCCCATTATTTATTTATTTCCACACTTCTCCATTTATCAGGTGCACCATGGTCAGCTCCAGCAGCTGGCACATTGTTGCCGAGAGGTTATAGAAGCAGGCTTGGGACCATACAGGATATTAATCGTGTATCGCGATAAAAAAAACACCCACATTAAGATGATCGTGGGAAATCTCCATTATCGGGATAATCGTAAAGATCGTCATGAGTGACTTGAAAAAGCTGTCCAGCTCACTGTCATGATCGACGAGTGAAAATTATATTATATAGCCTGTTCAAAAAATGTATTTATGCAGGAAACCTGAGATTTATGACCATCTGATTTAAGATTATTCGATTTTTCATTAAAATCGTGTTCACTAATAAAAAGATGTATCTGTGATCCCATAAAATATTTGCCTCTTTATTAAATGTAAAGTGATTCCAGTATGTTTTAGTGCCATTTCAGAGTTTTAAGCATACTTTGATGATTATGGGGATAATATAGTGAATGGCTATCATCAAACCCAGAGGTGTCAGGTTGGAAATGACGGTGCTGTTAAATTAGGTTTGCTCAATTAACTGGTGGAGTTAACCGTAACATGGCTAGAAGGTAAGAATAACAAGAAGCCAAGCCACTCAAACCTCACATACTGTGTTGATGTTGGCTGGCTGGTCGCAATGGGCTGAAGATGTTTTCAGAAAAAAATGACACAAATTAAGATCAACTTTCAACTCAAAGGCCCTGATTTATTTCCAATAGAAGGTCCATTAGCTCAAGATGAAATATGTATCGTCTGAGTTCGACTTCACTGTGGCATTCTGTCAACAAATGTGCTCCGACTGAAATGATGTCAACACAAAGCACTGCTTCCCCATCTGCAGGATGTGGTTTTAATTGATTTTGTTTTTTTCGCTCGTAAAAAAAAAAACACCACAAAAACCCAACTCTACCAAACACCACGAGTGAACAATCCTCTGGCCTGCCGACGCAACAACAAACACTTGAAAAAGGGCTCCCATATACCCTGGCTATAAGTCACTAACAAGAGATACATGAAGCTTTGAAGACCTGATACCAGCGTTCCTGGCAAGCGGACACAGGTGATGGCGGGAGGTCAACCCGCCGGCAGTGTCGGTGTATCATATCACGCTGCCACATTCGCGTGTGCACGTGCATGACTTGCAGGGCGTGCGGCGACCTGCGGCCCTTCTCGCTGATGTGGCGCGGCACGAATGGCGTTAATGCTCCGACCGGGTGTTGATTGAGCTCCCCTAAAGCCAGTGACGCATGTTGCCTTTGTTTGGCAGCCATCCCGGTGAAGGAACCGGGGCCATATTCCGCCTGTCAGTGCCATGTGTTCACTCTCTTCGGAGCACAGCGGCTGATGCCACTCAAACCCCCCCGCCTGCCACCTCCTGGCATCTCCGTGGGCACCCCAGGCCTAGCAGGTCTGCACTAATGAAGTCAAATTAATTTAATGGATGCCCATGCCGCCTGCGTCTGTGCTGCTTGGCGGGGTGGGGGGGGGGTAATGCTGGTCTCCGGACCTCGTGTATACCCCAAGAGCTGCTGCTGTACGTCTTCTGGGTGTCAAGCCCCGGACTGAAGCACGGCAGCCTCGGCTGCTCCACCGCGTCCCTGCTAGGAACTGGGAATGGATCTTCCGTGCCGATGAAAACCAAAGTGGCACGGCGAGTTCTCCAGTTAATTTCAGAGAGGGACCAGGTGTGTCCACTAATTAAAGCTCACTGAAAAAGGCGAGGGAAAAAATAACTGGCAAATGAACGTGAGTGACAGCCGTCGTTAATACCTGCTTCCCGCTGCCCCCCTGAGCCCAAAAATCCCCCTGTTAACTTTTATGGAGCACCCTTTGATACAATAATTATTTTTTCCCTGTAATCTTTCAAGCCCTGTACCTTTTCCCCTGGCTGGTGGAGATCAAAGCCGGCCGGCTTTTTTGCACATAAGGAACTGCAGAGGCTGGGGTTTCTGGCTTAATTGAAGGCAGCTGGCCCCTGTGTGTGTTTGGGCCTGATCTCAGCGCGCTCTCCGGGGTTCTTGGCTTTCCACATCACATACACATTCACCCACAGAAAAAAAGTTCCCCCCAGAGCCCCAAGTGACGTGGGGCCTGCAGGGCTTGAGGTCTGGCAGTCTCCAGCCCATCCACAGGCATCCGAGTGTTTAGATTGACTTGGGGATACTCAAGTGGTTAGCGAGAAAGACGGGATATGTTTCTCTCCGTGGGTGGGAGGGACTCGGACTCAGCGCTCACTTCCTCCTCTGTCCATCATCACCGTTATGAGCGCCGCCGATGATCCTCCACATGAAGGCCAAGGCTGCGGCTTCATGAGGAAATATTTGGAGACAGACTACAGGCCTCGAAGGAATAACAATGGCCAGTGACTTCATGATAAATGTGTGTCTATTTTCCTTGTTAAATGTTCTACTAAAAAACTAGCGTGCTACTTAGCTGACTGGACTCTTTGTCTGAGGAGGGAATTAAGGCTCTCTAAACATTCTTTTCACAGCCACAGTGGACCTAAGCTCCATTTGCTGATGTATTCCTGGCCTAAGAGGAAGCGACGCTTCTTTAGGGAAACATGATCCCCAATGGCACTGATTCCATATAACAACAGGGAATTCTATATTTATCCCTGATCGCATATGCCCTTTGTTGTGGAGGAAAAGCAAGTCCTCTTGCATTAGGAAGTCTTGTACAGACAAGCCAAGGCTGGGACAGACACGAGTCTTGGTGCGCCAGCTCTAAACGCAGGCCTGTCTGTCTTGGATTTCCAGTCAGAAGAAATGTGTAAGTAATTACAGTCCAACCATGTTTATTGAATAAAAACCCACTTAGACATTATGTTTATGCACGATCAGAAACACTCAAATCTTACATCCACATACACAAAAAAACATTTGTGCCGCTTTTTTCCCTTCTCTCTCTTTCCACAGAACTTCTGCACCCAATGTGGAGTCAATTTAACTTTTATTACTCGTGTGGAAAAATGTATATAGTGCTGGGATTGTTATTCAAACACAGGCCACTTGAAACACAGTGAATGGCGTGGCTCCGGAGCCAGTGGACACGCTGGTGCAGGGTTAGTCAGTTTAGCTGCCTGTTTAACTCGACGACTGCATTCGGATTCCTCCCGGGGCTGTTATGATATACCTGCTATTAAGTGGATGTGCATTAACCGCTGTAAAAGCAGCATCATTCAAAACACATTACGCTTGAAGCGACTTTGGGTTCATTAGGTTAAGCAGGTTTTTATGTTTGATATTAAGTTTTGCAATTGAATTACTTTGAAAGGTTATGCAACCAATAAGAGCTGCAGCCCTCTTAACATTACACCGTCATCTTAATTTATGCAAATGTTGGCTGTATTGATAATGCCATATTAAAGGAAAGACATTTTGACTCTCATTTGGATTACTATAATGATTTGCCATCATATGGCATATCAAATATATATATATAAAACAGTTGTGGCACCGCAGTCGGAGAAAATACGTCACAGCTTGTCTCGTTTGATGAGTCATGCTTTCTCTTTCAATGGATTTCTGAAGTGACGAGATGTTGTGCGATGGAGTGTTTCACGTGTCCGCCGCTGGAGAACCGTCCAACTACAGAACCTGAGCTCTCGGGTGGGAAACAATAGTGTTTGAGTTGGAAAAAAACATCTCTAAAACAGATCTGGTTCAGGTGGAGGGAAAAAACACACAGCGGAACCTGGTGTTCATCAGGGCGACAATAAGTCCCTGGATAACAACCATCAGGAGCTGCTGAACGTGGCCGAGTGGTGACAGGATTTTGTCAGAGCGTAAGCAGAGCGCTGGCGTTTCAAAGAGCGAGGGCAGGGCTCGCGTTCTGAACGGAACAAAGGGACGACTATTTGTTCTGCCGTTCTCTGCCAACACAAACAGCTTCGCTGAGAGGAGGTGGTAAGTGAAAAAAGATTACAGTCTTGATGTTATGTTTTCACACCTCCTCTGCTCCGAGTGGCTGGCGAGCTTTTTTTCCCTTGCCACAACCCTTGTATTTTCATCTGCAATGCCAACATCACTTATAACCTTTAAAGAAAGAATCTGCAGTGGGCAATTGGGCGCCACATCAATGACGCCGCCGCCGTGACGACTGTCCCTGCATTGCTGTATGACATGCATCGCAAGTGACAAGCAGTCTTCGCTGATGTCAGTCGGCTGTGTCTGCCGGCCGGCCCCGCAGACGCTCTGAGTCCCCCTCTCCCCCTCTGTCATCACGCCTCTTCTTCCCAACATGCACCGGGGCATTGCTTTCGCCGACGGAGCGCTCGCTTCCCTCCAAGCGCACAAACACATATCGCATAAGACTCGAGGCGGCCTCCCTCACTTCAGAGAGTAATCCAAATGTGCTCCCTGATCACCGCATAGTTGGGCTCCAAATGTACAACAGATGTCTCTCTTGACAACCACAAAAAGAAACATTAGCCTTGGGAGCGCACGTGATCCGGAGCTCACCAGAAATGAGCGCACGTTGCAAACAGCTCACTATAAATTAAAGAGATAAACGTTTCCAGGTTGGTTGGAATAGCGGGATGTGAGGAACATCATGAGCTGGTTATTGTTGGCCAGAGTTAGAAGTTCTCACCTTAAAAGTTCATTATGGCATTCTTAACATTCACCATTAAACTTAGCGGAGGCTAGTCTTAAAGAGTGACATGATACATCACCTGATCAGCCCCCCTTTTTAGGTTGGTTCACTTTTCAGACTTTCAGTCACAAAGTGAAAACTGAAGTAAACAGAGGCAACTGAGTGATAGAAAGGAGGGAGGGAGGGAGACAAAGACAAACGCAAGACGAGAAAAATGACATCTCCATATTAAGGCCTGTGTTGCCGGTGTCAGTTCTAATTTCACAGTGCCTGTGGGGAGCTGAATGCAACCAGTCAGCTCCGGTCTCATCTCGTTCCTCCTCCATTTTGAATCAGGGCCGGTGATTCCCAGCTGGGGGGGGGGGGGGGGGGGGGGGGGGTGATATTACTGGCAAATTGGTTTTAGATTAAAGGAGGTGGCAATGCATTCTGCTTTCTCAGCTCTTTCCCAGGTGCACTTAATCTAATTCCATTAAAGAGATGAGGACGGATGATCACTGATGTCGAAACATTAAGCCGGACCATTTTTCCCGTCCGTAAAGGAAAAACGTTGAGGTTGTCGGCGTCCTGGTGGGTGGCCTGTTTGTTATTGAATATGATGACTCTTAGAGACCAATCTGGATCGAGCCAAGCAGCAGGCGAGGGGGGACATACCTACATGAATATATATTACTACGACTGTTTTACTTATCCCAGATCGCGACGGGGGGGGACTGACAACGCTGGTAAAGACAGATAGAGAGCAGGCAGTAAATAAAAATAGCAGGAGGATGAGGATTCAAAGAAAACACAGAGGTGAGGGCTGTGATGGTGTCGGGCGTGTTTGACATCCCTGTGGCGTTTTTTTTGGTGCGGGTGTGCGGCTAACTTCACAGGCCGTGCCCGACCAAACACACGAGCTCGGGAGGATACCACCAGCTGACGAGCCATTACGATAAGCCGGTAGAGACACTCCGACGCGGCGATATGGCATTCATTCTGCACAGCGGGAAAGATAAGGGGGTAGAGAAGGAATTAATGTGTCAATCAGAGCCTGCGCGCCGCCCCGGCAGATGAGTACACCGGGGCCATAAAAGAGCTCATAGACAGGATGTGGTAATGGTCCTCGGAGACTCCCCCGGAGACAGATACACTTTCTGCTGAGTGACTGCTCGGCAAATAGGACCAAATAGAATTAGCCGACCTGGGTGTCCTCCGCTGTGGCTATGGTGATGTGGCGGCGGTGGTGGCGACGCGCCTGACATGAGGCTGTTGTGTTAAGGGCTGCGGGGAATATAGGCGGCTCATGCTAACATTCTGCACACAGACAGACAGCCACTGTATTATTTGTGAACACAGAGGAAATTGGAGGAGCCAGCGAGGATGGAAAAGTGGGGCCTAATGGAGATAGGATGACACTTCAGCAGAGTGGACGGACAAACCAAGAAGGATAAATCCCGCTCTGTTTCGTTCTCAGCCTCTCCAATGAAAGAAAATGACCGCTTTGACTTGGAGTATCTCAGACATGTCCGAGGTTGACAGCATCGGCTGGTTGATAGATTACAGGAAAAGGAGAGAGAGAATTCATTTTCAGCATGTGGAGCAGTGGAAAGGACGCCTTAAATCAGACACGCGTTGGGACGGATCAAACACACCACGTTCTTGTCACGCTTGTTGCCAATTCGCCGGACCTAAGACAAGTTAACCAGATTGGAAGTACGTCGCTCCCAGAAAGAAAGCCACCCTTATGAGCCAAACAAAAATATCTAACGAGTGAATAACACGTCTCATTCACATTTATATCAAACGCTGTCCTTGTGACATCTTATCGCCGATATCGCCATTACACAAGCGCAGCCATTCATTTCAAAACATTTTGTGAAACACTAAACAGCTAACATGGGCTCTGAGGCATGTAAGGCTTTTTTTTACTCGGTCGAACAGTCATTTAGTGGCACAAAGTAATTGGATCAAGAATGAAGAACGAATGACGTTTTCCCAGTTCCATAGTATGACTTCAAACAGGCTTGAATACACTTAAACTCTGTTTTTCCAAATCATTTACCCAACTTGCTTAGTTCCTCCCTGAGCATCTGCTCTAGCACATCAATGCCCAATAACAATAAAGACTGTTATTAATCCACAAGACTTCCTTAATAACCGCATGTGGCTTTTACCCCCAGGGTGCAAACGTAAGTGAGGCAATTCAAGGTCAAGACTGGGTTTTTTTTGTTTTTAAAGAACACTGAATACTTCACATTGTCAAACATCCTGTAAACTTAGACATCAGATGACAGGCCTTCCAGGAAGACATGCCATCGATGAGAACGCAACACCTACAGTCTGACCCGTTCTTTCTTCAAATCTGGCCCAAAGATCTGGAGGTGACCTGTCCAATCTCATTCTGCCATGCACGTGGCAAACCGCTGCAGAAATGAAAAGGTGCAGTTCCCTAAACCACCACTTGAGGCCATTTTTCAAGTGTAAATTGAACACTAACATGGCTTGCTGTACCAGGATGCACTGGAGCCACCCACATTGAGCTTTGCGTCACGGAGACCACGCCCGTGTTTCACACACTCTCTGATCTGCTTTGATGAAGCGAGCATCACAAGGTGCAGCGACCTCAAACCGAATTTGCTGTCGCAGCAACTCATCAGTTTGATTCAAAACACAATGTAACTGAGGGCACACCTGGGAGAAATATTCTAATTAGTTAATCTGTGAAATCCTCACAATGTGGGTGTTCAGGTGGCTGGTAATCGGATGTGAAAGGAGTCTTTGTGTTCATTGGAAAGATACGGGAGGAGCTGGCACCTGTTTCAGCAAAACGTTGCAGAAAATGATCGCTGTCGAGTTATCCTGAGAGCGGGCAATTACAAATGACATGTTTGTCTTTCTCCTTATGGAAACCAATTTTTACACCATGGTCTTTTTCTTCTGCCTTTGGTGACGGCCTGTCAAAGTATTTTTCCCCCCTTTCGTCTTCTTTCCCCTGCAGTTGTCTATCTCATCATCACCTTGATTTTGATAAGCTGTTTCTGAAGAATGAAAAGGTCAGCACTGCTTTAGATGTTATTCAGATGTTCTGTTTCCTGCTCTCAGTCCTGGTTAATACATGTGTGAACAGTTTATTTTATACGTTTTCACACCAGCGAATCCTGAGTCGGAATAACGCTGTTGTTCATTGACTTTTCTTTGTTCAATAGCTCTGCTCCTGGGAATATCACAACAATGGGAAACAGACATATTTACCTTGGAACCTTCTACTTCAAATACAGCCGGTTGTCATGTTGGGTGGGTTCTTATTGCTCTATGTATGGAAAGGTTTGGCATTTCTTGTCATAATGATGTTTGTATGTAAACTTCACTCTTCCAACGTCGCTGCTTCCTGCAAAGCTAATGCTAGTGATTTAGCAGAAACATACTGTATATGCCAAACACACAGCATGCTAGCTGGCTGTTCTCACGAGCAATATTAGCTGCTCTGTTGTCAACAATGTTGAGATGCAGTGACTTAAAGTAAGGGAAGAAGAGCTATGAGCATGGAGAAGCAACCAAAGGCTTATTCGTGCAGCTCAATGCCAAAGGCAGTCCACTCTCCACACTTTAATGCACTGCAGAATTTGATCTGAGATTTATTTGTGCAATGTATGTTTATGTATTTATCATACCTGCAAACTCATGAGGGTTGAAAAAGGTGACAAACTAAACCATCTAAATCTGGGTGCTTCCAAAAGACAACATTTCCTTCAGGTCAAAGAAGCACACATTTATTAACACCAGATTTCACATGGTTTAAGTGTGCCTGGAGTGTATGAAACTTAAAAGGAATTTCTAACTGGTCTGGTGGTGAGCAAACCCTAAGCAAAAACTAATTGTTCAACCTTTTGGCCTGGATAAGCCAAAATGTTGAAAGTTACCTCAACGGCAACGGAGGTCATCACAGACCCACATCAGGTGGTGAGGTGAGACGTTCTATCTAAACGCTCCGAGCACCCGAGGTGGAAAAAAGGTGACGTAGTGAAGACGTGCTACCAGGCCGACGTTATACGCATCCACATTTTTCTGATGCAGCAACTTCACTTGTTGAAGAGTCGTGTAAATATGCGAGATGTGACGCGGCCAACGAGTCCACAGACGAGACCGCGTGACGGCCGTGTTACATCTCTGTTGCGGTGCCATCAAAACGCAGACACAGAAGTTTGATCTGAACACTCTGATACGCGGCATATTTTGTTTCGCATTTCCGATTATGATTCACACAAATGATGTCGAATTTTGCTGAAAGGTGAGTAGTGTGCATGTATTATTAAGACTCACACAGATAGTTGTATCACTTTTTATATTATGCTGATGTAGTCTGACTTTTAAAAGCGTGTTCTATATAAAAAGGGAGTTAAGATTTATAGGCTTGAATTCATCGTTGAAGAAAGGAGCCGTGGGAGTACAGAGGATTCAGGATGCATCCAAACACTGTTCATGGGAAGGGGATGTAGTCATCGTGTCAATCATAAGCTAGCCACGCCCTAAGAATGCCCCCTGATGGCCAGTAGAGACAATGCAAGTTTAAGGCACTACAGCCTGACTTCCCCCTTAAGAACCGGAGGTTGCCACCTGGATGCGAAACACTGACCAGTGTAGATATGCATGGAGAATAGTTGACAGGGGAATTGTAATGTAATATCTGTAACATATTAATTCTCTATCTCAGTAATGTAGTATACTATAGAAATGTTTGGGTTTCCATACTGACATGCATATATGTACCTTCAAGGAGTGTTTTAATGGTTCAGGGAAAATATTGCACATCAGCATTGTTTTACTTGGAGACATGTCTCTCTCCTTTAGGCACAAAGCCAAAAAAGCATTTAAAAAAACAGCCCAAAAAACCTTGAGATGAAGAGCTAGAACTAAAAACACATGAAAAAGGAAGTAAAGGAGTCACACATCAAAGCCATGACAGCGGAACAACTGTTATGCTCATGAATGATACTGTTACATCTGCAGTATTATCTTCTTACCGATGGCATTCACATGAATGATCACAGACCGCATCCAGTGTGTGTTTTAATGAAGCAGCAATGTTGGCAGACTATAACACCACGTCATGCTATAGTGATGACAAGTGTATGAGGAGTAAAACAAAAAACCCGAGCAGGCGAAGCTGCAGTTTGGCTCTTGACAACAGACTGTGTAGTAATTGCTACAGAATTCAACAATCAGACAGCTGAAAGCTTGGCGGCGGCGTCTAATAGTCCACCGTGTGTTGAACTGCATCCAGGCCCACCTAAACCTGGCAGACATAACCGGTGCCAAACGCCAAATATGGAGCTGTTTTCTGAACAGACACTCATCCAACAACACCGCTGAGTTTCTCAGAACCCAGGCAATGTTGTTCCCCGTCTGCTTTCATTCGGCTGCTGTTTAGAGCCGTAGTATCAAACCTTTGTGTATGAAATGTGTGACACAATATAGAAGTGTTACAAGTCTGGAGTAACTGGTAGAGCAGGAAGGAAAACAAAAGCCTGGAAAGGAAAAAGTGCGAGAGCCCCCCCCCCCCCGTGATGCCAGGCAGCCGTATGGAGACTGACAGGCCTGCTACGTCTCCCTGTCGTGTCAACTAGCTAGCGCCCTCGGTTCCTTCTCGCTCCAATGAAGAGATAAAAGCCTATTGACTTGCCAGGCTACAGTTAATGCAAATTGGGCCTACTATCAATGTATTATTTATAGGGAGAGCTGCAGACATTTCCACAGAACTGGGAGCTAGGCTTACAGGAGATTAGGCATGCTATCTCATTCATTTACCAGGGAGTAATTGCTAAACTGTGGAGGAATTAGAATGCGTGAGGTTCCCCGAAGGCTTTTCATCTTGTAACCAGGTGGCTGCCATCAGACAGCCACTTCCAAGTTTGCAATAAACATTTACAACGCAAGTGAAACTGATAGACTACATCTGTCTAATTGTCACATGGTTAAAGCTGGATGACATCACTGATCAAATAATATGTGGGGGGGGGGGGGGGGGGGGTGTTCATAACCCATCCTTCACCCCAGCAGAATGATGGAAACGTGAGAAGTGAGCAAGCTCTCACTTCTGGTTGCCAGCTTTGATTACGTTAAAAGACAGAGACGGCCTTTCTGTCCTACATTTAAAAAAACAAACAAACAAACAAAAAACAGTAATGTAGTCTGTGACAGGAACATAATCATCATAGCAAAACTCTCAAACGTTAAACTCAAGTACATATATATATATATATATATATATATATATATATATATATATATATATATATATATATATATATATATCAGCACCAAGTTAAGCTATAATATCTGGTATATTAAATAGAGTGCAATTCTACACAGCGCAGTTCTGTGCAATAAGAGCACTTATTGTGTGGAGCATATGCTATGATCGAGGCTAGGAGGCATATGCTCCAAAAATAATAGATGACAAATCTTGAAGACACTGAGAAAGAGCTTCTTTCCCCGTCTTGCATCGTCCTTGTCACTTTCTCCCTCTGCAAAACGATCAGCGGCGTTGGGACCGCCGACAACACGCTGCGATGTTCCCCCTTTAGTCGAGGGCTCAGATCCGCTGTGCCCGACTCTCAGCCACTTCATGTGGGTGAATGAACAGAAGAAAAGCAGTCTTACCTTATCATCAATGTCACTCTCGCTGTCACACTGTAACAGAAAAGAGACAGACAGTATAAGGAATTATTCATTGCCCCCCCCCCCCCCAGCAGCCCATAATCAGTGCAGATGTTATTTTTGTGTGCAACCTCTCATTCACTGACAGCTTTCAGTGCAAACGGCGGAGGATGAAGAGGGAAGGAGAGGGTAGTAGTCTAAGAGTTTTTCATCTCTCAAAAAGCAGCACAGCCGCACTGAACGCCACTCGGGTGTTTCTGTTGCAAATTCAATGCTGCAAATTTACAAAAGATGAAAAAGGAATTCGAGCGTACACTGGATTCTATTATAAAGGGCTTGTTCCGTGACTTTGCATTCAGCTGCAGCTTGTCATTTAGCCTTTTAAGAGTGCTTTAAAATTAGCCGATAGTATCTCAAGGACACAGAGAGCTTAGACTCTGAATACTCAAACACAGTGCCTATTAAGTGGGGTATTTCAGATCCGCCTTTGTCAAACTACTCTTTAATTTTTATGTCAGACTTCTATGGGGATAAAGGAACTAAATAACAAGAAAGGTTGAACTCTGAAATATGTCTTGTCTAGCACAGCCAAAGGCCAAATCACCTTCTATTCACTCCCCAAAAAAGTGAAATGGGTTTTTCTTCAACACTTCACATTTCAAAAGTCATTTCACCATTCAAATACGAAGTGATCAAGCTGAAATATCTCCAGGAGAGGTGCAGCCTTAAAAATAACAAGAAGAAGAGAAACAAGTCCTTGTAACGGAATAGCAGAGAAGAATACTGCAGATACCAAGCATTACCGCCTTTTATTCCTGACGTCTTCACTGGCAGAAAAGTCCTTTTTAGCGAAACAACATTATTATTCCCACGCTGGAGATGGCATTGAAGGATGTGTGATGTTAAAATAAAGTCAGGCCCGGATTAGATGCTTGGTTTTCTATTCTGTAGTTAAAACAAACATGTGACGCCGCCGGTTGAACTAACTTTCATTTTCAAAGCAAACATGCCAACTTAAATCCAGCTCAGCCACCCTCTTCGCTGCTGAATGCTAAATAGTAAATGCTCTTTGCTGGTAACTTTCTCCTCCAACACAATAGCGAGTGGAGCCGTGGAAACAGCAGTGGTGGGGCTGCAGGGCCGCCCCCACTGGACCTCACAGCAGGACGCATGAGGAGCAGAGCAATTCAAGCGAAGAGCCACATGGAGAGGGAGAGGGGCCCCGAGTGAAAAACTGCCTTCAAACTGTCAATTAAGTCCCTGTGGCAACATATTTAAGTGGACCCTCTTTATTTTGTTTGACTCCCTTTCAGGGCCGAGCACAATGAGGAAGGAGCTGGGTCAATGGAGACACAGCGGCCCTTTGTCGTGAGTGCGGTGGGTCCAAATGTATAATTAAGTAACGCGAGTAATCAGTGCAAGGGCTCGGTGGCCAAGACCTCTCAGGAGAGGAAAGTGGCGGTGGCGGGTGATTCATCTAACTCGGCGAAGACAAGGGATCCAGCAGGAGTCCTCGCTGGCAGATGTGAGGGGGGAACAGTGTGGAGGCTGTATTGTTTGTGTTTGCATCTCTATCTGCACAGTAACCACGTCGAGAAATGCCTGAGCTCCTATTGTTCACACGGACGCATTCCAACACACTGCACAGAGCGAGTACAGCCGCTCCACGATAAATATATAAAACAATCTGTTCAATAGGAGTCCTTCTGCGTGTGAGGGGACTGTGCTTCCAGAGCCTGAGAACATGCAAAAGAAATGACCGTGCAATGCAATCTCAAATTATTTATATATATTATATATAAATATTATATGTTCCACATTCATAAAACAATTTTAACTTGCTCTAGGTTAAAGGAAAATGGCATAAAATCTGTCATGTCCAATAAGAATAAAATCAATAAATCAATAAATCAAAAAGTATGAACCAGTAAAAGGATGGAAAACAACATGTCCTCTTTCTCTCCTTGGGCTTCGTTGAAGCGTGCAGGTCATTAAGGAGAAAGTGCTTCAGCTTCTTTTCAATAATCTCCTCTATTATATTACGGATTCCAGACAAATGAATGGTGGGCCATGTCTATGCTGCTTGTTGGGGACACATCCCGATCTAATCAACAAGGAATCTCATTTTCAATAATGTTTCCGTCCATCCCGATTCATCTGTGAATTACAGCGAAAAGAAATCCAATCTCTAACTTTTGCCCCTACCCAAAGGAAACCACTGTGAATGGATTTTCAGCTTGCGGCGTAACAGCTGACTTCCATCTCACAGCGGCTGGGAGTTCCTCTCTATCACGGGGACGGGTTTAAACCCCCGGTGACGGAGATGAACAACTGGCTCGGCCTATTCCCCGGGCGCATGCTTGTACTCGGTGTTGCAGCAGTAGCCGTGACACTAGAGATGAGGCCTCACAGGGCTGGAGCTGGTGAGGAGGAAAAATAATATCAAAAGAGCACAGCGTGGTGCTTATCCTTTTACACGAGGCATGTGCTGCAGCAAAGCGTAAAGAGGAATACGAGCTAGGGCTCAGACAGAGACGGAGAGACACAGCACAGCAGGGGGCACGGAGAGGCAGGTGGGTAAGGGGGAACAAAACAACAGTCAGGGGGGGGGGCTATAGAGATGAGGGGATGGACGGATGGAGGTAGTGTTGGAGCTCTTTTTGTCAGGATTGTATGTATTGTATGTGATTGCCCTGTCGGGCTATTACACTTGGTGGAATCAAAGAAAACTACAATGAAGCGATGATGCTAGACTCGTGTCCTGAGTGTGAGAAGAGGACCATGCCTCTGCCTCTAGAAGGGAACATGCAGCCACAAGCCCAGACAGAAAGCTCCTACACCGCAGGTTCGCTGGTCAAAGGGGGGCGTGTTCCAATCGGAAAGAAAGACCCTAGAGGTTTGTGGTCCTGGATATTCACAAACCAATCACAACCCTCCTCCCCAAAATAAAAAAAACAAAACAACTGGCAAAGCAGTAACATCTGCACCTGGCAACCGCCAGCTGAAGGGTAACAGAGAACCAGCTTCAGCGGACGGCTCCTCCACAAACCCTCCCATCAGCCGGCACATCAGATGGATGCGTTTGACATTTACACGGCTTTCAACACTTCAGTGGCAGGAGATTTATTCTGCCAGAGGCCCCGGCTGGAGCCAGGCCTCCACTCGGGTTGGCCCCCATGACGACCCTGTAGCTCAGCCCTGAAATGAGGCAGGGCAGAGGAGCGAGAGGAAAAAATGAAACAAGAGCGAAGGGAAGAAGGGATGGATGTCTCGATCCTCCTGAACATTATTGTCTGGCAGATTCCGATAGACGTGCAGGGGGGGAGGGGGGACAACAAGCGTTGCGCATCCCGGAGCACATTAAAACGACTGGCCAAATTAATCACACAGTTCCACTTGTCACACTCAGAGGACAGACTGCCATGAATTCTGCCTCCGAGACAGAGAGAGGAGAAGAGGAGGAACTCGCCCGGCGACGCAAATGCTGGCACGCCGTCAACGGCTGTCTGCCTGAATACTAATCGCAACCCCGGACTTGCTGCCAGAAGTGTAGGGAAAATAGGCAAAACAAGTCTGTCCTGAGCTGCTGGCAGTCAACTGTCACTGTCATTAATAAATCAAATGGATGAAGGTAAAACAAGAAGAACACATTCATAAAAGTGGCCTGGCTGGATAAAGCTGTACATGAACAGTGTGTAAGGTGAAGTGGTGCAGGGTGAAGAGACACAGCGGCACACTGAAGCCCTAAACCAATCAGTTTGGGATGTGGCAACTACATCGTGCATCAATCCTTCTTAGTTGTACCAGTGATTGTCTTATATTAAAAACTGGAGGATTTAGGAGAAACAAATAGGGTCGCCCATAAAGTTGGAATAATGTCCAATTAATTAATTAAAAACAAATTCATTCATTTCACCTGGGACACATAATGTAATCATTGCACTTTGTCAAAAGGGATGACTGATGCGTTTAAATAGGGATAGGAATGAACAGAGGATTGTGTCTGAAAACCAAGCTTTATGGGAAACACTATACAAATTGAAAAAGGGCCACAAAGTCTGAGGAGTGAGACAGCAGATCCCTTGTTGGTGTAAAACGTAGACATCTTGATACTGAAGGGAGAAATGGCTTCAATTTAGAAGACTGTCTCTCCAGGGACATTCACAGAGACACTCCTGTTAGTGAGGGAGAGTACCGACACACCCGATCCCGGAGAGCGAGGACACGCCGAGGAGGTAATGGTCCATTTAGATAGCCGAGGACCAAAGCAGTGGCGGATAGAGGCGGAACAACTCCAATTTCTTCCCACAATCTCCCTCCCGTGGATGCTGGGATGAGGTGTGGGTTGTGGGCTCCGCCGCCCTGATGGGGCGAGGAGGCAGAGCCTTGGGTCCGCTGGGAGATCTGCTGTGGGTGGGAGATCCGGTCTCTTTGGCCTTGTGGGCGAACGGCCAAAGCCTTACTTCAATTCAGCTTTCATAATGTCTCATCAGGATGTACACATTCTGTACACCAGGAGTCGTTTCACAGCTGAGTAGGTAGTGGGTGTGCACGTGTGTGCATGTAGGTGGGATGTAATGACTCAGAATAGTCATAAAGAGGAATATCTGTGGATGACTCAGATAACCTCACCGTTCCATGCTACTGCACCTTCTCTGTGAAGCTCTGGGCAGCGATGCTGTGTTAATGTCGGGGTGTGCACCGCCGCGTTCACCCTCACCACAGAGAGGAAGGAAAATCAAGCGATTGCCTCTCGACCCCACTAGCTGTATCTGAAAGCGCCGCCTGGCAAAGTGATTTGATCACAGGATCAAATCTATACAGCCATTTGACCCTTGACCTACCCAGCAGGCAGCATGGGAAGTCAGCTGATTACCCTGGGTTGGGCTAGGAGCTCTGGATTAAGAAAGTATTGATCCCTGTGAAGATGTAGGCTCCAGAGGGAATGAGATTGAGAGAGAGAGAAAAAAAAAAAAAACTCTGCTGGGCAGAAATAATATCGACCAGCAGAAGAGGCCCAGACAGGCTCTCACGTAAAAACCATATTTGAGCTTGGGACCTCGGCGTTGGCTGTGCAAACAGAGAGACGGCTCCAGCCAAAGCTCCTTTCACAGAGGTCCATTGAAAGAGGATGGAGAGAGAATGAGAGTGGAGGAGGATTGGAAAAGACAAGCTCAGAGAAAATGCTCTTTGCATTAGCCAGACACACAGAGGCCTCTGGTTCAGAGCTGACACACTTAAGGGAGGAATCGACGGGGGCCATGTAAATCAAGACAGGGTGAGGAAAGATATAGTCCTGACCCCGGGGGCCAAGCTAAGCAGATTTTTAACATAACCCAGAGTCCGTGTAAACAGCGCTGTGATCTGGCAGCTCTCCGTTTCACTTCCATGCAAAGTATGTGGTGAGGTCGAGGGGGAAGAGGGGGAGGGGGGGTGAACGGACAGATGTGATAGTGGCGAGGGTATCCTTGAAGAGCTGCCCCCTCCGTCAGTAAATTGAAGGGCCCACCTCTCCAAGAAGGAATGTCTCAGCCCTGACTTTCAGCGCTGGCGGAGCGGCAGCGACCGGGCTGCTGCTGTGATCCGTGGGAGTGTGGAGAGGCCAAGCAGACAGTAACGGCAGATGTACGAGGGAAGGGGGAGCATTTATTCAGCGGAGAGAGGGGGAAAAAAGAAAACTGCCAGAAACCTGAAGGGACAAGGCATACACAACTGTGTTATGAATATAGTCGTGGAAGAAAAATGGGAATGTAAGAAAGAAAAAAAAACACTGATTCATGTTTTTATTCGCACCTCGTCTTTCACAAGGCCCCCTTCGGCTTCTTCTTGTCTCTGCTGACCGTGTGACTGTAACCAGCTCGCTATCTTTCCTTCAGAGCTGCACACACACACATACACACACACACACACACACACACAACCTCCCAGTGATTTGACAGGGCCCCGAGCCCCGCGCTGCCGAGCGGCAGACACTGGGCATTGGAAATTTAAGTCGGGGCATTGGAGAAATTAGGCGAGGAGGCAAGGAAATGGGATGTTGACTTGAACTGGCCCCGGGGGCAGCTGAGAGTCTCCCTGTGCAGCTCTGCTGGCTGCCTGACAGTTTGATGGAGCGAGTGGAGGCTTCCCCGCGGCCCGAGCCTCCGACTCTAACACTGATGTAGCTCAGTGAGGAACAGATTGAGCCTCCAGGCATCGCTCTGTACTGCTACACCCCTCCTCTCGCTGCTCCTCACTCTCCGTACTGCTGCTAGCTCGCTCTCTCGCTCTCTCTCACTAATCCTGTCAGGCCAACACACAAACATGTACACACACGTGTGAAAATCTGCATTCTATATATGCACACATAAAGACACTTCCATACACAGGAGTAACAGAACAGCCACAGAGAGATCCCCCCCTTTCCTTCTCTTCCCTATGACAGTAATGTGATGAGCACTACAGATGCTGTTTACTGAGCTCTGGCCAGTGCACAGAGGAGGGGTGGGGGTCGGGGGGGACGGAGGAAGAGGCAGAAGGGGGTAGAGTCAGGAGGCTGGCAGGCCACCATAATGAAAAGAATCTGGCGGTGGCCCACTGTGTGCTGGTCATGAGAAGCATGTGCCGCCGGGGGGCTCTACTGCTAATTTCAGGGAGCAGCCAAGCGTTTCACGCTAGACTTGTCATCGGGCCAGAGGGGG
The DNA here is from genome assembly GCA_029853015.1 of Chelidonichthys spinosus. Lineage (NCBI taxonomy): Eukaryota > Metazoa > Chordata > Actinopteri > Perciformes > Triglidae > Chelidonichthys > Chelidonichthys spinosus. Next base: position 2,657,844 of record CM056831.1, read on the forward strand.
CATTCATACCGGGTGACAGCAATTGCGAGAGGGCGGGGGGGGAGAGGGAGAAAGCCCTCCCCCTCGTCTTGTGCCTTCTGTCCCCCCTCTGCAATGATCAAACGTTATTGTAGGCAGGGAGCAGGGTTACAAATGAGAGTCCTGTGGCACCGGCTGGAACTGGATTTAACTGCGCTCTCTGCTCTGCTCTCTACTCAGGTGGCCACAAGGGGAACACCTCACCCCCCGACCCCCCGACCCTCTGCTGCCCAAACCGATCCGATACTCCCATCTCCCTAGTTAACATGACGCTGATAATCCGACCATTTTCTCATAGACTTCCACGCAATCAGATTTTCTTTTTGCAACCAGAGGAGTCGCCCCCTGAAGGCCAGTAGAGAGAATGCAGTGTTGCCTTTACTTTTCAGAACCGGAGGATGACGCTGGTACTTGGCTTAAATACCTTCTCAGCCTCTTGCGCTGATTTGCACTGATGGCTGCCTCATGCTGGATGCATCATGTCGCCTAGCGCCACCATGTCCTTGGTCTCTAGCAGCTCCCTGCATCTTCACAGGACCGGCGGTCTGTTAAAGGTGACATGACTGACGGGGACATCTTTAATCAGTGGCATCGACTGGCCAGAGGATTTGCTGCACACTTAGGGTTTATCTCTCACCTCGGCCAGATAAAACGAGAGCAAAGTCGTTAAAGATTTGCGATGAGAGAGAAAAAAAACCAGATGATGAAAACACCCTGTCAGCCTGACCCCTACATCGAGGATCCTGTGAAGTAAGAGGGAGGGAGGGAGGGAGATGCAGGGGAGATCAGGAGCTAGCAAACAGTTGATGCTTACAGCTGGCAGCCTCCCCCTTAAAAAAGAAGAAGCATCTGGCAGCCAGGAGAGGCAAGCGAGGGACAAACTGGCATGAAAGAGTGCGAGAGTTGGAGTCGGTGATGAAAGGTGGGCGGCTGAAGGTAGACGAGTGGATGCGGGATGGGGTGGAGGGATTAACCGGCTTGCAAGGAGAAGCTTCTGTTCATTGCCCCTGACACAAGCAGCCACATGAGAAACAGGAAGGAGATGGGAAAGAGAGAAAGACAGACAGAGAGCGATGGAGAGGGAAGGAGGAGGAGGAGAGGGAAGGAGGAGAGAGGGAAGGAGGAGGCAGCCACACTGCACATCTTCAGGCTGTGAATAATTTAGAGGAGCACTGGGGAGACGAGACGAAGATGAACACAAAACACTGGCAGCGTTTGACCTAGAGCTGCAGCTACATCAGTGCACATCACAGAGCGGAGCGCTCTCCCTCCTCCACTCCCCCCGTTCTCTCTTTTCTCTCTTTTGCTCTTCATCTGCCTCCCTCTGTGTCACGGAGGAAACAGCTGTATGCTATTCTTGTTTCGCCTCACATTGTATGAAACTCAACAGAATGTCTGACAACTTTGTTTCATAAGGATCTCTCGTTCTCCCTCCCGGCTCTGGGCAAGTCATAAGAGTCGAAAAAAAAAAAAGAAGTAGCAAACCGGATGCGTCTACATCCGGACTGCATGGGGGGCCGCGGGGCCGATACGTGTGATGCTGTGAGAGCCGACTCAAACCGAGCTGATGCTACCGCCACATCATGTGAGATGTGACGGATCTTCAAGGGAGAGGCATCGACTTCAAAGAGTTCAAACTGGATTCTAGTCACCTTGGAAATTTCCTTTAACCCTAAAAAGGAAAATTCTGTAGATTTACGGGATGTCCTCCATACGATTCACAGACACAAATTACATGAAATCACACTAAAAAGTGAATTACACTATCAAACTTCCCTCAGTCTGCAAAATCTTCCCGGTAACGTTAAACACAGGGTTAACACAAGCTGAACTTTCCAACTAAAACCATACTGAGCTTAAGTTAACTCCTGAACACAAATCATTTAAATTTTTTTGCTACTAAAGTGTGAGTAAGGTTAATGGACATTTCTTAGAGTGTGTGTCTTTAAGTTTTGGACTGTTGGTTGGCCAAAAAAAAAATTTAATTTAAAGACTGGATGACCACAATTATGACAATTTACGGACAGAAACAATAATCAACAGATTATTGAGTGATCAAAATACATATATATACATATACTGTATGAACTAATGATTATTAGTACATTTTGAAGAAGCGAATGCTGCCTAAACCACTGCCTATTTCATTTTAAGAGCGTTGATGACAAAAATACTTGCAGGATATAAATTATTCAATTCTTAATTAGTGCAATATTTAACACCTATGAACTGACACTTTCAGTGATTCATTTTTTTTACAGAATGCAGTCTGTGTTATGACACATGACGCAGTGTGAGTGAGGGACAGTGTGGTGAGGGACAGTGTGAGTGAGGGACACTGTGAGTGAGGGACAGTGTGAGTGAGGGACAGTGTGGTGAGGGACAGTGTGGTGAGGGACAATGTGGTGAGGGACAGTGTGGTGAGGGACAGTGTGAGTGAGGGACAGTGTGATGAGGGACAGTGTGGTGAGGGACAGTGTGAGTGAGGGACAGTGTGGTGAGGGACAGTGTGGTGAGGGACACTGTGAGTGAGGGACAGTGTGAGTGAGGGACAGTGTGGTGAGGGACAGTGTGAGTGAGGGACAGTGTGAGTGAGGGACAGTGTGGTGAGGGACAGTGTGAGTGAGGGACACTGTGAGTGAGGGACAGTGTGAGTGAGGGACAGTGTTGTGAGGGACAGTGTGGTGAGGGACAGTGTGAGTGAGGGACAGTGTGGTGAGGGACAGTGTGAGTGAGGGACAGTGTGGTGAGGGACAGTGTGGTGAGGGACACTGTGAGTGAGGGACAGTGTGGTGAGGGACAGTGTGGTGAGGGACAGTGTGAATGAGGGACACTGTGAGTGAGGGACAGTGTGGTGAGGGACACTGTGAGTGAGGGACAGTGTGAGTGAGGGACAGTGTGGTGAGGGACAGTGTTGTGAGGGACAGTGTGGTGAGGGACAGTGTGAGTGAGGGACAGTGTGAGTGAGGGACAGTGTGGTGAGGGACAGTGTGAGTGAGGGACAGTGTTGTGAGGGACAGTGTGGTGAGGGACAGTGTGAGTGAGGGACAGTGTGGTGAGGGACAGTGTGAGTGAGGGACAGTGTTGTGAGGGACAGTGTGGTGAGGGACAGTGTGAGTGAGGGACAGTGTGGTGAGGGACAGTGTGAGTGAGGGACAGTGTTGTGAGGGACAGTGTGGTGAGGGACAGTGTGGTGAGGGACAGTGTGAGTGAGGGACACTGTGAGTGAGGGACAGTGTGGTGAGGGACAGTGTGGTGAGGGACAGTGTGAGTGAGGGACACTGTGAGTGAGGGACAGTGTGAGTGAGGGACAGTGTGGTGAGGGACAGTGTGAGTGAGGGACAGTGTGGTGAGGGACAGTGTGAGTGAGGGACAGTGTGGTGAGGGACAGTGTGAGTGAGGGACAGTGTTGTGAGGGACAGTGTGGTGAGGGACAGTGTGGTGAGGGACAGTGTGAGTGAGGGACACTGTGAGTGAGGGACACTGTGAGTGAGGGACAGTGTGGTGAGGGACAGTGTGAGTGAGGGACAGTGTGGTGAGGGACAGTGTGAGTGAGGGACAGTGTGGTGAGGGACAGTGTGAGTGAGGGACAGTGTTGTGAGGGACAGTGTTGTGAGGGACAGTGTGGTGAGGGACAGTGTGGTGAGGGACAGTGTGAGTGAGGGACAGTGTGGTGAGGGACAGTGTGAGTGAGGGACAGTGTTGTGAGGGACAGTGTGGTGAGGGACAGTGTGAGTGAGGGACAGTGTTGTGAGGGACACTGTGAGTGAGGGACAGTGTGAGTGAGGGACAGTGTGGTGAGGGACAGTGTGAGTGAGGGACAGTGTGAGTGAGGGACACTGTGAGTGAGGGACAGTGTGAGTGAGGGACAGTGTTGTGAGGGACAGTGTGGTGAGGGACAGTGTGGTGAGGGACAGTGTGAGTGAGGGACAGTGTGAGTGAGGGACACTGTGAGTGAGGGACAGTGGTGAGCCACTGAGCAGTAGAAAGCATGGACAGGGCTGTAAACAGCAGCTGCCTGTGATGAGGCACCGGCGAGGTTAAACAGTGCTCGCTGGCGGCGCCTTTGTCAGGAGATCCAATGAATCAATTCACCTGCTGAAGTGCGTGTCTGATGAAAGGACCCCTGGGCATGAGTGGTGGGAGTGACAGTGGGGGCGGACAGAGGGTGGTCTGATCAACCCAGAAGGGAGGGGCCACCTCGTCCTGTAATTAAGGATCCGTGGAGCAGAGCAGCAGGGAGTTCAAACTCACACAGCAAATCTCTGAATCTGGTCGAATGATGGCATGAAGCAAAAGAGAGAGAAACCTCACATTTGTTTGTCCTCCTGTTTTCTAACCCGCTCCTCCCTCCACCTCCCCCTCACTCCCTCTCCCAGCGCCTCCTGCTCGCCGTGCGTGGCTGATATTAATGGGACGTCCCTTGTTTGTAAATGTGCCAAGTTGTGTGCACCGCTGCGGGCTGTCTATTATAGCAGGCCTCTGGGGCAGCCTTTCCATATGGCGTCACATATGGCACTCAGCAGCATCAATTAATGTTGTTATAATACTGATTTTTATGAGCGAGGGGTTTTCACTCCCTTTCCTTACCCCCTTCCCTATTTTTCCCTCCACTCACTGTCGCCGATTCTTTGATTCTTCAAAATACCTCTCTTCCGATTCCTCAAACCTCCGACAATCTGGCTTCTGAACAGCGGAGGATATAGGTGGAGGCGTGTTTTTTTTTCGTGCCAAACTCTGAAGGCTCCTTTCCAGCTCTCTGCTGAATGCCGCTCAAAGAACCTTGAACATGACTTTGTTCCCGCTACACTGCAGAAGAAGAACCACGGCTGCCAACGTGTCAGAAACTTTGCATCTTCTCTGAAGCGGAGAGTCTTCGATCAATGGAGTATCAAAAAAACATGAGTGGGATAAAGGCAGCAATTATACAGAGTGAAATGGACGTCAGGCGATCCACATATGAGCAACCAAACAGCACGTTCACAACACCTATTGTAGTTTTGGTCACATTGGGGCCAGCATCAGGAACTCATAGTGTGCTAAATTAGGCCTGTATTTATGCACAAAGCTCAAATAGGCAGATGGAAGAACAGAATCTGAGGGGCCTTTTTGTTCCCTGGTGCCTTTGGTTGTGGATCTGACAGGAAGGGAACAAGAGCGTAGCAAAAAGCCCAGCTTAAAAAGCTCCCAGCCACAGCAGCCTTGTCAGCGACGCCACAATTAGAGACTAGATCACTGGCGCATCCCAGCGAGACACATCTCACCATCACTCCTCAATGGAACTCTTTTTCGTTTGAGGAACACACTCAAAGCCGGGTTTTAAAACGTTTCGGATGGCTAATCACTCTCAGGATGAAAGGGCCCGGCGTGTTCGTTTGTCTCGGCGTGGGGAGCTTCCCTTGCCGTTTCTCCGTCTCTGATTCTGATTGTTTTTGTTCGTTGCTTCTTTTGCAGCGAGGCAGGCGAGCTGGCAGGCGGCGCTGTTTGAAGGCGCAGTCAGACCCGAGTGCAGGGCCTGATGCTTTGTAGTGATATTTCCAGCAGCACAATCTCATTACTTTTAGACGTGGGGGATGCGTGCAGGGGCGGATTGTCATTTCACGCTGTCAAAAGTTCCGTGAGGGAGACGGCGATGGGAACTTCAATGACCTGCATTGCCTCGGGCTCATCAAGACGGAATATATTAAACCAAACAACGTGGATAAAATCCAACCAACCAGGTCCCTTAAGATGCTTGTAAACTTAATGTCCAGTCCCCGGGGGTGTAGGAAGGAATCTCACTCCTTATCGGGGACTCTTTGTAATTGGATCTATTTCACAGCCCCCTAAACCTGCCAGTATACATGCCCTGAACCTAATTAACCTACATACAGCACTGCATACAGAGGCAGGCAGTGCATGTTCATATGTATCTAAGACAAACAGGTCTTTGTGCGTTGAGAGGAAAAGCCCTGAGGGCAGCGCCTCTCAAAAACGGTGCAAGCTTCTGGCCGTTTTCACATGGGACGATCCTTGGCAGCTCCCGCCTTTAAACAAACGGGGTGGGGGGTGGGGGCAGCTCTCCCTGGAAGTTGATTTCACACGGACTTCTTTCAATACGGGAAAACTTTACTCTGTTGAAGAAGCTGCCAGGCACTGATTGAAGCGTCCGGTTACTATGCGGACCCCAGCCCTGTTGCTGGGGTGACCGTCCCCAAAGTGCTTCCTGGGTAATTTTTGAGGTCACTGGTTTGTGCACGCCTATGTGGTGCAGATGGGCCCACCCTCATTCAGGACCCAGCAGGAACTCTTTCATTAGAGCCAGTGAATGGCCTCATTCATCCCCTTCACCTCAATTGGTCACGCCGCGTCTTCTGCAGAGAGGCCAGGACAAACTTTTCTCTCTTTCCACTCCCTGATCTTCCACGCACCACCCACCTTAGTCACGCTTCACTTTTGTTCAGGAGCATGTGGTAGCTGAGGCTTCAGGGCCTCGTCTCTGGCGATAAAACCCGCCTCCATGCAATACATGGAACGTAACTGTCTTATTTTATCTCCGAGCATTTTAAATAAATAAAACCTGTGACACCTTATTTACCAGTAGATCACGATGAATATAGATATTAACTGCATTTGTTTCATCTCTGGGAAAACAAGAATATCAATCTAACACATGCCCATAAAAAGAATAAACATTCATATCCAGACATACGTATTAAAAACCCACTTCAATACTCCTGTTTCTATCTCGGCGTCGCACAAAAGACCCCAAGGAGTCGTTCCAGCAGAACTCAGAGCCGTTCTGTCCCTCAGTTTCCCGTCTCTCCGCTGAGTCGCTCCTGTAACTGCCGTGCTGAGCCAGACTAGTGGCTCCCCCTACTCCCTGCCTGGTTTTGGCCCAGAAGTGAGTCTCAGGTCTGGCTTAGTGAGAAGTGACTAATTGTCTTCAGTTGTTAGTGTGCCCGGAATGAGATCCACTTCGGTATGCGACAGGGTGTACAATAATTTGGTTCCTCCCTTCCTCCTCCTCCTCCTCCTCCTCCTCCCCTCTCCCACTTTCTCCTCCTCACAGCAGATTTAGCCCGTCTGCTTCTCAAACTACTGAGCTGTAAAATTGAGTGGACGGCAGGTAGGATAAAGAATGAGACCTGGCATCGTGGACGCACTAACCTTGAGGCGGGCCACTGCTGCTGGCTGCACCTAAAGAGATGGAGACAGAATGTCAGCCATATTGGACTGAGGAAGGTTAAAATGAGGGGTGGAGGGGGGAGGGGGGGGGTGGAGAGAAGGGTGGAGACCTTTGCTGAAGAAAACAATATGACAACTTAGTAAAGCAGATCTAAAACAGCAGTGTGGGTATATGGTGGGGTGTTAACCACAGAGAGGGACAGCATTAGTCATCATGTAAACTGATGGTGTCTCGCTGCTTCCCTTGTTCTAGCTCACCTCCATTATAGACTACTATAGTGATGTTAATCCCTCAACCACTGCACAGATCATACTGAACACGGAAGATGTCTAACAAACGTGGACATGTTTTTGTGGAAAACAGCGCAGCGGGAAACGACCCAGGAGCCCGTTTCTGAACGTTCTAACAAAAGTGCCCCTCCTAATGAAATCAGCTTGTATAGCCACTCTTGGAACGAGTCTGAGCAATCAATTACTATGAATCACAAATACACTAGCTGCAGTTTAGATGTGAACAAATGGAGCCTCAGTCCCTTACAGATGATATTAGTGCTCTGAGCTGCTCTCTCCATGAGAGATTAAGCAGGTTTGTACTCTCCCTGGCGGGCAGCCCCCCCCCCCAATGTGCTGCACTATCATTTGCAGGAAAATTACTTCAGTAATGAAGAATCCAGGCCCATAAATCCTTGTGGCCTCACCTTCCTTTGCCTCCCAAGTCTTGCTGAACAGCTAGTAAAAATTCCCTTTAAAACATTCATAGTGCAATTTTGCTCAAATCCCTCCCAGCAAGCACAATTATGGAACTTTCATCTCAATTGATTTATGTCCTGGGCTAAGAGGGGGGGTACGTGTTGGCGGGGGTGGGGGAGGGGAAGAAAAACAAGTGGTAAATCATTGTTTTGAAAAGGGAAGGCGTGAGGTCTGTTGTCACTTTCACTGTGTGTGTGTGTGTTGTGGTGTGTGCGATGGAGAGATGCACGGAGGAGCGGGGGAGGAGGGGGGAGGAAATGTCTGAAGGGTTTGAAAGCAGGATTGAAACGGCAAAAAAAGGAGGGGGAGGGAGGGATGGAGGTGGTGGTGAAAGGAGTGGTATTCCACTTGATTAATAACACTAATCAAATTATACAGTGTTCCACTGCGCCCTGAAATCTGGGGCCATAATGTCCTCTAATGGCGAGGTTCATGGAGCTAAACTTCAGAGGGAAAACACGGTGCTGACTGCTGCATGCCTTAATGAAGGCAGTAAAACATCCATTTCCAGAAGCCATGAAATGAAAGGCAAGATTGTAGATGTGCACCCAGTGGCTCTCCCGTTGCAAAAAAAAAAAAATGGAAGGCTGTTAACACAAAAGACGGGGTCGGGGAGAGACAGGCAGAGAGATGCAAGACCTTAAGAAGAGAAACGAGGAGAGAATAGTACAGGAGAAGAGATTTAAAGGGCAAGAGCACCAAGAGTAAGGGGATCTGAAGAGAGAAGCCATGATGAAGTGAGGACAGAGAGACAGATTGGAAGATGCTCTCAGTGCTTTATTTTCCAAAGAAGTTCTGTTCTGGCATGAAGACAATCTGTGTCTGCTGATTATGGATGAGGCAGGCTGCTTCACTATGTCTGTTATACTTAGTGCCGCTGACAGCAGCCACAATTCATCACTATTTACTTGCTGATGCACCTAACCACAGCATCCTCCCCCTCATCTATCTCAATACCACTCCATTAGGGTATTCCCCATGTCCATCCAGGCATGCTTTCTGTTGATCCATCTATCCATTCGTCCATCCAGCCATGTATGCATCCGTCTATCCATTCATCCTTTCGTCCATTCATCCGTCTGTCCATTCATCCATCCGTCCGTCTGTCTGTCCACCTATTACTCCATCCAAACTCGTGTATGCTCTGAAAGGATGGACACATTGCTCGGCTGTCAGATATAAGTGGACGTAGTCATGGAGACGACACCCATCGGTTTGTGGGCTACACCTTTGAAGCCTCAAGTTCAGCCCTTTGACAGTCGCCATCTTGGAATTTTCACAGCAAGTGAATCAAAATGACCATGTTTAGACTGGCATGTGACAAACACAACAGCAGGGCAGCACCTTTAGTGCATCTGGATCATCCGGCGCAAAGCTGCTAACAGAGTTAGCTTCATAATTCAAGGACATCTTTACAGTTAAGTGTTGATGACGTTTTGGTAGCTTAGCTAACTGCATTGGTAGCATGGTAGCGACGCCAGTCACAATGTAGCCCCGCCCTAAATCATAACCTGCATGATTGTCTGTTTAAATGAACATCATGCTGGTTTGAAGAAGACTGAAAACTAGAGATTGAGACCATAAACTCATGTTAACAATGTTTACTGACATAATAATACATCAAGAAAGACATAGGCTTCTATAGACTTCTATTTGCAACCAGAGCAGACACCCCTGATGGCCAGTCCAATGCATTGGCTTCACTTTTCAGAATCGGAGATTGCCACCTGGTTATTTGCAGACATTCTGCCAAAAGACATGAATATGATGGGTATAGGTACTGTCTGACATCAAAATCTAACCACAAGGCCATGTCACTTTGGGCCAAGTCACAAAGTGTAGTCCTGCAGAATTAACTCAGACTCAGACACTTAAATGTACACAAAAGCCTTGTGGTTTACGTTTAATCAACTATATTGCACATGCTACAAACAATTAAATCAGCCTTTGCATCCTGAATAAAGCAAACGCTGCTCGTAGCCCTTGGGGCAAAACGTTGAGGAAAAAGGGGGGGAAAAACAACAAAGCTGAGAAACACAGATTGCTATTGTTATTATTATCATAATTACAGTGGTGCTTATCATGCGAGCAGCCTCAATCAGGATGAAATACAGTTTCATTTGATGAAGCTTCCTGTTTTGACTGGCTTGAATTTGGGAACTAGACTGTTGGCTGGTGTGCCAAAAACTCAATCAGGCGCAATTACATAGCCATCAGATAGAAATGTAATTGATTTGAAAGCTGACATGAGATATAACTACATTACAGTGGAGGCACAGTGGGAAGGCTCCGTGGGGACAGGGCCTACGGGGAGCTCATTACTGCAAGCTTTGAATTATTGAGTGCTAAGGCAGTGACATTGAGGAATGGGGGCGAGTGATTGGCTGTTACGGCCGCGGCAAGTGTTTATCTCGACTTACAGCAACCGAAGACGTCTGAAGGAGTGATCGGCACGTGCATGAATATTGCAAGGGGATAAGTTGTAATGGTTCATAATTGAAAGAGTTCAGGCCAAGGCACCGTCTGCGGGTCGAGCATTCGCAACGAGTTCAAGTAAGGCTCTCTAAAGTTTCCGTAGCAATGACGCCACCTTGTCCTCGGGTCACATACTTAGCGCACATGGTTAGCATTAGCATCACATGTCACATCCAACCCTGCACAATGAGAGCTGTGTTAGCAAAGCGCACTTAAATGCACTTTTACTTAAATAAACTGTGCTCGGTTGGGTTTGGTGTGGTTGAGCTCGATGGCTGGTTTCATAGACGGACTGGAAGAAGCGGTTATGAAGGTATGAACATTATGATCATATAAGTGACTGCTGAGGGGCCTCGCTGTCCCTCAGGAAGCTGGTGACGCTCCTACCTCTGGGACAGACATGGCCCCTGGGCTTCTGAATCTTCCTTTCTATCACTCTACACTCCCTCCTCACACAGCCCTCCGGTGAGCTTCAACACAAAACATGAGAACTCAATTAATTCAAGCAAAACGAGGACGAGGGAGGAGGAGGAGACCTCGGAGGCCCAGAGAGACAGAAAACAAGCAAGAGAGGGAAGCCTAACGGAGCCGCCTGTCGATCTGCAGCCTGGAAATGGCAAACAGAGCACGGGGTGCCTGTGCATGTACATTACGTCTTTAGACAAGTTAATCCTGCTGCAGTTTAAACATGGCTGACGAACGAGCACGCCTCATTACGGAGCATGGGTTATTCTTGGTGAATAGACGTTCGGAGGGAGGAGATATGGAGAGGGCCGGGACATGATTCAGTCGGGTTTCACCTTTTATGACAATGGAGTGAAAAAAGGACCCAAATTCAAAAAGGAGGTCGGCAGGTGAAATGAAACAGCGAGCTTTAATGACTTAGCTGATACTAAACTGACAGGGAACAATAAACGGAGAAGGCAGGCTCGGGCAAAGGAAGAAATGCCAAAAGGAACAGAACTGAAGGCAGGACAACAAGCAGATACGTGGACACAGACAGGAGGAACGACACTAAACACACAAGAAACTAACCAGGCAACGAGAGCCAGACGGGCAGACGGGAGGCAGGCTGCAAGCTGATTGGAGGAAACAGAGCAGGTGACAAACGCTGGAAAAGGAGGGAAAACCACAAAGGCAGGAGGTTCGTTGGAGATGAGCTGCACCTCGCAACAGCAGGAGGCGGAGCCTAAAAGCTGCAGTTCAGTCGAAAGGTTTCCAGCAGCCTTCAAAGAAATTACAGGAAGTCACAGAAATAGTCACATCCTGTTCGAGCCGATCTGTAGACTAAGACCACGTTCAGATAGTATGTCATTCTTTATATATGTGGAAATATAAATAAATTGTATCCTTTGTTGTTTTAATGTCGGCCTTTTAGAGCATGCTGTAATGGCTGGCTTTGATTATTATTATTATTATTATTATTATTATTATAAACCAAACAATATATGTTTGTTAAGATATTAAACCTTCTTTGCACTACATGAGACTAACAGCCTTCAATGTAGCGTTAAATAACAGACACATTTTCTACAAAACGTGGCGTTTCTTGTCAAAACTAAGAGCCAATCAGCTCTTGGATGAGGCGACAGCCAGGCATTTCCCATCATGCCCTGGGGCTTGCAGTCTGTGGAGAGCAACTGTGAAGCCTGGCTTCCGAAAAGTGCGGCCGCCTCGTTCTCGTAAAGGTTATCGTTGCCACGTGTGCATGACGATGGACACTAACCAGCATGCATTGCGCGGCAATCGCCGATGATTGATTCTGGCTGGTCTCCAACGAGCCTCACATTAGGATTCGTCAAGCAAAACACTGGATGCAAGAAGGCGGGGAACTTCAAAATGAAACAGGAAATAAGCAAACTTAAACCTGAGATCATGACACTCATGACACCATATGAAATGATAGCTGGAAGAATTCCCTTACAATAACCGAGCTAGCAGGAGGGAATGAACACACTGGTGAGAAAGGCTGCATGTATTTCCATTTTAAGCGTGTGACCTTTGACCTTGAGAACAAGGACCTGGTACAAGGCGGCGATCATCTATCTGGCGTGAGCTCGATGCCGCCACACAGCTCAGCTCATTTTCTGGTGGCCTTGCAAAAAAGCTGGCAGGAGAAGCAGCTGTTAGCCGGGGCCGCCGCCAGGTTTGAGGTCGCCAGCACACACACGCATCCACACACACATCCTACGCGCCCACAAAACATGCAAGATGAGGTGGCACACTGCAGTGTTTCCAGCAGCTGCATATGCAAAGCAGGCTACTTTTCCATCTGGATGGTTGCTCAAAGTACACGACTGTTTTTCCTCGTGTCACTGAGAAGTGAAAAAAAACAAATAAGAACAAACGAGCCGTTTTTACCAGAAGACAACTTGTAAGCTGTGAGATGTTATCTCCAGTGCCACGGTGTTATAAAAGTAACCGCCTCCCCGTGACAGAGCGTAAATCTCACAGTACTCCGGGATACTTTTATGTTTAATGTTGTCTGCGGTGCATATATTACAATCTTTTACCAGTCCCCGCTCTCGGACAAGGCTAGTAAAACAGGCGAGTCGGATCGCTCTAAATTGTCATATGATAAATACGTTGCATGTCAGGAGCCAGGGGGGAACTGTGGCAAATGTGTTTCCAAGAAAATCAGTCTGCCACTAGTACTTAGAGTGATTGAATAGCCTGTAAACAGAAGCAGCAGACTTGCCTGATGCTCTTTGGGAGACTCTAATATAGTTGTGTTTCCAGGAGCTGATGGGAAGGAGGAAGGTGGGGCACTGAAGTTCATGAACTAAACAGCGAGTGCAAGAGCTTTTAAAATTACCCTGCCTCTGCAGTCGGCTTGCTCCCTCGACTGAAACTGCAGAGGAGAAGCACAAGACTGCTGAGTGAAGTACGTCAAGTCAGTCATAAGACACCCCTTGGTCAATGGCTGATAGTGTTCCTCGCATTAGCCCAAATTAAAATGAGATCTATCTTTAACAATCTCATTAAAAAAAGCCATATGATGACACTTGCCCTCATTTATGCTTTCCACCTTCTCCGCTGCAAACCCCCGACGAGAATAAATTCTCCTTTGTTCGTGGCGCCTGTGAAAGGGCCTTTTTGATAGCGGGCCAGCATCTTGCCTAACTCTAAAATTCACCACAGTCGGATAGGATCGTTTTCCACATCTATGTCCAATCAGGACAGTGTGTGTGTCGAGTTAACAGGCCCAGTTAGAGGTGAAATGTGAGCATGAAAATGGTGTAACACACAACGTGGCATGTTGAAAGCATGTCTTTGTATCTTCACCGCACATGCGTTGAAATTGACACCATTTATTGAGCCTGAGGACATGGCACTAATAACCACCTCCAATGAAGTGACCGCGTGTGAACGGAGTCACGCGAGTTTGTCATTTGGTTGGAAATAGATTTGGTGTCAACAAAAACCAACACGCATGAGATACATTTGAAAAGTTGTTATGCTTTCTGGATCTTCAGCCCTCCGGTGAATAATGAATGGGTTTTTTTCCTTCTCCACAGAGTCACTGCTTCGACTAACAGGAAGGAGGAGGATGGTGACAAGTCAAACTGCAGCTACAGCAGTTTCGTTGGTGGTGAGCCGTTGTGAGAAACCACAACCTATGTGCTATTGTGCAAGCATGTCAAACCACAACGGGTGCTATGAGTTGCTAAAAGGGCAGATTATCTATATCTGGGGGACAAACCACAACCCAACACCTACTCCAGACTAGTCCTGTGAAGTAAACACATACGTTTCCTTCCAGCAGTGGCACAGTGAATGCAGATGCTTGCATTGAAAGCACGAAGGCCGGGTCAAGTAAACGCTGGTAAAACCACATAAATGATACGCTACGGCCTTCAAACAGTCGTTACCGGACCCCAACCCAACTGGAGGCTCGGTGGAATATGACGTTAAAAATAACTGTCCTTTAGCCCCCCCCCCCCCCCCCCCCAAAAAAAAAAAGCCAAAAAACGAGAGACAATATTCATGCGCATCATGTGTCGGACAATAAAACACTTAGACACCTGCACCACATCTCCTCTGACCCGAACACGAAACCAAGACAAGAAACACTATGCAACCATTTGGTTTGTTTGTCCTCCCGGGCTGTCTTGGCTCTGGGAAACTCTAGCCCTGGCATGCGCTCTAATCCCCAGAGAATGAAGCGGCGGGGCCAGCAGCACACAGCCAAAGCACCCAGGTGATTGCATATCTGTGACAGACCACCATCGACGTCTCCAAACGTGGTCCCGGTGACGCTGATGTGACGCCCCCCCCCCCTCCTGCTCCATGTTCTGGCCTACAGAGTGAACCTCTTGTATCAACTTACATCTACCTCCGAATAACAAGAGTCGCATCGACCTCAACTGATTGAACTGAGCAGAACTGCACACAGTTCATTGGCTCTTGGCTGGCGCTGGCAGGATAGATGACAGCGGTGTGTGGAGCCAGAGAATATCAGTTGACCCAGACTAATTATTCATAAGGCCGTGTTGTGAAGGCTGCAGCTCCGGTGAGGTCAAGCAGGATCAGCTAAGGGGGGAAACAAAAACATTCCTACTAAAACAGAGTTGACACTGCTGAGCATCTACCGGAAACTCTGAAAGAAAATATGATGTCTAGGAAGGAAAAAAGAGAGAGTATAAAGCTCCCTCTTTGTGCCATTTTATGTGGATAAGGATACATTTCCGATGATGCAATGGCACATATGGCAGGAGACGGGTGCTCATGCGTGGTGGAAAGGAGAAACGGGTGCAGCTCCCCTTAAATAATAGCACACTCCACGTCCTCGCAGCCACATGCAGCCTGTGCGTAGAAATTTGTAATTACAGTCATTGTGATTTCGACAAATGGGGCTCCAATGCGCTTGTCGACGTTGAAAATACGGGGTTGTGTGATCCGCGGGGAGTCGACTAAAAGTATCCGTCAACAAAGCTTTCATTTACCAGCTCTCGCGTGGAGGACGTTTAAAATGTCCAGATGTCTCCAAAAACATTCCCAAAAATACCATTCAGATGGAGCGGCTGACAGAGGCATGAACCCAATGCCTCCTGCACGGAAAGCAGAGAGAACACTCTTAACCCATGAGCTCGGATGAACTGCTTTCTCACCTCTACTTCCAATCAAACCACAGAAATGTGTACCAACAAGCACACACACACACACACACACACACACGGCCCACTTATGAGCAAGCACAATAGTGTGGCAATTAGTGGCAAGAGAGGAAGAATGCTGGATCGGTTACAGTTGTTGAATGTTAATTACAGCGTTTTACAGCGTGGAGGAGATAACGAGTTAGTGCCTGGTGACAGCAGCGACACGTCCTTTAACGAGAGCTGTGGAAATGTATGAAACTTGAGATCAGGGACAATGAGGCGTTACTGGCTTGTCAGACGCTCTCCCGCTCTCCCTCCGTTTGTCCTAATGAAGGCAGACACTCGTTTCTTTTCCTTCTTCTGCTCGTTACGTCGATGTTAGCTGGGAGTGATTATTGTTCATGGAGGAACGGCAAGAAAATGGGCTGATTGGGATTCCGTCCTTGCTCACCTTATCATCTCACATCGCCGCTGCCGTCACCCTAATCAGCTTCTGTTACAGTTACGGGCATAAACGGGAAAACATGTGGACACATAAAGGCCAAAGATAAACACGGGGGTCATATTACAGATAACTCCCCGTCTGGGGGCGGGGGAACGTAGCTGGTTGCCGGACAAATGTGAGTGACCATTCATTCCCGTCTATCTAAATAGCGAGGGATCAAGAGCTTGGTGAAATCCGAGGGGTCAATATGGTCATGTTGTGAAGCCTGGTTTGGAATTTAGGTTAATGGAATCATTGATAGGGCTCAGCTCTAATGCCAGCGACGCTTAAGAAGATCCATGGGCATGATTAAGACAAATCCTGGGACATTCTTCAACGTTACCCCCGCTGACCCTGGCAAGACTGTTTTTTGTGTGTGTTTTTTTTTAAAGACACACGTACAAGTCCAAAGATTTCTCTGAGTCTCCACAGCCTCAGCTGACCACAGTCCCCCAGGCTGCATCAACAGTCTGAAGGTTGTTTATGGAATATTACATATCGGGGCTAAACGTGAGCCCCAGTGGGATTATTAGATCTAATAAACACATAGAGAGAGCCTGTTTTCTTTTTTTTCCCGATGGGCAAATTATTCCGAACATGTATGGGATTCTTGAGATTGTAGCTCATGTCTAGACTTGGACCTGGCAAAACAAGTCCACTCTACCTAGCTCCACACAAGCTGCTTCTCCCGCCATCGACTAATCTCTGATGTAGCTTCACCACCAACTGGGCTGCCATCATTTTGAAAATCATGAGCGCGTACTCCTCCTGCTCTGTATGAGAAGTGTCCCGAGATAACTCTTATATGACACTATAAATCAAATCAAATTGAATCGATAAGAATGTTCTCCTCTGTCATGACTGCGGGCTGCAGCCTCGATGAAGAGGAGGGGCTAGCCTACCGGAGAGAGCAAGGGAAGATCTCTCTTAAACTGCAGAAGACGAGCCGCCTAGGATGGTGTTCAGATGTCAATAAAAACAGGTGTTAACCGGCTTAGCTAAGATGTTAAGAGCCTGGATAATCCTAGCCTGGATCCAGGAGGGATCCGGCTGTGGAATACTAATGCTTGGGATGCACCGTTAAATCACACAGAGTTGATTAGGAGGTTGGGTTGGAGAGGAAGTGCGCTGCTACAGGCTGGTGTCAAAACACTATTTGCATCTGCTTGCAATTACCAAGGATTGAAGGATAAAGGGTGTTCACTTGGACGTGAGAAAAAGGAACGTTTCATTTTGAGTCATTTGGTGCGTTATCATTACGTTAGTATGATGGAAATGACTCATCATAGTATAAGTGATATTTTATCTATGAAACAGTCAGCCAGTTGATCATTTAGTCCTTCATTGCTTGAGACCATCAACTACAGAATTCCGTTTTCATCTTTGTGCTGACCATGAAAAATGAACTCGATGTTGTTTCTGCAGGTTGATCACTTTATGATGTTGCCATGTCAACAGGTGTCACCTTCAGCCAAGGGAAGGGACAGAGACAACTGCAAAACCACCGTTAAGCCAAGTTTGAGCATGTTTTCTATTCCAACCTGCAGAATGGGCGTTTGTGTGCACACATGTTCAGGTAGCAGGTGTGGAGGATGGAGGATCTGCAGCCTGCCCACCATGAGCCAGGAGCTTCACATACACATCATATGTCTGACGTCCTCCAAAAGTTCCCCAAGAGCGCAAAAAATGATTTCAAAGAACCACAGCGTCACACGACGCTATCAGCATTTCGAAGAAAAGTGTCTTTGTGATTTGAGACACGAGGGGGAGGGAGAGACATCAAAGTACTGAGCGGCTGAACGCGCTCATTTCTGCTGAACTTATCAGCACACAAGCAGATAGCACCTCCAGCCACGGTGCAGTCACACCTAAAACACCCTAAAAAGAGCCACTTCACACGGGAGGAGAGTCGGCATTAAAGGCGGGTCTCACCTCGCAAACAGAACTCCTCCACGGAGCAGAACACACCTCGTCTCCCTCACTCAAACACCTCCCTACTGTGAAACCCCACGTCTCCAAGACGACACCTCCGCTTCCGCAAAATACAAATACATCAATGCACACTCATCGCCTGTTTCACTTAATGGGCTTTGAACGTATCACCTCGCCGGCTCCATACATTCATAGACCCGCTTACATGCCACCCCGTAATCAAATCAGCATCTGGTGTCGGGGTGGCCTGCGGTTCGGGGGGCTGTTCTCATTTGTAAACACCACCTGCCAGCTCTCACTACACTTTACTCACTGGGTGACATTAGCACCAGCGTGAAATGTGATTTTTTTTCTTTTTTGCGTCAGGGTGAACCTCTGCACCGAGCACATCTGAGTCCGCCCACCTGGAAAGCAGGGCATGAATAATCTCCGGTCAGCTCGGTAGTCGTCATGCATGAGACGGCAGCCCGACAGCGGCAGGGCACTCTTTAATTCAGCACACCTTCTCTTCCCTCTTCTTTTTCTCCATCTTTGTTTGGTTCCTCTTTTGTTCAGTCTCGATTGTGCTTGATTCTTTTACTCTTAAACACCGAGTGAACTATTGTGCTGGTGAGGAATTAAAATTGGAGCGATAACACAGGCTTACAAACTGGAATAAAAACACGAGTCCCACGCGACTGAGAGACAAACAAAACAAACAAACCATCTATTTTGAAGGCTGGAAGATGGAAAGGAGCGCGATGCTTATTGATGCAAAATCCATGTTCACCGTGTTCTGCACGTGTCCTGCTCTCTCCCTTAAGAGTGGGATGGATCCACCCCCCCGCTGACCACTTTAAAGCTGTGACAAGGCCCCTGTTAATCACACACATTCCAGCTATTGATGCAAAGCCTTAAAGCCGAGAAGATCAATCATAAGCCAATTTATGCTCGTTGGTCAGGTTTGGTTAACACGACGCCGCTTCACTCCCGTCTACATGATCACACATAATGCAATCACATTTCCATTGACAGAGTACCTAAGCTATGATTCGATTTCCCCCGCGGGGGCAAAAAGAGACACACAGATATTCGGTGCATGATGCTGGACGCGCTTTCCAACCGCGAAGCATACGTAGCGTGTTTGCCAACTGCAGCGTAACGTGGAAAACCAGACACATCGGCTTTAAATTGCCGGCGTCTTGCCTTTTGATGAATGTCAACAAAGCAGTTAGCAGGGAGGAAATGAGAAAAAGAGAGAGAGAGAGAGGAGAGGAGGAAGGAGAGGGAGGGAGGGGGGGAACACACAATTATAAAAGCTTCATTTCTTCAGAGAACCATAAAGTCTCGTCCCAGAAGGGCAGCTGAGCACAAATCAATTTCTTTCAGTCGATTACAAGCACTGAGGTTCTAACCTTCATTTGTGAGTCTAATACTCCAACAGTTATGTAGAACACATACCAATTAAGCAATTCTGCTGGAATAAGAGGGCCGTGAACCGACGCGATTATGGAGGCCGGGCCCCTGGGGAGGTCGGGTTATCGGCTCAGGAGCGGGGAAGGCGATGGGAGCAGGGCAGGAAAGATGGGGGGGATGGAGAAGGGAGAAGAGACGTGGGAGCCAAGGAAAAAGTCATTTATTAAGTCTAATACTCTGTGAAATGTTCCCATGGTAATAAGGTGGGGAGATTGCGTTAATATCAGGGAGCCATGCAGAAAAGGTCACTCGATATCTGCACCGCCCACCGGGGTCGTGCTGATGGGAGCTGCTCAAACACATCTGATAAAGCTCTCAGCGTCGGCGCTTGGCACAGAGGTCGAGAGGGTGGGAGCTCGGGAAAGAAAAGATGCCATTTGCAGAAGTCGCGGCGATGACCACTTTTTTTGACTTGCAGACAGCTGTACGACGAGTGAAGAGAATAAGCATAATGATGCACAGTCAAAGATGATCAGGCATGAACATATAGCGCATTATGTTTTCCGCTAAGTTTTTGATGTGGCGATCATTCATCTGTGCCGACAGGAATGTACAGGAATGGCAGCCAGCCGCCTCCATTTCCCCCCCATATTTTCAATATCTGTTTGCATGCAGGCTCATGAAAGGAAACACATTAGAGGCAGTGTTCGTCTTTCTATTGTCACAAGCCAAATCTGAAGCCATTTTCCTCTTGATTTAAAGAGCCTGGATGCATCGCCGCAGATATGTGGAGATCAACACATTGTCATTCACTGCCGAGGCACCTTAACCACCACCCTCCGCGCCAGAAGATTTATGGTAATTGATAGCATGTGATAGGATGCAGCCCATAAACCCATGTGAGGTATGTGTTTCTATGGTAACCCTTTCCCTTTATTCGCTAGCCCTATGCGCCTCGGCGTTTCACTTTTCATTTTTCCCCTTCTCTTTCCCCCTGCATTGTAGGCGCTGTCTATTTGGATGCCAGTGGTAGGAATGAGATGCAGATTTGTGGCAAAGCGGAGACACAGATGTTTCCTCATTGCCTTTTAATCTCCTATTCCCTCAGCGAGCGGCGAGAAACACTCCCCCTTTAGAATGGTAATTGGACGAGATGAATAATAAACAAAACAGACCGATGTTTTATAAGGAGCATTTTAACACTTTGGAATGATCATACTTTATGGCTATTATTAGGGCAGAGACAAAGGCAAGCGCTGCCTCCTCTGGGAGGGATGAAGGTCTGAGCTTTAACTCGTCTCATCAGGAGGAGACCCATCAGGGTCTCGGAGAGGAGGATGACAACGCTTTGCTCGTTAAAGGCAGAGCCGCTCAGTCTCCCCGCTGATTTCCTCCCAGTTTGCCCCCCAAAACTGCACAATGCACCAGCCATGTGAGAAAATGCTACAGCATACAATTTCATGTTCTTCATCAGCATCTTCTCCTGCTTCTCGTTGTCTGGCATCCATATGTACACCATATGCAGCAATAAAACAACACTAAAATTAAACTGGAGCTCGGTAGATTCATGGCTTGTAAATTTAAGATCATGATTTCATTAAGTGCTGCCTGGCCCAACGTCATATGGCAAACAATTTCCCTCCGTCTCCCGCCGAGCCCAACATCCACCTCCACATCGGGAGGCGCTCTGTGCATTTTCTTGACAGCTCAGAGATAAATGTGGATATTTCGACACCGTGAGATATCAGAAAAAGCAGGGTATTTGCATGAGAATCCTGTCCCTCTCTCTCCCTGGAGAGCTTTATTACAGGAGGATATTTCTAACGCTATCAAATGTGCCAAACATTTACTTTGATAACTCCATCAGATGGCTCCCTGGGTTTAATAGTAGCAATCCGAGAGTGGCGAGGCACACGCCTAAAGCACAGACAATAATGGTGGGGAGAAATACGAGGAAGGGATGAATAAAATCTCTTTAAAAAAAAAAAGTTCATAAATAATGCACCTTGCACGCCAGAGAGTTGTTGCCTATTTAACTATGCATGGCTCTTCCTGGTTTCAGTGCTGGCGGAGACACAAACGCAGCATGTATTGTGGGTCAACATGACAGCACAGGAGGAGGACAACCTAGGGCTCCATCAATCCTCTCAGCCTTGGCCTCCCACCCACGCGGAGCAACCCCTCCCCGCTGCAAGTCTCCAGCCACAGGATGACTGCACCACCTACTGTATTTTTATCGCTGTGCTGAAAAACATAATGGCAAAAAGGGGAGATCTAGTGAATAACCCAAACGCTTGCCAAAATGGGGGAGCAGTTCTGAGAAAACGGGAGAAAAACAAAGTGCAGGACTAATTATCCAATTAATGTGCAATTAAGCCCATGTGGCCTAATGGTCTGTGTTGGATTTGGTAATAGCTCTGCCAGACTGAGGAGCCTATTAAACTCACGGTAGGCTGTGGAGCAGACAGACTCAAACATTGTCTCAGTGAATGGGCCAGTCAGATGTTACAATTACAGCAGCTGCCCCTTAATTAATAGTCAATATATATATATACAGTATATATATATATATATATATATATATATATATATATATATATATATATATATATATATATATAAAACTATATTGAAGCATAGTGACTGCAAATCTGGGAGAGAAAATCAATCCCCCCTGAAAGAAATTCAACAAAGCATTTCATTAAGACTTTCATTATCTGCCAAAGCAGAGTTTGCTAATAAATGCTAATTATATTCAAGCTAATATTTAATCACACACAATTTCTCCAGTCAACTCAGTTAGAAGAAATACTTATTCTAATGAACGCATTCACAATGCAGTTTATGAACTTCATCACTGGCAAAACGAGGATGGAAAACGTGGATGATGTTTAAAAATGCTTTTTGAACTATGAGCGTTATTAGCTTTGACTAATTTCCTACCCTAATGAGATCCTCTTGGAGGGATATTTTGAGGCAATTAATAATGCACATAGAATAATTAGAAGTATACATATTTAACATGTTGTGTTTCTGTCTAGTATAGGCTGTGGTAAACATAGACACACCTATTGACTGTGCAGCGTAGAAGCACTAGTTTGTCTGTTATAATAAAACAGACATTTTTTCACTCTCTGTTCCAATCCAGGCTAGATTGAGATAGATTTTGAAGTTGAAATGTTGACCACTTTGTTTTTGTTAGCCAGCAATCCGAACTGTCGCGACTTAAGTATAACACGCATGATCACAATTGGAACATAATCCAGTTGCTTCAAATAATTATTGGGAATCTGAACCAGCATGATTGTGAAAGATGCTCTTTTGCAGGAATGCTTTTGGTTATGGCGGTCTTGTTTAAAAAGCTCTTGTCCACCAGTGGAGGCACTGAACATGTTTAATGAGCAGCCAATTAAAGCCAATGCTGAAATGCCTGAAACTTGCATTCTCTCTGCTGCCAACAGGGGGGGACTCCCCTGGTTGCAAAAACAAGTCTGATTGCATGACCAAAAAGCAGCTTATGCTTTAGTGTGTGACTAGCTTGTGATTGACAGGTTGCTACTGCGGCCATGGTCATGACAACGCTACCAATGCAATTAGCTAAGATGACTTTAACACTTAGCTGTAAAGTTTACCTTAAATTATGGAAGCCAACTTTGTTAACGGAAGGATCCAGATCCAGAAAGGTTGCTGCTCGGGGGCCGCTTGTGTCCATCAGGTCCACCTGTCGCTCCTCCACAGTCCAAATATGGTCACTTCCTTCATTGGTTTTAAAAATCCAAGATGGCGACGGCCAAAATGCCAAACTTGAGGCTCCAAAACCGCAGTCTACAAACCAATGTGTGACATCACGACAACTTCCACTTCTTCTATACAGTCAATCCTCACAGACCCCCATGGTACAGCAGAGATAAACAGCCAGCTATTATAATCCTTCATGACAACTGTATGAGGGATGAACTTCTGATATAACACACCTGTTTGATTTATAATTTAAGTGAAGCCAAACTTGAGGCTTCAGACCCATAGTCCACAAACCAATGGGTGACATCACAATGTCTAGGTCCACTTAATACACAGTCTATGGTAGAAACATGGCGGTACAACATGGTATGTAGAGATGAGAGACTGATTTTATGCTAACAAAAACAACCATTCTTAGTTAAGTGGTTACTGAACAACTTAAACACAAACACCAGCAGTGTTGTCTATGGCTGCAAGCTATCACACATGTAAACCACCACTGGACTGATGCTCTAATGCTGCTGTTTGTAGAGACTCAAACCTCCCAGTCTATGTCATGGTATTTGACGTTTTTAACCTTACCACGGTTAATGCAGGTTTAAGCATCCAGTGACATGTGCTTGTCATTTCTTGCTGGTCTTACTGTGTTTATATCTGATCACTGAATACAGGGTCGCCAAGGTTTTTATCCACTCACTAACAGCACACGCAGCTGGTAAGTCAATTTGTCTCGTTCCATTCTCAATCTTTGCCGGTTAATGTTCTTGCACAGCTTGACGAGCTATTTCACTCCGTCGTACGTACGTCATCGCTGTTTACAGTCTGTCAAAGGAACTATAAATGACTCAGTGACGGAAATGCTCATATCCCACCTCGCTTTGTGGAATGCGATTCCACATGAGCCAACTACGGTGATCGGCACCAAGTCTGCCAATGTTAAAATAAACTTCAGAATTTCATTAATTGTGACTATCTGGCCATTGGTCAAAAGACATTTGCTGTTATAGTGTTTCTGGGTGTAGCTTTGACACACGAACCGATCATCTCAACAACAACAACATCGAGACACATAAGTTCAAAACATGAATGCACTTAAGAGTTACAGACACTGTCTGTCTACTCGGCACACTTCTACATGCAGCTCAGATGCCCGCCACCGCTCAAGTCAACAAAGACCAGCAGGGAAAAGTACACGTTCTGACGGAGACTAAGTAGAACTCTCTTTGCCCTTGAACAACCAACAGACAAAGGTAAATATTGCTAGAACACACACTCCGACATGAAAATGTAAACACACATGGGTGTAATGTGTAGCCAAACCCAGATAAGACAAGCATTATAAGCAAAACGTTACTCAACATCACCGGGGCTGATTGTGAACCTTCGCAAACTTTTATCACTATGCAGGGACAACTGTGCAAATAGAGATCTCTCAGGGTTTAGTTGAACCATCTACCCTTTAGCCCACTTTGGGCTATCTCCGGGAAACCCTCCAGGACCCAGCAGGCCAGGACAATGACTCAGCATGGGCCGTCAAGTAGAGCTGCTTCCCTCGACCAAGGTCAACAGGACGGAGTAGAGGTGAAAGACAATCAGGGTCGGGATGCGATTTAATCCGGGTTCAGAGCCGGCGTAATGGAGTATCTATGTCTGGGTGAGCGATGGATCGCATACCAGAGGCTTCTGACTACAGCCATTTGAAGTTGATCTCTATCTTGTTCACCTCAAACCCTGACGTACAATGGCAGTCATTTCTCTCTCTCCCTTTCTCTCTTTCAATCTCTCCATCCCAGACCAAGGTATGTAAACAATCAGACACACTTTGTCTGGCCATGTTTCATTGATTTCTTGTCTCACTGACTCTAATCAGCCCTTCGCTGGTTTGATTATCTGTAACTTGTGGTATTTGAACCGCTTGGATTAAACTCCCATAGGTCACGTCAGCCTCCGACAGGGCCCTTCTTATCTTTAAGGTGCATCTCATCAAAGATAGAGAGTGGACTTTTATCTAAAATGTACTGGAAATTCACTATTTGAAGTAGTGTAATCAGCGGTGCGTTTAAGTGCTCCCAAAAGGAGGAACCCATAGCGGAAAAGGAGGTGAAAGGACTCTGAACCCCAAGATTTCTCGTAATAATGTTCCCTGAGGTTAAATAGGGGAGCTGCTTGACATAACTGCTCTGCTGGAGCAGGGCTAGACCAATAATGGTGACTGGGTCACAAAAATGCCCTGCAAAAGCCTGCAGCTTGTGTTAGTTATCAGACTGTCTTAAATACCTCTCTCAATGTGAATCCAATTACCGGCAGCCTTTGTTTGTTCAGACAAAAGCAGCTATGTTCAAGGCCCGTCTCTCTCTGATTTTAATCAATTCTCCAGGGAAGTGTGTGTGGGAGATACAGATCAGCATTGCCATACAACAGTGTGTGTGTGTGTGCGTCTGTTGGACGCTTGTACACAGGCTTGTTTGTGAGAATGTCAGAATAACTGAGTGATAGAAACTGTCAAAGAATGAGAAAGCATAAGAGCTTTTTATAACAGCGTTCTTCTCTGATTCCCCACCAAGCTGCTTAACTTTTAAATTCCTTGCAAAGTGAAAGTTCCCTTCTGTGTTTTTTTTTTTTTTTTTTTACTGCACATCGTCAAGTCAAACACAGGCAAAGTTTGCAGTAGACAACATTTATATAAGATAATTATGATGGATCGTACTGTCATCGTAATTCCAACGTCTGCTTCTCATACCTAGAGGGGTTAGCGTGTTACTCCACTACTCGGCAATGTTGCTCATACGCTGCAGCGGGGGGCGATCCACCTGTTCCATATGGAAACGCTGCAGAGCCCGGCCATGACATGGCGCTTGGAGAAAAGAATCCCAGGACGCCGACAACGCGGTGAAATAACAAAGTCAGAAGGTCGGACTCATTTCTTTCCATTTGCTCTCAGAGAAAGGATTTGCAAGAAATGTGACCCCCCCCCCCCCCCCCCCCCCTTCAACAATGCACGTTCATTTACTGTTGCTGTTGTTCCTAGGGGCCGTGTCAAACCTAATGGATTCTAAAATGTTAAGATTTGCATTTCAATTTGATGACCTCCCTTCTCAAAGGCGATGAAGCCCCCCCACCCGCTGCACCTACCCCATCTCTAAATCACATGAAGCATATAGCTCTCTTTGCTGAGTAGCTGCAACGATGTCACTGTGGTTGTGCCTCTCCGTCATTGAGCCTGCTGCTTTTTGCCGCCTGTTTACAAGCTAAATAAATAGCCACACGAAACATCTGGAGCTACAAAAGAGACCTTAAGTGGGGCTCTTAAAAAAACCCGCCAGCGCTAGTTTAACCCTTCTTGTCGAGCTTTGACCACTGAAGCTTCAGAGAAAATAAATCTTTATTAGTGCATGTAGGAAAAATGCAGCCGGAAAAGAAACAACTGGTTATTGTGCACATGTCGCACTTCAAGAAAAATGTAAATCACATGCTGGTGATGAAAACAAGTCTTTATGGACAGTAGTGCATGCTTTTAGATTTACTGCACATTAATGTGGTCACAAAGTGGAATCTTCACATGAGATCAAGAACGTGTGATGTCTATGAACACATCTGTGTTGATATTACTGGGGAACTTTCACTTTCTGTACCCACTTGGGTCTGTCTATCTCAGCTGTGAGTTTCAGCACATTTAAACGGCGTGGAGTAGAAAGGTGTGTGTGCAGCCACCGCTACTAAACCAATACAACCCTGGGCTGTAAAGTGTCATCAGACACACTGTGGCGCAAACGGCAAGCAATCAACTCAAAGTCGTTGTGGAAAATAATTGTCATGAAAAAAACAAAAAAACAAAAATGAAACCCACGAAGCTGTCTGCTGAGCAGCAGCTGCGTTGCAGCGAGCTACGGCAGCACGCGTGCTGCTAGCTCCCTTAGCTGTTAGCCAAACACGCTGTCCAAAACAAAACAATGACAAAGAAGCAACTGTCATTGTTTTGTTTGTCCACTGTGTCTCTGGCTGAAGGTTAGCAGCAGTGTGTGTGCTGGTAGTTTGTTCGTTAGCCAAAACGCCGTCCAAAACAATAAAAGCAACCCCCTAACTGTGTCTCTGGGTGGCAGAGTCATGGCTTGGGGTCGCTGTGCTATCACCGCGGGCTGCTACCGGCTGGGGACCGGTTAAGAGTAGTGAATGAGGAGTCAGCAGGCGGTCAATTGCAGGATGAAACAGGCGTTCTTTCAGAAATGGTGAGTTACCCTGACCCAGAGACATCCTTCAGGACGCAGCCATAACTGGAGATTAGCCGTGGACAGACACGGAGGTGCACGCTCACTCACGGATAGCGATCGCACGATTCCCCTGGTGGAGGTAATAACAAAACAAACAAAAAACACACACAACTATTAAATCACCATGTCTTCTCTCAGTGGTGCAGGTCATCGACTCGGTGAGGTGCCACCGTCTACAGTTTGGAGCTCCGGAATCCAGCGCTGACGCCGTCTGTGAACTTAATGGTGCGTGGCCCATTCAGCCTCCTCAACCTAGAGGTCAGGCACACTTTGTGCGGTCAGCGTCTGCAGATTTACAACCTAAACGTATCCACGACAGCAGACGTTACTTTCAGCATCGAATGGGAGAGGCTCGGTGGAAATCTCTCCGAGGGATCGCAGCCGAGGAGGAGGCGGGGAGAGGTATGGGCTGCGTAAACACGCCGTCAGCTCCAAGGGCACACGGCACAATAACTTATGGAATGTCTCGCATCTCCATCTACACAGGACGATAAGTCATGTTGAGAGGAGGCGCTGGCGTAATTTGTGATGGGCATACTGCTTGCGTAAGAAGATCCGGCCCAGCGGTCGGGCAGTAAAACAGTGGAGATGGAGTCATCCGGCAGACTGAGCGCATTGTTGGTCATGATTCAGTGCTTTCTCTGACGACACGATGTGAAGCTCTGAAGTATCGTCGAACAACGAAGGCAATCCAGATTATTATGGAGCACTGCTGTTAATATCTGGCCCCCCCGCTGCACGGCATTAAGTGAGTGGGTAGCGGAAAACCAGAAGTACAGGAAAGTTAAACCCCTCGACAAAAGCTGCCGTCTAACAAGCCGTTCATGTAGGAGTGCGAGATGTTTCCGACCCTGACCCTTTATATCTCATTTTTACATCTCCAAAGATCCAGCAATGTGAAGCAAAAACAACTTCCAGTCACTTCAACTCCTCCTTTGTGCTGGAAGCCCCCGCGGAATAGATTCTCCACAGAAAAGAAGAATGCAATCACACTTTAACAAGCCTTTAGGAAAAAAAGGGGTCAAAGTTCAAGAATGCATATGCACGAAACGCGACGAGATCGTCCAATTCATTACACCGTCTTCAATAAGACGAGACTTTATCTCTCAACCTCACTGCTTCCTGATCACACATTATTCTAAAAGCAGTCAAATTGAAGGAGAAAAACATGATTAAGTACAGACCAGGACGCCGATAGTTAATCTCTCTGCATGAGGCAGAGACATCATCTTTCATGTCAAAAACAAAAGGTCAAAGTCTAAGGCAACCCGCCTTAAGAACCAACAGCTAATCGCCTCACTTCCCCAACCCATCTCAGAGAATTACAGTGGCTGTTAAGTGTGCATAATGAATGCCATAAAGCTGGCCTATAAAGCAGGCGTTTGAGCCAGCCCCCGGCAGTGAGTGGGAGCAGGTCTCAGCACAGATCTGACTCTGCACACCCTCGTGTACGGAATGATTGCTGATGGGTTTCTGCAAGGAGGGGAGAGGCGGGGCGCTTCCACATCATTAATAAGCGCTAATATTTCAAAGGTAGACGCGGGGCCTGAGCGCTGACCGTTATATTAAAAATCAAACGGTGTGACCTTGTTAAGATGGATGCCCAGTCCCCCCGGTGCAGCCGAGCCATGCGCAAAGGTGGCGCTCTGCTTTTTGAAGCATCAGCCACAGATGGGGGGGGGGGGGGGGGGGTGCTACTGGGAGCATTACGAGTGGCATTTAATTAAAGAAAAGTAAGCTGTGGGATTTTATAGACTGGCCGGGGATTGCTTGATCTGGTAAGTAAGTGGAAATGAAGGATGCTTGAAAGGCGGCGACGCAGTGATAACTTAACCTTCCTATCATTGTAAAAGTCAGGGCGAGGACACTTTAAGTCCCCGCATGACGCACAGAATGTTATCTCGTTCGCCTCCGTCCAGCTTTAAATGAGCCTGCACTGGAACATACTGGGTAAGGATCCCACAATGCATACGGTATATTAGATTATTAACTCATCATTTAACAAAAATCAAAACACCGATTAAAATAGCTGACGATAACGAAGCAAATTTGTATAATTAAGAGATTTAAAAAAAAATGCATTTCAAAACCGGAACCACCCGGGGGAAGGATTGAAGTCGTGATCCACCTTAACAGAGCCGAGTTCTTCCCAGTCATGTCTGCTCCGGGTCAGACTGGTGATTTATAGGCTGCGTAATTAGCCCCAGATGACAATGATGAATGCGCTACACTAACACCTCTGTAGGCTGCCTTGTTAGGTAACATCTGAAAAAGCCTGACAAAGCTATCATTTTACAGAAAAAACTCTTAATTATTCCGGCACAATTATGAATGGATGGCAAGCGTTGCGGTGGGAGGAGATGTGGAGTGGAGGGGAAGGAGGTAAAGGATGGAATGAAGGCTCGGCCTGACAAAGCGCTCGCTGCAGATGGAATGCAAGACAAAAGGCGGCAAGAGAAATAGCTCAAGGGCACCTTTTTGTTCCTGCGCTGCCTGGGAGACGGCGTTTCTCTCAGGGATGATCAAAGACGGGGGAGGTCAAGAGGTGGAAGATGCGTTGGTAGAAAAGCAGGAGATTAACCAGTCCCGCAACTTTAACTCAGGTACCACTTGAGGTGGTGACGTATAATTGTAGAGAATTCGGATATCAAGCGAGAGTCATTTTTGTCAAAGGCTGGTTCCAAATCACTGGCTAAGCTTACGCAACCTGGAAAAAAATATAGAGCATTCCATTTATTAAGGCATTCATCACAGCTTGAAGATGGGACGAGATGAGGTAGTTTATCAAAAACTAATTCCTGTTGAAATATCTCCTCACTAATCACTGCTTTTTAATATTACATAGTCTAGTTATTCATATCAGTCACCTTTATTTGATTAATTCACTCTGGATTTTCTGTGCCTGCGGTACACAGACAGTCTTTTATCTTCTTACTACAGAAGGTAAATATGATGGACTATCCGACCCTGGACAAGGAACAAGAAATGACGTGTACTGGATTGCTTCCCTATCTATCACAGGCCATCTGGCAAATAGTGAATTGGCAGTTATGCTGCAAAGTGCCATAAAGGAGACACTTCCTCCTCTTTGAGGCCCCGGGTCCTTGTTGGACACGCAGCATCCTGTGTGTGGAGCGAGCCCTACTCTAAAATCAAAGAAACACACTTCCATAATCACCCCGGCTTCCTCGCTTGTCGTGTCACCGAGGTCAACAACAGGGCCGTCTCTCCCGCCGCCACATTTATTTTCCTTTTCCAGCTTTGTTTAACTCACAAATTAGAGTTTCCGTGCAGGAAGCCAACGCAGAGGAAGAGGGCCCCATTCATTTCATTCCCTAAATATTTGAACGACTGGTAATTTGCTTTCTGTGATATATGAAATGATTTCCTTGTGAGTTAAGGACCAAACAATTGTTTCCATGTGTCTGGGCGCTGTAACATGCCGTATACGTATGTGTGGATGCTGGTGTCTGGCGGAGGGAGACAGAAGGGTAATATGACCTGTAACTCTGAACGTGCCTGAAACTGGAAAAATATGGGCTTTAAACCAAGACATTCTTAAGGTGATTCCTACACTGAAGTAGCTGCTATAGTCACTTAACTGCAACTTTAGTGGCGTGATGATTGTCACTTTTAATTAAACCGATGATTTACTTGACCCGTGTCAGGTGTGATCGTTTTTTTCACAATAAAATCAATCCAGAACTTTTGATAAACTGTCAAAAAATGTGTCAATGTCCATCTGAAAATAAGATCAAGGTGCCGTTCAGTCCTCCCAAAGACACTAAAAGTGAGATGAATGACAGATAAAGGTTCTGTTATGGTCACATTTAGCCACAGTACATCTAATGCATTTACATTACCTCTAAATTCTTTTATTGAAGGGATTTAGAGGTAATAAATCCAGAAACTAACATCAATCATGACTGTAATGAGCCATAGTTTCGCAGACTACAGCCTTCAATTACAACGCTGTCAGTGGACAGAGCTCTCGGGGGGATTCTCTTAAGATATACAAATAGGTGATTACATTATGTTTGACAAGCATTTCAATCCATATGTTGGGACACAGAAAATGGAAATGTATGGCAATATGGCGATCCGTGATCTGTGATTGTCATGGCCTATAAAGCTGTTGTTGTTTGATGATGAGATAAAGAGATAAATCCAACATCCAGCCATCCATATGTGCGAGGCTAAGAGGCCATCAGCAGTCTTCCTTATGACGTGGTTCTGCTTCATTAGACAGCGGCATGAGGCAGACGCACACAGGACAAATGGTGACGAGAGAGACGCTGTGACACATGGCACCGGTTACGAGGTGGATTCAGGCACGCGAGTCACAAATCCAGTGTCCATTAGTCTCCCGAGCTACTGGGGATGAGGATTAACTCAGAGGTCATCGGGCACTCTGGAAATTCACTCAAATATTCCCCTAGATTGTGTTCCAGTTGAAATCCATGTTCAGCTCTTCTTGTGTGAGGCCTGTTTATAAAGAATTAACCTACAATAACTTCTGCATGCCGTCATCGTCTCTCCGTGCTGTGGGACTAACTGTCCATGAGCTGCTGCAGGCTGGTAAATGAATGGGGGGGGGGGGAGTCACATCCTGGAATTACAACCAGCACAAGGCACGATTTGATCTGAAATTCTCAGACGTACGTGGAGGTCCAAGGCTGGGAAGTGGTAATGCAAAGAGTTTATATTGTGATATAGTGCAAGTGGTATTCAAGGAGTCTCCCACGGTGGGAAATCCCATAACTAGTGAGTGAATATCAGGTCAAATGGGGGGAAGCAATCAAGCTGAAGGAGAATACAAAACCAGGATTATCAAAATGTGTTAAAATAGTTGAAAAGGCAAAATGCAACAACTTTACTATTTATGATTAATGGTACAGTAGGTCATTTAGAAAAACCACAGAGGCTTTGAACGCATTGCCGAACCGAATAAATCCTGTCCCTCTTTGCTCAGACCTCTGTTCCACTCGTGTTTTGCTTGTTGTTACTTCCCCCTTTCTCTTGGTATAGTTATTTTCAACAGGGTGACACTTCCTAATAGAGATATTTTCTGACTGTGGTTACCACCACAGTGGTTATGCTCAATTAGCATACACATACTCACTCACACACACACACACACACACACACACATATATATACACACACACACACACACCCATACAGAGAGAGCACTGAATTGACTCCTTTACTCCCATGTTTTGTTATTGTTTTGTTATTATCGTATTATTATTGTTGATATGTTGTGGCTGTTTAACACCCCGGTGCTTTGTAAATGTATATTTTAGTGAATGAACGCATAATAACATAGCTGTTCTTACACGCACGCTGAGACTAATGAACATGCTGGGAGAAAATGCATAACGCAGACATGTTGTAGCAAGAAAACTACACGGAATAAACAGCAGGAGACCTGCAACTCCTGTCACAAGCAGTCACAACATGGAGCTGAGGGGGGGGAGGGCTCCCGTCTCTAACCTGCCCGGTGGCGGTAGCTGAACTGTCATCGCCTGGCCCTGTCATTTGGAAACTTTGCTGTTTAGAGGTGACAGCCGCCCACGGACACACACTCCACAGCTCCACACACACACACACACACACACACGGTGAGGATGAGGAAAGGTTTGGGGTGGTGAGTGGGCACTGTTTGACACTTCCATGTTTGACACCTCCACATCCCCTCTGCATGTCATGGCCTCTGCAGGCTTTTCTCGCTGTGCTGATGTGTCCCTCGCCCATTTTAGAGGGCGACGGATCTATACGAGTGTGTGTATACTTCACACGGAAGGGCCGCTGGTGTGCAAGCAAGCGTGTGTGTTAGCCACTTTGCAATTGGGGATATTTTAATAATTGACTAGCTATCGCAAATCACGAGCGTGCTCTAGCACTGTGCTATGTGTGAAGTGTCCAGGGAACTTGAGTTGTGATATGAATTGAATTTTCAATCACAAGATAGCCCTACACTAATGTATCCCTGCTTTATGGTCTATTTTACTCTTAATACAATCTGACTTCTTTTTGCAAGATATGAATCTAGAGATTGAGACTATAAACTCATTTTAATAATGTTTACTGAGATAATAAATGTAGTGAGAAAAGGGTAATTTCTATATAGACTTCTATAACATCAAACTTCTTGTGCGACCGGAGGAGTCACCCCCTGATGGCCAGTAGAGAGAATACAAGTTTAAGACGTTTCAGCGTCGGCTTCACATTTCAGAACCTGAGGTTTGCTACCTGATCGCTCTCTTCTAATGTAAAACAGTTTGACATGTGTTGCAACTGTTTCCAGTGTCATAGGGGATATCTATTTGACATTGTAGTCACCATTATGTGAGTATTTGTGTGCCACTTAACTGCCTAATTACAGGTGTCCTGGGGTGTGTGAGTGTGTGTGAGTGTGTGTGTTCAGGGTTTATTGAAGGAGACCGACGAGGAGGAAGGGGTGAGGAGGAGAACAGCAGGGTTTCTCATCAGCAAGCTGTAAATGGTCCCACCACCACCACCAACTCCCTCCGGCCCCCACCCAACCAACACACACACACACACACACACATGCGCGCTCACACACATGGGCCCACATTTGTTCGCACTGTGGTAATTGCTGCGCCGGCTCATTTGAGCTTGTCATTTCTCCTGATAAGACTGCAGTATTAAAAATGACAAAAGATTGATACACACTCTCTCACACATGTCGCACACCGCATGCCGCAGCATCCACGAGGCGGGCGAGGGTGGGGCTGTTATTGCAGATTCTACAGGCGAGATAGAAAGGAAATGTGATTTCACACTTTTTGTTTTTGAGAGATTGAACAATGAGATATTGTGTAAAATAAAATCAAAACAAAGTTTGGGCTGAAGGTTTGCAAACAACAAAATATGACGTCAGGCCTATTCAACTGGTGCCAACTCAGAACCACCAAGCAGTTTGGTTTACAAATGTATAAAATGTAAAACCCAAAGGAACAAAATCTCACTGACAATAACTGACACTTTGACACAATAAAGCCTGGTATGCATAAATGATAACGTTGCAACATGAAGAGGCAGGATGTGATATCGACCATCAGGGTGAAAGTGAAACATGAACACAAATTGACACAAACATTCCCCTTCATGCTGATCAGAGTAGTCAGTCAGCCTCTACCTCTCCTCTTACACCATGTGCATGCAGGAGTGAGTAACTATGGTTACGTGCATACTGTTGCTCTGTGGCTCAAAAACTTCCTGTCAACATACCAATCTTGGTGCATAGTTTTCACAGCAATCTAACTAATCAAGTCTAGTGCAGGAGGCTGTTAAATCCAAAAGTTGACTTGGTCTAGAATTGTCACGCTGGTGAGGTAATGTCTCGTCTTGGGTTTTTGTCTTGTCATTTCCTGTTTTATTTTGAAAATAACTCCCCTCTCGTTTCAGGTCACTTGCCCTTCCTCCATGTGTTGTCATCCCTGATCCCTGATTGTTGTCACCTGTTGCCCATTATCCCTCTGTGTATTTAAGTCTGCGTCTCCCCTTGTCTTGGGCCGGTTCGTCCTACGTCTCTCGTCACGTCATGTTCCAAGCCACCTCAGAGTCTAAGTTAAGTTATTTTTACGGCAGTTTATGTTTGAAGTCTTGCTTTCCTCCATGTGGAGTGGATTTTTGTTTGTAGTGTTAGTTTAGTTTTTTGAGTAGTCTATTTTTCCTTGACCTTTTGTTTTGTCTGTTTTGCCACCTTTGAGTTTTTGTAATAAAGACCTTTTTCACACTGCCCCTGAATCTGGGTCCTCCCTCCTTGCCTGATACCTGACAAGAATTGCAGGAAATATGTTTTGAATTACAATATTTTTTCGGTAT
Organism: Chelidonichthys spinosus; assembly: GCA_029853015.1. Taxonomy (NCBI): domain Eukaryota; kingdom Metazoa; phylum Chordata; class Actinopteri; order Perciformes; family Triglidae; genus Chelidonichthys; species Chelidonichthys spinosus. Next base: position 2,693,027 of record CM056831.1, read on the forward strand.
CCCTCATATTAGGTCCCAACTTTCGAAACATTACCAGGCAATGTTTTGAAGAAAAATATTTGGAATGTACCTGGAATGTATGATACCTAATAAACACAAATTTGCAAAAAGACAAAAGGGCGTTCATGAGGTCAGAAAGGGGTCGAGTGGGTTGGGGGGGAAACTTCTGGACCCCGGTGCCCTCGTCTTTCTGAAAATGTGGCCCCCCTCGTTAAGTAACCCTGGCATAGTTGGATGAGTGAAACGTGAATAAATACAGTCTGCCATCCGCTGAACATACTGTTTGTCAGTCTATCGTCTTACACAATCAGGCTTAATGGTCACAAACAAAAAGGTTTATTAGCAAACATCAACAACAGCAAATTCAGCCAAACACTTTAGGAATAACGTGAAGATGTAGCAAATAGTCATATTTACGTTGGATATGAACAAAGCAGGATGAAAGAGACGGCAGCATTAATTGGGAGCGTGGTATGGACAGAACAGTAATCCAACGTTAGGCTGGGAGGGCGGGAGATGAGCTGATGCCTGCTCTCCAAATGGAAGGAAGCAGCACGTTCACAGTTCATTACCACTTGTCCCGTCAAGCTTAAAGCTGTAACACACGTTAGCTAATTAGATAAATCTTTAAAAATGAAAAAAGACAGCTGATATTTCACGAGAACGAGATGTTCTCCAACACCAGCAAGACATTTCTGTGAGCTGTGTCACAAAAGCCTATCAGCATTGAGATTCTCCTCCGGTCGTCCTGTTGTTGAATCAGAAATGGAGGAAACTAAATCTTGTATCCGTGCATAGTCGCCCACACAGAGCCAAGAATAGAATCTATAGCTTGTCTATGTTATGAACAACAAAGTCGCTGCCCTATTTCTGTCTGTTTGGAGTGTTGATGGAGCAGCTACAGTGTTAGCTTAGCCTAGCTCTGATCAATCCAAACTCCACTCAGAAAACAAGCGTTTTAAAAGTTCTTCTTGCAGACAGAGCTATGATGGTGTATTAGGGCCACTGTAGCAAAAAAAAGGAGCCGAGAGAAAAAAAGTAGCAGATTTGCTACTTTTGTTACGATGCAAACAACCGGCATCTATGCTAGCTTACTTCCCATGAACGTGTGACGCCTCGTTAAGGTCCTTAGGGTGACAGCTGTTGATGGATATTTTATCTGGGCGGGTGATCGGGTGGTTGGGCTAAAATGCTAGAGGTAGATTTCACTGTCATAGCAACGGCAAACATCCGGTCAAGCAACATGTTTACTTCCTCTATGACCTCTATAATTTATGAAGTGGCAAATTTGCAACTATTTTTCTCTGAATATTGCCAGTTGTAAACCAGTTGACATGTAGATATACCAAGTGCTGGTGTGAATACAGCACTGCAGTAATGGCACTACATCTCGACTCTTGTGACACAATGAGCCTCACTCTGGAGAGCTGGCTGGATGAGAGCCTTCAGACTTGCAGCAGGAGGAGCTCCGGCAGGCCACAACTCATTTATGCCTCTCTCTGGGCTAACTCCGCTTATTAGCTTGAATCAAATGATCCAACACGTCTTGTGCCACGGGCACAGAGAAGCTCAGTGTGTGTGTGTGTGTGTGTGTGTGTGTGACATGAAAGAGAGAGCGAGAAAAGGGGAAAGCAAAAGAGGGAGAAACAGAACTGCAAAATTCCATTAGAGGAGACTAAAGGCATCACGCATAATGGATGGGCCACGATCCACGCCTGAGAAACTGTGACGCTCAAAATTAAAAGTATTTTTCAACTCAGATTGTCCCCTCAGAGGATCTTCATATGACCCGTGAGAGATGACATGCGGATGGCGGATGATTCATTCCAAATGACCTTGTGACTGATTAGTATTTGTATTGTATGATGGTACAAATTCTCCGGAGGCCAAGCTATATTTTTGTAAGAAACCGTGTAATGTACTGTACGTAAAGATAAAGTAGGTGTTTATGTTTACTGCAACATCTGTTCAAATAAATGTACACACAGAGGCCAACACATGGAAGGAAAGCGGTCCAACAGTACAGTTTGGGAAAACAGTCGAGGGGAAAATAAAGGACTTTGTAAATTAGGAGGTGTCGGAACATCGGGGGAAAAAAGTCAGGGAAAGCATCAAACCACACACAGGGTGAAACTAAAGAAAAATGATAGAACAAACAACGCAATAGCATCTCGCGACATGCTCAATAAACACTGGGGGATTTATAATGGACCATCTCACAAACACACAGAACACACTCCTCAGTAAAATATCAAATCATCCAGGAAGTCCTGACCAACACCAGGAGAATGGACCACATCACACCTGTCCTTAAGTCACTGCACTGGCTTCCCAGTGTAGAAAGGATAGATTTTCAAATCCTGTTAGCGGTCTACAAGGCTCCGAATGGTCTCTGGCCTAAATACATCTCAGAGTTACTTGTTCGGTATGAAGCTTGCAGACCTCAAAGGTCTTGGACAGGTTTACTCAGGGTTCCCAGGATCAGGGTGAAGCAGCATTCATTTTTATGCTCCCCACATGTGGAACAAACTCCACGACCACCTGAGGTGTGCAGAAACTAACAGCTCATTCAAAACAGGGCTGAAAACATTATTCTTTAATTGCAGCTTTCCCATAACTCTAAAGGATAGCCTATTTTAATTATTTTAATCCTCAGCTATTTCAACTGCAAGTTTTATTGTTTTCAAATTGCACTTTCACTGTTTTTATTAAATTTTAATGTCTTTGCTATTAATGTATTCCTCTGCCTCTGTAAAGCACTTTGAATTCCCTTGTGTGTGAACGGTGCTGTACAAATAAGCTGTCTTGCCTCGTGTTCATCAGATCCACCCGTCACTCCTCTGCAGTCCAAATATGGTCACTTCCTTTTCTGGTTGCAAAACAAGATGGAGACATCCAAAAAGCCAAACTCAAGTCCACAAACCAATGGATGATGTCACGATGACTACGTTCACTTCTTATCTGGTATTAAAACAGATGGAGACATCCAGGATAGCATAGACTCAATGTCCACAAACCAATGGATGATGGTGCTGGATGAAACTAACGATTCTATTTTATCTGGGTGACATTAATGTCATGGAACCAGGATAGATAGACATGTTGACCTGGTGATGGTGCTGGATGGACAAATATAACGCTTCGTAAGTTGATCAATAGGGTGACATTAATGTCATGAAAGTTCAGAATGGCATATCATCTGATGACATTTTTGTTGGATTCACAAATATAACGCTCGTAGTGGCACAATAGGAAAATTCATCAAATTCAGAATGGTATATCATCTGATGAATTTATGAATTTAGAAAACAAATATCAATGGCAATCCATCCAATCAGTGAGTCTGTGATCAGTCTGATGATCCCCAGAGGTCAAGCTTGACCAGCATGGACACCACCAGAAGCTTCAGATGTCTTTGTAATCACACTTTGATTTGATCCCAGTAGCCAAGCCGCCAGCATGGACACCACCAGAAGCTGAGATGTTTTTGTAATAACAGTTTGTTTGTTTGTTTACAAATCCAGCAGTTACAGAGCAATCATTCATTTGAAGTCATGTGTATGATTCACTCTGCTTTTAGCTCCACTTTTGGTCTGGAGACAAACATCTGGTTCTTTAGCTGCTAAATGCTGCACTATGACCACCAGCTGGCTGCTGACTGTATCGGTCTGCTGTTTGCTGCTGTGCAGGTAGTACGGTGGGTGTTCATCACTGAACACAGCTGCCTGCTGTACAACACCACAAAAGAGGTGATGAACCTATATATTGTTGTTTCAAAAATATTGATTATAAATTTAAGTGGCAGTCAGTAACAATTTCATCTATGTAATTGTCTTTTAAGTTCTTATCTATCAAAGAGTGAGTTACACAATGGTGGTTGATCATGTGACCCACTAATGAAAGTGCTTGTTCTTCCTGCTTTGCCCAAACATAGGATCTCTGTGTCTGTGGCGACAAAATTCACAATGAGTTTTATTTTTTTCCGTCAGTCAGCAGCGGTTGGTCTGCAGGTGGAGCTACTCACAGAAGTATGCTGCGTTTACTTGGAATGGGAAATCAGTAACTTCCAACTGCTGAGTCAGGCTCCCTCTAGTCTAAAGTGTGTGACCAGGTACATTTCATTACTGCTGACTCACAATGGAGGATCAACAGGCAGAGAAAGAAGACCATTCAACTTCCAATCTAAGAAAAAGAAACAACAAACTAATGGAAGTGAAGAAGGAAAGTCATCGAGAAGCAAAGTGGCGCCAACGAGGGAAAACCACAGACCTCCTTTCAGTGTGGAGCATTTGAAGGCATCACGCAGTTGAGAGACAGTCACACTGTTGGTGAGGGAGATGAGTCCCAGAGGCTCGCCTGCAGTTCCATCTACCGCCACAGAGGCCGCTAGAAGCAACGCATCTCAAATCTTACAGACTGACACTTTAAGGTCTTTTCTACGATATTACTCACTCTCTCATGAGCTGTTGCACCATAATCAAAGCAAAAATGCCATGCAATGACTACGACATACATTTTGTGACTCAATGCCGTGTCACATTCATGCCTTCCAGTCTGGTGTGAAATTGGGGGTCGGATTCCTGCACCGTGGAATCAAAGGCACCTTCAAATGTGTTCCTTGTGATGTGTTTCTTTTGTTTCCACATTCTAATACATCAGATTCTATGGAGAGGCAGCCAATTTCCCCTCCAAGGTTGTTATTCCAGCTAACCCCCCCCCCCCCCCCCCCTCTGGCAGTTTGGGCAGTATCCTTGGTGAGAGTTGGCCCTCATTACTCTCTGCTGAGTCTTTTGGCCTTAAGGCTGCAGTCTCTGTCCTCCATTTCCCACTACCGGTCTCCCTGTCATGCTGTGGGCTCTAGCCTTATCTCCCAGGTCCACAAAGCTCCTCTGGATGTGTGCTGCTATCCCCTCGCAGCACGTTGTTCCCAATCATCTCCTTCCCATGTCGGCGAAGGCACAACATCGTGTCAACTTGCCCCCACAATTAAGACAGAATGAGGTACAAAGCCGCTGGGACCATTCTATACATACAACAGCAAATGGTGTTATTTGTATTCTTTACTTTGCTTCAATTAATCCAGTTTATTGAAATGTTAAACCCAAACATGAATTTCAACACTGAAAAAACAAACACGGTTGACCACAACCAAAGACTGCATATAACAAGTGGACGTACTCACCGTGATGTCACCTATTGGTTTGTGGACTATGGTTTTGAAGCATTGAGTTTGGCATTTTGGCAGTCACCATCTTGAATTTTGGCCATCAGCATCTTGGATTTTTGCAGGAAGCGACCATATTGCACCCTTACTGGATCTGGATCCATCTGGATTCTGGTTTGAAGCCGCTAACGAAGATAGCTTCATAAATCAAGGTCAACTTTACAGATAAGTGTTAAAATCATCTTAGTAGCTAACTGCATTGGTAGCGTGGTAGAGACCTGTCAATCACAAGGTAGCCCCACCCCCTAAAGCATGCCTTGCTTTCTGGTCTATTTGACTCTAAATGGAGAAGACCTTAAACCAGAGATTGAGGCTATAGACTCATGATTACGATGTTTACTGAGATGATACATCAAGAGAGAAGTAGGACCATTTTCTCATAGACTTCTATACAATCAGAGAGGAGTCGCCCCCAGGGGGCCAGCAGAGAGAATGCAAGTTAAAGGTACCTTAGCCTTGGCTTCAATTTTCACAACCGGAATTTGCCGCCTGATTACAACAGATAATTTCTGCTGAAAGAAATAAAATATGACACTTTCAACGTACAACTGAAAGCAGATGAACAGATAATGACAAATGCTATGAAATAAACAGGAACAAAGAGAGCTTGAGGTTGTATAGAAATGAATGGGAAACAGAGGAAATCCATTTGGTGCTGTACAACAAGACTGGACATCTGTGAGACAGCAGTGAAGAGCTTGCAGCTAAGTCATATTTGTGATAAACACAGTGTCACAAATTGAATGTGGACACATACAGTAAATCGACAAATAAATTCTGTCACAAGTTAATCTGCATTTTGCTAGGTCATTTCCAATTTGGCATTCAGCCCCCTCGATCCAATTTAAAGAGAATGTCTAGTGTCAGGGAGAAGGGGGAATTTATTCGGAGCCAATAAAAAACAGGCGCTTGGTGAAAATCACCATCGGCAAGTCATTAAAAGTGGGAGAGGAGCAGGGTGTGTGGAAATGGCTCATCGGCTCCCCGGGTGCTACTCAGAACAAGAGACCTGGACACGTAGACCAAGGCACTGATGAATTGAGCCATAAAGGTGATTGGCTCAAATGAAAGTCTGCGCCTCTGAGGCAAAAACACATCCGTTTGATTTGAATACATCACCTCGTGGAAAAAAAGGACAGCATGCTCAACCTGGATGGGAATGATACACGGGCACAAACAAGAGACTTGCACAGTGGCTCAGTGTGAATTCCAACATCAAAACTAGCTGGCAAGTGAGACAAACCAAGCCTGTGGGATACATAAGCCTTCATTACTGCGCGGCTACTGGCTGTCAGGATATGACTGCAAGGCCTCGGGTGCAATGTGTGATTTTGGAGCAGCGGCTGCCTGCTAATTACCAACCTAGGCAACACGCAGCCATTAAAAAACGCAACCCCGAGTGTCTGCTGGGCTAATTTGTCTAATTACATCTTTGTAACTTATGAAAAGACCTAACATTACCCTGAAGGCTTGCTTTCGGAGGGGGAGCTGTGTAGATGGTAAATGAAAACTTTGCCGTCTTGCTACAGCCATACAAGTGCCTCGATAGCTGCAGGGCACTGGGAGTATAGGACGGGGTTGGGGGGGGGGGGGGCCCTGTCGGGTGATGCTCTATCTATTTCTATATCCCAGAGATTCCTCTCCCATGGGACAACCACCCACATCCTGCAGACAAACCTCTTGTTTATTTTTCTCATCATTAACGTGGCTTTTTTTCCCCTTTTTTAATGTTGGGAAAAATGTATCAGCAAAACCAATATTTGGTGCCAGTAATGAAATGCGTAGGCATCCAGTCAGTGTAATAGATTGTGACTGAGCCGTCACAGCAATGAGGGCCTATGGCAGCTCTGCTAACAAGCATCTCAGTGGGAGGAGGAAGGGGGAGTTGGGCGGACCCTTTGTGACATGTGTCAATTAACTGCAATTCCAAAGCCTTAAACAGACCCCCCTCCCCAGTTATAGTGATTGTGAAATGGGAATATGTTTCAGAGAAGAGTGCTGTGTTTGGGAACCCTTTTCATTCAGAGCATCTGGGTTTGCCACTTGCATCTCACATATGTTGTCAAATCACCACGATGGTTAATAACTTAGACAATCCATCACATCGCCTCATTCCCAATGACAGCAACGGAATTGAATGCATTAATTCAAAGATGATCAGAGATTAAGATAATAATTATGACAGACTTAGTCAGGAAAAGAACAAAGAGGATGATCTCCCGCCTTCCTTCCTTCTTCCTCTCCTCGACAACAAGAACGGCTGGTTGATTGCAACAGCATCTCTGAGTTTCAGCACAGCAGCTGCCAGTAGCCGAGCCACTCGGCCAGGCTGCTCGTTTGGCCTCTCCTTTCCTAAGTCCCACATGGCTGACCTTAAGTGTCAAGGTTGCATATGTGCTGGTTTCAATTATTAACCGTGGGAGGGAGGGAGGGAGGGAGGGGGGGCCATATAAGTATGTATGGGTGTTTCCCTGAAGAAGGATGAAAGTCAAGCTGAACCGACATTTCGTACGGTGACGTATTTCCAGTGAAACAGGATCGGCAGACTGGACGTAACTCTGGGAGGAATTGAATTTGATCGTTCGAAGAGATAAGCTCACAACCTTCTCGAGAGATCGTGGTTGCAGATTAACTGTATGTCATCATATTATTGTTTTGGAAATTCGTTGGTATTTTGTGTTCCAGGAAGAAGATGATAAAACGTGTGTGTGATCTTAAAGGCATGTTTTCAGAGAGATTAGAAAAGTCTACCTGGTTTGCTTTGAGCGAACGTGAAAGGGGAAACAAAGTCTCAATCATATTCGAGGAATCTCTGTCGCAAATTTGCAATCAGAAGATAAAGCAATGCCGCTGTGGTTTGTGTCAGTGTTGACTGAACCCGATCATTTGTGGAGAGCGTGGTGCACTCAGGAGCAGCCAGCCGTGTGTCAACCGAAACCTCGACTCAACCTCACGGATCTGACTCGCTTCGCTTTTACCCACCTTGCCTCAACTCTTCCGCACCGCCCTCCCTTACTCGCTTTTTTTCTTCTAATCAGGCGAGATTTTGTCAGTAACTGCTATCGGTTGTGAAATTTCAGAAGGCGAGGCGTGTGGGAACCACAGTATCAGTTGTGATCATCAACCCGGTGCCTTTACAGATGCAGGCGGTTTCTGAAAAGGCGTGAAACGCTTCACAAAGAGCATATCGGAAGGCCGGTTCAACGCTAACCGACAGCGGAAATACATTTCACACAATGTTCAGCCTCTTCTCTCTGTTCTCTGCTTGTTTTCTTTGTTCTGTGTGGATCACTGTGAGATAGATTTACAACATGAAGAAATAACATTTAGGAGAGGCCCCCCTCCATTTGCATGAATCCGCTGAGCAGATATGGAGAAGAGATGTGAGACGTGATAGTCTGCTGGCTTAGAAATCCCTATCAATCAGGCCATTCTTAGCGGTGAATGCAAACACCTAAGGGACATAAAAAAGTGGAGTTGAATGATGGACTCTCCCAGAGGGGCCCCACATTATGTCTCTCTCTCTCTCTCTCTCAGTGCAAGTGTACTCATCCACAAGCTAAACTGACGCTCTGCATTCAATATCAGCATCAAAGTTAATTCTTTGCTCTTACAATTGAGCTGGCTTATTGAATTTCAGGGTTCCGATAAATACAGCACAAGCGCCCAGCACTGATGCATGCTAACACAAAGTAATCCCCTGGGTGCTGCTGAGATGCACTCTCTCAGCGAGCAGAAAGCTAATCCAGCTGGGAAGTGAGGTTGTGATCAAACCTTTGGATCTCAGCATGAGTTGGTAAAAGTGTGGGTGGAGGGGAAACCCGGGAAACTTGTTCCACTGCTAGCCACGGAGGTGTCACGTATCCTGATGACTTTAATTATCAAGGTTGGCAGATTGATTCAAAGCCCTAGAACAATGGCGATGTTCCATTTACTCCTTCACAGGATTTTTCTTCTAAAGTTAAAGGAGTGTTAGCGATTGGACGAGGGGCCTTTTCGAGCACTAATTCTAATAGGTGATCTGTTCGTGTCCTCCTGATCCCTAGAGGTGCTGCCGTCTCTTTTCTTTACTCCTTCCAAATGCATTAGCATAGCTAGCAGTGCGGGGGCGTCGGTGGCTCCATCAGTAATGTCACGGGCACTTTAACATGATGAAGCACGCCGCGGCCCCGCTGGCATGAATAATTCACATTACCATGCGCCCAGAGAGACGGCGAGAGAGAGAGAGAGAGAGAGAAGAGAGAGAGAGAGAGAGAGAGAGAGAGAGAGAGGATTGACTTTGCAACTATGAATTGCGGGAACAGATGTGTGATTTTTAAGGCGCGCGGGCTTCTGTTTTGGGTGAGCGAGCAATTTTAATTCAATTTGATATTTCTCTTTTAAAGTGAGGCGAGACCTTGAGCTCGGCCAGGGAAAATGAATAAGGGGGGGGGGGGGGGATCAGAAGAGGAGCCCGAGCTACGGGGGTGGGAGGGGAGGGGAGAGGGCTGGGGATCCTCCTCGCCATCCATCACAGTGGCACTTCAATGATTGTCAAATAAGTAGCCCTGTCCAAACCCATCTTTTATCATTATGTATGAATGAATCTATCTGGGGATCACATCATCCAGCACATGGGAGGGCTCCATCTCATATACATGATAGGGAGACGATATGGAAATTGGATACATGATAGCGGAATGGCTTGGATGGGGAGATGGATCCACATCACTGGCTGGGAGAATGGACCACGATTTGATCCGAGCGCTCCGTCTATCCTGTCAAGTCTTTGGAATAGAAAATGTACATGCTACTGCTCCCATTACAGAAGGCACAGTCTCTCCCAATGCAAAAAAACACATTATATTTTCTCTACTAAGACCTACTGAATAGCTCCTCAAGTGGCGTTGACAAATCTCGCTCTCTGTGCGACAAAAGATGTTCCATTAAAAGTCTCGGAAATACTTAACATAACATTTCCCGTGCAGTTCAACATGTCGAACCCGGAGGCCCCTCGGCTCCATAGCTGACGTGAGACCCTTTAATGCACATAATTCAGCAAAGGTGGGTGAGAACTCGTGGCACTAGATTAAGGCGGCTGCGCTCGCGAAAGCTGCTCTCAATCCATTTCCAAATTGTCACAGGGCCTTCTAAGAGGCAAAACAAACCCACCTTAATCTCCGCTAATCATACTTAAGCATGAATGTTTCATGTGGAAATGCCTGGTTACAATTTGGAGGCTTTCTCCTCATTCCAGGGGTAACCCTGTTACAATCCAGAAATCCTTTAGGCCACAACAAAGACGAAATGCGATGCCGAGACATCAGTTGCGGTGCAGTGCACACAGCATGTAAGTAGGAGGGAGCAAAATCCCACATTACAGACACCATGTTTGTTGACTACATGAAACACTGCGGATAATGAATTCAAGCTGCCAAATTTTGCGATGTGCCAAAAGATAAAGCTGTTATAAACAAGGAAGAAAAAAACCCCAGCAATGATAACATCAGTGATTGGTTGTGATTAACATCAGCCTTCTTACGTGGCGTCTCAGAAATTCAAATTACAAGCCCGAAGCAGGCAATGCCAGGGACCATCCTAATATTATTATTATTCGAGATGGAGCATAACCCAACGGCGGGATGATTACATTTGACTTGCAATGATCCCCCCCGCATGAGAAAACAACAGCTTGGAAAAACTAATAGACGTATTCCCCAAAGTAGCTTTGTTGCTCCTGCATCGCTTTAAATAAATCTCATCACCGCAGCGAAACAAAGTTTTGATCTTTCCTGCATTTAGAAAGTGGAGATAAAAAGTCCAACCCATCTGTCCCTCAACTTTGCGGGGCGCGGTGCAGCGGAGGGAAGGATTTATCACACACAGCACGGCGAAGTGCATCTGCATCCGCCACACTGCTCCCACTCGCATCATTATCCTCGACGCCGATCACTCCTCCAGCTGAGCCCTCCTTTTGGAAACAGGGGCCGACAAATCGGCGGCGGTAAACACCGTTTAAAAGGATCTGACGCCCCGTAATAGAAGAGAAAACACTTCAGTATTGTTGGAGACCCCTGGCACTGTGCTGGGCTTACTGGAGGAGTAAGCTATTGTCTGGTGTCACCTAATTGGATCAAGTTTGTGTGCAGAACAGATGTGTATGGCTGGCTGAGGTAAACACTGGACCAGACGATGCCAGGGCTGAAATTGCTTTGAAAATGGCTTCTGCCTCCACAGAACGAGTGCGAGTAGCAGGGAAATATACAGTAGAAAAGAATATTTGTGCAGTTTGAAAAAGTAATAAACACTTTCCCCTTTGGACAGGATTCAGAAAGGTCCCAATTTTCCTTTTGTTGCGCCCGGCCGTGCATCTGTGTGAAAGGGAATGCGTGAGGGAGGTTCAGAGCCAGACCAGGGGAGTTATCATGGCGCCGCTCCTAGCACGAGTGATGAGCCTTGACAATGGACAAATTACGCCTCGGAAACGGAGTATTGCTGATGTAATTAGGAGCTGGCAAAAGGTGTCACCGGGGCCTGACGGATTTCAGCCCCGAGTCTTCGCCTCTTGCCAGCGAGCTGCCGCCGGAGTGAGAAACGTCGGCATAAACAAAGAGAGATGAAGAGAGACAAGGAAGCACTATTTCCAATCAAGCATCTGCCTCCCCTTCCAACACAGCTCAGTTTAACCTTGAAGAGTAATGAGATCTGACTTGCTTAAATGTTAGCATTCTTAAATCATCAGGAAGTGCCTCCAAGGAGCCGATAATCACTGTGCCAAATTGCTGCGCTCGCTAATTTCATTTCTCCCTAGCATTTGCTTGCAGTTAGTGTCGATTATTCAAGAACAGGCATTTAATGCTGCCAGGTCCCAGGGGTGTTACATTAAAATGTAATAACTTGCAACATAAATGAAAACAAAAACCATTACTTTCTTCCCCCCACCAACTTTCTTCCCTCCTCCCTTTCCCCTCCTGACACCTCTCTCTCCCTTCCTCCCTCCTCAATCTCTCTCCACTCCCTCCCTCCATGGTGGGAGTTCGAATCTAATTCTCAGCCCATCTGGCAGGCGTAATGAAGGCGGGCCGGGCTCGTGGTGCCCTGCTGCCACGGCTCGGCGGAGCAGGAGGCTAGCTGGCAGATTGGGCTGGGATGAGTGGAGGGGAGTCTGGGAACCTGCTGAGTGAGTAAGCCAGCCCAGTTAATCTCCCATGTGCCCCGGCGTGATCGGGGCCAAGGCCAACCACACGCTGAGGGCACAGTGGATGGGGTCTGCAGCATGGATGGTCGTGGGCAGAAGACTGGTGGGTGAGTCTGGCACTCATTAACATTTGCTGGCATTTAGCTGACTCTTCTATCCAAAGCCTCATTCAATGAGCAAAACGGTGAAATAACCTTCAATCTCGAAGGCTGCCATTAACAAGAACAACCAACCATGAGTGAGATATATATAGAGTTTATGTGTGTGTGTGTGTGTGTGTGTGTGTGTGTGTGTGTGTGTAGTATACATTTGTAAGATGATGTAGATAGTCAAACCAAACAGGTAGATTCAACCCCAACAGGTGCAGCCTGGAAACAAAAGACAAATGGTGTCTCAGCACCATCTGGCACTGACACAAGTGCATTTACATACGGTCAGACACGGCAGATAACAACCTGAGGGCAATATTTGAATGTGTTTTTGTGTTGTTTGTTAGTTGAATGTGTTTAATATGCATATATCTCCCACCCGATAGATAGATAGATAGATAGATAGATAGATAGATAGATAGATAGATAGATAGATAGATAGATAGATAGATAGATAGATAGATAGATAGATACTTGCCATACATACTTTCCCCACTGTATCTCCCAGAACTGCTGAAACCTCGTACTGCAGGCTAGGAACAGCTACTAAGCCCTAACTGGCAGCGGCGCATGAGAGAGCGAAAGACCAAAAATCAAATAGGCGGACAGAAAAAAAACATACAAAACAAACTCATCTACGACGTAGCAGGAAGCTAGGCTGACAAAAACAGCAGGTTTCCCTAAGCTGCGCTCTGGCCTCTGGAGAAACCACAACACTGTCATTAACAGTTACTCTCCTCATAAACACACCGGCATCAGCTGGAGGTGTAATTGCCCCTGCTTCTCCTGTAATCTTATACCTTACCTGCTGTTACTGTCAGACACCTTCTCCACTGAGAGAGACAGAGAGACAGCGAGAGAGACGCGTGGGGGAGGAGGGGTGGTGGTGCATATGTGTGTGAAGTGAAGTCGGAGGCAGGATAGGTGTTGCTTGTGTTTTGTCAGATACAAGGTAAGGGAAGTAAAAAAAGAGGGGTTTAGAGAGAAAGGAGAAACAGAAAACACATGGCAGAAAATCAAATGAGTGTATGTTGCTCACTAAAGTCCCAGGAGCGAGGCTCAGGGGCGCGATGGATTCCTTTCCTTGAGTGATTAGAAGACAAGTGGCAGAACATGACCTACTTAGTGGAACTTTTTTGTACAGGTTTTTTTTTTTTTTTTGAAAAGGTACTCATCCTGGAGTGGAGTTACATACAGGGAGGCAGTAGCTTTAACCCTCATAGATTCATAGAAACATTAAAGACAGCAGGAATAATTAGGGGTGGGGGGGGGGGGTGGTGAAAATGGAAAAAAGTCTCTTCATCCCACGACCTCCTAAACTCAAACTGCCGTTATCCTCTATGCTCAGCCAAAAAGCACAGATGGATGCATTTGTTCCTACAGATAAGCAAGGTTAAAATGCAAAAACAAAATCTGAATTAAACATTATCTGACAAAATGCTTACAAGAGGAGTTTTTAGTACCTTTAAAAATTAGCTCGGAAAGTGTGGTGGGAGGTGTGAATGTTGAGCGAGCCGGAAAAAACAGAAGCAAAAAATATCAAAAAGAAAGAGAGATGCGAAACCTGCTTTCTCTAAAAATCTGACACTGAAAATGGCAAAGTGTTGTTTCGTATCTCTGCCTTATTACAATCCGGTGGTGGAAAATTCCACTGAGGCCATGAAAAAGGAACACTTAGCTTTGCTCTAGAAATGGGCCTGCCTCTGGCTCTTCTTAATTTCAGGCTTTGTTTGCGCGGCATCGGGGAGCTCTTGTGGGTTTGCGGGAGACCCGCAGGCCTTTTGTCTCATCAGCCGAGGTGGTTTCTGCTCCGCGCCCGAAGCCTTCTCTTGACGTGCGCCTTTTGTTCTACCGAGGTTTGGTCACAGGCCGCGTATCGCAGGCAACGCAGCCATCACAGGTACACTGCTGTTTGTCTCCCCCACTCCAACAACTGTGAGCTCGGGAGAGAAGCGGCCACTGAATCTCCATATCAGTCAGAGGAAGAAAGAACCACGACATATGCCAGGATATGAAAGGTCTGAGGATCTGCCCAAACTAAAATGGCTTCCTCTGGATTCCTTGGCGATGCTGCAATGCCTGCTTCTTTAAATGACACAGACCGATATTACACTTGTGGCGTTGAATTAATAAGCTGCAGCGTGATGAATCTCCATGATTTATTATGTTCCCTCCAGTGTATAATCAAGTTGGATGGGAGGGGGGGGGGACACAATAGACGAGGCCATCCTCTGCACGGCCGACAGACGGGCTGCCCTCGCTTGGACTGAGGAGTGTGAGACAGTCGGCCACCGGGATCAGCGGGTGTTCTCTTTTAGCAGACCATTAAAACACCACAAAGTTCAACGTGCAGCACGCCACGACACACGGAACATATGGAAGCACCAAAACACAGCTAGCAGACAGACATTCCTTCCCCCTGAAAACGCCCTATTGCTGTTGGAAGCATGAATGAGGGGGGGAGGGGGGGCGTTATGAGAACATCACACCTATGGAAGTCCCATCCCACAGTCCACAGGAGGCTCTCTCTCCCTCCTGCCTGTTTATAGTGGGCTGCCATCATATTCATTCCCCGTTCCCAGATAGATGTTTGTAATTGGAGCTCTAATTTATGATCGGGCCTTGGCGCGGGATAATGATATGGAGCATTGTAATTTGCTGATGCAAATTGTACGTTATAATGGGGAGCCATAAAAGCCCCGGCAACATCTCGGAGACTTGCCAAACACCCTGAGCGTTCATTACAGCCCTCATTAAAACATCCATGTCGGCATTGGGAGCTCTTACAAATGGAAGGAGCATGTAATTGCTGCTTGATTGTGGTGTATGTAACATATGATAAAGTGGAATTACCACTTTATTTGTCTACAGTGTCTGTGAAACTTAATGGGGAGAAGGCCTGCAGTAAACAAATCCTCAGAGAATTGTTTGATTGTTATATTATAGGGCTATTTGTTTAAAGTGGAGCAAATGTGAGTTAGGGGACGTGCATCCAGGACAAACTACGTAAGAGTGATGATAATCAAGGCCGGCCTTAGCGGGATCAAACTAATGCTCGTACTCATGAGAGTCTGTGTTGCATTTGGACTGACTCCAACATGGGTGATAGCATAGGGCTTCATCTGGGAATACATCAACTGGATTCAATACTACAAAAAGATCTCTATTGTTAGTTTTCATTACCCAGCACCAAAGTCGTCACCATACATTTGCTTTGGTGCCGGAACTCGATTGAAAAAAAGGTTAGAATGAAAATATGTTTGTGCCATGGGAGTGAAGCTTCGAGCCATTTCCAATCGTTGATCTCATTTGGGTGCGACCCGACCGGGGTATGTGAACCGCGGTGAAGCTGAACGTCCCCAGCTTTTAAGCAGCCTTAAGAGCAAAGCCAAGTGGCAAAAGCAATTAAGAGTTCATTTGGAACAAGTGAACTATGCTGCGTTGGGTTTTTCTGAGGCCCCGTCAACACTAATTCACACTGTCGCCTTTTTATTCAAATGACCTAGAGTCCCAGAGTCCCCTTTGTGCTGCCGCTGTTCTAATGCGTCTTCATTAGAACAAAACCTGAGCCGCATTGCCGAAAATGAAGTTTCCCTCCTCGACCCTGAATGACAGCAGACCTCTACCACCAGAGCTGTGTGTGTGCTCAGCCACTGGAAAAGGATTTTCAACCGTGCCATTCAGCCGGGGCCCCAGAAGCCCCCAGCCTTTATCTGCAGGAACCGTTGATTGATGTGTTGTGGGCCCCGCTGTGGTTAACAGCAATTTTATCTGTTGCTAGCGGCAACAGCCCAGGTCCCCGGTGCGCAGTGAGCAGCGGGGTCCGGGATCTGGAGCCGGACCGCACACGGGGATAAACAAATAGGTTTTTCAAGGCGGACAGCCCTCATAGAGAGGCCCCTGACAGGCGGAGCTCCACCCCAGGGCCAGGACAATGTCAGGGCCCCGGCCCACTCCCGCTGGGCTCTCGGGTTTCCTTTGCTAATTTTCACCATGTGCAGAGCCGGTGGTATAGAGACACCTGCACAGCCGGCTGGAAAGTAAGCAGAGCGTGAGAGGCGGAGTGATATAGGAACAAAGAGGCAGTTAAGATACTCATATACTGTGGAGGGAAACAGCCACGCTCTCTGCTGCAGCTCTGTATGTCATAGTGACCGAAAAAAACCCTGCTGCAGAAATTATTCTTAGTCTAAGATATAATTTACACTCAATTTCCTTTCAATTGCTGTGTTTAGCATTTAATCCGGTGAATCTGTGTCGTTCTGTTTAATAAAGCGTGACGCTTTTAATGGCTTCTATTATAATTAAGTGACATAATCCTTGTATTCGATAAAGATCTTGTAAAGAGCCTCGTCACTCAGACGGGGACGTGCGTTTGCCACAATGCGGAGGTCGTGAATGCCAAATCAATTAAAAGGAGGCTGTTTAAGAATGCACAAATGACTGGGAGACTGTAGCGGTTAGAGTGTAGACTCATTTAGCGTTAAATATGATTATGACAACCCCAAGCAGGGGGTTGGGGATGGGTGTGTCTGAGAGCTCCCAGCACTCTCTCTCTCTCTCTCTCTCTCTCTCCCAGCCCAAACACTCCGGCTAAGGTTTTACTCCCTGACATCGCAGAGATAAACCCTCCCAAAACAGACTAGTCAGATTATACTGTCAGACAAAGCTCTATGCTTTTATCGTGCGTGAAAACATGAGCCGTGGCTTGGCCTTAGGTGGTTTTAAAAGATGGGGGGGAGGCTGAGGCTCAATCGCTTCATCTGAAAGGAAAGGGTGGTGTGTTGTCTCTTTCGCTTAGCTAAAATTCCTCCTCCTCCACACAGTGTAGGCAGCCCAGGGGTAGCGACAGGATGGGGAGATAGTTGCAGCGAGATTTTCTGACATTTCCCCCCGTCTCTCTCAGCCCCGTATCTCCCAGGCACAGAGGGGGATGTTGGGTTCTTTATCAAGGAGCCCCTGAGAGAGGGTGATAAATCGCCAGAGCCTGGGCCAATCTTCAATGGAACAACAAGCAGGTAGCAGCGCAGGAAACACGGCACAGATATTGTCTCCCAAACATAGCCGAGGCTATAATGAAGCCTGCACAAAGCAGACAGGAGAGAGAGTCGGCCTGATAAACAATCCCAGTCTCTTCCACAGAGAGACAGATAGTGAGTCTCAGTCCTGCTCACCAGTCCAGAGATTAGTCCTCAACCCCGAATGGGAGATGGGGGGGGGGTCATCACCTGGATAAACCCATCCTGTTTATTCATGTTCATTACCCTATCAAGTAACATCAGTTTGTTGAGACAGATCTATAACACCTATATATTTCTGTATTTTTCAGCTTATATTTTAGATTTGCTGTCCTTCGTTTGTCCGACAGTATACATGTAACCAAGGCAACCAAGGCAAATAGGTAAGCAGTTGCTATTTTAGTTGTAATGGCAATAAAGTGAATATATATATATATATATATATATATATATATATATATATATATATATATATATATAAAGGCCAGAAATGGTCCCATTCTTGTGTAAACCATTCAAATGAGGCCATTAAAGCCTGGCAGTCAACACAAGCAGGGACACATATGGAAGCATACATAAAAGGAGGTGTTCTCTCCCAGAAGTAGAAACAAACTGTCAGCAAAGATTGCCTTTATTACCTCCTAGTGCGTGTGACAGATAACCAGCCCGTCCACCAGCAGTGGAGAGGCAGCGATAGCCATCAGTGCCAGTGGCCAACCAGAAGACAGCCTTGTCCGTGCCATTGGTGGCCACTAGCGCTGCCTAACGCCTCCTTGCCCGCCTCATTGACCTCCACAGCCCCCCTCCCCACCTCACAAACAGCCCTCCACCCCCACACACAGCCTCCTCAACCTCCAGCCATAACGCCGTGTGCAGCCTGTGGCGATCCACTCGCCCTCCTCCTCCCATACCCGCTCAGCCTTGCCATGGCAGTTCCCTGGAGCCCTGACCCTGCACCCCATGCCACCCCCCTTTTCCAAAATATCATACTGTAAAGCCTGAAGCGCTTACAGATAAGGAGACCCCAGAAATCAAGCGGGCCCGGCGGTGGAGCAGATTGAGAGTCAGAGCTCAGCACCCAGGAGGCACAAAGGCTGCAGATAGCACCATCGGATAGCCAGACAGCATCAAACTTCCTGCCCTCGCTACTGGACTTTCTTTGCCTTGCAAACGACAATGCCCCCCCCCCCCCCCCCTCTGCATTTCTGTGACTCCTCCCTCCCTCCTCTCAGATAAAGAGAAGGCCTCGTTCCCCGCCGACTCAAACTGACAGCTTGAGCCAAAGGGCTCTGCAAGCTTTTTTCGAAGGTCTTATTTGTTTTCATCCATCTGTGAGCATGCGGCCACTGGGGAATAGGAATGTGACATGTTCTATTAAAACAAAATCAAAAAACAACAAAAAAAAAAAAGATCGCACAGAGATCAAGGTCTTTTGAAGTTAAGCTTTGTTCAGCGTTTTAACCGCAGTCCTTTGAGGCAGATTAACGACGACAAACCATTTATAGTTGTTTTGTTTGTCGGGATGATTGCTTCCAAGCTGCAATAAGAACTGCCATATGCCACTCATCAGCTAAAAGTAGCACGCTATAAAGAATGTTCCTCTTATTAGTTCCCTTTAAGCAAAGGACATAAAGGACGGCTGCTGTCTCTATTACCCAGAGACGAGGCACATCATTGAAACAATGGGACGGGACGAGCACAAATTCATGGTTTGAAAAAAGCACTGGGGCAAGGCAACAGATGCTTTCCAGGGATAAAAATAGTCCTACGCTGACAATTTGTGAACTAGCGTCTGTTTTGAAAGGATCGGGTTGACGATTTTCCACGGCATCACTAAATATTCCTCTCGGGCACATTTACCTTCAACAACACATGATCTCCGACAGAACCCGCATGGCTGACTCCTACTGATGTACAGTCTGTTGTCTCCGACAAATCACAAGACGTGTTTAAGCATTCTCCTGATGGCGTGTGTGTACATGCATTCCTGTTTGGTGAATGAGTGTATTTATTGCGTGGGTACGGGGGCCTTTACGAGGCTTTTAGGCATATTTTTATGTCTGTGAGCAAAAGGATCCTCCGTTGACAGTCACTGGAGGAAGACATAAAACCCTGACAGCCAAATTGCAGCACCGGCGAGCGCCGCTGATCGATGCCAATAAAACGAGGCCCCCTTTTCGCCAAGGTAGCGCAGGACACCTTCCCGCAATTTAATCAGTCAGTGAGCCAGAATTAATGTTCCTAATATCATGATTTCTCCATTACTCTATTTAACATAATTAAAATGTCGAGCGCCGGGGCCATAAAGCGGGTCGTTGGAGATTGTAATTCTGCCGTAAAGCTATGAAGCATGAAAATGCCACTTACCGAGTAGCCGCGGCCTGACAGCGAGTGAGTGGAGCTCTGTGGGGAGAGAGAGGAGAACAGGGATGACCTTTAAGGAGCGTTTCACTCGCTGACACAGACATGATGAAGCAGCGCCGCTTTAATATCAATATTCACGTTAACCTTTTACCCGCTCCGCCGTGTACCCCACGCCGGCACACATCACTCCCATACATTCCTGCGTCCATCGTGTGGGGGGGGGCTCTTAAAACAATCGCTCATGTCACGCTGAGAGACTTAATTTGAGTTGTCACAGAAATACACTGTGGAAAAGCTTAATCATCGGTAAGCCTGTGATTAAAATGTTGCACAATAGTCATTCGTGGCAGTGCAAATGCATTTTGAAAGCTAGTGTGAAGTGAAGACTGTACGGTTAATGACGTTGTATCATTTTGGCCTGCTGACTCTGCTTCAGACGGTTTTATAATGTGTCGCAGTGCGGGTCAAGATTAAATGTCGTGTTTATTTGTTTGAATTCACTGGCTTCCCATGCCGGGGGGGGGGATGACACCGACAGACATGCCGGAGTGAATCCATCACTTGCACCAGTAGATAAAGTGATGAAACACAGTTGATCTAGAGATTGGTGTTTTGAGAGTGAGTAACAGCTCAGGCAGCAGTCCGTTTTCTTCCAAGCGTATTGTTTTCTGGGTGTTGAATAACAGGAACAAGCATATCTTGCTCATCATTTAATTAAACATGTCTTTTTTAAGAACATGTTTTTAGGTAAAAAATATCACCGTCCTTCTGCCACATTTTGGATGCAGACCAACGGGTCTTCAGCCCCTTTTTTACTCGGGATGAATAACTCCTCATGCATTGAGGGAGGTGTTTTGGCCCCATTAAACTCATCCTGTGTTTTCTAATGCAGTCCTCTAAACGCTGAACAAGAGCACGATGAAGACCAGCAAAGCGAGGTTTTGTTCTGTTCCCCGGCTCTGTCTGTCAGAGCCCAGCAGGAATACCAATCTCCAAAACCCTCCCTCCACTTCCACTTTTCACTTCTTTTATTCCTCTGTCTAGATTGGCAATTTCTGCCCCCCTGGTCTCTGGAGGGGACTTTTCTGCCAGACCAATTTCATCCGTAGGTCCACCTTCAATCCAGGCAACCTCCCCCACACCTTCACCACGACTGCCTCCCTTGTTTTGCGCCCTCCTAATACCCCTCATCCATTCTCCCACACCTGCTCTTGGCCTCTGTCCTCATCATCGCCTGTATGCCCCTCTGATTCACAGGACGGCTCCTGCCGTGACGATTAGGGAGGAGTCCCGCTGTGAACCGGAAAGCAGGCTCCGCAGGAATCAAAAAGGCTATTCCCGCTCTGCTCAACCTCTTGGGTGCCTCCACTCCAGCGTCCATAGAGGAGAGGAGGAACTGTGCTGAGGAGACATACTGTATACTGGATACAAAAGGGCCAAAAATGTGTTCCAGTGAGAATGCAGCCCGTTGTCTGTGCATGTTGTGAGTGCACTTAAGATATGTGTGTGCATATGTGCATAGGTGGTGGGAGGCCAAGGCCATTTGGAATTAGCCTTACTGTGTAGACTTCATTCAACGTGGAGCATTCTGAGCAGAAAGAGAGGCTTATTTAAATGATAATGAAGACAATCCATTGGATTTAGTGCCGGTGAAGGGAGGAAAATAGGGGAGGGAGGTAGGAGGGGGGGATCCATTAAAACGCCAGCGGTTCATAAGCCATAGGGTCGGCATCCAGCTAAACACTCTCTCTTAAAAGCCATTATACATGGCTCTCAATGGATTTCTGCAGCGCTTAGGACTTCAAAAGGATTTAAGAACCCGCCCCAGAGAGGGAGTGTGGAGGAGGGAGGGGGATGTGTGTGTGTGTGTGTCTGTGTGTGTGTGTGTGTGGTGGGTATGCTGGTTGGTGGCGAGAGAGATGGGGCGGATGCTGGAAGCATTTAAGGGTTAACTAAACAGCCCCGGAGAAGAGAAATGTTGCTAAATCCGCCCCCTAATCCTCTCCCCATTTCCATGCCCCCTCCTCCACTCTCCTTGCAAAAAAAATAGGAGAGAAAAAAGAAAAACATGGCGACAAAGGGGAGGGTCCAGCCCATCTTCTCTTAACCCAGACTATTGGTTTTTGTCACCGCAGAAAGGCGGGGGGCCAATCAGAGCTCGATGGAGCATGATGAGGGCCGGGATGTGAGCGTGGATGCCCTCTGAGCCAGATCAGGTAGCCTGGGCGGGTGTGGGTGCATGTGGGTGGGGATCCAAGAGGTGTTAGAGACCCCGACGGCACCGCCACAGCTGCCGTCCTCTCCTCCGCAGGACACAGATGCAGTGCTGCCCACCCCCTCCGCCACCTCATATTTCCCTAATCCCTGCGTGGCTTAGTGCCGGGGCTCCGCTGCACCGCAGGCACAATTACCTAGTCAAAATAAACAGATAAAGTCCCGACCGTTGCAGTGAACAAACAGCATTCCCTGCATTTGTTTTCTTTTTTTTTTTTTACCCCCTGCTCCCAAATTGATGCATGACTGTTTTCACAGGCGGGCGCGTCCACATGTCGCATTTGTCTCTATTTCCTTTGGCGGTAAGACAAGAGAAATCCATTTTAGTCGTTGCAGACGCGGCATCATTAGTTAAGAGCTCTTAAAGCTGCCGAGCCACTTTGATGTGGTGGAGCGTGTTTTATGAAAATTAGCAGCGCTCTCAGTGCGGTGGCGGAGACTTCACGGAGCTGGGACACATAAGAAATAAGGAGGGGGGCCCTGAGGACGCTCGCTGCCTGGGTCTTTGGGGACTGGAGTACAGCCAGTGGAGAGAGGGACAGACACGCAGACAGGAAGAGAGAGAGACAGGTGAAGACATCAGGCAGAGGGAGGGAGATGGATAGATATGGACGCCGCGGCTACAACCATCACCGTCTGTGCACCATTTATTTGGCAGCAGATTAGAGAGACATGCCACATCTAACACCGTCGGCGATTACAGCGTGCAATTTTCAACAGCACCCCCCTCCCACTAACCCCCTCCATCAACCCCCCCCCCCCCCCTCCTCCATCCGCACCCTCCTCCTTCTCTGTGCTTGTCGTATATCCCTGTCAGAGCTGTCAACCGGCGTCGGTCTTTTATCTGACAAGCCCGCCTCTTCCCCCTGACTTTTTCATTAAAAGACAGCCTTTTACACAAATTCTAGAAAATAGTACGATGCAGTGGAGGGGGGGAGCAGCAAGGCGTAGAGAAAAGAGGATGAAGATGGAGAAAAATTAGGCTGGGGGATTTTTTTTTTTCTCATCAAGCTGGATTTTCAATTGGGAAGCTGAATAGCTTAAAACAATGCATTTAATAAGTTCATTAAAATCCTTTTCCTTCCATCATTTTACCCCTGCTGGAAAAAAGGAGCCGCACATTTTCCTTCCTCTTCTCTCTCTCTCTCTCTCTCTCTCTCTCTCTCTCTCCTCATGCGTCGTCAGCTAAATGAACAGTCTGATTGAATTTCCTTAGGTTTGGGAGGTCTGCTTGATAGGCATTAGTTAGGAAGCATATTTCTACATTCATTTAAAATGAGCCGCTTGGGATTTGGCATAAATTCTCATTACTTCCCCTGTATCTAAATTGCATTATTTCATCCCTCATGCTGAACCAATGCCAGGCCTCCATTTCCCTTTGCCACCTACTCATCCTCTAAAAGGGCTGGCATATGGATGCTGCCGCAGCGATGATTGGAGCGCTTTCCTGAACCCAGGTCAGCCCGTACCTGGCTGAACTGTGTTAGGTTACGTTGACATTTAACCATGCTTAAATAACGGCGGGCCAACAAGGTGATGCCGTGTGAAGCCGCCTAATCATTTCCTGTCTGCGTGCTGCCAGCCGGCCAGACTTGTCCCCATCGCACAGGGGATTTATGAGGTGATGGCTGGAAACAAGAGGAGCTGTCGCACCAGCTGCTCTCTGATCTCAGCCTCAATGTTGCTGTTCCGCGCCCACCCTCCATATCCCAGTTCGGTGTCCCCTGAACGGGACCTGTGAAAGTGGATAGCCTGGCTCGCTGTTGGAGGTCTGTGAGGAAGGGGAAAGGTCTCGTCCAAGGACTCACCTCGCTGAGCTGCTCCTTGGAGTTGCTCCTGTGCGGTCTGCTGAGCTCCTGCACCGCCTCGACCTCGCTGACTTTGACTGGACATAGCGCAAACGGTTTGATCTGCAGGGGGACACAAGAAACATCTTCAAATGATTTCCTTCCCTCCTTAACCAGACCACGATGTTCACCATTCAGCAATATACCCTGAGAGGCTGCTACACTTCAGACATTAGAGAGCCATAAAGCATAGTCCTAAAAGCTGCTCTGATATGATGAGAATCACTGGAAAATGGCACGGAGAAAGATTTAACAGATATGTATTAACGACCATGCCAGTTTAATACAAATGTCTCCGCTACACAATTGTTTATGAGAAAAGGACATGTGCACTGTGTCCAAATGCAAAACAGCAGAGAAGAAGTTAATATTTATTATGTTTACTAGTTGCCACCAAAAAAAATTGATTAATCAAATATTATTCCACCAATATATTGTGATTAATATTATAATGGAAAAGGATTTGGTTTCTAGTCAAAATAAGCAGTTGAGGTGCTACTTTTTGGATTTTGTTCACATTGACAAGTGTGAGTGATATAAGATATTCAGACACTGCAAAACGATGATGTTTCACAACAGGGGACATGAATGTGTGCATAACAATACGGCAGAACTACGACGGCTCCCAGTGACGTTCAGCGAGCTGCCGCCCTCGCGTCGGGAACCTGAGGGGGGACTTGGTGCGGTGACTCACTGCTCGCTGTCAGTTTGTGCTTTGGCTAAATGCAAAAGCAGAACTGACTGTAGAAAAAAAGAGAACACCCACAACCCCAAACCTCGACCCACTATTGCGAGTCATACAAGCAGTAATGATTTAGTTAGCCCAGCTGTGGGCCGGTCGACCACAGCTGCTACTACTATTATTAAAATAAAACCACCAATTTGTCCCACCGAGCACAAACACGAATGTTAGTATGACACAGTCAAACACACTCGAGTGTCAGGCAGGCACACTAGCTCAGTTTATTGTACTTATACCTATACAGTACAAAAGAAATAATGTCCCTGAAAAGGTAGAATCAATACAATAAGGCTCCACTGCTGAATACCGTCTTAAATCCACACTCCCCACTAAGCCACAATCTTACGTAACTTGACAAGGCCAACAATCGCTCTTTGAGGTCAGTAAAAGTGGGAAAATATGTAGCATGAACGGAGAAGAAAAAGACGCTGAATATTCGATACCCAGCTGGTGTTTCTGAACCGTCCGAAATGGGATTGAAAGTGTGAAATAATAATCATAATAATAATAATAATTCAGGCCTTTTCAATAGGGCCTTCCACTGGCAAATCTCCTACTGGTACGAAATATTAGCTATCAGCATATTAAGTGTACAAATGGCTGCATTACCACCCACATCATGGTAGCCCCACTGCAGACCTGGATGGCTTGCTTTATTGCAGGCCATCAAGCCCCACAGCTGGCATGCATTCAAATTCCCAGCCAGATGGGAGGTTGGCGAGCCCAGCAAGGAAGGCCGTGTGCATGGTGCAGCACCAGCCAATCACGGCGTCCCGTGCTGCTTCCCCACCTTGGAGTACAGTGGTGATGGCCGTGGGGTATAATCCATTTGACGAGCAGTTTGCATGTAGCAGCTCCCTTGGTGGCGCGCGGTGGCTGGCCTCCTTCTCCTGATCTCCACTGTAATTTAAGCAGATCACTGCTACAATTAACCTTTCCCGGTAAATATCAATTATGGCCCCCGGCTGGGCTAGAATTAAAAGGGTCATCAGCTAATCTGACAGGTCCTGTACGCTACCACCTGGCTGGGAGGGAGGGAGGGAGGCAAGGCAGCCGAGTGAGAGTGTTTGTCTACCCTGGTGCCCACCAGCTCACAAGCCAAGTAGGAACAATTCCCTTTTAATTACCCTGCTGCCATCGGGGCAAGCATGCTGATTGGCCAAGGGGCATTAGCAGCGCGCTGAGGTCAACAGTGAAAGGACGGGGGTGGGGTGAGGTGAGTGTGGCGGAGAGGAGGAGGAGGAGGAGGAGGTAGTTGCCGTCAAGCAATCAGGGTGTCGAGATGGAAGGAAGAGAAACCTGGCAGGTGGGCCTAATCAGGTTTGACTTCCACCTCCCACCTCTCCCCTCTGCCTCTCCCGCTCTCGCTCGACTAGCTGTCAGCCTAATCACTCCTTGAATCTCAAAATAGACGGTGGCCTTTTTTGATTTCCTCCTCTCAAGGAGAGCACAAAGAGAGCAATCCTCCTGAGCCGGCAGGCAGGCAGGCGTGGAGGCAGAGACAGAGCGCCGCGGTACAGTCGCCGTCACGTCGCCGTCAAGTGCAGCCGTTGATTACTTTGTTTACCCAGCATCAGCGTTGCTGACAAATTCCTGAAGGCGCCCACAGTATTTCCATCTCCACAAGGAGCCCGTGGCTACATTACCCAGTCAGCAATCAACTTGGCTATTGATCAGAGCACAGCGTCTAATTAGCCGCCTAGGTTAATGATGAAGCGCTGCGAGGGCCATTCCCCGAGCCGCTGTTCGACGGGACGGGAGAGCAATTGATCTAGGCAGGAATTCCACCAACTCCTGACAAAAGATTGGCAATGCTGACTGCTGGTGATTAAGGCAGGGACTAATTTCCTGTCTGGGGAGGTGTTTAATTGGCCCTAAGCTCCCAACTGTACAGCTTTCATGTGTTGTTTTTTTGCGTTCCTGTGTACTCATTAATGTTAAAGGACAAGTAAGTGAGCTCGAGGGGGTGGAGCTAATGGTCTCTACTGAGATGTGACACAGTTCAAGGTCATGATGCCTTTCCACTGTGCCGGAGGTCGTGCTCTCGGCAGCTCTGAGAGGCCACCTGGCTGATTTTGGGAGTCAGAGTTAGGTTTTGTTGGTACACTGAAGGTTTGACCCGTGAAGTACAGGCGAAGGCTTCATCTGGGCATTTGACGTTGAATTAAGACGACAGATAGAAAAACATAGCTAAGTTAGGGCCTGTGTTTTACATGAATAATGTACTGGAAATTAGCTCCATTAGTCTCGGTATTGAACATGTCTGCAGTCCCTCTCTGGAGGCTGCCGCTCTGTGCTCTTTAATTATCTTCAAAGGGCCCTCCAGCATCTTAATTTCCCCCCAAGTTGAATCGTGCTGACTTGGGTCTGCTCATTTATACGACTCTAACCCTAGCTGAACGTCACAAAGCCCGCCTCCTTTGAAGAGCTGGACCAGGCATCCACGGAGACAGTAGCGGTTCACATTAGTTCATGCTATTTTTTTCACTCTTCCTCGCTCAATCTCTGTCTTGTCAGCAGGGTGCTGCCTGGAGGCCGGCAGGTGATGCTTTGTTGTCCTGCTCCTTTGATCCTACCTACTTCACCTTGCAGGGGTTTCCAGGGTTTGGGGGGGCACGGGATGGTCTCCCACGTTTTTCCTCCTTGAATAAGAGAAGCTGTTAGTCTTGACCTATTTCCCCTCCTTGCTCCGGCTCCTCTCGCTCTGCCGTGCTCTCCTCTCGCTCTGCCGTCACCTGTCAACGGCGCTCAGGGAGGCTGTGCTTCAGCCTTGTCCTGGTGTCAATCCTCATTACCCTAGGATCTTGCCCCCCTGCCCGCCCCTTCCTTTCTGGCTGCCTTGATGCTCTTCTCCTCCACACTGCCACACTCCAATCTGCTCTGCGGGCTTCCCGTGCGGAGGGCGGGAGCCGATGAGGGGCAAGACAGGGGGTGGGGGGTGTGGGGCGGGGGCGATACAGATCCTTCCTCTAATTTGTTCTGAAAAGTGTCCTGTGCAAAGGACCCTCACCCCCATTAACCCAGCGACAGGCTGCTACCTCTGCTCAGGGAGGCATCAGCAGTATGTGTGTGTTTGGGTGTGTGTGTGTGTGTGTGTGTGTGTGTGTGTATGAGTGGGGCCCGGTGGTGCGACGGGCTCCGGCACCTCAGCGCTCAGTGCCAGGCTCCGGCACCGGCTCAATCTATCGGCTCATTATCCCCCCCACCCAGGCTGGGGTGCAGACAAGTGCACTTTAGGGCCACAGGCCAAATTGATTCATCTGCCTTCATTTTCTTCAGGCTCAGAAGTGGCAGCTGCTCGGAGGCAGGGGGAAGGAGCCATACGACGGCGAGAGACAGAGACGGGAGAGAGGGAAGGAGAGAGAGAGAGGGTCTCCGTGGAGGGGAGATGAAGGAGGGTGGCATCAAAAGGAAGAGGTGTTCCCGGCTTTGTTCCTCATCCATGTCTCATTTCTTTTTTCCTCCGCCTCCCTCTTTTCTCTCTCTCTCACTTTACAGCACAACCAACACCTCCCTCCCCTGAAATCACTATCAAGACATGCACTCACTCCCCCACCAAGTCCCAAGTTGGAAATTAGCCCAAGGACAAGCGAGTGGATTTACTACAGGGAGAGCAAATGGATTTTTGCTTTTATTTTGACGAGTCCCAGTGTATCCATTAAGCTTTTTAATCATACATTATTCATAGAGCCCGCCTTATAATAAATGACCACATAAAAGAGGTACACATATTATACAAGGCCTAAAATGCCCCCATAACTCTCTGCCGGTGCACTCAGAACTGCATCACATTTGTAAGCCGGTTCACAAATATGAGCCTGTGAAATCGCAGCGAGACGGCGATTCTATTCCAAGCAAATGACATCAGGACACGACGAGGGCTGGCAGATTAAAACGTGATGTACAAAGGGGGGAAACAAATTAGAGGGCGTGACCTATTAGGTGTTCGGAATGTGCAACGCACGGTGTATAATGCCACACGGTGTAAAGCTAACCGGGGTGGCCACAGCGACCGCCCAACACCGTAACAAAGCTGTCAACCCCGAGAGTGAGGCGGCTTACTCGGCCTGATTCCCAGCCAACGGGGACCTCGGGAGAGCCTGAGTGTCCCGCAGGGCCCCGTCTGGAACAGATGAACTGGGGAGAGGAGCAATCCCTCTGGGCTCCAGGTCTCTCCAATCACTCTCCCCATATGCCTCCTGGGGGAGTGGGGGAACAAGGCAAGAGAGGAGGAAAGGGGGGTGAGGGGGAGGTGCACCTGCTCCCAAATACGAACCCATCCCTCAGCACCTGTCCTGGGGGTTCACTGACAACTGCAACACACACACACACACACACCTCACCTGTCAGCCAGGAATCTGCCCTGCACTGATAAGCACAAGGCCTTACAGCAGAAACAACCCAGCCCCCCCCCCCCCCCCTCACAGCTACCAACAACAATTAGGCCGATGATGTTGAAATGCTAATGATGTTATTGGAAGGAAAACAAGGGAGCGATGCCGTGGAAGCGCGTTTGGCTCTCCATCGCTGGCGCCGACATTATGCAGATCTTCCTCCTCTCTTGTAACTCGGCGAGAAAATGCACAGCTTTGATTTCTGTGTACGCTATTAGCATTGAAAGCAGTGAGAGCATTCTGCAAAAAGATTTATGCATGCTAACAAGAGAAATTCAAATGGTGATCACTTTGGAGGTTGTACTCTTTTTTTCTTCTTCTTCAAATCGACTTGATTATTTGCAAGTCAAAGTTCACTTTGACTTGCAAAACCGAGGGTGCATTGAACGTTGCAGTAAAACGGCTTGAGGTTGGAGCACACGCCATTGGGAATGCCGCATGTGTGGTTAGTTTTGGAGATTAAGAGATAAAAGTGATTTATAATCATTTATGAGTGTCGCTGTACATTTGAATGCTGTAATTAGCTAATTAGCAGAAGACTTCCTTTAAATCACCACAAGTATTTTCAAGGCAAAATATATGCGTATATTCTCAACCCCTAAAGATCTGCTCAGTCATTCTTACCTCATGAAAAGAAAGACGCATTGAAAAATGCAATTCAATAACTTGCATTTATTTTAATTTCAATTGACTTGATTATGGGTGATGGCTTCTTGCATATACCCACAACCACATTCTTTAATAATTAATGTTGTTTACAATTCCAGGTCCTCATCGACATCACACATCCATATAATTCAAACAAAGTAGTGCCACCACTATATAAACTAATAATAAATGCTGTTGCATAATCAAAATAATTCAATTGTATTACTTTGCTGGTAAGGGGCCGGCTGCCAGACCTGTCAGCAGTGGCATTTTAACAGTGGTAATGGCATAAAGTAATGACAATGTAAAATACCAAATATATTTGTTTTTCAGAAAATATCAAATCAACAAGGAAGTAAAGCATGAAAACTGAACCACAAATGTATGAATTTTAAAAGAAAATATGATAGTATAACATTTGAAACCATTTATTTCCCATCCTATTTTTCAGATATCTGAAAGCCTGAGATATCAAATGCGCCTCCAACATGCAGACCAAAGTGTTCAACGCCACAACCGTAATAGGGCATCCATCACAGATTCTGCAACAGTATCAGTTATAACTCTTAACTCCATAACCCTTAAATGGACAGAGATAACGCTATCGTAAACACTCTTATCAGCTGATAAGCGTCTGTTGCCAGGACAGCTCAGTGGGCCAGACAGATTTCGAAATGACAGAATGTCTGACTGCGCCGAGGTTTTCACAACTTGAAGCCCTAAATATCAGAGAGAGTACTCCCTGAGCGACTCCAGAGGTGGGTCATGTAAAACAAAAATACTGACGACAGATTAGATGGTTGCAAAAATAATGTTGACTAACATCAGGAAGTTCCACCAACACAACACTGGATTCCAGCCAAAAGGACCGGCCAAGCCTAATTTTAACACCGAAGAGAAGATTTTCTTACATATTCATTTTGTCACACGTACACGCTTTGATCACATACACACTTTTCATCACCAATTACGTTTATCATTGATCACTGTGCACCACTCCAAAGACTCCAGCTCTGCTACTGCAAACCGTGTTTTTAGTCTTTCACACTTGAAAATGATCTTATTAGCAGTCGAAGGGATTACATTTTTGGAAGTGCAACATTCACACCTCTCTCCCGTGACTACACCTGATAACTTTGTCACCCTCACACGTTCTTTCAGAAATGTTTAATTTCCTCTAATGTAATCTGAAATAATTATCAGCTGAAGCCGAGCTGCAAAAAAGGGGCCCCTTTTAACAAGTCCACCAAACACGCACACACACCTTTAAAACTAGCTATCATTCACCACCACGTAATTAAAACACCCAAGATGAGATTGTGGGGTAAAGGAAATGAGCAAGTGATTAAAAAAACGCAAGATGAAGAACTGTCTAAATCTTCCAATCGGTCTCGCTTTAGACTGTGTTCTTCAATCAGGTGAGGAAATGGCTCTTTAATGGAATGTCTGAGTAAAATCGTGCCGCGATTCCTAATCAATATGCTACTGCGCTGGAACTGACCAACTAAAACAGTCGGTAGTAGTACTTAACATTCGTAAAATGTCAAAGATTTGTGTCTCTCGATGGAAAGGAAAGTCTTTGAAATGGTTGCCTGACGTGCGTAAAGGTGTTTTAATGGCAACTTCAGTGATGATGAGTATTTGTCTGAGTATCCTGTCTCCTGGATGCCAGCTCTTCTGTTTATACCTCAGAGGTCCTGAGAACATTTAAGACAGGAATAGAAACTGCATATTTATATCTGTTTCTGAAAAGATGGAAATGATACAATTTCTGCTAAAAGACAGTCCAATTGTGTATCGAAAGGCTTTACAGTAAGCTTACATTTGATCTGATTCCACTTCTGTTTTCAATTATTAAAGTGATTGTAAAAATAGGCGCTATTTAAATGTTGCAGATATCTATATTTGGTAACTAAAAAAACACTGCCCCTCAAAGAGACTGGCCAATCATAGCATAGCCACAGCTAGCTCCGACAGTTGTGCCAACAACTCCCATGCAGTGGTTTCGGATTTCATTTTCCAGCTGGTTTTGGGGATTTTTTTAATGTTGTGCCTTGAGCACATTGTATAATAAAGATACTCATTAATCAGGGAGGTTGGGAGGGGATAGACATTTCTAAAAGTTGAAGTTTCTACATGACAACCTGTGGAGCTAACTTTAGCAGTACATCAGTATCTAGCATTAGCAATTCTCTGAATTTATACCCTAACAGTATATAACAAATGGACGAAGTAATCGTGATGTCACCCGTTTGTGGATTATGGTTTTGAAGCCTCAAGTTCAGCATTTGGACTTACATTTACATTTAGGTCATTTAGCAGACGCTTTTGTCCAAAGCGACTTACAATAAGTACATTTGTCAAAAGAAACAAACAAAGAAACCACAACATATCATTGCAGATAAAGAAAGAGCTAAAAAGTAGAACAAGTGTTAGGTCCTTGTCTGAGTAAAGTAGTAGCTGTTCAGCAAACATACCTTAAGAACAACAGTGCTATGATCAGGGTAAGTTTTTTTTTGGGAGGGGGTGTTTTTAGTGGGTCATGCTATGCAGGGTCGAGGTGAAGTCTGAACAGGTGAGTCTTTTTTTTTCTTTTTTCGGAAG
The DNA here is from genome assembly GCA_029853015.1 of Chelidonichthys spinosus. Taxonomy (NCBI): domain Eukaryota; kingdom Metazoa; phylum Chordata; class Actinopteri; order Perciformes; family Triglidae; genus Chelidonichthys; species Chelidonichthys spinosus. Next base: position 2,725,468 of record CM056831.1, read on the forward strand.
ATGGCAAATTACTCTGCTGTCCTGACGTTGGTTGGCAGTTCATTCCACCACTGAGGACCAGAACAGAGAAGAGTCTGGACTTTGCTGAGCCACATTTGTTTGATTTCAGCGATGGTGGTACCAGCCGGCCAGCTGAAGTAGAGGAGCGAAATGCTCGCTTCGGGGCATGAGGTTTGACCAGTTTTTAAAGGTAGATGGTAGCCGTTTCATTGATGGCCCTGAAGGCCAGTGCCATCGTCTTGAATTGAATGCGTGCTGCAACAGGAAGCCAGTGGAGGTCACGGAGGAGGGGGGTCACATGGGAGAATTTGGGTAGATTGAAGACAAGGCGTGCTGCAGAGTTCTGGATACGCTGCAATGGTTTAGTTGCCGAGGCCGGCCAGGAGAGAGTTGCAGAATTTAAGACCAGGGCTTGGACCAGGAGTTGCGTTGCATCCTATGTGAGGAAAGTCCGAATCCAGCGGATATTGTAGAGGGCAAATCTGCAGGATCAGGCAACAGCAGTGATGTTGGGGGTGCAGGATAGTTGGTCATCAAGGATTACACCCAGGTTCCTCGCAGTTGACGACGGCAATACTGTGATGCCCTCGACAGTGACTGACAGGTCCATTCGAGGCCAGTCTTTCCCCAGGATGAAGAGGAGTTCGGTTTTGTTCAGGTTAAGCTTGAGGTGATGTGCAGGTGTCCAGACAGAGATGTCAGCCAGACATTCCGAGGTGCGAGTTGCAATGTGAGTGTCAGAGGTTGGGGGAAAAGAGAGGAACAGCTGGGTGTCATCTGCATAACAAAGGTAGGAGAATCCGTGTGAAGTGATAACAGAACCTAGTGATCTGGTGTATAGTGACAAAGGAAGCGGTCCTAATACTGATCCTTGAGGGACACCCGTGTCCAGAGAACAAGGTTTGACATAGAGCCATTCCATGTGACCTGAAAGGTGCGATTTGTCAGGTATGATGTGGACCAGGTTAGAGCAGAGTCAGTGATGCTAAGTTGAGTCAGGGTGGAGAGGAGGATTTGGTGATTGACTGTGTCGAATGCAGCAGATAGGTCGAGGAGAATGAGAACGGAGGAGTGGGATGAGGCCCTGGCGTCTCGCAGAGACTCAGTCACTGTGAGGAGGGCCGTCTCAGTGGAGTGAGCAGTCCTGAATCCTGAATGATTAGGGTCAAGGAGGTTGTTCTGTGAGAGATTAGATGACAGTTGGTTGTAGGCGGCACGTTTCAGGGTTTTAGAGAGGAATGAAAGAAGAGATACAGGTCTGTAGCTTTGGATGTCAGTAGCGTCTAGGGTGGGTTTTTTAAGGAGGGGCTTCACTGTAGCCATCTTAAAAGCCGCTGGAATGACACCTGAGGTGAGGGAGGAGTTGATCAGGGTGGTGAGGAATGGCAAGATGTCATGTGAGATGTTTTGGAGAAGAGAGGAGGAAATTGGGTCAAGGGAGCAGGTGGTGGCATGGTTAGGTGTAACAAGTGCATGAACGTCTTCAGAGGTGAGAGGGCTAAAGGTGGTAAGGCCATCAGAGTTTAGAGTTAGTGGATATGTTTTCTGGGAGGTTATAGGACTGAATGAGGAGCTGATGTCATTTACTTTCTCTGTGAAGTAAGTTGCAAAGTCATCAGCAGTGAGGGAGGGAGGAGGGGGAGGGGTGAGGAGGGAGGCGAACATGGAGAAGAGTTTCCTGGGGTTGGAGGAGGAAGAGTTGATCCTTGACAGGTAGAAGGCAGATTTAGCTGCCGAAACAGTTGAGGTGAAGTCAGAGAGGAGGAGGTGGTAGTGAGCAAGGTCCTCATCCTGGCTTGATTTCTTCCATTTTCTCTCTGACGCTCGCAACAATGATCTGTTGGTTCGCAGAGGTTCGGACAGCCAGGGAGGGGAGGGAGATGATCGTGCAGGTCGTGAGGTGGGGGGACAGAGAGTGTCCAAAGAAGAGGAGAGTGAGGACATCAGGATGGAGGAGGATTCCTCAGTAGGCATTAAGGAGAACTGTTCTGTGGATGGTCGTGAAGAAAGAACAGTTGAGGAGAGAGAGGAGGGAGAGAGGGATTTCAGGTTGTGGCGGCTGGTAGTACGGCGAGGTGTAGATGCGAGGGATGTGGTGGACTTCATGGGGAGGGAGAAAGTCACAAAGTGGTGGTCGGACATGGTGAGCGGGGTAACAGAGAGTGCCGAGATGCCACAGGATCTTGTGAAGACAAGGTCAAGTTGGTTCCCGGCCAGGTGAGTGGGTGGAGAGGGGGAGAGTGTGAAGTCAAATGTGGAGAAGAAGTCAATGAATTCAGAAGAGTGCAGCTTTCCCGGGTGGATGTTGAAGTAACTGAGGACGATGAGTGGTGTGCCATCATCAGGGTAGCAGCTTAGGAGCGCATCCATCTCATCTAAAAAGTCAAAGAGAGGACCGGGTGGGCGATAGATCACTATGATGTTGAGCTTGAAAGGAAGGGTGACAGAGACGGCGTGGAATTCAAGTGCAGATCGGGGTAGGTGGTCCAGAGGAAGGACCTGGTTGGACCACCTGGGTGAGATGAGGAGCACAGTTCTTCCTCCTCACCCTGTTTCACTTGGGGAGTGTGAAAACGAGTAGGCAGTTGAAAGAGCAACTGGAGTGGCAGTGTTTCTGGTGTGATCCAGATCTCTGTAAGGGCCAGGAAGTGGAGAGTCTGCAGGGAGGCATACGCTGAGATGGTGTCCGCCTTCTTCTTCTTCATAGGCCCCCTAGTACTTCAAGTTTCGTACTGGTGGAGAATGATGGGTAGCAGAGATTGGATGGGTTACAGCCTCGGCCGATGGGTCTCTGGAGAAACCTTCTCTGGTTTGATGTCCTGACTGGGATAGGACACATGGCTGCGATAGGTGGTGGTTGAGATGTTATGCCTACCTCAATGGACTTCCTCTCTGGACTCCCGCAGATAGACTCCCTTGTCTTTGTTCGGCTGGCTTCGTTCGGCTGTCCTGACACTGTAGTGACAAGCTCTTAAGTGCTTAATTTACCTCATGCAGGTTTAGCCCCTCCCTCCAATCAAGTCTATTGACTACAGCTGAGCTGGCTGAAACTAGATAATTGCCCACTCAGTATAGACAGCTTCACAAGAATTTAAACAACAAGCTATCTAGACAAGACTAAATGTTACAAATAGCTCTAATCACAGAATGCCTAAACCCAAATCTACAATTAGTTTCTGACTTATCAACAATATACAATCCAGCTTCCTTCCTTTCTCTGGACAAACATGTAGTAGACTTCAACTTCATTGCAAACACTTAACGGAAGTGACCATGTCTGTGGAGGAGAGTCCGGTGGGTCTGAAGAACATAACTCCTGGTGTGAAGCTGTTTACAAAGTTAGCTTCCATAAACCAAGGTCAACTTTACAGTTAAGTGTTAAAGGTAGCCCCGCCCCCTAAAGCATCCTCTGCTTTCTGGTCTGTTGGACTCTAAATGGACCATAATGTACAAAATGAACATCATGCTGGATTGAAGAAGACTTGAAACTAGAGATTGAGACCATAAACTCATCCATCCATCCATCCATTTTCTACCGCTTATCCTGTATTTTAGGGTCACGGGGGGGCTGGAGCCAATCCCAGCTGTCATTGGGCGAAGGCAGGGTACACCCTGGACAGGACGCCAGTCTATCACAGGGCCACCATAAACTCATGTTTATAATATTTACTGAGATAATACATCAAGAGAGAAGTAGGACCATTTTCTCACAGACTTCTATACAATCAGACTTCTTTTTGCAAGTCACCCCCTGATGGCCAGCAGAGAGAATGCAAGTTTAAGGCACTTTTCAGAACTGGAGGATGTCGCCTGATGTACACATGCCGCATGCTATATGAATAAAAACCCACTTGGCTTTACAGGAACAGTGTTGGGATTGCCAGGTGATGTGTTGATGCTGTTTTACACTGTTTTCTGTAGGCTTTAGCCTCCATTTTCACCAGTTTTTGCTGTTGAATCAGTCTGTCCTGCTGAATATATCATCCATATCCATAATGTCAACTCTTCTGTCTTCTTCTCTCTGAAGTCACTTCTCCCGTTTCCCCCAAAAATGTGATAATATGCATGCAGGCAGTGCAGTTAGTGACAGTGTGGGCTCCATGGTGGGCTCCAACTCTGGCAGTTTGACGTAGTAGCAATAGGGGATGGGGTTTAACACATTCTTGGAAATACTAAAGTGAAAAATGACCATGTCCACAGACTAATGATGCCATTGTCTGGTAAGAAAATTATTCAACTTTCGACTTTTCTGGCGAACAATTCGTTAAGAAGAGTTACAGTATTGCATGTGTGGACAGCTTTCATCCTAAAATATTTGTGTCTCTCACATTGATTGAACTCTGCATTCCACTGCATGCTAGAACTAATCTGTAAGATTTAGTGAGGAGCTGAGGCAGGTCAGAGAACAGGAAGGGTTCAGAAGACAGGAAAGAGGGAGTTTTTAAAAAAGATGAGGTCTCGCCGAGGAGTCGGGAGGTAGTTTGCAGTCAGAGAGTGAGAATGGGAGACCAGGAGAGACAGCCAGAGTGCTCTGGGCTTTTTAATAGGAAGCAGATGCAACACATGTAATGAATCAGCTTCGGCTCGATGCGGCTTCCCTCTGATGTCTGAGCACCCGTCCTGCCCTTGAAAAACTTCTGGGACGTTATCTCATGCCTGCACAGCACAGGCTGCCAGCGAATATTTCGGAGGAAGTGTTACGCGCCGGATGAAGGAGGGGAGGGAGAGGTTGAGGAGTGTGTGCTCATACAGCATCACTCTTGTGTGTATGTGCCGGAACGTAACAACAGATATGCAATACTTAAAGACATACTATGTGCATGTGTTTGTATTACACATGTCTGTGTATATGTGTATATGTGAATGGACATTTTCATATTCCCATGCATAGCTACTGGCTGTCGGATGTTGTTGTATGTTAGCGACTCTTATTGTCGTTGGCTTTTGCTTTTGCTTTTGTAATGATGGAATCTGAATGGATGGCCTGGTTAACATCAACAGAGTTTCAGAAGGAATACACAATTATTCATATCAATGTGTTTCTTTACAAAATGTGAGGTAAAGCGTTTTAAGCGTATTTTGATGATTATTTGGATACTATTCCAAATCGCAATTTTTCTGTCCGGAATAACCATGACATGGTTTTTTTCATATCGTCCGATGCCCAGACTGCATCCCAATGCAATTTTTTATTTTTTTTTACCAACAATCACTCAAATATCTGCTGTGTAAAACATTTCTAATGTCGAGAGTTTCTGTAAATAATACAACTTTACAGCATAGCTTTGTGGACACAATGATTCTACGTTCTACTAAATAGCAGTAAGCATCCTCGCTGCAAACCAGCTAAAATACTCATGACAGCCGCCTGTTATCATCACATATTCTGGCTGCCTGCAGGCTGTTAAAACAGTTTGGAAAACTTAAATATGAAATGATTTAGTTTCTTTTATTTTTGAAATTTAAAGATGATTGTATTTCCTTCCCCCACAGTGTTGTAAGTTTGTTAGCAGACACATTTCCACTCTCCAAAACACAACCCTTCCACAATGAACATGGTATGTTTTGGATGCTGCATGCATACATGCATTCCCTCCAACAGCATTTTTTTCCTCCAATGCACTCATCAATTGTAGAATGCAATGTGAAAACGTGGATGTGACTGCCAAACACAAAATGAACATCAGTGGTTTATATGTGCACGTGGAATGTTACAATCACAGTAATGAGGAAAGATCCTCTTCACAATCTCCTTCCAGCCAAGTCCTTTTTCCCAAGCAAAGGATCTCTGCTCTCTCAACTTGCACCAAATTGGTAGATTGGTAGCGCATCACACCGGCTTTTATCTCTCTCCATATGTCTGGATATGGAACGTTATAAATCCCTATAATCCCATATGCGAGAAAACATTCAGCTCACACGCCTGACGAGAGGAAAACATGACGGCCACTGAGAATAATGGGAGGTCAGGAAGAGGCAGCGAGAAGACAAGGAGAACAATGGAAGAGATGGAAGGTGGGAGTGGAAGGATGGATGCATTCTACCCTGGAATGAGTGCACTTAAAGGAGTGTGCACGTGTCAGAAAAAGGAGAAATGAGGCAAGGAGCAACTTTTAGAAGAGAAGATGGGAGGAGGGAAGAGAAACTATTCTGGAGGCCTCCTCTCTTTCCCCCCGTCTTGCTGTGACATCTGCCTCTTTGCTGTCATTTCCATCACTCCTGCTTGGACCAGAAGAGAGGAGGAGAGAGGTGGAGGAAGAGGAGGACAAGGCAGAGGAGGAAGGAAGAGAGCAGATAAGAGGAATCTAAAGCTTTGGCTTGGTATGGAAATCAGGTCTTGGAAAGGGGGGGAGAGAAGAAATGATGAAAAGCAGATGGAATCAGCCGTTGACATGACAGCATCCAGCCTTGAGAGTGCAGATCTACTGCTTGTGCAATTACATGGCTGCATTTGCATCTATATGATCCCTCAAAATGCTGTCATGTGTGGGGATTCGAGACTCACTATCTGCCAGTGCCTGTGCAAAAAGATGTGTTTGTGTGTGTGTGTGTGTGTGTGTGTGTGTGTGTGTGTGTGTGTGTGTGTGTGTGTGTGTGCGTGCGCTTGAGCGCACAACATTAGATGATCTGACAGACGCCGCTTGTCTAGATGTATACTACAACAAATGAGGATGCAGTCGGTTGAAGAGGATCATGCTCATTGTGTTAATAGCAGAGATTCAATAAGCTTAAACGCTGATTCACTGTGCATTCTATGGCAAGGACCCTCAGATGAATCTACATCCTGCATCCCCCCGTAAAGGGAAAACACATGGTACAGTCCAGAGGGGTGAACAAGTTCTAACTGCAAATCTGTTTTGCGTATAGGAAGTGTAGGAAGTTAACGTGACTTAATAAATTCTTGTTGTGGGATCGCCACTAGCTGCTTCCATAGCTGAATGATATTTTATTAATCGAACTAAAATATGTGTAAAATAACTATTGATGCTAGAGAATGAAATGCAAATAGAAATGTCTACTCACATGATTGCATAGGCTCTCTGGAACTCCCAAAGACAATATTTGGCGATTTCTGGAGGTAAAAAATGCAAAGAATTTTCTTTTATGCAATACATCTATCTTGTGTCTAAGACAACTGAATGACCTTGGATGAATTGAATTGATTTTTAAGATTAGATAGATTTTGTGTTCCTCAACATGAAACGATATTTGATTCATTTTCATTTTGTATACCAAAATCTGAGACAAGCAGTTCTGTTAACTGCTACTCACTTTCATCACACACACACACACACACACACACACACACACACACACACACGCACACACACTTTCTGCCTCCTCCGTGTATGAGGGGCTTGTTTGGGCTCGTGTGTGTTTGTTAGTGGGACCATGTCCATGCATATGAGCCGATTTCACAGCATCACTTGTTGGCAGTAACACATGTGGAGGTGCGGTTATAGAAAAAAACAATATCCACAGTGCAGAAATGACAAACTACCTAGCAGGGAAGGAGGAGAGGAGTGTGTGATGGGAGAGGGAGGGGAGCAGAGCGGTGAATGTGGAAATGATGGGAGGATATCGGGAGGCCGACAGTCTTGAGGAGCAGCCCGGGCGACCTTGGCAGGGTGAGAAGTCAGGGGCTGTGGTCTCCCAGGGCACGACGCTGCCAGGGTAATTGTGCCACGATCTTGACCTTGCATTGCTTAAACCATCCCTCCGTTATTTCTCTCTCCATCGCTCCCTCGTTTTTAACTCTCTCGCTCCCTCACTGACGCCGGAGAGGAGCCGGGATCTGATCTCCGCTCTAATGATGTCAGCTCCCCAGAGGAGGCGTCTGTCTGCTGAATCTCAACAGCTAGCTTTCAAAGTCTCGGCCTGGAGGACGGAGGAGGATTTGTCCACTTGACGGTACAACCACAACCCAAACAACCAGCGTTACCAGTACTCCTGAAGGCGGCCACAAAGGCCCCGATCCTCTCGTTCTGCTACTGTTAATGGAGCTCAACTGTCATAAGACACAGAAGTAGGGAGGTGACAGGAGGCAAGATAAACTCACTGTGCAAATAAATAAGTGTGTTTGTATTAAAGATCAGAACAACCACAATTAAACTGCAACTAAGCGGAGTCATTCAGAATTAATCTGAAATACTTCATAATAATCTCAGTTTAAAACAAAATATTTCATCAACAACTCATCTGGATAGTTTTAGTTGGATTCTTCCTGTAAATAATCTCCACAGAAACACACATTGGTGTGACAGTATTTATTACAGCCCGACCGATTCATCGGTCAGCCGATTCAATGATGTTTAACTTTTAGACCCCATAATATCCGAAGCGGCAGCAAGCCCAAAAATCCCATATCACCGGGCTCTAGTATTTACTATGGCTTTACTTTTTCTTTTCTTTTTTTTCTTCTTTTATTTCTGTCCTCACATTCATGCTTGTTCTGTTGTGTATCTGATTTTGATTTGGCTTTTTCATGCATATAAATAACTCACAGTGAAACGTACATAGTAACTTCTCTCAGTATTAATTTCCACTGCTTTGCTGATGACACAACTGTATAGACCTGTTAAAATACAGGAATATTTCAACCTGGAAGTCAAATGCATGTCAGTAGCCACATCTGACTGACACGATGCACTGGCAAGATTAGGAGCAGAGGTAGAACAAAGGAATGTAAATGGGAATGTTTGTGGACAAAAACAAACAGACGCTGCTAGCAATATGATCTATTATCACTCATATGGCTAGAACAATATGCTTAAACAATTGTGTCTCAGATGTAGGAGTACGATTGATATGCCCTAGGGCTTTTCTGATGCTGATGAACTAGGATTATCTTTTATTCAAATCACCACTGACCCCACCTGCCAGCCAACCGGGCCTCTATCTACAGAGACCACTTTAGGCCTTAAATCAATACCAAAGAAGTGGTGAAAGGAGCGGGAGGGAGCGAGGATGCCGGATTCAGCCTGACATTTACCTGGGCTGTGCTCTGTCAACAACCAAGCAATACCTGGGTGAGATACCCCCGGGATTGTTGCTTACACTCCTATGCAAGACCAAGGCCAGGTCTCAAGCTTAAAACAAGCATCATTCACACCCACTGGGTGACGATGAATGTGTTAATTTAAGTCCAGCATTTATTGTTTGCCCATTGAAGATGTATCAGGACACCTCCAAGAAATGATCATGATGATATCAAAAACACATGATATCGACTTGTCTATTGACTTGACGCATGCACACATGACTATATAGTTGTTTGTAGATATGGACGTAGTCATCATGACATCACTCATTGGTTTCTGGACTACAGCCTCGAGTTTGGCATCTTAACCCCCGCCATCTTGGATTTTGGCCGTCGCCATTTTGGATTTTGGCTGTCGCCATCTTTTTGCAACCAGGGAAGGAAGTGACCATATTTGGACACATATAAGGAACACAAGTGGCAGAGCGGAACCTTGAGCAGAAACCTTACTGGATCTGGATCCATCTGGATTCTGGTCTGAAGCTATTAACAAAGTTGGCTTCATAATTCAAGGTCAATTATACAGCTAAGTGTAAAAATCCACGGCGTCTCTGTCACCCTTCCTTTCAAGCTCAACATCATAGTGATCTATCGCCCACCCGGTCCTCTCCGTGACTTTTTAGATGAGATGGATGCGCTCCTAAGCTGCTCCCCTGATGATGGCTTACCACTCATCGTCCTCAGTTACTTCAACATCCACCCGGGAAAGCTGCACTCATCTGAATTCATTGACTTCTTCCCCAAATTTGACCTCACACTCTCACCCTCTCCACCCACCCACCGGGCCGGGAACCAACTTGACCTTGTCTTTACAAGATCCTGTGGCATCTCTCTGTTACCCCGCTCACCATGTCCGACCACCACTTTGTGCCTTTCTCCCTCCCCATGAAGTCCACCACATCCCTCGCCTCTACACCTCGAACTGTCACCAGCCGCCACAACCTGAAATCCCTCTCTCCCTCCTCTCTCTCCTCAACTGTTCTTTCCTCACTACCATCCACAGAACAGTTCTCCTTAATGCCTACTGAGGAATCCTCCTCCATCCTGATGTCCTCACTCTCCTCTTCTCTGAACACTCTCTGTCCCCCCACCTCACGACCAACGCAACCATTTCCCTCCTCTCCCTCTTCCGCCTCCAACCCCAGGAAACTCTTCTCCATGTTCTCCTCCCTCCTCCCTCCCTCACTGCTGATGACTTTGCAACTTACTTTACCAAGAAAGTAAAAGACATCAGCTCCTCATTCACTCCTATAACCTCCCATCTCCGCTAACTCTGATGGCCTTACCAGCTTTAGCCCTCGCTCCTCTGAAGACATTCATACACTTGTTACGTCTAACCGTGCCACCACCTGCTCCCTCGACCCGATTCCCTCCTATCTTCTTGAAGGCATCTCACACGACATCTTGCCATTCCTCACCACCCTGATCAACTCCTCCCTCACCTCAGGTGTCATTCCAGCGGCTTTTAAGACAGCTACAGTGAAGCCCCTCCTTAAAAAACCCACCCTAGACGCTGCTGACATCCAAAACTACAGACCTGTATCTCTTCTTTCATTCCTCTCTAAAACCCTGGAATGTGCTGCCTACAACCAACTGTCATCCTATCTCTCGCAGAACAACTTCCTTGACCCTAATCAATCAGGATTCAGGACTGCTCACTCCACTGAGACGGCCCTCCTCACAGTGACTAAGTCCCTGCGAGATGCCAGAGCCTCATCCCACTCCTCCGTTCTCATTCTCCTCGACCTATCTGCTGCAATCGACACAGCCAACCAAAAATCCTCCTCTCCACTCTGGCTGAACTTGGCATCACTGACTCTGCTCTAACTTGGTTCACATCATACCTGACAAATCGCACCTTTCAGGTCACATGGAATGGCTCTATGTCAAAACCCTGTTGTCTGGCCACGGGTGTCCCTCAAGGCTCAGTATTAGGACTGCTTCCTTTCTCAGTATACACCAGATCACTAGGTTCTGTAATTACATCGCATGGATTCTCCTACCATTGTTACGCAGATGACACCCAGCTGTTCTCATTGCAACTCGCATCTCGGACTGTCTGGCTGACATCTCTGTCTGGACAAATGCACATCACCTCAAGCTTAACCTGAATAAAACCGAACTCCTCTTCATTCCGGGGAAAGATTGCCCTCACATGGACCTTCATGGCACTTCAGCTGAACTCCTGACCAATGTCAGGACAGGAGAGTCAATTGCCATCTTCTGACCCAATTCCAACCCCCCCCCCCCCCCCCCCAAAAAAAAAAAAATGACACTTCTATGTTCTTACCTGTAGCACTATGGTCATAGCAACAGCTACTACTTTACTCAGATGAGGTCATAACACTTGTTTAAGTTGTTTCACTCATACTTTATAGTCAATGATATGTGGTTTATTTCTTTCAACAAATGTACTTATTGTAAGTTGCTTTGGACAAAAGCTTCTGCTAAATGCCATTAATGTAAATATAAATCTTAGTAGCATTGGTAGCATGTAGCAAACTGTCAATCACAAGGTAGCCACAACCTAAATCAAATCCTGCGTGATCATCTATTTAACTCTAAATGGACCATAATGTAATAAATGAACATCATGCTGGATTGAAGGAGACTTGAAACTAGAGATTGAGACATACACTCATGTTTACAATGTTTACTGAGATAATACATCAAGAGAGAAGAAGGGTCATTTTCTCATAGACTTCTATACAACCAGACTTCTTTTTGCAACCACAGGAGTTGCCCCCTGATGGCCAGAGAATGAAAGTTGAAAGGACTTTAGCATTTTCTTCACCTACTGGCTACTAACCCACTTTTGAAGACACCCAGCAATCATGTTAAAGCTTAAAAGTACTTTACCATAAGTCTACGTATTGAGTTTCATCAGAGGGAGGGAGACAGCGGGGCCAAATCACATAAATCTACAGGCCAGCAGAAGTGTGAGGGAAATGACTCCCCAAAGACCCCACTCCACCTCCAGCATTACCTCTCTGTAATTTCTATCACACTGCTGCTCAGTGAATTTCTGCGAGAACAATCGTCACAAAGATAGAAGATGTAGTAAAACCGCCTGTCTACTTGACCTTCCAGGGATGGAAAGGCTTTTTATCCTCCACTCTCTTTCATTCTGTCTCCATCTTTTTATGTTGCATCAACTGCAAGCCAGAGACCGTGTCTGCGTTGCATTTCACTGTTGAGCGAACTTACCTTGATTGTGAAATCTTTTGGCAATCAAGTGCACAAGAATGAGCGCATACGGGGATGCATGTGTATGATAACTGCCAAATTGTATATTTTTTTACCTGATGTGCTCCCATTAACAACACAGGCTTTTATTGACGGCAGATGTGATTTTCTGGCCATTATGAGGACAAAACCAAAATATCAAATGATCTAATTAACCACATTAGTCTTAATATATCATTAAGAAAAACATCACCACCATACCAAGTAATGGAATCCAAGGTAGTTTAGTGCATTGACTGGTGTGAACAAAGAGACAAACAAAGGTAATGGTCTAATTGTAGCCTGCTGAGACTATGCCCAGATGTAAAACAGACATGTATAAATTCCTAGTGTTGAATACATGCAGGCGGTGGTGCAAAGTGTATTGATAATAATGAGTTGAATTAGATATATTCGCCTCATATTCTCCCATCAGACTACATGGTACTTACAACATGGCACAATATATACTGTGGCGAGTATGCAGCTCAGACTAGAGAGAACTGAACACCAGAGAGATGTGACATTGGACAGTTTCTTGCAGGCCAGGTTAAACGGCTGCATCAGTCTTGCCATAATCTTTTAACAGCAATGTTCTCTCCTCAAGGACAAATGCCCGGATTCCCTGTGACCGTCTGACCAGGTCCCACAGTGTAAAGTGCTAAATGTAAAAGCAAGGCTGCTGTTATTAAGGTCCATTCACAACATCTCAAACATTTCTAACTGGCAGAGTGGAGAGCTGTACAGCCCGATCAAAACCTCATCGTTTTCAGTGGTGTAAACTTTGATGTTGTTTCCAGTATTCCTTCAATAACCAATAACCAGCCCGATGAACCCAAACGACCACTGCTTTTGAAATGCATTGTTAAATTTGGCAGAACGATCAGAGCTACGATAGAGGCGACGGCAGACATGGAATACTTGTATTTAACAATGTTAAAGGAGAATGTTGCAATTGTCAGAGACGGCTGTTAAATTTACCAGCTGTGAATCCATGACACTTTTATTCGTGAGAGTTTCTTTTCTAGGAGCTGCACAGAGTGGAGGGGTCGCCTCCCTACGCCCTTGGGTTATGGGGGGGGGGGGGGGGGGGGGAACTCTCACTGTTGTTTGTGCATATGCACCAAACAATAGTTGGGAGTATTCAGCCTTCTTGAAGACCCTAAATGGAGTGCTCCATCTTATTGGACTTCTGTGCTAGTCATGGACTGTCCATAACGAACACCATGTTTGAACATAAGGGTGCTCATCAGTGTACGTGGTACCAGAGCACCCTAGGCCGATCGATTTTGTGATTGTTTCGTCTGATTTGAGGCTGCATGCTTTGGACACTCGGGGGAAAAAAGGGGCGGAGCTGTCAACTGATCACCATCTGATGGTGAGTTGGGTCAGAGGGTGGGGGAAACTTTTGGACAGACCTGGTAAGCCCAAAGGACTAGTGTGGGTGAACTGGCAGCAGCTGGAGGAGCCCCCTGCACGAGAAAACTTCAACTCACACCTCGTGGAGCTTTTCCGGCATCCCTGTGGAGGTTGAGGGCATCAAACCTGAGTGAGCGATGTTCAAAGCGTCCATTGCTGAAGCTGCGGCAGTGAGCTGTGGTCTAAAAGTCTTAGGTGCCTCAAGAGGCTGTAACCCTCGAACACCGTGGTGGACACTGGTGGTCAGGGAAGCCGTCCGACTGATGGAGTTATTCTGGGATACATTAACTTGGAAGACTCCGGAGACGGTTGCAAGGTATCAACAGGCCCTAAGGGCTGCAGCCTCTGCTATAAGGGAGGCAAAGCAGCGGGTGTGGGAGGAGTTCGGAGTAGCCATGGAGAAGGATGGCACCAAGGTGCTTTGGAAAACCGTCCGGCACCTCAGAAGGGGGAAACGGGGAACCATCCAAGCTGTAAACAGTAAGGATGGGACACTGTTAACCTCAACTGAGGAGGTTATCGGGCAGTGAAAGGAGCTCCTGAATCCGACTGACATGCCCTCTATTGTAGAGGCAGAGTTGGAAGCTGGTGGAGGATCATCGTAAATGTCCCCGGTGGAAGTCACAGTGGTAGTCAAACAACTCCTCAGTGGGAAAGCACCTGGGTTTGATGAGATCTGTCCAGAAATGCTGAAGGCTTTGGTGGTGGAGGGTCTTGGATGACATGTCTCTTCAACATGGCGTGGCAGTCAGGGACAGTGCCTAAGGAGTGGCAGACCGGGGTCGTGGTCCCCCTGGTAAAGTCTACTGCAAGGTGCTGGAAAGGAGGGTTTGGCTAATAGTCGAACCACTGATTGAAGAGGAACAATGCAGGTTCCGTCCTTGCCATGGGACATCGACCAGCTCTTTACTCACGAGGATCCTGGAAGGGGGCCTGGCAATATGTCATCCATCCAGTCTACATGTGTCTTGTGGACTTGGAGAAGGGAAATGACCGGGTGCTGCGGGAGTATGGGGTGAGGGGTTCACTTTTTAGGGCCATCCAATCTCTGTTCTCCCAAAGCGAGAGCTGTGTTCGGGAACTCGGCGGTAAGTTGAAATTGTTTCCAGTGGAGGTTGGCCTCCACCAGGGCTGCGCTTTGTCACCAATCCTGTTTGTGATATTCATGGACAGGATATCGAGGCGTAGTTGGGGGGAGGAGGGTTTGTAGTTTGGTGTGCTGCGAATCGTATCACTGCTTTTTGCAGATGATGTGGTCTTGCTGGCATTATCGGTCTGTGACCTACAGCACTTTCTGGATCGATTCACAGCCGAATGTGAAGCAGTCGGGATGAGGATCAGTACCTCTAAATCTGAGGCCATGGTGCTCAGCAGGAAACCGGTGGATTACCTGCTCAGGGTAGGGAATGAGTCCTTACCTCAAGTGAAGGTGTTCAAGTACCTCGGGGTCTTGTTCGTGAGTGAGGAATCGGAGAATGGGGGGCAAAGCTCTCCCAGTCAATCTTCATTCCTACCCTCACCTATGGTCATGAGGGATGGGTCATGACCGAAAGAACTTGATTGCAGGTACAAGTAGCCGAAATGAGTTTCCTCAGGAGGGTGGCTGGTGTCTCCCTTAGCGATAGCGTCATAGGCTCAATCATCAGTGAGGGACTTAGAGTAGAGCCGCTGCTCCTTTGCGTCGAAAGGAGACAGCTGAGGTGGTTCGGGCATCTGGTAAGGATGCTCCCTGGGTGCCTCCCTTGGGAGGTGTTTCAGGCGTGACCAGCTGGAAGACCCAGGACTAGGAGAAGAGATGATATCTCCACACTGGCCTGGGAATGCCTCGTCAGAGTTGGCTGATGTGGCCCGGGAAAGGGAAGTTTGGGGTCCTCTGCTAAAGCTGCTGCCACTGCGACCCGACACCAGATAAGTGGTTGAAGATGAGATGAGATAAAAAAACAAGCTGCTGATCCCTGTTCTACCCTTTGTCCCACTGCTCTACCTCCAAAGGCCTGAGCGAATATTACAAATGATCCCCTTGTGCAAACACTCCTGATAAATGGAGCTGGGAGGACGGGCCTTTGGGAGCTAACAAAGCAAACATGACATGGAGCATTGCTCTACATCGCCGTCCCAGTTGTGTTTTTTACAGGGAAGTGAACGCCTGGTCGTCTGGGTCAAATCGATGGCACACTGAGGCCTGCTGAGCAGCATTAACGCTGCAGTGATGGGGGCTTCCCACAAGCGCTGGCTGTTAGCAGTGAATGGTCAGACATTATAACATTTACTGCTTTCTCTCCTTTTTTTCATAGCAAGTTGTTTTTCCCTTACTGATGTGACGGGCCTCCCATCTAAATAAGGGAACTTAATGCATGAAAAGGAAAGCTAAACTGTCACTGACTGTTTGTGACATCAGAGTACAGTTCATCAGGCTACGGCTACACAGACAATAGCTCATACTCTAATTGTTGCATGTTACAAGGCTATACAGTGTAACACACAAATCCAAAAGTGACATCATGACATGCCACCAAATCTCTCCAAATAAAGTCAGTCTGTTCCTTCAGATTTTTATTATTTATTTATCATAAAATACTTTTAAAATGGGCTTCCTTTGTATGTGCACATACACTGCAGGGTGTGTTTGATTTAGGTCACTGGGCTTCCTCATGCCTGCCTACCAAACCGATTACAAACAAAGTGGATGTGATAACAACCATTGATCATCTTCCGTCTTTTTTTTTTAAGATCACACTGAAGTCTCTGTGAGAATGAACATCTCTATCTTGATCTTTCTGTGAGGCATCAACTGGTGTGAACAGCATGACCAACTGACGCCATCAAAACAATGGGCTCTATTAAAAAAAAAAAGTCTGGTCTGCTCTAGTCTAGTCTGATCTTGTCTGGTCTGATCCCTCACGGCTGGTTCTGGGTATCGATGACAAAGGGCCGATCTGGTATTGGGTACCATTATTTTAATAAATCACTATTCAATACGTTTCTATTGTTTGTTACACGTTGTTTCACATAAAGCCTGATGTTGCCTTACCCATAAAAGAATGATCCCAGTCACTACCACACAGTGAGGCATACAGCTTAATAAATAAACAATCAGATCTGTCCTGGTATCAGCTGACGCAACAAAGCCCAGGTTTGTGAGTGAGAAAGTTGGATTGGTGTTTCCCCACATGAGATAATGGCGTCAGTGTTATGTTGGAGGTGACCAAGTGCAATAACACAAACAAGCACCAACAATTCCCAAACTCGTCATACGCGACAGCGCCAGGAAATCATTTTAATGGCGTCAAGTCCACATTCACATAATGATGTCAACAGCATGTTCAGAGTTCAGCATATTACAAAAACCTAACCTTAATGTCATCATGGTCACTGAGCTTTACGTTTTCAGCTGAAGAATAAATTCATAACCGTAACCAGTTTTTATCCGGGGTCTCTTTCTTCCAAATCCATGGCGAGCACTCTTGTCATGGCCTGGGTTCACTTCCCTGGTGTGGCATGTGATGAATGACAGCGTGGGGCAAGTCTATGTTAACTCCATACGATCAAACCAAAAGTAGTGTAAAAGCATTTCAGAGTGTGAGGAAGGATACCTCATAACTGTAAGCTGAGGAGAAAGAGGCTTTTCCAAGCTTAAAGAGGCTTCTGTGGGCTTACAGCTGGCATCCGAGTGCTTTCTTTCACAGCGCTGCCACTGGTAGGGCAACAGTTAAACCAGCAAGGCACCATACATCTTTAAATATATTAGAATGTTGGATTAAATCAAATTAAATAATGATTTTAAATAATTAATTAATAATTAAAGAAACAAGGACAACCTGTCTTAAAACATTTTTTTTTAAATAACCGGTTGCCACAGATCTGTTCAGATATGGCAGCAGCCACTCCATGTTTATTGACCAGCTATTTCTGGTATGCAGCTAAGTAAATTCATGACATGCATGCTTTGTTTGACCAAAAACAGTCCCTATGTCTTCTTTCTATCCCACGCTATCTCTCTATCGCATGCTGTGCTTTCTGATGATGGAAAGGCTTTTCCATTCGTATTACATAATTATCTGCTTGTATCTGATACGCATTGTAATCAGCTTTATCTGGGTCTCTTGCGGGTTAAAGCGTTAAACAAGAGAAGCAACTCCTAACTGCACATTAGCTTGAACACAAGATTGGATTGTTACAGAGAAAAAGGGACATGACCACATGAGCAGCAGTGAAATGACTACAATTGAACTTCTGTGTGGTGATACATGTGAGTGTATGTAAGTTTAGGGCCAGCACATGGCAGGAGAGGTTGTGTATCCCGCCTGCATAGAGGCACAGTGTGGAACAAAGCGAAAACACCTGCTGGTGTGGTTCTGGAGGTAATTCAATAGCAGAGGTAAGTCATGGAATCTTTGTATCAGAAGGAAAGCCCCCCCCCCCCACACACACACACACACACACACAGCTCCCAGGCTCCTAAATAACGTAAACTGCTTTTTTGCTTTAGTCGAAACAGTAGATAAGGTAACACATAAATCCTCCGAACACAGCCACATCAGCGCTCGGGTCACTTCGATGACCCCTTTCATCATGTCATGCGCCAACACTCCTGATAAAATGAGAAATGGCTGCCAACGCTGTAGCTCCCCTTGCACTTTTGAACATGTGCGTCCTTACACATTTGCATATTTATTCTATGGTACAACAAATTAATGTGCAAATGTGCACATTATGCACATGGGTATATACTACTTGCAAATCACACACACATCAAAAGCGTGTGCACACAAGCACAAAAGAGAAAGTAAGTATACCGAGTTAGGCGTCTGGAAAATATCTAAGCTAGTGGAAGGCCTGTATAAAGGCAGCTGCAGTCCAACTGTGTAGGCATGTCAGGGAGACTGAAGAACAGCAGGAAGCCAGAAGGACGAGGTGAGAGGTGTAGCGAGAGTAGCGCCATGTTAAAATAAATCAGTACTACCTGGGGAGAGAGAGCTGGTACATTATGTCCTACCACTTAGCTTTCATGCTGTTAATTCTGTAGAATTCATTGCCTCTGGCACTGAGTTCTCACTGATGCTGTGTTAACTGAGTTGTTAGATGCTAATGAACATATTTAATTCATACATGATGCTGAAATCTCAATCTTGATTTTTTTTTCACCAGTTATGAGCCAGTGCTTCATACGCATTAAAGCTGACCTAATGTAGAAAATAGAAAGAGCTACAAACACATTCCACATTTAATGGAGCATAGGATAAGGTGTGAAATGCAATAGAAAGCTACAGGCCTGAAAACTATATGAGAAAGGCTCAGCCTCACAGCATTCAAGACTATGAGGGTAAGACAAAACAAAAGGGAAAAAGAGCACCGGGATCATAATTCACACCATTTAGACAGCAAAGACATCTGGTTTTAAAAGAGGGAGTACGGATGTCATGCACATCAACCTTAAGAAAACCTCGCTGAAAAGTGGTTGAGGATTACATTATCACTTTTACGATGCTTCCAATGCTATCACTAAATCATGGCCGTTTCAATGCCATTCTAAACGTGGGGGAGGGGCAGCACCTGAAGGAATGATGGTGCTCAAATATGTGAACCTCTCACTGGACCATCCCTTTTGAATAAGATGATAGGCACTCTCAGCGTAGACAGAGAAATACTATTTTTAATCACCTAAAATAACGTTGTGTGCTTCATAGCAAAGATGCTCTTTTACAGACTATTAGAATCAACAAAGAAACCTATTGCTGAACGAAAAATAGTAGTGATGCAATGAAGGTAAAACGGGCCAGCTGCAGCCTGTATATCAGACCTTCTACTGAAGCGGATGATTGCCCCGGAGGGGGCAGGGGGTGTAGGTGGGATCTATCTTTTGATGACTGATGTCTGGGGGACGCAAGGTGTCAAGGGGGACTTTGGTAAATGGCAGCATGTGGCAAGGTCGCCTCTCCATTTGTCTGCCAGTGGAATGGCAAAGGGCCACTGTGTAGTAGGGCTATAGCTCTGTGACTGCCTGACAACCTCCTGCGGCCCTGCAAGCAATGGGGGCCCTCCATCTTGTGTCACTATGGGGATGTCTATGACTGGCGTGGTGCAGAGCAAAAGTGCCCCCCCCCCCGGAAGCATCCATCACCGCGTTCCTCAGTGGGGCGTGGGTAACGGATCGACTTTCCTCCAGAGCGCTAATCAATCCGACTCTCGCTGGCTCTCCCTGGGAACATTTATGGCCTGCCATAAAGCAGGCCTTTGGGGCATTACGGCACCCAGTAATCCTGCTAAGTGAGCAATATTTCCCATCTCTGGGGCTGCAGTTAGGCAGACTTGGGCCATAAATAGCAGAGTTAATCTGTGGCCATGACTTCTCGGCCAACCCTCAGTAGTCACAACCTCAGTGGGGCCAGGTGGGAGCCTCCCTGCAGCCAAGGTAAAACAACTCATGAGACAAAATGAGATGTGAATGGCCTTCTCCAGTGAAGTTGTTTTCCCCTTTTTCCCCACCTCTCTGTAGTCTGCTCTGGTGGAGCCACTGAGGGAGCAAGCATCGATCATGGAGGATACCGGGCCCAGTTGGAACTGAAGCACCACTGTAGTCCTCTTTATTATCCAGCAAGTTCATAAAGCATCTATCAAGAACACCGTTTGTCACTGTGCACTGCAAACACCATTAATTACACAGCCTGCAAGTAGCTGCCAATAACAGATTGGATTCACGCAAAGCAGATAAGAGAAGAAGCAGATAATGACATTTAACTGGCCTGTCTTTGAACATAAAGTTATAATAACTTTATTAGATGTGAAGTGAAAACCAATGACCAAAAAACCCAACATGAATGATAAAAATAAGCCCCAACAGGAAAACACTAAAGCCAAGAATGCGGTAGTATTCTTTCTGCCAAGGTCAGAGAGTTCTCCTCAAAGGGGAGCCACTTCCCTATGTTATGCCCAGCTGAGTTAAAACGGATATGTCGATGTGCTAGTATTTCGTCAGAACATCTTAAAACGGGCCGTTTTCTCTCAGGGCACCAGTGGGAGTTCTGTATAGTAAAACATAGAAAATAGAAGGCAAAGCTAGCCTTAGGTTGAGCATTGCCAGAGGGCTACAGCAACTGTCTCCCTTTCACTAATAACTGCTGCTGCTAGGGTTGATCCCATTTTATTTCATTTTATTCCACCCATCATGCATCAAAATGTCTCCCCGAGGTACCTCGGCTTTGAGCAGAGGCCTCCCTCTCTTTTTTTGCTGGAAGGCCAAGTCTCTCCATCACCCCTCGGGTGCAGGAGTCAAGGTCTTCAACCCTCGGCCCTCAGCAGCCCTGCTCAGCTCAGCCAACCCCCCAGGCTGCCTGCTTGTCAGTCAGAGAAGCCTGCTGACTTTTTTTAGTCTTTGGTTCAGGTCAGAAACCCGACATTGTTTTCCAATTCAGAACGAGGCCGAAACATGACAGGTGTCCATGGAAACAGCATTTGTGCAGATGCTTCCAGTTCTTTGAAGATCTCAGAGGGTTTTTTTAAACATGTAAGGTGAGTTTTCACTGTGTTGCCATACCTCTGAAACCAGGAGAAAAAGGAGGAAGGTAACATGGTTAAATAGAACAAAGGGCAAATAATAATAATGTTATAATAATAATAATAATAATAATAATAATAATAATAATAATAATAATAATGTTGCTATGGAAATATTATTCAATATTTATCATATTTAACATCAAGCCGGGGCTGCATGGTGGTGTAGTAGGTAGCACTTTCACCTCACAGTGAGAGGGTCCCGGGTTCGATTCCTTCTGTGTGGAGTTTGCATGTTCTCCCCGTGTAAGCGTGGGTTCTCTCTGGGTTCTCCGGCTTCCTCCCACAGTCCAAAGACATGCAGGATGGGGATAGATTCATTGGTGACTCTAAATTGCCCGTAGGAGTGAATGTGAGCGTGAATGGTTGTTTGTCTCTACATGTCGGCCCGGTGATAGACTGGCGTCCTGTCCAGGGTGTACCCTGCCTTCACCCAATGACAGCTGGGATCGGCTCCAGCCCCCCCGCGACCCTGAATACAGGATAAGTGGTAGACGATGGACGATGGATGGAACATCAAGCTCAAACAATGCTATTATGTATTGTACACAAGGATATAGGAACCAATAGTGATTTGGTGAATTCTTAACTATATGACAGATAAATCAGCAGAAAAGAATACACAATCTAAACAAATGCATTAAGATTATTATTCCAGGAAATCCAACTTCACTTTGTCAAACTGTAATCCCGACGAGTGTGAGGCATAGACTCTGGAACAATCACGTTCTTTGATTCCTCCATTTGCTGCTTTTCATCTTATCTTCTGATGTCATATTTATAGTAGCAGTTAGCACACAGCCATTTGTGGTTAACCTCTGCTGATGAATCTTGTCAGGATTGTTGTTCTTTTTTGTCTGCCCTTTAAAGCAGTCTATGGAGGCCTCCTCTCTTTTTGAGACCTGGGTACCAGCCAAGAGGGCCCTGTCAAAACTCTGTGTAGCCCAGCTCCAGCTCAGTGACTTTCTGAGGTGGTGATGTGGCCCTGAGTGATACTGAAGTACCACAGGTCACTGTTGTTGTTGCTGCTGATGGTCCTGGCCAAGCCTGAGTAATGCTCTGGGGCTCCCAAATCATTTCCACTTGATGCAGGAATGAACCCCGGCTACAATTGGACACATATGCTCTGGAAGGCTGACAAGAATCCTTCTTGTCATCTAGATGTAAAGCAGCTCCCCCATCAGGTCAAGGACTCTCTTGCTCTTTTTTATTGATGACGAATAAAAGCACAACAACTGATGTAATCAATGACCACGAATACAGGGGTCACACTGCTGAAACAGCAGATTGGACTGTTTCCCTGAAGAGATGTTATCACTTTAAGGTTCAGTAAGCATAAACCTGTGATCGACTCCCACGTCGTGAGCCAGAATTACAACTCGCTTACGGCTAGTAGAGGAATAAGGAGTGTTCACTTTGTACATGCCACAGAGGGGGGAATTAGAAAGGAGGCTGGGGAGAGGCATGATAGTCTTAGCCCTGACATTGCTGTTGCACTCATGAAACCTTTGCTTTATCTCTCCTAAAAATCAGTCTAATTATGTTCATTGGAGGAGTCCAATTAATCCTCATTGTCAGCCGGTGGCTAAGTGTTTCTCTAGCCCTCACACTGCCACACACAGACAGAGTGGAATCTGCAATTAACACAACCCAAATTTATTTAGAGCCACTTGCCTCAGCTTCTGACTCCCTACAATTATGCCTAATCAGTGGCAGGGGAGTCAGGCACTGGGGAGGTCACTGTCATTTGCTTTGACAAACCCCTCCGCGCTACCCAAAGGCCTAACGTGTGATGGAGGTAGTCATGTGGAAAGAGAAGTAGGCAATCCTTGCTGAATAGCTACTAATACCCCAGCTGGCCCTGCCCATTGTGTCCATCATTGGTGTTAATTGAAAAACTTGCAATCCAGACTAAAAGTGGCAACACTTGGCGTACAAAGCCCTCTAGAAAAACATGCCAGGACCTTGCCTGACTTCTTCCCTTGTCTCCAGGCTGCTAATTAAATGGCGACAGAATAACTGAACTACAAGGACTGCAACATGTCACTATTGCTCTTCTGATGAAAATAGTACCGTCTATTCTATTACATCAACTGTTCCCCTTAAAGTGCATAGTGGACAAATAATGTCTCTACATGGGCAGTTCAGTCAGACAACATTTTGCTAAATTAACTAAGTTAATGCAAGGAGATGTAGCTCCACCCGTGGTGGTTGCCAAAGCAAAAACCTGGATGCAAGAGGACATTTTGGAGAAGGATTTTTGGTTGTCCTCAAGGAAATTCTGGCAACCTCTCAGAAAGGGAAAGCAGGGCGCTTGGCTTAGCCTGTGTTCAGCAAGGGAGAAGAAGAACAGAACCCAGAATAATGATGTTGTCGAGCAGTGGAAAAGGGACTTTGAGGGAATCCTGAACCCAACCAACACCTCCTCTGGGGAGGAGGCAGAGTTCAAAGAATCATATTTCTGTTAGAGCTTTCTGAGGTAGTCAAAAAGCTCCTTGGTAGCATTGTGCCAACGATGGAAACGTTTTGCCCTGAGATGCCGAAGGCTCTGGACATTAGGTTGTCGAGGCCAAAACACCTCATTGGTGTTGCATGGAGGCCGGTATTAGCTAGTGGTTTCCCTTGGAAAAGGGGGGCTGGGGGGTGTCCTCCAGTTATTGGGGTATCACACTTCTCAACCTACCCAGGAATGTTTATTCTAGGGTGCTGGAATGGAGGCTCTGACCAATTGTGGCATCTTAGATCCAGGAAGGAGAGTTCTCCAGGAGAACCAATGAAGACTTTGTCCTTGCTGTGGTTGTATGAGATGCTAAGGAAGTTTGCCCATCGAGTCAACATGTGTTTTGTGGACTTGGAGAAGGTTTACAGCCATGTCCCCCTATGAATATGGGGTACTGGGGTCATTGATATGAGCCAGGCAGTCCATATTTAAGCAACATGAGAGCTGTGTCTGTATATTAGGCACAATAGGCTCAAACATGTTTCCAATGCGTTTGTCATGGTGTTTGTGATTTTCATGGACAGGATATGGCAGGAGTAAAGTGTCCAATTTTGGGACCTCAGCATTGCATCCAAGTGGTCTAGTAGAAAATCAGTCCCTCCAAATGTGAGGCTATGAAGGAATTAGCCAAAATAAGCTCCCTTCGTCGGGTGGCTGGGCTCACCCTTAAAGAGTGAGGAGTTCAGGGAGCTGGGAGCTAAGCCTGCTGCCCCCCGACACCACCATGGATGGATGGATTGCAAAGAAATGAAATATCAAAAAGCATGTCTACTAACAATAGACATGTTTTCAGGGAAGTATGTTTGGAGAATAACCTTATTCATTTATTTTTCTTCTACCTTAGGTTGACTTGACGTATTACTGTACCAGGTCCTTTATTTCCCAAAAATGGCAAATCCCAAACTATGGCAAGGATTTGTGGTTCAATCCAAATAGGCTTTGAAGGAATGCCTCACGCTCTTCATGGAAAGAGTGGCAACACATATGTCGCTCTTTATGCCCCCTGCTATGTTAAAAGTGCTCACTGTTTCAACTCTCTCAACTATTGTGACTTTCTCAGGAAATACACACAACTATAAAGCAATGATGTCATATTACACTGAACTATGACTCATTGTTTTTGTACTGCAAATGTATATTTATTGCAAAACTGTTGGAGTGGACTGCAACTCTTATCCTGTGTGGTAGATGCATGACATGTTAGCAGCATGTGAGCTAATATACAGTAGCTTTATGTATGCACATATGTATGCAGGTATATGCACATTCTTGCAAATGTATGGGATATAATGTGCTTACATTTACACATTGTGTGTGTGTGTGTGTGTGTGTGTATTCACTGCCCAAGGCTCACATGCAGGTTGGCGTCCCTTAAGACAGCTTTCTGTGTCAGAGTTGTCAAACCAAAGCCCCACAGTCAGTACAGACACTAGTAAGGTAAGCCCACTGACTGGAATAACCCGTTACAAACCCGCCATAAAACGTCACTAATATTTAATGCCTTGCTGTCAGGTCTGAAGGGCACAGCACATGGAGGGAGTGTGCAGCCAAGTGTGTGTTCCTCTGCAAGGCTCACTGCATCCGACTGTGAGCGGACAGAAAATCTGAACACAGTTGTGTTTTTTTGGGTGTGCTCTTCTAGCTGACATATAAAAAAAATACAATCTTGATTTGCTTTATACACAAACCTTACTAACTGAACTTTTTTTGTAGATCCTGGTATTAATATTTCCGCTGATCCGTGTCAGCTGCAGACATGCTGCAATGCTTCCTCACCACAGAACAGCCGGTGGCAAGTCCCTCACTAATCCACGGGGTGTATCATGTGATGGAGGCATCATCGGACCTGATAACATCACAATGTCTCTGGCAGGATCAGGTTGAAGAGGCACCTAGTGGGTGAGGCCGGGCTAATGGCAGCGGATATCAGATCATGGCCTGTCACTGTAGAATACCAGGGCCAGTGTAATCCTCCGATAATAGACACATTTAGAACCAAGGACGCTGCTGGTGAAACTGTCAACATGCCAACCATTGTGGATCTAATGACAATCAATGTCAGAGGTGATATGTGTGTGTGTTTGTGTATGAATGCAGTGTGTGTTTTTGTGTCTAAGTATGTGTAGATATTTATCGTGTGTGTGTGTGTGTGTGTGCACCCATATCTATGTATCTGCAGTCATAAAGCGTGCACGTGCGTTAAGTGTGTGGAAGTCATATGAAGATGTTTGAGTATGTGTGTCTACGGGTGTTAGGGGATCTGGCACTAAGAATAGCAGTCTGCTCTTGACCCATGTGCTTGGCTGTGGTAACCCTCCAGTGTAGCATATTACTTTCACACCAACAGCAGTTTAAATACAGAGCCCCCTGCCCCAGTGCAGTCCAAACACAAGTACCGTGGGATGCCGTCCACTTAAAACAAGCAGTGGGAGCGCATTAACATTTCAAGGTATTATTTCAAAGGTGGTGTGGGGGGGGGGAGCTGCTGAATATTTCATTTGCGCCAGTACGACTCGTACGTATCCCTCTGTGGCTGTGGAGGAGGTCTGCAGTTGGCAAAGACGAGACCTGTGGGAGCCGACCTGGGCATTGGAAGAGAGTCTGGCGATCCAGTCCTGCACTTCATCAGTGTCAGAGGGGACTCCACTTTGAAGAGCAATTACACTACCATTACCAGCTCATTAATTAAACTGAGAGCGACCGGGCTAATTCAGCCTTGTGACCCTCCGGAATGCGCTCACAGCTCGCCTCACTGCTCCGATATTATCCAATCGGTATTGGAACGACGCTGCTAATTGGCGATGTTGTTATGTCTGCGACTTGGTGTCATAGCTCAAGTCTTGTCTTTGACTTCAATCACATGTCATGCCTTCCAATTACTCCCTGGCCTCTACCACTGTGTCTTAGCTAATTAAGGGAAATTGCTTTAAACATTATTTTTGAAAGACTCTGTTCTGTCTTATTCTGAGTCATGTGGTTCTCAAAAGAGGTCGATCAAACAGAAGTTTTATTTAAAAATGAATTGCCTATTTTATTTGCTATCTAACACAAACTGGATTTTGTTTTTTTGCTATCTAACACAAACTGGATTTTGTTTTGTTTTTTATGTGAGAGTTGTGTAGTAGGAAAAGCAAGAAGAGGAGACCGCACACATCAGCTCCCTTAGATGTAGAGTTGTGTAGTACAAATTGTGCTTCCCTGCTGTGATCATGTGACTTCAGACTGAACATACTGGCCACTTCACAACCATATGTACGGAGAGATCCACCCCTTGGGGCATCTCCTCCCCTCAGGGCTCAGGATATGAGCCTGACCCTCTTCCCTCTAAGTTGTCAACCACGAGGACCACACCCCCATCTGGATCCAGCTCCTCAGGGACTGCTGGGGGGGGGGGGGCATGTCGATCCCTAGTCTGCCACTTCAACCCCCACGCCTCAGGGTGTACATACCCTCTTTGTTTTGCAAATAGCCTCTACCACATCATTTTACATACACACTCCAATCACCGAACTCTGGGGACCGTCCAGGAAGTAATTGTGGCTTTTGTGCATGAGGTCCCCCTCCTTCTTCCTCAAAGGAGCCGTGCACCCATGTCAGCTGTCATCATATAACTGCCTGCAGACCTAGGGGCCTAATGACAGGATCTATAGTACATGAAAACACAATTATAGCCCTTGGTTCAATTGCTACTGTGTGAATGGCCTTTAAAAGAGGAAAAAGGGGAACCAAACACATGCGGCCCACTGGAAGGCTAAACGTCTGAACAATGGCTCCTAAATCAGAAGCCATTAAAACGCACGGAGCATCATGCTCCGTCTGAACATTTTAAATGCACCCTGTTTTTGCGTCTCTCCTTACAATGGCAGAACGCTAATTATAGGAGGTGCGTGAGGCGAGGAGATTTGTGACTGATATGTATACATTTGACCTTGTACAGCAGCGCTACTCTCGCCGTTTTAATGAGCCAGTGTGAGCGACGGCGCTGGCATATACAACCCACGCACGAGCCCTGGCCTTCCAGCCTCATTTCATTATCTCTGACAATGTTTTCATGGCAATATTTTGAAGTCACATTAAGCATCCATTATGACGCCGCTGCAGGAAACACGCTGATGGAACCTGCAAAAAGATCCACCACCCGGGCTCAATATTGCAAAAACCCTGTACATCAGGCAAGCAAAATGGCAGGACAGAAGAGGAGAGGCCTCCCACCATCTTTTTTTTTCCGAATGGGAACAGTGACCCCCAATGGATGATGTGATGCAACCCAGCAAAGGGTTAATGCAGCAGCATCCACCGCCTCCACGTGTATGTGAGTACAATACCTCTCTAATGCAGCAGGGGTCAGTGTTGTATCACAGCAAAACTCAACACAGTGGAGAGAGAAAGAGAGGAGCGTGCTGTGGCTGCAAAGATCACATCTGTCTCAGTGACACCACTAATCCCATTTAAGCCATCCGAGTTAATGTCCAGCTTTGCAAGTCGCCAAGCACAGAGCTATGAAAACAGGGTCAGGGGCCTCGGCAGATCCCATTAACGTGCTGACCCTAATGGGCTAAAGTGGCAAAGATGACACTTACACACTTAAACGTGCACACTGCCAAGGAGGCGAGCGTTTCATCACGGCCACTTACACCCGACACATACATGCACACAACAATCTACACGCACACACACACACCATGCACGCACAGGAGAGCACACAATATGCACAAGGTGCACTACGCATTGAAGACACACGCAACAACGCGTTCTTCAAGCCAGGCGACAATTAAATGGAATCTAATTAAACAGGTGCTCATTCAAACGCTAATTAACAACAACAAATTGATACAGCTTTGACAGGGAGAGAATGAGCATTTGTAAATGACGGCGGAGGACAATACAAGCGGAGGGTAGCCGCCTACCGCAGGGACACAACGTGGCCTCTCTATTGTCTTACTGCCTCTCTGGCTTGTCACAACACACAGGCCTCCAAACAAAAGACCTGAAGGAGGCTTCTCTTTTCCATTTGCATCCACTTCCATTCTACCTACGTCCCATAAAGCCTTCCGTGTAATCCAGCACTGTACCAGACGGCCCGGCGGCCTCCAGACACAGAGGCAACCCGGCAACCTGACCCCAGACAGCGCTACAGTGTAACAGTCCTGCTCCTGCCCATTAACTACTATTTTCACAGCCAATGACATGATTTCGTACTGAGGGTGTCATTTTTAAGGACACTGCATTATTTGAAATACTTGACAATCAGCGATGCCGCCAAGACTAGAATAACACATTAACACAATGGGCCCTAGTTTCGTGGTGCAGCGCAGCGTGGCGCAGGGCGGCGCAGGGTGGCGGAGCCGGCGCAATGCAAGTTTCGACCCGCGCAGCCTTGCACACGGTCAGTTTGGCAGTTTGGTGGATCGCCTGCGCCAAGATGGGTGTGGTGGCATAGCAGGGGGAGGCGTCACAGATTCAGCTTGGTGTAGCGGAAGTTTCGTGGCAAAAAGCCTCGCCGAGACTGTGCTGAAAGCTCGCCAGCTCTAACCTGGTCTACTTTCGGCGTAAGGCGCAAATAAAGTCCAATCATTCACGGCGAATCACAGCTGGCGGAGTGGAAGTTTGGCTGACGGCGCGCAGTGCGTACACGTCACCGAGACCTCACAGGCAGGTTTCCACAGTTCCAGGCACATTTAAATGCAATAAATAATCACAACAAACACTATTTAATGCAACTAATTGAATCAACACGTGAATTGATATCTATATAGATTGTCCCGTCACATCTGACGTCAGATCAAAGGCGGATGGCACGCGTAACGGAAACTCAGCCTCTCGGACCAAAACATCTCCCTCTCTCTCCTGTTTTTTATAATATCGGCATTGTTATTATTATAATACGCACGCACAGCGCGTGATGCGCGTGGTGGGAGCGGCGCCGCTGCTTCTGTCATCGGGTTGTCAAGTGACGGAACTTGCACTGAACCTCCCCTAACGCATTAAAGGAGAGGAGAGGAGCTCATTTGATTGGTGAAGATCTGAATCGGCTGTATTAATCCCAGTCCACACCTCGTCTCCTCCTTGTCTCCCACTCACGCCTTCTTCTCCTCCCTCTCTCCCACTTGCGCCGGTGGGCGAGACGGGAGGTGTGCCTGCGCGAGCCTGCGCGGTGCACGAAACTTGCAAAATCCAGGCGGACACACCCCGTCGGCGTGGCGCAGGTGTGCTGAGAGCTGACTACGCCTGGTCTACGAAACTAGGGCCCATTATGTCATGCCGGGATGGCAGATTGTTTGTGAATTGTTTAGAAAACATCCCAGTGCAATATAGTGGTTCAACACCTCATGAAAACCTTAGACACCTGCTGTCCCTCCAGGTGTTTCCAGGGAGGGTTTGTCAAAGTGACACCTACAGGACATTTGTCAAGGATAAATGATGTCCTGTTAACAAACCACACTGCCAAAATGATGAGCAGCCTTCTCAAACTAAATACCCCGCCAACACTGGAGGTCAAGAACTATTCAGATATAGCATTATTGCCAATATCAGCTGACTTCAACAGCTGCACAATCTGTGTCAGAGTGACCTCTTTTCTCACACTGTCTTCCCCTTTTTCACTGTTGTTCTGAAGCGTTGGCTGCTTCCTCTGTCACCTCCACTAAGAAGTAGATTTATTTATTTAAAGTGATACATTGATGCTCCCGCGGTGCAGCGCAGGCATCAGAGACGCCAGCAGTATTTTCTGAAAAGGTCTCTAGTTAAGCAACATTTTGTATCTTATGGAATCCCCTTAACACTTTATCTTTTAACTAGATGATGAGATATGAATGGAAGTTTAAATAGATAATGTGGAATTGGCGTCACACGATCTGCTAGATAGAAAAAAAGAGCTTCTCTTACCTCATAAAGAATCTTTGGCTGAAAAGCAAACAGCGCCCTGTAGAGAGCACACACAAGGCTAGTCATTTTATTGTTGATTCATAATTCATTTCTTTAATAAAATGTCATCCTCTGGGGAAACATCCTTAGCTTTTAATTCCTTTTTGTTCTCACCAAACACGAGCTGCAGAAAAGAGAAGCAGCTTTGGTCGCCGCGTCCTCATTTGACACGATCCAAATAAGGTCAGGAGTAGGCGGGACAAACTGCTCTGGCGCCAACATTTCATAACGTACACACACACAGCAATATATTTACACACTACTGATAGTGGTCATCGTTCTGGTTTACATCTGTTGAAGACCTCTGTGACTAGATAAATAAATACATTTGACACCGCCTGAGCTCAAACTGCCGTCCTCCACTTTGCAGGAAGCTTTAGCGGGAGGAATATGACCCCAGGCACCTGAGATTTCCTGAGTACACATTTCCAAATGGCTCCCTGACCATTACTCTAATATAAACCAGGGTGATCCTATAAATCATAAGGCACAAGGCATAATAAAGTGCGTTTCCCTGCTGTCTGTTCTAGTTAAACATCTACCAGGGGCAATGCATCTGTTGCTATAGCTACAGACTCCAGTAGATGCAAAGCTGAAAAATGATGTAGCCCAGGTGGTCCCAATTTAATAAATTACATAAAAGAAGAAAGTCATCACAACTAGACAGCCGGCAAAGCACAGAGAAATAATGCCCTGTCAAATGTATTAGCGCTAACGCAGTCCGGAGCCTAATGATGAAATAAAAAAAACCTGCATCCCCCAATGTATCTGCAAGGTTTTACATTGTTCTAAAAAAGAATGCTCTTATCCCATAGAGCCCATCCAGATATCACACAGCACCTTACATCCAGGAGGAGTTTTCTCCGTGCCTGTTACGTAATCCAATCCCAGCATGCACTTGCACCAGCTCCAACAGAGCATGACTTTAGATCCCTGTTAATTTAATGTTGCCAGACCTAATTGTCCCCAGAGTGGTTGCTCCGAAGTAGCCCTGCTATATCTCAGCGACTGCGGCTTGTTAAAAGTGATGGGACGTGTGTTTATGTGTGTGTATGGACCTAGAGTACAGCAACTCGGCCAAGCACCTTACATGGCCTGACATTAATCACTGTGCACTGTCCCATGCAATATTCACCTGGCTAAGCACAGCAGGCTCAGAGGGTGTCTGGCTTTAGCTTCCCTTTATTGCCAGTTCTATTTCGGTCTCTCCCTGCAGCCTTTCTACCGATCTTTCTCCTTGTCGAAGGGGGCTGGGTGGCCACCGGGAGCGGAGAGGTGATGAATCCTGGGGGGTTAAAGATGTGTGGAGGTTGTACCTATGTAACTGACAAAGTGATTAACGCTGTCCCCATTGAAGTCTGTTAGCAGAGACTTCTGCTGTGGGTCACGTCCATCACCTTTTATTATAAATCTCTCATGCTGCATTCACAACAAATGCTAAGAGAAGTTTTCATGCGCTGTGATTGCATACAGAGTCAATGCAAATTTAATATTTTGCTATTCTTGAATGCAGTAGATCCACTCCTCTATGGTTCATTTAATTGGTTTCAACTTGTCATTCATCTTTCTCCATGGGTACGCTACCACACCAGGAAGAACATAACACGGTACCATAGAACTTTATTTTGGGAGAGTTGTGTTTAGAAGCGGGTGGCGACTTGCTTTTCTCCACACTATTTTGTCTCTAGAGCTACAAAACTGAAAGGATTCCAGTTCAACTTCAAAAGCAACAGCAAGGTACCTCAGTTCATTATCATTATTGGATAAAACATACTTGGCGTCATGTGTGTTGTATGCGTGTTGGTGCTCTGGCTAGCTAACGCTCACTCCAAGTGTCACTTGTTTTGTCCTCTTTTTGCCGTGAGGCCTGTGTACCAAGTACCATCACTGAAGCGGACCAAAGGGGAAATAATGCACAAACTAGGTAAAACGTGTGATAGAATAAAGTGTTTTCTGCGTTAAGATTTTGGACTTTCCGATTTTTAAGTCACACAAGTTACATTTACATTTACATTTAGGTCATTTAGCAGACGCTTTTGTCCAAAGTGACTTACAATAAGTACATTTGTCAAAAGAAAGAAACAAAGAAACCACAACATATCATTGCCGATAAATTAAGAGCTAAAAGTAGAACAAGTGGTAGATCCTCATCTGAGTAAAGTAGTAGCTGTTCAGTAAACATACCTTGAGAACAACAGAACTTGAACTTAAACAAAAAGGAATTATTTTTATGTTCAGGAAAGTAATGTTTATAAAATGAAACAAAACGTACAAAATAAAATGTGTATTTAAAATATTGAAAGTTGAAAGAAGTGATAAAATAATTATTTTGTGAAAGAAAAAACGTTTTTTTTTTCTTTTTACAATAACGATTATTTTACTGTAATTAATTTACAGTATTAAAATGAATGTAGTAATCCATGTTACAGTAGTTTTAATATATGGTGTAAAATCAAATATGGTACCCTGTTACTGTGATGTCAAGACCAGTATTACTGTAAAAACAAGTACAGTATTTTATAGGTGGTGATCCATTTTACAGTGAGTATACTGTGGAATGTTCTACAGCAAGTTGCTTGCTAATTGCTGCCAGCAAGTTTACATTTAGGGCAAGTTGCTCTATAGTTCACAGTATTCTTGTGACAGTGTTTATTTTCTGTGCAAATGTGATTGAAAGGCCTCCTGAGTTTAGTACAACTTAATGTAATGCATTTAGCTTGTCATTATGTCTATAATATCTCTATGACCTAGTAAGGAAAATGTTCTGGTAAAATGTTACCGGATAGCGTTATCGATCAGGGCCCGGTTTCCCGATAACGTCCACTCTTAGCGCGCTACGAAGACTCCTACGTTATGACTTACCAAAGTTGTTTACCTCTATAGTCGTGGTTCCTGAACGGTCTCTTAGGAGTCTTTTTAAGAAACACTCCTTACGTCGTACGTACACGGCGCTGTCCAGAAAGAAAGTGCTGAAATCGATTGCTCAGAGTTCGATTTTCCATTTCATACGAGGTGCATGACAGCACTATATTATAAAATGTAGGCTATTGCAGTGTTTGCGAATAAAACATTGCTAGAAATTCTTCTAGGCCTAGCGTTCCACCTAGCGTTGGAACCTCCACCCCCGGCGCACCGTAAGTCCGATTGACATGAAACTTTGCACACATGTGCAGACAAGTCTCCTCTACAAAAACGCCACTGGGAGTACCAAAGTCCGCCTGGCAAAATTTTCCGCCATCTTGGATTTTATGAAAAAGAGGAAGTTGCACATATCTCGAAAACCGTTGGTCCGATTTGGACGAAATTTGGTACACATACTTTATAGACCTAGCTGAGAGGGTGCTCCAAAAATGTTTTGAACATATGCATCTTATCAGAAGATATCGGCCAATGAACATTAGAGGGTGGGGCTACCAAAACATTGGTTCAGCACGAGGATGCGTTGTATCGCTGCCATAGTTTTGCCACTGTTCACAACCATCACTGCGTCTATTTATGACATTTCGGCCACTCAGACCCTAATTGTTTGACGATGTGCTAATTTCCCAAATTGCTTGCAGGATTGTGCATGCCTTGACATTGACTAGGCATAATGGGCTTATTAAATGACACTGTAATATACCTAGGCTACTTCTGAGGTTGCGGTAAAGCTTAGCCTTGTGATGAAATGCATTCACATTTTATTTTTATTTTCTTCATGAATGACTTAAAACCATTTGTTACAGCCACTTTGCTGTTTTTTACTTTTAATATAATTTATTAGTGGCTTTGGAGTATGGAAAGTTTTTGTATGACAAAAAGATTTTGTGTTATTATCTTATTTGTTCTCGTATGTTATTTGACGTTTGTCATCGTCATGGGGGCTGACGAATGTTTGTGTTGGCCGATGGATGAGCGTAGCCTGGTAACATAGGCTACTTTGTTTTGACCACTACTGTTGATATAAATTATTTGTTTGATATTTTCTTCATTAAGATGGCATTTTTTACCTAATTTACAAGAGCATTGGATTAATTTTTTGTTCCTGGAAAGGATCGAATAAATATTTTTTCTATATCGAGAGTGTGCGTAGGCTGCATGGTGGTGTAGTGGGTAGCACTCTCGCCTCACAGCAAGAGGGTCCTGGGTTCGATTCCCGGGTCAGCCCGGGTTCCTTCTGTATGGAGTTTGCATGTTCTCCCCGTGTAAGCGTGGGTTCTCTCCGGGTTCTCCGGCTTCCTCCCACAGTCCAAAGATGGGGATAGGTTAATTGGTGACTCTAGGTTAATTGGTGACTCTAAATTGCCCGTAGGTGTGAATGTGAGTGTGAATGGTTGTCTGTCTCTACATGTCGGCCCTGTGATAGACTGGTGTCCTGTCCAGGGTGTACCCTGCCTTCGCCCAATGACAGCTGGGATCGGCTCCAGCCGCCCCGTGACCCTAAATACAGGATAAGCGGTAGAAAATGGATGGATGGATGGAGAGTGTGCGTAACAATACATTCACGTTTTTACGTTGTTCATCGCCACAAGAAACTTTGGTCAAAATGGACATCACACCATTGGTGAAACACAACACTGGCAATATACAGTTCCAGGCGCAACGGGGATTTCTGGATTACTGTACAGTGGCGGCGACTAGCGTCAGGAGCTGAAACATCACTACGGTAGAGCTAAGAAGGCTCTAAGAGTGCTCCAGACCACTCTTACCAATGTATGACGTACGAAAGAGATTCGTAGCAAAGAACGTTGCGGGAAACACGCGAAATGTTAAGTAGGAACTCTAAGTAGGGGTTACGAATGACGTAGCGTTAAGAAGGCTTTAAGAAGGCTTTGGGAAACCGGGCCCAGGTAATTTATCAACTTTATTATATAGTAACAAAGACAATACAATAGTTTCAACATTTATAAAAAATAAATGACTTATTCTAAATGGTTATTAATAACATTAGACAACTCTTCCTAAGAATGTATTAAATAAGATTTATTTTCCCCATTCTACAAGAGACCACTTTTTTATTTTAATGAGCTAATTTATAAAATTTTTACTGAGTCTTTGCTTAAATGAATGTAATCATATTACAAATGTCCATGAAATTACAAATTAGCCTCTGTAATAGGTATTTAGGCTGCCAGGTTCAAGATTTTGGCCTTGGTGCATTTTTTACGTTTATGAATGTGATCTGGGGAAATGAATGTGGGCGGAGTCAAACGACGTTTGACATATTGAGTACCCTGATCTCCAGGCTGCAGTCAGGGGTTCATGCTCAGCCCCGCAGGAGCTGCTGCTTACAGACGGGCAGAGACGCTTACAGAACGGAGTCGGTGTGGATTAAAAACGCTTGTTACCGCTGCTGTCACGTCTTGCCTCTACGATTGCCTGTTCCATCCATCCATCGTCTACCTGTATTCAGGGGGCTGGAGCCGATCCAGCCGCCATTAGGCAAAGGCAGGGTTCACCCTGGAGAGGTAACCAGTCTATCACAGGGCTGACATGTAGAGACAGACAGGTAACCAGTCTATCACAGGGAGACATGTAGAGACAGACAGGTAACCAGTCTATCACAGGGAGACATGTAGAGACAGACAGGTAACCAGTCTATCACAGGGAGACATGTAGAGACAGACAGGTAACCAGTATATCACAGGGCTGACATGTAGAGACAGACAGGTAACCGGTCTATCACAGGGCTGACATGTAGAGACAGACAGGTAACCAGTCTATCACAGGGCTGACATGTAGAGACAGACAGGTAACCAGTCTATCACAGGGCTGACATGTAGAGACAGACAGGTAACCAGTCTATCACAGGGAGACATGTAGAGACAGACAGGTAACCAGTCTATCACAGGGCTGACATGTAGAGACAGACAGGTAACTAGTCTATCAGTGGACTGACATGTAGAGACAGACAGGTAACCAGTCTATCACAGGGCTGACATGTAGAGACAGACAGGTAACCAGTCTATCACAGGGAGACATGTAGAGACAGACAGGTAACCAGTCTATCACAGGGCTGACATGTAGAGACAGACAGGTAACCAGTCTATCACAGGGCTGACATGTAGAGACAGACAGGTAACTAGTCTATCAGTGGGCTGACATGTAGAGACAGACAGGTAACCAGTCTATCACAGGGAGACATGTAGAGACAGACAGGTAACCAGTCTATCACAGGGCTGACATGTAGAGACAGACAGGTAACCAGTCTATCACAGGGCTAACATGTAGAGACAGACAGGTAACCAGTCTATCACAGGGAGACATGTAGAGACAGACAGGTAACCAGTCTATCACAGGGCTGACATGTAGAGACAGACAGGTAACCAGTCTATCACAGGGCTGACATGTAGAGACAGACAGGTAACCAGTCTATCACAGGGCTAACATGTAGAGACAGACAGGTAACCAGTCTATCACAGGGAGACATGTAGAGACAGACAGGTAACCAGTCTATCACAGGGCTGACATGTAGAGACAGACAGGTAACCAGTCTATCACAGGGCTGACAGGTAGAGACAGACAGGTAACTAGTCTATCACAGGGCTGACATGTAGAGACAGACAGGTAACCAGTCTATCACAGGGCTGACATGTAGAGACAGACAGGTCCCCATCTTGCATGTCTTTGGACTGTGGGAGGAAGCCAGGGAACCCGGAGAGAACCCACGCTTACACGGGGAGAACATGCAAACTCTACACAGAAGGAACCCGAACCCAAACCAGGAATCAAACCCGTGACCCTCTCGCTGCT
This sequence comes from Chelidonichthys spinosus, assembly GCA_029853015.1. Lineage (NCBI taxonomy): Eukaryota > Metazoa > Chordata > Actinopteri > Perciformes > Triglidae > Chelidonichthys > Chelidonichthys spinosus. The sequence goes on from CM056831.1 coordinate 2,762,862, forward strand.
ACCCACTTCACCACCGTGCAGCCCAATTGCCTGTTCATATTACTTATAAAAAAAAAAAAAACTCAGGCCAGCAGCAGGAACCTTTCCGCCACCACTGGACGGGTCGTTCCGGCCCTAGCCCTCAGAGAACCAGGGGTGCGTCATGTGTGTATGTTTAAATCCATGTGACACGGCGTTAATGCAGGCATCTTAGCCTCTTCAGCTTCATTCTCAATGAACCAGAAAAAACTGCAGAAACAAATACCAAAGACATGACCTCTGAGTCAGTGGACACAGGCATGGCTACATGTGAGCATGGCTGCTCGAGCAGCCATCATTCCAAACACGCGTTTTTAAAGTAACGCAGACTTTTTACAAATCACCAATATGATGGAGTTATTCAGCATGATTTGTATCTGTTCATTGCAATTACATCACAGATCAATCATCCAGCTGTAGTAAACCAGCTGAAGTGTTTTTTGCTGCCATGCTGTCTCTGGATGATGTCATGAACCGTTTGGTTTCCTGGGTGTATCTGGGACTTCAACATGTACAAAGCATCAGAAGTGGTTATTCCAGCCATGATGGATGGAAACATCGCTGTGTCTACATGGAGGTAAGCCCCGCCTCCTCTCCAGCATGTCTCACTGAATGATCGTCTCACTCTATTTGCTTTGCGTTTGACCACAACTTGTCAACCCATGACCGACCACAACTCTCCCAATCTCACCATCTGGTTCAACTCCAAACCGGCCTCTGGGACTGAAGCAGCACACATGAACCCCCCTCACACCTCTACTTCAACACCGGCGGGACTGTTCCCTCATCCTTTCCCAGCCGTCTCCCTCGGCACCCTGGGTAAAGTCAACACCACCAGCAACAGAGGAAACCCAGGGGGACGAGTTTGGCTCCTCAGACGTATCCCCTCTGGCCAGGCTGTCTGCTGAGCACAAATAGATTTAGGCATTTAGGAAAGTAGGGAACACCCAGGTACTTATTCATGGAGGGAAATCATCTCAGGGAACGGAGAATTAAAGTCTACGGACCTGCAATCCCTTAACAACTGCTAGGTGCACACAATTTGAGCCATTTGACGACACATTTTATGTACAAAAGATAATCCTTGTTTATCATGGTGATATATTACACCGAGCATCCTCAGCCTGTTCTAATTAGCTGGCTTATATTCTCTACTGGAGAAATGTGTGTGTTTATGATATCCCTATGCTACTATGGTATATCTACTGGAGACTCGTCAGATGTTCTTCTAATTCCTTGGTCAGCAACTAAATTTAATGGAGTCATACATTTCTCCTTTTAAACTCATGGAAGACACATTTCATTTAGAACGTGGCCTTTTAATCGAGCCATGATTAGTAAATAAAGTCTGGATGAGTTCACAGGTTCAAATCCCTGGTACAGTATCATTAACCATTGCTAATGTGGTGCCCTGGGGCAAGGCACTAAAGGGGTTTAATTGAGATATACCATTACTGTATGCAGTAAAACAATTAATTAAAACAAGTTGCATTATCTGTAAGATTTCTTTACATTAAATAACATTAAATTGTTGAAATTTAGCATTTTAAATGTTCTATACAAATATATAGAACACTATATTGTTATAAAAGCCGACGCTGGCTGTAGTTAATACTTCGATCTTCCTTTGCTTTTCTGTGGGTTTGATTTTTCTTCCCCACTCCATTCTTTTACTTATCTAATTAACTCACTTATTAAATATAGAATATAACATATGATAAAATATATGCCCTCTTACACTTACACAGTTTAATTCCTGACCAACCATCACCCTGTTTGTCTTTTTGCTGTTTTGTATTTCTTTGTTCTTTCTGAAATGTCTGTTCACATTCTTCCTTGTATTGCACCTTAAAATATATATATATTTTTGGAATTCAGAAAAGAAATAAGTCAGCAAGCAGTTAGGAGTGTGTGTATTATTTCCTAAACAATCAGATAACTACTTTTTGGAATGAAACTGTCTCCCACATGTTCAACCGCTCACTGCTCAGCTCTGTGGGGAAGACACTATCCGCCGTGTGATCATACATGTTCATGTTACAAGCAGCCACTAATTGATCCGTCAAGGTCTATGAGGAGTCACGCTCCTCCACTCGTCTCTTTCTACTCGAACGCACATGCGCACACTCCCGCCATGTGCTTCTCCTGCAGACGCCCCGCAGCGCAGCCTCTTATCCACTCTTTGTTCAACTGCAGCTTGAACCTGAGTAACAGGAGTAAAGGCCTTTTCTATCACTTACAAGCTTCCTAACCCCGTGATAACATCAAGGATGTCACATTTTACTGATCTCGTTACAATGCAACACTAGATCGTGTTTCGCTTCCTCCATCGGGCACAGTAGAAGCACACAGTCGTACTGTGAGGAAAAGGTGCAAGCCGGGGAGAATGAGTGCAACGCTATCTCTTCACGAGGTGGAGGAAGAATCCATGTGCACATTTCAGTCGCATCTCCTCTCCTGTAGTAAGTACACAACTGCTTTGTGGTGATGGGGGAGGGGACGAGACAGGGGCGTATGTGGATCGGGATGGAAACATTCACAATACTTGATCGTGGGGAATTTCCATAATCGTGATAAATGTGATGTCATTACAAGAGACTTGAACAGGCTCTCTAGCTTGTTGAAACATACAGGAATCGCATTGTACGAATAAACAATATTGCTTTTGTATTTATCTTTTACTTATGCAGGGGGCTCTATTTAAGATTGTTCACGGATTTTCAAAGGAAATATGTGTGTCCTTTCTGTGATGCATGAAAGTATTTTTCTTAATGTTTCTTGAATGTAATGTGATGTTGTTTCAAGTATGTTTCAGTTTTAAACTCATTTTCAAATACTATAATATAATATCTTGAATCTCAATTATCCTGTCCAGGATGATCGCAACATTACATTTTGCTATCGTCCCATACCTACTGGTAATACTTATGTTACAGTGATTCAATGTATCCAGCAGAGGTTTTGACTCAAAGGTAAGTCAACAAACATAAATTGCAGCTCAGCCACTTGCCCAGATTAAATCTGGAGAGAGGATTCACCTTGATATCCAGCTGCAATGGGGCTGGAACCTCGGTTAGCTGGGAGAGATATTGTCTCCCGAGCCGAGCTGCTGCCGCTCAGGGTCGCTGCTCCCCAGATAACAACCGCCCCGCTGTTATCAGTCATCCTGATCAACTCCCCCACTGGCCCCCACCGCTGATGGACAGCGGCGCTCTCCCAGCTCCCGGCTGCCCCTGAACTATGCTCCAGTGCACTGTTAATGCCCCGGCTAATCTGATCTGTCTCTGGCCAGCTTACTGCTTATAAACACTCCTAGATATGAAGGCTACAGTAGAACGGGAGCATCCAGGACCCCATGCCGGACTGATAGTGGGGGTTTGCCCTCCTGAGCTGGAGAGGGGGGATAATAGAGTGAAGTGTCCTGACAGGTTTTCCTATGACATTGTTAGTGGGGTGTGTGTGCAGCACAGGGTCAACCACTGCACTAATGGACGGATGGCGGTGTGTACGTGTAGCTGTGTGTTGCTAGACCGAGTCAGCAGTATGGGTTATTCATGTCCCCCATTTAAAGCATGGCGAAGGTCGAAGCTAATGTCGGTGTTTGCTGGCACAACAACGTGGGTTGAGCTGGTGTATCGGTTTGTGGATATTATTATGACCTGCAATTTTAATGACCAGAACGTTTATCTCATTTCCTTTGCTGAGCCGATCAGAATAACACTGCGATCTTCTCATCTTCACACCTGGCTTCGGGCTGTAGTTTAGCCATCTGTGTGTTTGTACCACCAGGGGCTGGTGTGTACATTTTTGGCTGGGGTGGGGGCTGTAAATGTTTTGCACCCTTAAAGGGATAGTTCGGAATTTTGGAATAACACCTATTTTCCAAGTCAGCCGGTGTGTTCGAGACGTCTGGAGACGTTTTCAAGAAATTTCATTCAGTTCTTCTAGTTGCCGAGTTTGCTTATGCTATGGCTAGCGCAAGTCAATCGTTCTAGTTTTAGCATGGCATTAAAAACACTCATACTGACTCCACAGTGCACCCGATGCAAATCAATTGTAACGGCAGACTATCGATGTACATATCTGTGTTGATAGAATGTTTGAAATAAAACCAACCTTGCATTTTTAAGGATGTATGTCTCAGCAGCAGCAGCAGCGTGTCATACTTCCTAGTAGGCTATGGCAGCGGCGGAGTGATATCACCTAGCACTTATAAGTTACCGGATCTATAATAGTTTGTTTACCTGCTGTCATTTCTACAGACGCAGAGTAGCCTGCAGTGCTAGTTTCTTCAATCTCACAGAAACTTTTGAAGACTCTGATGAAGAGTTTTTTTTCCACCCAAACCCAACCGTACCTGTACGAGCCTGAATATACAGAGGAAGAATTGCGCGAGAGGGATGCTCAAAGGGCAGAGCGTGAACGAGCGTCTGTGGAGACCAAGATAGCACCCGCTGGAGCTGAGAACCAGGACCGAACAAACGGAGACTGGTGGTGCCAGGAGGGAATCCCCCGTAACGCGTCCGAGGGTTTACGGTTCTCCGGATGGAGCAGAGGTTCGGGTTTGCGGTGTGTAATTGTGGGTTCGCGGGGCCGTGTGCTGCCCGGTGTTTGAGTGAGCTCCGAGGGCTTTTCAGACAGCCTTGGGGGCTTAAGGGCCGACAAATCGGCGGTGTTCAGGTGTGTATTTACCAGCTGGATTCCGAGCAGTGCGTCTTAGAGTTTTGAGTACGACGGAGCAAAGTAAAGTTCCGCTGCTGCTGAGAAACTAGTCCCTCAAAAAATGGATGATTCATGCGATGCGAGGTTAGTTTTGTTTCAAATATTATTCTATCAACACAGATATGTACATCGATAGTCTAGTGTTTTAATTGATTTGCCTCGGGTGCACTGTGGAGTGGGCAAGACTGTTTTTAATGCCTGTCAAACTAGAACCATTGACTTGCGCTAGCCATAGCACAAGCAAACTCGGCAACTAGAAGAACTGAATGGAATGTCTTGAAAACGTCTCCAGACGTCTCGAACACACCGGCTGACTTGGAAAATAGGTCTTATGTCCAAAATTTTTATTATTAACACATTTCAAAGAATTGCATTGGTCTGGTAAATAGGTATTGATGCTCCTTGGCAAAAATCACAAATCATATGAATATGATTGAATCATATGATTTTGGTTTATATGCAACCAACTGGTGAAAATGGTGGGATACAAATGAAAGGTTATCAGTCGTGGCCTTCCAAAACATCTCAATATTCTCAAGTGTGGGACTAAGAGAGAACAAGAACACAGCCCGTAGACCCTGTGTACACACACACACACACACACACACACACACACACACACACACACAACCATTCTCATTAGCTGAAGTGCCACCCCCCCCTTCCACTGCCACTCTGTGACAAACTCCACTCTGACAGTGCAGCTCTTGTCCTCTGGCGAGCTTAGGGCACCCCAGGGTGCCTCGAGGAGGCCGACACATCACTGCACCTGTGGAACAGAGTGTGTGACACACACAAGGGACACCTCTGACTGGAGGGACAGCCAAACAGAATATGAACAAGGGAAAACAAAGCTGGGCACTTGGAGAGGAGGGGCAGCCTGAAGTTGAAAAAGCTCCAAGTACACTTGAGCTGATCACCGTGGTGCAGCAAGCATCCTAAAATGATAGCATGGCAGTGTGTTGCATCAATATGATCTGCCGTAATGTTTAAACACCTGCTTTTAAATGGCTGCTCAGCGCTGCCCTTTCCCCAAAGTTACAACAAAAGCCTTTAATATGCAGCTGTGATCAGGTGCCCTGGAAAACAGGGCAACAACTCCTTGATGTGCTCTCCACCCAGAGACTGGACTAAGCACCAGTGAATCTGTCAAAGCCTATACATAACATAATGATCTGGGGAAATGTGCTTGCATTTATAAGGATAAATGGGAATTAATGCAATGGAGTTCTTAAAACGTTCCCATGAAAGGGTATAAAGGGATAAACTGGGTGTGTTGCGGTGTATGTTCACACCACACGGCAAGATAGCGTCAATTCAAAGACAGCAATCGATGTAAATCCACACCAGGTGGCCCAAATAAGCCGATTCGTTTCGTTTGCGTAAATCGAAATATTTCAACATAAGCGTGAAATTTGCGTGACACTGTATCGCAAAATCCTATCAGCGTTGGGATTCTCCTCTTGTCATCCAGACGTTGCTTCATCAAGAATGGGGGGATTGTATCAACGTCGTTGAGATAAGTCAAGAGACCAGACCAAACTGTGTGTATAAACCAGAGACTGTCTATGTATGGACAACAAGGTCACTGCTGTATCTGCATCTAGATTACGTCATTTTGAGAGTTGATGGAGCAGCTACACTGTTGGCATAGTCTAGCACCCTTCAATCTTCAATCCAGAAAAATGTCTGCTTGTCCCCCCCCCCCCCCCCCCCTTCCTCTCTGGAGTTTCCAAGTTTAGAAAGAGCCGCAGGGAACCACCATGCCATAACCATGGGTAACCGGCAGCACTTCATAGATCAGTCCAGACATGCACGGATCACAAGGCTGAGGTCTCTGCCTTGTGCAGTCCAGTAAGCCACAGTCAAATCCTCTCTCTCAGCTGCTGCAAGGTGCTGCAGTGCAGAGACATTCATTACAATGGTTCACTGGCACAGAAGTCCCCAAAAATACCACATGTATGTGTGTACGGATTGGCCATCTGACCCCCTGGTGCTGACAAAACCAAAGACTGGTGGACTTCAGGGGCATGCAGCTGGGGTCTCCTCCATCGACCTCAAGTGGAGAGAATGTGTTCCTGCAGCAGCTGAAGTAGTTCAACACGCCAAAGTCATTGATGGTGCACTTCCCCGCCGTCCTCACCTCCTCCATCACCATCTGGTACACTGCCGCCATAGCTAAGGTCAGGGGCAGCCTATCAATCGCTCTGCTTAGAGGGTGGCTGGCTGAAATCTGCCGTCCCTACAGGACCTGTACACCACCAAAATAACAGTTTCTTCCAGACATGGCCTCTTCAACATGACCGGGGGGTCCAACTAACCGAGACTCTTGGACATAGTCCTTCTAAGTGAAAACCTACTTTGGTGGATTCTGATTTCATGGTTGAATGAGTTACAAATCACATACACATCAGTGACAAAGTTACCATTGTGTTATGATCCCTCATTTGTATTAATACAGTGATTGATTATGATGTACTGGGCACAGATGCATAAAGACCCGACCCCCCATCACTATTTATATAAAAGTGGGTGCAAATGGGGGAGGGGGTCCTCCCCCTGAAAATTGTGAATTTGGTAGATGTGATTTCCTGTATTCTGGTGCTATTTGGGGATGGCCAGCTGGAGAATGGCAATACCTAAATTTGTTCAGATTCATAGCCTAAAAACACACACGATTGAGGGGCCCTTGTGCTGCAAGCAGCCGCTAACTTCGCTTATGCCTCAGGCCGGCCCTGCCTCAACATGACTCAGCTCTGTGGTTTGGCCGATGGCAGTAAAACACACTACAATCTGAAGGTCGGCGCCTTTGTTGATGTAACTCCAAGATATTTATTTCAAATGGCACTAAGGAAGCACAAGAAACCGAAATAATAAATATATGTTAGCTACTTATTCAATATGCAGGAAAAATCACTTGGGAAGCAAAAAAGCAAACGGCTTACTTTACAGCGCAAGATCAAGAATTTAAAAATAAAAAAAAACCTTTCCTTGATTCTTCACTTCCCTATAATGCATCCCAGAGACAAAGACATATCCGACTGCTGAATGGTTTTTTTCTTTTCCTGTGGGTTCAGAGCTGCTTTCATTATCTTCCTACCATCTTAATCTCCATGGGAGCTTGTGTAGTAAATCTTCAGATGAAGTTGCTGTAAAACATGAAATTCAGCACAGCTGAAGATACAACATGACATGAGCAGTTTGGTGATATTACGGAGTTATTAATCTCAACTAGGATGTAGATCTGCTTCAGTAATTACAGCCCATTGCACTTCAACTCGGGATAAGAGCATCAGCTGAACACATAATCGTTCACCGTCTCTCTCTCACAAAATAAATATCACAGCCAAACTCATTTTCAGCCGTGTTAACTTGCTTATGTAATCTTATCCAAGAGAGATATTTTCGTCTGCAGACGAGGCCTCCTGGCTACACAGCCTCATTATTTAGTTTGGCTTCCTGACTACATTTCCCCTCTTATCCTCAGCAGCACTATGGTGGAGCTTGGCCTCGGACGGGAGCATAAAAACATCCGCCCATTTAAACAAACTGTTAACACATAGATGGGCTATCTCACTGGGACAGACCCGTAGTCAGTGGGCTCAGCAGCGGGCTTGATATTGGCAGCCCTCTATCTGCATAAACAAACAGAGAAGCACTTCTGCAGCCATGAAGGAAAACAGGAATGGGACGGCAGGGTAAAAATCCACCTGAAGGCTGCATACCAACAATGTGTTTGGTAGCGTCGGGGCTCATCGGTGAACACGGGTCACAAAGTCCTGAGCTCCAAAGGCTGACTGACTGATTCCCTGTCCTTTCCTCATCTGGTTCTCCTCTTTGGTTTCAGGAAGCATATCGCACAAAAAACTGCAAAGCCAAACAAGTGCAAAACTCCCAGAATGCTCCTACACCAGGGCTGTCAAACTCACTTTAGTTCATGGGCCACATACAGCCCACTTTGATGTCAAGTGGGCTGGAAAATCACGACTTAACCACCTAACTACAACTAACAACCAATCCATTTACTAGGATGAGACAATATGACCATTTCATGTCACGGTTATCCTGGCCCAAATAATTCTGAATTAAGTAGTCAACAAACCAAAGGGGTGAGATCCTCTTGACTATGTCCACTTCTTATCTATGTTTTAAAAACCTTGTGAGGAAAAGTAGCTCACTGGCAGAGGTGTCAAAGGTATATACTTTCTACACTCAAGTAGAAGTACAGATACGTGTGTTCAAAAGGACCAAAGTGCTGATTCAACCTCATTACTCAAGTCAAAGTGAAAAACTACAGGCTCTGTACTCAAAATAGAAAGTAAAAAGTCTCTCTTTGAAGGACATTTCTACGAGCTGTTTTTTTCAAGGCTAACTGAATCTCACATAATATTAATATGTATACATTAATATCTATTATTACCCTCAAATGCATTCAAACTAAAGTAATGAGCCTGTTATAAAAATGTAGTAGAAGGTACAGATATTTGTTTAAAAATGTAGGGAGTAAAAGTAAAAGGAGGTACAGATATCTGAAGATTCTACTTAAGTACTAATGAAGTATTTGTACTTAATTACTTCCCAAACAAATCAGCACAGTTGCATGTTAAATAACTATAAAGCAAGGATTCTCTGTCTGTCCATCCGTCCGTCCCTCCCTCCCTCACATATCTCCAGAACCGCTACTCTGATCTACATCATACTGGTGAACTCCTGGTGATGCAAGAATATTAATGCATCATATTTTAAGTGTCATATTTGTGAGTAAAATATGAAATCTGCAATGTAACCAGTAACATTTCCCTGTTCAGTAAGCGTAGTACTACACTGCTGTCCTCTGAAGTAGAAGTACACAGTGAGTGTTTAAGTGGCCTTTTGTGAGTTATTTCAATGTACAATGAGATTTTTCATCTCTGAACATCAGAATAAATCTAAAAAGACACTCCATAAAGTCACTTTAGACGGCAACAAGAGTCACAACCAACCACGATGTGAGAAACATGATGTAAAAGGCTGCTGCTGACCAGCAACCAAATGAAGATTCTGGACAACAACAACCTGGACTCCCTCAGAGGACAGCGTGAGAAAGGTCAAAAGCCTCTTTTTCAAAGGGAAAGGAAACCCAAGTAAAACTCACTTACATCCACCATTTTCAAAATGACAGTGCAATAGAAAGTGTCTCTGAATGGGCAGCCTTTAGAGACTACTGAGTGTTTGAAGAAAGTTATTTTCTCCAGTGTTGAAAACTGAGAAGTGGTTTGATGGCGCACTGATAGAGGGACTAAAGGTAATCTCTACATCCTCAGCACTGTGGAATATAAGTCCCTACGGACACGAGTCAGTGAAGTCCCATCGGACATGTTCACAGGGCTTCATTCACACTCTTTCTGAAAATCCCTCATAGAGCTTGTTCTGCTTTAAGGTGTGATGGTAGCGCCGACTATTATGTTCCTTGAGCACTAAAAAGTTGACATGAACACACAGGTATACAAACTTCACATTGAGGAAATAGCTATTGGACCATTTGTCTTGGAACCCAGACACTGTGTCCACTCGTCTCCTTCTTAAAGGCATTTCCCAGCAGCATTGTCTCCTGCACGGACAGTAGCCTGCGATGCTAGCCAGTGTTGGGAAATAATCTAGTATCTATGAGAGTGTATCAGCCTAGAGCAGGGGTCTCAAACTGATCCAGTAAAGGGCCGCTGTGGCTGCAGGTTTTCATTCCAACCAAGCAAGAACACACCTGATCCAACCAATCAAGGTGTGAAGGCAAATCAGGTAGGTGAATAAGTCAAGTCAGGTGTGTTCTTGCTTGGTTGGAATGAAAACCTGCAGCCACAGCGGCCCTTTACTGGATCAGTTTGAGACACCTGGCCTAGAGCCAGCTACTTAGTGTAACCCCTAGTGGACAAATAGGAACAGCAGTGCATTTTATTGAAAATTAATGTCCATCCATCGTCTACTGGGTATCCTGTATTAAGGGTCGCGGGGGGCTGGAGCCGATCCCTGCTGTCATTGGGCGAAGGCAGGGTACACCTGGCTTACAATCCAACGTATTGTAGAGACAGACAGGTAACCAGTCTATCACAGGGCTGACATGTAGAGACAGACAGGTAACCAGTCTATCACAGGGCCGACATGTAGAGACAGACAGGTAACCAGTCTATCACAGGGCCGACATCTAGAGACAGACAGGTAACCAGTCTATCACAGGGCTGACATGTAGAGACAGACAGGTAACCCGTCTATCACAGGGCTGACATGTAGAGACAGACAGGTAACCAGTCTATCACAGGGCTGACATGTAGAGACAGACAGGTAACCAGTCTATCACAGGGCTGACATGTAGAGACAGACAGGTAATCAGTCTATCACAGGGAGACATGTAGAGACAGACAGGTAACCAGTCTATCACAGGGCTGACATGTAGAGACAGACAGGTAACCAGTCTATCACAGGGCTGACATGTAGAGACAGACAGGTAACCAGTCTATCACAGGACTGACATGTAGAGACAGACAAGTAACCAGTCTATCACAGGATTGACATGTAGAGACAGACAGGTAACCAGTCTATCACAGGACTGACATGTAGAGACAGACAGGTAACCAGTCTATCACAGGGAGACATGTAGAGACAGACAGGTAACCAGTCTATCACAGGGCTGACATGTAGAGACAGACAGGTAACCAGTCTATCACAGGGCCGACATCTAGAGACAGACAGGTAACCAGTCTATCACAGGGAGACATGTAGAGACAGACAGGTAACCAGTCTATCACAGGGCTGACATGTAGAGACAGACAGGTAACCAGTCTATCACAGGGAGACATGTAGAGACAGACAGGTAACCAGTCTATCACAGGGCTGACATGTAGAGACAGACAGGTAACCAGTCTATCACAGGGCTGACATGTAGAGACAGACAGGTAACCAGTCTATCACAGGGCCGACATCTAGAGACAGACAGGTAACCAGTCTATCACAGGGCTGACATGTAGAGACAGACAGGTAACCCGTCTATCACAGGGCTGACATGTAGAGACAGACAGGTAACCAGTCTATCACAGGGCTGACATGTAGAGACAGACAGGTAACCAGTCTATCACAGGGCTGACATGTAGAGACAGACAGGTAATCAGTCTATCACAGGGAGACATGTAGAGACAGACAGGTAACCAGTCTATCACAGGGCTGACATGTAGAGACAGACAGGTAACCAGTCTATCACAGGGCTGACATGTAGAGACAGACAGGTAACCAGTCTATCACAGGACTGACATGTAGAGACAGACAGGTAACCAGTCTATCACAGGGCTGACATGTAGAGACAGACAGGTAACAAGTCTATCACAGGGAGACATGTAGAGACAGACAGGTAACCAGTCTATCACAGGGCTGACATGTAGAGACAGACAGGTAACCAGTCTATCACAGGGCCGACATCTAGAGACAGACAGGTAACCAGTCTATCACAGGGAGACATGTAGAGACAGACAGGTAACCAGTCTATCACAGGGCTGACATGTAGAGACAGACAGGTAACCAGTCTATCACAGGGAGACATGTAGAGACAGACAGGTAACCAGTCTATCACAGGGAGACATGTAGAGACAGACAGGTAACCAGTCTATCACAGGGCTGACATGTAGAGACAGACAGGTAACCAGTCTATCACAGGGCTGACATGTAGAGACAGACAGGTAACCAGTCTATCACAGGGCTGACATGTAGAGACAGACAGGTAACCAGTCTATCACAGGGAGACATGTAGAGACAGACAGGTAACCAGTCTATCACAGGGCTGACATGTAGAGACAGACAGGTAACCAGTCTATCACAGGGCTAACATGTAGAGACAGACAGGTAACCAGTCTATCACAGGGCTGACATGTAGAGACAGACAGGTAACCAGTCTATCACAGGGAGACATGTAGAGACAGACAGGTAACCAGTCTATCACAGGGCTGACATGTAGAGACAGACAGGTCCATCCTGCATGTCTTTGGACTGTGGGAGGAACCCAGAGAACCCGGAGAGAACCACGCTCACACGGGGAGAACATGCAAACTCCACACAGAAGGAACCCGAACCAGCAATCGAACCCGGGACCCTCTTGCTGTGGATAACAGTGCTACCCCACCTTGCAGCTGATTTCCACTGTGAACAAAGCCATCCAGTGGGCCAGATTGGACCAGCGGCGGCAGCAGAAAATTATTATTGGGGGGCAATGAAGGGGTCTGATTGTTTATAGGAGGTGCTAGTGAATTCTGACACCAACAAATAATACTATAATAGATATAGATGTACTGTTCCCGTGGCCGTGCTGATACACTACATATTGTGGAATGCATGTTACTAAACATTTATCATAAAACAAACACAAGCATATTTAACTACTTTTAATGAAATGAAGTGCCAAACAACAAGCACAAAAACAAAACAAATCCACCACAGAGAACATCTGTGATTTACAAGAGTGTAACTGAGAATTGTAGCACAGTGTATAGTTGTATACAGTATACTCTTACAACTGTCTCTTAACTCACTAAATATGTTTTCTCTCTCCTTCTGTTCTCCTCTCCTTCACTCTCCACTCCTGTCTTCCTCTCCTCTAAACTCCTCCTCCTCACTCTCCACTCCTGTCTTCCTCTCCTCTAAACTCCTCCTCCTCACTCTCCACTCCTGTCTTCCTCTCCTCTAAACTCCTCCTCCTCACTCTCCACTCCTGTCTTCCTCTCCTCTAAACTCCTCCTCATTCACTCTCCACTCCTGTCTTCCTCTCCTCTAAACTCCTCCTCATTCACTCTCAACTCCTGTCTTCCTCTCCTCATCCTCCCTTCTTGTCCTCTAAACTTGCTCTCCAATGCTGTCTTTCCCTCTTCTCCTCTCCCCTCCTCCTTTCTCTGTTCTCCTCACCTACTACCACCCCTTCGTCATCCTCGCTTTCATCCTCATCCTCCAAGTCCGGCATCACTCTGTCCTGCGTCCGTAAATCACCACCACCATCGTCCACTCTTATTCCCTTTTTGGCTTTCACAAATCAGTCCATTTCACTCTGTTGACCCAATCGCTAACTAGCCGCTATGCATCAACCACCGCTAACGTGAACGTCAAATTCAGCCTGCCGTCTGCGTGCAAACCAGCCAATCAAAGCACACGACACAGGAAAAAAAAAAAAACCCAATCACCATATTAACGTTATAAACAATATTTCTTCAGATGATTGATTGTTAATGTCTCAGTGACTTAATTTGTTCTATATTTGTTATAGTTTTTAATCCATAAATATTTCGAGGGGAGTGGGGGCAACAGGGGGAGCGCAGCCTTTGATAGGAGGGTCTTGAGACCATGCTTGCCCCCCCCCCCCCCACGCCGTCACTGGATTGGACCCATTGACTGATCACAAGTAAGAAGTGGAATCAGATGCTACTGAAGCAGCTAACTGATTGGCTGTCCTCAAGTTGTTGTACAGACTAAGTGTTGCTTGAGTTCTGACCTCTTCAGACTTTTTCCATTCTCCATGCAACTTGGAAGAAAGTGAAGCACCAGCATCTGCTTCATGGCCAAAGCCAGCATAGCCATACCAACAGTCCATTCTCCACACAGCAACCACTGTTCCTCAGCTTGAACCAGTGTCCAGTGGTCATTTCTAGTGTAGAGACGGAGACACACTCACCGTTTTGTTCTTCTTGGAGTACGTCTTCTTCAGCAGCCTCTCGGTCATCCTCTCCTGCTCCCGCTGGGCGTGATGAAGGAAGCCGTTCTCCAGGGCATCCACCACCGGCTGCACGTTCTCCTCTTCCTCCTCCGCCTCCTCATCCTCCTTCTTCTGCCGCTTCGCCACCTTTTTCTCCTTCCACCGCTCCTTCTTCTCCTGCGTCTTCACAACTCCGGTCTTCTTCTGCAGGGGGAAGACGTAAGAACACGTTACATATCAAAACGCTGTAAAATGAGAACGTGTGAATGACGTGTGGACGCTAGACATGGGATGATATATCGAGAATGCCACACTGACGACAGTGATTTACCACCGGTGGGGTCTCAAGGATTTCCTAAAAAAACCTTGAAATTATTGAACAACAGGTGACGACAAGTCTATGAATGATGACGTTTCACAGCGTTCCCTTGAGCAAGAAGGTTGCAGACATCTAGATGGATAGGCAGCGTGGGATGAATGTGCTGAAGAATGGAGGAGGGTTTGCCACAGCTGGCGAACTGTCAAGCGCACAGTCCCTTTCATGACTGGCTTACACAGAGCAAGCAAACACTCGAGCACAGCGGCGACACCCCCCCCCCCCTCTCTCTCTTAAGTCATCTTTAATCCTGTCAACAGCAGAACAATGCCTTACTGGAGTCCATAATCACTTTATGGCTCAGATATAATGAGCTTATGATATGAAGTGCTGCTTTTACACACACTGGAGAAAAGACAGTGGCTCTACACTTTCACCGTGACAAAGCAACCCCCCTATTAATGAATCATTCCTCAAGCTTCGGTTACTGCCATGTATTACTCAATGGAGTACTCAGTCACCTCCTGACCCATATGTCACAGACATGCTGCCTATGTCCATCCAATATGGAGGTTTTTGTTTTAGGGGCATCCATCCATCCATCCATTTTCTACCGCTTATCCTGTATTCAGGGTCACGGGGGGCTGGAGCCGATCCCAGCTGTCATTGGGCGAAGGCAGGGTACACCCTGGACAGGTCGCCAGTCTATCACAGGGAGACATGTAGAGACAAACAACCATTCAAGCTCACATTCACACCTACGGGCAATTTAGAGTAATCAATTAACCTATCCCCATCCTGCATGTCTTTGGACTGTGGGAGGAAGCCGGAGAACTCTGACACAAACTCCACACAGAAGGAACCCGGGCATCGAACCCGGGACCCTCTTGCTGTGAGACCACCATGCAGTGTTTTGGGTGCATTGCAGAAAGAAATCTCGTATTTAGCACCAAGAGAGCATGTTGGCATACTTTACCAGTGATCTGACCATGTGGCATTTTGCACATTGGAGTTTCTGACTTGTACATGCAGTTCAAGTATCCCTCCAGGTTATAAACAGTCCTGAATAATATCCAACATATAAACCACATAGCATTGTTCTGACCATACATACTATTTAAATCTTCACCTCAAACTACAATTACAATTGCTGGGGTCCGCAATGGTTTATCTATGACAGTGAGTCCCCAGAACATACCTCCACCACTTCATTTTTCTCTCCGTATGAACCTCCTCTTGGCGTGTGGGAAACGTCGGTGGTGTGTACCAGAAAACATGTGTCTGAATGTCAGACTGACTCAGTTTGTGACTTTTCTAATAACATGTTACAGAGACATATGGCTCCAACTTGTATTATGTTACTGGTTCCAATACCACAGTTGTCAGTTGAAGATGCAGTGAACGTTTGGGCAAAGATAAGGACATGGCTAACAGGATACCGCGAAGAGGCACACAGACAGACAGACGCACATCTGCCAGCCTGCCTGTCTGCCTGCTTGTGCATCCAGTGATTCACCATATCCTCCTCCTGGGCTCCTGATGCCCATTATGCCCAGATCTCATCAGTGACCGGCTCCAGTGAAGCCGGTGCCTTGTTGCTGCTTGGTAAACGGCCCTCAGTGGAGATCGCTGCATGTCTGAACGGCCGAGGACGACACACCACTGCATGAAGCTGCATGGAGTTCAAGGCCGGAGGCTGCGGTTCCCGTTTCAACATCTGTTCACAGCTCAGCACCCGGCCCGACTGCTCAGCGCTCCATATGAATAATCAAATGATTGGCTCTGAGGGTGGGAGGGGGGGTAGCAGATGGCTAGCGCATTAGCTTCATAACTGCTAATGAACGACACCTTCCGTGACAAAAGGTATTTGTGTGTCAGGCACTGCAACAAAAGCAAGAAGTCCAGGCTAAATACATCCAACTGTTATTGGAGAGCAAAGATCCTAAAGCCCCCCACACGTCGTTATGATGTTCTAGTCCAGGGCTCCCTGCATTCATTATGTTCTGCTACACCGAACGTGTTTGTGCTGATTTTGTTTTACTTGCTGGTACAATTCCCAGCCTTCTCGGAGAAGCTGTTTGGTAACACATTAAGTGTTTCTAGTTATGAGATTTGCTTTCCTCTAGTTCAGAAGGGAAGAAAATTACCTCAACACATTTTAACACTGCTTACAACACGAGCAAGCAGAATGATTTTTCCATTATGGAAGGAAAAATAATTACTTCCACACTGTGCCAAAGTACACTTCACACAATAGGCATCTAAAAGTTGAATTCAAGATTAAATATGTCTTGAATAACAGCATTTTTAAACCATTTATGACCATTAGATCGGCTCAGAATAGTGGCAATGTTGCCTGTAATGACAACAATGAATTAAGCAGTTGAGTTCTATAAAGGCAGTAATGTTCCTCTGTGATTTAATGTCATCACACGTCAGCCCAAAGCTCTTCTCACATCACAAGGCGACACATTAATTCCCAGCGAGGGACCAGACGGTATTAGCAGGAGCCGTTTTTAAAGAGCTGTTATGAGGACAAAAGGGCTACAGTCTGACAAGAGAGGTGCAGGTGCCAGGTGTTTTCCTCCTAGTATTTAAAAGCTGCAGAGTGAAGGTCCATCAATACTCATCAGATCGGCAGAGTGTGTGTGATCAATTAAGAAATATGGAGTTTCATCATCATTCTGGAGGAAGTCCCTGTGGTTACCATCTGCTTCATTCGTCCAGGTGGGAAGCAGCAGACATTATTATTATGATGATGATGAAGATGATTATTATTATTATTATTATTATTAATATATATCTGATAACACACATTATCTGGAAAGAGTAGAGTCCGACCCATTTGGGTTTTTGGATCCGATTCCAATATGATGGAGTAAAAAAAACCTAAATTGATATATTGGCCGCTGGTCTCTATTGTATGCAGTGCACAATGCCATAGGCAATAGTGCACTGTAATAGTGATTAGCTTGTCACCCCAGTATTGTAGCATTAGGGCCTATAATTCCCATCATGCCTGCCTAAAGCCTAAAGTTGGACTGAGTAGTTTATTACAGTACTTAAGCAGCCCTTATCGTATTATTAAGCATAAAGAAATTGATTCTTAATATATGTGCATATTGAACAGCAACTGTGCAGATATATCTGTGATAGGCTAAAATCAGCGATTAAATCAGCTGACCAATAAATGGGTGGGGCTCTAGAAAAGAGGATTGGCATCTTCTTTGTTTGGAAGGCAGTGTGCAATCAAAGGCCTTTGCATACGGAAAACATAGGAGATTGACATCCTCTATAGTTACTGTATATATTAATACAAAGTTGGAATTTGTTTTTCATCTATGGTGTGAAATACTATATAATACATACAGTATAAGCTCAGAAATATGGTTGAAATGAATGGGTTTCTCTGGGTCATCAGTAACTGATTGGCCAAGCAGCATCCAGTGAATCAAATACAACGATTGTCATGTGACCTGTCATTCATGTGCAACTCTCTCTCATCTTCTTCTCGTCTAATAAATCACAACAGTTACTTGTGTTATAAAACTGGCCCGGAGGTACTAAACAATAAACGTCAGCAGCTCAGAACTCCCATTGGTGACTTATGTGCGGTTGGCTGGTTGTGGTGGAGCCTCGAGGGTGGCGTGGGGAGCAGCTGCCACTCCCAAACCAGTACATGGAGATATTGTTAAGACTTCTACGTAAACTCCTCAACTAACCGAGACTTCCTGTTACTCAACACTCGTCACCGTGTGCCAAACATTGTGCCAACACACTCAAGCTCCACGTCAGCATGAACTTCCTTTCCAGCCTCGCATGCTGTTTGAACTGTGTATGTGGGCTGAGGCACTTACATAACATTATCTCTAAAAAGCTTCGATAAGGGTGATGTGTTCACTATACCACTACATGTCCTCAGATGGTTTCTTCAGAAAGCAAGTACAAGCCAGTGGCCTCATTCCAGGGCAATACTAAGTCATCTTATCTTGGATAATAACATGAGAAGCCTCCACAACAGAACACCACGGTGTCACTTTTGCAGATTGGCTATCATGACGACCGATGTTTACTAATATGACTTTAACGCTTCGCTGTAAAGTTCATCTTGAGTTATAGAAGCTAACTTTCTTAAAAGCTTCACACCATTTTAAGGTTGCTGCTCTGCTGCTTGTGTCAGATCCACCCGTCGCTCCTCCAGGGTCCAAATATGGTCACTTCTGTTAACTGTTTGCAAAGATGGCGACGAAAATGCTGAACTCGAGGCTTCAAAACTATAATCCAAAAACATCACGGCGACTACGTTCACTTTTTCTATGGTGAACCAGGTGTGAGTCGCGTGTCATGCTTCTCAATGCATTGCCAGGATTTAGGGTTTTGTAATTCTAATATCTTAGCTCGAGCACCACAGAGCAATTAGACTTTTGTTTGGCACATTCACATCTGCTCTCATTGCTGCCTCATGTCTGCTGTGTTCTATCAGTAATAAACAGATTTCAATTGTCTATCTGTGTCATTTCCATTTATTCACAGTCCACGATCTTTGACAATAGATCTATAATAGCTGCAGGAGAAGAAGGGTAATCCATCACTGTGTGTCTGCCAGCAGCGGCTTAGTTGTGATATAATTTCCATATGCCAAAGGCCTGAAGTGTTTTGTTTTTTTATAACATGGTTATTAAATTATTTCTACAAATAAAGGAGCAGCTTTATCGCACTCTGTTTACTAACCCATTTACAAATGAAAGAAGGAAAAACACTGATGCAAATAATTGCAAAGTAAAAGCTCAGCTGTCGGTGTGAGTGGGATGCGTGTACCCAGTGTGTAGTTGAGGATGAGGTGGTTTTTGAAATTGGAAATAGATGATGTCGTCTCTTAACCTGCAAGGTCATACAATATCACATTCAACCTTTTCTTCATGATTTGGTCTTTTAATGTGTTGGTTGAAACTGAAGAGAATTGCCCTTCATAGTACAGTTGGACAAAGCGGTCAGAGTGGTGAATCATCTTCATTTCACTGTGTTCAGCCCGGGGCAGAAATGTTACAGTGACCAAAGAGAAGTAGCTTAAGATGGGATGAGCGGGGGAGGCGGTGTGTGTGTGTGTGTGTGTGTGTGTGTGTGTGTCAGGGGAGACCGCTCGACTGGATTGACCCGACCATGTTACCCTGGCAACAGAACTGGAGAGCTTTGTTGCTGTTCCAGGCTGCATGGGGACTGGAGCATGTGTGTGTGCATGTGTGTGTGTGTGTGTGTGTGTGTATGTGTGTGCATGTGTGTGTGTGTATGTGTGTGTGCATGTGTGTGTGTGTGTGTGTGTGTATGTGTGTGTGCATGTGTGTGTGCATGTGTGTGTGTGTGTGTGTGTATGTGTGTGTGTGTGTGTGTGCATGTGTGTGTGTGTGTGTGTGTGTATGTGCATGTGTGTGTGTGTGTGTGTGTGTATGTGTGTGTGTGTGTGTGTGTGTGTGTGTGTGTGTGTGTGGGTATGAGTGCATAAAATCCAACACGGGTTTCCTTGCCTGCTAACAATAAAGTGCACGGCTTTGCGTGGCTCTGCCGGGGCCTTGAGATCCACTGTGGAAGCACATTCAGCTCCCGGAGGAAGGTTTATGCATTCTGCACGGAGGAACGTCAGCAACCCTGAAGTTGCTTGCTCAGGGTAAGGCCTTCACATCGCTCCACTAGAAGGCAAAGGCGTCTCTCAAATGGAGGCCAGAGTGATGTCTAACGCACATCATCACGCTTCCTCCACTGCACAGGCCAGTAATTATTTAGACACTTAGAGCAATGTGGGGTGCGCCGCCCTCGACATGGAGCAGCGCCACAAAAGAGACTTACAGGGCCCTCTTGAACATGTACCACTTTACAACTCCCTGCGACTGTGGAGCTGCAGCACGACTGTCAATGGAATGCTTTACACTGAAGTTCCATCAAGTGAGCGAAGCCTTGATATCTTCGAAAAAGGCAGACTGACTGCATCATACAATACATTTCAATAAGAGGGATGGTTCAATCTGATTAGTTCCAGTCACTGAGACATTACTTGTGAGGATGAGACAATGTGGTGGAAATGAAAACATGAGCGCTCAAAAGGGAGGACTATTTGGTTCCCAGGACTATTTCTGCTCATATGGAAGCAGATAATTTTACTCTGATTCTCAGGGCAATAATGCAGGGATGACGAGATCATCTACTCTATATAATTTCAAGTACTTGAAAAACCTGTCTGACTTGCTGTCATGGTACAATAGTAAAAAATAGATAGAAAAAATACACATTTATTTATTTGATTATTTATCCAGGGAGACCTTATGATTTATGATCATCGTATTTAATATTATTAAATCCTTCATCACTAGAAGGATGTTCATTAAACAAACATTTCATCTGTGACATGATAAAATATTCCTTAACCAACTGTAAAAGGATTCCAGTATGTTTGAGTGCCATTTGAAGTTAGTTTAAAGCATAGTTTGTATATATATATATAATAAATAAAACTTTGTTTAGGCGATGCGTTCAAAGTGAAAATATCTGTGCTTTTTCTAAATGGACTACTCTGCCTAACATCCAGAAGTATAGTTGGCCCACACACCTAACGTCAGGAATGCTGTCAGGATCTCAGAGGTTTCAAGTCAACGCTGCACTTTTCATCTTAAAGGCTGTTTTTCAGTTCAGCAGCTTCTAAAGGTTTTTCCACCCTGTTTATATTGCATCCCACCACAAAGCAGCTTTTAGGCATTTTCCTGTTTTGGTTTCCCCCCCGTTGTGGGCGGGACTTTAACATCTCCATTTAGCACCTGTTAATGAGATGAATGGCATTTCCTTGTAGCTCCTGATGTGAAAGTGGTCCGAAGGAGTATTATTCAAATAGGAAGTTTGTCACTTTTATTTTTCGTGTACGGGTTTGAGAGCAGCAGAACGAGGGTCGTTCATCACACACCTCAGTCGTGTTTATCTCGTTTTAAGCTGGCTGAGGTGTGGCGCTGTAGATTTATTGCTCGGGTTGTTGGACTGATTCCGTACGCATAACTGCAGCTCTGGGCATGTCAGATAAATCACTCTGACTCGTCATGATTTAGACCGGATTGATTTAATCATGCGGCGCTCGCTAGCTTTTGTTGTCCCGTGCATTTGAAGCTGAAGCAGAGAGTAGGCCTCCACCATTAAACACACACACACACACACCTTTGAACAACTAGGAGCACAGACTCATTTTCCTGGCCTCACTGTTTCCCTCCAAGCATATAATCAGCGAGCTTATTGCCACGAGGAGGGAGACGGGTGCACCGTGTGCCAAGAGGCTGTGAACAAGAGAAAGCACACGTTTCCACGGTGATCGATGTTGCATCATTTGTTAGCGCAACAAATTCAACAAACCACATCCCTTTTCACTTTTGTTAATCTATGCGCTGTTATTTTTCCTGTTCATTTGACTTCATGGTTAAAAGGCTTGAAGCCCGTGTGAGGTGTGAGCCTGCGATTTGGCGGCGGTTTCCGTGTGAGGTGTTCTGTGGGAGAGCGGGGGAATGTGCAGGAGATCCGAGGCGTTGAACCCTGGCAGGTCAGCTGCACTCGTCCAGCCAACAGGAACCAACCTGCCGCCTCCTCACATTGTCACACCCTTCTCTTTCTACTTCACACACCGTCGTTCAGTTCGCCGCGGCACTCCCTCTCTGCGTTCTGCAGTGGCGTACACAACACCGAATTTAAATTGTGTGGGAATTACTGTCGGGACAAATTTTGGGTAAAAGCATCAAGGTGAAAACAACGACACTTCTACACGCTATTTTCTGTGTTTTCCTTTAGGGCTGAAACGATTACTAAAATAAGTAAAAACTCTGCCCGGAAGCTTCGTTAAATTCCTATTTGGTGGGTTTTGTGGCCTGCTGAGTGCAGGGATCATTGTTCCACACGGACCGTTTTTGAGGAAGCACACCACTACATTCGGAATTCAGTTGGCGTGATGGCGGAGATCCAAGAAACAGTCCGTAAACGGCAGTTGTTAACGCTAGTTCACCAAGCGTCGCCGACACAAGGTAACGGAGGCATTGATGTTAGCTGAGTTAACGTACCAGAGAGTACTGTATTTGGAGTGTTGTTGTGATTATTATTATTTTGATCTGATTACTCAATTAATAATCAAATCATCGGTAAATTACTCGATAACAAAAAGATTTGATAGCTGCCCTATTTTCCTTGTTTTTCTCAGAATATTCACTCTCATATTGAATTCACTAAACACTTGTGTGGTTAGTGACATTTCACCTCATGCTGTCAATAAAAAGTGTTCATGAAACATCAACGACTAAGTTAGTAATCAGCTCATTTAGCACATGCTGGTTGCTATTCAAGACCTTCAAACACAAGTTATGTAAGCTATGTATGTAAGCCGTGTAGCGATCTGCCACCTTCAATGGATGAATATAATAATTGTAGCTGATGTGAGTCAGTCTGTGTAACTACAGCATCCCTTCCATGTACTGTGATGCCTCTCAATCCCTCCTCAACTCCCACTATCTGCCCTGGTTTCAGTCAGAAATCTAAAAGATGATGTGTAAGACTGACCCGAATGGTTCGAAGCTTCGACCGTTGCCATGGTAATCAACGTCCAAATCCATATGCATTACCCCAAAAGAATAGATTCATCATACATTATTCATTATTATATTAAGCATCCTCATAAGAAAAAAAAGTATGGTTTATTGTGTGTGTGTATATGTGTGTGTGTGTGTGTGTGTGTTTGTGTGTGTGTGTGTTTGTGTGTGTGTGTCAGCAGAGGAGATCGATAGAGAGGCAATCAACAAAACCAGGTATTTTATTTTAGGCCTACATGTTGGCATAGACTACAGTATATGTATACATTTATTCATTTGTTAATAGCTCTATCAGGAGGCAACCTCCAGTTCCAAAAGTGAAGCCAAACCTAAAGTGCCTCAAACTTCATTCATCAAACATTATCACTACTGGCCATCAGGGGGCGACTCCTCTGGTTGCAAAAAGAATTCAGATTGTATAGAAGTCTATGAAAATGTCCTAATTCTCTCTTGATGTATTATCTCAGTAAACATTGTAAACATGAGTTTATGTCTCAATCTCTAGTTTCAAGTCTTCTTCAATCCAGCATGATGTTCATTTAGTACATTATGGTCCATTTAGAGTCCAACAGACCAGAAAGCAGGGGCTTCGTTAGCAGCTTAGATCCAGAATCCAGATGGATCCAGATCCAGTAAGGTAAAAATCCAACATGGCAACAGCCCAAATGCCGAACCAATGGGTGACGTCACGCTGACTACGTCGAACTAAGTCAATGTAAACGATGATTTCTAACGGGCTTCAGAAAGTACTTGTCACTTTAGCTTGATCGTACATCAAATCATTCAGTCTCTACTAAGATTACAGCTCAGGTTATATTTGAGTGTAAAATTCATGTTGATAGCTGGCACGAGGCACAAACAAATGAGTCTCATGGGTCTCATTCTGTCATCTCTGTAATGACATTAGGGCTGACTGTTCTGCTTCACCACCACTGTTTTGCTAGATATTTATTGAAATATGCTGCACTCAAAATTGGAAAAAGACAGTATGCAGGCAAGCAGGTACAAGAGGAATCTCCTGAATTCAGATTTGTTTTTGTAATTGTTTTGGAGGCTGTTGTCCCAGAGATTTTCTCTTGACCCATATTCAAAAAAGCACATACTGTATAAGAAGAGTGGCTTTTGTCTACGTGCACACATCTATTTAAAGGATGCTGCAGTCTCTCTGTGTGTGCATGTGAGTGTGCATGTGAGTGTGCATGTGTGTGTGCATGTGTGTGTGCATGTGTGTGTGCATGTGTGTGTGCATGCGTGCTGCTGAGTGAATCCTGAACGGCGTTCGTTGCTGTGAGTGTTTGTGTGATGCACACATAAGTGAAGGCTGAATCAGCTCCTGAAGTGACACCATCTGTCCAGCGGGTGCTGAGGGGGGGAGAGCAACGGTAACAGGGTGGTGCAACACAACAATAAGCCCCTCTTTAAACACCTCTGACAGACGAGAGCACGGAGACACATGACGGGCCGACAAGACAAAGGGGGAGAGATAACCTGGAGTCTGATCAGGATTCCTCCACGTTGCCACAGACTGTTCATTAACAGGGATAAAGATGATTGTGTGAAACGATGTGACAAAAAGCCACTGTTGTCACCAGGAGCAAAAAAACTGCGAAAACATCATTTTTGGACAAGCATCGCACTCAGGAGTTCCTGACATTTGTAACAGCATTACACACGTGGTGGTTTCCTAATCAGCACGCTGCAGCGGGGAAGGCACTGAGGAAGAAAACACCCATCTGGTTTTGGCCGTAAAACGTTCTGCAACAACAACAACAACAAAAATAATAAATCAAAATGTCCTCAAATCCAAACTTCTTCTCTTATCCTGCTGTTCAATGTTTCAATATAGTTTGATCGATTAATACATGCCGTTGCTCGTTTGTGAACGCCACTAAATGAGCCTCTACACGTGAACCTGAACCACAAAACCAGCAACGCTGGAACGCAAGGAAAGAAAGGAGGGGTTTTAGCCACTTCATCAAATTCAAAGGTTCAAACACATGTAGGGGTGGTCAAACTATTCACCTAAAAATCAGGATCCCTGTCTCTTAAGATTCTAAATCAATTCATAACTTCCAAAAATCGATTAAATGTTTTTATACTAAAATGTTGTGCAAGTTAAGAATGAATGAATGATAACATCTTTGGTCTTAGATTTGTCTTTGTACATTGTCGTAATCATTTTAATAAAAAAAATGTATCCTATGTTCTCATGCTATAATTTGCCATACCGCCTTTATTAGCTCACAGAGGAATGGAGTAGATTCTGAAGCATGTACTCATTCAAAAATAGATTTTGAATCAAATCATGACCTCAAGAATCGGAATCAAATCGTGGCATGGCATCGTCTACCACTTATCCGGTGTTGGGTCGCAGGGGCAGCAGCTTTAACAGGGGACCCCAAACTTCCTTTTCCCGGGCCACATCAGCCAGCTGACTGGGGGATCCCGAGGCGTTCCCAGGCCAGTGTGGAGATATAATCTCTCCACCTAGTCCTGGGTCTTCCCCGTGGCCTCCTCCCAGTTGGTGGCACCTGAAACACCTCCCTAGGGAGGCGCCCAGGGGGCATCCTCACCAGATGCCCGAACAATCACAGCTGTCTCCTTTCAACGCAAAGGAGCAGCGGCTCTACTCCGAGTCCCTCACGATCTCTGAGGGAGACGCCATGATATTAGTTCATTCCAGTGGCCTTAGTTACTGCTGATCAATAACTGCATTGACCTGTTAGTGAAACACAAATGAAATCATCAGTAAACATTGTTTTAATCTTCGGCGAAAATGGACCCCATAGTCTTTTTCTCCATGAAAAACATCAAATAAGCCATCCAGACATTTTTTTTCAGTGATCACCCATGTATCGAGAAAGCCTCGAAAGACGCTAACAGCCCCATAGCACTAACACTGATTAGATTTGGGCGATGAGCCTAACGCATCCACAACGGCATATTTTAACCACTAATATTGCTCAAAATAGCACCAAACCTCTTCAGTGAAAGACACGTGAAAGAACTTCTAGCATGTTTCTTCAGTAAATGTCTTCATTTTGATTCATCAACCACATGATTAGACACAATTTGATGGAATGCTATAAAATTGTAAAACATCGAATTTAGGAAAATTAAATCAGAAAACATAGAATTTGCGCAAAATATATTATATTATATACAATTAATAATATCATGTTTAACATTCAGGCAAAAGGAAAAAATGTAATCATTGTCTACAATATAAATGCACTATAATGGGATTCTATTCATGACATGCACGCTTGATTTGTTCTCTGCTGTACAATTCAACCAGGTTCTTTTCTTTTCCTTGTAGACAGACACGCTTATAAATAAAACAGTATCAATAAAACAGTATTTGTGTGCTGGTAAAAAAACATAACGAGCATAAAGAAAATATGAGCCTCTTTAGGGTCCAACCACAGCAGGTGTAGCACTGGAGCCGGGTCAGATGGCCGCCGGTTCCACCCATGAATAGTATGTCTCTGGGCTCGGAGGTGAGCATCGTCTGAGGAAACGTTGGTTTGAAACGTAAGAGAAGGAAGCTGGACGACCACCTCCATGGTGTTGAGGATACATCAGCCTGCCACCAATTGAGCAGTTTATTTCAGCATTCAAACTCGACTGCTCTTCCTCGCTACTGCTGATCACTACGCTGCTGCTGCAGCTGATACATCTCTCATCACCCCGCTGCCGTCCCAGCATGCACCTGAGGTCCCAGCTGCTCTATGGTGTTCTCTGTATCAGGTAAAACATTCACCTTAATGGAACTTCTAATGAAATGAAAAGGAAGTGAGTGTGCAGCTGCTGAGTGAACTGTAACAGGCCGACGTGTTTCCAGCACAAGGAGATGTTGGACAAGAGGCCCTTTTCACAGCAGCCACTTTCACACAGGTGCGATTGATGAAATTAATTATGGTCCCATTCTATTTAGTGTCAAAAGTAATTCCGATGAGACAACATGCACAATATCAGGACCCAACTAGATGGAGCAGAGGAATTACCCCTGCTTTCACATGTCAAAGGGGCTGCTGTGAAAAGAGTCTATTCCTGGGAAAGCCAAACATCGACAACAAACAGAAACGTGCGCAAATAATCAATTCTGGAAAGTAGAAAGGCAGGCCTCGCCTCCCACAGGCTCCTCCTCAAACTATTAGGTGGATAATCTGACAGGAAGGAGGCTTTCCCTGGAGGCCGCCGTGTCCTGTGAACCTCCCACCTGTTGTCACAGGAAGCTCCTGCTTTTCTGCCGCTCAGCCCACACACGGCAGCCCAAAATACAACCGGGTGTCATTCCGAGGCTTTCTCTCCTTTCCTCGCGCTCTCCAGAGAGAGGAAGTGTTGCCTCGGCAACAGCTTCTCCCCATTGGTGGAGCAAAAGTAATAAATACACTCCCATAAATGTGTAAATGTTGATCTCACACTGTCAATAAATCAGCTCAACATATTTCTGTAGCAACTGCTGAGCGAGTTTTTCGGGTAAAAAAAAAAGAAGGAAAAAAGCACACCAAAAAAAAAAAATGTCATATTAATACACACAGTTTTCCGTCTGCATTACGGAACTCTCACAGTATGACAGGCGAAGGCAAATCAAAACAGGGACGTTAAGTTCCCACTGCTGACTAGCTCCGAAGACAGCAGAAGTGTTTTGACATCAGCTGGATATGTGAGCGCCCCCTGCTGGGAGCTGAACTGGTGTGAGGAGTGTGCTTTGCTCACGCAGCAGGAGGCCGACAGAGCGGAGGAACCCCAGCCACAGACGACTGACAGCGGAGGAGGAACCTCAGATCTGCAGCCTCATAGCGCTGCAGTCAGGGCAACGCTGTCTCCAAACAGGAACACGACGTAACAACCACAGACGTTGTTTTAATTCTATCCTCGGCCTTATTCTGATGAATCTTCCTGCACCTACACACAGCTATGGAGACTTAAAGATAAAAGCAAAACCATCCTAACCTTTAAATGTTAGCGGTCACTCATCGGTGTGTGGAATTGTGAAGCCGTGAGATCGGCATTTGGAGCAACAGGTGGATCTGATGAACACATGCAGCAGATCGGCACCCGGAGCAGCACCCTTACTGGATCTGGATCCATCTGGATTCTGGTGTTAAGCTGCTAACAAGGTTAGCTTCATAATTAAAAGTCAACATTACAGCTAAGCGTAATCTTAACACCCGATACTTTAAAGTTGTACTCCGTAATATTTGAGAGGCGTTGCTTCTAGCGGCCTCTGTGCGGTAGATGGAACTGCAGGCGAGGTTTTCCATTGTTGGCGGTCAATTTGCTTCTTGATGACTTTCCTTCTTCACTTCCATTAGTTTGTTGTTTCTTTTTCTTGGACTGGAAGTTGAATGGTCTTCTTTCTCTGCCCGTTGATCCTCCATTGTGAGTCAGCAGTAATGAAATGTACTTGGTCAAACACTTTAGACTAGAGGGAGCCTGACTCAGCAGTTGGAAGTTACAGATTTCTGATTACAAGTAAACGCAGCATACTTCCATGAGTAGCTCCACCTGCAGACCAACCTCTGCTGACTGACGGAAAAAGATCAAACTCATTTAGAGTTTAGTGGGAATGTGGCCACAGATGGGGAGATCCTATTTCTGGACAAAGCAACAAGCACTTTCATTAGTGGTCACATGATCAACCACCATTGTTTTCACTCACTCTTTGATAGATAGGAACTTAAAAGACAACTTTAAGTTGGTGTGCTTATTAGAGTATTTCTCATCTGGTCTGGTCTTTTTTCAGATCATTTTTAGACATTTAATGTAATTCCGTCACTCCTTGATCATAACCCTCCTGAATCTAGATGCCTGTGAATTTAATAGTAAGTTGCTGGTAAAAGTAAATTCCACATTATAACAATCTCACCTCATTTGTTTATTATGAACAGATGACATCTATAACAGTTCTGACTTGCATTTTCCTTTAAGAAACCCTTTATGCTGGAAAAGGAATGAGTTCCATTCTTTATAGTCCCACCGAACCCTGGCGTCTGAGCAGGAATGTCCATCGCAAGTCTTTGCGGCCAAGAATGACAAATTCCCAAAAGGAAGTATTTCTTGTATTCACAAGTACATAGAGCGGCGGATGGACCAACATTCACCAGAAACACGACAACAAATGAATGTTGGATGTGTAAATAAGTGACTGTTTGTTCACTATATCAACTCCAAAGGTCATGATGTCGGTGGTGTGCTCACAATGTGTTTCTGCTGCACCCAAGGGCCAACAATAAACCCCTATTCATTCAGGTCGAGCTCCAACAACACTGGATCCTACGACTGCAACTCGATAGCCCAAACGTTTGTTCCACTATGGAAATCTGCGAGTTAAAGGTGTACTATATTCACATTATTGCCACATGTTGTGGTCGTTTTTCACAGCAAACATTTTGGCTCATGATTGTAGGGAAAAGCACCGGTGTTACGTGAGGATGGAGAAGTGCTACAAAAGACAGAGTGATAGTGATCCAGCACGGACCAGCATGCAACTCACCACTTTGATTATTTACACCTGTGCTATTGTCTCAGAGCTTCAGACGATAGTGTGGATTCATTTAACAGTTGGCTTGCGGTGAAATCAAGCTGATCTGATCGTTGATTGACTCATCTGGATGATGATGGATTCCAAGGCTCTGTAAAGATTACCGCTAAGTGATCTCTGCTCTACTAGACACCACAGGAAAGATGAGAGAGAAGGTCACAGCCATTCTGTGTTTGTGTGTGTGCTTCTGATAACTATGGATACCTGGCAGCTCAGAGCCCTCTCTTGGAAATCACTCTAAAAACCCAGAGGAAAATAGATCCATCACTTTAAAACTAGCACATTTACAAACTCGTCTGCTACACACAAACATAAATCCCACAAATCCCTGGTGAGTTTTCACAGAACGTTCTTCAAAGATTACGTCTTGATTACGAAAATCAAAACCCACTTCTCAACACAGTGATGGCCTGTGTTGTAAGAGCAGCACAGCTCGCTTGGCGGGGGCATAGCCGGTAAGTAGTGTGTGTGTGTGTTTGTGTGTGTGTGTGAAGATATGAAGTGAATGTACAGTAGTTTGCAGTGCATAAATAAAGGCTGCAGCTCCCTCAGGACCAACAGAAGTGGGGTGACAGGGTGAACCCCTGCTCTGCAGACGCTGGTTTGTATGCTGACAGGAAGGTGACACTCCTCTCGCTCATCTTTTCAACATTCAGCTGACTGCACTCACAGCGTTTCAGGGATGCTCCTTCACTCAATGTGTTGGTTTCCTGCTCACCTATTTGGGGATTTAAATTCCCTGACCCTTTAAGAAGAAGCAGTGCGTTTCCCCTTTTAAAACACATAGAGATTGATGGGTTAAAGTGGCACTGATTCCAGAGATTGGAAGTCTTATAATTTGCAAAGACGACACGTGTGAAGCAATGCTTGCAGACAGTAACTGTTCCCTCATCACTGTATTCAACACCAACTCCAAAATGTCCCCATTGAAATCCACCAAGCATCTTTGGATGATGCAGCAATAGTGGTGGTTTCAGCCCTGATTGATGATAGGTGTTGGTGTTTACATGGAGATTCCAATGGATGGGATAGTATAACTTCTATTATTCTATTCGTCCCTTTAACTCTCTGAGCAAACACATATTGAGTTTTGTATCATGTATCCCCCTGTTGGGTTCCAAAGATAATGATCCCTTTTTCTCAGAAATCCCTGTTACAACGAGGTGCAACATGTCATCTGAATGGATGTCAAATGTTGAAATGCTCAGACTGGAGGAATCACAATGATGCTGTTTGACAGGCAGGAAAATGAGCTGCCATGGAGAGGATGAGGCAACGAAAACAAGCGCTCCTGTTGGTGCTCAAAGCAACCCCAGAGGACTCCCGAACCACTGAGTCAGCCCTGAACTGTTTGCTAAATGAATGAGCCTCAGCAGGTCACTTTCTTGCTTTTCCTTTCTTTGTTGCTGTGAAGTCTTATTTTGAAATATACAACTTGTTTCACATCCACTTCCTCCTCTCACCCCACACAAACACAGAGTGCAGCAGCCTCATTCTTTCCCACGCACATACACAGCATGAAAATACAATACACACCCACACACACACTCTCTCACCTCTACCTCGCCCTTCCTCAGCTGTCAGCCTGGCATCTCCTCCTCCTCCACCCCTCCACTGCTTCAGGTGGTCAACATCGCCACCTGTCCTCTGTGTGTGTGTGTGTGTGTGTGTGTGTCATGTAAGTGCAGATAATGGCCATGCTTCCTCAAAATAAATGACACTAAAAACATTCTGGACAGGAATCACTTCCCCTTTTGGTGAGAAACGAATTTTTGTTTTGTGTCACAGATAAGACGCACATCTTTTTTTAGTGTAAAACCATCAAATAATTTTAGATAAGATGAGAGTCAGAAATCATAAGCTGTCCCTGCATGAATAAAGGATACTAAAGGATCATTATATATATATATATATATATATATATATATATATATATCAAAATAAAATGATGGTTAACTTTAAACACAAGGGTTGTGTGTAAAAGTTTCACTGGGAAATGAAGAATACTCCTCTCTATCCACCAGCTGTTGGTAATTTGCAGAATAATGAGCACTAATGAGGTAGCTGCTAACTGCCTGTCTATGGATGACATCATGCAATCATGTAATCCTGTAAAGAAAGACTCACCACTGTTGGTCTTTTGAACACTTCTCAATGAAACCATCTTTGGCTGATGGTTGATATGGGTATTGTGCTGGCAGGTGGAGTGTGTGTTAACACACAGTGGACAACATGTCCACTTTGTAATTTGCTAAACGCACACAATTCATTTTGATTAGTTACAGCTGGAAACATTCGTCAGTACAGCCAGTAAAATCAGTGGAGTAATTTCACACATCCTACAGCTTGTGAAGTTAATAACCTGTTACAGTTCAATTAAAACCTTGGTTCATCGCAATTTGGAAATTGTAAAAAAGAAAATAAAAAATGTTGCATTCATTCCAGGTTGGAGCCATTCCAAAATGATGAATCACCTCGTCATATGTTCAAATAAAAGGTAGTCATTTCTGATCCTGTTTAGATTTGGCAGAAGAGCAGCAGGAAATGATGAAAACACCAAGTTAAGAATAACATGTCAGGAAATAAATATAGTGATGGTGTAGCTTCTGGCAGAGTGGCGTATCCTTGTGACCTTGTGGAGCACTACTGCTATCAGTGTGTCACCGAGACAAACCCCCGCTGCCTTCAATACACTCAACAATTCAACTGAGTCACACGCTGGTTTTAAACAGAGAGCTGCACGAAGACAGGGTAAAGGATAACAGAGGACAGGGGGGCATTGGAGGGATGACATATTAATCCACCGACACACACACACACACACACACACAGAAACACACACACACAGAAACACACACAGAAACACACACACACAGAAACACACACACACACACACAGAAACACACACAGAAACACACACACACAGAAACACACACAGAAACACACACACACAGAAACACACACAGAAACACACACAGAAACACACACACACACACACAGAAACACACACACACAGAAATACACACACAGAAACACACACACACAGAAACACACACAGAAACACACACACACAGAAATACACACACACACACACAGAGACACAGAAACACACACACACAGAAACACACACAGAAACACACACACACACACACAGAAACACACACACACAGAAACACACACAGAAACACACACACAGAAACACACACACACACACACACACAGAAACACACACACAGAAACACACACATAAACACACACACACACAGAAACACACACACACACACAGAAACACACACAGAAACACGTACACACACACAGAAATACACACACAGAAACACACACACAGAAACACACACAGAAACACACACACACAGAAATACACACACACACACACACACACAGAAACACACACACACAGAAACACACACACACACAGAAACACACACAGAAACACACACACACAGAAACACACACAGAAACACACACACACACACAGAAACACACACACACAGAAACACACACACTCAGAAACACACACAGAAACACACACACACAGAAACACACACAGAAACACACACACAGAAATACACACACACAGAAACACACACAGAAACACACACACAGAAATACACACACACAGAAACACACACGCACACACACACACAAACACACACACACACACACAGACACACACACACACAGAAACACACACACACACACAGAAACACACACACACACAGAAACACACACACACAAAAACACACACACACACACACACACACACACAGAAACACACACACACAGAAACACACACAAACACACACACACAGAAACACACACAAAAACACACACTCAGAAACACATACAGAAACACACTCAGAAACACACACAGAAACACACTGAGAAACACACACACACAGAAACACACTCAGAAACACACACATAAACACACTCAGAAACACACACACAGAAACACACACACACACACACACAGAAACACACACAGAAACACACACACACACAGAAACACACACAAAAACACACACTCAGAAAAACACACAAAAACACACACAGAAACACACTGAGAAACACACACACATACACCAGCCGCCCTCCCATCCCTCATCTGCCCAGTACACATCCTTGACCAGGGCGCTCGTTTGAAAAACCAGAGGTCAAACCGTAAAGCAATTATGCCGGCAACTCATCAACCACGGGCTGACAGTGATGCTGCAGCAGACAGGCCAGCTGTGTGTTTAAGGCTGGGTGGTACAGCGGCGGCTGTATGATTGCACCCTGCTGAGTGTGCTTGGATCCTGTTTAACAGGGAGATCCTACCGGGGGGAGGAGAGACAACTGTTGGGTGTTACCTCGGCATCAAGCCACTTCCCCGGGAGGAAGATGGAGAGATACGAGAACACGGAGCCATCTCCCTGCAGTCAGAGGTACAACTGCCTGGCGACTCACTCCTGGGATGTGAATAATTACTGGAGATGATAGAGACACCACAGTGCTGCCCGAGTGTGTCTCATGCACCTTTTTCTTCAAGATCATTTTATAACGGCTTTACCACTACTTGTTCCAAAAAGTAACTGAGTTAGTAACTGAATTACTTTACAATAAAAGTAACTACAGCTGTGCGATATTACGATATATATCGTAGTACGATATAAAAATGTCTACCGTAGGATATAACCCTCTGTCGTTTATATCGTAATTTTAATGTGTAGGCTACTTGTTTAGCACTGTTGCTACACGCATTTCCACTGCGTTGCGTCTCCGCCACGCCAGCGGAGCAGATACGTTTCACTTTAGTCTATGGGTCAATCCCCACCAGGTCCTCTGCGCTGCGTGTCCGCTGCGTCTCAGCTCCGGCAGTCCGCAGCTCTCCGCAACAAATACGGACTTCTATTTCTGGCGGATGCCGGACCACGGCGCAGCAATTCAGCAACGGCCAAATATAGCGAAACAGGAAGTTCGGTACATACTCAACAATAAAACTTTTCAAAATAAAACACTTGTGTTAATAAAACCACTTGACTACGTCAAAAAAAGTCTTGTAATCCTTCCTTGGGAACACTGACCTTTGTATCGCTTGGTTGCTGTGTTTACACATATCTTTAACTGCAGCGCGCGATTACGTATTTATCGCGAACGACGGACTGTGCCGTGGCGGACTCAAACGCATCCTGTGGGGATTGGCGGACGGCGGACCGAAGCCGGATCGGAGACGCACCGCAGCGGAGACGCATGCAGTGGGAATTGGGCGTCGTTAACGTACACTACGGTTGTGATTTAATACGCCGTGTAAAGCACAACTCAATGTCGGAATGACGGTCGGATATCCAAATTTTGAGTTCAAAACAAGTTCTGAAGGCAAATGTAACTGCAGCAACGCTACTGCGTTGTGGTAGCATTTTTACGTCACCCGCAAACGTCACCTGTTTACGGCACTGGAGATATTTATTTTACATAAAAGCTTGTAATAGTTTTCGTTGCAAAAAAAGGAAAGAAGAAAGTGCCATTAATTTGCCTTTCATTCACATGGTTATCAAAAATAGTGCTGAGATGTGATTGATTTATATATATATATATATATAATTCTAAGAATAAATACTATATCGGGATATATATCGTTATCGGGATATAAAATTAGCTATATCGGGATATAAAATTTTGTCCATATCGCACAGCACTAAAAGTAACTAGTTACCAGGGAAAGTAACTATTTGCATTAGCTCCAAATTCAATTCATAGTAACGCACCCATGTAACGTTCAGTAACGATAACTCCGTTGTAACGATGGAAACAGTAATTAGTTAGATTACCCCATTATTGAAAAAATAACGGGCGTTCTTTTAAAAGGCGTTATTCCAAACACTGGGCTTTACACACGTTGACGTAGCATTTCAAATATTGGAATTCAAAAAAATATGATCTGCACTTTTATTTGAATACTGTCATTGAATACTCCCTTTTGAAGCAAATTGAAGCCATTAAATGGACTGAAGTTACTTTAATCTGAAGGCCCTCAAACATGCCATGAAAGTGAATGTCAAAGAATGATTGTGTTGAATTCCCGAGGTAAATAAAAAGACATTTCATATTTATTCCACGGCACCACATGTCGCAGGTGTTTTTCTCTGCTGCATTGTACTACTTTCACAGCCAGTAATCCATATGTGCAAATCTGAATTGACAACTGAAATAGCTTTTTTTACAAACACATACATTGTAAGTCCACACACACACACACACAGTGTCTCTATACAAACACCCCCAGATCCCTGCCATCTGTCCACATCTTTAATAGAGACTAGAGGGCCTGTAAGTTCTGCTGTTCTCCACACACACACACACACACACACAGCATAAATGTTGTTATTCTTCTAATATGTCCTTGGGTGATAAATCACAGTTCTGTTATATTAAATCCTTTTGTTTAACTTTCTTTTATATTCTTTGTTCCTTCTTCTCTCCAAGTTATTTAAATGTTTTTTCTGCTCCAATGACCCATTTTACCAATAGGGTTCATTAAAGATTTAACTATTGAGACTGTAAAATTACAGAAAAGCTTGCGGATGCGAAGAATTAATGGTGACTTGTTCTTTGGTTGTAGTTCAGGTTTCTCCTGATTGGGCCGGTGACGAGCACAGGCGGGATGCATCTGTCACTCTGTCATCCGTAACTTGAACCCTGCATGTGCAAATAAGTATGCACACTTGTATTTAACGGTATACTCTGCCCTCTCCGGTGTGCTCCTTGTATGAACCCAGAGCAGTTTAAGAGGAAACTTGATCCAAAGGCAAAAGCTCATCCAAGTCATTGAGACGTGGACAACGCGACAGAGAGACAGCACTGTAAGTCCAATAGATGATGAGAAAGCAGGTGGGAGTTGGAATGAATGAGTCAGCAGCAGCCAAGAATAGGAATAGATTAAAGATACAGAACGGGAGAGATCAAAGTAAGTTTGTGTGAATCAGCTGTTGATTGGCTGAAGGGTACCTTTAACCCTCTGCTGCTGGGAGAAACCCCGTCTTTCAGACCAACGCTACTTCTCACCATGTAGTAGTTGTGTCTGAATGTTTAGTCAGAAGTATTAAACCCTGTACAGCTGGCTCGAGGTATCCCACAATTCATCTTGATAAGCAGTGTACAACCAACAGGTCACTTACCAACTCAGTCTAAATAGTCTTCTACATTTATTTATTTATTTGTTTGTTTATTTGCTATGAGCTCATTTATAGCTGTAGTCCCTCGGCAGGAAACAGAGACTACGTAGTCCTCTACATAGTCTTCTACATAGTCCTCTTCACAGTCTTCTACATGGTCCTCTACATAGTCTTCTCCATAGTCCTCTACGCAGTCTTCTAAATGGTCCTCTACATAGTCTTCTCCATAGTCCTCTACGAAGTCTTCTACATGGTCCTCTACATAGTCTTCTACATAGTCTTCTATATAGTCTTCTACACAGTCTTCTACATAGTCCTCTACATAGTCTTCTGCATAGTCCTCTACATAGTCCTCCACATAGTCTTCTGCATAGTCCTCTACATAGCCTTTTACATGGTCCTCTATATAGTCTTCTACACAGTCTCCTACATAGTCCTCTACATAGTCTTCTGCATAGTCCTCCGCATAGTCCTCTACATAGTCCTCTACATGGTCCTCTACATAGTCTTCTACATAGTCCTCTATATAGTCTTCTACACAGTCTTCTACATAGTCCTCTACATAGCATTCTACATAGTCTTCTACATAGTCTTCTACATAGTCTTCTACATAGCCCTCTACATAGTCCTCTACATAGTCTTCTATATAGTCTCCAAGGCAGTACTCTACATAGTCATTTACATAGTCTTCTAGATAGTCCTCGTCACAGTCTTCTACATGGTCCTCTACATAGTCTTCTACATAGTCCTCTATATAGTCTTCTACATAGTCTTCTACATAGTCCTCTACATAGTCTTCTGCATGGTCTGCTACACCGTCTTCTACATGGTCATCTACATAGTCTTCTACATGGTCATCTACATAGTCTTCTACATGGTCATCTACATAGTCTTCTGCATAGTCCTCTACATAGTCTTCTACATACTCCTCTACATGGTCTTCTACATAGTCTTCTACATAGCCCTCTACATAGTCCTCTACATAGTCTTCTATATAGTCTTCAAGGCAGTACTCTACATAGTCCTTTACATAGTCTTCTACATAGTCCTCGTCACAGTCTTCTACATGGTCCTCTACATAGTCTTCTACATAGTCCTCTACATAGTCTTCTCCATGGTCTGCTACATCGTCTTCTACATGGTCATCTACATAGTCTTCTACATGGTCATCTACATAGTCTTCTACATAGTCCTCTATATAGTCTTCTACATAGTCCTCTATATAGTCTTCTACATAGTCTTCTAAATAGTCCTCTATATAGTCTTCTACATAGTCTTCTACATAGTCCTCTACATAGTCCTCTACATGGTCTTCTACATAGTCTTCTACATAGTCCTCTACATATGCCTCTAAATAGTCTTCAATGTAGTCTTCTACATAGTCCTCTACATAGTCCTCTACATAGTCTTCTACATAGTCCTCTACATGGTCTTCTACATAGTCCTCTACATACTCCTCTAAATAGTCTTCAATGTAGTCTTCTACATAGTCCTCTACATAGTATTCTATATAGTCCTCTACACAGTCTTCTATATAGTCATCTACATACTCCTCTAAATAGTCTTC
Source organism: Chelidonichthys spinosus (assembly GCA_029853015.1). Lineage (NCBI taxonomy): Eukaryota > Metazoa > Chordata > Actinopteri > Perciformes > Triglidae > Chelidonichthys > Chelidonichthys spinosus. The sequence continues at coordinate 2,801,504 of CM056831.1, forward strand.
AAGGTAGTCTTCTACATAGTCTTCAACATAGTCCTCTACATAGTCATTTACATAGTTCTACATAGTCCTCTACAGAGTCTTCTATATAGTCCTCTACATACTCCTCTAAATAGTCTTCAAGGTAGTCTTCTACACAGTCCTCTACATAGTCTTCTACATAGTCCTCTACATAGTCTTCTACATAGTCCTCTACATACTCCTCTTAATAGTCAACTAGGTAGTCTTCTACACAGTCCTCTACTTGCCTCTACATAGATGTTTGCATTGTCCTCTATATATAGTCTTCTACGTAGTCCTCTAGGAGGAGTGAATGAGAGTGCTTTCAGACTAAACGTTGTCCTCCACAAGCTGCTTCCCAGTAAGAAGCAGCCTGTCAGATATCCAGGGGGACTGTAAAAGTACAGCATCAGTTGCCTAGTCTGGGGGCCCACTGGGTCTAAATGATCCCTCATCAGATCATGTAGTGTCAGAGCGGCGGTGCGAGGCAGAGATGTGGGGCAGGTTACCACACGCTGCAGTCACTGTGCTCTCAGGTGTGGTGAGATGGGACTGAGATGGGTAACACATCTCCAAGCCAGCACACCAGTAGCAAGGCTTCAACGGAGATCTGTTCTCCGCACCCCCCATAGACCGCTTTGGAGTGGATGTCACATTTATGTCACCCTAGTGGCGTGTGCATCGTGGTGGCCTGCGTTGTGCCTGCGTTGTGTCTGCGTTGTGTCTGCGTTGTGTCTGCGTTGTGTCTGCATTGTGTGTGCATTGTGTCTGTGTTGTGCCTTTGTTGTGCCTGCGTTGTGTCTGCGTCGTGCCTGTGTTGTGCCTGCGTTGTGCCTGCGTTGTGTCTGCGTTGTGCCTTCATCGTGACTTTGTTGTGCCTGCGTTGTGTCTGCGTTGTGTCTGCGTTGTGTCTGCATTGTGTGTGCATTGTGCCTGTGTTGTGCCTTTGTTGTGCCTGCGTTGTGTCTGCGTCGTGCCTTTGTTGTGCCTGCGTTGTGTCTGCGTCGTGCCTGTGTTGTGCCTTTGTTGTGCCTGCGTTGTGTCTGCGTTGTGTCTGCGTTGTGTCTGCGTTGTGTCTGCATTGTGTGTGCATTGTGTCTGTGTTGTGCCTTTGTTGTGCCTGCGTTGTGTCTGCGTCCTGCCTGTGTTGTGCCTGCGTTGTGCCTGCATTGTGTCTGCGTTGTGCCTTCATCGTGACTTTGTTGTGCCTGCGTTGTGTCTGCGTCGTGCCTGTGTTGTGCCTTTGTTGTGCCTGCGTTGTGTCTGCGTTGTGTCTGCGTTGTGTCTGCGTTGTGTCTGCATTGTGTGTGCATTGTGTCTGTGTTGTGCCTTTGTTGTGCCTGCGTTGTGTCTGCGTCGTGCCTGTGTTGTGCCTGCGTTGTGCCTGCATTGTGTCTGCGTTGTGCCTTCATCGTGACTTTGTTGTGCCTGCGTTGTGTCTGCGTTGTGTCTGCGTTGTGTCTGCATTGTGTGTGCATTGTGTCTGTGTTGTGCCTTTGTTGTGCCTGCGTTGTGTCTGCGTCGTGCCTGTGTTGTGCCTGCGTTGTGCCTGCATTGTGTCTGCGTTGTGCCTTCATCGTGACTTTGTTGTGCCTGCGTTGTGTCTGCGTTGTGTCTGCGTTGTGTCTGCATTGTGTGTGCATTGTGCCTGTGTTGTGCCTTTGTTGTGCCTGCGTTGTGTCTGCGTCGTGCCTTTGTTGTGCCTGCGTTGTGTCTGCGTCGTGCCTGTGTTGTGCCTGCGTTGTGTCTGCGTTGTGCCTTCATCGTGCCTTTGTTGTGCCTGTGTTGTGCCTTTGTTGTGCCTGTGTTGTGCCTGCGTTGTGTCTGCGTTGTGCCTTCATCGTGCCTTTGTTGTGCCTGTGTTGTGCCTTTGTTGTGCCTGCGTTGTGTCTGTGTTGTGTCTGCGTTGTGACTGCGTTGTGTCTGCGTTGTGTCTGCGTTGTGTCTGCGTTGTGCCTTCATCGTGCCTTTGTTGTGCCTGCGTTGTGCCTGCGTTGTGTCTGTGTTGTGCCTGCGTTGTGTCTGCGTTGTGTCTGCGTTGTGCCTGCATTGTGTCTGCGTTGTGCCTGCGTTGTGTCTGTGTTGTGCCTGCGTTGTGCCTGCGTTGTGTCTGCATTGTGTCTGCATTGTGTATGCGTTGTGTCTGCGTTGTGTCTGCGTTGTGTCTGCATTGTGTCTGCGTTGTGTCTGCGTTGTGTCTGCGTTGTGCCTGCGTCGTGTCTGCGTCGTGCCTGCGTTGTGCCTGCGTTGTGCCTGCGTTGTGTCTGCGTTGTGTCTGCGTTGTGCCTGCGTTGTGCCTGCATTGTGTCTGCGTTGTGCCTGCATTGTGTCTGCGTTGTGTCTGCATTGTGTCTGCATTGTGTCTGCGCTGTGCCTGCTGCCACTCAGCAGGATCAAAGAACAGCCGTGGCTGTGTGCCTCTCGTCTCCTTGCTTTTGCCTGTAATGAGGAGTGATCCTTCCCCTCCCGTGGAGGAAGGACATGTTTACACAGTTCCTGCTCGCAGGCGTCGAGAGGAGAAAAACAGATTACAGAAACACTCTGGTCAAATGTCAACACAACACCGCACAAGTGGTAAAAAAGACACACATCAAACACCACAGCAAGAGTGTGAGCAGGCGGCGAGCACTTAGCGAATCAGCTTTAAACAAACAAACCTTTGAGTTTACAAATAAGAGTAGTTTCCTCCGTGGCAACCCTTGCTCAGCCACACTAGAGGATCCAGCTTTTTAACACAGGAGCTAAATCGAGTCAGCTCCTGAAGCAGCCGCCATGAAGCTGCGTGACAGAGGAGTGGGGTTGTTGCAGGGGCAACCATTCATTCCAGGAGCCCCCCCTCTGTGAAAATTAACAGTGGGATCGGAGCAGAGCGCTAACTGGGATTCATCTCGCTGCCTTTTTTCCCACTGCAGCTCAACTGCTGGCGTGATGAAATTATCACAGGAGGAATGGAGGCAAAGGGCAGCAATGCACAATATACTGCAAATACAAGCAGCAGAGGCAGATTTTCACCCACCTGCTGCACAACGCACGTCAGAGCCAACCACGCTACATGTGAATTTAACAAGATGTGTGACTGAAAAGCCGGCAAACAAGCACTTGCGCTAGGTCATAAAGGGGGGCACACATCTACTGCTGGGAAAGCCGGGTCCTGCGAGATCCTGCAAAGCTCTCAGACGGGAAGGGAAGGAAGGAAGTGTGCAGAGGAAGAGCGGAGGGGTACCACAGTCAGCCCAGCCAAAGGTGGAGTGTCTGGACAGATGCCAGATCACAGACAAACTAGGCACAGTGACGGATCTATTCCCCGGCCGCCCCCAGCCAGCTGTCACTGCAGATAAACACAATGCGCTCCTCTCTCCCAACAGCACGCCGTAATCTAGAATCGACAGTTGACTCGCTGAGGGGAAGACGCTGGGAGTCAATTAAGTGAAAGGGATGAATTTCCATCAGGATGGCTCCGGATGTGGCATAAGTAGAGAGAAGAGAGAGAAAAGAGCATGCTGGAACCTCAAGAGAGCTACAGGAAAATAACATCAACTCTTATAGTCGTGTGTTACAGAGGCAGACTGTGGTTTATAATACTTGAGACGTAAAGCTGGCTCGGAGCAGGAGCAGGCGTGTGGGTTTTCCCAGCATCCAAAAATAGTAAGAACAAATCCCCAAAGTCATGTGCAGCTCACACTGTAAGAAAAGTCCACAAAAATATGGGCCAATGTACCGTTTAAAAGAAAATAGTAATAATGTTCATCTAACATTTATGTTCAACTTCTGTAAACCCTGTGAACAGCTGACGTTACCAGACGTGACAGGAAGTCTTTGCAGACTCATTTTCAATGCCAATCATAGTGTAATTAATTGAACAGTGTCGTTTTGTGTAATGCATTTGTCTGTGAACGGTACCGACCACATCCTGTGAAGCCACAGAAATGCCCGCTGAAGGACACATCTGTAAATGTAAATTAAATGTTGGTGGTCATTTTCTGCCTCCGGAGTATTTTTTCTTACAGTGCATGTATTTGTCTCATGGTCTCTGATCTCAGACCCAGCAGGATCCGCATGAGATGTCCTGCATCCAATATCCACTTCCCCACATGACACCCATCCGGTGACACATCTCCTCCTTCAGAGCTGGCTGCCAGAAGTTTGATGCTCTGCGTGAAAACTTGCCGGGCGTTCACTTTATATGGAGGAAAATGTGTCCGTAGCCTGCAGATCACTCTGGCTGCCAGGCTGTTTCAGTCTTTCCACATGGAGCGGCGGATCGGCGTGCAGTGTGCTCAATGTGACTGCCTGTTTACGTTTTCACAGGGAAAGTTGGCAGCTGCAGACTTGTGTCTGGCCCTGCCAGTACAAGCCCAGGCCTCAGCTGACCCGGCTTTGTGTTCTCTTTGCACAACAAAACTTTTTTACAGCCCCTATAAAAAGTCATCTCACACATACTTAAGTTCAAAGACCGTCAAATGAAGTGAATCATTTATATCTCTGCCGACTCTCTGGGGAAGCGCTCTTACCCTCATCCATCCTGGACTCTCCGGACTCCCTCGGCCTGCTTAATGACATCAGGGCATAGACTTTTAAAAGGTCTATTCCCCTCATGTCCGGCGACTTAATATTTAAATTGCCTTATAAAACCGGCACTGCCAGTCCCGTGCCCATTTTTCAGCCAACTAGCACCTCATTTTATCCCCATTACATTCTGCCTCCAGTCCCCGGAGCCCCTCCACAGCCAAGGAAGTCATCCGTTCATAGCAATCTGCTGCTCCTCTCATAAATACCTGTATAGTTGACCCCAGCCAGACCTATGGCTGGGGATTCAGCCCACAAATCAATGCTGCACAGCTGGGTCTACGTTGGGCCGAACTCCCATGCACCATAAGCTCGACTGAAGCCTGAGAGGTAATTTTTTTTTCAGGATTTTTATGTTTCCAGCTGACTTTTAAATCGTATTGATAATGAACGTTACTTTATTGTTGTTGGAATTGTACGTTAACGTTACGAATAGGAGGTCATGCCAGCCGGCTAGCCTACTGACGGTTATTTACCATAGAGGTTAGCGAGCGTAACCGAAGCGGCAAATGTGCCGTTTCTACCGACGTTAACTAAGAATATAGTGCTTATGTTAAACCGTGGTTATATATTAACTAACGGCGGTAAATAACGCGGTGCACCATTGTCCGTTAAAGGGACGGATGCATTCTGTTTAACAGCAAGAAATCATCAATGAGCTGTAACACTTTTCTACGTGCTGTTCTTCATATAGGATGTTTATTGAAGAAGGAAAGTATTGAACACTATAGCATAAAATAAACCAGATGAAGTTGTATTTCTTATTAATAATCAGGCAAAGTCAGTGCTGTATAATATCTACAATGTGTTAAAACATCAGAGTCCATTAAGTTGGTCCCATGTGGAACAGTATTACAGTACATATTCTAATATATGACTAGTGATGAATAGTTGATCTAAACAATGATTATGAGAAGTGTTGTTTGTATGAACTGACGGTGTCAGCACTGAGGGAGGAGAGGTCACTGCTGCACACTGGAAGTGTTTGTTGTCATGGATGAGGTGATGGAGCAAAGACCTGCTATTACCCCACTACACCCCATCTCCTCAGCCATGATGCCAACCACTGCAGCAGGGTCTCTCCTCCAGAGCAGGAGGGAAATAGACCTGCAGGTCTAATAAAATTGTGTTATTTAAGAAATTTCATAGTGCTCCTACATTTTTTCATTTAGGAGCACCTGTGCTCCTAGAGAAAAAGCTAAGCGTACAGCCCTGCCTGTAGACATGGTCAAGACGATCTGCTGCAGTTCAAACCGAGCATCAGAATGGGGAAGAAAGGTGATTTAAGTGACTTTGAACGTGGCATGGTTGTTGGTGCCAGACGGGCTGGTCTGAGTATTTCAGAAACTGCTGATCTACTGGGATTTTCACGCACAACCATCTCTAGGGTTTACAGAGAATGGTCCGAAAAAGAGAAAATATCCAGTGAGCGGCAGTTCTGTGGGCGCAAATGCCTTGTTGATGCCAGAGGTCAGAGGAGAATGGCCAGACTGGTTCGAGCTGATAGAAAGGCAACAGTAACTCAAATAACCACTTGTTACAACCCAGGTATGCAGAAGAGCATCTCTGAACGCACAACATGTGGAACCTTGAGGCGGATGGGCTACAGCAGCAGAAGACCACACCGGGTGCCACTCCTGTCAGCTAAGAACAGGAAACTGAGGCTACAATTCACACAGGCTCACCAAAATTGGACATTAGAAGATTGGAAAAACGTTGCCTGGTCTGATGAGTCTGGATTTCTGCTGCGACATTCGGATGGTAGGGTCAGAATTTGGCGTCGACAACATGAAAGCATGGATCCATCCTGCCTTGTATCAACGGTTCAGGTGGTGGTGGTGGTGTAATGGTGTGGGGGATATTTTCTTGGCACACTTTGGGCCCATTAGTACCAATTGAGCATCGTGTCAACGCCATAGCCTACCTGAGTATTGTTGCTGACCATGTCCATCCCTTTATGACCACAGTGTACCCATCTTCTGATGGCTACTTCCAGCAGGATAACGCGCCATGTCATAAAGCACGAATCATCTCAGACTGGTTTCTTGAACATGACAATGAGTTCACTGTACTCAAATGGCCTCCACAGTCACCAGATCTCAATCCAATAGAGCACCTTTGGGAGATTCGCATCATGGATGTGCAGCCGACAAATCTGCAGCGACTGCGTGATGCTATCATGTCAATATGGACCAAACTCTCTGAGGAATGTTTCCAGTACCTTGTTGAATCTATGCCACGAAGGATTAAGGCAGTTCTGAAGGCAAAAGGGGTTCAACCCGGTACTAGCAAGGTGTACCTAATGAAGTGGCCGGTGAGTGTATGTTGTCATAATAACAATTAGAAACAAGGACACAGAACATCAGAAAAGCTGGAGCTCAACAGTGAAAAGAGCAAACATGGAATATTGATTCCACACGGTGGACTCAAGATGTGTGAGTCGTTGATTTTCCTAAAAGTGAATAGCAATAAACAGGAATACAAACTAACAGACTACAGACTACAGAATTAACAAACTATATCAACCAAAAGTAAGGACAACCCTTAAATCTATGTGCATTTCAGTTAAAGGAGTCATATTGTGGAACAGCCTAAGTGAGGAAATAAAAACATGTACAAATCTTAGTCAATTTAAAAAAATGTTTAAAAAATACATAATGAGTAAGTATCAGGAAGAGATTTGAGAGCGTGATGCCCTCATAAACAGGCACATGCACACTGCATGTGTATGGGTCTGGGTATGTGTGATAAACCAATTTGATAACTGTATTCATAATGTAGAAATATTGTATTTTTTACTTTGTATTTGTGTGTAGTGGATTTCATATGTACCTTTAACTGTACAGGTACAAATGAATGAATATTTAAATATAAATGTATGCGCAATTGTGAACAGTGAGCCAGTGGAGCTACACACTTGAGTTGTGTTTAGTGTTTATCATGTATTTTCATGGGGCAGAGGGGTGTATGGTCAGAGTGTTTGGGGCCTGTCTTTGTCTTGTGTTTCTGGTTATTGTATGTTTTGTATAGTGTGGTGTGAGTGGGGGTTTGGAATCGAATAAGCGCAAGCTTCTTCCATCTCCCTTTCAAGTGACATGATTGTAATTGACTGTGAATGTTATTCCTTTTTTCCTTGAAATAAACAAACAAACAAACAAACAATATCTCATCACCATCAATCCTGCTGATAAACCACAGCACATGCAAATCACCATGTCAACAAGGAATTTTTTCGGGCTTGAAAGGAATAATGATAATAATAATATCACCCCCAAACAAAAACAACTTAAAACCTTCCATTCCCCTTTGTATGGATCAGAAGCAGTTGACATTAGTGTGACATTTTTTCAAAACACGGCAGCTGCCTGACCGTCCTTTTACTGAAACGCTCCTCTCTCCTCCACGCTCACTCCCTTTAAATGTTACCATCTCTTTCTAGGGGGCAGATTAACACACACGATGGCTTTTCTATCACTTCTCTCCGAGCGTTCATGTGTGGGCAGCTGGGAGTCTCTGTGAGCCTTGTTAAAGTTGACTATAAGAGGCAGCCAGCATGATTGTATTTGGACTGAGCAATATCCTAAAGAGCACATGAAGTGTTGTTGTGGAAGTGCTCAAGTTGTGAGCTCTAAATTGCCTCACCACAAAGGTCAGCGACACACTCGGCCACATTAATAACGTGTGTGTGTGTGTGTGTGTGTGTGTATACAAAACTCTGTTTTGACTATTCTAGTTTGTCAATTGATTCCTTGCTGTTTTGTCCAAAGCAGTAAATCTCCTGGTGTATTACAGGAGGGTTTTATCTGTCGGTACAGCAACCGGCCTGATGTGAGCAAAGCTGCCCTGAAATCACATCAATGAGAAACTGAGTGAGAGGAAGGAAGGAAGGAAGGAAGGACGGAAGGAAGGAAGGACGGAAGGAAGGAAGGAAGGAAGGACGGAAGGAAGGAAGGAAGGAAGGAAGGAAGGAAGGGGAGGAAGGAAGAAAGACATTCTTCTTTTTGCAAACACAGGAGTTGCTCTCTGATGGCCAGCAGAGAGAATGCAAGGTTAAGGCACCTCAGCCTCTCAGGGAGAGAATCAATGTTGCTGTGCAGCAGGGGTTAAAGGTCAACACGACCCAGACTCATGAGGTCTGTGTGTGTGTGTGTGTGTGTGTATTACTGGTATGCTACTACACTTGTCGTTTGTCAAGCGGTACAAAAGGTAATTACCGTTTGGAAACATTGACTACAACATGGAGACAAATGGCTCGACAGTTCCGCCTGAATCATTGACAGCATAATAAGAGACCATCTGCACCCCCGGAGCACTAAGTGGTATACATTCATCATATAGTACAAAGTGATTGTATGTAATTACATGACACCAGCTCTGTGTTATTTGGCTAACAAATGAAATAGATGGTGATGTCTCTATTAATGGAAGTTTGAGACAGATTGACAGGAAGCCCAGCAGGCCCTCCTCCAATAAAATCTATATCTCAGCATGTCAGGATGGTCAATTATTATGGATGACTAAAGCGCCAATTAAAAAAAAGAAAAGAATAAATTTGTAGGATTATAGTACCAATAAATGACAGCATAATGCTAAACTAAAGGGTAAATGGCATAATGAAGAGAGAACAATCTTTGTGAGTACTTGTCGTCAGTCATTTTAACATCGTCATCTATAATTACAGGTCATTTTCATTTTCATAATTGAATTATAACAAGACACAACCTTGGTTTATTAAGATCTGACACTTTTTTTTGTCAAATTGAGCAAATATCTCCTGAGCTGTTCGCACACAGCCTGGCTCTGTAAATGTGAGCCACTCTGGCTCAACACAATCTCATTCTATTTCCATGCAAAGCTTCTTTGGAGGTTTTTGATTGAAGCTTCCAACGTCTGTTAACACAGCAGTGAGCCTCCCTCTGTGTGTGTGTGTGTGTGTGTGGCAGCAAACAGTTTGTGACAGCAGTGAAAATGTTCTTTTGAAAAGGTTAAATGCCAACAGATATGGACATATTGGATTGAAGCGGGACATTTTGGATGAAAACATGCAGTGAATTTTGGATTCGATCTCTATTGAATGATTGGGTTTTGGACACACTGCATCTTTACTGGATGTGCTTGTGTTTTCAAACAATGAAGACAGCCTCTGGAGAAAGAGATCCACAACACCGAAGCAGATCCAGTTTTTCCTCAGACAGTGTTTTCTTAAACCAAACTGGAGACTGGACTCACCAGACGCCTCCCGTTGGGCAAAATTGAGATTCAGATTAAAAAAACGTGGTCAGTGATGTAATTCGTTAATGTATTCGGTGAGCGACCTGTGGTGCGTACTCGCCGTAAACATGGTATTCTGGCTCCACCCAACCTCCTGCCATCACGCCGCACCAAAACGCCCGTCTGAAATGTCGCCAGGCGGAACATGACGGCGATGAATTTGATGATTTGACTTCTAAAAATTCACGTGTGGAGATAACCATTCGTAGACGAGCACGGCAGGAATGCTGGTGCACGTCGCCAGCGTGCAGAAGCGTGGCGTGCTCATGCATGTGTGTGTGCGCACGGCTGCCTAAGCATGTCTTCATGAGCATTATATGCATATGTCAGCTTTCTGTCGGCCTTCATTTCCATCACGCCTGCCAATCTGTCACTCGTGCATGTGTAGAGGGAGCCCAACACGTCTCCGTGTGGGTTGCAGGCATCTGCCTGTCAATAGCTCTCGCTCTCTCTTTGTAGTTTCGGCGTTTGACCGTCTGCCAAGCTGCCACTCACAAGTGTTTGCCGAAAGAGAAAAGCCATCTTTTTTCCCTCAGCCGAGCGGCTCCCCACAGAGGGAACCGAGGATTCCATCTCTCTCAGTGGGGATGCGTGATTGCCAGCGGAGTGATAAGACGCCCCCGAGGGCAGCGCTCTGTGCTCTGGCAGGCAGGGATCTTACAGCTTGCTGATGAGCGCTGTCTAGAAGCTTTATCCGGGACAAAAGCGCCCTTGTTAACGCTCAACACCAGCGCTTAAACTGGCCGTGAAGAAACAGAGAGACAGAGAGAGAGAGAGGGAGGTGGGGTAGAGGGAGGGAATATAATTACCTAGTTCAAAACGCCGTGGAATATGGTAAGTAGCACTTATCTCTTCAGCGACCTTCCAGTGCATTCCACTGTCATGGAAACTTAACAGAGAGAAAGCTGGGTAATCAAGCTGTTCTCTACGGCAGTGTGCTTCATCTGTAACGCACAGCAGGAGCAGACACATTAAATATAATAATAATAAGATCATAATAATACAAATTATAATGTCTAAGCTCACTGAGTTGAGTACATGTGTGCTAATGAAAGGTGCCTAGGGGAAAAATGTTTTTATATAGTAGAGAAATAGTCTGAGCTGAAAAGGAAACTGGATTTAATCACCAATCCCCATAAAAAATGCAAACAATAAGTTGATCGTGGTGAAATTTTATCATTGGGGTAATATCAGAATATCGTCATGAGTGACTTGAAAAAGCTGTCTAGCTCACCATCATGGTAGAGGTGAAATATAGAGCCAGATTTATACAGAATGCAATAAACTTTTTAAATGCATTAATCCTTTATAAATGCATGGCACACCTTATGATTTATGATCATCTTTATTTATCTGATTGTTTTTAGCGCAAAAGGATGTTCACTAAAATGAAACGTGTCTTATCTGTGGTGCAATACAAAGATGTGTTCCTTAACTAAATGTGAAGTGATTCCAGAACGTCTGAGTGTGATTTTATGAGTTATAGCACACTTTGTTGATCATCGGCATGATATTTGGAATCCCGATGATTGTAGCGAGGATAATGGTGAGATGAAATGTTCATATCCTCCCATGTGCGCTTGCAACAAAGCAGCATTGGTGAGTTTAACACAGTGTCTCGGCCTTCGCACTGCAGGTGAGATGTTACTGAACAAAATGCTTCAAAATGTTCAGATCGACAACTCGAGCCTCACACATGCTCTGCACCCAGCAGAAGGCAGCACGGCTTTATAGAAAGTTAATGTTCGACATTTCAACCTCATTAGGATTTAGAAAACATGCTGCACAAGCTGTTCGCTGTTGTTTATACTGTTGTTTTAGTGGATTCATTTGCAATTTTTCATTCCTTTTAAACTCTTTTGTTTGTGAAGACAGAAATGACTAATCTGTATTTAAATGTCTGCCTGTACATAATGTTAATTATGCCTTAATAATATGTCTACTTGTCATTTTATCCAACCGTTGGTCCTGGGTGGGAACACTTGGTTGATTGACATTGACACCTGACTATCACAGAGATAACCGTGAGTGTGACTGACATGCTTTCCTACTACTCTCTGCAGAACCAAGCGCTCCTCATGTTTGATACGCTGCAGGCGAGAACGCCAGCGATAGAAGCACGCCGACATGCTGGTGTTACAGAGGAGACAAACCAGGCTTCCTATGGAAATGCCACAGATAACTGATTCATGGTCGACTGACCTGGATTTAGCAAATGAGATGCTTTTTATAGACTAGAGGCTCATTTTCAATAAGCATATTGAATGAAAAGGAATGGTCTGACACACAAATATGCCTTTTTACTGATAGGCCTGTAAAAACACGGCAGGCAACATCTGCAGACGCCAACATATATCCTTTATATTTCACATGAGCTGGAATGCTGGATCCCAGTGTTTTCAGATGAAATGTTCTATCTCCATTATTGGTATAATCATGAATATGACTTGAACTCACTATCATGGTGGGGACGAGAAAAATAGAGCCTGATTGAAAAAATACTGGAGAATTCAAATGTTCCATGTATTTATTTAAGCAGGAAGACCTTATGATTTATGATCATCAGTACGATTATATGATTGCTTTTCACAAAACAGACGTGTAAAAAATCTTAAAAATAATGCATTGATTCCAGTAAGTTTTAGTGCCATTTTAAGAGTTGTAAGCAAATGTTGTTTAGTTAGTAAGTTAAAAGTTATTTTTGGGGCCTTTTTGCCTTCATTCAGAGAGGACATGTGAGAGTTAAAGGGGGGAGAGAGACTGGAGAAAGGGCTGTGGGTTCGATTGGAACCCGGGGCCACTTCACTGAGGACTTGGGGCATCAAATCTACCGATTTGGTCCCCCGGTTTGAAGCATTTTAATGATGAAAGGATAATACCGTGAATCACGATTCTTTGGCCGGTATAATCATGATCATGTCTATTCAAGACGTTTCCATCTTAAAACAGCACCATCGTTGAGTTTCACCTCCAATCCGAGCGGGAAATACTTTGATATTGCATTTTTTGCTGCAGCCCTCCTGCATGAAGGCCTATAGTTCATAGAGTGTGTTAAAGCACGGTGTATATCTCCTGGTGTGTGTGTTCAGGGGCAGCTGGCAGGTTAATGAGCTCAGTAATAGACCTGCAGACTGCCGTTCACCCCCTATTAATGGGAAACATTCACTGTTTGTCCACACAGCTCAGCGGGCCCCTAAACAGCCAATCACAGGTAGTCTAAACACTGATATGCAGCCAACAAAAAGCTTCTCCAAACAACATGCTGACAGCGGAGCTTCAGGGGCTTACAGGATATTCCTGTCTGCTCAACGCTGCCTCCAGAAAAACAGAGTGTTCAGTAACTGTATTAAAGCTGCAGACACATTTGGATGCTGAAACTCTGGAAATAGCGAACACGGATGAACTGCAGCCTGTGGTTGTTGCACATTAATTGCACATGCATCTTTGAACGCATTTCCAAGTGGAAATCAATGAACTTCATCTGAACACAAAACCACGTACAAGCACTCATCTGAGCCCCATGTGTGGCTGTGGAACGCCAGCACATGTTCTCCAGTCGGAACGCCATGCCCAACGCCGACGGCGAGCTCGGGAAAACAACACGGCCGAGACGTGCGTGCGTCAGCGCGGCGCTCGGCTCGTTCGTGGCAGACCATCATCACTTTTTACCGCCGATTACATCACTGAAGTCGAGGAGATTACACCGTTGTTTATGCTCCCATCGCGGCGCTACAAATGAGAGGCTTGCAAGCTTCCAGCTGTGTACCTAATAATGCAGTCTGTTTAGGATTCTCATCTCCTCCATCAGCCAGCCTCTTACATGTTTCAACAGTTAACGGCGCACGGCTGGCAGTTCACATCAGGCACATAATAGGAGAAGTGGAGCCAATATGTTAACCGATGGCTCCAGACGGTGTGAAAAGCTTGGCACAGCAGCAGTCGAGCCTTAAGAGTTTTCCTTTCCCAGGTTGAAGTGCATTGTGGGTCTTTTCTTTGTGTTGATCCCAAGCAGAGTGGATTGCCATGACACCGAGATCGTGCGGAGAAGCAGTATTATGGCCCTCGGTACCCGAGAGTACATTAGCTGAAAATTGGCCACAGGCATGTTAGTCCCTTCAAAGAGATGGAGAAATGAAACTCCTCCGGCAGCGACGCAATAACGCAGCTTTTTAATGACAACTAAAGGAATCAACAAAGCGCACATCTCTCGTTCCAAGTGCGCTCTAATCAGCGCCTCGGCAACGCTGTTTGTATCACACGAGAACATTGAGCAGCTTTATTTGACACGACTTAAAAAGGCAGAGTATTTGGGCTTTAATGTAATTTAATTAAAGTGCTGCCAGAAAGGAGCTGGCATTACAGCTCCCCGTCTTGGCAAAAAACAGACAGTAGCTTAATGTGATTCATTGCTGCAGTTTTGTATTCCCACGTGGGGACTGTCGTTCAGCAGTCGTGATGGGAGCGGGAGATGGGCGTCGCTCAAAGGGGTTTGTCACCGATCCGGTCTACGTGGCTTCAGAGACGCCATCAGGGACTGGAGTCCACAGAGGTCGCCTCCTGGTTGAATATTTATGGGACCTGTAGTCCCAAAATGTAGAACATTTTTTTGGGGGGGTATAATAATCTTTTTTAGCGCCAATAATTATTGGTATATATATGTTTATATATACACACATACACAGACACAGAGGGACGCCCATGAAGTTGGAATCATTTGCAAATATCTTGTCTTTTATAGCGCCAAACAATGTAATGCATGAATTCATTTCACCTGGGTAATTGGCACACATGATGTAAACATAAAACCTGGTCATTTAAACAGGAATAAACAGATGATTGTGGCCGAAAACAAAATATTCCAACTTTTTGGGCAACAGTGTATATAAATAAATAAATAAATATAATATTTATTAACTGTTATTTATTAATGTCCTTTTGCCTCAACAATTGAGGCCGACACAAATGTACACATATACATCTAATGCATATGATAAAGCTGAGGAGAAGAAAGGTCAGTGCTGTCGATGTCACCCTGAGGATCTACGCTGCTCCCTCTCGGCAAGGCGAGAGGCAAACAAATCCCCTCGCATCCCAAATATGTAGAAGCTGTCTTCATACAAATGCTCCCTTTGAAGATTTGTTGTAGCTCGGCTGGCAAACGCTCCCTCGTCTCCAGGAGCCCCGTGTTTTTGGCTCTCTGTACCTGCCTGAGCTCGGCAGCCTGAGTCGAGGCACGCGACAGCTTGAAAAGTTCGCGAGATCCCTGTCACGCCTGTCGCTACACCTCTCGGCAGCAGCAGGAGCTCCGCTGCCGTCGCTCTGCCTCCCTGGCAAAAAGACAACTCCACGCTGTTGAACGTCGGTGCACAGGGCAGCTGCTGCAGCTTAAATAGTGCTTCATATAGAGCAGGAAACAGCTGGACTGGCTCACTAACCAATAACTTAACATGCGTCATACATTTTCACAATTTGCACTTTGGTTTTGTAAAGACAGAGCCACCAAAGCCGTTTCCCTGTTTCCAGCCAAGGGTTTCTTACACAGCGAGATTGTGTATAAATTCATTCTGAATAAATTCAGTGCAAAGACCCAAATAGATGCAAATTTGCACCAGGACGGCACAAATGAGGCAATTTGCATGTAAATGTCATTAATAATTAATATTTCAACTTAAAGATGCAGTCTACGATTTTTGACTTGAGCCAAACTTTAGCCAATAGTAGCCATCCGGTCCGCATGATTGTGGCGAGCGATTGCCGAGCAGTTTGGGATCGGGGACGTACTGCAGTCGAGGTGAGAGAGAAATCCGACCGGCACCCGCTGCATTTACACCGATAATGTTTCATCATTCACGGCCGTAATAAACACTATTACTGCTTTGTACATGTTGTGGAAGTCCCGGACACACCGGGAAACTAAACGGCGTCCTGCCTGAGTTCATACCCGGAGGGAATGTTCCCATTCATTGATGTAAGAAGCCGTGTAATGCCGGCGAGGAGCGGCGGGTTTCCAGAGACGGCGCCGCCTCCCGCAAACTCTCGAAAAACTTTCAAACTGAGCGTTGTTGATCTAAAATAAAGACAGATTCAGCAACTGCATAGCTTATTTCTCACCTAAAATGTTTTCAGAAACACCTTTTGCTGAACTTTTTTTATAAAATAAGAGGGAGGTGGGAGGCTGCGAGGGGAGAACGATAGAGCTCGGAGGAGCACAGAGGGGAGGGGTGTGTGTGTGGGGGTTTCAAATCGTAGAATACAGCTTTAAGTAAGGAATTTGAATGATGGGGTGTCGCAAAAGCATATCCATAAATGGAGTACACAAATGTTGTCTCGTGTGTCTGTGGTCCCCCAGAGGTCTTGATATTAGCTCACGTTACTCCAGAGACCAGACCAGACTATGTGGAGAAACCAGAGACTGTCTGTGGTCCCCCAGAGGACTAGAGAGTAGACCACATGAGTCTTCAGACTTCAGACCTTTTACAAATCGCCATCATTAAGTAGTTATTTCAGCATTATTTGTATCTGCTTATTGATATTAAATCACAGATAAATAGTTTATTTTGGTTTCCTCCAGCTGTAGTAAATCAGCAGACGTGTGTCTTGCTAGATCCAGTGAATCCAGCTTGGTGAAACTCTCCGAGCATCTTTGGATAACTTCATGTTTGGTTTCCCAGTGTATATACGAGACGTCAGAACACGTACAAAGTTTTAGATTAGAGCGTTATCCATCTACTCACTCTACTCACTCACTTTGGCTAGACAGTGAATACGTGTTTTTCCCAAAATGTTCCTGTAACATCCACTGCATGATGAAA
Source organism: Chelidonichthys spinosus (assembly GCA_029853015.1). Lineage (NCBI taxonomy): Eukaryota > Metazoa > Chordata > Actinopteri > Perciformes > Triglidae > Chelidonichthys > Chelidonichthys spinosus. The sequence continues at coordinate 2,818,150 of CM056831.1, forward strand.
ACACAATCCACTATTACTACAAGACATCATATCAACACCCAATGTCTCCCATGCTGACTTTATGAAGCCGTTTAAAGACTGCGATGGCGGCGACACTATTAACTGGAATAGCGTAGCAATATATTATTACTTTTTGTTATCAGTCAATTGTAAGTGCAATTCTGCTCTGAAGTCATAGCTGGGAGGCAGAGTGATTCACCAAGCCATGAAGAACAGATCAACTGCCTTACAAAACAGCTGCGGCTCACTTGACATGTAGTCCGCCTTCCGTCGGCTCAGTTTCCTGAACAGACCTTTCAATTCCCCTTTCCCTCACCAGGCCGGGTAATGAAGGCGGTAGCAGACGAGAGGGAGATGTGGGGTTCATGCATTCCTCTTGCTCTCTTCCCACACACGGAAACGTGCGGCGAGCTCTCGCTCTCAGCAGCCATGTTTGGTTTCATATGGAAAGGAACTGGTGCTAGAAAAACAGGCAACGCCGCTTCCCTTGAGGTGAGAAAACCTGCTCTCTATTGCATTTGGTGCTGTTTGTACACAGTAAGCTGCTGCTGCTGCTGCTGCTGGGTTCATAACCCACTGACTCACAGGCGGTGGGCTTAACAGAGGAAGACAGACAGGATTCTCCATTTATGTTTGATGTATTTCATTGAGTTATCAAAGCAGGCTTGAATACATGAAACACAACAGAGTCTAGAGAGAGAGAGAGAGAGAGAGAGAGAGAGAGAGAGAAAACACAGATCAGTCATCTTTTAGACATCAAAGAAAACATCATGTTTGCCCCATATATCCCCATGCAGTTTGGGGATTTTGAATATGAAATTATTTCCCAGCAACACTGACAGCGTCTCACGCTCTATGCAGATGAGATTATGGGAAACAATGCAATCTATGTACCTGCTGCAACTAGCAAATGGATAGAGCGTCCTACATGTTCTCTGTGGCCATCATAGCGTTTGACGTGGGTGGTGCGCCGATGTAACGAGCGAGCAGGATGCAGCAGGTAGAGACAAGAACAGGTTCAGGGAATACAGCCTCTTGAATCACACCTTCTCTTCTGATGAACAGGAAGTATCTTTTGAGGGACTCACTATTGAGCGTAGGGATTGGACGATATAGAGGTTTTATCGTGCAATAAAAAAACCTCACAATAAGTTGATCGTGGTTCCAGTATCGGGATAAACATAAATATGATTTTTGATTCCAAAGAGATGTCCAGCTGCTCTCATGGTAGAGAAGTGAAAAATAGAGCCTGATTTATACTGAATACAGGGAGAGCTTTGGACTTGATCATATAGATAAACATATGTATATGATTTGATTGTTTCATCTAAAAAAGACGTGTCTGAATCTGTGATGCAATACAAAAAAAATTGTTTCTTAACCAAATGTAAAGTGATCCCAGTGTATTTTATGAGTTTTAAGCACATTTCGATGAATATCGGGAGAATATGATGAATCTCAAAGATTGTAGCCAACATAATCATGAAACCTCATATCGGCCCATGCCTAATTGAGTGTTCATCTTTCCCAGTGCCTGGAGCTCTGGGTGATCTCAACACAGTGTGGAGTTCCAGCTGTAAGATGTTTCAACAAGCGCCGCCTCCCTTCCCTCAAAGACGCCTCAATCAGGGGCCAACAATAGCAGCCGAAAGTCATCCGCACCCCGACAATACTCCTCTTTCAAAAGAGGCTGCCATTAATTGAAGGCAGCACATTCCACATCGGCAATTACACTCTTGTCTCCTGTCTCCTGCACCGCCTGGTTCAAAGAGCCGGGGAAGAGGAAGTCCTTCTGGTGCTAAAAGCACAGCAATATCCTGACAATGTCTGGCCTCGACTGGCAAAAGCCTGCAATATTTATCACAGGAGGGAGAGGGAGTCGTTGAATGTGCCAGCGAGGGAGTAACGTCCCAGTACGAGAGCGTAAAGGGGGGGGGGGGGGGGACACAAGGAGTGGGGGAAATCAATTCCAGCTGCTCAAGCCACTCCTTGAGGGTCAACATCTGGGCTATTTGGAGAGAGCAACACGATAAAAACAAAAAGACTGTCAAAGAAAAACTCAACAATAATAAACACAACAATGATATAAGACTGCAGGGTTGAAAGGTGGCCAGTTGCGTTCGAGTTTTCACCCTCTCACATTCAGACTGCTCTCCTGTGTGCCGAAGGGCATCTGCTTTTCCCTCCTACTGAAATTCCCCAGCAAACTCAGTAAAAAGAAATGCCAGAGAATTTGTTCACAGTGGTTGTCTTCTGCCTCGGGCTACATACTCTGCAGCTGCAGGTCAGCATGGGGTCAGCGCACTGAATGGTAGACAGCTGACATGATCACCAGGAGCAGAAACGTCTCTTCATCCAGGAGAGCACTTCTAAGTGTCCAAGTACGTAAGTAGTAAGCTGAATAGCATCAAATCATCCATCCTTTTCATGCAAAGATCAATCCGTCATTTCCATTACTTTTATCTGACTCTTACGTCTTAATAGATACTGTTCTATCACATCCAACCTTCTCCACATATTTGGACTGGTATTCAACTTCAATATATTTGGTACCAAGATTATAGATATACAAGTGGACCTAGTCACGGTGACGTCACCCGTTTGTTTGTGGACTACAGGTTTGAAACCTGGAATTGTTGCAACCAGTGAAGGGAGTGACCATAATTGGGCTGGGGAGGAGCGACGGTTGGATCTGACAAACACAAGCAACACAGCGGCACCCCGAGCAGCAACCTTACTGGATCTGGATTCTGGTGTGAAGCTGCTAAGTTGTAAAGTGTTAAAGGCCACATTAGCGACGCTGTGGTGTCGTCCTGTCAATCATGAGAAATCCATAAACTTATGTTTTAACAATGTTAAAATGATAAAAGGAGAATGACATTTTTTTTTCTCCAGGTAGCCAGAAACATGAGAGCCAATGTTGTCCTGTATGTGTTAGATGTGTAACGTTGTTACATCAACTTAAAAAGAGACTTGTTAACTGAACAAAGACGAGGTGAAATGTGTTGAATGGGAGTTCCGAGGCTACTCTCTGCTGCTGTAGAACAGCAGACACCGTCTGACGTTTCCTGCCTTTGTTACATGCAGGACAAAGAGGTGATCATGGAAAAATGCATTTGGGGTTTTCTCAACCCCACTGTAAACTCTGTTCCGTTTCCTCTGCCATTCAAATCTCTAAGCCTCACCACATGTACTCTCGTACTCGTACAAACCACTAAAGGCTCCTCTCATACTTGTCCGGCAACAGCTAATTCAATCTGGTCCTAATCTGTGCGGGGTGCTGCTCCCATGCCCTAGCAGCATGCCGTGTACCATTAAATAGAGGAACAAGCATCTTGCTGATCTGCCTAATGTCAGCGTCCAGTGGTTCATAGCTAATTCCTATCATTAGTGCATATTGATGGCGTGCAGCTTGGGGAGAGCGCCGTCCAAAAACCAGCAGCCAGGGACCAGACCGGAGGAAATGAGGAGGGATTGATGGTCACTTCCTGCATCGCTCACACGGCTCCCGAGGCAGCTGACAACGGCTTCCTGTGGCTTTCTGTCAGCCACTAAGAGAGAAGGACAAACAGACAGGGAGAGCGAGACAGAGAGACAAATGGCCGGGTCGCTCCCAGTCTTCAGCAGCTCTGGGAGCAGCCAAAATCCACTTTGGGGTCGGCCAACCAGGGCAGAGGGAATTCATCAGCTGTGTTTTGTGTGAACACATTCGCTGTTATAAAGACAAACAAATTAGGGCTGCGACATTCAGCCTTTTCCAGATGGAGATAAGAGACTCTGGGATGGGGCTGGGTTCTCATATCTCGGGTGAAACCTTGTAGCTGTCATGACTCACGTCATGGCAGCCCCTCCTTCTCCTCTGTTTGTTGTCTGTTTTTCCGTGTCTGTCTGATCCTCCTGCCCCCCCCCCCATCTGTGTTCTCTGTGTGTGGGTGTGGCTAACCCTCTCTTGCAGGCAGCAGCAGGTGAAACTCATTTCCACAATCAGATCCACACTATAAAGCCTTTGGATTTGCAGCCAGATCGTACAAGAGCGTTTGCTTCAGCCTTTCCACCTGTCTGACTGCTTGCCTGCCTGCTGTACCTGACTGGCTGTTGCCAGTCCCAGTCGTGAGTTCCATGCTCTCTGAACTAGTCTCCCAGTTGGACGCGGACTGATTGGCATTACACGTGTGGTCGGCAGACAAAGACTCTGATTCTCTTGCCATCTTCACCAAACCACTTGGGATTCCTGGACTCGTCAGCACCCCCTCGCACATTTATTCACCATGTCACAAATAAACATTAATTGTAAAACTGCTTTACTGAGTTCTGTGTCTTGCATTTGGGTTCGATCCCTGTTGTTACCATAACGGTAGCTCTTTTTATTTGATTTAACAACACACCAAAATGTAACTTACATGTTGTCTAATTCATGCCAAAGACTGTTTGTTGGTTAAAGAAAAAGCACTCATTCACACCACCATGACTGGGATGGAACTGTGTGTTTTAGTGGTTCAACAAGACAGGCTGCTGAGGCTTCTCTAATGGATCAGAATTGATCTTTTTTACTTATTTTTTAGTTTTTTATTATTTGTTGTTCATTCATCCACCCATCCATTTTCTACCTTATCCTGTATTCAGGGTAGCGGGGGGGCTGGAGCCGATCCCAGCTGTCATTGGGCGAAGGCAGGGTACACCCTGGACAGGACGCCAGTCTATCACAGGGAGACATGTAGAGACAGACAACCATTCACACTCACATTCACACCTACGGGCAATTTAGAGTCACCAATTAACCTATCCCCATCCTGCATGTCTTTGGACTGTGGGAGGAAGCCGGAGAACCCGGAGAGAACCCACGCTTACACGGGGAGAACATGCAAACTCCACACAGAAGGAACCCGGGCCGACCCGGGGATCGAACCCGGGACCCTCTTGCTGTGAGGTGAGAGTGCTACCCACTACACCACCGTGCAGCCCGTTGTTCATTCATGTGTTAAATTATTACACTTTTAAGTTATATGATTTTTATGCATGTTCCAAACCCTTTAGATCAGGGCTGTCCAACACAATTTAGTTCTAATGTTAGTCACTTGCTACTGTAATGGGAATTTTGGATGTCTGTAATTTATTATCAGAATATTTGTCAGGTCAGACGTCGATCCGCATCTCCTTTCTGACTGTTATGCTATGACGAAAATGAATGCCTGTTTGTAGATGATATGAACATGAGTGCCACATTGACATAAGATAATTTCAGGACTATGACGCCTGTGTTCTGTAAATCTTGACCTTGCCTGTACATCTTGTCTTTGTAAGATAGGACATGATCCGTCCTTTGTCCATGGTTCCTCCTTAAAAGGGAGATTGTTGTTAGACTCAGGGTCGTTCCTGCTGATTCTGAACCTTTGCATCAGAAGGCAGGGGTGAACAGTACTTTCTTCTGCAGATGAGAATACTTAGTGGAATAAACCTCGGAGAAAAAGCTGATCCTGGTTGTTGATCTTTATTGGGCAGATTCATTTTTCCACACACATACTTGATAAAGAGTTTAAAGGATTTGGATTAATCGTGGTGAATTTCCAATATTACAATAATCGTAAACATCATCACGAGTGACTTGAAAAAATGAAAAAATGTTTTAAAGCCTTCAGGAATGATCAGAAACAGAAGATTGTTGATCAATTCAAATGTGTATTTATATATTGTTTTGTCCTTAATAAGCTTCATAGAAAAAAAAAACTTTGAACTGGTGTTGATATAAAAATGAGTTTCTCGACAGAATGTGAGGTGAAATTGATTCCAGTATGTTTTTGTACCATTTTGAGATTTTCAAGCATATATTGATGATTATCGGGATAATATGGTGAACCACATTTATTTCATCCAGGATAAAAGTGACATGACATTTTAAAACCAGCCAACGCCTACTTCCAGTCGGAACAGCATCCAATCTGAATGTTGTTGAATTGGCTAGATCAGCAAGTAAAGCCAGCAGCCAGTAACGTCAAGACGACTGGAGCAGATGACTTTAAAAGGGCTCTGTAGCAAAACACACAGTGCAGCAGATCTAATCAAAAGGGCAGAGAGACCGCATGCAGCTGATGTGTTTCCTGAGAGAAAGCAAGGATGGGAACCTGTTTTCAGTTTGCAGCTTTAACATTTCTGGTGTTAGCGTGGTCACGCATCAGACCGCCACTGGACGGGACGAATGCTGCACAATTGCACTTACAAGGTTAATACTCTGTATGTACATTTACATCTGCTCAAATCATCTCTCTTCCATGCAAACTTTTATTCAGAGAAGTAATTCAACGTCCATCGAGCCATCAGGTCCCCACATAGTATTTGCTCTCGTCATCTCACGAATTGAGCTCTGACCCCGAAGCTGCCCACATCCTATTTTCTCATGTTGTCTCAGTTTCAACAATCCCAATGCGACATCATATCTTATTCACACCAAGGGACAGCGTATCCTGGGCAATGCATCTTTGCTAAAGGAGATGAGCGCCTTTCTACAATGTACGCAATCAAGGCTCACGGTTAAAATTTAATGTGCTGCCGTTAAAAATAGTGTGGAGAGAGTGAACCGTCTCATGGAGCGAGCCAATCACACCTCAGCACACGGCCATTCTCCCAGACTCAAGTGCTTCAGTGCTGTGGGGGGTTTTATGGGCTTTTTGCACAACCTGATATCTGACATGTCATGTGAACAAGAAAGCAGTTCTTCTAGTAGGCTGCATCTAAAGGAAAATACTCCGTGTGTGTGTATATATATATATATGTATGTATTATGGCTTGAATTGAATTAATTTCTTTGAGTTTATGCACAATTTTTTAACACATTAATGCAATAAACAACATAACGTTAGTGTTTGCTTGAGAGAGAGAGAGAGAGAGAGAGAGAGAGAGAGAGAGAGAGAGAGAGAAAAGCATGTGAGTCTGAAGGCAGCAGCTCCAGCACTTACAGAGTGTGTGACAGTGTTACAGCTGTGAATGTAGCAGTTAGCCTGACATTAGCAACTGGTTCAAGGATACAGTTTAAAAAAAAAATAATAAAAAACAAAACACTCACACTTAACGTTCAGTGACAAGATGCTCCTCTCAGTCTCTGATTTGTTTGAGCATTAATATTTATTTTAATTGTGTGGAGCAGGTAAAAAAGTTAATTATGAATATCCCCACTGCAAACTCCGCTGTTTGTATCAGGAAAACACAAAGGTGAATGATTTCAAGTCATCGTTAGAACTATAATGGTATTATTAAGTTATTATAATCATAACTCTGTAGTAAGTGTTAAAATTGAAATATTTGTATTTGGTATGATAAAAAGTGCTATCAGTGCATCTGTATTAGTAGAGGCTTCACAACCTGGTGCATATAGAGCTTCTGAATTTATCTTTCCATTCCCACAACAATACACAGAGAAAGAGAAGGAATTGTTCATATACATTTACAAATGGTAATCAATCGTGATCTCTCTCTCTCTCTCTATATATATATATATATATATATATATATAGCAGGTTGGAAAGAACCCTAAAATTGAACAACTTTGACAACTGTGTATTTAGTGTGTGAGATAAATCACTGTCTTTCTGCATCATGGTAATGTCTGTTTACTTGCAGCTCCTCTGAGATCCTCAACATTCTATTGTGAACATAGCTGCACAGTGACAGACAGCCAACCGCCATACCTGATGATTATCAGCTGCAATGAGAGCGATAAGAGAGTGAACCAGATAAGATCTTATCAAAACATACTGTACACGCATTTCTTAGGCAACACGCCAGAGAAGGTTCCTCGTTAATCTCGCTGTCAAAAGCACTTACACCCACTGAGAAAGTGGAGAAACACAGCGCTGAACGCTGAGTAGCGTTTCAACAGATGTATCAGTCATGTTGTGGGTGGTGTTACACAAAGGGAAATGAGGAAGACGATTGCAGAATGGCAGAATGTTTTATTCCCCGCTTTGTTAACCGGCATGTTGCTATATAAGTTATTAAATAAACTCTTCCAATATTAAGCATTGTGTCTACTCATGCTTCATGTAACATAATGTGGACAGGAGGTGCACTGGACAATATGGGGCCCCGACATGATTGTGACACTGAAAAGCTGAGAAGGGAGACGCTGGCTCTTCTTGTGAGAGGAGATGACCTGCACTGTATGTCCTGCTGTATGTCCTGCTTTTACTGTGTTTCTACTGTTTGATAGCAATGTGAGCTTATATGGTGGACAGGCGACGATGTGAGTCAATGAATTGGGATAAATGATGCTAATTCCTACACTGTTTATTTTTCTTTACTTTAAATAAATTATCTTTTTATTTTATTATAATTTGTTCAATGTATTGTTTTTATGTCTTTTATTTATTTAACTGCTCTTTTTTTTTTTTTTACATTTTTTCACATGCATGCTGTTTAAAAAATACATATGGAGGACACATGTGATGTAGTCTAAATATGGAAAGTCCATAACAAGAATGTGCATTCTCCTGCTGTTTCCAGGAAGTTATTAATGATGAAATATGACACATCTACTACAAGTTGTTGACTTAGCTGTGTTACATGTTGCTCCAGCTGCACACTTGGTGTCATTAAATTGTCATGAAACTATGTGGGCTTTAATTAGCTCAGGTGTGCAAGAACAACAGGGAAGGACTGGCCTGGAAAAAAAACTACAATCCCAACAGGAAACTCTTTGAGTATGTTGTTTGCAGTGAACCTTCCCTTCTGAGAGGATGAGGAACATAATTACATCTCAGCCCCATCCTAGGAATTATGTTTGGATACAACTAAGTTGCAACAGCAAATATATTTTGAGAGCAACACAATAATAACTGGCAGCATTATGTTTTCGCAAAAACGTTGAAAGCGCACCTTAAACTGAATTGAATCAGTAAAACGGTTTTATGGTTATGTTTTGTGAACTCACTCTGTATCACACGACGACCACGACCTTGACTGAGAGAGAGATGTAGATTTAACAAAGTAACGGCAATTCAGAATTTAGACCATTAACTTCTTCTCAATTAGTGTGACACGGAATACTAGAGAAGTCTTTTGATACCCTGCTGTTAAAAACACTACGATACCACGTTCTCACATAGACTTCCATGCAATCAGACTTCTTTTCGCAACAAGAGGAGTTGCCCCCTGATGGCCAGCAGATAATGCATGTATAAGGCACTTCAGCAACGGCCTTACTTTTCAGAAACGGAGGTTTCTGCCTGATAACAACTAAGCATGTCCCCCAAGCAGCGGTGCTGCAAAGCCCTACAGACCTTGAACAGCTTTTGCAAAATGCAAAGCCGGCAATCTCGCAAATCCAAAAATCCAGCATAGGTGGGTCACAAGGTCACAGTCATTTCTCTGAGTGACAGCTGCAGGAGCTCAGCCGGAGTAGGCCTACATGCTGTAGTCCGCTCCATCTCATTGTATCTGCAGAGCCCGAGACAAGCCAGGCATCAGGAATAGCCCACTGTGACTCACTGGGTTAATGGCTGTAAAGGTTTTATTATCCCTACCCAGCCTGCTCTGAGACAAGATCAGAGCCGCCACAGGAGGAGTCCCCGGGGACCACTCCTTACCCCCTCCTCTCCACCTTCCCTCCGCCACCCACAACCATGATAAATGACTTCACACTTTCCACCTAACAGCTGTCTTCTTTTCCCCCCTTCTTCTTCTCTATCAGCCATGAGGCCTAATGGAGCTGATATTTCCGTGCCGTTGAGAACTAAGAAAAGGAGAATGTTTTTTCACCAGAAACTTTAATTTTCACCACTTTATAAGCATTGTGGCATTACAACTTCCTTCAGCTCTACGACCTAAAGTCTTTTATACATTTAGGCAGCCTCTCTGTTTCACAACACTTCACTTCTTGAACAAAAGTATTTCAGTCAAGCAATTCAAAACAGTTTTTCTCTGTTTGACACTTTTTCTATAACGCTGATTCATGGAGGCTAGTGGATTTGCAGAGGGCTGCGAAACGTACATGTCGCAATGACACTGATTGGTTGAGGCTGGATGCACCAGAGTTCTCCTTCACATGCTTGTTGACCTAATGAGTGGTGCTTTTGCACTACACATTTCTAATTAGGAAGGTGTTGTTGAAAGCCTAAATGCTTGTGTTTAATCCACGCATTAGACAGATGAGTCGAGTTGAGATGTCCAGGGCAGACGGCACTTCAGCCTCGAGAGTTTCAGAGCACCCTTCCCTCCACTGCCCCGCTTTGCCTTTTCACACCCAGCAGTGTGGGGGTCATCCCTATGTTCCCCGGGTCCTGTGTTCCCCGTTTTTACCCAAAATTGTCCTATGTTCCCCGGTCTTAATACATATATTTAGTTTAGTTTATTTAAACTGTCCAAATGTGACAAAACAATGTACAGCCTAATCTCTACTCATCTAGACCTATTTGGATATGTGTGTCCTGTAGCCTGTAGGCCTACATAGGCCTATTTGCTGGAATTCAGCACTGATGGCGGAAAAATAACAGACCGGGAACATAGGACCCTTTTTTTTTTTTTAAGTCACCTACAAAGCGGAGAACGGGGGGTTAAGCCGGTAAGATGACCTGGCGACGTCGCTGGTCAGCTACATATAGACTGTCATTTGACTGTAAGCTGACTACTGACACACTGTTGGTGACGCAGAGCTTTCATATGGCTGAGCCGAGTATTGCAACTGATAAAAGCATCTGCTGAATGTCTCAATGAAGTCTTTCATGTTACACAAAGGACAGTAGAGGGCTGTGATCTTTGAGCGCTTTAATTTAACGCCTCTTTCAGGAATGGGAACACAAGAGGCAGCAACATATTTTGTACATCAGCACAGCAGCATTCACCACAGATGATGACTTTCAAGCTGAAAACACTCACTGGGTCCTACTCATCAGATGACAAACTGATAAAAGATAATTAGGAGAATTCTGAGTATGACAGACCAAAAATGTGATGGATGTAAGGGGAACATGGAAGCGGTCCTGTGCAACCATAGACTGTATATAAGAAGTGATTGTTGTCATGGTAACGTCCCCCATTGGTTTGTGGACGACGGGCTACTTTGAAGCCTCAACTTCGACATTTTGGTCGTTGCCATCTTGGAATTCTTGCAACCAGTAAATGGAAGTGATCATATCTCTGGAGGAGCGAAGGGTGGATCTGACGAACAAACAAAACTGGGGGAAAAGCATCACGCTGTATTGAAGAAGACTAGAAACTAGCGATTGAGACCAAACACTCGTGTTCACAGTGCTTACTGAATATAATAAATCAAGTGAGAAGAGTGCAACACGTTCTGCTGTCCTACCTGACAGAATAGTATTTCCTGTATTGCCAGTCAATGCTGCCTCAATCAGCAGAAAGACAGAGTCCCATGGTTCCCCTTCAGGCCTACCTATCCTAGCTCTGGAGAAAGACCAGAATAGACAGTGATTACTGCTCACATCAACCGGCTGCCATTCATCAGTTAATTCCAAGGTTTTGTCTTTTCAATTTGTCATCAACTGTTTCAAAGAGTTATTTGCAGCCTCGCCGGGGATACATTTCCTGTGAGTCTCTAGAAACTGCGATGGTAAATCACTCTACGCCACAAAGATGATTCAGTTATTTGTGCTTATCAAAATACTGACAATCTGGTTCCTCAGTGAGTGTGTCAAACATCTTACAAGACTGCACATAAAAGCCTCAGTTGGATGGGGGAAAAAAGCAATTCTTTGTCATGAATTATAAAGACTCAACGCTCACTGAATTTTACAGAATACCCGAAACTGAACGCCTCCAAGCACAATGAATCTGACTGGTACAGATCTGAAAGTGGAAATATGCCAAAATGCACAGCACACATGCAACTATAATATAGGATCATGGAGATTAAGAGGGAGCAGAAGCTGGAGCTGGCAGAAGCTTTGTACAACTGATATTACCCACATTCCTGATTTAATGATCAAATATGGTCAGGGATCACAATTTGTTGAGACTGAGCCAGAAAAGCCTTGATATCTCTCATATCTTATTTCTGAAAGCTTGCTCAGTCAAAAAATAAATTGAGTCATTTGAGTTCACAGTGTTCTGCACAAATCTATTGTAATGGATTGTAACTATACAGGCATTAGTGGTGTTTAGTGCTGGGAAGGTGTAGGATTATGTCTCAGATCAAACTAAAAAAAAACTCACAATATGTTGATTATGGGGAATTTACGTGATTATTGTTCATATTTTGTATGCTGATTTAAATATATATATATATATATATTTCTATATTCATCATTTATTTAAGCAGGGATACCTTATGAATCATGATCATCTTTCATTATGATCATGAAATGACGATTGTTTTTCACTAAAATGTAAACGTTAAGGTATTCAGTATGTTAAAGTGCCATTTTAAGAATTGTAATCATATTTTGATAAGTATCGGGATAACATTGTGAATCCCAGTTATCTTGGCAGGATAATCATGACATGAAATGTTCACATCGTCCCTTGTCTAGCGGTACTTTACCCTCCAACCAACACAATTGCAACCAGAATAAGAAATTCTGCACAATTTCATGAAGGTCCCATTAAACGTCAGCTAACAGCAGCAAACGGCTACTTTCTATGTGGGGAGGTAGTGGTTTCCCTCAGTGTGTGTTGTTTACATATCTGGCTGACTACCTCCTCATGCATGTAAGCGTGCCCCACTGGTTAGCTAGTTAACACTGTTAGCTGATCATTTGAACTACAATATACACGTAAACATGTTTAGTACATTGAGATATTCCCAATAAGGAAACTTGTAGAAATGAAAAGAGCAGAGTAAAAACATGGATTTAGATCCAGTTTGAGTAAAGCTGCCTTTGGTTTATAAAGAAGGTCAACTCAGCAGGTTGGGGATTAGCAGAATCACTGAGCAGGACCAGCTGAGCCTCTGAACCCGATGAGGGATGGCTAACCCATTCAACACACGACATTAAATATGCATTTCACTAAATCAGCAGAGTCAAAAGGAACGAGCCACACATTTGTAGATCTAGAGACTTGCTTTTGACAATCCACAGGCGGTGAGGTGGCTCTGCGGCTTTGGGAGGGTCGCTGGGCCTCTGCTGTGCAAGAGTGAATACATTTAAGCAAATGGCAATAAAAAAGAAACAGTGGTAGTGAACTGCACTGTGTAACTGGATGGAAACATGTCCGCCTACATGTCAGATGAGACTCGGACTGCCATTCTCCAACATAGTCTGCTCGGTGATACAAGAAAGCCTGCCAATAATGGATAGCAGAGGAAGAAGAGAGGGTAAAGGGGGGCTGGGGAGTCATTTCATTAAATTGCTTTTGAAAATACTTCACAGAGTAGCTGAAACCAAGTGGAGGTCAGGGAGGCAGCATGTGTTCTTAGCCAACAGATCTCTTTCTCCAAAAAAGAGCATGCATTACAGGATAAAAACATGCTTCTAAGATGCAATATTTTCCACTACAGCCCCCCCTCAATTACTACATTCCTCAGAGCCCATCACATCGAGCAGAGCAGAGCGTTATTGTACATGGCACATCCTGGAATGGAGCCATTGTGGGCTGCTGAATGTATCCTCATCCCATCCCACTAAGAGGGAGATGTTCAGGGCCGAACACAATCCCAGCTCTCTCCCGGGGGGACTGCAGCGGAGCGAGGAGGTCGAGCCGTGTGTTAATTGAACCCGTTGTGAGTGTTATTGAGGCAACGAGACTGAAGGAGCGAAAGGAGGGGAAGGGCATACATGACATAGCAGAGGAGTTTGATATTTGAGGCGGTGTGCGTGTGTGTGTGTGTGTGTGTGTTATCACAGGACTCAGCTGGCCCCGGGGCAGGGCATAATGTCTGGAGGAATGGAGGAGGGGAGACAACCTTCAACGAGACACTGACCTACGCGATCCCGTTCATGCTCCCTGGGGAACACCATGCCATCAAGCCAAAGCCACACAGCATGTGTGATCACGGTAATTAAATAGAAGCAATTGGTCGTGGGTCAATGAACACTACACGGCCACGTGTGGACACAGAAAGGGGGGGGCCGACATGTGACACTGACATGGGCAGGTCATTAAAAAGCTTCCAAGGAGTCCAGAAAAAAAGGATGGAAACAGTGAGGCTAATTAGCCGATCAAAGAAACATTAGCTGTTCATTTTTTTATTAATCGTTTAAGTCTTTTATCAAACACAAGTGCAGGTTACAGCTTTGGAACTGTGATAGTAATTGAATATTAGAGTTATGCCTTGTTGGTTGGAAAGCCAAAAAAAAGTTACCTTGATGAATCAAGAGTACATTACAACAGGATGTTAGGCCCGAAAGAGCCACTTTTCATATCAATGTTGTGATTTTAAAGGGTGCACCACTCAAATATAGGAATAATAACTTTGTATTAGTTCATTTACAATCAGTTATGGTTTCAGCTCGTTGAGGTCTTCAAATCATTCAACCCTGTGTTTTTTTATTTATTTTGAGGATTTCATGGTCATGAAAAGAACGATTAGGATCGACATTTTTATGGGACGATATATTTATCACAAAAATTCTGGCATAATCATTAATATGGTCACAAGTGACTTGAAAAAGCTGTAGTTAGCCATCATGGTAGAGAAGTCAAACAGAGCCTGGTTTAAAACATTTAGGGAGACACTTTCATCATTCTTTCTTTATGCAGGAAAACCTCATGATTTATGGTTATGTTTATTATGATTATTCCTCACTAAAAAGGGTGTTTTTATCTGTGACACGATCAGAAGATTTGTTTCTTAACTAAATGTTGCACATTTTGATGATTAGCGGGATAACTCCGTACTTATTTTGGCCAGGATAATGCTGACAGGACACTTTCATATGGTTCCCCCTGCCTACGTTGTCGTTGTGATGGACACAAACTGAATCAAGGCGATGCTTCCATCTGGCTTCAGAGCAGTTTACCAGACAAATAAGAAGGAAGATATAATCAAGTATCCACCAGCCTCACACGGCCCACCATGGCCCCGAAGCTTCCTGACATTATCCTCAGCCTAGAAACAATGTCTCAGAAAAATAGAAAAGCTGTGTTCCACCCAGTTTTACTCACTGCCACAGCCAGTAGCAGCAGCTCTTGAGTGATGTTCTCCTGGCTCGGACAAAATACTTTAAAGCCAGTGTGCAAATCCCCCCCCCCCCCCAACAAAAGCCAATTGTGGCAGCCAAAAATTCTTACAGATACCAGCTCAACAAAAGAGCTTTGGTTTCTTACTGCTGCCCCACTGAAAGTCACTGCTCCATGAGAGTGTTGGAGTAAAGGCGATGTCCTACTTCAGTGTCTTAACCTGGAGGAGTGGCTGGTAAACAAGCTACTTCATTAACAAGCCAAAAAAAGACATACAGTGACTGCAAAGCTAGAGTGGTGCAACATGCTGCAGTTAGACAGAAATACAAAAATGGATTTTAATGCTGGCAGTGTGGGGTTTTGGACAATAGAGCCCAATGTATTGCATTACAACGACAAACGCCACTGCTGCCCTCTCGCTCCTAAATCGTCAGGCCTGCAGAACAAAAAAAGCCTTTCAGAGGCTAACTCTGCAAAATTGATTATTGCTTTCTCTTTCAAGTGGTGCTGCCGCTTTGTGACTTGCACATGACTTGGCAGGAAAAGGACAGCTGGCTCTCCATTCTGGGCCCTATTCACATGACTGGTGTCCCACAAAAGGAGGCAGGCTGTAGGGCTGCAGGCTGGGCTACACTTCACTCACAGTGCTGGATGGTGGATTACAGCACAACTGGAGCATCTGAAGTTTTAAGCGAGAACAGTTAACAGTCTCTTGTGACTGAAATAAAAACAAGAAGAAATATGTTCAAACCAGGTGACAAAGTCTGGTTCTGAAAAGTGAAGTCAAGGCATTAGTGCCTTAAAGTTGCATTGTCTCTGCTGGCCATCAGGGGGCGACTCTTCTGGTTGTAAAAACAAATCTGATTGCAAGGAAGTCAATGAGAAAATGTCTTTACTTCTCAATTATAATCTCAGTAAACACTGAGCTACCATGCTATCAATTATCTAGTAAGAAGACTTTTACACTTTGCTGTAAAGTTGACCTTGAATTATGAAGCTAACTTTAATAGTTTCACACCAGAATCCAGATGGATCTAAATCCAGTAAGGATGCTGCTGATTTTTATACGTAGGCTAGCTGGTATATATTATGACTCCCCCATAAATGATTGCACATACACTTACATATTTATGCACATTTGTATGGTCTCTGAATGACAAGGAATTAGAATTAGAATGACTAGAATGTTTATTCAGTAAATTTCTTAATTGTTATTCATCAACCACATGATTAGACACCATTTGATGGAACAAATGCTCTAAAATTGTAAAACACAGAATTTAGACAGAAAACACGTAATTTGGGGAAAAAATGAAACGTAATCCTACAGTCCAACTACTTCCTTCAATGGTTGATACAATCCAAGATGTCGATGGACAAAATCCAAGATGGCAACAGACGAAATGCCAAACTCGAGTAGGGCTGGGCGATAAATCAATTTTATCGATTAACTCGAATGTGTAGTTTACGTTGACTTTGTTTAAATAATAATTGTTTTTTTCTCTTCAACATCCGCCAATGCTTCCCTCTGGGCTCCCGTAGTTCGGAATGGGCTGAGCCCTCCCCCCGCGCAGCGCGTTTGCCATTGGGCAACATGGCAGGGGGGAAGAACTTGTTCCAAAGAAAGGCACCCAAAGTCAGATTTGGACCAGACAACACCCCGCTGCAAAGTATATTTAAAGTCTGTTGCAACTAAAGGCAGCAGTAAGACAAATTTACTGCAGCCCCTCACACAGAGGCATCCTGCTGAGTGGGAGAAATGTTGCGCCCAGCAGAATGAAGAAGGCCTCTGCACCACAAGCACAGCCGCCAAAAAACAATCCACCATATTACAAACCTTTTCAAACTGCATCCCATATGAAAAGAATTCAGCCCACTGGAAAGACATTACAGATGCGGTTGCTATGCATATAGCAAAGGATATGGTGCCAAAATATACAGTGGAAAAGCCAAGGTTTATTAACATGATCAAAGTTTTTGACCCCAGGTATGTGCTACCAAGCCGAAAGTACCTCTCCAAAGTTGCCTTGCCTCAGCTACATAATAGCACATGACAACGGGTCGCAAAGGAGTTGGAAGAGGTGTCCTTTTCTTCTGCCACCACAGATTTATGGTCAAGTCGGACGATGCTGCCGTATATGACTCTTACTGTGCACTTTATTAACAATGACTGGACTCTGCGTCGGAGTGTCTGCCTCCAAACTGCGTACTTTCCCGGGGACCACACGTGGAATTATTGCCCAGGGGCTAAAAGATACACTGAGCTCATGGAACCTTGCCGAAGACGGACTTATTTGCCTGACTTCTGACAGCGGCTCCAACATGGTTAAAGCTCTGAAAGACAATGCATAGCCCAACCTCCAGTGCTTTGGAGACAGATTGCACAATGCTATCAGTAAGAGTCTAATGGCTATGCATCAAGTGATACATTTTAGTGGTATGTTCTAGTAAAATGTGTTGTGGTTATGTATTCTTCATTTACTACAGAGAATGGTGTGAAGGACCCACGGATCGATCGTGCTATTGGGGTTTGTAAAAAGGCTGTCGCTGCCTTTTCTCACAGCTGGGAAAAAAGAAGAGACATGAGTGCAGGCAGAGCTTGGTCTACTCATTCATCAGCTAATAATGGAGTCCCCGACCAGATGGTGTTCACGCTAAAGAATGATTGAGAGTTTTCTCGAACAGGAGAAGGCTCGAGTCCATGTCCTGGGTTCAGACAATAGAAGTCACCATCTTGGGCCCACTTGGCAAGATCTGGATGTGTTAGAGTCAGTAACTAAAGCTGTAAAACCACTCCAAGAATTTACTGATGCACTCTCCAGGGAGTCTTATGTCAGTGTTTCATACATTAAGCCAGTGCTCCATCTGTTCCAAACCAGTCTCCTACAGCCAGAGGAGGAAGACACAGAGCTCGCGAAAACAATAAAAGGAAAAATAATGCGGTATCTTGATGACAAACACCGCGACCCTGTAAAAGATGAACTCTTGGACATGTCCTCACTGGTTGACCCAAGGTTCTGCACCTACATTAACCCGGACAAGGTGGGACAAGTCAAAAAAAGAGCTGTTGCTGAGCTGATGTCTCTACCTGCTCCTGCCAACAACAGTACACCACAGCAGCCTGGCACAGCTGTACAGGGGTGCCAAGCACATGCACAGCCTCCACCCAGTAAAAGGATGACTTTAGCGGCCTTCTTCAAAAAGAATGCAGGGTCATCACCCAACCAGTCAGAGCCAGACACCAATCCTCTTGAGTGGTGGAAGCACCACCAACCGAATTTTCATAGGCTAAGTTGCCTGGCAAAAAATATCTCTCAAACCCAGCAACAAGTGCCCCCTCAGAGAGGGTTTTCAGTGTGTGTGTGTGTGTGTGTGTGTGTGTGTGTAAAGCCAGAGGTTTTGGACAGGCTTGTCTTCCTGGCTAATAATGTATATTAAAGAGGATGTTCAAACTAAAACAGCACAACAACAAAAAAGCACCTTATGCTCTCCTGCACTGATAATTAATGCTGTTGAATGTTTTGTTTGCACTTTATCAGAACTGCCTCCAATGTACTAATGTTCAACTTGTGTTAAAAGACATATTTTTTATGTCATGTTACATTTTATATTATGTTACATTTTCACTGTTTACAATGGCAGGGCCTGCCATATTGTTTTTTTGGCTAGCTGTTCCTGATTTTAGCCACAAAAAGGGAAATCAAAATAAAAGAAAGTACTACAAATTCCTTTGTCATCTGCATATTAATTGGAGGGGCGCTAATTAAATCGTAAATTGGATTTTCTTTTGTGAAGAAATCCGAGACTTTTTTTTTTGCAATATCGCCCAGCCCTAAACTCGAGGCTTCAAAGTCGTAATCCACAAACCAATAGGTGATGTCTCCATTACGACACACTTCTTCTATACAGTCTACGGTTCAAACCCTGCGAATATTAAAGGAACGGCTGCAGAAAATGACCAACATCCATTAAGTGGCTTCAGCTTTCAAAAGTGGCAGAATGCGATATGGATCCGTCTTCATAACCTCCCTCTAGAAATGAACTTTTATTCTTCCTCTCACTATTACTGTTTACTAGGATGACAAAGCATAGCCTTGGGCCTTTGGTGAACCACACTATATTAACATTTCAGGTCGAGCCAGCTCTTCATACTCACACCCACTCATTACTGTCATGCAGGAAGCTCAATGATCATTACAGGTGATGTGATATTTTACTGCTTCCCTGTCAAAAAGCGTGTGCTAACAAACCCTTTGTGATTTGTTGGCACTCTGCCGTGATGTAGCGCTTTATTGAGTATCTCCCTGAAAAGACTTAGTGAGGGGTAAAGAGGGGTAAATCTTTTACTGCCTTTCTGTAGCTTCAGCCGGCTTCACAGTCCACTAAGTCCCAGTTCACAAATCAAGCCCAAGTCAACGGCAGGTTTGGAGTGAGCCAAACAAGGGAGCAGTGTTTACACGCTGTCACATAAAATAGCACAGCCTTCACACTCGCCTGTATAGGCTGGCGACTAATCAGACCCACAAGCAAGAAAAAAAAGAACACAAAAAAAAAAATCAAATGTGTTACTAGAACAAGAAGGCATCAGCTCATCCGCTTGTTGCACACATTTGATATCTGTATTCCTGCGTTCGCTTTTTCATTCCCAAAATAATTGCAGTTCTTGTTGTTGAGCAGCATGTTGCTGCTTAGCCATGGGAGGCGGGAAATGAGTTGGAAGCCAGTCCTTTTAATTATCCTTCAAATGCTTCCTGCGCTCAGCAGATGTTGGGCTGCGGGGCAGGCAGCCGAGCAGCAGGGCTCCCTCAGACTGCACTCAGATCAGGGCTCGGCCGCTGACTCTCCTGCTCCTCGGGCTGGGGGGTGTACTGTATTTTAAAGTAGAATGCTGTGCATCTACATAATGTATTTCCACATTACCATTATAAACATTGATTTATTGCATGGTAAATGTTTTGTGTGTGTCATCCATTAAATTACAAATTGCAGCAGAGTTGAACAACAATTACACTATCTAGGGATCAACAATACTGATACAATACCGATACTGGGCTCAAGTACTCATGTTTGTAACTACTCTACGGCACCGAGGCTTGGCCCGTATTCAGTGACCGTCGGATATCCGATTAGCTCGTGGCTTCAAAACAACAATGAAAGGTTAACTTTTGCCCGTCATATTTACACGGCTCTTCGACTACAAGTAAGTTGCTGTGCATCATTAACATGTTGATGATATAACAGCGTCCTCGTACGAGCAACTACCGGCTTTTTTAACTTCTTCACATCAACGTTCTCAGCTTGTTAAATGCTGGCGCGTCGCCTAGAAACAAGTCTTCAAAACATCGAACTAAGTAAACAAATAAAAAGGTACAATGGGCATATCCCTCCCACCTCGAATGAAATTTGATCTCTGTTCGCTCGGCCGTCTCAGACACTCACGGCGACTCTGTTAGTCCATTTCTAAATAAACAATATTATGTTAATCACTTGGATTTAATGCCGTGATGCTGTCGGCACAGGTCGCTGGGGTTTTTAATTTCCTAGAACTTGTCATAAGGACAAATGCTGACTAAATCAAACCGGTTGAGCCCCATACTCCGAACCGGACTGGTGAAACCGGAAAACGGCCCAACCCTACAGCACCGGATACCACTAAGACAATAGTGTTAAATTCATCATTTATCATCTGAAGACCCTTGAGGAGACTCAAGCTAGCTTCCTGTCTTCTTGTCAGCAAGCTGATATTTAAAGTGAAGGGTGTTCACCCTGAAGTTAACAACAACTTAAGGTGGAATGACCTTTTAAGGTGGACTAGCACAATTAATATTATTATTATCCTTTAAGTGACGAGCTTCTACGTCTTACTAGCTTTTGTCTTTTTGATGTTATTTTTAATTGTTAAGGGACGTTCACACCAAATGCAACATTCGCGCGAGTTTGGTCGCAGGATCAGTTGTGTTGGTAAAAAGTCAGAAGTCAGTTTCTTAAGTCTGTCCTCAAGACGATATCCAAATAATTTAAAATAACAAGAAACACGGTAGCTAGGCTATGTTAACACTGTAGCTTCTCCATAAACACTGAACATGACGTTGCTTCGGCATAAATACGGCAGCGACCTTGTTTGTACCACAGACAGTCTCTGGTTTGTACTCGTAGACTGGTTCGGTCTCTGTATGAAACATAAGATACTATCAAAGAGGTGATTAGCTGATTAACTGGCAAGCGACAACACGAGGAGAATCTCCAGGCTGACATCCTGGCTGTACATCAGAGTAAAAAACAAAGTTGCCCTATTCTTATATTATGTCGGTCAAACATGCTGCAGAAATCTTGTCACGCAAATTTGCGACTGTGCATTGACTTTACATATAATTTGGACGCCTTCAGTGTGAACGCCCCTTTAATTTTGGTTTATTTTCAGTTGGTTCATTTGCATTTATGTTCATTTTCAGTTGGCTTTATTTGCATCTTGGTTTTGATTTATAGTTTGTTTTCCAATTTTGTTTGTCTGTTTCGTGTTGTTTGTGGTTTTAAATGAATAGAATGTTCAAATTGAAGAGAATATATTTTTCATAATAAAAGATAAAAAATTAAAAAAATGGATAGCACCATTAAAGGTTTCATTCTTAACATCCTACTGCAGACTTGTTGCATTTGTACATTCAACACAAAGTTTAAACAAATAACATCATGTCGTGTTTTTATTCGTTACATTCAATACTTATATATGGGTACTATTTATTTGATGACTAATTTGCATTTTTTATTTTGCTTTTTACAGTAATGAATTTCTTATTTCAGATTCCAAGAAAGAAAAACATTCCTGTCCTCTTGTTTTGTCCTTTTGGTGTTCTCTAGCTGCTCATCTCCTCTCACCTCTCCTTGTTTGGCTCTGTTCACACTCTGAGTCACCTCTGGCCTTCAGCACACATCTACCGCCTCATCGCTAATCAGCTCCTTGTGTCTTATAATAGTGGCATCCGCTGCAGAGATGTCGAAAGGGGGAAAGGTGAGTGGAGGGAAGGAATTAAAATGGTAGAGTGGATGTCTCCAGGGTGAACTGTATCATTTAATACATTACGAGTAATAAATGTACATCAGAACCGGAGTCCAACTACAACTAGAGTCAAACACATAGTTGCAATGCATCTATGTGTTCCCATTTAAGGAGCCTCTAGGATCCAGCATGGCAAACTGACTGACATATGCCATGTGAACCACCAAGCTCCTAAATGCACCCACTCAATTGTGCTGCGTCGTTTGGACCTTAACTGCAACAACAGGATCCAAAAAGGCTCGTAATGATCTTCCAACGCAGCCAACTTCTCATACTCCTTCTAAAAGCGGACTTTGACATTCATTCAAGTTGTAGGAAATGAGGCTTGTGTTGTGTTGGCGGAGCGCTGAAGTATCCCACGGGGCTGCATCCAAACATTAGCAACTTAGCAGCGCCTGCAAGGTGCACCCATCTGAAACGGGTCGGCATCCCTGCGGGCTATTCATACTGGCGCTGGCAAAGGAAGCGGTACTGACATCCACACCTGAGCTTGTGTGCTCTGCGTGCTTTGGCAAAACAGAATGCGGGCATTTGAGAAAGCTGATCGGCTGCCAGTTATGAAGTTCATCGGTTAAGTGTCTGTCATTGTGGAGATCAAAAATGCTGAGTATTTACCACAGGCTGCATCTAGCACGCTGCTCACCAACCCTGAGTCCGTCCTCACTACATCACATTAGCATGCGCCTCTTGCTCTTTCAGTACAAATGAGTTTTGGCTGAAGGTCAATTCTAACATTGTCCTGATGTGTTCAAATGTAAAATGTCGTTCTTGGTGAAAAACTTGATTCAATACAGTTGTTTTCACAGAAACACAGCAGCTAGGCTAATGTGTGCAGTGGAAAATGTCATAGGCTTAATGGTAGAATAGAATAGAATAGAATAGCTAATAACCAAAAAAACAATCAATTCTGCACAAATATTGAAGAATGCAAACATTCTTGCACTAACTGTAAAGTTGTACATATTATTATATAACGGTTTATATATGTCTGCATATTTATATAGTCTTTTTTTCCCTTTAGGCTCATTTTTACATAATGTTATTCATATTCTTGACTACATTACTTTGCTTTCTTGATTATAGTTTATTCTTCGTAAATATGCAATGTGCTTCATGCAAATAACGCTATAGATGACTGTAACAAGGCCAAAGGACAACAGTGACACATTTGGACTGACTCAAGTCTAAGTTGAAATCATTTTCCGGGATGATGGTGAACCATAAGCTTTTAAACCATACGGGGACATCCTCAAATGTATAGTTTCTCCTGTTCTTCTGATGACACAATCAGACCGTGAGTTTTGTGTTCTAACACCAGGATTTATAATGTGAAACATGACGCTGTTCAGCATGTAGCCTCATTTATATTTCATCATCGCCACATGTCGTTTATTTATCTGTTTGAGGACTGTCACATAATGGCCCGCTCATAATTAGATCACGCCAACGGCCGAAGGCAACGACTGCACTTACTTCTGTCCCGTTTTATTAATAGACGGAGAACTGAGCAGAATGTGGGTTAATATCTCCTGAATAATGAAGTCATGTTAGGATAAGAATGCTTCTGTATTGTGTGTGCAGAGAGAGAGAGAGAGAGAGAGAGTGTTTGCAGCAGAAGGTTTCAGTCGTGACAGATCAGTTTAATCTATCTTTCAAATCGGTCGAGTTCCTTCTTACTTTCTGAGTGAAGGAGCATCAGATAAGGCGAACTGATTGATTCAGCCTCCCTGAAAGGCTGCTTTGACGGAGCCGCTGCAGGCTGCCGATGACAAATTGAGACACGTGTTCCATCCGCCCTGCTGTGAATACATGACACAGGCGTCGCTAATGATCTGACGACGTCTCGAAAGCCACCGGGCTTAGATTCATCTGAGAACAAACATGAGCCCGAGAGCAGCGACTTCAAATGGAGTCAGGCAGCTCTGCCAGAGAGAGAGAGAGAGAGAGAGAGAGAGACTGTGCTGCTCCATAAACAGGTGGTGCTGTAAAATAATTATGCCATTATTATTTTTCGTGTCAAAACTAACACCACCTCCGTCGCTTTGAAAATTGAGACATGCTTGCCTCATGTCTGACGCTGCGTTCACGTGAAACCGCACCTCGCCCTCATTTGTGCTTATTCCCGTCACTCGCTGGAGGAGGCGGGGCTTACCTCCATGTAGAGACTGACAACGTGTCATCAATCATGGCTGAAATAACCACTATTGCAGCTTTGTTCATGTTGTGAAGTCCCGGATACCTTCATAACATCACCCAGGTGAGGTTTTCCACAGTTAAACCCAAAATAAGCTATTTTGTTGTAATTTCATTGCAATAAACGGATATAAACTATGCTGAAACATAAATCATACAAAATGATATTGATTTGTAAAATGTCAGAAGTCATGCTTTGTTAGGTCTGTTACAGACTGGTTCATACGCAACAACAACATTTCTCGTGTGAGTTGAAATATTTCAACCTGTGCAATTCCTTATGCAAATTCGATGTTTTCACCTCAATCATCATTGGCGCCTTCCAGCAAGAGTTTGCATCTTGTTGTGTCATTGCATTGACTTTGTAAGCAACAGCAACACGTTAATAATGTGCTTTCTGTTTGGTGAGAACACACCTTTACTGTTTCCAGAGGTTGACACAGACTGGAAAAGGCGGCCCTTTTATTCGACACCTGCTTTGTTGAGGAGTGTGTGTGTGTGGGTGTGTGTGTGTGTGTGTGTGTGTGCCGAGTCAGTCAGCCAAGCAGCAGTAGCTCCCTGGAGCAGCAGAGTTAGGCAGCAGTATGTAGGTAAATCAGTCTATTACTAACACCCCGCCTGCCCGGAGCAAAGGCTCCTGGGACTCTGCTGACAACACACACACACACACACACACACACACACACACACACACACACACACACACAGCCTGCTGGAGCATTCATCCATAGCTGAATAAACATACACACACGCAACAGAGTGGCACAGTCAATGAGCTTTTACACACGATGTGATTGTAAATATACAGGCGGCTGCAGACAAAGGCGTACGCAACTACACGGACTGTCACAGAATAAAGTAGGGCCGCTGAATGCCGGGATACTGGCTGCGAGTCCCCGTCACCCCTCCTGAACCCATTTTACTCGCTGACCTTTTGCATCTAACATATGCTATACAGCGTCCGATATAACACGCCCGTATTTCAAACGTGAAGCTTTACACCGAGAGGGGTTTTGATAAGAATATGAAAGATGTCCTTGCATGTTCTGCCCCGTCTTCACCAGAGCCAAACAATCCAAGAGTGTAAAGACAAGAGGATGCGAATGGGTAACACGCAAGCCAGCAAACCAAGCAGATCCCTTCACAACACGCAGTATAATGACTGCAGCGGGAGTCCACTGGTCCGGCTGCTGCTCTCGCAGAGAGAGAGACGACACAATGCTAAGACAGCACTCCTGCTAGCTGCTGACAGCGTGGAGTCCAAAGCAAAGTGCACACACAAAGTTGTAATTACATTGAGTGGGGGAGCAATTAGATGGATCAGGGCTAGCCCATTTAAATCACACTTTGGACCATTCATTACGCCGGGAGCCATAAACAGAGGCTCCGTCGGATGTCCTGGAAACCGCCACCGAGGCTCCTGGACCTGCACAGTCATCAGATCTGCCTCTGACCCCCTTCTTTCTCTGGCGCCTGTAATCAAATGAGGCACTGTGTAACCAGAGAAGGAGCCAGAAGTTACAGGCATAAAATATATTACCATAAGCATAATGGGAATCCATACTGGAACAATGATTGTGTTAAGCTGCGTTTTTTCTCCTGTCAGCTCCAACAGGCAGAACACTAGGAGCTCTGCTCCAACACCTACTGCGTTTACTTCCAAAATACAGCTTTTCATTAAGGAACATATGAATGGATGAAAAGGACACATATCGTTTGCTCCACTGAGGGAATTTCTATTTTACAGAACCCAGGCAGCGAGTGCGGCTTCCAAATTTCTCCCCTCAGCCTAATGCTGAATGACAGATAGGGAAAGCGAAGGAACCCTGAAGAGTCAATTTGGAGCTGGAGTGGCATTTCAAACCCAGCCACTGAAAATGAGAGGGGTGGGGGGGTTTCAATCAGACACCGAGCTCGGCTCTGGGAGCTCTTTCCTCAGAAAAGCAAATCTGCTTTCCCTGAGATTTTGTTCCGAGGCTGAAAGTGACGATACGCCAAACAGAGGCGCCGCTGGACGAGGCGGCCGCGATGTGTCCTGTGATTGGTGACGATGATTGAATCTGAATACCATGCGTGTGTGTGTGTGTGTGTGTATGTGCACATGTGTAAATGCACATTTATTCATTCACTCCCCCGTGCATGAAGATTCTTGTGTTTGTGTATTCATAGGTCTTTGAACACAAACACATTATTTGATAGGGACTTGTGTGCTCTGAATCTGCATCTATCGTAGCAGCCGTCTACATCCCCAGCATTTATTTGATCAATGAAACAGTCCATCATCTAACTACGTTGTTTCATTTTAAAGATGCTCGTCTGGTTATAACTCCTCCAATGTGAGGATTTGCTGCTTTTCTCTGTTTTGCATCGCTGTAGGAGGCGTGGGATGTCAGGATTATCCAAATAATCATCAAAATATACTTTAAATGCAAAAACATACAGGAAACACTGAATGTTGCATTTTGTGAACTTTGTGTATTTTTCAGTGAAGCATAATTACAGCATAATTATTGTAAGAAACAAATGTGAGTCTTTGCTCCATGATGATTCCTGGATTTTTAAAATCACTTCTCTACCACAAAGTGAGCCAGGCAGCGTTTTCACATCACTCCTGACGATCCAATCCTCCTGAATGCGATCTGCGATACACTGTTGTACATGGTCACATCAATGTAGGTTTGGACTGGTGTTTGCATAAAACCAGGAACGTGAAGACCTCGGACACGGGGGGATAATGCACAATGTTGTTTTCTTTACAGAGATTAGTGTTGGGCCCAAAGCAAATGTGATAATCACATCCTAATATTGGGTATCTGCAATCATCCTTCTATTTACCTTATTGATGATTAAATATGTATCTGACATATTAAAATGTCTGTAATATACAGAATTTGGCTACTTGATCCGAAAATTTAGTTCAGGTCCTGGTTCAAAAACATGAACATGACATGATGCGCTAGCTGTTGGGTTTCTACTACAGGAAGTCCATTGTTGTTGTTACAGATCACTGTCATTTAGCTGGCGAGGGAGACGGAGAAGCTGCTAACTCACTGAACGTTTTGTGCTCTGCGCTAGTAAGGAAGAGACAGATATATACATCGGATTTGTTAGCGTCTCTGTCTGAACTCAGTCGGTCACCAGTGATGCACCAATCATGTTTCACATTCACCCGGATAGGCAGAAGAAGAGAGCAGTAAAGGTGAACAAATCAGGAATTGGCTATATTTCATCTCTCGGCTCCAATACAAATCCTCAGGGTCAGCCTTGAACATCTTACGTTTTATAGGACAGTGATTTCTCAATTAATCGCAAACGAATCGATGACAGAGATAATTGTTAGTTGGAGTCCTGCACAAACAATGTGATGATTGATGACGGCATGCATGTGTGTCTGAATGTGCAGCTTCTTCTCAGGATACAGGATATCTTCCCTGCCCAGAGCAATAACTCAGAACGACACATCATCTCCGTCTAACAGAGAGATCATGTCGGGGTTTTCTGCTTCTTCTAGAACCAGGTCATGGTGAATCGTTTTCCTACCATTACAATAGCAAATTTATATTTCATTCAAAACAAAAACAGCAGCAAATTCCTCAACATTTGACTCATGTCTATTGTATATAGTATGTTATTCTGTGTTTATATTTTAGGGGCAAAGGGCACCTCCGGTTTTGAAAAGTGAAGCCAACCTTGAAGTGCCTTAAACTTGTCTCCCTACGGCCCGCTGGTGGCGGAGTGGTTAGAGCACAGGAACGTACATACGCAGGCGACCCCGGTTCGAAACCCGGCCGGAGGTCCTTTACTGCATGTCACACCCCCTCTCTCTCCTATGTTTCTGATCTGTCCACTCGGGCTGTAACGATACACCAAACTCACGATTCGGTTTGTATCCCGATTTTTGACCCACGGTTCGATACAAACCTCGATTTTTTTGTTAGTGGGGGGGTGTGATAAGAAGAGAGAATTTTTTTTTTTTAAATTAAACATTTTATTTATGTAACATTTCAATAATTTGGAACACTAGAAGAATAGAACAGTTGAAAACCTTTCTAAAGATTAAGAACAATATTATCGTCTCAAGTTAGGGGTGGGCGATATATCGAGTATACTCGATGTATCGCGGCTTGTTCTACATGAGATGTAGTAAATTTTATAATGTTTCACCTCGTTGCAAACCAACGACACATTTCTGTTTAGTTTACCAAGCTAGTGATTACGTTCGTAATAGCAGCAACTAGTGGCTTTGCTTCCTCGGGTAATGGAAGCTGACCGGCTAGCTAGCCGGCTAGCGGGATATTGCTAACAACAACGTTAGCATGCCACTTTCTGACTGCCGTTGGCTCACTAAACGTTACCAACGTAACATAACATCTGTGTTCCCAGCGTCGTGGACACGTTTGTGATTAAACCGCTGTTCTCTGGTTTGTGTTTGTAGAGCTGTCGGACATCGGCGATATTGAACGGTCCAACCTGCAGATGACTAAACATCAAACACTGCGATCTATTGATCACACACTGTTCTACACTTTAAAAAATGTTGTGATTTTAGTATTTTGTGTATTTTATTGTTATTGTATTATTTGTATTATTATAGAAATAGGCTACAGTATGTAGGCCTACATCATGTGGCATTATTTATTTTCATTTACTAGCTGCTAAAAGCTTATGTGCATTTTGCAATTGCCTTGAATAAAAACTGTTTTGTTAAATTTAACTTCGTTGTGATTTACCCCTTTTGCACACAAGTTTAAAATTGTTCTAATAGAAACCATTAATGAATACAGTATAAATAAGAATGGTTTAATGCAGACATATGTTGCAGGGACTAGCCTACTAGAATCATCATACTGGCGTGACTATGCATCAAAGGGTTAAATTAAGCATTTTTAAGTGCTTTAGAGGAAATGTCAAAATATCGAGATATATATCGTGTATCGCGATATAGCAAAAAAATATTGCGATATCATTTAGAGGCCATATCGCCCACCCCTATCTCAAGTATGGTTATAAATATAAAATATAACATACAAATAAAATACTATAAAAATAGAACATTTTAAAATCTGTATAAACTGGACAGATTTGAACACTTAAGATTAAGAACAGTATTATGGTCTCAAGTAAGGTCTCAATAACATGCGCAAAAAAACTTGAACCCATCATTTTCCACCACCGAAAAGGGGCACATGTCCAGAGCCATGAATGTTGCAATTGCCTGTGTAATCTTTTGAGCCCTGATTGACAGGCGCTCTCCTTCAAACAATCACTTTCTCTTCACGTTCAGAAACTTTCTCTTATTTTACGAAAATAGTTCACCGAAAGGTGTTTCTGAAAACATTTTAAGCGAGAAATAGGCTATGCAGCTTCTGAATCTGTCTTTATTAGCGTTCCCGAGGCGGCGAGTCGAGCCCGGCGCCTCTGATTAGCATAAAGTAGATTCAGCATCAACTTTATGCAAATGAGGAGCGGCCAACTCGCGCGCAGTCTCTCGACATTCGCTGCAACGCTGAGTGTCGCGATTTCAGTTTCGATACGTGTGTCGTTACAGCCCTACTGTCCACTGCTAATAAAAGGTGTCTATGCCAAAAAAAAAAAAAAAACTAATATGAGGTAATATGTGACTCTCTACTGGCCATCAAGGGGTAGCAAAAAGGAGTCTGATGGAAGTCTATGAGGCAATCACCCACCAACTAGTGATGTCACAATGACTATCTCCATGTCATATACAGTCTATGATACATATAAATATACAGTCTATTATACATATAAATATACAGTCTATGATACATATACATATACAGCCTATGATACATATAAATATACAGTCTATGATACATATAAATATAGAGTCTATGATACATATAAATATACAGTCTATGATACATATAAATATAGAGTCTATGATACATATAAATATACAGTCTATGATACATATACAGTCTATGATACATATACATATACAGCCTATGATACATATACATATACAGCCTATGATAGATGGATATCTCGTGTGATATGTAGATTTGTTGCATATTTACTTTGGATAACCGGCTGCTGGAACAAAATCATTCCCCTAGTTTGGGATTAATAACCTTGTGTGCTTAAGCATCAGAAGGAATAACTGTAACTCAACCCTTCACACGGACGTTCACCCCGAGCAGCCTGGGTAGCATGGGAAATCTCCCAGCATCCCCTTCCCCGAGCTGCTCGGTTACAGCGCAGCAGTGAGTCCCCTGGGCCGCGGCGGCGGCTGCTGCTGCAGCGAGCGGTGGACTGTAACACTCGGATCCCAGCGGAGCGTGTGCACCCCATGGCCCTGGTAAACACAAACACTTACAGACATGTTCATGCATGTATGGACCAAAAGCCAACGCGTAAGCATGAGCACACACACTACGCCCTCACTGCTGCAAACACAAAGTAGAGCTGCGCCTGTGTGTGTGTTTTGTTTGTGTGTGTGTGTGTCAACCTACGCCATTGAAAATTCCCACAGCAGCCCACACTGCGTGTGCACACACGTACGCACACACACACTACAAGTTTCTAAACCGAAACACATGTGGAGGGTAATGCGATTACATGGCTCTTTGACAAGAAAACACTTCCTCGCTCAGCTAAAATGCCAGCAGTGACGCAGGAAGAGACAGAGACAAAACGGCCCCAAACAACATCAGAGAGAAGAGAAACACAGCAGCAAGGTCAGACAAGTATTTGTCACCTAGATTAAAGAAGTCAAGCTGGGGAGCGAGGGGGGGTTTGCGGCGCTGCTGCTGGTTGAGAAAATATTCCAGACATTTTATGGCCACCGCTGCCATCCAAACTCATTCTGTCAGCCTCTGAGTCACATTATTTATAAGGCAGGGAGACAAACAATTGACCTTGCCTTTTTCCTCCATAGCATCAGCTGACTGTGACACTGACAAGGGCGCTCGGGGGGAGAATGCAAGATGGGTAAGAGTGCATGGGAGAGAAGGGGGAGGGAACGCGTGGCAAAAGGGGAGAGCCAGAGAGAAATTAAGGACAGAGATGGCTAATCAAACATCTTTCCACCAGAGTCCGGGGGAAAGTGGAGGCTCCTTTCAGCAGGTACAATACGGCTGGCTCCGTCCTGGACAGGGTTTCATCTAATACTTTAACCCTGGACACCATTATTCTGCATCACTCTTTCATCTTCTTTTTGGAAGACAACCTGCAGACTAAGAACTGACAACAAAGCTGGGAAAAGTGGGTCAGACCTACAGTGATCAATTATTACATCGTCTGCTTTCATCGTACATGATGTGGAATGTACAGTAGAAAATATGTGCTGGCTGACTCATCACAACCTACCAGCACATTACAGTATTATTGTTTCCCCCCCCAACCCCCCATTCATTATGGAGGAGAGATGACGCCCCCATTTCGATGCATTGTCATGTAAACATGGAATTAAGTCTTGTTAATATAAACAAACAAATGATATGAATGATATAGAATCTAAATGTACACTCATGAGCAGCCATAATAAGCACCACAGTGTGCCAGTCAAATGACAACAATTCAATCACAGTTTACTGAAATAAGATAAGTAGTGATAATAATAAGATGAAAGAGGAAAAGAAAACAACATTCTAACCTCCATCTGAACACAATGATACATGATGTTGAACCCAACAACAGACCATATTGAACCCAACACTTTTCCGAGTGCTGTCATTCAATCAAACAGAGACAAGTTAGTCACCAGTCCATCCAAGAAAACCACAAACCCACATGGGCCTGGAAACTTACCCCCAGCCTTCTACATAGCCACGCTGGCTCCCAACAGTGCTTCAGAGCGTGGGAAACCAAAGCAACAATAACCACAACAATAACATTTAAGCTGCCCGCACCCACAAAAGAGGTGAAATAATGGGATGATGCAACTATAAGAAGACATGTCAATGAAAAAGGACACTAAAGCCACAACTGAGCAGAGAGTTGAAATGACACGGAACCACCACGGCACTTCTGGCCGGACTGACAGACTCAACATGAGCTGCTTTCTGTCTCATTAAATGCACAAATCAAACTCACTGACATCTCTGCAGAACACAACTTTATACATCCATTAATATGGAGATCCCAAAGTATTCAAATAGACCAAATATGAATTTGTAGTATTATGATTGTGTTAAAAAAATATGCAAAAGCATGTTGATTATTCAAAGTGACAGAATGCTGCAGCAATAGAAACCCTGGAAGATACAAACACAAATCTGCATTATTCCTGTGATGTGGCATTGAGATCGCCCTCCTGATATGTTGTTGAATCAGGAATGGAGGAAGTCAATGTATTGTCTCCTCCGTCTGTGGTTCCCTAGAAGTCTATCTAGAACCTCATATTAGTCCAGAGACCAGACCAGACTATGTGGAAATACCAGAGACTGTCTGTGGTCCCCCAGAGGTCGATCTAGAACCTCATATTAGTCCAGAGACCAGACCAGACTATGTGGAGGAACCAGAGACTGTCTGTGGTCCCCCAGAGATCTATCTAGAACCTCATATTAGTCCAGAGACCAGACCAGAATATGTTGAGAAACCAGAGACCCTCTGTGGTACAAAGGCTGCTGGCACATTTATGTCTAGATGACCTTATTTGGAGTGTTGATGGAGCAGCTACAATGTTAGCATATCCTAGCACCCATCAACCAGACTCCATTCAGAAAACAAGCATTTAAAAGTAGTTAGCTTGTGGTCTTGCAGACAGACCTAACAAGCTTTCATTAATAGCAAGAACAAGTCAATGCAGAAAATATATGATGCCATAAAGACAGCGTGGAATAATAACTACTTATTAGGACTGATGAATCTTTTAATCACCAAATCATTTCAATACCAGGAAGTCTGTATCTTTGGTTTCTAGAAAATCATCAGATGAGATCCTCCATTCTACGTGACTAACCTGCGTATGAGCAAATTAAAATGAAGTTTCTATAATTACACCACAATAAGCCGGTCCTGTTATATTCCCACACCGTGTCCCCCACAGATGCTGACTGTGACTGTTTTAAAGCAACACATTCCAGCTCCTGGATTCATGCGTTGAGGTCTAGTGTACCTGTTACATCTCTGCTGTGTGTTAATGACTGGTTGCTGTAAAGCAAATTGCCCTCCAGGGATAATAAACATTTACACAGGGCTGTTCTGCACTATCAGAGCTGCTCTTCATCTCCCACATTTCTGAGTAGGCAATCACGGTAAGAGCCTAAAGCAATATGACCCTTTTAACGCATCCCATCCAGCCGCAACCAGCCCACAAATGTTGGTTTCACTACTTTTCTCCAGGCTTTGAGAGAACATTGTTGTTTGTTCTTGTCCTGATGTTGTCCGAGACACGTTAGTGCCGTGTTAATCTCAACATGGATGATTTGTTAAATGGTTACTCATATCTTCAGTGCACCATATTCATCTTGTTCTCATCTGTATCCTGTTCTCCGCCGCTGTGACGACCCAATCCCCCCCACCCCCGGGTCGTTAAAGTTTCATCTGATCTAATGGACTTTTATTTTTATCATTTCCTTCTCTGCGAATCACTTTGCACAGTTTTGAAAAGCGCTCCACAAATTGTTATTGTTATGAATATTAGGGCTCAACTGAAATGGAATCCAGCATGTCTGCACATGCGGTAATGTTGCTGGATTGAAGCTGACACAGTTCATCATCTCTTAATGAGACAATTTACACGGCAAGTATGACAAGCATATCGTCTCTTCTACAGAAGATGTTCTGAGCAATACGGTGTTTCTAATTGGGAATTTTGATTGTATTATGATAACATACAATGGCAATCAGATTAAGGGTTTCTCATTAAAAAAAAGTAGAGTAACCTGCCCCAATGCAGGCTATGTATATCAACTCGTATAAAAGCACTGCCTACTGACTAACTGTATAATATTACACAAATATGAAAAGGGTGAAGTCATAAACCAGATTAAAAGAAAGAAACACAGTTTAACTGCCAAATGCAAAAAGGCCAGCTGGCAAAAAGATCTGTGTGAATGTGTAAATGAACAACCCATCTAGAGCACAATATGACTATAAATAGCCACGTGTGTATCATAATAAACCAATGTGTAGCTAAGATGCAGTATTTTGTGTATGCACGACAATATATCTGCCTTATTCTTTTAGCTGCAACCCTGGCAGTGTGAAATGGAGCAAATAAAAGACAAATGGGCTATAATAATTATAAGCAGACTTCCATAGCTATTTTTAAATAGGTAGAAGTTTCAGTCATAAACTGTATCAGTTTATGAAGATAGATGTCATAATTTCAATCCATGTCATCTTTCAAAAACATTTCACTGAGTTAAAAAAAGAAGACCTGTTAGGTCACCTGCATGCAGCACACGCCTGCAGGCTGTTATGAGAGGGTCCGTGAAAATAAAGTTCTGGGAGTGATTATCGATGACATGTTAAGTTGGAAGCCACACATAGCACAATTAAAAAGGAAGCTGGCTAGGAGTGTGTCTATACTTTGGAAAGTACAAAAAGTCCTAAATCAAAAGGCACTTCATCTGTTATACTGCACACTAGTCTCTCCGCACCTGCAATACTGTGCAGAGGTGTGGGGACACACATATAAAGGCTCCACACAGCCCTTGTTAATTCTCCAAAAAAGAGCCTTGAGAATCTTACACTATGCCAACTACAGGGCACACACCAACCACTTATTTATCGAATCAAAAATACTCAAACTATATGATTTAATAAACTATCGCACAGCACAAATGATGTACAAAGCTTATAACAGAACTCTCCCTCAAAACCTACAAAATCTCTTCATACACAGAGAGAGACACAATCTTAGAGGGAACATGATTTTCAGGCAAAGGAAGGTACGAACTACGTTAAAATCTTTTTCCTTATCGGTCACAGGGGTTAGACAATGGAATGTGTTAGAAGAAGAAGTCAAAAAAACATCAACACTAAGTGGCTTTAAGAAGAAGTATGTATATTCAACCGTTGACCGGTATAGATTACTGCATGAGAGTTGATAAGTGTCTGAGACACGAATCAGTAGACTTGTGTTGTGACGGGATGGGAGCATAACAAATAACAAATGTAATCTGTATGCACTGGACTTCAGCTCTCTGTACCACCTACTGCTGTAACATGTTATGTCAAATGTCACTAGGAAAAGGAAAAGTTATGTCAAATGAAAGATGCAATGAAAAGAAAAGATTCGGATTCTGATTCTATCCTGTGTGTAATGGGGGCGGGACTGGATAAGCCTTGGCTTCTCCCGCTTTCCCTTTCGGCCATGTGTATTTTTTGTTACTATGTGAATATGATGTGTGATGATGATTTAACTGACATGCCCGAAATAAACAAATAAATAAATAAATGAGGGTGCAGCAGTCTGACATCACCACAAATTACATTTATGCAACCACAATAACACACAAGGAGTAAATATTCAGAAACAAATATTCACCTTTGTTCATCTATGTGAGCCATGTGTTATACTTTTCAAAATATATCTCTCTGCTGACAACGGACATTGTCCATGTTTGCGATGGCTCATATGCTCCAAATGACCCTGCGGTTGACTTACAGAGTATCTATCCGCCGCTTAGTGGGATCACAGTTGTTAGTATTGGTTAAGCCAGATAACCTACAGATACCCTGGGTCTGTTGTACTGCAGGCCTCTGCAGCATAAATCCATTGTCCCTTTTCACCCTAATACCATTACATTTTGATGAAATTTGATTTGAGACTGCCTTTGGCCCGAAATGGTTTGGCGACATACATAAGCGGTATGTTTTACCATTACACAGTTCATGGTTCTTGTAGCTTCATGTCTTATTTTGTGGGACAACCAAACCCAGATGACAAATAACAAACACTATAATTACTCAGTCTTGAGCCTTGAGGGCTCCTAGCTATTACTATGATGCTTCTCATTATTGTTTTCATTGTTACTGGCTCTACATCCGCATATTACAATGGCTCACCTTATCTCTTCTGCTGGTATTTTTATATGGGTGTAATCCACTGTTATGGCCCTACAAGTCTGGGCTGTTGCCAGTGTTCCCTGCCTGGCCTGCATACCAATTAGAGGCCTGATTAACAGCAATGCAAGGACTTCTTTCCGAAGGCAGGTGGGGGATGGTTGTTTCTCTGAAGCTGAGGGTGACCTGACAGAGGCAGCCCATCATATACACAAATGCACAAGACACAACCAAACCTCAGGTTACAGCTATTTGCTGTTTGCCCTCCTCAGCCATTTCACAGTGACGTGAGCTACCAGCGGACCGGCCACTGTAACTGAGTCCATGTAGTTGGATTTGTACAGTGAGTACAGCTCAGTGAACTCTGCATATTGATCATTGTTAGCTTATTAATGTCAGATAACCTGTCTTCTGTTGGACAGTCAGTCACATAATCCGAAAAGGCGTCCAGATGATCCACATTTCTTTGTGATTGTGGTGCTCACATGTAACAGCGCTACTAACTGTGACTTCCTGTCACCCATTTGGCTCCACCCACAGAATATGTCATCGCTGTTTACAAGCACAGGCTAATGTTTGGCAGGTGTTATGTAGGGCTGCCCCCTAATAGTCAACCAAACATTCGTCAACAAGAGTCTCAGTCAATCAAGTTTACATTGGTCGGTTAGACGCAGGAAAAAAAATATTAAAGGCTCATTATTATGGGTTTTTTTTCTTTCTATAATATAGCAGTGTTAACAATGTTACTTATAACATTCTTTCTCAGCCCTGAAACTCAAACCATTTTCTGATGTCCTACAAAATAAAATGATATCATTATTGGCGATGGGGTCAGCCGTATATAATGTTTACCATCTTACCATAGCATGTTGGAATGCGATAATTTCCTAATCAACACAAAGCACAGAAAAGTGATGATGATTCATAGATCTGCACATGTCATTCCAATCCGCCCAACGGTTGTCCAGACATCAAAACAAATAAAAAATTCATCAACCTGCTTTAGTTGCTAGAAGTCAGGACATCACCAAAATCATCAAGATTCATTGTCTCAATTTTTCATTGCAGTGAGGTGACGGAGCGCCCACCATTCCAGCACTCACGTCTCTGGAGCCATGCTACTATCATGGCTAAAAACAGCATAGCAAGAGAATAGAAGGTCAGTTTACCGGCTAAAATATCCAATGTTAGACCGCATTTCCCACAAACCCCATTACTTGACTTTACCGAAGAAGATAGATTTGTTGGAGGTAATTTATTCATTGGCATGTCCCTCCTTTCATCCTCCAGAATTACTAGAAAGCTCTATTCTAGTGTGTAATCTAATCAAATACAATACATCCTGGTAGGGACGGGAAGTACTCCTTTTCCATCCCCTACCAGCACCACAGAAAGGAACTGGGATCTACAGTTTGAATAGTACTAGCTTCAAAGAATCTCTTGTAATCTGTGTGCTGTATAATAGCATTGTGTCTTTGCAGGTTCAGTCACTATTAACCATTGATGACTTGCCAGTGGAAGTAGGATCTGTTGGAAACACTTTTCCCCCCATTATACATGCAGTTCATGAGCATCAGCGTGTTTGTCTGCCTGCCTGCCTTTATGTGTGTGAACCGCGCTGCAGTCAGGATGTCTGTTTTTAGCCGCTCGTTGTGGGCTGATTAACTTTGACAGGCTGCCTCTCAGACCCACCACAAAACACAAGCAGTAAAGAAGCCAGGCAACATTCCCACCAGAGGAGAGTCTGCTCATGCAGCATTGGCTGATTCCTGACCAGATTTGGGTCATTCTAACAATTATTCCACCAAAACAAAACTACAATCACTACACTGACGACTAACAAATGCCATATTGCTTGAATCTGAATGTCTTTGTTTTATGTAGTCGCCCCCCAAAACGGAGCTAATTTGATGTCATGCTAAATTCCTGCTTGATGAGTCAGTAAACAGTTTGTTTTTCAGTCATACCGACTGGAATTGAAGCCGAACGAGGCGGCTTTTCATGCTAACGGTTGGCCAAATGTGTAACAGCAGAAATGATTTAAGGTGATGCCAGGTTTACAACCCAGATAGTCTGAGAGACTTCATACCAGAGAGAAAGAGACAAAGAGGTCGGAGGCAGAGGTGGAAAGCATTTCATGCAAACCTATTGCTCACTCAGAGGTGACTATTGGGGAATAGAAGAATGATCAAGTCTCAGGGTGGATTAAGCATTAAGCTGCTGCTTGTTATGATGTTTGCCCATGCCCATTTTTTGGAACTGTAATAGGACTCCTAATCAGTCAATCTAGCATCTTGACTGAAGACATTCCTATCTTATCCTAAGGCTAATTAGCAGATGTTAGGTTAAGTATCCTGTTGACCGTGGACTGTGACTGCAAGTATGTTCAGTATGTAAAAGAGCCTTCGTATAAATGGCCAAAACAGCTGCTGCTTTTCATAGAAATCTCCAGAGATGGAGCACTGCTTGCACTGTTGTTTATCTTGTTTGTCTTGCTAACACTCCAGCAACCCCTGCTGATGTTTGTGCTACATTATGCTACAGGATGGGAGAAATGCCACTGAAAGACCTCTCAGTAATACCTCTGATGCGCTGTGATTTACAATGACAAAATAAATGGATCAAATATTTCCTGTGCATCTTTCAGCTTTAACATCTCATTTTGAAATGTCAAATCTAAAACCGTTATTATGCAGCAGCAAAAAAGAATATCTACGCATCTATCACCATTGTGGTATCTCATTTATATATTCTAACGGCAAATTATGAGTTTACCAACCCATTTGGGATTTCACTTACAACTTCCAAGTCCATTAAAGAACCAGTGTGTAGCATTTGGGTGGAATCTAATAGCAGAAATTAAATAGATGATTGATAACTTTGCTTTTAGTAGTGTATAATCACCAGAAGTAAGAACTGTTGAGCCTGTCTTCATAGAGAGTGGTGTCACCGGGACAGCTAGGTGTTGTTTTGCTGTGTCTTGTGTTTCCCTGTCTGTCTTTCCCAATCCTTCCTCTCCCTCACCGGCTCCTCCTCGGGGTGTGTCAGGTGGGCGGGCCGGCAGCCGAAGCAGAGTGGCGCACCTGCCTTCCATCTACTCATCAACTCCCAGCCTACATAACCCGGGTCTCTCCACCACTTCGACGCCAGATTGTTCCGTCCCTACGGTGATGTTATCATGTGCCGTACCCATTGCCTTCTCGAGTCTTGACGTGCTTCTCAGTACCTTAGCCTTTTGCTAACGACTGTTTTTTGCTTCACCCTCCAGGAAACGTCCAGCGCTCCTCCGTCTGGTTTTCCGCCTGCCTGCCTGCCTGCCTGCTCGTCACCTCGCCTGCCACTGCCGACATGCCCGCCCGGCCACGTTGTGCACACCAGCTCACTGCACAATTCCCTGTTTAAATAAACTCTGTTACCTGTCTCTGGTCTCTCTGTCTGCGTCCACAAACAAAACCTTAACAAGTGGCTCCTCTTCACGGAGTCTGCTGCGGAGCCTTCTGCATTGTAACATGAGCTGCATCATGCAAAACCTGTGGCACCGCCACTGGCAATTACCACGGTTTTGCACTCAT
Source organism: Chelidonichthys spinosus (assembly GCA_029853015.1). NCBI lineage: Eukaryota > Metazoa > Chordata > Actinopteri > Perciformes > Triglidae > Chelidonichthys > Chelidonichthys spinosus. Next base: position 2,858,014 of record CM056831.1, read on the forward strand.
TGTGTACTATAGATACTACTGTTATCATAAGCAGATACATTCTAGCTTCCAATGAAAACGTGGTTAGCATAGCTGGTGCTTGACGTTGGACATTGACATTTAAGGCATTTAGCAGACGCTTTTGTCCAAAGCAACTTACAATAAGTACATTTGTTGAAAGAAAGAAACCAATTCAATTCAATTTTATTTATAGTGTCATATCACAATAGAAGTCATCTCAGGACACATTAAGCAGGCCTAGAATATGCTCATGATTTCCAGAGTCAATACAATTTCAAAGTCTCAACATCACCAAGCATTACAAACCACAACATATAATTGCTGATAAAGTAAGAGCTAAAAAATAGAAACAAGTGTTTCTGCGTCTGAGTAAAGTAGTAGCTGTTCAGCAAACATACCTTAAGAACAACAGTGTTATGATCGAAGTGCTATAGGTAAAGGGGGGGGGGGGGGGGTTGTTGTTAGTGGGATAAAATAAATGGAGAAGCAGGCGGTCAGTGCTCTCTCAGTAAAAAGTACATTATGGTGCAGCGAGTGTCACTTTTGGACAGAAACCGGTTGAATTATTGATACCTGAAAAGAAGAATGGAGTTTTCACCAGTGCAGTTTGAGAGTTACTGTATTAAACACAAAACGTTTTGTCCGTATTGTTTGAATTGACCACTTTCCATGTGCCGACTCTTCAAAAGAAAAATGGTGAATATGTTATTTTGCTGTAAAAGACTTCAACCAGGAGGAAAACAGATGAAGAAAAGCAAACAGGAACAGGCTCCATGCAGCATCAGTATATGGCTTTCTAAATGTACAGAGTACAGAGTACAGCAAGAATGAGGCATGCTTAACGCATAGTCATGTGGAATCTGTTCAAATGCCACATAAGTATCCAATTAGATTAAGAGCTTCCCACAGCCAGCTGCTCCATTGAGTAGCGTAGCAGACACGCTGTTTAGTCATGGTATAATATGCAACAATTTCTTTAAAAACAATGTAAAGATTGATGTACAATTCCAACCGACATCGCTCTCAATCACCACTCATGACCCTCTAGAAGTGTGTGGTGGCATCAGTATCTGCAGAGACTCTGGCTTCTCTGCCTGTATTTTCCATTGTCTTCGTATTTTGCTGTGTTTGTTACTCTACTGGTCGTCAGCACATTTGGACCCTTAGTGGGGTTTAACCCCCAGCCAATAAGCAGGGCATGCAGTCCATTCTCATTCCCAGGTCAAACGTTGCTGCTTTGTCCCGGCATTCAGTGTCTCAGTCTCACAGACCTCACACGCCCGACAAAGGCTGACACAGAGAGAGCAGACAGGTCAAGGAGGTGAGGAATTGTTTGCTCTTTAGAATATACCCACCATTAAAACAAAACAAGTGCATATAAAATCAGAGCTGCAACACTACCGATACTGACTGAAAAAGCTGGTGACAATGAGCCAATTTGGTGATAGACACCAGTATTTTTTTCATGCTCACTTTCCTCTGCTCTGACAAGCTTTCACTTGTGCTGGTTTTGAACAGAAACACCATTGTACCTTCTACTGCAAACAATGCCTGCTGTTTTGTCGAAAGGCCCTAAAATCACACATTAGGTCACTTTGCCCTTATTGTCTGCTGGAGATTCCTGTCATGGACCTGGTCGCAAGACCAGTAAGAAAGACTGGACCGGTTCATGACATTTCTAGGCATGTCATGATATCAAGTGGGTACTGCACTGCTAAAGTGTTGGTGAGCAGGATTCTGAATCCCTTCCAGATTTGAACGTGTTGACCTGCACTTTGATCCTCCTGTCAACAATCTGTGGCAGGAGAAAATGATAATCCTTTCTGAAAGGTCGACAGATAAATCATATCACAATAGGGTGCAGTTACATGTTCCAAATCAATGTATGGGGTTGCCCTGTATCATAAATAAAGCACTGGGGGATGCATACTGTACATTTACATGAATCCACTGGCAGTACATCTCTATCCAACAACAGCAAGGCACAACTAAGTCTGCCCTTGGTTTTAACAATCCTGCCTGCAGCTATAGAGGCTTAGAGAGGCCCCCAGAGGTATGTGACCCTCAGTTACATTTATAGGCTTCAGAACTGATAAAGGCAATGCCACAGGCTACTAAATGACTGGCAGTAACTCGAAATAAAGGCTTCTTCTACCAGTCGTAAAACATGGCTTGTAAGTCAACAGAAGACGTCTAAATGATGGGGAGAGGCAGTGGCAATGCACAATGATCAAGAGTTTCATGTTCATTTACTTCTTGTGTATCATTTGATTGTTTGTTTGTTTGTCACACCAAACTGAATGTTTCATACATTTTATTCTACTGAGAACATAAGTAGATATCGTACCACAGCTGACTGGGTGACTCACCAACTGATTGAGTGATTTACTTACTAGCTGTCATTTACTAATTAGCACTCAGCCATTAAATGAATGACCGACAAATCTACTGGTAACTCTGTTCTGGATGGCACCACCCTTTAGAGGATATCCGTACCATGGCCAAGCATGTTTGACCCCTAAATTCCAGTCTAGTGTGAGTGCTCTGTACCCGATACAATTCCTTGGCCATGGCACAGTTGGAAGAGGTGTGCTTTGGCACAGTACAGTTGCTCATGCACAAGCACAATCATGCAAAGTGGACACAACGTATAATCGATAGGCTGTTCCTCTCATTATTGCTCAACTCGGATAGAAAATACTGTCGATGACAGATGGATTCTGGGTCAGGCTTGGGCATGCTTCAGACTCATGGCGTGAACGGTACTGAAGTGGAATTAGAGCGGGACCTCGGGCGTTTCTCCGTCCTTTTATAATAAAAATGCCCATCCGTCCAAAATCCTCCCATTAGCTCAGGCTCGACTCACATGATCTGACACACAGGTGTCTGTTACGAGAAATATGTGCAGATGCAACTTGTCAGTAAAGTTGCAGGGTGGGGAATCATGCTTTGGCACGGTACGGATCAACTAGGCCTAGTGTGAGTGCGCGTTATATTGTAGCGGGTTTGACGCGTTTAAAAAGGAAGTGGGGAGCCAGTCAGAGTCACGTCTGGCAAATAATAATATAACATAGAAAGAAAAGAGCCCCGTCAAACCATACAAACAATAGAGCAAATCAGAAGCAGCCAATGCCATGTCACCCAAACCAGCACTGCGAAAAACAAATAGACCACAATTAAGTTCAGTGTTCAATGTCAATAATTAAATTTTGTGTGCAAAATTGTCCCACAGTCCCAAAGTTCAATCCAGCAAGGACATAATCGGGTCTTCTCACAAACCCAAAACAGTTCACTCAAGTTCATGTGCCAAAAAAAAAGAAAGGCAACTCAAAAACTCCGCTCCGGGTCTTGCAGCGGATCCCCAAAAGACAAATCAAACCAGGAAATCAAAACCCAAATAGTAGCGTCTGTATCGCAGTTCAAATTTATAATATATACACCGGGTGTTTATATACACCGGGTACTCACGGTACCGTGGAATAGTCAGTCAGTAGTCAGTCAGTAGTCGTCAGTCGGGATTGCGGCGTCGGCTTGGGCTCCACCGGGACTGGCAACTCCAGGAAACTCCGACGGGAAATATCCACTGGTTAATTCCTCCTCCGGACAAGGACTCCAAAGTCGTCAGTCGGGATTGCAGCATCGGCTTCGGTTCCACCTGGACTGGCAACTCCAGGAAACTCCGACGGGAAATATCCACAGGTTAATTCCTCCTCCGGACACGGACTCCAAGGACTCAGGCAACCACAGTGCAGATTTTGCAACACGATCAGATGGCGAGGTAACGCTTCACAAAACATAGTACTGGCGGCTCAGAGACACTTCTCACCAATCACTTTCAAAACTGTGCGGGTCCTTTTCGTGGGGAATTGTGATTGGATGAAGTCAGGATTGTGGGTGGTAACAGTGAGAAAACGTCAGCCGGTCGCTACAATATACACACACTGACACCCATCACAAGTTCAATAAATGCATGTTTCCAAAAATCAATGAGTAAATGTGTTAAATCGTGATCTCAATATTGACCAAAATAATCGTGATTATGCTTTTTGCCATAATCGAGCATCCCTACCTCTTGTATTTTTGTGCAAAGTGAGACGCCAAGGCGAGCAATTCACACACTCTAATACATGGACCTTGTGGTGTGTGTGTGTGCGCATGAGCGTGTGTGTGCATATGTGTGTGTGTGTGTGTGTTTGTGTGAGTGTGTGAGATGGGCGAGCATCTTGGCAGGCAGGAAGGGAAATATGATTATCCAGTGAGAGAATTGTTTCATCAACACCTGGAGCAGATAAATGAAAATGGGAGGATTTATGTACTGAGAACAAGCTTACCTCTGGTGCCAGGAAGCAATTAAGCTGAAAGAATGAATACTACACTTTTACTCTCTTTCTTTCCAGCCCTTTACAACTTTCTACCTTCCTTATTGTGTCTCCCTCCATGCGTCTGCACTCAGTATTCACTTCCCACCAGTGGCACATTTGGAGAATTGATACTGGAGGAGGTATTCATCCCCACAAAGTGTCTCATTAACGGCTGATAACAAAGTGTCTGAGAAGTGCTGGGATATCATTTGACTCTGTTGGAGGGGGAAGCAATGGCTGCTCCCCTCCCGCATATCTACAGACAGGCAATGAGGCTCGTCCTGCCTACCTGCTGTGACCTCTGAGAGGCGGAACTTTTCAAAGTAATCATCAAGAGTACTGTGTTTCAGTCCTGCCTTAAAGACACACACTAGTATGTGACCATATGTTGCTAGATGATATTTGCTTCAATTCTTACAAATATTTGTTTTTCATGCATTTTAATTTTGAATACATCAGCATCTGTGCACGATTGGGGAAAGCAAAAGACTGATTGTAGAGATGAGCATATTCAGCCTGCCAGGTTAAGTTATGTATGGGACTCATGAAGTTTTCTCTCTGAGGTTTAAGCTGATGGATGTGTACACAGACCTCCCTGTGAACCTGGTTGAAGCTCAGGCTGCAGTCTGAGTTCAGTCCTGGCGTAGATCCACCATGCTGATGTATCCATTGAGCCAGAACCTCTCAGTTGAATAATGATGAGTTATACAATCTGGATAAACTTAAGTATGGTCTCTCTTTATTCCCCAAACCACACAACAGGTTTAATATACCAGTGTTTCTATCAATAAAAAACTGTTGAGCTGTATCAGCTTTAACAATGATTATTTGCCCTTGTTTGCCTTGATCTTCTACAAGGGCCATTGTAGGAAGAAAAAAAAAAAAACGAGCCGAGAGAGGTAGGCAATATTCTGAGAAAAAAAGTGGCAAATTTGCGACTTTGAAACTAGCAAATTTGCAACTATAAAAATAGGAAATTTGCCACTTTAAACTAGCAAATTTGCAACTTTAAAACTAGCAAATTTGCTCGTTTGTTACATTGCTAACAACCTGTATTTATACTAGCTAATTTCCCATGAATGTCGTTTTTATTTTTCTAATTAATCCATCCCAAAGTGTGACAACTCCTCGTTAAGGTCCTTAGGGTGATGATGTTGATGGTTATTGTTGGTAAATTTTATGTGGCCAAATTGTCATCTTATGTGTGTTTGTTGATCAGGTGGTTATGGCTAAGCTAAGTCAAAGAGGAAGTGAACACGTAGCTTGACCTGGATATTTGCCATTGCTACAACCACAAGTGAAAGCTACCGCTAGGTTGGCCAAACAATTTGGGCCACATAAAATTAACCAACAATAATAATAAATCAAGAGCCATCATCCTTAAGACCGTAGCAAAATGTTGTCACACGTTGGGATGTATTAATTCGGAAAAAAAATGCTACATTCAGGGGAAGTTAGCTGGCATAAATGCCGGTTGTTAGCATCGTAATGAACTAGCAAATTTGTGACTTTTTTTCTCAGAATATTGCTCACCTCTCTTGGCTCTGTTTTTTTTTCTTTTCTTACAGTGGCCCTAATACACCGTCGTACTCTTCCAAGTGATAACAAAATATGTAAAAATATATATATACGGCCAATAATGTAACAAGACGATATTGTGGTTTGAACTGCTGATTACTGTAGTAAATTCTAGTATTCTTTAGTTCACCAAGAATCACCAGTGGAAAACTTCAAGAATACCATTACAACTGTTATCAACTAGGCCTGGAGCAATATGAAAATTATCACGATTATCCCGCCAAAATAGTCACAATTCACAATATTATAATGAGCAAAATACACTTGAAACTCTTAAAACAGCATTAAAACATACTGGATCAATGTATATGTTCTTAAGCAACAAATATGTTTATTGCGTCACAAATAAGAGCATCATTTTTTTGGTGAACATCCTTTTTAGTGAAAAACAAGATACTCTTATAAAAGATCATGATGAATAAATAAAACATGTATTATTTGATCCTGTATTTAATTAAACCAGTTTTATCTATTTTTCACTTCTCTTCTGTGATAGCAAGCTAGACAGCTTCTTCAACTTATAAGAATTTATTGTGTTCTTTCTGGATTTGCGATGAAATCCTATATCGTGCCGTCTACCGACACAACCATACTTTAACAAAAAGTTCTCATTAGGATGAATATGATTCCATCGTTTTTCCCCTTTGTAGTTTCAACAGTCAGCACTTTTGAATGTGTCTGTGAACAGCGTGGTGTTTGAACTGCACACGGCCGCTGTGCTACGAAGCCCCGAGATGTGGAAGGCAAACAAGAACTTGGCAGAGATCTGTTTATGTTCTCTCGCTCTCAACACTGCCTGTTTTCTTTATTGACTCAACAACTGCCCTTGTGTTCAGGCTCTGTGTGTGTGCATGTGTGTGTGTGTGTGTGTGTGTGTGTGTGTGTGTGTCATTTTGATCTCATTCCACGCCTTGGGTAAAGCCCTGCTGATTCTAAGGTGCCTGTCCTCGTTTCAGAAGCACTGACAAAGTGGCCTCTCTGAAATGAGCTGTGTGGCCTGTTTGCAAAAAGGGAGCAGATGCATTTTACTGCCTTTGATCTATGGGTAAACAACCTGCGGACTGCAAAGGGGGGAAAGGGAGTCAGTGGATGTACGTGCTGTCTGAAAGGTATAGAAGAGAGACAGGAAGAAGAGGATCTGTCAGCCAGATCTCCCCGTGGGTGACGGAGCTTTTCTCGCGGGTTTTACCGCAGTGGTTCCGTTACATTTGCCTTATTATACATCCCATTATATTTCAAACACATTCTCCCTCTTCACTCTGCTGAGCACACAGCTGCAATGTTGACTTTTGCAGAAGCTCCAAGGATTCATAAAACGAGGTGTCTGACTTGGCAACAGGTCGAGCCAGTTAAAAAATGGATAATATCTTCTGCAGAAGCGTGCAAACTGCCGGTAGCCCGAGGTGTAAAAATCTGCTTCCCGGAGCAAAGGTTTGACCAGTATGGGGACCTGAACTCCAATTTTCATGCCAAGTAAATAGAGTTCAGACTCCAGGATGGTTTAGTGTTTCCCCTATACTTTACAGTTTTTCTCAGTCGCTTTGGTACAATTCTCGAATCAGCCTCGCTATTAGCAAAACAGTAAGTGCATTTCTCAAAACAATTCGGACAAATGGCAAAACACCATGGATTGCCTGCAAAAGCCAGTCTCTTGCTCAAAATCCTTAGTTCATCTCTCAAAATTAAATATCTGTGTCAATGAACATGTCAGTGCCATCAGAAGGGCAAGTCCTTGTGTCATTGTGTATGGATAAGACAGTCAAATTGCTTAGTCATGTTGTCAATATCACAGTGAACTCTGGAGGGATGTTCTGATGTAAACTATGGCTCAATTTTTGATGACAATTACTGTATTGTACTGTAAATAGTAAGTTACACCTTAGTGTATGTGGGAGATTGTTTGCAAAAGGACAGGACAAGATTCACATTTTTGTATTGTAATTTGTTGACAGTTGACAGATTGTTACAGTATACAAAAAGGAAAAGACAACACTGCACAGCACAAAGAAAAAAAGTAGAAATGTAAACATAGGACAATCTCCTCAGGGAAAACTGTACATGCAGTGTTGTAGGAATTACAGTGCAGTCTTCCTACACCTCCTGACGTTCCTGTATGTTGGGCCACATATTTTCATCTACATCACAACGAATATCTTCTCTTGCGATGCAGCGTGGAAAGAATCTTTTTGAGTGTCTTATCCAGCCTCTGCAAGCATCTGCTGTGATGTCATCACACGCAGCATCCATGGCAGCCAGAAGGGTCATCTGGGTATGGGGCTGGCGATCATAAACTTTCCATCTCCATGCTGAGAAAAATTCTTCAATGGGGTTGAGGAATGGGGAGTAGGGTGAGAGGAACTCCATCTTCATCCTGTTGTGGTTTGCAAACCATTGCCTGATGATATTGGAGCGATGGAAGCTGACATTGTCCCAAACTATCACATACATTGGCAAGTCATCTCCAATCTGACCCCTCTCTTGTTCAGGGATGAGATCCCTGTAGAGAGTGTCTAAAAATGTGACAAGATGCTCTGTATTGTATGGCCCAATAATGGGAATATGCGTTAGCACCCCATTCTCAGATATAGCTGCACCCATTGTTATGTTCCCACCCCGTTGGCCTGGCACATCAACTGTAGCTCTGTGGCCAATGATATTTCGACCTCGCCTTCTGCGTTTGGTAAGGTTGAAGCCAGCCTCATCCATGTAGATGAAGTTGTGTGGTGGTTCACTGGCTTCCAGTTCCATTATACGCTATATCCAGAAGATACAAAATGAATTTTATGAATTACTGTACATACATTTTCATTTTGGACAAGATACAGTTACATCAAACGTAAACAGCACACATTGCCTCTTCATTTCTACAGCCATAGCAAATGTGTAGTGTGTACCACTATATGATGCTGTATTGTTTACTGTACTGTGAGGTACAGTTACTGGATGCTCATGCATGTTTTACCTGTACATACTGGTAGCGGAGCTCCTTCACTCTTTCGCTATTTCTTTCAAATGGAACAGTGTACAGCTGCTTCATTCTCATTTGGTGTCCTTTCAGCACCCTGTCAATGGTTGAGATGCTGACAGTTTGGATGTTTTCAAATATGTTGTTGTCTTCTATAATGGCAGTTCTTATCTCCCTTAGTCTTATGGCATTGTTTTCGATAACCATGGTACAAATAGCCTCCTCCTGTTCAGGTGTGAAAAGGGGCCCTCTGCCACCCCCGTGAAGTTGTCTTGCAGTCCTATGTGGAAAAAAATATAGTGTAAATATAAAATATATATAGTGCAAAACACAAAATTGAGTCCAGTAAAATACATATACATGGACTGTATACTGTAAAAATGGAATAACGCATACGGTATTAGCCTACAGTACAGTACGTATTGTTAGATTACATACCTGTTCTCTCGACGAAAAGTCTGAATGATTGAGGACACAGTTGTTCTCCCAACATTTGGCTGCACCCTTCGACCAGCCTCGGCCATTGTAAGCCCATGATTGAGAACATGGTCTACAAGTGTGGCCCTTATCTCATCAGGCACGCGCATATGTCCTCGGCCTCTTCTGCCTCTTCCTCTGTTTTCCCTCCCAACTCCTCCGCCACGCAGCCTGATTCCTCTTCCTCTTCTTCTTCTCACTGGCTGTTGACCCCTTCCAATTTGTCCTTCCATTGTCAGACATTGTAAAATTGTGTTGTGCTCTGTCTTTATATATACTTGCCAGTTGATTGTTCATGACATGCAATTTCATTAGAAATCACCTGGGAATCACCTGGGAGCAATTTACCAATTACTATAGGACAGATTTAGAAAAAAAGTAAAACAAAAAAAAACAGTTAAATGGAATTGTATATGAATATGCTTGACATATTGTGAAAACTTGTTCAAGCATTTTGCATGTAAAGACATACGCGATGAACTAATGCCTAAATGTTGTGGGTGGTGAGACTATTCAACAGAGACCCATTATAATGCATTTTGATCAAAATGACATAAGCAATTGATAATGTAGGAAACAGCAGAGAATTGTACATAATCATTTGCATGGATGGACCAAAGCATTTGCAACTTGTTCAAAGGAATGAGAATTTGCTTTTTTGATGTGCACAAGTGACACAATGATGTGAAGATTGAACAGGTAGTTTTGAGAATTTCAGTTCTGATCTGAGAATTGTACCAAATCGACTGAGAAAAACTGTAATATGGGCTGGGCCAAGAAAGCCTCTAAAACAGCATGTTAACCGCAGCACACTCTCCACTAAAAACCAGGTTCAGTCATTGCTCCAACGGCCTCCACTTCTAATACTACTATAAAAATATAGTAATAATAAAAAAAATATATGTTAAAATAGCATATCTTTATATAAGCCTAACACTTTGTTCGAGCTGCAAAGTTGCTCTGCTCTCTGTTCACATTTCAAGTCTCTTATCTAAGCTCTATATAAAATTGATATATATTCAAGTGTCTCACCAAGGGCTACATTTTACAAGATTGCATTTGAACATGATAGCATTACAATCGACCACCATCCAATGCATTGTTGCAGACAAAGAGGCACAACGTTTATCACCTTGGAGCCTAAGTGTCTCTTTCCACCATGACAAGTACAAAACACGAACACATTTTGTAGAAGTATATAGATGAATGTGGATGACAGACAGACAGACAGACAGACAGACAGACAGACAGACAGACAGACAGACAGATAGATAGATAGATAGATAGATAGATAGATAGATAGATAGATAGATAGATAGATAGATAGATAGATAGACAGATCGATCAGTCCTTCCTGCCATAAAGACATGAAGAGTCCACGGAGTGCCTCGTTTCGGTGTGTGGCAGCCTGGCCCACAGTCATCAGGCAAATGTGATCCAGACAGTGAAGGAAAAGAAGTGGCAATGGAAGAGAGAGAAATTTCACATTGCATACCGACCCTCTTATCTAAGCTCTATTCTCTTGGCTGCAGCTTGTTGCGTGGCTGCCAAAGCTATCCCCCAAAAAAACAAAAACAACCCTGCTTTGGCTTTGCCTGCCCCCACACATAAACACGCGGACATGAAGAAAAGGCTAAATACTTGGAATACAATCAGCATACCAACAAAGAATGGGCTGTATTAAACTGTGGACTAACGTATCACTGTATCTTCTTTCAGGCTGGGAGCAGAGTGCCGAAGCAATTATTGTCAGCATCACTTGGCCCATAAAGACTATTCCCCTCAGAGTTGGTGTTGGTAGCAGAAGAGCATGTCAACAACTGTTAATGCTAATTGCTTTCACACCAAGAGCAAGCTATAAAGAAAACATGCAGCACGACGGCGCAATGTCACGACTGTGTGAGTCATGCCTTTGAAAGAGGAGCTAGTCCTGAGAAACATGAGCACATGGACTGGAGGCTGATTTCAGCCAGGATTGTCATGTTGAACACGTTGCTTTCTAGTCGTAGATGCAGCTTATAGAAATAGTGTCGTATTTATTCTATTTGGGATGATATTCCAAAATGGAACTTGGAAAATGTTAAGTTCATGAAAAGACTTTGACAATGTGAAACGGCAGATATGTCCAGTGTCTGAGTCTGGATTGTTTGCTTAAAAACTCCTGACATTTTGTTCCTAAACAAATATTTTTATTGCGTCACAGACAGACAGCTTCGTTTTCAGTGAACATGCTTTTAGTGAAAAAAAACTATCAAATTATTAAATCAGATGATCATAAATCATAAGATATGCATCCTGTATTTTTAAGTAAGATCCAGAGAGTGAAAATTTACCACAACAAACTTACTGAAACACAAAACTGCCACCATCTCCAACATGACACATTCAAAATGTCCTCTTGGTGCCACAATTGATATTGCATTTGAGATGAGCTACAAGGAAGCGAGGCTAGCTAGCCAAGTAGCCGCTCTGTAGATGGACAAGCTAGCTCGCTACCTAACGAGCACTTTCATTAGTGGGTCACATGATCAATCATGTTTTAATCATTGTTTTAACTCACTCTTTGATAGATAGGAACTTAACAGACAATTACATAGATGAAAAGTTACGGTCTGTACATATTGAGAGAATTTCTCATTTTCTTCAGCCAGTGTAACAAACAAGCCAGTGTTTACGGATGTGTTCAGGGAACGCCGCTGCCTCCACCGACGCTCAACCCACCAAAGCACATCATGTTTACTCACAAATCAAATCGTCTATTCCCCTATTCTATTAGTCCGTATTCCTTTCCACCACACTAAGTCAGCAAGACCGTCGTGTCAAACGAGTCTGCGAGGCTGAAAAATGACCCACATGCTCAAGCCGGCGAAATGTTGAAAAGGGGATTGGAGGGACGGGAAGGTTAAACCAGCGGAGCACTCAGAGCTCTCTCTCTCTCTCTCTCTCTCTCTCTCTCTCTCTCTCTCTCTCTCTCTCTGCTGCTAGGACATGGCTGAAAAGGAAAAAAGCTATTACCTAATGAGCCACTTAAAGAGCCATCTCTATTTAGGTTGCATTATTTTGCTGTAAATCCATCGCAGCCTTCGCCTGTAAGTCATTCAAACACAAAGTGCATTACTATTGGGCTGGGGGAAAAAACCTCAACTGAATTTCAAATGTGATAAGTTATTGCCAAATCATTTATCCCCTCCCCCCCCCAAACTGCTCAAATGAAACATCTTTTGTTAACATTGTTTAGCAACACACGTTTATCATGACAAGGCAAAAAGGGGGCAACAAATGAGATAATTACCGGGGGAACCTTCTCACAATGCTGTTACTAATCCATCGCCGGCTCCGAGACAGCGCCTTAATTACATCCTGTCATTCATCGCAGCGGAAACACGGAGATGGTGAAGATGGAAGACTACTCAGGACGTCAAGCAGGAAACAGATACGGGTGTCTACAACCAGCTACAAACGCGCGTCACGGGCCACTTACTGCCGTGTCGGCGATGTCGTACTGTACTACCACGCTCGGGAGTCGGTGCCTTCAGGCTGACGAGCGATACCTCGGAATGCACAACCGGCAGCTCTCCAAAAGAGGAATTATCAAACGGCCTTCCAAAAAGCATATGAGTCGTGCTGTCTGATAGACTTAGACATTAAGGAAATACAGACGTGCCTACTAAATCTGGATGTGGCACTTCAATCTATATCTTTTATTACTGACTGGAATGTGTGTGCACAACTCACTTTGAAAGCTGGTATCATGCGTGCTCATGTTTGTACACAAAACTAGTTTGATCACCAACTCCTGATATAAAGGACCATTTCACCCACTTCTGACGTTAATGAAGCTTTTAGCGGTTCAAGCAGGAAGAAAGATACTGAGGTTCTGTGCAGTTATTTCTCTGGGATCATCTTATCTCAAGAACATTTAATCACCAAATGCCAAGCGAGTCTTTCCACGATTGCATTCAAAGTCAATGCCAAATAGAGGAAACAAATCAGGTAGCAGTGTGTGGTCCCCCAGAGCTCTGCAAAAGGAGCTCATATTAGTCCAGAGACCGAGCCAGAGGCTGTCTATGGTCCAAAAAACAATCTTGTTGCCCTCTCGAGTGACACCAATCCACACAAATGATCCCAGAAATACATGTGAACACACCTGAGGTTAGGGTTGGGCGGTATGAACAAAATCTTATATCACGGTATGAACAATTTCATATCACGGTAACGGTATATATCATTAGGGTTGGGCATCGTTTGGATTTTACCGATTCCGATCCCGATCCTGATCCTCTGTTTCGATTCCTGTTCTAAACGATTCTCGATTCTGATTCTTTGAGGTGCAGGTCAACAGGTCCAGTGTTGCCACAGTTACTTTGAAAAAGTAATCTGACTACTGACTACTCAGTAATTTTAAAAGTAACTAAGTTAGATTACAATTTACTTTATTAGTTACATTCAACAGCTGCGGACTACCGATTTTGCCAATATTCACTTTATTGATGTGCTTTTTTAACAGTAACATCAACAATGTATCCATTTTAAGTTGCACTTGAAAACTATTTCCTGAGAGAAAATACATGTTTTTATATAAAAAAATAAACAGTCTTTCTTGACTTCACTTAACTTAAATAATTGTTTGCATATTGTAATGGCAGTAACATCATGAATGTGCAACGTGATGGCCTCCGTTATCTCCCTCCATCGATGTGATTTATTGTCATACGGGGTGCCTTTGGCGAGAGACTAATAATACTGCTTCGCATGTTTTAAGTGGTGGAAGAGGTTACCGGTGTTTCCACCTGCAGCAGCAACAGTCGCGCGACACTCTTTGCAGAGTATCGCTTTTTTTTCGTTTTATAAATCCGAAAAAGTTCCACACAACAGACGTAGCGCCCTTTTTCGGAACAAGTTCCTCCTCTTCGTCATGGGTGGGTCGCGCTGCCTCCGTTTCATCGTGACGTTCACTCTCTGCCTCCGCCATGATTGTTATTAGGGCTGAACGATATATCGTTATCGTATCGATATCTAGATATGAACATTCAAATTATTAATATCGAAAAAGCAACAATATAAATGATATATTGCGCTCGCCCTGCATGTACAGCTCTGGCAGTCACAATAAACTTCATTTTTACGATTGCACTTGAATGCACCGCTATGGCCAGCCAACCACAAACCTTATTTCATGCTTGCTGTGGATCGGCAGCTGAAGCCAACCAGTGACGAACATACGAGGGCGGGACTTTTTTGAAAAATATTTGGTTTTCACCGAACCCGTAGGCATATCGTATCGATATCGAGATATGAAATTTTGTCCATATCATTCAGCCCTAATTGTTATTACTCAGGTAAAGCTTCTTCGTCATGCTCATGCAACCACGCAAGCAGTCTGCGGCAATGCCTGCAGTGCCCCGTGTGTTGAGGCGGTGTAATTACAGAGACTCAGAGCGACACCGCCGACATCTGCGCTTTGTCCAGTATAAACGGTATTGTAAAATCTCTACCGGTAGACACTTTTATACCATCACACGGTATAATACCGTCATACCGCCCAACCCTACCTGAGGTTATGGGAACTTTCTAGTAAACAAAAGTAGCGCTTCAATGCGGTGCATTTGTTGGCGCTGCTGCATGTCAATCAGCGTGGAACTGGTGGTAGGAATGAGTATCGCCAGCGTGCTCGGGCTCGTGCATGTGTGTCCTCCATACTCCCTTGTGAAAACATTGTGCTACTAGTGGTGAAAAAAAACCCACAGGGCACCTTAAAACCAACTTTGTCTCTCTGCTGTCATTGAAATATCCTGCACCATCCCACTGCCACAAGTGTCAAAGCCAGTGTTATTTATAGGGCATTATCTCTGATGAATTGATCTAATTGACAAGGTCAAAATCGTTTATTAAATGAAGCTTCTCGGTGTTCTCTTACTTCGTCTGCATCTTTGCTGAATTTTAATGAGCTGCTGTTTACATATTTATCAGTATCAGTACTTAAACAAGTATCCAGAAAAACTCAGTACTAGCAAGTCAAATCATCCCAAGTCCTTTACACACTAAGATACACTCCACTGACATCCTGAGAGCTGAAGCCATCATTTGTCTAATTAATTAGGTTGACTGAATATTAAACTCCAATTAGTTCTAGCTCCTCAAATATGGACTGTTGCTCTGATAAAACAAGCCATTTGTAGAGATGAAAAATGAAACTGACATTTTACATGCAATCAATCAAGAAAAAAGGCTTGTTGAAACATAAACGTCTGTGCAACATCTGAACTGGCTCCAAATCTTTTGTTGAAAAGCTGTGAAATGAAGCATTTTCTGCACTCGTGTCACAAAAATCCTCGATTCAGGAACACGAGTGGAGTTCTGTAGTCCAAGTGAATGCTGACAAAGTGATCGCAATTAGGGATGCAAACAATTAATCGATTAATTGTCGATAAGAAATTACTTGATTAAAATAAATTAATTGCTATTAATTGCTATTAATCACATTCATTGACAGTTATCACTCAGAGATGGGCGAGTGGCGACATATGTGAACGAGGCTTCAGTCAAAACCAAAACACCAAGGAAGGCTGAGGAATAGTCACCCACTTATATTAATAAAAGTTATAATAAACTAATATATATAGGCTCAGCACTGTGTTTTAGTCATTTTTGTTTTCATCTTTTCTTGAATGCTTAAACTCCTCACCCCATTTAGTATGTCAACATTTGGATCAGAACCAGCAGTTTGTAAGAAATTGGTCAAGAAACGATATGTCATATTTTGGTTCTCATAATTCAACAAATTGATGCATTAAAATGAAATTACTCAAAATATGATTTGCATTTTCTTTATATCATAAGGACGATAGCATTTGATGTTACGTATGCAGTAGATAGAACCTATTGAGAGGGAAATTCAGCTTCTCAATTAATCGATCATCGATAGATAAGATGAAACAACTATCGATTAATGAATTACTCGATAATTTGCATCCCTAACCGCAATGATTTCAGATCCACATGAACACACTTCCATGGCACACTAGAACTTTCCTTGGCCAGATATATTTAGGTCACTGGTTGATGACTTGGACAGATGCACAGTGGAGGTTCAATCCTGTGTGTGTGTGTGTGTGTGTGTGTGTGTGTGTAGGGAGAGAGAAAGAGGTTTGTGCCTGTGACCGTGCATTTATCAGCCATGCCATGGCCTGCAGTGTGTGACAGTTAGAAAGCTGGGGCCGGGGGGATGCCCCACTGGCATTAAGAAAGCTCTCTCCCTGGGATGCATCAGCCAATGAGCAGTGGACACTCGGGGGGGTTGCCTTGTTAATTAAAGCTGGAGTTGTTTGTCAGCGCTGTTGTATGATGCACAGTGCTATCGGGGGGAGGGGGGGCAACGAAGCAAGATTGCTGCAACCTCTGCAACAAATCTGCCGCCTCAACGCAGGAGTGAGACATCTCGCTACAGCAACAGCTGCCGAGGCTTCAGGTGTCGGGATCACTTTGCACTACGTTGCCCAGCCTGCAATCAGAGCCCATCCCGAGGACAAGATGGGATTTACCCAAGAGGTGGTCAAACCTGTTGACATTAGGAAAGCACAAACATTAGCTGAAGCTACTAGAATATTAGACATGGGACTAAACCCTGGCCAAAATCATTAATAATATTCTATTAATACGCACTTCAACATGCTGGTACCACTTTACATTTGGTTAAGGTATCTCCTTTTAGTGAACATCCTATTTTTGTGAAAAACAGTTTCATATCATGACACACGATAGAATCCTACATCGTCCCATCCAGAGTATATCTACAATTCTCTATCAGTGTGCTTACTAATTGTCATTTTCACTGTGCTAATAAGTAACTCACAGTGTTAGCAGTGAGATGGCCCGTAATGAACGTGACGGGACTCGGGCTGTCGAGGTGTAAGTGTGACTATTCTCAGGGAAGGCTTCAGAACTATTTATTCGAGGCTTTCATACGAGCACTTGATGACACAGAAAGGAACATATTGTAAGAGAAATGTCGCTGGCTTTGAACTGAACTGTGCAGCAGCTGAGAAATGAACGGCCGGAGGGAGAGAAGCAGCGTCGCCAACAACTACTGTTGAGCTCCCCGAGGACAAGAGACTGCATTTCCCCAAACTGGCAGAGCTGCTCGGAGGCCAAAGGCAGATGATGATTAGTGTAAGTGAGTCTAACAGGGCCATGAAAAACTAAAAGAGCAAGCATGTTTAGCGAAACTTCCCTGGAGACAGACTCTACATCCCATCAAGAGCTTCTATTTATGAAGCCCATTTCTGTCCGATTGCCCGGCCTTTCGGCTTCCTACCCTCGACACTCGTTGTAATATCGCTAAATCAACTAAACCTAAATCCCCATTGGAGTGAATTTAGAAACTCATGCCGCGGAACGAAAAACCCAAACAAATCTGTAAATTCATGTTAAAGCAGATGAACAGAAGGATTGCGGATTAACGAGAGGGGATTTGCCACTCGGAGCAAATGGAGCAAATCAAACATCTTATTAATACTGTGACAGATGGATAATTGTGTCACTTTATTATCTGCTCACTTGTTCGATACCCGCAGGGCGACTTCTGGAAGGTTTAAGCCACAGCGAGTAATTGTTTTATAGCACTGCTGTCAGGTGAATTTCTAGGAGGTCAACTATCCAACATTCGTGAGTATTATTCATCCTCACGTCTATTCTAAGATGTTTAGAATAGAGGAAAGACGGGGGTAGTAGGTGATGATCTCATAAAGAAAGAAACACGAAAAACTTGACAAACATGGTTTTCCCTTTTATTCTGACAGGGTGAGTGCACTACACTCTCTGAAGCGTCACCCATCTTCCCTCACGTTACTCTAATGGTGATAAGGTGCCGTGACAAAGCAGCGCGGCTGTGTTTGTGGAGTCGATTTGCACAGGTAAGTAAGCGGCTTTCCTATGAGAAACAAGGGGATTTCAAGCAAATAAACACAGCGTAATAAAATGCGGCCACAGCTGGAAATTGCTTTCGGGCTGTAATGAAACAGGTTATGGGAGCGGGGCGAGACCCCCCAACAGCCTAAGCCTTCATCAAGGGAGCCTGATCCTATCAGCGGCGAGCTGGAATATCAACAACAACAGCCTACGGAAGTGCTCTGGGAGGAACACATAACCTCGGGCTCTTACCAACAGGCAGTAGCAGCTGTGCACGAGTCGCCGACTAAAATTGGACAATCAAATGACGGCGACAGTCACCCAGAGGTGACGGGGATTTCATGAAACATGTTCATCCTCAAGTGCTTTATGGAGCAAAAGGCTTAGTTTGAGATTAGAGAAACAAGATAGAGTAAATATTGGTATATTGGCCATGTGAGCTCGTTGAAGCCAGAGAGGATGGGATAGATGTCGGCAGAATGCTAATGAGACTGGTTGCCACACTGGCAAACTAGTAATCAGCTTCTGGTTGCCGAAACTGGAAATATGGCTTATATTTTGAGTAATTAAGATACTATGCAGTCCAGCTTAATATTATAAATGCGACAAAAAACGCAAAAATTATTAAGCACAGGAACCATCAATAAATAAATCTTCACAGATCCATAAAAAAGGAATTCACCCATCCTCTCCCTCTCTAATAAGGTTTCTGTTTTTCTTCTTCTAATGATTCCCATCACAGATTCATTGGCCCTTCGGCATCCATGTCCAGGCTTGTGGCAAATGGACCTGCATTGATATAAGGCTGTTCTAATCATCCGAGAACTCAAAGCGTTTTACATGTGAACATTCACACATTCACACACCAATGGCACAGCCTTCTGGGACGATGTGGGGTTCAGTCGGGTTCGGGTTAGCCCAAAGACACTCCGACATGCTGACTGGAGGATCAAACTGCCCAACGACAACCCGCTCCACCTCTCAGCCGCAGCTGATTGTGCTGAATCCCCACTCACATACAACAGCAAAATTTCAATATCACTAATGCAACAAAAGTTTATTATTAACTATTTATTGTGGGTGCACAATAAATGTCCCTATTAATAATATGTAAAAATTAGTTGCCTCTGATCAAAAGCCAAGAATTGATTGGAAATGTATCACAATGGGTCGCCAACGGCAGCCTGGCGACCATTACTGTCAAGCCCTGCATTAGCCTGACGGTAAGGCTTGACATAAACACGATCGCACTGGCCATCAGTCACTTGGAAGAGGCCAGGCGGACCAAACACTCCCTCCACCGAGGGTGAGCGGCTTATCGGAGCGTGATGCAATAGGTCAGAGCTATTCCCTGGCCAAATGCTGCTGTGTCCTCCTCATAATTGATGAGCAATTAGCACAGGTAGCATAGGTCATGAGCGCCACTCAAGCGTACAGTGAGTAGGTGAAGGAGTGAGTCGCGACCGATAATGAGACGTTTCTACTGGGCGCACATTACAAACATTGCGTTTCCAACTCAGCGATGCAACTTATTTTCTGCAAATGTGACCGTTGCTGTTGCAGATGGGAAATAGCAGAGGAAACGCGCATGAAGGCGGCGTCGCTTGTTTCATCCTCCACATACGGGGAAATCGAGGGGCAAAGCACACGAAACCTCTGCACGGTCCCTTATGTAATTGCACCAAATCCACCAACATCATTTAATAAGCGCAGTCCATTTGCATGCAAATCACAGCAATTACTACAAGTAGCATAACAAGTAGCCGGCTGGCACGTGAGTATCATCTCACATAGAAGGGGATCACACCTCATTTGCTTAGCCTTGAAACAGAACCTCCAGTGAGGAGCACGCGGTTTTATTCTGTGTACATTCAACATTGATTTAGCACTTGAGCAGGAAAACTATTACTGCTTGAGAGTGTGCAAAACCACAATTGATTAAATATTTTAACTTAATTTCCCTCTCAAGCACAAAGAGGCAGCTGGTTTATCGTGAGAAAGCATCCAAAGAGAAACCTTTTTAGAAAACTCCACAGACAGGACAGTTAGCAGACGTGAACCTGAAGCACCTCTGACTCTTTCGAAAGCACATTAGAAGATTCCCAGAAGTCAACAGGGCAGGACACATCGCGCTGACAGCGATGGAGACGCCAGCATGCCAGTGCAAGATGCCCAGAAGAGGCACTTTGTTGCACTGACGTCTTCTTTCACAGTCAGAGGCAGAAAAATCCACAAACATCTTCACAGCAAATCATCAGGAACGGGGGCCGGCACACAAATTTCAAACACACTTGATAACAAGTACCAGGTTTATATGAGGGAAGCACTGAAGCCTTGCTGCGGTGCTAAATGGGGAGTGTATCTTACTTTATGATGCTCTGGAATCTGCTACTGTATGGCATCATTCAGGTTTTTATGAGGTGTAATATTCTAAATCCATAGCTGCTAAAGTCCCACTTTGACAAGAAGGGCTTTCCTCGGTGGATTTTTCACAGGTGTTTCACCCATATTTTTTAATTACGCATTGCATTGTGGGAGCAAGAACATCCAGCGGACGTAACGACAGGGCAGGTCCAACGTGTTAACAGAAGGGAGGCGGTGAAGTGGATCTGTGTATGAGGCTGGACAACTGGTTGACATTTCATGCAGTTACTTGCTGTATTCAAGCATTATTACTGACTAAGCACTATGTAGGAGGCAAGAGTCAATCGGGGCTGATTAATGCCGCAGCTAAGCCCACATGGGAGGTTGTCA
This sequence comes from Chelidonichthys spinosus, assembly GCA_029853015.1. Classification (NCBI taxonomy): domain Eukaryota; kingdom Metazoa; phylum Chordata; class Actinopteri; order Perciformes; family Triglidae; genus Chelidonichthys; species Chelidonichthys spinosus. The sequence goes on from CM056831.1 coordinate 2,879,056, forward strand.
TTGAAATGAGGTGGCCCTGGTATGATCCACAGGCTTTCAAATGAGGTCATCATCTTAAAATATGACAAACCTCAGTGGGCCACATGTAATATGTTAGCTGTGTGTATTAAAGCTACACTGCAAGAAAGAAATCTAATGTAAAAGACATAATGTTATTTTCCATATGCACAAACGGACTGTACTAATTCATAGACACTTCAGTCCAAAAAATAAATGACATGAAAAAACAAATGGCACTATCAATCTTGACTTCCTGACATATCTGACATCAACTGTTCACTCAGGTGAAAAAAAGCTGAATACACTCCCAATAAAAGGATACTGAGCTAACATTAACACCTGAACATAAATCATTTTAATAAGCCCTATTTTTTTGTAAACACATTAGTTTGAGGAAGGTTTCTCCTAGTCCAAAAATCAATGAGAGTTTTCGTGGGTGATGTCCGCTGCCTCTGGCAACTTTCGCACCAGCGGAGGTTCTTGCTCCCACAATGCACTGTGTAGTCAAAAATACGGGTAAAACACCTGTGAAAAATCAATACAGACATTTCCTTCATATTAAAACAGTTCAATGGCCCACACTTGTATGGACTGTTCTTCGAGTGTAGTGAGTCATATCTCAACAAAATAGCGCCACTGTTCCCAAAATGAGCGGAGGGAAAACAAACCAAAAACAAACACAGGCCTGCTTTACTTGATGTCCCGCAGGGAGCCATGTTTGTATGTCATTTGGACATAATGAGATAAAAGCAGATAAGAGCATGTGACTAGAGAACGTCCTTTCTACCTGAAATCCTTCCTCATACAGATATAGCAGTCACGACAGAAACAAATATCAGCACACGCTGGATCAGATGCCCCCTGACAAGAGCAAAACATGTCAAGAGTGCACTGACAGCTCACAACAATCACAACACAGACCATCCACGCCACAGCCATCAGTGACACCGCAGCAGCACCTGTTCACGGTCCTCCACGGACCAGATGCATCTCATTCACAACGCCTGCAGGCTGTCATATTCTACAAGCAGAGTTGTGTCAAACACTTCCATGTCAAGGGCCCGAAACAGTCTCATCCAGAACCAGGAACCATAAAGGGGGGGCGGGGGGGGGGGGGATGGGTGACGGAGAACAAACCCTGATCCTCTGTCTGGCCATCAGGAGAGTCGCAGAGACTGGTCCTCGTGCTGCAGGTGAGTGAGTGCATCCCCTCTTTGAGGAGCACTCCACTGATGAAGAATGCAGCACACATGCACGCACAAACGCGCGCGCGCACGCACGCACAGGTAATGATCCGGTTCTTTTTCTTACCTCCAGACGGTCCAGGCTTATGAAACTGGCGATAGCAAATCCATCAATGATATCCTCCTCCTGCGAGCTGGACTCCCGTCTCTTCCGCCGGGGGGGACGCGGAGCTCTGGCGGCGGCCGCGGGGTGCGGCGCCTTTTTGCCGGGCAGGGAGGCGGCGTCCCTCCCCGGACAGTGTCCCTCCCTGTCGGAGCAGGAGGAGTTGGGGTCGGGGCTGCGGGCGTCTCTGCTCCCTGCCTCCCGCAACCTCCGCACCCGCTCCCGCTTGGAGCGGCATCTCCGACCCGGCTTCAGTTTCCCCTCCATGTTGTCGGGGGAATTTCGCTCGCGGTGTCGAAAGAGAGATAGAAATGTTAACTCCACAGCAGGCGCTCGGAGAACCGCTGGCTGCGCCGTGTAATAACAAGTAACAGCGGACGGACGATTGTGGGCTGCGCGAGGACGTGCAAGATAGCGCTGCGCGCGCGTGTAAATAACAACGCAAACACGGGCTCAGAACACGCAGTGACCTTGAGTACGAACCTCCCCAATCTCCATTACGATAAGCGAAATGTTCAAGTCTCCCCCCGCGCACTCGGGCGACGGAGAGAGGGAGCGAGCAAAAAAAAAGCGACGCGGCTCCACGCGTTATTTTTCTCCCCAGTAATATGTCGACGCGGCGTCCGCTAAAGCAGGTGCAAAACGGCCAAACTGTTCAAATCCACGCGTCACACCCGCCTCGTAACTTTTGTTGCATCGGAATAATAACGAGCGACGTTAAGCAGCCCAAGCCCGCTGCATACCGCAGACAGCGCAGAGGAATCATGTCGCTGGCCGTTGTTGTTTTCCACCAAAGGATCCGAGGCTGTCAAACCACGAGAGCTTTTTTGGGGGATACTATCCGTCCGAAACAGAAACGCCTGGCGAGCGAGTACGAAGCCTTTCGACTGCAAAACGCTGGAGCGAATAATCCCGTAGTTTGAAACCCGTACTCCTTCCCTGCGTTTCGGGGGGCAAAATGATCCCAAGTCTGTGAGCTAGGCTACTTAATGCGCAATATTTCCTAAATGATCCGAACCGTCCGATTGAGACAGCTACCCAGCGTGCAGCCAAACTCCATGAGGAGGCGATGAAGCGGTCTATTCCAGTTCAGATCATGTTGAGTTTCCTATAAATCCACTCCGCTGCGTCCCCTCGCTGCTCACTTGCTTCTGTGGCCGCTGCTATCGGCTTTGATAAGTGTCCTTAAAGCGACAGGAGTGATTACAATCTCCTCTCCCCCCCCCCCTCATTCCCTTCATCCGAAATTAAGAGACACATTCGAGTTTCAGAGAACCCACACAACTGACGTATTTCCGCCACCTCTGGCCTACACTTTACCAAAGGAAGGAAGCTGGTGTAACACAAAAAAAGGAAAAATCATTCTCTCTCACTTTGACAGGGCAGGGTGATTTTTGAGTCTCTCTGGAGGACACACCATGCCTGTTTGTGATGTCACACCCACACACACACATAGGTTTGGACCTCTTCCCCAGCTCCTGCAGCTTTGAGTCCCCACCTCCTAGTTGCATGTCATTGTCACGTTAATGCAAACATTTCACGTGTGTACAGTGCATATTGCCTTCGATCGGCAGAGATTAGGCCAATGACATTAAGTGTTATCACTGTATTGTGTAACACTGATATTCATTACAGTTTCACTGCTCCTTTTGTATAATAACTCCAACCAAACTTCTACGGCTCCTTATTCACAAGCCTTATGACTAAAGATGAGGATGTAACAGGATTTCTCTTTTTAGCTGTTAGTTTATCGGATGATGTTGTGGTTTCTTTCTTTCGACAAATGTACTTATTGTAAGTCGCAAGTCGCAAAAGCGTCTGCTAAATGCCCGAAATGTAAATGTACAAGTTCTGAATGTGGCCATGAGATTGAGTGGTGAAAAGACAGTATGTGACTGTGTATTTGGTTTAAAGTATTTTTTCTGGCAGAACATTTTATAAATTGAATAATTATATATCCACTGTAAAAAATAATGTAAAAAGTAATTAAGTAAATAATTCTTGGCTCTTGCTCCCTCAGAATCAGACAACATACATTCAACCATCAAGCTGTGTGTAATTTAATGGGCAGAACGTGAACTTCAGGGGAATGCATTTTGGATGGAGTACAGTTTTTTGTATTGTTTAACGACTGCGGCAACAACTGCAGCCACATGTGCAAAACACAGTCTGCACAGCAGCAGTTCATGTGGACCAAACTCTAGCTCCTTTTTCATTGTTGGAACACAGTTTTATAAACTCTCCACACTTCTCTCCTGACTTTAACCACAACCTGCAACACTGTGGATTTACAGCACTCTGTTCAAATCTTAGCCCACCCCTGTCAAAACTGTAAACCTCACATTCAACACAGGATGATTTCAGCAACCTGTGCACTGATTTCACTGATGGTTGTAACTTCAGGAGGAGGAGAGTGGCAGGGAGACAGGTTAGTGGAGAGAGAAGAGTGGCGGAGACAGGTTGGTGGAGGGAGAAGAGTGGCAGGGAGACAGGTTGGTGGAGAGAGAAGAGTGGCAGGGAGACAGGTTGGTGGAGGGAGAAGAGTGGCAGGGAGACAGGTTGGTGAAGGGAGGAGAGTGGCAGGGAGACAGGTTGGTGGAGAGAGAAGAGTGGCAGAGAGACAGGTTGGTGGAGGGAGAAGAGTGGCAGGGAGACAGGTTGGTGGAGGGAGAAGAGTGGCAGAGAGACAGGTTGGTGGAGGGAGAAGAGTGGCAGAGAGACAGGTTGGTGGAGGGAGAAGAGTGGCAGAGAGACAGGTTGGTGGAGGGAGAAGAGTGGCAGGGAGACAGGTTGGTGGAGGGAGAAGAGTGGCAGAGAGACAGGTTGGTGGAGGGAGAAGAGTGGCAGAGAGACAGGTTGGTGGAGAGAGAAGAGTGGCGGAGACAGGTTGGTGGAGGGAGAAGAGTGGCAGGGAGACAGGTTGGTGAAGGGAGGAGAGTGGCAGGGAGACAGGTTGGTGGAGAGAGAAGAGTGGCAGAGAGACAGGTTGGTGGAGGGAGAAGAGTGGCAGGGAGACAGGTTGGTGGAGGGAGAAGAGTGGCAGAGAGACAGGTTGGTGGAGGGAGAAGAGTGGCAGAGAGACAGGTTGGTGGAGGGAGAAGAGTGGCAGAGAGACAGGTTGGTGAGAGTTGCATCCTTACAGTAAATGAAATCATTACAGGAACTGATTTCTTTATTGCAATTATAGAATATTTATACATATTTAATAATAATAATAATAATAATAATGATTTTTGTTAAGCCACTGAAGTGATTCCAACTGTAAAGATGAAAAGTGTGTAACTTGTGTGTTGTTGTCTGGTGTTGGTGTTTTCGGTGTGTTCTGAGTGACTGTGTGTCGTCGTCATGACGATAGTTGCCAGTGTTTCTCTGCACTGAGCCAGTTTAGCAGCTGATGTGATGTTTAGCTCAGGTGAGTGTTGGTGATGCAGACTGTGTTAGAGTTTTACACATGTAGCTGCAGGTGTGCCTGCTGTTGTCGAGCAATCGAAAAAAATGGAAAAAAAAAATGTCAAAAAAGATGACGGCGTCTGGCATATTTGAGGTGACGTCTCATCCTGCATGATGCAAGATCATGCTCATAAGCACCTTGAGTCAGCGGCTCATCCTGTGGGCTAATGAGGCAAGGTGCCTATAGTGCACTGCAGTCAGATGGGGACATGTGAGGGGAAGCACCGATGATGAACGCTTAATATCAGAGGTTTACTGGTGACGAGCTCATGTGAAGGTGTGCAGAAGAAAAAAAAATGATTGAGACAAGTGTGAAATACCGCACATAAGAATCCTCTGGCTCATTATTTGATCTGCACAGTGCAGGAAGCAGCGAGAGCCAGGCTGAAATATTTGGGCAGTTAGCGTGCTGGTTCAGGTGTGGGAATGTTCTTTTATGGTGAGGCTCTTCTGTGAAACTCCAAGGCAATGCATCAAAACGCAAAACGAAAGTACTTTTATGCAAATCCAGAGTGCTGCAGGGTAAATGATCCTGAGCACTGTAGGTGATTAAAGCAGGCACGGCACTGAGTGAGTGAGTGTGACGACGTTTTTATGATACGCTGCTGTGTCAGGTTACAGTATATAATCTAGATACCACAATGTTGCACTCGGCCGCTGCTCGCCACTGGCAGCGGTGCGAGGCCGTGACTGAGAAGGCCCTTGTGTGCTTTCCATCTGCCGCTGCGAATCTGAGGATGGCAAGTGAGTGCATTCTAACTGTATGTTGCTTTGGAGAGCAATAAGCAGGTGAGCGGCACACCAATCTCTGAGCAAACGGACCTTTCAGGAAGCGGAGACGGTATAGTTTTCATGTTACCTTAACCTCTGGAACCACTGTGAATAAACCCCTCTCTGTTTGAGCAGCTTTGCGAGAACTAATTCAGTAAGGAGATTAAAAAAGGGGGGAACAGGTATGGTGAGAGGCCCGTGGAGGAGAGGGAAGAGATTACCTCTGTTTCTTCCATGCTACTATTTGCTGTGAGCTTAATCCATAGCTCCAGACTCTGAGCTCCCACATCGCAGTCATTCAAACACTAGTCTCTTTGAAACGCTTAGCTCCGGCTGTGCTGGAAGTTAAGCAGAGGGAACCTGTCATGCTTTTTTTTTTTAATGATGTTTAAGTGGCAGAATTGTTTTTTCCCTTTGCCTCCGCCGCCACGACAAGGATTCATTTGATGTTGCTAGGGTCAAGGTGCTTCCTGTTTAAAAGGGTTGTTTCCCATTGAGCTAATTCAGAGAGTGCAGAGTGTGATGCAGACATGGGATTGAGAGGTGAAGGATCCGTAGCGAGTGCTAAACAAAAAAAAAAACCCAAATTCTCCTCAAGCAGACAGCGTGTCCTTTGTGAGGAATATAGCCCCACAGAAATCGATAAGCCTAGATTTCACACTAGAACAAAAGACACCTGTAAGACACAAATCCCTGCACTGTTGTAGAAGAAAATATATTCTGTTGCTCTCATAACATCATTTGTGCTCAGTCAGTATTTAAGGACCACAGTCAATGGTTGTAAAAGCTATCGGCTTTCTCAAGCTCAAATAATTGTTTATCTGGCAGATTTTGATCTGCTGGGAGGGCTTTAGGCATGGGATGATGTGGAAATTTCACGTCATTAATATTCTTCTCAAAATAATTGTGATTCCCAATATTATCCTCATTATCCTCGATGTGCTGAAAACGTTTTAAATGTCAGCAAAGCATACAATAAATGTGTTACCTCATATTTTGTCAAGAAACACATTTTTTTTGCATCACAGATACAACACACACTTTTTTTGTGAAGATCATAAAGGACAAAAAAATAAATTATGTGTAAATAACATAATTAATAAAAAAAAAGCAGTATTGTGTATTGTGTCATTTCTGATCATTCCTGGAGGTCTAATTCTTTCCCGTTTTTTATATCTGGCTCTTTTTTCACTTCTCTTCCTTGATAAATAACTTTTTCAACTCATGTGATGATACTCAAGATTATACCGATGGCGATCTGCCATGAATTCACATATCGTCACTAGTGGGCTTGCAATCAATCGGAAGCCAGCATTTTCCACCAAGAGGTAAGAGTTCTCACTTATTCTGTGAAATATCTTTATCTACTGCACTGGTTGACACGAACGTTTGTACATTCATATATATATATATATATTTATATATATAGTGCTGTCAAACTCAACGCGTTAATCTTTGCGTTAATTATGAAATATTTAAAGCAAAATTAACGCAGCTGTGTTTTGTTTACTTCCTGTGGCGGCTGGCGTAAGACCTATGACGACATGTGCCGCAAAGCCATTAGCCATTAGTTTTTAGCGGAGTTCAGCGCAAGATTTTGGCTGAGGCTGTGGCGTCAGTGGTGGTAGTGGGGGGGGGGGGGGGGGGGGGGTTAATTATCCCGGTAATTTGTCTGCGTGAGAAACACTAGCTGTGGCGTATGCTGCTTTTTCCTCTGACAATGTAAACAGACTGGTCTGTCTCAGTAACGGGCTGCATGTAAAGGAGGACTAAGCTGACTTGTTGTTCTATGGAGTGAAAAGGATTTATCATTCTGACTTCACAGCAGAATATTTCCTTGTTCTTTGTTCCATATTTGCATGCACTAATAGCACTAATATATATACATATATATATACATGCACAAATCATGATATTCCCATCAAGCCCCAGCTGCACTTTATGTATAGTGCTAATTAGCATGCTGACATACTGTGTTTAGCTTGCCAATGTTAGCATTTAGCTCAAAGCAGCATTGTGAGTAAGCACAGCCTCACAAGGCTGCATATAGCTGGAGAGCCTGAGTCTCCTTTCTTGGGAAGACTGTAAACTGTCACTTTTCCTGACAAATGATCCCAATATTTCCCCCCAAAATGATTTGCTTTTGTTTATTAAACCAGAAGCAGCGGACTTGTGTACTCGATCCATTAGAAACTGGAGCAGCAGTGGCAGCCAGCTGTTTTGAATATGAAGTCATTGGATTCTAACTGAGACATCTCATTTGCTGCCCTGGCTGTCACTGAAGAATTACTGTGAGGGGGGAAACAGAACTCCGTGCCTTTGGGGCTTTCTGTTGCCTCTGCAACACATCATGGAGTAATTCACTGGTTTGGTGGCAATTTACAGGGAGACTCAACAAGAAACCGGCCCGGGGGCCTCCAGCAACAAGCGCTCTCTCGGGAAACCACGGCCAGCTATAGAGTGCCTGGGCCGGGGCCTGCAAACCACCGCATGAAAAATTAACCTGCTCACTCCACAGAAAGAGATTCCACATCCTCCCTGCCCGAGAGCCTCCGTGCACGCTCCCCTCGTATCTTGTCCTCTTCTATCCTACTCTTCTTCATCTCTGTCCTTTTATCTCCCTGTATGTTACGGACACAGCCTGTGTTATTTAGATCTATGGTAGAGCCAGCGCTCCATATCTTTGATTCAAAGACAACAGCTGTTTGCTTCATGTTCAACACAGACTATTATTTATAGACTGGCAGTTATAGTGTGAGCCTATCAGATACTGCATGTGAAATTTAAACGTGTCCATGGCCTCTGCCATCAGGTAGTAAGGGATCATGAATGAATTGTAGTTCATCCAGGGATGTGCATAAGAAGTGGAGGTAGTCATTGTGGAGTCACTCGTTGGTTTGGTTAAAATTGGCTTTTACTTTGTTCACTTCAGACTTGTACTTTTTCACTGAACTCATATAAATCACTGGTTGTGCTCTCATTAGAGCAGTGTGACATGTAAACCTGATGAGCAAGAACCCGTTGAATCTTCAATGCCCTCTTTGTTCTGACAGTTAGGTTACAGGTCTCAAGGACAACACCCATACATGTTTCATATTACATTTCTGTAAGTTCACATCAGAGATAACTGATCTGTGAGACTCGGTTGCTTGAATGTCCAAACTCTGTACGGGGCAGACCCAGCCCAAGAAGATAACATGTAACCAGCACCTGGAAACGGGGCTTGCTCCTGTGGGAGCTCTGCCATTCTGAGCCCAGGCCTGCCATACTTTACCTGTGACCAGAATAAATATTATATCTGTGAACTGAAGAGTTCTCCTGTTTATCCTTGGGTTTCCAACTAAAGAACCGGGGGTTAATAGTTTTGGATTACGGTTTTAAAGCCTCAAGTTCGGCATTTTGGCCGTTGCCATCTTGGATTTTGGCCTGGTGTGACGGGTGGATCGCGATGTTGCTAACGCAACACAGTGCTAGCTAAAGCAACACAGTACTCTCAAAAGCAACATGGTACTCTCAAAAGTAACATGGTACTTGATAAAGCAATGCGTCACTGGCTAACGCAACACATCACTCCCTAACGCAACACATCGCTCGCTAACACACTACATCGCTCGCTAAAGCAACGCGTCACTCGCTAAAGCAACACATCGCTCGCTAACACACTACATCGCTCGCTAAAGCAACGCGTCACTCGCTAACGCAACATGTGGCTCACTAACACAACATGTCACTCGCTAACGCAACACGTTGCTCGCTTACACAACACGTTGCTCGCTTACGCAATACATCGCTCGCTAATGCAACATGGCTAATGCGATACATCGCTCGGTGATGCAATACATCGCTCGGTAACGCAACATCACTAATGCAACATGTTGCTCGCTAACACAATGTTGCATGTTGCTAACGCTTGTTAACATCTTCATACAAGAAGCCAGATGGAGCTGTGGTAGCAGCAAAGGAGGGGTCGCCCCCTGATGGCCATGGAAAGTTAACGGCACTTAAGCATCGGCTTGACTCTTCGGAACAGGAGGTTGTCGCTTGAGTTCATCACTGAAAGTCAAATGGAAGTCACTAACTTAAATAAGTGAGGTAACAACAGGGGATTAGGTGAGAAACTGGAAAGCCAGCGAGGTGTCAATAATTTAACACAGTAGGCTGTAAATCTAAGTGCCTCTGGATATTTCATACCACAGGGGAGCAAAGTTTAATCAAACAGAAAGATTGGCCCCAGAGCTGTGTAGGTGAGAGAGAGCTGAATTTATTGGCAGCCCTTGAACAGACAGTGGGGTTTTTATTACAGGCATCATTCAGGGCGAAATTAGCAATGTGACCTGCTATTTTAGTGAAATAAATTGAGTTAAGAGATTGATGTAGATAAATGTCACGTTAAATGTCATCATAAAAAATTACGGTTCTTTGAGTTATTGTAAGCCAAGAGGGATTATGTTTCTGTTCCTTTTTTACTCAGAGGATCCTTCATTCAAGAATCCTCACTTTCCTTGTTTTGGTTCCAGGCATTGCTCAACATTTTGAGTGAAATGCCATAATGTTTTTTATTGATCCATGATGTCTGGTGTCCTCTCTGATCCTAAAGTAACAATGCTCTCTGCCTCTCTATATCGCACCAACAGATGTTGTGACAGCCAGCTTTTCAGAAAAAACCCTGAAGGCGGTCGATATTTCCCCAGAAGTGTGTTTGGATTTCCGGCGGTAGGTGGAAAGATAAAGTGAGTCATCATCTGAGTTTATCACTGTGATGACTCTACTCACTACACACTCCAGGGGCGCCTTGTCTGCTCCAGCCAAACTTTTTAAGGGGCATACATTTACATGAAATGCTATATGCACAATACAAATTTATTTAAAGGACATCAATAAAAAATTATCAACCTCCTGACTGAGGACAAGGCTGAGGCTTGCTTTGTTGTTGTGCGTGTGTGTTTGTTTTTATATGACACAAATGTAATGGGTACATGTGCTGTAGGGGTGCAGGGTTGTTTAGTTTTTGTGTTTGGATCATAGACTGTATGTAAGAGCTGAACAAGGTCATTGTGACGTCACCCTTTGGTTTGTGGATTATGGTTTGGAAGCCTGGAATTTGACACTTTTGCCGTCACCACGTTGCATTTTGGCTGTTTGTTGGCATTTTTGCAATCAGTGAATGGAAGCAACCATGTGGTTGCCAAGATGTGCTAGCGACCTGTCAATCACAAGGTAGCCTCGCCCTAAAACATACCATGCTCTATGGTCTATTTGACTCTAAATGTACCGAATGAACATCATGCTGGATTGATGAAGACTTAAAACTAGAGATTGAGACCATAAACTCATGTTTACAATGTTTACTGAGATAATACATCAAGAGAGAAGTGGGCTAATTTTCTCATAGACTTCCATCTAATCAGATTTTTTTTTAACCAGAGGAGTCGCCCCCTGATGGCCAGTAGAGAGAATGCAGGTTTAAGGCATTTCAGGTTTGGCTTCATTTTTCAGAACCAGAGGTTGCCTCCTGGTTTGGAAGTAGCCACGATAGCTCCAGTCCCCACTTTTTGCATATACTAACAGTCTCCTAGCTTCAGCTTCAACAGAAAGACACGAGAGTGGTGTAGTCTACTCCCACCAACAAGTTGTGTATCCTAAAATCTCTAACCGTTTCTTCATATGTGTGTTGTTTTGCTGAATCCTGAATCACTCTAATCAACTCAAAACTGAACACACAGACGAGAATCTGCAAGTCTTTTCTTATCAAAAAAAGTTAATGAATAAAGATTATGAGCTAAAAGGTAAAGTTATTTCTTAATGCAAAATGGAGTGGATTATGTAAAATATCCATTTTTAAAGTACTTTATAATACATTTTGTATGATTTGAATGGCAGGGTGCACCAGTGATTAGTCTAATTTTTGGCTCAGTGGAGGAGGGAAAGCAAAAAAAAAATAAATAGGTTGAATGACTTGCTCAGGCATTAGTGTCAAAGTCTCACAATAAAAGAGTGACATTGACGATAATCAGTGTAACTGCCACAGCGTTTCTGTTAACATGGACCCCAGTTTTCATGCATAGAAGGTGGTACATAACTCAAGTATAGGCACTTTGCTGTAAAGTTGACCTTGAATGATGAAGCTAACTCTGTTAGCAGCTTCACACCAGAATCCAGATGGATCCAGATCCAGTAAGGTTGCTGTTCGGGGTGTCGCTCTGCCACTTGCGTTAATCAGATCCAGCCGTCGCTCCTCCACAGTCCAAATATGGTCACTTCCTTCACCTGTTGCAACCAAGAGGACTACAACAAAAACGCAGAACTCGAGGCTTCAAAGTCGTCGTCCACCAACCAATGACTCCGTCCACCAACAGTCTGAGGGGGCGTCCAGACGAAGCAAAACAAACTTTTTTTCTCCGTCGTTTCAAGAAAATCCACGTCCAGGCGCATCCACTGAAAACGACTCAGCGCGCTGTAGTACATATTCCAGCCACCTATGTGGCGCTGTTTCTGCTACAAAAACTCAGAAGAAGAGACGGAGCTTGACCGGATGTTTGCCATTGCTATGGCAACACGTGAGAGTTACGGCTAATCTCCGCCCGACCACCCGATCAATAAACACCCATAAGATGACAATTTGGCCCGTATAAATAAAACCAACAATAAACATCAACAGCCGTCACCCTAAGGACCTTAACGAGGCGTTGTCACACGTTGGGAGGGATTAATTAGACAAATAAATGCCTACATTCATGGGAAGTTAGTTAGTGGTTGTTTGTTAGCATCGTAATAAAGAAGCATATCTGTAACTTTTTTCTATGGCCCCCCCTATCTCGGCTCCGTTTTTTTTTCATACAGTGGCCCTGATACGCCGTCGTACAGACGAGCAGTATATCTGCTACGAGCACGGAGGCCGCTGTTGTTGTTACGAGACGTCGCGGGGGAAGAAGTCAGGCTCGAGGGTCGAGGGGCAGGCCGTTCTTTTCCACCCTGAGAGCTGGTTTCCAAAAAATGCGATTTCACACCGCAAAAACGCCGGATTCGTTTGTACGGCAGGGCGAAAAACACAAGTCTTCTGCGTTTACGCACTGAAAACATTTTCGTGTGGACAGGCCCTGAGGGGGTTTGTGGTTTCATAGGTCACGCCTCTTTTCTCTGGTGCTTTGTAAGGGACAGAAAAGCATTCCTACTGGTCACGCTGTAATTAGCACCCGGGCCACCAAACCCCAGAAAGCTGCAGTGATCACTTGTGCCAAGTACCCAAACAAGCACCTCGCCAAACCTCTCTCACACACACACACACACACACACACACAAAGCCCACGTTCCCTCCTTTCACTTTCACTCACCCTCATTCAGGCTTCCTCCAACATGCAGCCGTGTGGTAATGTACCCTGTAACTGTTCACAAGTGGCAGATTTCTCAACCTCGAAGGTCATGTCACACAATGGCACATTAGCAGAGGTGACTTTTTCTCGGTGGCACTCACACAATGTGACAAACTGTCACAGGGGAGGGCTTCCCCACCCCCGGGCCTCGCTTGTTAGAAGACGTGAGCGAGTTACACTGAAAGAGTGGAGCAGAAAGAAAGAGAAAGAGCTTGTTTTCCACACATATCTGCAGCTATGGGTATAATGAGCATGGTGATAACACAGAGGGTAAACATAGAAGGCACAGTAAACAGGCTGAGGGCAGGCAGCAGTACAGGATGTCGATGTAATGAGCTCATCCGTTTGCTCTGGAGTACCTATGGATGGACAACTACAGGAACTTAATAGAGGACGCTATGAGACTTTATCTTTCATTCACTTCAGGTTATTTACTAGAAGAGAGTTTGCTTTTCTGACCTTGGGTTGCCAAACTTTGGCTCGCTGCCTCTTTTTTAATGGCCTGCAGGGAATTTGTACAAATAAAGCATGTGGCTTAAGCATTTTTGTAATAAATTACATTGTATGTACATTAGGCATGGGATGATATGAAAATGTCATGTCATCATTATCCTGGCAAAATGTTTTTATTAACAACATATTCCCCATAATCATCAAAATATGTTCAAAACACACTGGAAGGACTTTACGTTCTGTTAATAAATAAATACATTTCAATGTTGCACATTTACGAGAAAAAAGTTGCAAACTTACGTGTTTAGAGAATATTGCCCCCCTCTCAGGTCTGTTTTAAAAAAATATATTTTTTACCTATGGCCCTAATACACCGTTGTAGATTCTTTATTCTTTATTTCTTCAGGGAGACCTGATTTCTGATCATTATATTTATTTGTTTTTTCCTTGAAATGATGTGTGTCTTATGTGTGACACACTAGAAATATTGGTTTTTAACCAAATGTAAAGTGATATCAGTTATGTTTAGTGGCCGAAGAGGTTTAAGCATATTTTGACAATTATCGGGAGACTATTGTGAATTGAAAGATAATCGCCAAGTTTTCATATGGTCCCTCATCAACATTAACCTACTTGTAGAGGGAAAGGAAACGAAGCTCATGCCTTTCTCTCTGCTGTATTTACTCCCCGAAACTCGTGGCGGATGCATTTTTCGTGACAGAAAGACATAAATGGTGTCACAGGTTGTACATCATTGTTATTGGATCATGATCACCGGGGCTCTGTAGAGTGTTCAACAAGATGCAATCGTTTGGCATCCTTACAACATGCCACGTGTTCCCTTTGAGCAGTGCTGATATGCATTATCTCAACTGTCAATACGGCACATATACATGGGCCCAGCAACTGGGAGGCCTGATGAATAACAAATGGGTGGGAAGAATAGAACATAGACGATGAGCAGATTGAAAGTTAAAAGGCTGTAAAACGAGCGTGTGTTGGAATAGAGAGAGAGAGAGAGAAAGAGAGAGCAACTGTGAGCGGGCGTATTGTACTCGGCTTCTTGTAACGCTCCCCTGGCTTTCACAAGGCTCTTGATTAGCAAATAGCAGCCCCCGAGATAAAACACACTCATAGACACGGACTGGATTTGCATCTTAAGAGACTTGCAGCTTGTCATGCGTGCATCTACTCCAGGCAAACGATGCTTCAGAAGGAAAAGGCTCCTTCTTGCAGGAAGGCTTCTCATTTCCTCCTTTGTTTTGTGTCCTATGGGGGCGTTTTATATCTATCTTTAGCCACATCTACCAAATGATCCTCATCGTGACACGTGCACATACTTATGCACAACACGTGTTTTAATACTTTTTATTTGGGGGATTTTGCATGTTTGCTTGGCACTCAGTTGTGACTGTGAACAACTGGTGGCCTTTGCATGCTTGTTTAGACATATTGCATTAATAACACTCGGGATCACACACACACACACACACACACACAAAGTGTGTCTCAAGTTTATGTTTGCATAGTTATGAATGTGTTTTGTAAGCTTGTAAATGAATATTTTTTGCACATGCTGGATTTGTATTCATACATAATGCAATTCCTCATGTTTACATGCAAGGCATAACACATTCCCAGGTCTCAATGAATGCGTTTGTAATATAAAACAAAATGATGGTGATTAAAAACTACCTCAAAAAGGAATTTGCATAAACTGCGAGACAGTGTAAATTAACGTATGGATAATTGTGTTCATGAATGAAGACATGCTGGGAAAGCAGCCTATTACTTTCATGTGAGAAAAGCCGTTGCTTGAGTTCACCCTTAGTAATGGCTTCGTTAAATATAATTTATGACTTGGATCATGAGTTATTCACCGACTTGCTGATTAATTATGTAGGCCCGAAATGTAATATCTCTGATTATGCGTGACAGTCGATTTTCATCGTTACAGATGGGGGGAGTTCCTAACAGCGCGTTAATGTTAAGCAGCTTTCTTTTGTAAATTGATACAGATACATTTGGGCAAATGTGAAGAAAAAAAAATGTTTATCCTCTTGCTTGATTGTATAACACTGAAGGATTTTCTTCTGCAATACTGTGCATGCCTCCATTTAAAAGCATTACTTAAGGGCCATCATTTAATCCTTATAAAGGAGAGAGGATCCAGTCTGCGGAAGCTAAGCTGATTTTTTTCTTTAAGAGTAACTGCCACTTCTTTTCAAATGATTGAATCTCACTGCTGAACAGAACTGGATTTAGAGCCCTGGAGCAAAGGAAAGTCATTCCGTAATGATGCCAAATACAGGGAAGGATATGGTCAAAACCTTTCATCCATTTTTCATGCTTGTTTAACTTTTTCCAGCACCACACTAAATCCATTTTCCACACAAAGTTTGAGGGGCCTTGGCTCAAGATTGGTGCAGATGGCTTGTTAAATATGTATCGGCTGAGTGGCGGGCAACCTGCTGAAGTGGCAATGTACCTCACCTTTCCAGTTGAACAGGGAATGAAAGATGGATCCACTGTAAAGCAGGAACTCAACGTCTGCAGGCCTTCAGGAAAGGCTGGCGTGACGAGCTACTGTATGCTGGAGGACGACGTACTCAAGGTGCACAACATGATTGCACCATATCACCCTCACACAAGCCAGGCTGCAGCGTATGATCAGCTTTAATCTCGTTTTAGTGCATTTCACAAAAGTGAGCAGCATACATTTTCTGAAAGTTGATAGAAGCTCTTTACATAGTCTGAAGAAGAAACCATACTTCTTTCTGCCTGTGTGTACTGTATTTTTGGATCATGTGGCATAGTTCATAGTGAGATAGAGATGGAGATAGAGATTTCAGACACCTGAAAAGAGAAAAAGTTTCATTGCCATGATTTTCAAAAAGTGCTTCCCAAATCCAACTACGAGTATGATCCCGAAGCCCAACAAGACATCAGCTGTGTCCAAAATCATTTTGTAGGGGTGTCCGAATGTGCAGTGAGCAGTGTTGGGCAAGTTACTTCAAAAGTGTAATGCATTATTTATTACTTGTTACTGTCATTTCAAAGTAATTAGTTACATTACAATATTACTGTCTTTGAATTGTAAGGCATTACACTACTTTTACATTACTTTTGCATAACTCTTCGCCAAAATAAAAGGAAATATGGATTTTTTGTTCTCAATTGATCTTCTTGTGTTCAATGCAGCTCATTACACAGCAGGATGTGATGTTTTTCGCTTCAAAATAAAAGAACGAAAAACGGAAAATGACTCGTATCCTGTTATTCGTTTAAAAAACGGAAAACGAGAAACGGAAAACGACTCGTTAACTGATATTAGATATTGTGTTCATGAATGGGATTCGGGGATGAAATAACAGGGCCATTTTTCATTCCAGATTTGCCGTCTTTTTTAATGACCCGGAAGGCGCTGTATGCAGTGAAATTACCTGAAAGCCTACCTCAGACATTAGGGGGAGCTCTAAAACACTGTTCATTAACGCTCTGACAGCGTCTGACGCTCGCGTTTTTAAGTTAACCTACTGTTTTAAACACGCACCTAAAGCGTTATGACGCTGACATAAAAGTGGTCCAAAACCGACGGGGAGAATCGGAGCCTCCGCCTCTTCGCCGCCCCTCAGCTGTTGATCCTCGGTGTGCCGGGTCGGCTGCGCTCTGACCCGCTCCGTGAGTCGGTGTCCAGCTCATGGAGCCTACTAACAACAGCGCTTAATTAACATAGTTTAAAGTCACACGGACCGGCTTTCACACTTTTCCAAAAGTGGAGCTTATGCACATCTCGTGATCACGAATGTAGAGTCAATTGATTTCGGGTTTAAAATGCATTGTAACGCGCGTTACTGAGATTTGTACCGAGTAAAATATTACCAGTTTTTTTTTTTGTAATGCCTTACATTACCGCGTTACAACAAAACGTAATGCATTACAGTAATGCATTACATTTGTAACGCGTTACTCCCAACACTGGTAGTGAGCATTACTTTTCCCTGTATAGTGCACTCAAAGTTTCCCACAATGCATCTTGAAAAGTAGTGTACAACCGATGGTCACTACCCAAGAAAATTTTACCATCATGCATTGCGCTGAAGGACAAATCGCGAATGGACGAGAGGAGAGAGAGCGGCAAAAATATTAATAATAGTATATCAATACATGTTTAATATTTAATATTTGTATTGTGCACAGAGCAGAACAAGACAACACAAATGGCCAAACTGTGAAGTTTTTTCTTTATTTGAAAAAAATGCGATATATATTTAGTATTTATATGAAAACTGTTGGCTATGGTTTTTTTTTTTTTTCAAGAAATGAGACGGTCAGGGATTCTCCCTCCTGCTGGAGGACTCGTTCTTTTCGTTTTGTACATTTTCACGACGAATATGTATTAAAAAATGAATTATCCCGGTAATTTCTCTGAGTGTCAGACTGGAGAGCCGTCGGCAGAATCTGACACGTATTGATTATGTGTCAGGAACGACGTCATCAACGGCGCCGAAAGAAATCCCCCAAGTAGTGTCCGAAAGCGTTTTTTCATTTTGCCTTTGAGTCCACTATAGTGCCCTACATAGAACTCCCCTATGTAGGGAGGAGGGAATGATTTCGGACACAGCCATCATCTGTTCCCTTAATCCACAGACTGTAGTCATGGTCAACCGTTGGTTTGTGCACTACTATTTTGAAGCCTCAAGTTCAGCATTTTGGCCATTGCCATGTTGTTTTTTGACATGCATCATGGATTTTTTGGCAAAGAGAAACAGAAATGACCATATTTGGACAGTGATCTGATGAACAGAAGCTGCAGCTCAATATTTAACAAATTCTTCTTATCCAATTCTCTGCCAGAAAGCAAATAAACTTATTTTCCAAAATCAAATCATATATATACTTGAGATTGAGACACAATCATGGCAGAAACCCTGATTTCAGCCTTGATGATAAAATACAGTTGTGAGGTTGTGTGTAATGATTTTCAATTGTTTTCTGAAGGTTTGATGTGCAGCTCAGTGAATTTGCAGAGAGATTAAAGTAATGTAAGTAGCTAATTGTATAGGTAGTGTGGGAGCTCATCACAGACAGTAGCAATGCCGTGGTAGCGACGTGTCAACCACAAGGAAGCCACGCCCCCTAAAGCATCCCCTGCTTTCTGGTCTGTTGGACTCTAAATGGACTATAATGTACAAAACGATCATCATGCTGGATTGAAGAAGTTTCAACCAGGAGTTGCCTCCTGATGGCCAATAGAGAGAATGCAAGATTCAAGAAACTTCAGTGTTGGCTTCACTTTCAGAACCGGATGGTTCCGCCTCCAATTCCATCATGTTGGGTTCCCAAGGCATCTTCGGTGTGTATTCTAAATCCATTTGTCTTACCATGTGATACCTTGTCTGTAAAACACATACACACATACAGTGTATGTCATTCACAGAGTCCCTCTCTATGTTGCTGTTTCGTGAGTCACTGTCTCTGCGGTGCTGTCTCCCAACTGATCTGTAGTTAATCTCTCAGAGCGTTCCGGTGGGAGGATATAATGAATGGAGCAAGAAAGAGGGAGAGAAATAAAGTCTCTGCTGAGCTTCCCGAGGAGAAGGCTCCCCAGGGGGCGGCTCATATGTCCAAAACCCTGGCAACACTTCACCTACCTACACGATTATGGTTATAGTTTCTGTTTGCATGCGTGGGCTAATGTTCAATGTTTACTTACGGACTGAAATATACTCTAAGCTTTTTGACATTTCAGTCTCAATATCTAGCAGACTACCCACAGAGCTGCAGGGAATTAATGGGTTTCATTAAACCTGACTGATATAAAGCATCAGCAGTAAAATCTACATATTGCCAAATTTATATTCCTCAAGGCCATATTTTCTCAAGGCTTATAGTCGAGAGCCTCTTTTCTTTTTTTATGTGTAATGTGTCCTTTTGTTGATTAAAGTTGACAGAAGAATCAATAATGGGTCAGTTTTTAGTAGCGTGTTTCATGGGAAGATTATTTGGTGGGTGAGCCTGTCAAACAAAAAAGAAAAAAAATCCTCAAAGTAAGTCAACAAGTAGCGTCCAACAGATTGAGGACACGGCTCTGTTTCTATGATGCTTCCATTTGGTGGGCTTCCAGGTGGCTGACGGTGCTTGGCTGTTCTGCTGCCGGCTTTTGCTCACTGATCTCCTCTCTCCCGAGACGCTTCACCTTCAAGCACCAGAGATCTTCCACGGAGAAGACGGAGAAATCATTCCCTCCACCTTTTCTCCCCCTCTCGTCAGAAGGTCCCGTGTGTCTGTGATGCAGCGAGGAAGATGGAGATCAAACTTTTATCTGAGTGCGGGCGAAAAACAGGCAGACACACATTCCTAGACAGAGCAAATGCTTTCACGCATGCAGCCCCGGCAATGAATACTTTCTCTTCCCCGCTGTGCCTAAAGGAGTACTCACAATTTGAAGATGATGAGAGACAGAGAGAGAGAGAGAGAGAGAGAGAGTGAGCAAGAGAGAGAGTGAGAGAGAGATTGGATTTCTTCTCCACTTCACTTCACTTCCTTCTGCTACCCAGAGGCTTCTGCAAAGCTTTTAGTAAAAAACAAGCGTCTGTGTGATGGATCAAACGGCAGTGGCAGCCACTTCCCAGCCTTCCCAGCCTTTGATATTTCAGTCACTATCAGCCCCTGTGTTGTGTCTGTTTTATTCACTGCTGGGGAAATTAAACTTTTCCTTTGGTCGTCCTCATTCCCCTTCCTCCTCCAGCTCCAGCCCTCATCTACCTCTCAGTCGCAGACCGTCTCCGTCTACAATTTCCAGGCTTCCTTCTCCCAAGATTGACTTGCGGTAAAGCTTAATGTGTTCCACACTTTGGTCCCAGCTAAAGGTGAACGATGCATTTACCATTGTAATTACTGCCAGCCCTATGGGAAGAAGATCTTGAGTGGCTTTCAGTCACTTAATGTGAGTCTGTCTGAGTATGGGGACGTAGAGACAAACCCTTGCTGCTTCTTACTCTTTCCCATTGGGTCTTAGCCTGTTGTGACATTCCATTCATTGCTTCAAGGCCATGTCCCCCCCCAATGCATCCTTCTTCTACAGCTTGGATCCAAAGTCTTGATGTCCTCTTGTAATTTAACTCAGGCTGTCAATTGATTAAACATTTCAATCAGACTAATCAGGTAGCTGTGGATTTATCATGATTAATCACCATTTGTAAACCGAGATGAAAAGTTCCCATTTTCTCTGTATATTGTTGTGGGAACAGAAAGATAAACGACAGAAGGTGTATATGCACCAGCACCCTCTATAAGTAGATGCACAGATACCACTTCATATCAGACTGAGTACAAATATTTAAATTTCAATACTTGCCGACACAGAGTACTGCTACTTAATAATAGCCTACCATTATAATTCTAACAATAACTTTGAAAACTATAACTTTGTGTTTTCCTGATAGAAACAGCATAGTTTGCAGAAGAGATATTAATAATTAACTGTTGTACCTGCAGTGTACCTGCTGTTACACAGTTCAAATAATTAAAGATAAAAAAAGCTCAGAGACTCAGAGGAGCAGATTGTCACTGAAAGGAGAATAGTGCTGGTCCACCTTAAAAGTCAGCCCAGATTAAAAGGTCAGTCCACCTTAAATGTTGCTGCATGAGCCAGAGGGCTAGATTTACAAACACATTTGCGGCCATTTGAGGGGCAATCCTTTCGCAACAAGTATGTATAAAACATGGAAAGGTATTTACAAACAGGGGCACATGAGCAGAAAGAGGCAAGTAGCGCTTTCAATCGCTCGTGGGAGGGTCATGGGGAAAGTGGGAGTTCCCCACAAAAAGATGGGAGGATATGCGTTAACTGCACCTAATAACCTGAACCAGTTATCCTCCTGTTGTATGCTACCGTTTCCTTAATTCGTCATTAATGTGTTTTTTAGCGCTTTCTTTCGTCTTTGTAAAATCCATGTTAGATACATGCAGGCCCATTCATAGCTAATTTAGAGGCGTGCTAATGACACTGGAGGGCCAGCCCGGTGCCCTTTGGCTGTCAGGTTGTCAGGATAAATAGGCTATGTTGCTGTTTGCGAACTCGCAATATGAAACGCAACGAAAATTTTTCCTTGTTTTTTTTAAACTAGCCAGTTGCTAATGTCGGGGCTAACTGCTACATTCACATTTGTAACACTGTCACACCCTCTCTGTTGCTAATGTCAGGGCTGACTGCTACATTCACAGCTGTAACACTGTCACACCCTCTCTGTTGCTAATGTCGGGGCTAACTGCTACATTCACAGCTGTAACACTGTCACATGCTCTCTGTTGCTAATGTCGGGGCTAACTGCTACATTCACAGCTGTAACACTGTCACATGCTCTCTGTTGCTAATGTCGGGGCTAACTGCTACATTCACAGCTGTAACACTGTCACACCCTCTCTGTTGCTAATGTCAGGGCTAACTGCTACATTCACATCTGTAACCCTAGCTGTGTTCGAAATCGCCCCCTATCACGGATGTAGTGCACTATATAGTGTGTTCGCCATTTTGTAGTGTTGTTCGAATTCTCCGTGGCTGATTTCATCCACTATGTAGTGGACGACAAAATACCCACAATGCACCGCAACATTGAGTGAACAAGCGATGTACACTACATTGTGCTCCCGTATCCCACAATGCAATGCTGCCGTGCCGATACACAAGTAGCCGATAGCTACGAGCTAAATAGCTACTGACAACTAGCTACTTAGCTACGAGCTAAATAGCTACTGACCACTAGCGTTAGTTCGCACGCGCTACGTATCTTACAGCTTGTGTGCAACCCTGAGCATTTACAGCTCATGACGAGGACACAAAACAGTAGCTGACAAAACCAAACTCACACACCATTGATATTTCAACAGTTTATTGACCAAGAAACACAACCGCCATGAAGAATCACATCTTTATACCGTCAGGTATGTTTACATGATGCTCGGCGCGCCCACTCACGTCACATGAGTATCTGGCGCATCTGCTGACGTAACCACGTTCAGAAAATGACCCGTGTAGTGTCCGAATTCTCCTCCCGTCGTACCCTACATCGTGTACATGATGTAGTGCACTATATCATATACACGATGTAGGGGATAGGGAGTGAGTGAATGAGTGAATGATTTCGAACACAGCTCCTGTCATGCGCTCTCTGTAAGTCATGGAGCTGCTGACTGCATACCCATACTCTCTCCAGCGAACACTCACTAACGTCACGTCGTTTATTGATAGTTCCATCTTTGTTTTTGCAATAATGCGTTAAATTGGGTTAAATTAGTGCATCAACTCAGAGAAATGAATCAATGTGCGTTAACGCGTTTATTTTGACAGCCCTAAATGTAACATACACAGAAGAGAACTATGACTGGCAGGACCCAGCTCGAGTAGTCGGGGTCCAACTTTCATGTTTGTTGTGGTTTGGAGTTCATATTCTCAATGTTGACATAGTGATGAAATTCAGATATTTGCTATGGAATTTAGTGTAAAATACTCATAATCCTGTCATCATGTTGACTCTATTTAGTCTCTATCCATGCAGTGGTACTGGACTACGGTTTGAAGTGTAGAGCTTGGCATTTTGGCCATTGCTATCTTTGAATTTTTACAACCAGTGAAGGAAGTGACCATATTTGGATGGAGGAGTGATGGGTGGATGTGATGAGCACAAGCAGCAGAGCAGCACCCCGAACAGAAACCTTACTGGATGTGGCTTTATTTCAAAGGTTAGAGAAGTGTCCCTTTGCAATACTGGCAAAATACCACCACCATGGTCTCATATGGTACATCTCAGCTTCGCACTGTGCAGAAATGTTAAGCAACGCTGTTTTAAACAAACACGGCCAAGAGTTTTCATAGTTTCTCTGGTCCGAGTGCCAATTTATCTTCAAATCCATTTCATCCTCTCAGTGAATACATCCAAGGTCAGGCGTTGGATTACATCAATGAGCTTTCAATGTACTACTGTCCCAAGAGAGCCAGCAGAGCCAGACCAGAGTCCAGGTGAAAATTAAGCAGTGATTGAGCTTTTGCTTGATGGGTGTATTAGCTTTGGAACAGTCTGCTGGCAGCATATGTAAGTCCTCAAAACACATTTCAACAACTCGAGCAGTCTCTTCTTTATCTTGTTTTATTAATCAATTGTATGATTAGTCTCTTGGATCATTTGGTGGTTGTTTTTCCTTTTATTGATATTTGTTGTGTCTCAATTGTTGTTGTTTTCACTCCTTTTAATTGTTGTACTTAGGGTACCATACATAAATTTAATAGTGCTCATTATTGTTGGCTATATGGATCATGATTTGTTTAAAAAGTAGGCAAACCTATATTCCATGCATACATCCTGCCTTATATTCACTGACCAACACACCTGAGAACTGTCGAGTAGAAACGCCAGCCTCAGATCCTCTTGTGTTGGTCATAGGTGCTTTTATTCAGTTTTTACATTGAGCAAGGCACTTACAGTGCACTGCCATCATAGAGTATTGAATGACCTCTAGTAGTGTGTGTCCGATAATCAGTGTGGCTATGAAGCTCTTTGTTTCATTGCATTGATATTTAAGTGGGATAAGAGTGGGCATAGAACACTCAAAGCCTCATGCATTCAGGTTGGTTGTAAATCACAGAGATACTGTGGCTCTCCTCCCTCCAGCTGTTATGAAGCATATTGTTGTTGTATTCTTAGAATCCCTTTTGTTTTATTTCACAGCCGTGAACTATTTTAAGAGTTGTGTATTGACTAGCTCCTGGAAGATGTGAGAACAACCAGCACGGTTGCTCACTTCGCATTTTAAGTAATTGATTTTTCCAAACAAATGAGTCTATGGTGAAATATTAGGGGCTAATACCAGAAAGAGAGTCATCAGAATCCCCACATTCCCGACAGGAGACAAGTGGTGTCAATGTCACGGGGTCTGATAAACAGATGCAATCCATAGAGCACAAGAGGCAATAACCCAGAACTTGTATAAACTTAATTACACCAAACATCACCCCATCAATGATCCCCTATCTCACATATTGATTAGCTACAAGGTAACAATTGGAGAGTAATGACCCAATGAAATGGGCCGTGTATTGTCAGAACCCCTTGCTCTCTTTATTGCTCATGCTCTCGAGCTCTCTTTTCGTCAGGAGGCACATGTACACTCAGGGTCAGCCTCTCCACACCCTGCATTTCCAAAGAGCTAAATGAGGCTCTCGCTGTGGCCCCTGCCCATCCTATCGATCCCCCCTCTCTAGCTCTCCATGTGAAGTTTATGCACTAAATTTAGTTTAGTGCTAAGGGCCCTCATTAATAATAGATCCATCGGTAGGCGGTGGAGAGACCACTGATTGATTTCAAAGAGAGAGAGGGAGAATGTGTGAGAAAGAGACGAGGAAGAGAGAAAAGACCAGGTTTATTTATGTGAATGAAATCTCCTCAGTAGTCTGAATCAGCTGTCCTAAAAGTCTCATCCTATCTATCCATCCCGCATTTTTATCTGTAGCCTCGGGTCCTTCACTCTGAAAATTTGAAGAATAGAAACGGCGGCATTCCTAAATGAAATGAATAGCGCGTTGAGGCCCATGAAATGCAGTAGCAAGGTTACGTAATGCTGCATGCAAGCACACCGTGTTTGAGTCTACAATTTGCAAACAGATGGGACGCAGCATATTTCCATCCTACAGAAATCACATGGTCACGACAAACTGGTCTCAAGCAGGCAAGATCCTACCAAGGGAAAATATGTAAGTGTGTTATGAAGATGAAAAATGATAATATAGAGAAAACATGTGACATGACAGATGGTTATATTCTACATGAAACATATACACATATGCCTATTTACATCAGACATGCTTACAAATAAACTGTATGTACAGAAAATGTTTAGAATCTCATGTTTTATGAGAAGCTATTCAACCAGTCTCAAACCATTACTTAATCAAATTCTCGTAATGGAGTCGAGCGTAATCCACATGTTGGCAATAGCTAACATTGACAGTGTTACAGCGTAACTTCACTTGCTACATATCAGTTTACATATTACCGTTTCCAAAAGTAGAAGAGGAGACGTGAGCCTTCAGCAGTCAGGTAAGTTAGGGCTGGTTCAAGGCAAGCCTGAGCCAGCCCTGAGTTAAGCTGCTCTAGGCCTAGACTACCGGAGGACTTCCTGTGATCTCCTCCTCTCCTTCTCCATCTGTATCCTACCAACATGTCTTCTTCATGGGCTCTTTGTGCTTTCACACCTCTCAGGTGCGGCTGGACGGTGGTTGTTTCTGCAGTCATGGCCCTGCTCAACGACCTCTGGTGCTATTACTTCATATTCCTTATTCTTTCTATAATAATATTTCTGCTATTATTACTGCAATGATTGCCATTGCCACCATATCTACTGCTCTCATTACATGTTCTATCATATGGTTAGACTGTGTTGTAATTGGTGTTGTTAATATGTGCACTCGACATCTATACTATCTGCTTCTGTCCATCCCGGGAGAGGGCTCTGTCCTCAGTGTGTCCCTGAGGTTTATTCCTTTTTTCCATTGTTGAAAGTACTTTTAGGAATTTTCGATAGAGGGTTCCGGGACAGAGGTATAGATTGCGAAGCCCTCTGAGGCAAATTTGTGATGTGGGGCTAATTAGTATACATTTGAATTGGATATTAATATTAGCCAGGCATGCAAGACTAAATCATACATGAGAGTTGACATTCTTTAAAAATATGTTGTATATGGACAAAATATACAATATGTTGGATGGATCTTTATATGTATTTTGAAAATGGGCCGTCATATTTTTGGCAGGGTTACAAACCTCAGAGACGGATAACGTCATATACTATCATAACAGTTTATTATAGACAATCAATTATAACAATGATGATGCATGACTAATACTACTAACAATAATACTGGCAGATATCTACCACTGAGTGGAAACCAAAGTAAAGTAAGGGTTTAGGAGCTTCCATTAGAGATTCCAATTTCATTGGACAGTGCTGTTTGCTGATGTCAGATTTCTAATAAAAAGGTCAAGAGCTGCTTCCTGTGCAGGATTGGCATAGGTTGATATGTATATAGTTATATAGTATATTTTTTTCAAAACACGTGATCCACTTACATATTACAGACATTAACTAAATCCAGTCATATATATTAAACAAACCCCTCAGCCTGATAAGTGTATTTTCGGTGAAGCATCTAGTTGCCAGAGGATCTGGCTGCCTTGCCAGAGGCTGCAGCTGTAATGACAAGCCTTGCAGCAGCCACACAACCTCAGAGCGTGGCTCATCACAGACAGCAGCCCTACAGGGGAATTATGTGGGGCGGCCTGGCCCAACAGTCGGCCTACTAGATTTTCCAGCAGAGTGCCTCTTGGGTTGTGTTGTGAATTAACTGTCAGTCAATAAATCCCTCTCTCAGCAAACCAATGAGAATTGATAGATCATCGGCGGTGTTCTTTTCTTCCTGTATGTTGTAGGATCTACGGGTACCGGATGTTGGGTCGTTACTCACTTAAACAGCTGAGTCAGGTATTGGTGACAATGTGGCCTGTCCATTCAATCCTCCGAACATACCAATAGCAAAAATACATGAAATGCCTGTCTGTCAATGCTTACTTCCTGATTATGCGCACTACACTTCAATTCATGTTCATTTTGAAGATGGCTGCTGGTGTAGGATTTCTTAATTTAATAATAAATAACAGGTTGTTGTTGAGGTTTGAACGTAGACTGGAGCCAAATGCACAACTCAGACGACAGGGAAACAAACAAGTTTAATGTCAAAATATGCAAACACAAGTGCAAGGGGGAGGGGTGGTGCAATGTGCCGGGATCCAGTGAACGCACCAGAGCGAGTGTCTCTGGTGTGGCGTCTGCCACGTGGTGATGGTGGTTCTGCAGCACGGTGCAGTGATGTCCGTCTCAGGCGTTCTCACAACATGGAGACACAAGAGAGCAGGAGACAGGCTGGTAGCTCCAAAGGCAGGCAGGAGTGAAGCAGCACGAGATCACAGGGCAAACACGATGATCTGAAACAAGGTTGAAGGAACACAGGAGAAGTGTTAGCTTCACAAGCTAAACACAGAGAGAGAAGCGCAAACACTAAGAAGCCAACATCCGCTCTACCATGTTGAACTGACAACGAGTAGGAGGGAATCCAGAGGCTTTATGGGGGGTTGTTTGCTGATTGAGATCACCTGCTGCTGCCTGTGGAGAATAGGCCACACCCACATTCACCAAAAAAGGAAGGTTTCTAACTGAAGGGGCCCTAGTTTCATGGCGCAGCGAAGGGTGGCGCAGGGTGGCGGAGCCGGCGCAATGCAAGTTTCGACCAGCGCAGCCTTGCACACGGCCAGTTTGGCAGTTTGATGGATCGCCTGCGCCAAGATGGGTGTGGCATCATGTGGGACGCGTCACATATTCAGCTTGGCGCAGCGGAAGTTTCGTGGCAAAAAGCCTCGCCGAGACTGTGCCGAAAGCCCACCAGCTCAAACCTGGTCTACTCTTGACGCAAGGCGTATTACAGCTGGCGGAGTGGGAGTTTGGCTGACGGCGCGCAGTGCACACACGTCACCGAGACCTCACAGGCAGGTTTCCACAGTTCCAGGCACATTTAAATGCAATAAATAATCACAACAAACACTATTTAATGCAACTAATTGAATCAACACCTGAATTTATATCTATATAGATTGTCCCGTCACATCTGACGTCAGATCAAAGGCAGATGGCACGCGTAACAAAAACTCAGCCTGACTGAATTAACACAGCTGAAACTTGGACTTCTCGCACCAAAACATCAGTTTCATCCTGGGAAACGTTTGGCCGTCTGGCGCTGCTGCTGTCTTCTGTCCAGTGCCGCCGCTAGACATTTTGGTGCCATAAGCAGAATTCCTTTATGATTCCCCCCCCTGAAAAACAATGATGTAGGGGCGCGGAGTGGTTAGAATGCATGCCATGTATGTTACACGTATGCATACGCCGCCGACCCTGGTTCAAATCCAGTCTGAAGGTCTTTTGCTGCATGTCACACCTCCCTCTCTCTCTCCTGTTTTTCATATCTATCCACTGCTAATAAAATGCATCTATGCCTGAAAAAATATTGAAAATAAATACAGCAGCTTGTGCCTGGTCTCGTGCCTCGGCAGCCTGTTGTCCGTGGAGAAACGCGCAACTTTGCTGCGAGCTGGAACCGCAGTTGGGGCTGCAGCTGGTCTGAGGTGTGCGAGGTGTCCCGGTGTCCCGTCGTTCTGGTGTTGGACGGGGAATCCGGTGCAGCTGTGGAGCGCATATGATGAAGACGGTGATGATGATGATGAATGGTCTGCTCGTGCAGGCACCGGGTTCTCGCCACCATTATGTCTACTGCTGTGCACCCTGACCATGTTTTGTGATAGACATGCCTAAAATGTGCCTACAATTTCTATAGTGATATAATATCGGCATTATAATTATTATGACTATGATGATTTTTCATAATATTTTTGGTGCCCTACGCACAGCGTGCGATGTGCGTGGTGGGAGCGGCGGCGCTGCTTCTGTCATTGGATTGTCAAGTGACAAAACTTGCTCTGAACTTTGCCTGGTGCATCATCAGCAGCATTATAATAATCCTTTTGTTTTCTCCGGAGGGGCGGCCATGATGTGAATCATGACATTTGGTTTACAAAGTTAGGAAAGCAATACTGAATCATGTCTAATCCTACTTTACACATCAAAGAATCCACAAAGTGAAGCCTACAACTTATTCATTAAACATTGGTACTGGATCGCTGTCCAAATTACTATCAGAACTGAACAATTCCTGTTGTGCATCCCCAGTATGTTGCTCTTGTTGTATGTGCTGTGTGTGTGTGTGTGTGTGTGTGTGTGTGTGGTAAAGTCACATACAAGCATGCTTATTTTGGTAAATGTATACAACGCCATGTTTATCCATGCAATTTTTAGCTGCGGCACACTCAGATGTACGAAGAAATATACGTGCTATGAATATGGCGATGTCTTTTTGCATGTAGTGTTTCAAATCAAGCACCGCTTTGATTCCCATGTAATCTCAGTCATCACAAAGGCGTCTACGGCGACATGTGTATATGCCCATGTGTGTTTACATGACTGTTTGAGGAAGCTCCTGGATCAAAGTGTCAAACCAATCCCGAGTGCAGAGCGGCAGGAGCTGGAGACGTGTTTCTGCTCAACAAGACACGGCTTCTTCTCATGTCCCCTCAGTTCCTGGAGCTAATATGACACATGCGGTTGTGCTGGATGAAATTATTATAATTATCTGACTTATCAGGATTATTAATCAAAAGGAACTCCTGGAAAGCAGAGGCTTCTGTGAACCATGTGGGGAGACGTGCATTCAAGAGCCACACATCTGACTCAAATCCACCATGAGCCCAGATATTTAAGCAAGTCTGTCCCCGAGTGTTCAGAACAGCTGGAACATGCACCGGGCTCTCCATTACTCCTTAGTGTGACAGGCGTTAGCACAGCCACAGATCTGAAACAGCTGGTCCACCGACATTCATCAACATATTACGGCGCCCCCTGCAGCTTTTGAAAGTACATGGAATGTTTTGGAGCAGTGCAGAACCTCAAAGTGTAGTTTTCTTGCAAATGCTTGATAGTATAATGTGAGTGAAACTAGTTTTGTGCTCATGTAGGGATAGCAGGACTGACTGGGAGTACAATGTTTAAGCTTCAAACTGGGAGCTGAGACAGAGTTTCTTCCTTAGATTTGATAAATAATGCATCTATCATGTTGATTACATAGAAACCGACAGTCATCTTGTTATGTTAGACACTCTCTGGGTAAAGATGACAAGATGACGAGCAGCTCCCCAAAATACCCCGAAAACACTTAGACTAGTCAAGTCAAACTTTATTTGTGTAGCAGATTTTAAAAAATCACAGTTGACCAAAATGCTGAACAAACAGAATACAGATAAATACAAAGAGGAGAAAACATGGAAATAAAAACAATACATTCAGTAGTGATTTAAATGTTCCAGACAATAATTCATATGACCCCCGGACAATTTATCAACTCAATATGTCACACCACAAATATTGAGTGACGAATGGTCAGCTATTAATATTTCACATCAATAACAATAACGAACATCTGCTCCAGTCACAAAAACTCGCCGACTGTGTGAATGACTGAAGTTAATAGTTTCTGACTGCCCCATCATAAGACCACTACTAGATCTGACTGATTACATGAATGTGTTAAGTGCTCTGATAGCTCAGTTACCGCCCCATGTACCGAGGCTACCTGCAGCAGTCCCGGGTTTGAATCCGCCCTGCTCTTTTAAAGCATGTCGTCCCTCTCTCTCGTCCCTTTAACTCTCATGATGTCCTCCCGCAATAAAAGGCCAAAAATATAACAAATGATTGTGTTGCTGAGATGTATTCTTATATTTGAAATGTTGCTGTTTTCATGACAAAAGCTGAGGAACCCCCCTTAGACTAAAAATTGTTGGATGACCCACCCCTCAACAAAGAATATTAAGATATACCCCCCCCCCCCCCCCCCGAACGGTCCCTGAGGCTTTGGCTTATGCTAGTTGTTAATATATTCATTGCAGGTACACACATTAGCTCATTCAAGCTGCCAACATTCTGGAAATAGTGTGATGTTCCTAGCGAAGTGAAAAGTTCAAGTTCAGATATGGAGATCGTGTTTTCCTTTGGCACCAGAAGCTATGCATTCGGTGAGTGGGTTGTCCTCTCACACCAGATTATTCCAGTCCTTGTGCAGCGTCCCAATCATGACGCGGTGGAAACGTAGCGGGAATGTGGCTGCACGTGTCCACGACAAGGCATGCGACACCGTGGCTGCTTCCTGTCCTCACTCAGTTGAATGTGCTGCAGCTGGCCGTGATGGGTTTGTGCATGGGGCTATCGTTGCAGCTGAGTGGCTTGTTAGGCAAATCCACCACAGCACCCCTCCATGCAGAGCACTGATGCTGTCGGCTCATGGTTAATGATCGGTTTAACAAGGGTCTGCCTTTAGTCAGAGAAACTATTTTACATTGAACATTTCTCCTTTTTAAACGAAACAAAATACATCACAGCTGATTATTATGCAAGCGGCTCCCCAACATCCTGTTTCAGCAGGAAACACATTAACCACATTAAGATGTTTGTCAGACCAAGAGCTGTAATGTGTGTACTTCCTCTACCTCACAAGAACCTAAACTCATTACCGTCCTCTCGATTGGCTTCTTAATTCCAATCCAGTTACATTCCAATATTTATGAATACTTGCAAAGATTGTTCACTTATTCTTTCTATTTAAAGATAATTTTTTTTTTTTAAATAAAAATATTATTTCTACTGACCAAGTGTTGGAGGTTCCAGCCCTTGCTGTGATCTTTGATACAGCAGTACTCCACAATGTTGAAATGAAAAATGTCTCTGTTGAGATCTGAGTAATGCACAAAAATTTACATTTTTCTTATTTGGATTAGGAATTATAACCTTTAACTGATAAATCGTACAGGGACCGTTAATCACATTTCACTGCGTCATCCGTCACAGTCACAGTGACGACTAATGGACCAACATGCAACACCATGCAACAGTCCCTGGAGGGGGGGGGAGAGTAGCCTCTGCAGAACTGCAGCAGGGCTGGCTGGTCTTGTCAGCTGGCTGTGTTCAAGTGTCAGCTCGGCTCCCTGGATCAGCTTGCTTTTCAATGGCACCACCTCCCCTCTAATCCCTGCCTGTCATTCCGCTGCATTCACAGTGCGGGCCCTCCCCTGCACAAGCCCTCGGCATAACAGACGTCTCAGTGTACTCACACATTTCTCTGCCTCCATCCCTTGCTCTCTTTTCCACTGAATCCAGTTGATTTCAACTCTATTTAAATATGCTGCCAATGAACAGAAATCTATGCTACCAAAGCAATGTATGACCGAATGAGCATTATAACAATTAAAAAACATGAACAAATTAATTCTACATTAAGTAAATTCTAGTGTTCCTCACTATGTCATTTCTCTCTTCCTTTCTCATTTAACTTAAAAGTCAATTTGCTCCTTGATGTGATTAAATGTCACGCCAATAAAAGCTCAAAACGGCTCTAGTTGCAGCAAAACGATATCATTTAATGACATTTCTCTCTCTCTCTCTCTCTCTCTCTCTCTCTCTCTCTCTCTCTCCATCTAGTATGGTAATGTGCATTCCTGCTTCAATTCAGCTGCCATGACAACTTGTGGTTTGTCTCGTCATGCAGGACTGCGGGACTGGAGGGACTCTACAGAGTATGGCCAATACTGTAAAAGACAAGCAGGGACACCTCAACCAAGGGGAAAGGCTATACATGCATCAGGCACTGAGGCAATAATGGGATATCTCCCTGCGAAATGCAGTTAAATGTACAGCATTCTGAATCTTAAGTTAAGCACACATCCAAGTCATTATCTTTACTGGCAGCATCCACCCCTGTGATAGACTGGTTACCTGTTTGTCTCTATATGTCTCCCTGTGATAGACTGGTTACCTGTCTGTCTCTATATGTCTCCCTGTGATAAACTGGTTACCTGTCTGTCTCTACATGTCAGCCCTGTGATAGACTGGTTACCTATCTGTCTCTATATGTCTCCCTGTGATAAACTGGTTACCTGTCTGTCTCTACATGTCAGCCCTGTGATAGACTGATTACCTGTCTGTCTCTACATGTCAGCCCAGTGATAGACTGGTTACCTGTCTGTCTCTACATGTTAGCCCCAGTCTTACTTATCTAGTAGAACCCAATGTGTTAGTTTTAATAACTCTTTGTCAGATTCCTCTACGGTTAACGCTGGTGTGCCCCAGGGTTCTGTCCTGGGCCCTCTGTTGTTTTGTATTTACATGCTCCCCCTGGGTAGGATAATTGCAGAATTTGGTATTAAGTTCCATTTCTATGGTGATGACATACAGCTATACATCCCACTGCAGCCTAATGACCCCTCTCAAATACAAAATCTGGAAACATGTGTAAGCCGAATCAAGAGCCGGATGACTCATAACTTTCTCATGCACACTGCTAAGACTGATTTGCTGCTGATTAAGCCTAACAACTGTAAGCACTTTTCTCAGAGTCTTTGTCTTAACATAGATGGTTGCTCAATCCCTGAAAGCATGCACATTAGAAAACTTGGTGTTACTTTTGATCTGACCCTGACTTTCCAGACTCACATCAAGGACATCACAAGGACAGCCTTCTTTCACCTGCGAAATAGTGCCAAAATCTGTCCTGCTCTATCCTGGCATAGCACTGCGGTGGTTCTCCATGCCCTTGTGTCCTCCCGCCTCGATTAGGCAAGGCAAGGCAAGGCAAGGCAACTTTATTTGTATAGCACATTTCATACACAAGGCAGACTCAAAATGCTTCACATCATACAACAAAGTGAGAAAAAAAATAGAAGAATTAAAAGAAAATAAAGGCAAATTCAAAAATGCATTAGAGAAAGAAAAGGAGAATAAAAACATATTTGCAATAATTAAAAACAGTGCAGGCATTAAAAGATTTAGCAGAAAGCTATGGTGAACATAACAGTTTTCAGTCTAGTTTTAAAAGTGGTCAGAGTTGGGGCAAGTCTTACATCTTCAGGAAGTTTATTCCAGCCATTTGTTGCATAGTGACTAAATGATGCTCTCCCGTGATTGTTGTTTACTCTGGGAATCACTAACAGATTGGTCTCAGAAGATCTTAGTGGTCTAGAAGGCTTATGTAGTGGGAGCATATCAGTGATATACTTCGGTCCTAGACCATGTAGGGATTTATATGTGAGCAGGATGATTTTGAAATCAATCCTCTGACATACAGGGAGCCAATGTAAGGATTTAAGAATTGGTGTAATGTGCTCACATTTTTTGGTCTTTGTAAGAACTCTAGCAGCAGCGTTCTGAACAAGCTGTAGCTGCCTGACAGTTTTTTTTGGAAGACCTGCAAGGAGACCATTACAGTAGTCTAGCCTACTAGTAATAAAGGCATGTACAAGTTTTTTCTAAGTCTTGAGCTGACATGAGCCCTCTCAGTCTTGCTACATTTTTTAGGTGATATTAGGCTGATTTTGTTACTGATTTAACGTGACTGTCGAAATGTAAATCAGAATCCATAATAACCCCAAGATTTCTGGCTTTGTTTGAGGTTTTCAGAGACAGAGAGTGAAGGTGTTGAATTACTTTAAACCTTTCTTTTTTAGCACCAAAAACAATTATCTCAGTTTTGTCCTCATTTAGTTGTAGGAAGTTTTGGCACATCCAGTCTTTGACTTGCTCAATGCACTGGCACAGAAGATCTATGGGACGATAGTCGTTTGGTGATAGTGCTACATAGATTTGGGTGTCATCGGCATAGCAATGGTGGTCAATGTTATTATTTTGCATGATTTGTCCTAGTGGGAGCATGTAGATGTTGAATAAAGTCGGCCCCAAGATTGAACCTTGGGGGACTCCACACGTTACATTGGTAGGTTCTGATACAAAGTCGCCAATGGAAACAAAATACTTCCTATCTTGTAGATATGACTTGAACCAGTTTAAGACTGTGCCTGAGAGCCCGACCCAGTTTTCCAACCTGTCCAAGAGTATTGAGTGGTCGACAGTGTCAAATGCAGCACTGAGGTCTAATAGCATTAATATTGAAGTTTTGCCAGAGTCTGTGTTAAGACAGATGTCATTTACAACTTTAATAAGGGCCGTCTCGGTGCTATGAAAAGGCCGAAATCCTGACTGGAAGTTGTTGTGGCAGCCAGTTGAAGCCAGGAAGTGATTTAGTTGTTGGAGGACAACTTTCTCAATTATTTTACTTATGAAGGGTAGATTTGAAATTGGTCTGTAGTTGTTGATAATAGAGGCATCTAGGCTCCGCTTTTTTAGAAGAGGTTTAATGACTGCAGTTTCGAAGGCCTTTGGGAAATTGCCTGATTGAATGGAGTTATTAACTATTTGCAATACGTCTATTGATAGGCAGTCAAAAACATTCTTAAAAAAGTTGGTAGGTAAAGCATCAAGGCAGCAGGTGGATGATTTTAGATTTGTCACTGTTTCCACTAGAGTTTTAGAGTCTATGGCATTAAAGCTTGCCATCATTGCTGTGTTACTTTTGCCTGAACAGGTTGGTGATCCAACTTTTTTGTTTGAGATATTGATGGCGCGTCTGATGCCTTCAATTTTATTATTATAAAAGAATGCAAACTCATTGCATTTCTGCGTGGGAAGGAGTTTAGCTGGTATTTGTGTTGGGGGGTTGGTCAGTCTGTCAACAGTTGCCAATAGGGTTTTCGTGTTGCTGTTCATGATATTGGAGAAGTATGTTTCTCTCGCGCTTTTTAAGACTAAATTGTAGGCCCGGAGGCTCTCTTTATAGATGTCATGGTGAATATGAAGTTTAGTACTCCGCCAGATTCGTTCAGCCTTCCTGCACTCTCTTCTCTGGGCTGTCACAACAGCAGCTTTTCTCCAGGGTGCCTTTTGCTTACAAGAAATTGTTTTAACCGTAGCAGGTGCAATGACATCTATGACATTCAGAATTTTGGAATTATTACTGCAATGTCCTTTTTTCGGGCCTTTCCATTTGTTCTACCAGGAGTCTTCAGCTTGTGCAAAATTCAGCAGCCAGACACTTAACAAAAACAAGTCGATTCTGCCACATAAGTCCTGTTCTGGCATCATTACATTGGCTGCCCATTCAGGCTAGAGCTGATTTTAAAGTTCTTCTTTTAACTTTTAAGGCCTTAAATGGACTTGCTCCATCTTATTTAACTGAATTACTCTCTCCCTACATTCGCCACGTCCTCTTCGTTCCCTTAGCTCAAACCTCCTTGTCCTCCCCTCAACCAATAAAAAATCAGGTGGTGGAAGAGCCTTCTCCTACCGTGCTCCTTTTTTATGGAACGGCCTCCCACTTGGCATCACATAAGCTACATCCGTTGCAATGTTTTAAGTCCCGTCTTAAAACTCACTTTTTTACCCAATACTTTGGTTGTATTTAATTCTTCATTGTTTTATTATTTCCCTCTGATGTTTTTATTATCGTTTTACAGTCTGTTATTATTGTACTTGATTTATTGTAAACTGTATTGAGACCATGTACCATGGTGATTTTGCACTTTAAATAATAAATTGATTGATTGATTGATTGATTGATATCACAGGACTGACATGTAGAGACAGACAGGTCCATCCTGCATGTCTTTGGACTGTGGGAGGAAGCCGGAGAACCTGGAGAGAACCCACGCTCACACGGGGAGAACATGCAAACTCCACACAGAAGGAACCCAAAACCGGGAATCGAACCCCACTGTGAGGCGACAGAGCTACCACTACACCAGCGTGCAGCTGATTGCATAACTAAATGAGTGACATTGTGTCGTTTAATTAGATCAGCAATGTGGTCACATTGTTCAGTAGAGATGCTACTTGACATCATCTGCGTTGAGGATATGTTTGCTATTCAGCTTACCTGTAAAGCGCTGACTCAAGGCCTTTAGAGTCCACCGCCCTGCTCAGTGAGGCTGTAGACATCTGCATACCAACATGTTGATTTTTTACCAAGGTTAATTTGTTAAGCATGTTCCCAATCTTAGATTAGCATGCATACAAACATTTGCTTATTAGCACTAAAATCAAAGTACATCTGGGGTCAGATTTGCAGGTAGTTGGTCGTGGATTTATATTTACCTTCCAATGGTGCCAGATAAAGCTGAGCACCATTAAATGCCAAAATCTTCCCCATCCATCAAGACTTTTAACAGTAGACTGTATAGAAGAAGTGGACGTGGTCATCATGATGTCACCCATTGGTTTGTGGACTACTGTTCTGAAGCCTCGACTTTTTGGGAATTTTTTGCAACCAGCAAAGGAAGTGACCATATTTGGACTTTGGAGGAGGGCCAGCTGGATCGGATGAACACAAGCAGCAGAGCCCTGAACCCTGAGCAGCAACCTTAATGGATCTTGATTCATGTGGATTCTGGTGTGAAGGGCTTAAAAAAGTTAGCTTTCACATACATGTCTAGGGCTTTTATTGTGAAATGTCAGAGCGAAGGGAGCAGCATACATTATTAATGTGGAGGCAATTAGTGTATTTTCCCAAATTAATAAATAAACTCAAAGGGCCCTAATTTCGTGGCGCAGCACAGGGC
Organism: Chelidonichthys spinosus; assembly: GCA_029853015.1. Classification (NCBI taxonomy): domain Eukaryota; kingdom Metazoa; phylum Chordata; class Actinopteri; order Perciformes; family Triglidae; genus Chelidonichthys; species Chelidonichthys spinosus. The sequence goes on from CM056831.1 coordinate 2,916,593, forward strand.
GGCGCAGGGTGGCGGAGCCGGCGCAATGCAAGTTTTGACCCGCGCAGCCTTGCGCACCGTCAGTTTGGCAGTTTGGTGGATCGCCTGCGCCAAGATGGGTGTGGCGGCGCAGCAGGGGGAGGCGTCACAGATTCAGCTTGGTGTAGCGGAAGTTTCGTGGCAAAAAGCCTCGCCGAGACTGCGCTGAAAGCTCGCCAGCTCCAACCTGGTCTACTTTCGACGCAAGGCGTAAATAAAGTCCATTCATTCAATGCAAATCACAGCTGGCGGAGTGGAAGTTTGGTTGACGGCGCGTAGTGCGCACACGTCACCGAGACCTCACAGGCAGGTTTCCACAGTTCCAGGCACATTTAAATGCAATAAATAATCACAACAAACACTATTTAATGCAACTAATTGAATCAACACGTGAATTTATATCTATATAGATTGTCCCGTCACATCTGACGTCAGATCAAAGGCGGATGGCACGCGTAACGGAAACTCAGCCTCTCGGACCAAAACTACTCCCTCTCTCTCTCCTGTTTTTTTATAATATCGGCATTGTTATTATTATGATACGCAAGCACAGCGCGTGATGCGCGTGGTGGGAGCGGCGGCGCTGCTTCTGTCATCGGGTTGTCAAGTGAAGGATCTTGCACTGAACCTCTCCTAACGCATTAAAGGAGAGGAGAGAAGGAGGAGAGAAACTTTATTTACGCCTTGCGCCTTGCGCCGAAAGTAGACCAGGTCGGAGCTGGCGAGCTTTCAGCGCAGTCTCGGCAAGGCTTTTTGCCACGAAACTTCCGCTACGCCAAGCTGAATCTGTGACGCCTCCCCCTGCTCCGCCGCCACACCCATATTGGCGCAGGCGATCCACCAACTGCCAAACTGACGTTGCGCAAGGCTGCGCGGGTCGAAACTTGCACTGCGCCGGCTGCGCCACCCTGCGCCGCCCTGCGCTGGTCTACGAAACTAGGGCCCTAGGGCCCAAAGTATTTTGTGACTGTGTGTTGTGATTCTCTTTTCACATCAAATATATTATTTTCATGGATTTGTCTCTATCACGCTGCTGTCTCTACTCTGTCATTTTTCCTCCGGTGCAAGGCATGATTGTTTATAATGCTACACGTTAGTGAAAATTGCTTGTACGCTACTTAATTATAGGATGCTTTGAGTACAGGATATAAGCTATAATAATTCTCACTATACATCTGGACAACACAACATGGAAAAATCACTACATAATGGACTACATAATGAGGGATTTGGGACACAGCCATCGTGTTTGTCGGCCTAATTAGAAAAAAAGCTGTATAGCTCTCACAAATGACATGTGTGACAAACACATTGTACATGTGTTGTTGGATATGCTTTCCACCAAACAGAAAACAATATGTTAATATATTCAAAGTTTTAGGTAGTTAATGAAAACACAGTGTTTGTGTAAAGTGTGTAATGCTGGCAGCACAGTATGCTGAATATTCAATAAATCTATTGGTCTGTATTCCCAGCTGGTCTGGCAGCTCCATTAGCCATTTACGAGCTCCCGCAGTGTTGGCTGATGGCTGATTCAGTCAGTGTTGCTTCAGATAGCTCTGTCAGTATGGCAAGGTGATTGTGGCTGAAAGCAGAATGGGATTGACCTTTGAACCTCCAGCTACTCAGCGGTGATAAAATGCTGACACAATGGACTACTGCACCCTGAGTATCTCACGTTCTCTCTCCCTCTCCAAAGCCCAACCCCTTGTATTATCTACTTGCTTCAAGAGGCAGCTTATTAAATAACACATCATAAATAAACCACTCCTTCTGTGTGTGTGTGTGTGTGTGTGTGTGTCTCCAAAATACACCCCACAGAGTTGGAGAGATGCCTTCTGCTGCCTGCCAAAAATGTGAAGCAGTGAATCTAAACTTGTGTGTATGTCCATATGAGCTTGCAACCTGTGAACATGTGCAGCTTGTGCGCTGCAATTTGAATAAGGCAAGTGGAAATTGTTGGCGGGGTGATTTCTCAGTGATTAACAGCGGTGCAGATGGTTTACAGATGCCTTTTACCGAGGGAATTAACTCCTGATATTTACAATGAGGCCAACGCAGAGCACTTGGCAGCTGCTCTGCAGTGCCAGAAACAAGCATGAAACCCCGAGCCATTCTCAGGGCATAGATCACTCGCCGCCTGCTGTCCAGACTTTCACACAAATGCTGCATTGGTTTGCTGTGATCATAGATGGATACAAAGCTCAGCTGTGAGCAACAGCAGGGAAGCAAGAGACAGGTGTTGTTGCTGAGTAACCTAATTGGAATCAAGTCATATTTAACAGAATGGAAAGAGGAATTATATGTCAAAGAGAACGTAAGAACGAGTGTATTCTGAAGCCCAGTGAAGTGTCTTAAAGCATTCTCTCTGCTGGCCATCAGGGGGTGACTCTTCTGGTTGCAAAAAGAAGTCTGATTGCATGGACGTGGATGAGGAACCCTACTTCTCTCTTGATTCAGTATCTCAGTTAACATTGTTTCTAGTTTCAAGTCTTCTTCAATACACCATGATGTTCATTTAGTTAATTAAGCCCAATCTCTCCAGTGAGACATATACCAGAACTCTGAGGGATATAAAATAAATGGTTCTTAATGACTTGCCTGGTTAAATAAAGGTTTAGTGTACAGTGTGAAATACAGTCAGTAGTTTTCCAGCATCTAAACATTTTCAAATTAAATAAAATTAAATAAAATTGAGCTAAACGAAATGATCCTGGAGGAGTTTTTGTTGTACGTCGTCCAATGACTTCACATCCCACAGTTTTCTGCTGCAGCTCGGTAACATCCCAGTGTGGGCTCCTTTTATGGGCACATAGCATAATATATATAAATGCAGTAGGAATGACTACTCTTATTTTAATCTTGTAATACACAGTGTCCCAATGTAGACAGAACTGAGCACTGTGCTGAAAAATAGCACACTGTGGGCGTATTCCAGCCACACTAGGCCCATTGTGTATGAGTGAAATGTTAACTCGAGATCCATTAAAATGCAAGCTGGCCAGCTGACCAAGCCACTCTCAACTCACTGTGAACATGTGCTTAAGCAGCCAGTGCTAAACATCATGTATCGCATGGCTTTACTCATGCTTTCTCTCAATCAATGGAATTTCAGTCAGGAAAGATAATAAGCCTCCTTGTGACAACTCACCAGCACTCATCGTCCATGTCACGGGGTCACCTGCTTAGGGATTGTTTTTTTTGTTGTTTTGAACTTGAGGTACTAGGGGGGCTGTGAAACTGTCAGTCTGCAGTCAAGAAGGCGGACACCATTTCAGCCTATGCCTCCCTGCAGACTCTCCACTTCCTGGCCCTCACGGAGACCTGGATCACCCCAGAAAACACTGCCACTCCAGCTGCCCTTTCAACTGCCTACTCATTTTCACACTCCCCAAGACGAACAGGGCGAGGAGGAGGAACTGGGCTCCTCATCTCACCCAGGTGGTCCAACCAGGTCCTTCCTCTGGACCACCTACCCTGATCTACACTTGAATTCCACACCGTCTCTGTCACCCTTCCTTTCAAACTCAACATCATAGTGATCTATCGCCCACCCGGTCCTCTTGGTGACTTTTTGGATGAGATGGATGCCCTCCTGAGCTGCTCCCCTGATGATGGCACACCACTCGTCGTCCTCGGTGACTTCAACATCCACCCGGGAAAGCTGCATTCATCTGAATTCATTGACTTCTTCCGCATTTACCTTACACTCTCCCCCTCTCCACCAACTCACCGCGCCGGGAACCAACTTGACCTCGTCTTCACAAGATCCTGTGGCATCTCGGCACTCTCTGTTACCCCGCTCACCGTGTCCGACCACCACTTTGTGACTTTCTCCCTCCCCATGAAGCCCACTTCATCCCTCCCCTCTACGCCTCGAATGGTCACCAGCCGCCGCAACCTGAAATCCCTCACTCCCTCCGCTCTCTCCTCAACTGTTATCTCCTCGCTCCCATCCTCGGAACAGTTCTCCTTAATGTCTACTGAGGAAGCCTCCTCTATCCTGATGTCCTCACTCTCCTCTTCTTAGGACACTCTCTGTCCCCCAATCTCACGACCTGCACGATCATCTCCCTCCCCTCCCTGGCTGTCCGAACCTCTGCAAACCAACAGATCATTGTTGCGAGCGGCAGAGAGAACATGGAAGAAATCAAGCCAGGATGAGGACCTTGCTCACTACCACCACCTCCTCTCTGACTTCACCTCAACTGTTTCGGCAGCTAAATCTGCCTTCTACCTGGCAAAGATCAACTCTTCTGCCTCCAACCCAGGAAACTCTTCTCCATGTTCTCTTCCCTCCTCACCCCTCCTACCCCTCCCCCCCTTCCTCCCTTACTGCCGATGACTTTGCAACTTACTTTACCAAGAAAGTAAATGACATCAGCTCCTCATTCAGGCCTATTCCCTCCCAGAAGACATCTCCCCCAACTCTCAACTCGGATGGTCTTACCAACTTTACCCCCTCACCTCTGAAGACGTTCACGCACTTGTTATATCTAACTGTGCAACCACCTGCTCCCTCGACCCGATTCCCTCCATCTCACACGACATCTTGCCATTCCTCACCACCCTGATCAACTCCTCCCTCACCTCAGGTGTCATTCCAGCGGATTTTAAGACAGCTACCGTGAAGCCTCTCCTTAAAAAACCCACCCTAGACGCTACTGACATCCAAAGCTACAGACCTGTATCTCTTCTTTCATTCCTCTCTAAAACCCTGGAATGTGCCGCCTACAACCAACTGTCATCCTATCTCTCGCGGAACAACCTCCTAGACCCTAATCAATCAGGATTCAGGACTGCTCACTCCACTGAGACGGCCCTCCTCACAGTGACCGAGTCCCTGCGAGACGCCAGAGCCTCATCCAACTCCTCCGTTCTCATTCTCCTCGACCTATCTGCTGCATTTGACACAGTCAACCACCAAATCCTCCTCTCCACTCTGGCTGAACTTGGCATAACCGACTCTGCTCTCACCTGGTTTACATCATACCTGACAAATCGCACCTTTCAGGTCACATGGAACGGCTCTAGGTCCAAACCCTGTTCTCTGGACACGGGTGTCCCTCAAGGCACAGTATTAGGACCGCTTCTGTTCTCACTATACACCAGATCACTAGGTTCTGTTATCACATCGCATGGATTCTCCTACCATTGCTACGCAGATGACACCCAGCTGTTCCTCTCTTTTCCCCCGTCCTCTGACACTCACATTGCAACTCGAATCTCGGACTGTCTGGCTGACATCTCTGTCTGGACAACTGCACATCACCTCAAGCTTAACCTGAATAAAACCAAACTCCTCTTCACCCCAGGGAAAGACTGCCCTTGCATGGACCTGTCGGTCACTGTCGAGGGCATCACAGTATTACCTTCCTCAACTGCGAGGAACCTGGGTGCACCCCCAACATCACTGCTGTGGCCCGATCCTGCAGATTTACCCTCTACAACATCTGCAGGATCTAGTCTTTTCTCATTAAGGATGCAATGCAACTCCTGGTCCAAGCACTGGTCATCTCCCGCCTTGACTACTGCAACTCTCTCCTGGCCGGACTCCCGGCCTCTGCGATTAAACCATTGCAGCGTATCCAGAACGCTGCAGCACGCCTTATCTTCAATCTACCCAAATTCTCCCACGTGACCCCCCTCCTCCGTGACCTCCACTGGCTCCCTGTTGCAGCACGCATCCAATTCAAGACGATGGCACTGGCCTTCAGGGCCATCAATGGAACGGCACCCTTCTACATTCAAACACTGGTCAAACCTCATGCCCCGAAGCGAGCACTTCGCTCCTCTACTTCAGCTGGCCAGCTGGTACCACCATCGCTGAAATCAAGCAAATGTCGCTCAACAAAGTCCAGACTCTTCTCTGTTCTGGCGCCTCAGTGGTGGAACGAACTCCCGACCAATGTCAGGACAGCAGAGTCATTTGCCATCTTCCGAAAAGGCTCAAGACTCACCTGTTCAGACTTCACCTCGACTCTACATAGCATGAACCACTAACACCCTCCCTCGACGCCCCCCCCCCCCAAAAAAAAAAACCTTACCTATAGCACTCTGATCTTAGCACTGTTGCTCTTGAAGCACTACTTTACTCAGATGAGGACCTAACACTTGTTCTATTTTTTAGCTCTTACTTTATCGGCAATGATACGTTGTGGTTTCTTTGTTTCCTTCTTTTGACAAATGTACTTATTGTAAGTCGCTTTGGACAAAAGCGTCTGCTAAATGACCTAAATGTAAATGTCAATGTAAATGTTTTTTTACCACTGTTCATCTGCCCATCACTAACTCTCCTGTCATTGCAGATCCTGCCACCCTCGTCTGCCCTGCAATCACCTCATTCCCTTCACCTGTGCTTCCCCGCCCACTTCCACACCTGGCCCTCATTATCCTCATCAGCCTCCCATTAATTTACAACCCATTCTCATTCACCCTCTGTCAGATCGTCAAGCCCCATGCCCTGCTCTCGTCCTGTCGGTGTTTGCTCTGCCTACAACTTAATCTAGACTTCTGCTAGAGATTTTTTGGCCTCTCTCCTTCAGTTTAGTTTTGCTTCCTTTGTTTGCTGCCTTGTTTACCTTTTGTTTGCTATTTTTAAATAATTTTTTTTTTGTGGAAATCTCTGAATTCGTGCTTTTGGGTCCAGTGTTTCCTGGGACGTTACAGTCCATGCCTTTTGGTGCTATGTGACTTGTGTCATGGTCATGTGGGCATTGGACAATATGTTACATTTCATGTCAGAATGATCCTGGCCAAAATGTGATCTGTGATATTTCACAATAATCATCAAAATATGCTTAAAGCTCAGGAAGGAATTCAATTAAATCTATTGAATTAAATAATATATTGTCTCATATCTTCCATCAGGTGAGCTCCATTAAAAAACACAATGATAGCCAGTGTTGTCGCCCTGCTTTGGCTGCGTTTCGGATCACATGCATTTGCGCCTATGCATGCACGAGACTTGAGCGTTTCCGCCGGAACTCGGTCATAAACACGTCAAGTTCCCACCACGTCAAGTCGGACACAGGTGCACTTCACAGTTATATACATAACAAAAACTAGCTCGCCAGGGGAAACTTCATGGACTTTGCACAAAGAATATGTTCTACCCAGTGGCGCTGGCTTTCTTCGTCACTGACGAACTCGAGCCGAGGCATTTGAAGTCCCGTTGTTGACGGAGGCTGAGGAATTTTCTCACGTGGGAAATACTATGTGATAATTCTAACCTACTAGGGCAACGTTGAGGGGAGTGTCTTATGTCCGCACTTATTTGAGACCATCTGCACAGAAAAGCGTGCGGAGTAGGTACCCTGGAGATACCGCAAGTTTTTAAAGTCATGTGACATGTCGCAAAGGGAAGTTATGACCAGCTTTTGTGACGTTTTTTTTCCCAGAATGCCTGGTTTTGCGAGGCAAATGCATGCGCATGCTTGATTTGAAACGCGCCTATTGTGATGAGGAGCTCCTGCTGAGTGGGGGTGCTCTGGGAACCCTGTTCAGCTGTGGAAGGGTGGAGGGTTAAAGTCCCAGTCAGCAAGATTTTGAATGTTTACAACACTCACGTTCCTCCCCCACGACCACCGAGCTCCTCCCCCTCGACTTCGTGCCGTTTGAAATCCCTTAGATCAAACGCGGGTCCGATGTTGACTCTGGTTTTATCACCGTTGCAATCTTTCTTTTTTTCCTTCTTTTCCACCGGTGTTTTCTTTTCCTTGGTTGTTTTGGACCTCCTCCTTTTGGTTTTTAACCAAGGAATTGGAAGCTTGTTCCTACTTCCCTCCGCCTCCCCCCTGTGATAGTGGAACGACCCGAGGGGGGAGGGGCTCTTTGTGTGCATGAACACAGCCCTGCGTGCTGATGGGACAGGATGATCCGGGGATGTCGATCTTTGCAAAACAAACAGGCTCTACGTGCACATAGAGGCACACTTTTTTTTCTAAAACCGGATGATTTATGTTGTTCTATCGGAGCATAGTGTCGGCTTCAGTGAGTATGATAAAAAAAAAATTAGTGAGGCAGTATATCCGTTTAATATCCCAATTAATTATTAGTTTCATGGTTGCAAATTTGATGCAATCATCAAAATATGCTTAAAACTCTTGAAAGGAATTAAATGAAATCCATATTTTGTCTCACTTTGGTCTGTGATTTCCATTAAAAAAACACAATGATAGCCAAGCATTTACCGTAAAGCAAAAGCAGGGTGCATATTGTGTTTTTGCTCATACATGTATGTGCATATAAATGTGTGCAAGCTTGCATATATTTGTATGGACTCTTGTAGATGTCACACAGTATGTAGGTTGTGATTTTCCTTTTCTATTCCCATATTATTTACTGTCCTCCTACAACCACACACACAAAACACAGGGACATCTGACGACACACTTCTTTAATGTGACTTATCCTTTCCTTAACTAACACATTTGGATCATAGAGTTCTTCCGAGGAGGCAGCAGATAAAACGTCTCACGTTGAACGGACACATGCAAATCTTTCTCCAATGCTATATTAGGTTTTATGGACAATGGAGACATTATTTCAGCTCAAAATTTATGAACTGTCAAAGAATATTAGTCCTAAAGCGAATGAAGTGTTTTAATGGCAGAAAAATGGAGCAAGAGTGGGCTGGAGTTTTGTAGTTTGACGATAAGCCCTCAGAGTGTCTGAGAAAGACCTCTTCCTTATCTTCCACTCTTTTATTCATACAGCACTGTGTATTCACAGCTCTTCACAGAGACAAGATGAGACCGCAGAGAGAAAGAGGGTGACTTTGAGACACCTCTTGTGAGTCGGAGAGGGGGGAAACTGAGGAGGTCAGTAGTTCTTTCTTCTCTCTGACAATATTTCTTGGTTTTTCCCTCCAATTTATTTGTATTAACTGACTTAATTGGCAGGACAGTTAACCAGAAACAGCATTACTGATATACAGGAGGTAACCACACTCCATCAGTAGTGTTTTTATCTCAATATTAGGTGACATGCAGGCGGAAACCTCTGGAGCCAACGCTGAAGTACCTTACACTTGCCTTCTCTCTCCTGGCCACCAGGGGGTGACTCCTCTGGTTACAAAAAGAAGGACAATCATAAATAGCGTCACATTAGTGCAGTGAAAAAGCTGTCCAGCTTGCTATTATGATAGAGAAGTGAAAAGTAGAGCCTGAAATAAAAAAAAGATTCCAGGAATTAACAGAAACACAATACTCACCATGGTGCCAATATTTCAATTTACAATTTTATTTGAAGAAAAGCAAATCTCCCGCACAGCCACAGTTCCTCAGGTGCAGGTGGGTAGCAGGAGTGCGTAAAATCAATAGAAAAAGACGGCCACCGCACACTGATAAGACTCTGCTGATATACTTTTATTATGAACAACGCGTTTTGCTTACAGCGTTGTCAGGTTTGCCTCTGGCGTTGCTGGGTGTGTTCATATACCTTCGGTCACAGGACCCAAACCATCAACAGATGGCAACAAAGTTTTAAAAAAACACTCGTGATTATCATATGATGTATATGTACAATATAGCAACACTCAAATAACAACATCCCTTATGGACAATTTATCAGGTTGAGAAGAATTTGTAACAACGAAGGGGACTATCACGCTAAGGCACAAGAAATGGCTGAACGATTTCTACAGAGGGGATATGATAAATCTATGATTTACAGTGCTATGGCAAAAGCCAACAGAAGAGATAGAGAAGAATTATTAAATCCTCCTACGACACAGTATGAAAATGTAAATGTAAATACCACGACCTATGTTTCTGAGTATTCCACAGTATCGAGACAAGTCAAACAGATCATCACTAAACACTGGAAACTAATTGAATGTGACCCCAGCTTGAATCATCTATCCTCGTCCAGACCACGCTTTTGCTATAAGAGAGGTAGAAACATAAGGGACATGGTGGTTAGTTCTATGTACATGGAACCCACACAAACCAATTGGCTGTCCCAGCAAGTTTATGGCAACTATAGATGTGGCAAATGTGCGCATTGCGCCAACACATGTGATACTAAATCATTTAATCATCCCCACTCAGGAAAGAAATACAAAATAAAATAATTTATTAATTGCCTTTCCACCCATGTTGTTTATGTGTTGATCTGCCCCTGTGGTCTTATGTATGTTGGCCAAACGAAACGCAACTTAAAATTGCGCATAGCAGAACATGAAGCGGCCATCAGAAATAACAACCTGGATCACGCCATCGCCAAACACTACCAAGATAAAAATCACGGCTCTGCTGCCTCCCTCAGGTTCATTGGCATTGAAAAAATAAAACCTAACCCAAGAGGAGATAACATTATAAAACAACTACTGAGAAGAGAGGCTTTTTGGATAAACAAACTCTCCACTGTCGAGCCGTATGGTATGAATGACTCACAGGACTTAAGCTGTTTTCTTTGAACTTGATTGTTACATTTATTGTTGTGGTGTGATACATTGTACCAGCTGGGTGATTGTGATTACGTTGAGCCACTCATAACTTGGCTTTCTATTATATTGTATTCTATTGTATGTGAAGGGTGTATTGCTTCCCTTTTTGATTTATTTGAGTGTTGCTATATTGTACATATACATCATATGATAATCACGAGTGTTTTTTTTAAAACTTTGTTGCCATCTGTTGATGGTTCGGGTCATGTGACCGAAGGTATATGAACACACCCAGCAACGCCAGAGGCGAACCTGACGACGCTGAAAGCGAAACGCGTTGTTCATAATAAAAGTATATCAGCAGAGTCTTATCAGTGTGCGGTGGCAGTCTTTTTCTTACAATTTTATTTATACATTCATTTTTTGTCTTTTAAGATCTCTACAAAAACAGATGTGTTCTATTTGTGCAATAAAAATGTGTTTACTGACAACATGTTGGAGGTGTTGCTGCCATTTTCAAGAATATTTTGGTGATTATCAGGATATCATGAATAGATGATGGGATGATATATGATTTTATCGCAGATCGCAATAAAAACATGGGGATTTTCTATTCTTGGGTTATGAGTGACTCTATAGCTCACTATCTTGGTAGAGAAGTAAAAAATAGAGCATACTTAATTTATGCTGTTAGATTTTGGACCTCTTATTCTTCCTTCAGCAACCTTTTCAAATTCCAACGCTTAACACATTAAGTGATGTTACGATGTCATTTTATTACAATAAAAAAAAAACTACAAAAAATACTTTATTGGGAAAATCCTAAATATAAACTTACTTGAATTGTCTAGCTCGAAGTGAAAAAAGAGCCTGATATAAAGGAAAACAGCATACAAAAATGTATTTAAAAATACATACTATTAATTTATGTTCGTGGTCGGGGTGTAGGGGGCTGCACGGGTTTGATTCCCGGGTCGGCCCCGGGTTCCTTCTGTGTGGAGTTTGCATGTTCTCCCCGTGTAAGCGTGGGTTCTCTCCGGGTTCTCCGGCTTCCTCCCACAGTCCAAAGACATGCAAGATGGAGATAGGTTCATTGGTGACTCTAAATTGCCCGTAGATGTGAATGTCAGTGGGAATGGTTGTCTGTCTCTATATGTCAGCCCTGCGATAGACTGGCGTCCTGTCCAGGGTGTACCCTGGCTTCGCCCAATGACAGCTGGGATCAGCTCCAGACCCCCCGTGACCCTAACTACAGGATAAGCGGTAGAAAATGGATGGATGGATGGATTAATTTATCATTTATTTATGCAGAGACCTTATGATTTATGATCATATTATTTAAGATTATTCCATATATATTTAAAAAAAAAGGACTTTGACTACATTTACATTTAGGTCATTTAGCAGACGCTTTTGTCCAAAGCGACTTACAATAAGTACATTTGTCAAAAGAAGGAAACAAAGAAACCACGACGTATCATTGCCGATAAAGTAAGAGCTAAAAATAGAACAAGTGTTAGGTCCTCATCTGAGTAAAGTAGTACTTCAAGAGCAACAGTGCTAAGATCAGAGTGCTATAGGTAAGGTTTTTTTTTTTTTTTTTTTTGGGGGGGGGGGGGGGGGGGGGGGGGGGGGGGTGTCGAGGGAGGGTGCTAGTGGGTCATGCTATGTAGAGTCAAGGTGAAGTCTGAACAGGTGAGTCTTGAGCCTTTTTCGGAAGATGGCAAATGACTCTGCTGTCCTGACATTGGTCGGGAGTTCGTTCCACCACTGAGGCGCCAGAACAGAGAAGAGTCTGGACTTTGCTTACATTTGTTTGATTTCAGCGATGGTGGTACCAGCCGGCCAGCTGAAGTAGAAGAGCGAAGTGCTCGCTTCGGGGCATGAGGTTTGACCAGTGTTTGAAGGTAGAAGGGTGCCGTTCCATTGATGGCCCTGAAGGCCAGTGTCATCGTCTTGAATTGGATGCGTGCTGCAACAGGGAGCCAGTGGAGGTCACGGAGGAGGGGGGTCACGTGGGAGAATTTGGGTAGATTGAAGATAAGGCGTGCTGCGGCGTTCTGGATACGCTGCAATGGTTTAATCGCAGAGGCCGGGAGTCCGGCCAGGAGAGAGTTGCAGTAGTCAAGGCGGGAGATGACCAGTGCTTGGACCAAGAGCTGCGTTGCATCCTTTGTGAGGAGGGTCCGAATCCTGCGGATATTGTAGAGGGCGAATCTGCAGGATCGGGCCACAGCAGTGATGTTGGGGGTGCAGGATAGTTGGTTGACTAAAAATGATTTCAGTGACGCACTAAAATGATTCTGACAACATAAGCCTCTTTTACCATCCAATCAGAGTAAGTTGTAAACTGGACCCAGGAAAGATGGCCACCACACGGTTCCATCCTGGAAAGGCAAATCCTTAGGAGTCCCTTCCTGACCACACGCTGTCTGAGAACCAGGAGGAAGCTTCCTCAGCTCAGTTAGAGCAGCATGCTGATGATCGTGATAATGAGGATGATTGAGATTGCTTAAAGAGCACGAGTGACAGCCAGGACTCAAGCATGTCTATTACTCCATCAATCAGACCTCCAGCTCTTCCTGTTGCTTCCTCCTCTGACACGGAGTTTCTTTCTCCCTCTCTCTCACATCCAGCGTCACTCACTGCTCTTAAACAACTGCTGACCTGAAAGAGAGAGCAACGTGAGCTCAGCAACTAATCAGCTGAGATTGAAGGAATACTTTTTGCATTTGCATTAAGCTTTGTATCGTTAGAAACTAGTTATGTTTGAATGGTCGTCATCATTCCCTCATTTCCCAGAGACGGAGATCTCTAATATCCTCATGTTGCATCATCGGAGGCTCTTTGGTTAGAGGGGGGGAGAGTACAACATTTTTTTTGTGTGTTTTTGTTTTTGTGTTTTCTATTGTGATCATCCCATCCCGAGTACAGATGTCTGTGTGGACCGGATGTGGGTAGGACAGTCTGGTTTCCTGGTGAAAGGCTGAGAGATCACCTGAAACAAAGCTCTGACATTCCCGTCATTTTTCAACCAAGTAGATTCCCGATCTGTCGGCTGTAGTGAAACCCTCCATCTGTGACTCTGGCCTTCATCCAGACACATAAGCCACATGGGTGTCCTGGAAGCTTGCAGCCAACAGTGTGTAGATATTTGAGGATTTTCTTCTCTGATAAATAATAAAGAATAAGCGCATGGCTGGCCTGCCCCTTGAAACAGCGCTAGAATACAACAACAAACAAAACATTGAGCCCCGACCCACACGGAGACAACACGCTATAGAAGAATACTACCGGAGGCATTATTCAAACACACACACACACACCACACACACACACACACTCCTGACAGCCATTTGTAGATTCTGAATGAAAACATGGTACCTCTTAAGTTATAAAGTTATTTATAGGGTCCGACTTGTTAGCTGAAAGATCCTGTAGTGAATCTGCTTTCATCCATTGTTCCCTTTTCAGGAACTGTCAAGGCTGCACACATTTCAACCCTGTTTTTCTCACAATCACAACCTCATTATCTTGTTATCTCAAGATAACAAGCTCTTTCCTCGTGATCACGTACTAATCATCTTGTCATCCGGAGATAACAAACTTTGTTTTCTTGCTTTGAAACAAGGGCTCTGCTTCACAAAGACCAAGTCTGGCTTTCATGTTGGAGCTCAAGCTGGTTTCATGCTGGCTTCCAACTCCTTTAAATTTGTCACACATTGTTATACACACATTACATTAGTAAAAATGCCCCCGTCATTTCCCCAGAAATGTCCCCATGGATGATGATTACATTACATCAGTGAGTAATTTGTTACATTATGTATTGCAACTCCTGTTAGAACACCAAAGCCTCCACATTCACCTTCTGTTTTAAGTTGTGGTTTAAAAACAGCCCTGCCTGCTGTTTACAGGTATCACCTGAGCATCACGCAGCAAAGTCATGGTCATGCTTCTACAGAGGACACAGCAAGATGGAAATAACCAGCCCTTTAGTCCAGGTAAGTTATTTCATAGATTAGGCACTGTTACTAAAAAAATGTGGCCTCTTTAATGTAATGCATTGGGCAATATGGAAAAAACTCCATGTCACCATTATCCTGGCCAAAGTCATTGAGATGCACAATGTTATCCCGATAAACATCAAAATATCTTTAAAATGCAACTAAAACATGCTGGAATCACTTGTTGAAACAGATGGTTCCATTGCATCACAGATAAGAGACATATTTTTAGTGAAAAACAATCAAATACTCTTAAATAAGCAGACCATGAATCATAAAGTCTCCCTGCAATACATTTTACATTATTAAAATCTATTTTAGAATGTATTTTTTTTTTAAATCCAGCTCAAATCACTCTATTTAGGATCCCAATAATCCCAGCCAGCATGTCCATGTGGGCCCCATAAGGTTTAAATTTGGGCTGCAGATAAGGGTCCCAAGTGGGTTTGTCCGCAGTTTCCATGGTGGCCCCACCTGTGTTTGCCCATATGGGTTTCAAGTTGGTTCTGACTGGGTTTCAGGTGGGGCCCAAATTGGTGAGTTGCACAGGACCCATGTAGGCCCCATATCTGTGCCCACATGGGCATGAAGAGGGATCAGACTGGACCTTAAATGGGTCCTTATATGGGCAAACACAGGTGGGGCCACCATGGAAACTGCGGACAAACCCACTTGGGACCCTTATCTGCAGCCCAAATTTAAACCTTATGGGCCCCACATGGACATGCTGGCTGGGATGGAATTGTTTTTGGAATTGAGTGTTTTCTTATTTTGATAAAATTGTATATCGACCAATCCCCAAATGTATGAATATTAAAAGGTGGCTGAAAGAATTGGAAGTAATGTCCAAATATATTAATGGTTTCTAGTTTGAAAGTAGAGAAATGTTTCACGGCTTTCAGTACAGTATGTACATGCATAATACCATGATAATAATAAGATATATATATATATATATATATATATATGACATAACTGCAGTCCTAATTTTGGTATCATGGCAACACTAGTTAATATATTCAGTACACACAGATTTGCATCTGTATCAGGGCTCAGCTTGTCAGTTTGAAACATCGTTATAGAAACACTTGGCCTTGAACAATCATGTCACCTTCTGCATATGTATCCAGAGTTGACAGAACTGTGTGTATACTTGATTGATCAATTATATATGTTGTTGATACTTCATTAACATGCACTTCAAAGCCTCCGTGTGGTTACAGGCCTACATATATTAGTGAGATGTTACAGTAAGAGTGTTACAGTTCCTTGTCTTCCACAGCTGACAACAAACATGGCTGCTGCTGGCTGTGAGGCAACCGGCTCTCTGGTCGTCCCTGCTACCTCTCTGAAAGCCGCTCCCTTCAGATGGACTTTTCCTCCGAGTAGCCTGCATGAACGAGCTGCTGAGGCTGCAACAATGAAGCCCCCCCCCCCCTGACCACAGCAGCCAGCTGGCATTACGTCAGTGCATCGTGTGATTATGTCTGAGAGGAGAGAGAGGGAGGATGTGTATGTGTTGGTGTGCATTTTGACTTGCGGAGTACTTCTGAAAATGTCCGTGACTGCAAATGAACACGCAGTCAAACATGAACACAACACTTAACATACACGAGGACAGACTTGACTGCCTTGTCTTCTCCTCACAAATGAGTGGCTCCAGCTCCTCGCCTCCTGGAGAAAAGGCCTAAGTGAGCACTTATAGCTGCCTTGCTAGCACATAGGAACGTGATTAATGGGATTTAAAATGACTGCCTGGGAGGGTTTGCCCCACTAAATCATATGGCAGAGGAGGTTTATTAAGCAAACTACAGGGAAATACAAGTCTAATAGTGCCAATTGCAGGTCTGTGTACACCACAATATGCTTTTCTGGGTTAAGCTGCAACGGAGCAAGTATGCTAATTTGATATTTTAAAGTTAAGTAAGGAATGCAAGGTTTCCAGTTACCTCAAATAAGGACATTTCCATTTAAACTACTTTGTAAATGTTCTCTGATCTCTTTACTCACCTTGACGCATCGCAGCATCTGGGTTGATGCCCTCAAAGGATTTCTTTGCAAAGATGTCCTCTAAATGAAACATTACTTTTGCTGTCTTTTGGAGTCCCCGATATAAAAAATGGTTTACTGCGGCAATACAGCACCAATGAACAAATCAAAACAAAGATATAAGCCACTGGCATCCTTTCTCGTGGGATGGTAGGTGTCTCTCGAGTTGTATGCAACACATTTCAAATCACAAGCCAACAAATCAACACTCACACGGAGGATATCATTATCAAGTCTTAAGCCGTGATCCATCAAACAGGAACCGGACTGTGTCCATCATATCTGCAGCACTAGGTGTCCGTTCTCGTCTTTGACAATGACTCATGACAGGCAGCTCATTCACTGATAAGTATCTTAGGGATCCAGTGTTCTTTTGCCCTGCAAGGTTAATGCAGCTGAGAGTGGAGTTCATCGGAGGACACATCACTGTACGCACCACTACAGATGATCGTGGTTTCAGTTTTGGCATCCTTCTTAAACATTGTAATGAGCAGTCTAGCTTGATATCATGATACACAAGTAAAAATAGCCTGATTTAAAAAGTACAGGATACAAAATGCTACCACTAGCATTTAGCCCAACTGCATGATCAACAAATACCCATAAGATGTCAATCTGGCCCATATAAAATTAACCAACAATAACCATCAACAGGACCTTAATGAGGCGTTGTCTCACGTTGCAAAGTATTAATTGTAAAAATATATGCAACATTCATGGGATTTTAGCAAGCATAATCGCCGGTTGTTTTCTTAATAAAGTATCAAATCTGTGACTTTAAAACTTGAAATTTGCTCATAGCAGACGGCCAAGCAACGTGTTTAACTTCCTCTATGACCTCTATAATAAAGTAGCAAATCTGCGACTTTATCATTTCTTTATATTTCTTCTCTGAATATTGCCCACCTCTCTCTGCCATCTTAAGAGTTTTAAGCATAATTGATCATTATGGGGATACTATGGTTGGCTGTGGTTCAGAGGTAGAGCAAGCCGTCCTCCAATCTGTGGTGCCGACATGTCCCTGGGCAGGAAACTGAACCCTAAATTCCCCCCGAAATACTGCATGTGTGAATGAGTTAGAGTAGATTAGATCCTGATGGGCAGGTGGCTCCACTGCCATCAATGTGTGTTAATGGATAAATGTAGGGGCAACAGAAGTGTAGAATAAGACAATGATAAAATTCTGTTTAGCAGGTCACAGAGCAGGTGAATGCAGCTGCATCCCCAGAGAAAACTGTGAGGAGAGAGCAGCAGGAGCTATTACAGCCAAACCAAAAGGACAGGAAACCCACAGAGCATGTCTCTGGGATCACTGGGGATGTGGTGGTGTCCTTGTTCCAAAAGCAGATGGAGAAATCAGTGCTGTACACTGAGCTGAAGGGGGCAGGGCCTTGCTAGACAGGGGAAAGTGACCATATTTGGACTGAGGAGCTAAGGATGGATCTGACGGACACAAGTAGCAGAGTGGAACCACGAGCACCAACCTTACTGGATCTGGATCCACCAGAATTCTGGTAGCTTTGGAATTTAAGGTCAACTTTACAGCTAAGTGTTAAAGTCAGCTGCTAACTGCATTGGTAGCGACCTGATCATCTATTCGACTCTAAATGGATCATAAATGTACATCATGCTGCAGAAGACTTGTAAACTAGAGATTGAGACCATAAACTCATATTTACCAACTCATATCTCACGGAGCAGAGAGCTCTGAAGGATCAATCCAGCAAAGAGTGATTGCAGGAACCGGACTATATAAGCTTGCACTAATTAGGCTGATGAGTTGTAGGTGTGTATTTTTGGTTGACGAACAGGAATCTGAAAGAGAGCAAGAAAGTGAGAGAGAGAGAGAGAGAGAGAGAGAGAGAGTAGCCATGCCCACAAGACTGACAGCAAAGAGAAGCGAGGAGAAGAGAAGGGGAAAACAGAGCAACGTGGAAAACTGGCCGCTGTCATAGCAGATCATAACAGTAGGGTCATTCTCTCATATACTTCCATGCAATCTGCCTTCTTATTGCAACCAGAGGAGTCGCCCCCTGGTGGCTCATGAATGAGAGTGTACATAGTTGAAACACACAGGCCACCAAAATGGTATAAAACATGTATTTGTAAAAATCAATTACAAACTGCTTAATGAAAGCCAGTGGAAGATTCAAGCTTAAAGTGGCTTTAAACATTATTCAAGGGTTGCAAAGTCCTACTCCACCTCCTCGTTAGTGCAATCAGTGAAGGAAGTGACCAAACGCCAAAGTAGGGGATTGCCTGTGGGAGCGATGTATGGTGGGGGTCTTGAGGCCCCGAGCCGTGACGGTAACCAAGAAGGTCTCACAGGAACCCTGAAAAAAAACGGTAGGCCAACGGAGTTAAGGATGAAGACGTCGACAGCAGGGCGTCGGATGGGAACCTTAGCGGAAGAATCCTTGAGACCAACGGTGAGGTTCCCTAGCTGGTTCACTGCAAGTGGTAGGAGAGACTGCTCAAGTCTGAGAAGACCACTCTCCTAGCACAAGGCATGTGTAAACATATCCCTAGCCCTCCAAGTTGGGGGTTGGGCTGAGGGCCAATAACCTGCTCCCGGAAAAAGAACACTATTACAGAAACCACAAGCAGAGAAAAACCACCATCACGCGTAGGGGCCAAAGCCAAGAAGACCAACAGGACGCCCTTGGGCCGAATAAGCTACTGCTGCACCCGAAGAATACCATGAAGATCGGAAACTGGAATGTAAGGACACTGTACACAAGTGGAAATATAACACTTGCAGCAAGACAAATGACAACCAGAGGAATCAACATCATGGGCATAAGCGAAACACACTGGACAGGACAAGGAAAAATGGAACTGGCAGAAGGAGAAACCATCATCTACTCAGGAAGAGACGACGACAACCACAGACAAGGCTTAGGTATACTGATGTCAAAAACAGCAGCAAGACTCTTGATTGATTGGACACCAGTCAACGAAAGAATCATTCAAGCCAGGTACCATTCCCAACACATCAAGCTGACGTGTGTACACATCTACGCGCCAACGACAGATGCAGAAGAACAAGTAAAGGAAGAATTCTACATGAGATTGCAAGACGTACTCAACAATAGGAACAAACACGACATGCTGATTGTGACAGGAGACATGAATGCTAAAGTGGGAAACGAGCACCAAGATTACAAAAGGGTCATGGGCAAGCATGGACTCAGAAGGCGGAACAACAATGGAGAAAAGCTGTGCGAAATGTGTGACATGAACGAGCTGGTCATAACAGGAACTCTATTCCCACATAGACATACACAAAGCAACGTGGGTATCTCCGGATGGAAAGACCAAGAATCGGATAGATCATACCCTTGTCAATAAGCGCTTCAGGAATTCGGTAGAAGATACAAGAGCATACAGGTCTGCAGACATTGGTAGTGACCACTACCTGGTATGCACTACAATTAGGCTAAGACTGAAGAGAAAACCTAAAGAGAAGAAAAGCCGCAGAGTCAAGTATGACATAGCAAACCTGAGGAAGGAAAACATCTTGAAGACGTTTGTCAACAGTCTAAGGAATAGGTACGAAGTCCTGGAGGAGGAAGAGCAGGGAGGAGTAGAAGAGGCGTGCGACTTCCAAGTAATGGAGAAGGCTTACACGGAAGTGGCTGAGGCAGTCTTGGGCAGACCACGGAAAAGGAGGAAGCCATGGATTAGTGAAGAATCGTGGAGCCTCGTAGAACAAAGAGATGGCATAAACAAAAAGATCCTGGGCACACGTTCTGAAAGAATCAAAAAACAGCTAAAGGAGAAGTACGAGGATAAGAACAAGGAGGTGAAGAGAAGTATAAAAGCAGACAAAAGGAAATGGATGGAGAACATCGCAAGTGAAGCCGAAAGTGCTGCAAGAAAACAAGAAGTGAAGACACTATACGGACTCACAGCAGTACTGGACAAAGATGGCAACCTCATCAGCAATAAAGTCGAGATGGACAGAACACTTCAGGGAAGTCTTGAACAGAGCAGAACCAGCAAACCCAATAACCCAAGAGGGCGAATGTGAATTCAACGACAGAATTGAAGAAATCACAACAACCGAACCAACACTAGGTGAAGTCAAAGAAGCAATAAAAAGGCTACTGAATGGAAAAGCACCAGGAATCGACAACATCACAGCGGAATTATTAAAAGCGGATATAGAGTTCTCAGCAAAGAAAGTACATCAACTGTTGGGAAAAATATAGAAAAATGAGAAGATCCCAACAAACTGGAAGACAGGGCTTATCATCAAACTAGCAAAGAAAGGAAATCTTAAAGAATGCAAGAACACGAGAGGCATAACCCTCCTGTCCGTAGTGGGAGAGATACTTGGAAAGATCATTGTGGATCGCATAAGAAAGGGAATCGACTGCAGGCTGAGAAAGGAGCAAGCAGGTTACAGGACAGGTAGGGGAAAAACAGAGCAAGTTTTCATACTGCGAAACATCATTGAACAGGTTAATGAGTGGCAAGCAATACTATTCATGAACTTTGTAGACTTCGAAAGGGCTTTGACTCCATACATCACGAAAGCCTGTGGATGATAATGAAGAAATACGGAATCCCAGAGAAGATTGTGAGAATGGTTAACACATTTTATGAAGACTTCCAGTGTGCAGTAGAAGACCAAGGAGAAATATGCAAGTGGTTTGACATAAAAACTGGCGTCAAACAAGAATGCGACATGTCCAGATTCTTGTTCTTGACTGTAATGGATTGGATAATGCGAAGAACAGTTAAAGAGGGAGAGAATGGAATTTGCTGGAAGCTGACATCAAAACTCGACGACCTGGACTTTGCAGATGACGTAGCATTACTCTCCTCCGCAAAACCGCATAACACAGAGTAAAACAACACGAATGGACGAAGGAGCCAGGCGAGTAGGACTCAGGATCAATACCCAAAAAACAAAAACAATGAGGATTAACGCAAGAAACCAGGAAAAACTCCAAATAAATGGACAAGATATCAAAGAGGTAGACCAGTTCACCTACTTGGGAGCCACAGTTTGTAAAGAAGGAGGCGGTATGAAAGATTTTGGTGATTGATTGATTAAATTTATTATTGTGTCATGCATAATAATTATACCCAGCCCACAAGGGCTTGCAAGACACCGATATTAAACAACAAATAGACCAGAAACCAAAAGTAGATGCTTAGCAATACTATTCATTTTCTAAGTCACAAAGTTCACAAAGTCTGTGTTCCTCTGGGATGTTTTTAAATCTGCCGACTTCAAGGGCCTGAGGAAGGATTCCTGTTCTTAACTGAGCACACAAGGATCTTTGATTTCTCGCTAAGTTTGCTTTCACATAAAATTCAGTAGCATAGTTATGTTTGATTTGAATATATGTTCGTAATTTCGGTTTTAACAAGATGTCATTTAACCACTTTTTTTCAAATCCAAACAGTAACTTTTTTCTAATTGTGTTTACACTGCATGATAAATTATTTCTATAGATATACTGTAGTTCAGCTTCTCCGAAGACAGCATGAAGCTCTGCGGCCCATGGACCATTCTGAACTTTACTCCAAAGGAAAACCTTGTTACTGAGCCTATTATCTGAAATATTAATGAAACGATTCCACATTCTAATCATTTCACATTTCCTCCTTATTGATCCAGGAATCCAACCCATGTCACCCTGAGCAGCAAGAGAAGGGGCACATTTATGAATGCCCAGAAAACAACGTATAGCTCTGTTTTGTACTGCATCTGAAATTGACCTTTCTTGAAATCCCCGTATCCCTGCAGCATAATTCAAAATAGGAGAAACACATGCATCATACAGTTGAGGGAAAGTGGAATATCCGAGGTCTTTACATATTTTTAACAGACCCCAAAGCTCTGCTAGCTGAACCAGCCAAGAGTTTAATTCCATTTTCGTAAGTAATAAATTCATCAAGAGGGAATCCCAAATATTTGTACTCAAATACATATTCCAATGTCATGTTCCAGAAAGTGAAAGTGTTCCCACTTCTTGGAACCCTTTTTTTTCCAAAAATGAATTATCTGTGTTTTACTCTGATTTATTGACAGCCTCCATCTGTAACACCAGGTCTTTAATAAATTGAACATAATCTGTAAATCATCTTCTGATTCAGCCAGCAGCACAATATCATCTGCGTACAGCAAAATACCCACAGTTAAGTCATTCAAATGTACACATAAATTAGCATTCTTGATTTCAAGAGCCAGGTCATTTATGTAAAAAGAAAACAAGCTAGGGGACAGGACATCACCTTGTTTAACACCAAAGGGGTTTTTAAACCAGTCAGTTTGTAAATCATTTACCTGAACACAAGCAACAGAGCAACTATACAGACCATCCACCCCTGCTTTTAAAAGTTTTAAAACAAGCAAATCCCTATTTATCCAATCAAAAGCTTTTTGAAAATCTACAAAACATATGAAAGTAGATTTATTTTCTGCAATTCTTGTCCTAACTGAAAGACCTGAAGAATAGACTGTCAAAAGCGAGAGGTGCATTCATCAGACTTAGGGAAAACCTGGAGCTCCAACAGCATCACAAGAAGAACAAAGCTAAAACTGTACAAGACACTAGTGGTACCAGTATTGCTATATGGATGTGAAACTTGGAAAATGAACAAAGAAGATAACAAGGCTGTTGTATTCCATAATAGATGCCTACAAAGAATACTCTGAATACATTGGCAAGATTACACCAGTTTTAGCGTCGCTGCATTGGCTCCCCGTACGCTTCAGGATCGATTTTAAGGTTCTTTTACTCGTTTTTAAATGTCTTAACGGCCTTGCGCCCTCTTATTTAGCTGACCTGCTTTTACCATATCAACCCTCGCGGACCCTGAGGTCCTCCGGCACTGGCCTTTTATCCATACCAAAACCCAGAACTAAAACCCATGGTGAGGCGGCATTTAGCTACTATGGCCCCCACCTGTGGAACAGCCTGCCAGAGAGCCTCAGGACCGCAGAGACAGTTGATATTTTTAAAGGAAGGTTAAAGACACACCTTTTTAATCAGGCTTTTAACTAGTATTTTAAATTCTTTAACGTTCTTATGTGATTTTATCTTATTTCATATTTTTGCTTTTATCTTGTTTTTAGATGATATTGATCTTAAATAATTTTAGTTGTTTTACTTATCATTGGTATTGTTTTATGTTATTATCTTTATTATCTTTTATTAAGCTGGTCACTTATTTTTTCATGTGTTTTAGTTTTTAGCTTTAACTCCAGTGTTTCCTCAGGGGGGTCTTCCACACTGGGAGCTGTGTCTGGGCTGCTGCTGGGGGCGCTGTCCC
The DNA here is from genome assembly GCA_029853015.1 of Chelidonichthys spinosus. Taxonomy (NCBI): domain Eukaryota; kingdom Metazoa; phylum Chordata; class Actinopteri; order Perciformes; family Triglidae; genus Chelidonichthys; species Chelidonichthys spinosus. The sequence continues at coordinate 2,940,350 of CM056831.1, forward strand.
TGGGTCCCTTCGGCCCGGCTGACTGTTGTCTGTCGGTGTCGGGGGGCCTGGGCACTGGTGCCCCCTGTGGCACAGCCTGCGACTCCTCCCAGTGTGGATGGCCCCAAAGATAGCGTTTCCTCAATCATCAGTGTCATGCCATGTCTCCCTATTGTCAGTAGTGAGAGTGTGTAGGTGTGTGTGTTTGTGTGTGTGTGCGTGTGTAGTATGGAGGGTGGGAGGGAGGGGCTTTATTTGTAATTGTTTTTTCTTTTCTTTATGATGTGTAAAGCACTTTGTGTTACATGTTCATGTATGAAAGGTGCTCTATAAATAAAGTGAAGTTGAAGTTGAAGATCACATCAGTACTGAAAAATTGCTAGAAAGAGCTGATATGAAGCCACTCAGTGATGAAGTGAAGCTGCGAAGATGGAAGATGATTGGACATATACTACGGCAGGACCACAACAATGACTGCAACATAGCAATGACCTGGGCACCAGAAGGGAAAAGAAGAAAAGGAAGACCAAAGACCACCTGGAGGCTTACCGTTGATAAGGAGAGAGAGGAAGGAGGATGGAGATCATGGGCGGAGGCGAGGACTGCAGCAGCCGATCGTGAGAGGTGGAAGAGCTCTGTGAAGGCCTTATGTGCCACGAGGCACGAAGTGGATAGGTAAGGTAACAGGTAAACATATTTCAAAATATTAAATTATTTCATTTGTATATTTTATCAATTCTTAATACATGATATAATTCACGATTTTGAAATGTAACCAATGTTCATTATTCCATCAACAAATGCATTGGGAACTGTATAATTACCCTCTTCACACACTGTCTTTTTTTCTTATGTCAGATTCTTGGCCCTCGATACCTGTTCTGCAAGTAGTGCACAATGTTGACAGTGACAGATAAAGATACAGAGTTATTCCAGGACACTGAGAATATGTAGGCCTATTATATTGTGGAGCAATAGGCCGACTGCTCCAGTGATCTCGTCTCGCTTCCATTATTCTCCACTGATAAATGACTCTCGCGGCTCCGCCTGATAAGAGCCTTTCCTGCCTATTCATCAGCTCTTGATTCAAGGCTTCACACTTGCAGCATAGAAAGATCTACGGTAGCTGTGGGACTGACTCGTGGCTTTCTAGCAAGGAAAAGGCTGCATCCACATCTCCTGTTCTTTAACATGCTGCTGGTGGATACCAGCTGCATGTAAGTGGGTGTACACACTCACAGATACACACTTAACTCTCACTTGTTTCTTGCATAGACTGTATGCAAGCAGTGGATGTAGTCATGGTGACGTCCCCCATTGGTTTGTAGACTATGCTTTGGAGCAATCAGTGAAGGAAGTGACCATATTTGGACTGCAGAGGAGCGACGGGTGGATCTGATGCACACAAGAACGGCACCCCGAGCAGCAACCTTACTGGATCTGGATTCATCTGGTTTCTGGTAGATCTTTTCAAATCTTATGTGTATAAAAAACTCTTATAGCTTACTACTATCAACGTCAGCAGGTCGAAATTGTGCTCAGAGCAAAATATCTTGACAGCTCCTGGAGGAATTACCATGAAATGTGGTACTTAGATTCATGTTCCCCATAGGATGAATACTACTAGTCCTTCTCTGCTGATCTTAACTGAATTTGCTACGTATGTTAAAGGTCCCCAGAGAATACCTCCCTTCAGCTTTGGAACAACCTGCCCGAGGAGCTAAGGCTTGCTGAATAGTGACTTCTTCTTGAATCACTTCTTAAAACCAGTGTTGGTCATCTTACATTAAAAAAGCAATAAGTTACAGTTACAAATGACTTCTCCTAAAAAGTAATTGAGTTAGTAACTCAGTTAGCACAATGTAAAAGTAATTACTTACTCAGCAAAGTAACTGATATTTTTTATGTTCTATAACGCTATTAATTTCTAAGACCATAGCTTTTATATAAACATCTTTAACGTCAAAGATGTTTATATTAAAGCTATGGTCTATGATTTGAATGGTTTGAAAAAACAAACTCACGGCAGCTTTCACAGTCATAAGTACGACGGCGTATTAGGGCCACTGTCGAAAAAAAAAAAAAAAACGGAGCCGAGAGAGGTGGGCAATATTCTGAGATTAAAAGTCGCAAATTTGCGAGTTTTAAAGTGGCAAATTTGCTAGTTTATTACGATGCTAACAACCGGCATTTATGCTAGCTAACTTCCCATGACTGTAGCTTTTATCTTTCTAATTAATCCATCCCGTGTGTCAATGCTTTGCTAACGTCCTTATGCGGCGTTCACACCGAACGCGATAGACGCGAATTGAGCGGCGACTCTACATTGAAAACCAATGTAAATGGCGCGATGACACGCGATTCAAGCGGAGGCGGCGCGAATGGAGCGTCTGGCGCGATGAGACGCGGCGCGAATGGCGCGCGAATGGCGCGCGAATGGCGCGCGAATGGCGCGCGAATGGCGCGCGAATGGCGCGCGAATGGCGCGCGAATGGCGCGCGAATGGCGCGCGAATGGCGCGAATGGCGCGAATGGCGTCTGACGCGGCGCGAATGGCGCGTCTGACGCGGCATGAATAAAGTTGAAAATATCGAACTTTTCAGGCGGCATCGCGCCGCGACATCCAATCAGCGACGAGTTCAAGCCGACAGACAGAGGAGCTGAGATGGACGGGCTGCATTACCAAACCCGACTCGGGAAGACCGGACCCCGGCGCGACGGGGGCCGTACCGGCCTCACACCGTCAGGGCTGAGCCTCGATCAGAAGGACTCAGGCCCCCGCGCGACACCGGGAAATCGGTCTTCCGTACGCCACATTTCCCACGTCCGCCCGCCCGCCCGTCGGACGGGGATTCGGCGCTGGGCTCTTCCCTCTTCGCTCGCCGCTACTGAGGGAATCCTAGATAGTTTATTTTCCTCCGCTTAGTAATATGCTTAAATTCAGCGGGTTGTCTCATCTGATCTGAGGTCGAATGTGGCCCAGACTCTGGGGAGAGGTGCGAGGGACGTGGCTCCCGGAGGAGGCTCACGGACTCTGGCATCGGGTACCCCGAGGCGGAGGAGGAGGGTCCGCCGACGTGACCCGCCGGCTCCCCTCAAAAATGAGCGTCATGCGCGAATGAAGTGAATGACGCGAATGAAGCGAATGACGCGAATGAAGCGAATGAAGCGAATGGCGCGAATGACGCGAATGAAGCGAGTGAAGCGAAAGACGCGAATGACGCGAATGACGCGAATAGTCCAAAATGATCAAGCGGCGCGATACACGCTTCTCACGCGATTCTATTCGCGTCTATCGCGTTCAGTGTGAACGCCGCATTAGGGTGATGGCTCTTGATGGTTAGTGTTGGTTAATTTTATATGGGCCAAATTGTCATCTTACTCATAAAATAAAATTAACCAACAATAACCATCAACAGGCATAATAAACTAGCAAATTTGCCACTTTAAAACTCGCAAATTTGCGAGTTTTTTCTCGTAAATTTGCGACTTTTTAAACTCGTAAATTTGCGAGTTTTTTCTCGTAAAGTTACGAGTTTTAAAGTGGCAAATTTGCGAGTTTTTTCTCGTAAATTTGTGACTTTTTAAACTTGTAAATTTGCGAGTTTTTTCTGGTAAAGTTACGAGTTTTAAAGTGGCAAATTTGCTAGTTTATTATGATGCTAACAACCTGCATTTATGCTAGCTAACTTCGCTTCCGAATGTCGCTTTTATCTTTCTAATTAATTCATCCCAACGTGTGACGCTTTGCTAAGGCCCTTAAGGTAATGGCTGTTGATGGTTATTGTTGGTTAATTTTATTTGGGCCAAATTGTCATCTTATTTGTGTTTATTGAGCAGGTAGTTTGCCTAAGCTAGCTAGCGGTAGCTTTCACTTGTTGTCATAGCAACGGTAAACATCCGGGTCATGCTACGTGATTACTTCCTCTATGACCGCTAGCTTAGCCAAACCACCCGATCAACAAACACACATACCGTAAAATGACAATTTGGCCCATATAAAATTAACCAACACTAACCATCAAGAGCCATCACCCTAAGGACGTTAGCAAAGCATTGACACACGGGATGGATTAATTAGAAAGATAAAAGCTACGGTCATGGGAAGTTAGCTAGCATAAATGCCGGTTGTTAGCATCGTAATAAACTAGCAAATTTGCCACTTTAAAACTCGCAAATTTGTGAGTTTTTTCTCGTAAATTTGCGACTTTTTAAACTCGTAAATTTGCCACTTTAAAACTAGCAAATTTGCGACTTTTAATCTCAGAATATTGCCCACCTCTCTCGGCTCCGTTTTTTTTTTTTTTTTTTCGACAGTGGCCCTAATACGCCGTCATACATAAGCCAGCATCGGCATGAAAGTTATCTGTGTCACAACATCCACAATAAACGACCAAAGATTACCTGTTCCAGGGCTCTCAGGTTTTTAACTTAGTTCAGAGTGAGATTTTGGCTGACCGTGCAATGCCGTCGCGGCGCCGCCTCCCGCAAGCTCTCAAAAATCTTTTAAACTGACCATTGTCAATCTAAAATAAAGAGATTCAGCAACTGCATAGCTCATTTCTCACATAAAATGTTTTCAGAAACACATAACTTTTTGCGTAAAATAAGAGAACTTTTTTTTTTAATGATCCCGGTAATTTGTCTGCGTGAGAAATACTAGATGTGGGTGTGAGCGTGTGAACAGGTTGAAATGCGTGAGACTTGAGAGCCCTGCTGTTCAACAGAAACTCCGCTGTATCAGCTCTTCAGATCCATATCTTCGGAGCTTTCGCCACTGTTCAAATGATGACCGAGGTTTACTCGGGTTTGAGCCCTCTTTACGACATTTCCGCTCTGTGTCTGTCTTTTCAGTGACAGACTTTCTCTTTCTTTCAGCCTTTGCTGGTGGGGAAAGCAGAGCGGCGGTAGGAAGCGGCCATACGCTCCATACATGAACTGCTCAGGGCAACAAGCACCTTGTCCGCTCGTAGTTTCAAACGCGGAAGTGAGTCGGGACGAGGCGTGAGCAGGAGCAGGAGAGTGAGCGAGGATTGGATCGGAACATTTAGCCAATAGTAGCCATGCAGACCGGGTGGCAACTATTGGATCAATTTGGCTCAATTGACAAATCTTTCAAATCGTAGACCAGAGCTTTAACTGATTGAAGAATAAAAACACTATAGTATTTTAGAACATTTGGTATGTATTTGAACTCAGTAGATTGCAGTCTGCCAAATGATATGCATAGAAATAAAAATATAGAAAAAATAAATATTGAAATAAAATTCATGTGCAAATTTAAGAGACAAATGTAAACTTGGGTAAAACAAAGGAAAACCTCTGTAACTGTATATTCGGCCTACTGCACAATAAACAGAACACTACCCTTCTCTTAAATATTCCGTAAAGTAACAATATTAAATATTGAAAATAAATTAATATTCACACGCTTTGCATTCAAGCATACTTAGCATGTGTTGATGAGAGGTGCTTCATAAGATTGCAGTTGCTTGAGGCAGAAGTGGAGTCTCTCTTACTGGGCATAGCGTGCATGTTGCATAAACATTCTTGCCTTTAATTTCAATGAGTGAGAAGTAGTGCTGGTACTTACAGTTCGAGAACGCTAACTTTCATTCAACCAGATTGTAGTAATGCGCAACTTTACATTCTCAGTAACGGCAACGGCCACGGCTACGATGGGAACAAGTTAGTAACGCCGTTATACTTCAATGCCGTTATTACCAACACTGCTTAAAACACACTTTTATAGACTTGCCTTTATGTGATGTCACCCGTTTAAACTTGATTTATTTTAGTTATTTATTTATATTTTATTGACTTTTTGCTGTTTTTACCTCATCTAACTCTTAAACTATGTTGTATTTGTGTATTGACCCGTATGTGTATATATTCTCCTGTCAAAAGCACTTTGTAAACTGTTGTTTTTAAAGGTGCTATATATTTTTATATAAATATTATTACCTCTAGTGCCACCATCAGGCCAAAGTTTTCACTTATTTCGTGAAATAGCCTGCCATCTACAGCACTGGATGGTTCGGCACACAACTTCATTCATGTTCCCTGAAAAATCCATTTTAATGGCTTATCTGGTGCCAAATATTTTAATTTAGTTTTTATTTGGCTTCCCTGAAACAACTAATGGCATTTCCAACAATCTTAACTATCTGTTCATGAAAATGCTGGCATGCTAACATGCTGAACGATAGGTCCTGGTCACATGATGTGCACCTTCATCCATCTCGTCATCCCTTGAGCTTAATTAAAAACGAAAAATGGTTTTATGGACATCACAGAAACTTTTTTTTATTCTGAGTTGAATCCAAGAGGAAGGATACTTTACAGCTTTTTAAGAAACCCTGGCTCTCACTTTCACGCCTTCCAAGAAAACCTTTTTATGTAGAAAATCTGAACTGTAAAGGGGAAAGGAGCCAACCCCCAGCCATTACTCCCAATGCAAACCAACATACAGTGAAATATGTTGTAGGGGTGGGCATGTTGCCTGACTCACTGCTAATCCCAGATGGAAGGCATGTCAGCCACAGTCTGTATCTGTGCTGTCACATCCCATTGCTCAGACAATGTATCACTCCATTCATAACACAACCAGGCTTTGATGTGCCTGAATACACCCAGTAATACTGTCTCTTTTAAGCCGGTAAGTGGGTGGATGTTGCTGACTCTTAATCTGTATATCTACATGGTTGCCTTCTCTGTGATCAAGCTTGCAAACTTCAAATAAGAGCTGCGGGGCCCTTAAGTGTGTTTGGCAAGGGAAGGGCATGGGTTTATGAAGCATAATTAGCGTTAATAACCTCAGGGCTTGCAAGGTTTCACTTCAGCAATGCTTATGTAAATATTATCTTAAGGCCCTCGGTAAATTAAATAGTTCCATTTGCTGACATAGCCTTGTGCAGAAATGTTTGTTGTACAACTGAAAGATACACTCAGTGTGGACAGAAAGGGAAAAGTGCTGTTTTCGTAGGATAGAGGCTTTTTACAGAGTCATAGGCTAAAAAATTAGAATTATTTCTCTCTAAAGCAAACACGTAGCCTTTCCAGAATTAAATCTGCTTGTGTTCTGTTAACAGAAAGTATTTGTGTCTTCCCTGAGTTGCCTGCATGCCTATTTTGAAAGCACAAACAAGATCTTAACGATGGCCTTTACAGATGTCTAAACCCATGGTAGAGTAATGTGAACGCCTCTTTCCCCCAGTGTTATACAAATCATTTCAGATCTCTAGCTTGTAGAAAGTAGTTAGAGTCAACCAAGCTTGTAGATAATACAAATGTATGCTGTCTAGCTGGAACATTTAGAGAGGGCTATTATGTGGGTTTGTGTTTTTCTAATGCTGAAAATGCAGACTGGCTGTGTTGTCTGGCCAAGCGCCAGAGAACGATCAATAGCCTTCCTGTTCCTCTAATTCTGGTTCAAGCATCTGGGATGTATGAAGACTGAATTAATGAGCACTACATACAACACTCTGCTCCTGCCCACCATTGATCTGAGCTCATCAAAACCTTGTTGTGAGAAAGTGTGGTTAGCCTCAAATGATCTCAACTGGCTTCAGTCAATTAAGCTGTGCATAAGCCTTCCTGTGGCTGACGCCGCTTCTCGTTAAGATGACAGTGATGACAGGAGACATCCAATAAGGGATCCTGATGAAAAACATGTTTATTAATATGTCAACAGCCGGCTGGTAAATGATAAATGCCTCTGTGTTGTTGGTGGTACTGTGGGGGCACGAGTCCTCTGTGAGAAAACAGCCACACTTTGATCAGTGCAGCAGAAGCTGCTATATGTGATAATAAGCCCGATTTATTAAAGATCTGATTTTTTCCCACCATTTCTGCAACAAGTCTCATCTTCTCCAGGTAGAGTTGTTGCCATATTATTTCAAATCACACTTCTCTTGCGGGATTACATTAGAAAGACTGCTGGCCTAAATATTAAAAGAATACATCACAAAGTGTGACAACGCCTTCACTTGTTGTCATAGCAACGGCAAACATCCGGTTAAGCAATGTGTTCATTTCCTGTTCGACCTCTATTATAAAGTATCAAATCTGCGACTTTATAAAGTAGTTAATTTGCTAATCAGGCCAGCTTGCCGGTTATCTTTTAAACAGTAGAGATGATGGACAATGTTAGTGTTGATGTTAGTGACACTCGAAGAACCCACAATCCAGGAATTCTATGCTGAAGAGCCAATGGATCGGTGGTGGGATTCAGCACAATGGTGCTGAAAACCAACGTTTCAAAGGGAGAGGGCAAATTAACTTGTGACTTGCTGGATTCACTTTGAAGGATCTGTGAAGAACATCAGCTGCACTACAAGTAGTTTGTACAGCAGGAAGTGAGCCGGTCACATTAAGTATCAGATAAACAACTGCTACAAAGAATTGTATCTGGTTACTGTGATTCAACTTTTATTCATTGATGTTACAGTTTTATTATTGTAGTGATGTAAAATGTTATATTATCTGAATTACTCAAAATTTAAAGTGACTACAAATGGAAACACATTTCGGCAACCAAAAGCTGATTCTATATTTTAAATTATATACCTAATGAATATAGGATTTATTGCAAGGCTGTGGTAGTTCATGGGCAGTTGCTAGTTTATTTGCGCCTGGAATAAACTATAGCAACTGGGTGTAATAGCACTATAACATCTTGAGACAAGGAAAAAGGAAACCATATTCATGAAATCACCTACCTATTTCAATTCAATTCAATTCAATTTTATTTATTTATATGGCACCTTGTGGTGGCCACACATGGTGACCACCATTAAGTTGAGTACTATTGTTGTTCTTTTATTTTTCAATAATGACACACATTCTTTTCCTTTCATAAATCTTGTTTATTGACAGTTGTTGATTAATTTGAGTGCACGCATTTTTATTAACAGGCTGTCCATTAACGTTTTGTTTAAGTTGAAACTCACCTTGTGTCTTATTGTTTGCAGCTCTCCCCAGCTCTGAAAAGGAGGCGGCGCCTTCCAAGATGGCCTCTTATGGGAGCAGAAACAGGATGTGGAGGAGGCCACCTTGGAGGTGCCAGAGGGGAGGCTGTCTTTTCTTTGAGATTTATTTAATTTGAGATTATTAAGAGCTTTAAATTTGCGTTAGGATTTGAGTGTTTATATTTTGTGTGTATATATAGGTTTTCATTGTAGTCTTTGTTCACATTATCTTTTGTTGAATTAGGGAAGTATTAGTTTGTCTGTCCCCCCTATCGTTTGTGTTAGGCTAGCCTACGTTTATATAACCCCCACCTAGTGTCTCATTTAACAGGTCAGTTATGTTGAGTTAAGTTGCTGTTTGTTTAAGTAGACCTCAGTTAAGTTATTAGGGCCCTCAGTTAGTTGTTATTTTCCTATTATTTTGTAGTATACTTTTGGATATTGTTTCTTTGAATTTAATTGCAAATAAATTGATATTTTTTGGACAGTTACACCTTGTGTTCTTGAGCCTTTTCTGTTTGGTCCCTGACATTTGGTGGCAGTGGTGGGATCATTCAGTAGAGAACCAGGTGAATTTTTTTTTTAATTTTGTTATTTTTCCTCTCCATTTTTTCTCACTTCACCCCCTCCTCGCATTTTTTTTGGGAGGTCGAAGAGATGCGAGGAAGAGGAAGCAGAGCAGGCAGAGCAGGTTGTGGCCGAGAACAGCTGCTGGAAACGGGTGAGCGACCAGATAATGAGGAAGATGAACTGGGAGCTACAGGTGGAGTATTAGACGAGGGAGAAGAAGGCAAAGAACCTACCATTGGAGATCTGGCGAGCATTCTGCAAACATACATGGGACAGCAGAGAGAACAGGCAGCCCAATGGAAAAGGGAGGTGGCTCGGCAGGATGAAAGGTTTAAGTCTTTACATCACCAGTTCAGTCTCCTCCAACTGGAGGTGCAGACCCAAACTGCCTCTGGGTCTCAACCTGCTCCATTAACACCTCTTCAAGTAGATGCAAATCCTACTGACCTACAGGCTCAGACTGTTTCACCTCCAGCAACTGCTCGGCAAACGGGAGCCACACAAGGTCAGCCTCGGTTCTTTAGGGAACCCAAACTTCAAAAATTAACTGATTCAGATGATATTGAACATTTCCTTATTACCTTTGAAAGAATAGCAGTTGCTTGTCAATGGCCAAGGTCAGAGTGGGCTTTTCAGCTGATTCCTCTGCTAACAGGTAAAGCCAGGAGTGCATATGTTCATATGGATGTCAATGAAAGCCTTGATTATGAGGAAGTGAAGGCTGTGATTCTCAAGAAATATGATATTAATCCAGAAACTTATCGACAGAGGTTTCGAGCTCTTCAGGTGGAGCCTGAGGAAACGCCAAAGGAACTGTATGTAAGACTAAAAGAACTTTATGTGAAGTGGGTGCAACCAAAAAACAAAACAAGTGAAGAAATTGGTGAAACTATTGTTCTTGAGCAGTATTTAAGAATGTTGTCTCCTGAGCTCCAGGTTTGGATCAAGGAACAGGATCCTCAGACTGCAGCTAAGGCTGCCTCCATGGCTGACATGTTTGTGGCAGCACGTCCAAAGCACCAGCCCTGGGCCTACAGAGCCTGGAAGCCAAACAAGCACAGCCCAAACCCAGGCTTGGGTCAGTACACCTCAGGAGCAGCACAGCCTGTGGGTAAGCCTCCTGTAAGGGAGAACCAGCCAGTTTCCAATGTTACCCCAAGGAACTTTAAACCCCTCATCTGCTACTTATGTGGTCAAGAGGGCCACACAAAACCAAGGTGCCCACAAAATACAGTAAAGCTGACACAGATGTGCTATGTACCGAGACAGAAATGTGAGCCTGAGAGGAGAGCTCAACAGCCCCTAAGAGTGACCTCAGTCGAGATAAATGGGCAGAATCTTAAAGCACTCATTGACACAGGAAGTACACAGACTCTGGTGCATCGTCAATATGTTCCTGCTCATGTCATCTGTACTACTGAGATGGTTCCAATCTGTTGTGTTCACGGAGATGAAAAGCCATATCCTACAGCGAATGTGTATGTTAAAGTGCAAGGGAACACTTATTTGCTGAGTGTCGGTGTCACAGACAATCTTCCATTTCCTGTAGTACTTGGCCATGATCTGCCTGTCCTTCTGGATCTGATCCACCCAGTGCAGTCCTGTAATGTAGCTTTGACACGGGCCCAGGCAAAACAATCAGGTGAGATGGTGCAAACTTTAAATACACTACCCTTCTATGATGCTGAAATTCAATCAGGCCCCATCAAACCCCGTAAATCTCGCCAGCAGAGGCGCCAGGAGAAGTTCAGGCACACAGTAGTGGAGCCCTGTGTTGCCTCTGACTTACCACTAGGGGTGCAGCTCCCAGAGAATATAGGACAGCTGCAGCAGCAGGATGCAAGCCTAGCTGGGTTTCTGCAGGAAGCCAGAGGGAGCAGTGGGGTTAGAAGTGACAAATCTAACACGGGAGGCTATGTTCTAGACAATGGCATTCTTTACCGCTGCTACAGCTCAGTGAGACAGCTAATGGTTCCAAAAGTAGCCAGAGAAACAATCCTTACTCTGGGTCATTCAATTCCTTGGGCTGGCCACCTAGGGAAGCATAAGACCACAGCGAGGATCCAGCGTTATTTTCACTGGCCAGGCCTGCAGAAAGATGTGGCACAGTTTTGTAGGAGCTGTCCAGAGTGCCAACAAACATCAGCTAAGTTCCCCAGTAAAGCTCCCCTCCAACCTTTGCCAATAATTGGTACACCATTTGAACGCCTGGGAATGGACATTGTGGGCCCGGTGGAGAAGAGCAAGGCAGGAAACAGATTTATGCTGGTCATGACAGATTATGCCACTTAATACCCTGAAGTGTTTCCACTAAAGACAATTAAAGCTAAACCAATTGCATTGTGCTTGGTGCAGTTTTTTTCAAGGGTTGGTTTTCCCCAGGAGATACTGACCGACCGGGGCTCTAACTTCATGTCCAGATTGCTGAAGGATGTGTACCAGCTGCTGGGCATTAGAGGTTTGAGGACAACACCCTATCACCCACAGACGGACGGACTCACAGAGCGGTTTAATCAGACATTGAAACAGATGCTCCGTAAATTTGTAAATGACACAGGCTCAGACTGGGACCAGTGGCTCCCTTATCTCATGTTTGCATATAGAGAAGTGCCACAAGCCTCGACTGGCTTCTCGCCATTTGAACTCCTTTTAGGTCATGAGGTCAGAGGCCCTTTAACCCTGCTAAAAGACATATGGGAGGGAGATAAGGGGAGCAAAGAACCTGTTAATGTTGTCGCATATGTTCTTCAGATGAGAGAGAAGCTGGATAAAATGACTGCTCTGGCCCGGGAAAACATGGCAGCTGCTCAGCATCAACAGAGGACATGGTATGATCGAACGGCTCGAGAGAGGGGTTTTGCCCCTGGCCAGAAAGTGCTGGTGATGTTGCCCACCAAAGAGAGCAAGCTATTGGCCAAGTGGCAAGGGCCCTTTGAGGTAATTCAAAAACTTGGCTCTACCACCTATAAAATCTCCACCCCAGGTCATAGTCGCCCTACTCGGACCCTGCATGTCAACCTGCTGAAGGAGTGGGTCCCTCGGCCGGGGGAGGCGTCGTCTGTGCTTCTCATCAGGGATGTATTGGATGAGGAGGTGGAGGAGCAGTATCTGCCAGTGCCGGGTCCATCAGCAGCTGACCTTGGGCATTTATCTAAAGTGCAGCAGTCACAGGTGAGAGCTCTGTGTGCACCGGAGGTCTTTCAAGCCGACCCAGGCCGCACAGATGTCATTCATCATCATATCACACTTAAAGAGGGTGCGGCAGTCCGACGTTTGAGCTATCGAATCCCGGAACGCCTGCTTGATCCTCTTAGGAAAGAGATTGATCTGATGTTGTCCCTGGGGATTATTGAGGTTTCCCAGAGTGAATGGTGTAACCCTATAGTTCTTGTACCGAAAAAGGATGGCACCCTGCGATTTTGTATGGACTTTAGGTATTTTAATACAATCTCTAAGTTTGACTCATATCCAACTCCTCGTATTGATGACCTCATAGAGAGGTTAGGCAAGGCCAAGTACCTTACCACTATTGACCTCTCTAAAGGCTATTGGCAGGTCCCTTTGTCACAGCAGTCTCGGGAGCTGACCGCCTTCCGGACTCCATGGGGACTCTTTCATTTTACAGTAATGCCTTTCGGGTTACATGGAGCACCAGCGACCTTCCAGAGGCTCATGGATAAGGTACTGTTTGGCCTGTCACATTTTGCATCTGCTTATTTGGATGATGTTGTTGTTTATAGTCATTCTTGGGAGGAACACTTGGAACATCTCAAATCTGTTTTTGAGTGTCTTGGAAAAGCAGGACTGACCATCAACCCAGGCAAATGTATGCTGGCCCGAGCAGAGGTGGAGTACCTTGGCTATGTCATTGGGAACGGAGTCATCAAGCCTCAAGTTCAGAAGGTGAAGGCTATTCGAGCCTGCCCCTTGCCCCAGACCAGGACTCAGCTGAGGTCATTCATTGGCATGGCAGGTTGGTACCACAGGTTTATACCTAATTACTCTGCACGAGCTGCTGTGCTTACAGATATGGTCAGCCTGCGACATCCAAATCAGCTGCTTTGGACTGAGGAAGCGAAGAACGCCTTCATGGATATTCAGCAAGCACTAAGTGGTGATACATTGTTGCACTGCCCTGACTTTGAAAAGCAGTTTATGCTGCAGACTGATGCTTCAGACCGAGGACTTGGTGCAGTGCTGCTTCAGGGCCCTCCAGAGGATCGTCGTCCTGTGGCGTTCATAAGCAGGAAGCTGTACCCACGAGAAAGGCGGTATTCTACAGTGGAGAAGGAATGCCTGGCAGTTAAGTGGGCCCTGGATTCCCTCAAATACTACCTGCTTGGGAGGGAGTTTGTCCTGGAGACGGACCACAAGGCCCTGAAGTGGCTACAGAAGATGAAGGATGCCAACAGCCGCATAACACGCTGGTACCTAGCCATGCAGCCCTATCAGTTTGAGGTCCATCACATCCCAGGGAAGATGAATGTTACGGCAGATTATCTGTCGCGTTGCCTCAGTGAGAATCCAGAGGAGGGGGAGTGTGTGGTGGCCACACATGGTGACCACCATTAAGTTGAGTACTATTGTTGTTCTTTTATTTTTCAATAATGACACACATTCTTTTCCTTTCATAAATCTTGTTTATTGACAGTTGTTGATTAATTTGAGTGCACGCATTTTTATTAACAGGCTGTTCATTAACGTTTTGTTTAAGTTGAAACTCACCTTGTGTCTTATTGTTTGCAGCTCTCCCCAGCTCTGAAAAGGAGGCGGCGCCTTCCAAGATGGCCTCTTATGGGAGCAGAAACAGGATGTGGAGGAGGCCACCTTGGAGGTGCCAGAGGGGAGGCTGTCTTTTCTTTGAGATTTATTTAATTTGAGATTATTAAGAGCTTTAAGTTTGCGTTAGGATTTGAGTGTTTATATTTTGTGTGTATATATAGGTTTTCATTGTAGTCTTTGTTCACATTATCTTTTGTTGAATTAGGGAAGTATTAGTTTGTCTGTCCCCCCTATCGTTTGTGTTAGGCTAGCCTACGTTTATATAACCCCCACCTAGTGTCTCATTTAACAGGTCAGTTATGTTGAGTTAAGTTGCTGTTTGTTTAAGTAGACCTCAGTTAAGTTATTAGGGCCCTCAGTTAGTTGTTATTTTCCTATTATTTTGTAGTATACTTTTGGATATTGTTTCTTTGAATTTAATTGCAAATAAATTGATATTTTTTGGACAGTTACACCTTGTGTTCTTGAGCCTTTTCTGTTTGGTCCCTGACACACCTTTCATGCAGGTAAATGCAACACAAAGTGCCGTACATAAAATACCAATTTAGAAAATAAAAACAAAACAACAACAACAATAAAAACAACAACAACAGAAAGAAAGACCCGACCCCCCCACCCGGAACACACTCGCACACTCACACTAACATGCACGCAACTCAGGTATGGACACCACGCACACACACACACACACACACGCACACACACACACACACACACACACACCCACGTACTGCATTGGTTAAAACTGTAGAGACATGGCTCGGCACTGAGACATCGGTGAGTGAAAGGCCATCCACACCATGAGGGACTCTGGTTCCCGTCAGTCGACGGTAAAAGAGATAAAATAATGTAAAATAGAACAAGATAGCAGTAATAAAATAAATAGCTAAAAACTAGATAAAAAGCTAAATAGGATAGAATAAAATCAGTATAAACTACTAAAATAAGCAAACTTAAAGTAATAGATTAAAACTTGGGGAATAAAATAGCAGACTTAAAATAATAGAAGGTTAATTAAAAGCCAGACTAAAAAGATGAGTCTTGAGCCATTTTTTAAAAACATCAACATTCTCTGCAGCCCTGAGGTTCTGCGGCAGGCTGTTCCACAGTCGGGGACCATAATAACTAAAAGCCGCCTCCCCATGTGTTTTCAATCTGACTTGTGGAAGGGTTAAAAGGCCGGTGCCAGAGGACCTCAGGGTCCGTGAGGGTTGATATAATAGGAGTAGGTCAGATAAATAAGAGGGCCCAAGACCATTAAGACATTTAAAAACAAGTAAAATAATCTTAAAATCGATCCTGAAACGGACAGGGAGCCAATGCAGCGACTTTAAAACTGGTGTAATGTGCTCCCGCCCTCTGGTCCTCGTCAGCACGCGTGCGGCTGAGTTTTGCAGCAGTTGGAGAGTATGGATGCTCTTTTTAGGAAGACCAGAGAGCAGGGCATTACAATAGTCTAGACGACTGGAAATAAAAGCATGCATCAGCACCTCTGTACTGGCCTGTGAGAGAAACGGGCGGACTCTGGCTATATTCTTCAGGTGGTAAAAACCTACCTTTGTTACATTTTTAATGTGTGGAATAAAACTGAGCTCAGAGTCTAAAATCACGCCCAGGTTTCTCAGAGATTTCGATGATTTAAAATTATTTAATTTTGGTAAAAGTTTCTCTCTCTGGCCTTCAGGACCTATGACTAAAACCTCTGTTTTGTCCTGGTTGAGTTGTAGAAAGTTTGCTGCCATCCATGACTTGATGTCTAAAATACAGTTAAAAAGGGCATCAATTGGCCCTGTGTCATCAGGAGACACGGCGATGTACAGTTGTGTATCGTCAGCATAGCTGTGGAAGCTGATGCCGTGCCTCCTGATGACATCACCCAGGGGAAGCATGTAGAGATTAAAAAGGGTTGGGCCTAAAATTGACCCCTGGGGAACCCCGCACTTAAGGTTGTGTGTTTTGGAGGAACAGGTATCCAGACTTACGAAGAAGCTTCGGTCAGTGAGGTAAGAGGAGAACCAATTTAAAACTGCACCAGAGAGACCAACCAGGTTCCTCAAACGGTTTATTAAAATGTGATGGTCCACTGTATCAAAGGCGGCGGTTAGATCTAGCAGAACCAAGACTGTGAGTTTATGATTATCTAAATTGAACCTGATGTCATTTAAAATCTTTAAAAGGGCTGTCTCTGTGCTGTGGTTTGTCCTAAAACCAGACTGATACTTCTCCAATGTATTGTTTAAATATAAAAAGTTATTTATCTGTGTAAAAACCAGTTTTTCTAGAATTTTGCTTAAAAATGGTAAGTTGGATACTGGATGGTAATTATTAAAAATGGTGGGGTCTATGCCACTCTTCTTCAGAAGGGGCTTCACCACCGCCGTTTTAAAGGATGTGGGGAAGACACCCGTCTGAAGAGAGCAGTTCACCATATATAAAAGCTGTTCCTCAAAAACATCATAAAACGTTTTAAAAAAGCGTGTGGGAATTGGGTCTAAAAGGCAGGTTGTGGGCTTCACTTGGGAGAAGACTCGACCAAGTGTCCTTGCGTCAACCAGGGCAAAAGAGTCCAGAGTCTCCTCAGGTGGAAGCATTGATCCAGGAATGTCGGAGGTTGAGATTTGGTGAGATAAAAGACTGGATCTAATGTTATCGATTTTACCTCTGAAGTGGTCAGCAAACGCCTCACAAACGGAGTCTGTTGGTGTTATTGGTGACCTGTTCCGGTCACCGTTGGTTAAAAACTCAATTGTGGAGAATAAAAATTTGGGGTTATTTTTATTTTCGGATATTAGATTTTTGAAATGTGAAATTCTTGCCAGTTTGATGGTTTTATTGTATGTTTTGAGGTGTTGACGCAATATATTGTAGTGTACTGTCAGCTTTGATTTTCTCCATCTCCTCTCAGCACTCCTGCACGTTCTTTTCAGTTTTTTGATTTCTTCATTTCTCCATGGTGGCATTGGTCTTGTTTTTATAGTTTTAGTTGAAAGAGGAGCCACTGAGTCAAGTGTTGACCTTAGTTTGTGAATAAAATTGTCAATGATAAAATCACATGGTGCTGGTAAAATTTGTGCAGGAGTGTTCTTTAAAATCTGGATAAAATTTGCTGCCACTTCAGAAGTAAGATGGCGTTTCCTCACTGTTCTCACAGGGTCCTCCAGCTGGTTAAAACTGGTGATATTAAAAAACACACAAAAATGGTCAGACACGGCCAGATCCACGACAGAGGGCGCACCCACAGACAGGCCATAGGTTATGACCAGGTCCAGGGTGCGCCCCCTGTCGTGGGTTGGCTGGCAGACATGCTGTTTAAAATCCAAGCAATGAAGGAGGTTTAAAAATTCTCTAGATGCTAGGTCTGAGGTCTTATCGATGTGTAGGTTAAAATCACCAGTTATTAAAATCCTATCATACTTAGCGTGAATGATGGTTAAAAACTCTGAGAAGTCACTGATAAAAGCAGTAGGGTGCTGGGGTGGTCTGTAAACAGTCACACAAAGAATAGGAGGGCTGCTAAAAACAAAGGCGTGGTATTCAAATGATAAATAGTTGTTAAAAGAAGCTTCCTTTGCCGATAATATTGACCTTGTGATCGAGGCAGTTCCCCCTCCTTTCCTGCCCACCCTTGTTGAAAATAAAAAGTTAAAATCTGGAGGACAGGTCTCTGTGAGAACAACACGTGCGTCAGTGCCGAGCCATGTCTCAGTAAGGAGAATACCGTCTAATTTTCTGTCTAAAATTACATCATTTATAATAAAAGATTTGTTAGACAGCGAGCGCACATTCAGTAGGGCCATCTTGATGTCTTCATTGATTGTGCGCTCAGTATGTCTCTTTATGGGGACATTAAAACAATCAGTAGGTCTAAAAACAGTCCTGGGTTGATGTCTGTGAGTGATTAGTGTTACAATGTGATGGATGTCCTGTGGTTCTGATGGGGGTGGTGATGGGTGGATGTGTGGGCTATGTATGGTGCAGGGAGTGGGGGGTGAGTGTGGGTGGGAGGGACAGCGTGGGGCAGAGTGTCCGTGTGTTAGTCAAGAGGTGGGTGTGGTGCATGAGCGGATGGTCAGGTCAATGTTCACAGATAAAAGCCGGGATCCCTCCTGGTTGGGGTGAAGGCCGTCCCGATTAAAAAGTTGAGGTCGGTTTAAAAAGGCCGCGTAGTTGTCAACGAAAGGGATACTGTTGCCCAGGCAGTATCCCTTTAGCCACAGGTGCAGCTGGCGGATGCGGCTGGTGATGACATCACCGTAGCGGGGCGGGGGAAGCGGACCCAAAACAATTAGCCGCTTCCCCGTGTCCAGCACGCTATCCACCATGGCGACGAAGTTCGCTTTGAGCACCTCCGACTGCTGAAATTTGAGGTCGTTGATGCCAGCCTCCACGACCAGCGTGGAGGCCGAAGGATGTTGGGCACTCACCTGCTGAGCGGCGGATGTGACCTCCGTGACACAGGCACCAGTGTTGTATAGTGTTTTACTCTGACATATATTGTCTGACTGAATTTGTGATGATTCATACTCACAAGTTAGACTTTTGTACCTGAATTACAGGGACGTTCAAAATATATTCATTTCTAGTATTGGTTTAGCTCCCAAAATGTTAAAGTCTACATTGTCACAAAGCAATTCAGAATAGCCCAGGGAATGCACTCCCATCCTTCTCTAGCAAAGATATAGCCACATTTGTCTTCGAACAAAACAATAAAACCAGCCAGCCAGTAGTTGTTAATTTCCTCTTTGCTTCAATTGACTCAATAAGTGTTTTCCCCCCTTGGAGACAGCAGCTACTCTAAAGGTGAAAGCGGGGGAAATAAGAGAAGAGGATATAGAGAGAGGAAGGAAAGAAAGAGAGTGCCACTGGCAGAAAAGCTATTGAGGACTTGACTTCCACAAAACCCTGGAATAAGTTAATCTAGTATGCCACGGGAGTTTTTCATTAGCCTGGCAATCTGTTCCTGTGGTGAAGATGTAAGCTACGTTATATTTTATATATCTGTGTGCTCTGAGACGCTGAATCATGCATGAGAATAAATATGAGAACACTTCTGGACTGCCTAATCCTTGACATCCTCCTGATTTTATAGAAATATATTGCTGCACCATGGGAAAACGTTTTATCTGTGCCTTCTCACTGTTTGACTAAACGTGACTAATACATGTAACCACATATCAAGGAAGGCATGAAGAGCCTAGGCCGATGATAGTATTTGATTTTGAACACACCTGAATGGCCCAGGTGGCTGGGATTGGCTTAGCAATGTCATTTTGCTGGCAGCAATGTTATTAATGCTATAAATTACTACAGCAAAAACAAGACAATTTGAGTTGCAATGGCAGAGTGGGACTGTTCCTGCTCGGTAAAGTTGGTAAAGTGATCCAGTGGCATGCTTTATGCAGGATCCAGCAGCAAAAGTCTCCTGCAGACAACCTGCTGCCGTGGACAACATGCAGAGCCCCAAAGCTCAGCCCTAACTACTGCACAGTAGTGTTCGCTTGTTTATCCAAAGCTTATTCAAACTGAACATGCTCTGTGGCCAAATTGCAGCAAATTTGACAAAGTGCTCCCTTGAATCCTCAGCAATGCCCGTGTGTAGTCGATGAGACAAGCCGTTCTGGAGCTCTGTAGAACAAACAGACGGACACAAAGACAGAGATTCCTTTTCTTCAGAGTTAGACTCTCTTCTCGGCTCACTGCAGTAAGCATCCATCCATTATCAATCACCGCTGATCCTCTTCAGGGTTACGCGGATTTCACTAAACGCCTCCTGTAAAACGCACGCTTGTGTGATAAATGCCAAATCACCAGCATCCTGCCAAGGTAATCACACATAAACCATCTTCAAACTAGCATTAGGGGTCAGAACCTGTACCACAGCGACACTATATGACCTGCTTACATTGAATGTCAGTTAAGCCTCGTTCCTCTATGGATGACGTGAGATCTCTGATGATAGCGGAGCCCAGTGCAGATTTATAATCAGCTCTTTCTAACTGAAAAGTCCTCCTGCACAGTGGCATACTCCTGATCCTTGGTAACTTTTAATTAGTGTTTGTCCTTCAAGCCTGCGCTTCTCACAGCTATCAAGGCCCTTAAGCTTTCTGTAAATTAATTATAAAAGACTAGGTACCGGTAATCATAGTAATTCAATTTCGCTCTGGGTAGCAGGCCTGGTCTTTGACCTGACTCAAGTGTGGTACTCTATGGGGACAAAAGTGTCACAGGGTCTCTGAAAATTAAACATCTGTCTCCAAATATTCTGAATAGGGATGGGACGACAGTGGCGTCAATTCAGCCAAAGCTAAGGTATGGCAAGGTTCAGTGCTTGAATTGGAATAAAAAAGGTGCCAGTACTCTAAATCAGCAACTGCACAGCACGCGCGCTTGTGGCCCTCGTGGGTACCATGTGTTTTTGCCTGGTTTACCTAGATAAACCCTATACTAGTTGCTTAGATAAACCATATACTAGTTGATGATTTTCACACACACATTTCTCTGTAAAAAGAATAAATAAAAAAAACGTCCGTATCTTCAAATTTATTTTGTTCATATTTTTGTACAGGAAAATATTGTTTGTCTAAATGGATACAATGTACAGTGTCTGGTTTTATTGTAGCTACTTGCTTTCAACTTGCTTGCCCTAGTCCCTGAGAGAGAGAGAGAGAGAGAGAGTCTTGGAATAAAGATATCACAACTTAGATACTCACTCTTGAATTCCTCTGTCTAGTCCTCTCCATCCAGAGAGGGTGACCGGTTTTATTTTTCCATTTCTGCTCCCTGTACATAAATAGATTAGGATAATAGATTGTCAGGTTCGCGTCGCGAAGATTTTGGCTGAGGCTATATTAGAGGATTTACGGTATGCCCTGAAATGCATTCGACTGACGGCAAGTGTGGAGAGACAGTGCGCCGCAGCCTCCCGCAAGCTCTCGAAAATCTTTTAAACTGAATCTTGTCGATCTAAAATGAAGACAGATTCATCAACTGCTATAGGTATCCACAACATGATAAAAGAACTACAATATGCGTACCTAGATGCGTCATGAGGTGGCGGTATGCTGTAAGAAGTAACGGTACGCAGATGGGTAAAAATCAGAAGTCCCGGTACTGCGTACTAGTGAGTACCTGCCCAATTCAAGCACTGGCAAGGTTACTAGTCACATGACTTAACTACAGTATCAATCAATATACATGCCCAGCAAATAATCATAACAAAAGTGACAAGTCTGCTATGTAGCTTATCTGTGTGGTTAGGAAAATTTGAACTTTTTCAAATGCAGTCTCACTCACATTCCGCTAACATTACTATGGACACAAACACTTAACTACGCACGTTAATCAATCAATTCAGTTAAATGTGCCGTTACGCATCCAGCGGCAGGGTTAGAGAGCAGTAATAGCCTTTCTGACAAACACAATTTCACTCATTCAGTTCACTTCATTCACTAAGTAATTGCAACAATATCACGTTGTGACACCCTCAGGTGTGGGGAGGGATGCCACGTGACCAATATCAATAAATAAATCACTGTCCACACTACAATCAGCTTCAGGTACTTTTATTAAGGAAATGGGGCTGGAGCTGTGCAGCGTGGGGGCCGCCGTGAGGTCCTCGTGGCCGTCGGAGTGGAGGTTGCGCACGGGTGGCGCCGTCGGGAGGGGCGCGGAGGTCCGGGGGCAGGGGCCGAGGAGTCGGCGTCTTTGGGCGAGTGCAGGGTTCGGTATCCGGGCTCGGGTAGTCCTACGGTCCAGGTTTCGGCAGGGGGGAAGGCGGTCAGGCAGGCGTGGGTCGGTACTCAGACGATCCGGGGGGTCGGGCAGCCAGCAGGGTTCTCCGTCCTAAGGGGGTCATACACAGCGCTTTATTCTGTCTCTCTCTTACTCTCCTCATTCACCTCTCCAATGTTTCGCCGTAGCTACTCTGGCATTTCTGGGCATCTCTTCCTCCTTTTATCTCCGCCCCTCTCATTATGCCAACTCTCCCCAGCTGTGCCTTCGCCGCACAGGTGAGACCGCTTCCCTCATCGGAACGCCTTATCTGGTCCTCTGCGGAGGGAGAGCATTCAAAATGCCCCGCTGCTCTCGCATGCCAGGGCGCGATGTACACACCATCGACCACTTGCCCACATTCCCTTTTCCCCATCCTTACCCGGTGGGCCCCACAACGTGAACATACCAGGTCAACTTAAAACTGTTAAAGTCCAAATGCAAAGAGGAGAGGGAGGGAGGGAGAAGCTGAGTGGCTAACAGCCTCGTTAACAGCCTGAATCCCACCTTCACTACCTGGTCCTCCTCCCTCCGCTGCTGGGGCAACATTGGACCCATCACCTGCCTCTTTTTTGATAAAAAAGATTCTAAAGTTATCTGCTTCCTTTTCATTTTAGTTAATTAGCTTAGCAAAACAAAAACGCGATAACAATAATGACCCAGCTCTGACCTCCTTCGTCTCGTCAGGGGGGGCTGGGAGATACCACATTTCAAGATATGGAGGGGGGATACAAGTGTTGGGAACATAATATCTAGAGAAATTGATTGTGTTGTGTGTTTTGTTTTCACTTGTAATTAATTTATATGTATTAAATAATAGATTAACCAATACAAATTGACAGAGTAATTCCATAAATGTATTAAAAAAAAAGAATATTTACATTTTCCCCTGGAGCCAAGGTGTGGCAGCTGCCATACCTTGCCATACCCAATTGACGCCCCTGTTGGACGATGTAGGATTCTATCGCATATCGCGATAAAAAACACTCACAATAAGTAGATCGTGGTGAATGATCAGTATAACCAGGGCTGGACTGGCCATCGGGCATATCGGGCATTTGTCCGAAGGGCCGATAGCGATTTTGGGCCGAGCCTTTTTTTTTTTTTTTTTACTAATGGTACTAGTGTTATTAATGGTATTAGTCATGATACCTATTCAGTGTTTCCCACACATTGAATGGACTTAACTAACGGCTCTAATGATAGGCCTAAACAGGAGGGCAGCAGCGCTTATTATAAGGGGAAATCTTCGCGGCTGATTTCATTCATCAACGTCCTGTTTTCCCCCGGCGCCATGGCAAGGCGTCCCCCATGCCGACCCCCCTTAGCTGCGTGAGTTTGACAGTGCGTGCGCATATGTCAACACCAAAACACCAAGGAATGCTGAGGAATATTCACCCACTTATATTAATAATAATAGTTATAATAAACTAATAGTATAAAGCAGCCATCCTCAATTAGCGACCCGCGGACCAAATCCGACCCGCAAGAGCAAAGTGTCCGGCCCGTGCGGACCCAGTGACACTATGCAATATCCTGCCATAAGGTGAAATAAAGAGTCGGTAAAGTTGGAAATATATTCACAAATTCGGGATCAATACATCTGAAGTGAAACATTTTCAAACACAAATGATGCCTCTTCCCTTCCGTAATATCATAGACTACGAGCTACAAGGACCAAAACCCTGATTTTTTAACAAAAATCAGCTGTCCTCTGAGCTGAACGGAGAACATTGATCTCTATGTGCAGCCGGGCGAGTGCGCAGGGACCGTCTGCAAATTACAAGACAAAAGCAAGATGCTGCAAAAAAAAAATCATTAACTCCACTGTTATACAATATTGTTTTCCTCTTGTGCACCACTTGCGGTAGTGCTGTTGTTTTGTTGTATCAAAATATTCTCCAGGGGCATTCAAATAAATAAATCGATATTGGACTTATTTTCTTTCAAGCGTTCATTTTTATCTGTCCCTCAACACAGGCTATGACTACTACTATCTGCTACTACAACCAACTACCACTGGTAGTACTAATCATTACAATCATAATACTTCTAATAATAGCAGCAACAATAATAACATCTGCACATAAAACAATGTTTAGTTTTCCAATAAATTTGGTCCTCGACTTGGCAACCTGGACATAATTTGGAACCCTGGAAGGCTCAGCACTGTGTTTTAGTCATTTTTGTTTTCATCTTTTCTTGAATGCTTAAACTCCTCAACCCCATTTAGTATGTCAACATTTTGTATTAGTACCAGCAGTTTGTAAGAAATTGGTCAGTAATTGATGTCATATCTCAATTCTAAAAATTAACCAAATTGATGCATTAAAATGAAATCTATTGAAAATGTTCTCCCCCGGACCCCCCTACAAGATCGCAAGCCCCCCACGATAGAATCCTGTGGGAAACACTGCTATTGGTACACAAAACTGGTAGATCGGCCCCTTAGTCATGATTGATTCTGGGCTGGACCAATTACAGCCGAGGGGCGGTGCCCAACTGTGTACAAGCATTGTCACAAAAAAGTTTGTTTTCATTCATAGGCTTCATTGTCTTTCCATCGATACCTGGTGGGCCGGTCTCGGCTGAAAATGCCCGGGCCGATTTTTGGTCCCAGTCCAGCCCTGAGTTAAAGAAGAGGCCTAGGAATAATCAGGAAGAAAAGACTTATACAATGTTGCTATTTTTAACATTTGTATTCATACATTATTTTTAGTTGTGTTTCATCTGTGATGCAATAAAAATGTGAATGACCAAATGTGAAATAAAGTTGTAATAAATGTTTTAAGATTTTTAAGCATAGTTTGGCCAAGATTTGACCCATGCTTAGATCTGAACCACATCTACTTTTACTAACTGCCATTCATGTGACTGGTGTGGTATCCACCAGTGTTATTCATTATATTTGCTTATGGTTATTGCTTGTAATGGAAATCCAGTCTTACCATAAACTCATATGTGGCATAATTGAAGGACAAGCTTGGTTCAATTCTGGCGAAGCACCTTTGTTGCTGTGTCCAGCCTGTCATATCTTTCATATATCTTTCATTACCATGATGCATCATAGTTCATATTGCATCTATGCACATATGCCATCCTGCTGTCACAAATAGTAGGACACCAAATGTGTATTAAACCTCGCTTAAAGGGATAGTTTGGAATTTTGGACATAAGACCTATTTTCCAAGTCAGCCGGTGTGTTCGAGACGTCTGGAGACGTTTTCAAGAAATTTAATTCAGTTCTTCTAGTTGCCGAGTTCGCTTGTGCTATGGCTAGCGCAAGTCAATCGTTCTACTTTTAGCATGGCATTAAAAACACTCATACCGACTCCACAGTTCACCCGAGACAAATTTATTGTAACGGCAGACTATCGATGTAAATATCTGTGTTGATAGAATGTTTGAAATAAAACCAACCTTGCATTTTTAAGGATTTATGTCTCAGCAGCAGCAGCAGCATGTCATACTTCCTAGTAGGCTATGGCAGCGGCGGACTGATATCACCTAGCACAAGTTACCAGATCTATAATAGTAGTATAGTAGTTGTAATAGTAGTATAATAGTTGTTTACCTGCTGTCATTGCTACAGACGCAGAGTAGCTTGCAGTGCTAGTTTTTTTTCCACCAAAACCCAACCGTACTGTAGCTATAATGATGCTTGAAATGTATGATGATACCTGAAAATTGTATGTTTCATAATCATGTAATGTGTTTGATATTAACCTATCCTATCATCCTCAGAAAGCGGCAGAGATAAAGAAGGTAAAAATCAGTAAAGGAGGTTGCATGATTCACTCCTTGTAGAGCATGAACTCAGTCGAGCAGAATATACACCCTTCATGAACCTATATACTCTTCATGAACTTACACACCCTCCATGCACGTACTTAACCACATTAGAGGAACAAAAACAGCGGAAGCTTGCACAAACATGTATTCAGTATTATAAAGTAGGGAGAAACCCAGTCTGAGCCAGGTGGACAATAAAGGAAGACACTCAATGCATGGCAGTAGCACACGAACATACCAAACAGGAGTGTTAGAGTTTCACCAAATATGGAAGTCAGTTAGCATAAGAAGCGCAGGAGTGTTTTCTTCACAGGATCAAAGGAGGAAGCCAACGAGCAGATGGGGCCCAAATGTCTTATGGGACCGAAGAGGAGTTACCCATCCATCCATTGTCTACCGCCTATCCTGTCGGGAAAACACGGGGGAGTTGGAGCCAAACACGGAGGAGCTGGAGCCATCCCAGCGCAGACGGGGAACTACCATATCAAAAATACACATTTGCACGCGTAAGCATGACACCAGAGGCGGATCTACCGGGGTGGCATAGGGTGGCAAATGCCACCCTAAAAGAAAGCCTTGCCACCCCTGCTGCCACCCCAGTTTGCAGCAATGAATTCAAAGAAAAGTTATATCCAATTTGACATTTACGAGCGCGAATTTCCAATGTCCGACAGCAGTGAATGCAGCACGAGATTACGTCAGAGCAGCAAGACGCTGCTTTGTTTAGAAAAATTGAGTGGCGCGATTCGCGAAGCGAGGGAAGGTTCGTGTCCACAGGCAGCGGTGTTTCCCCGCGTCCCATTCATTGTCTATGTGAAAAGCCGCGCAATGCATTCTGGTAGCGTCGCGGCGAATGTCGAGAGACGGCGCGCGAGTTGGCCGCTCCTCATTTGCATAAAGTTGAAGTCGAATCTACTGAATGTTGTCGATCTAAAATAAAGAGAGATTCAGCAACTGCATAGCTTATTTCTCGCTTAAAATGTTTTCAGAAATACCTTTCGGTGAACACTTTTGTAGAATAAGAGAAAATTTCAAAACGAGCCGCCATGTTGGTCTGCGTGAACTCCGGAGCAGACAGGACAGCTGTGAAAGCGATCGTCCAATCCGGTGCAGCCATGAAAGTGTACGCGTGATTGTATGAAGGAGAGCGCCTGTCAATCATCCTCTAGTGGCAGCCCACCAAGCGTGCAATACTGGGAAGCAGCGCGTCCACTCGCATTTAAAATTGCCCCTGTGGACAGTACCGAGAGCCAGAAGTCGCAAGGAAAGGAGGCACGGGAGGAAAGAGCTTAAAAACTGATTAACCATCTATCACAAAATGAAATAATAATGAAAGCACAGTGCTAGTATAGTTGCGATGCTGATTTTGAGATGATAAAAATCAGGTTGAAGAACGTTTTTTCGCTAACTATACATGTAATGTTAGCTCGGTCTGACGTTAGTTCTGTGTAAAGAAGGCTAAGAAAGCTAATATTGATTCAACGTCTGTCAAGGAAAACATTGTACTAAAGTTATTTTGAATCTTACAGAAATGAAGAGGAAAGGTAGCATATTTAGTTTTTTCTCACCAAAGAAAAAGGAGAGAAAAATAGAAAATGATCTGAGCAAGGTAGACGGAGGAGATGAGGTGGAAGGAAAGAGAAAAGAGGTGGAAGGAAAGAGAGAAGAGGTGGAAGGAGAGAGAAAAGAGGTGGAAGGAAAGAGAGAAGAGGTGGAAGGAGAGAGAAAAGAGGTGGAAGGAAAGAGAGAAGAGGTGGAAGGAGAGAGAAAAGAGGTGGAGGGAGAGAGAGAAGAGGTGGAAGCAGAGAGAGAAGAAGAATATGAGGTGAAAGGAGAGAGAGAAGGGCAACAGAAAGGTGACAGAGATAGAATACAAGGCCAAGGCGACCAGGGACAGGAGGAGGTGGGAGAACACCACAGCAGTAAAGATATGGAGGAGGGAGAGCATAAATGTAATGTAAATGACAGCCTGTGCCC
Organism: Chelidonichthys spinosus; assembly: GCA_029853015.1. NCBI lineage: Eukaryota > Metazoa > Chordata > Actinopteri > Perciformes > Triglidae > Chelidonichthys > Chelidonichthys spinosus. The sequence continues at coordinate 2,968,189 of CM056831.1, forward strand.
TTATGTAGTGTGTACATACTATTTCTCATCAAACTGTGATAACTGTGAGTAAATTCACGTCTGCCATATGTTGCCACCCCTCAAAAATTCCTGCCCCCCTCTCGCCACCCCATAAATATTTTTCTAGATCCGCCCCTGCATGACACATAGCCTTGCCTCTGTAACAGTATATATTCTGGAGCAGATAGAGTAGACACCAGAACTTCTTGCCTCTCCTCCTGCAAAATCTGAATAACGCAATATAGACTCTGTGAGGTCCTTCTGATTGACTAACTTGTGAACAAAATTCCTACAGTACCTGTACGAGCCAGAATATACAAAGGAAGAATTGCCAGAGAGGGATGCTCAAAGGGCAGAACGTGAACGAGCGTCTGCGGAGACCGAGATAGCCCCCGCTGGAGCTGAGAACCAGGACCGAACAAACGGAGACTGGTGGTGCCAGTAGGGAATCCCCCGCAACGCGTCCGAGGGTTTAGGGATCTCCGGACGGAGCAGAGGTTCGGTTTCGTGGTGCGTAATTGTGGGTTCGCGTGGGCCGTGGGCTGCCCGGTCTTTGGGTGAGGTCCAAGCGCTTTTCACCCAGGTCTGAGGGCATGAGGCCCAACAATTCGACCCAGTTCGATTGCCTATTTACAGGCAGTATTTCGGGCGGCGCGTCTTAGAGTTTTGAGTCCGACGGAGAGTCCGCATGTGTGGATTCGCAGAACCGCCCGCTGCCGGTCTGCGGTCCAAGGGCTTTTTATCCAGCTCTGAGGGCACGAGACCCGACTGTTCGGCGTGGGGCAGGTCTCTCTTTACCGGAGGGATTCCCCGCAACGTGTCTGAGAGTTTATGGGTCTACGGACAGAGCAGAAGTCCAGGTTCGTGGTGCGTAATTGTGGGTTCGCGTGGCCGTCGGCTGGCCGGTGTTTGTGTGAGCTACTAGGGCTTTTCAGACAGCCTTTGGTGCATAAGTGCCGACAAATCGGCGATGTTCAGGTGTGTATTTACCGGCTGGATTCCGAGCAGTGCGTCTTAGAGTTTTGAGTCCGACGGAGCAAAGTAAAATTCCACTGCTGCTGAGTTAGTTAAAAAGTTCCTCAGTTTAGTCCCTCAAAAAATGGATGATTCATGCGATGCAAGGTTAGTTTTGTTTCAAATATTATTCTATCAACACAGAAATGTACATCAACAGTCTAGTGTTTTAATTGATTTGCCTCGGGTGCACTGTGGAGTGGGCAAGACTGTTTTTAATGCCAGGCTAAAACTACAACTTCCGGCTTTGCTACAGTGCAGACGCTTTTCCTCTTTGCTCTCACCCTTGCCTGCGATTTTCTGCTACTTTTTTGCTAGCTGCTTCTCCTCAATAAGAAACAAAGAGCAGCAGCTCCTGGATATTTACAAAACCAGTGGGATTATATTTTCTTTGAGATAAAACGGGCATTTTTCAATATTTTTACGACTTCCTCAATGCTACGCGAGGAGGCCTACCAAACAAGATAAGCCTGAGCCTGCTAAAAGTAATTATCAGAAGATGCCTCCCTTCTCTACGGAAGATTACCATAAACTCCTACAGAAGATTTTACTGCTGGAAACAAAAATTAATCGGTTAGAAGTAAATGTAGAAGTGAATGGACTTTGTCGGAACAACACCACTCTAGCACTGACTCAAAACAGTGGACAGGAGCATGCTAGAACACAGCTAACTAGCTATAATGAAGCTATGAAGAAACGGGAGGATCCTGTACACGGTAATAAATCTACCAGCGATAATCCTCCCTGGAACACACTTGGTGCGAAGCCAAAGAGAAGACCATCTCCCTGTGACATGGGAGAATGGATATCTGGCAGGACCCAGCGCCCCGATATCTGTGATCTGACCGGCTGGCTTGTGTTACCATCTCCATCCAGGCACAGCGTCTCCTCAACCCCACTGCCTCGTAGGAGAGGAGAGCTACCAAGAAACCTCCCCAGTAAACAACTGTTCAACTAAAGAACAGGTTTGCTCCACTGCTGCAGGACCATGGATCCCCCTCTGATTGCCTGGATACCCCCCCACCACCACGCAGCAGGGTAAGACCTGCTAACTTAAAGCCACAGAGAAAGCTAACGACAGGGCCTGAAAATCTGATTGTGGGTGACTTTTCTGTAAAAGATATGAAAAGCAGTAATAACATCAAAGTACTCTGCTTTCCGAAGGATACGGTATCTGATTTGGAAAAAAGAATCTTGGAAATTGTGGCTGCACACCCAACTGTGAAAAATATCATTCTGCACATTGGATTTAATGACATTGAAAAACAACAATCAAGAGAGTTGAGAGAGGACTTCAACAAACTCTTTGAAACAGTCAGCTCTGTGAATGCTGAGGTTTTCATCAGTGGCCCTCTGCCCCCGACCGGGAGAGGAGCGGAGACATTCAGTAGACTGTTTTGGCTCAACAAATGGCTCTCAACTGCATCTCTTGCTCGCCCAATGCATTTTATTGACAATTTCCGCTTTTTCTGGGACCGCAGGCATCTTTGTAAGACAAACGGACTTTGCCTAAATAAGCTGGGGGCAAAGCTATTCATCACCAACATGTCTTACTGCCTGCGTCATCCATTTGTCGCCAAGGCGAAGAGACAAGAGGACCCAACAAAGAGGGAAGACGAAACACAGATTATCAGAAATGTTGAAGAGGGACTGAATGTGGATCCCCCCCCCCAAATCTCCATCCAGGTCTTCGTCATTCTCCCTCCCTCCAATAAACCTTTCTCTTCCCTCCTCCCCCTTGGAATTCCAGGAGCTACTCCCACCTACCCCCTCTTCCAAGGCTGCATCTAAGTCACTAAAACCCAAGACCCCCTCTTCCAAGACTGCAACTAAGTCACTAAAATCCAGGACCCCCCCTTCCAAGACTCTTCCCTTATGGCCACCTCTTCCCTTATGGCCACCCCCTCCCCACCCTGACACCAGCCCTGAATATTACTGAGACAGAAAAGGGTTCAGCAGTAGACCGCATTATCAGCTGGACCCAAGGTCGCCTACATCAAAACATGGCACCTTCTGCATTCCTGTTGTGACTACTAAGAGAGTAAACATTGGGAAACTTGAACACATAGCTAACCTAAACAATCTCATTCCTGTTCTCTCAAAATCAAAGTCAACCTCAAAGCCTGTCAATAACACCATCGGGATGGGTCTGCTAAATGTTAGGTCTCTTAATAACAAATCATTTTTAGTCAATTATTTTATTACTACTTCTAAACTTGATTTTATGTTTTTAACTGAAACATGGCTAGAACAAAATAACAGTGCAAGCATTCTGATCGAGACAGCACCCCCCAACTATAATTTTATTGATGTTTGTAGATCTGGGAAAAGAGGTGGAGGGGTTGCTGCTATATTTAAAAATACATTTCAGGGGAAACAGATGTCACTTGGTGTTTTTCCATCATTCAAATATCTTTGTGTTGTGCTGAAATGCTCTCCCAGAGTTCTCCTGTTAATTATTTACAGGCCACCTAAATATTCATCACATTTTTTCGATGATTTTACTGAATTATTGTCTAGCATCTCCACTGATTTCGACTGCCTAGTTATAACCGGTGACTTTAATTTTCATATTGATGATTTGAATGACAAGGGTGCAAAAGAACTTTTTAATATTCTAGACACATTTGACCTTTCTCAACATGTGAAAGAGGCTACTCATTGTAAGGGACACACCCTGGACCTGATTATCACAAAAGGTCTCCATGTTTCTGATGTTTTTGTGACTGATCCTTCATTGTCTGATCACTTTTGTGTTTTCTTTAATATTTCTTTCATTCCTGACACACAAACTGAATCAGATAAGGTCAAAAAGCAGTACATCAATGAACATGCCAATGTACTCTTTAAAAATGCCATCTCCTTGCTACCACCTCTAAACCCATCTCATGCTGATGATCTTTTAAACATCTTTAATTCCAAAATTCTGAATGTCATAGATGTCATTGCACCTGCTACGGTTAAAACAGTTTCTTGTAAGCAAAAGGCACCCTGGAGAAAAGCTGCTGTTGTGACAGCCCAGAGAAGAGAGTGCAGGAAGGCTGAACGAATCTGGCGGAGTACTAAACTTCATATTCACCATGACATCTATAAAGAGAGCCTCCGGGCCTACAATTTAGTCTTAAAAAGTGCGAGAGAAACATACTTCTCCAATATCATAAACAACAACACTAATAAGGCAAAAACCCTATTTGCAACTGTTGACAGACTGACCAACCCCCCAACACAAATACCAGCTAAACTACATTCCACCCAGAAATGCAATGAGTTTGCATTCTTTTATACTAATGAAATTGAAGGCATCAGACGCGCCATCAATATCTCAAACAAAAAAGTTGGATCACCACCCTGTTCAGGCAAAATTAACACAGCAATGATGGCAAGCTTTAATGCTGTAGACTCTAAAACTCTAGTGTAAACAGTGACAAATCTAAAATCATCCACCTGCTGCCTTGATGCTTTACCTACCAACTTTTTAAAGAATGTTTTTGACTGCCTATCAATAGACGTATTGCAAATAGTTAATAACTCCATTCAATCAGGCAATTTCCCAAAGGCCTTCAAAACTGCAGTCATTAAACTTCTTCTAAAAAAGCGGAGCCTAGATGCCTCTATTATCAACAACTACAGACCAATTTCAAATCTAACCTTTACAAGTAAAATAATTGAGAAAGTTGTCCTCCAACAACTAAATCACTTCCTGACTTCAACTGGCTGCCACAACAAACGTCAACAAAACAAATCCACCACAGAGAACATCTGTGGATTTACAAGAGTGTAACTGAGAATTGTAGCACAGTGTATAGTTGTATACAGTATACTCTTACAACTGTCTCTTAACTCACTAAATATGTTTTCTCTCCACTCCTGTCTTCCTCCTCTTCCTCTCCTCTAAACTCCTCCTCCTCACTCTCCACTCCTGTCTTCCTCTCCTCTTAACTCCTCCTCCTAACTCTCCACTCCTGTCTTCCTCTCCTCTAAACTCCCCCTCACTCACTCTCCACTCCTGTCTTCCTCCTCTTCCTCTCCTCTCCTTCCGTTTCTGGTGTGCGTGAGTGAGTGTGAGTAGTTGGTGGTGGTGGATGTGCGAGTGGTGCGGAGCTTTGATTTGTTTGCTGTCCCTGTTTATCAGATTTTCACCTGTATGTGCATGACCAGGTAAGCTTTTTGATACTTTTACTGAGTGACCGACTAATCAGTGGTTTGCCTGGTGTTTTTTGGGAGGAATGGCGTCCGCCGAGACGCCACCTCCGTCTCTCCGGCAGGGAGTGAGGATAGTCCCGCCGGATAGCAGCGTTAGTGTGGAGGAAGTTCTGCTGGCTGCAGGCGAGCAGGTGGGACACGACAAGCTCTGCTTTGCATAGCGGATGAACAAAGCAGTGGTTGTGTTCGTTAAAGATGAGCCACTTGTTCTTCAGCTGGTGCAGAGTGGAGTGTTTATCAGAGATTTGTTTGTGCAGGTGTCCCCGCTGTCTGCTCCCTCATCGCGGATCACCGTATCCGGTGTCCCGCTGTTTATTCTAAATTAGCTGTTGGAGAACGAGCTGCAAAAGTTTGGGAAATTTGCAAGCGGCTTTAAAACTGTCAGTTTGGGATGTAAGGACCCGAAACTGAAGCATGTCCAGACTCTGAGGAAACAAGTTATGTTCCTGGACTCGCCCACACAAACACTGGACGTGTCATTTAGAGTCAAACATGGTGACGGCTCTTATATGGTGTACGCCAGCTCAGGACAGTTGAAGTGTTTTGACTGTGGAGATGTGGGACACAAACGCTACGCCTGTCCGCACAAACAGCAGGCGGCAGCTCACGGCAGCGGGCTCCGCGGCGCGTGGGGTCCCGCTGCGACGGGTTCTGCGGCGGGTTCCGCGGCGGGTTCTGCGGCGGCTCCTGCGGGCTTCGCGGCAGGCTCCGCTGCCGGTGCCGACGCGTGCTGGCCCAGCGCTCCCGAAGCCAGTGCCGATGATGGTGTTGTGGACACGGTCGGCACGACTGGTGCGCTGTTCAAAAATAATACAGATAGAGATGAAGAGAGGCAGCCTGAGAGACAGCAGGCTGATGTGGCTGTAGAAAACCTGAGCAGCTCTCAGTGTGCAGCGGCTGAAGCTCGGGTACAACATGAAGAAGCATCAACAAGTGCTGTAGACAAACACAACAGTGAGATCAGCGAAGAAGGATTGGGTGTGTTCAGCAGCCAGGTGTCAGGTGAAGCAGAGGACATGGAGTATGACTCTGAGTCAGATACCACTTCTGTAGGCGAAATATCCACTAGAAGCAAAGATCTCTACTCTCTGGAAGAAATCAAACAATTTCTGGATGGGACCTATAAAAAATCTGTAAAAGTCAGTGATTATTTCAGTGACACTGACAAATTCATTAGGTCTGTTGATATCCTAAAACGATTGGTTGGGTTTGACCTTTTGGATGAAAAGAAACGCTTTCGCCTCAAAAACCATTTAACAACATTGAGGAAAGCAACAAAAGGCAAACCTGTCGGAAAAAGAACCAGAAAGTAAAACGCGATCATGCATCACAGGCTGGCTTTCTCTACTTACTGTAATCTGATAGCTTTTTCGTGTGTTTCTTCTTTCAAACTTCCTCATGAGGAGTCTTAAGATAGGGTCTCTGAACATCAATGGGGGGAGAGACAGACACAAGAGGGCTGTGATAGCTGAAGTTTCCACTTTAAAAAATACAGATGTGTTGTTCCTGCAGGAGACACATTGTCTGCTTATTGTACAGGCAGAAATACACAACAATGTGTTCTGTTTTGTTAATGTTTATGCTCCAAATCATGGAGCAGAAAGGGTGAGGTTCTTCAACCTGATGGAAAATGAGCTAAGAAATTATCATCAGGATCAGCTCATCATCGGTGGAGATTTTAACTGAACATTAGATTTCACTTTAGACAGGACAAGTGAGGAACCTCATCCTCAGTCAGCTCAAAGTCTCAATAACATCATCACACATCTGGATCTGTTAGACACATGGAGGGTTAAACATTCACAGTCCAGATAATACACATGGGTGAGGGTCAGAAACAACAGGGTCTCCGCTGCACGACTGGACAGGATCTATATTTCCCCAAACCTAAGCTCCAGACTAATGCACTGGAACATAAATCCAGTTGGTTTCACTGACCACCATTTTGTTAATTTAATTTTGAACATCTCGCCATGTGAAAGGGTTAAGTCCTACTGGCTCTTTAATAACAAGCTCCTGCAGGACACAGTTTTTTGCCAGCACTTTCACTCTCTGTGGCAAAAGTGGAAGCTTCAAAAAGCGAACTTCAGTTCTCTGAAGCTGTGGTGGGAGGTGGGCAAGGCACAGATTCGTGTTTTTTGCCAGCAGTACACCTCCCATTCAACTGCTAAGATAAAATCAACAGTTCAGGAACTTGAAGCGATAATCAAGAGCATGGAAGAGGAGATATAGGGAGACTCCGATCCAAATAAAGGCCATCTGCTGAAGGAGAAGAGGTTGGCTCTGAGCTCCTTCCTGCAGGAGAGAGTGAAGGGGGCTTTGGTAAGGTCTTGTTTCCTCCAGCTGAAGGACATGGATGCCCGGACCTCTTTCTTTTTCAACTTGGAGAGGACGGTGGCACAGAGGAAAAGCATGGCCTGCCTTGAGCTGCCAGGAGGCGGAGTGACCACCTGTCCAAACGAAATGAGGAGCCATGCAATGGACTTCTACACTAAACTCTTTGCAGAAGAGCAGTGCAGCATGGAAAGCTGCAAGGAGCTCCTGGAGGGGCTTCCTCAGCTCAGTGAGGGAGAGAAAGCTGCTTTGGATCTCGAGCTGACTTTAGAGGAGCTGACGATTGCTGTCAATCAGATGGCAACAGGACGGGCACCGGGGATTGACGGTCTTTCCACAGACTTTTTAAAACACTTTTGGAATATCATTGGACCGGACCTGCACAGTGTTCTGTTGGAGTGTTTTAGAACAGGATCTCTTCCTGTTTCCTGTCAGCGTGCAGTGCTTTCCCTGCTGCCAAAAAAAGGAGACCTGGCCTTACTGAAAAACTGGAGGCCTGTGGCCCTCCTTTGCGCAGAACACAAGGTGCTTTCCATAGCCTTATCAAACAGACTTAAGGATATACTGGAAATAATTGTACATCCTGATCAAACTTACTGTACTCCCGATAGGACGATCATAGATAACATTTTCCTCATTCGTGATGTTATTGATGTGTGCAAAGGTGATAATGTCAGCATTGGCATTGTCTCTGGACCAGGAGAAAGCATTCGACAGGGTGGATCACTCTTATTTGTTTTCTGCACTGAAGGCATTTGGTATTGGTGAGGGTTTTTTGGCTTGGGTGAGTTTGTTGTACAGGGATGCACAGTGTATGGTGAAGGTGGGGGCAGGATTGAGTCGGCCAATCCCTGTAGAGCGTGGAATCAGACAGGGTTGTCCTATCTCGGGCCAGCTGTACAGCTTGGCTATTGTACCCTTGCTGTGCAGGCTGAGAAGTCGCCTCGGTGGTCTCGCATTGACTGGTTCCGTCAAGATCGAGGTTTTCCGACCCTTTCTGCCTATGCAGATGATGTTAATATTTTTATCTTCAACCAGGGGGATGTTCAAGGTTTGAAGGATACCCTGTCTCTATACGAAGAGGCGTCTTCTGCACGGGTGAACTGGGCAAAGCTTTATGGGTTGGACACTGTAATAAACAGGAAAAGCCAGGTCTGCCTGGGGGACTCAAATGGGGGAAAGAGGGATTGAAGGTGCTGGGAGTCTTTTTGGGGACAGAGGGATTCCAGACAAAAAATTGGGAAGGAGTGAAGGAGAAAGTGTGTACTAGGTTGTCTAAATGGAAATGGTTGCTACCCCAGTTGTCATATAGGGGAAGAGTTCTGGTTGCCAATAATTTAGTTGCTTTGACCCTCTGGCACAAACTAATTGCGATGACACCACCAAGAGGCCTGATAGAGGATATTCAACGAGCCATCTTGGACTTTTTCTGGTCTGGCAAACACTGGATCCGTGCAGCTGCCCTCTACCTACCTGTGGCTGAAGGGGGTCAGGGACTGATCAGCATCCAATCAAAGATCGCTGCTTTCAGACTTAAAACAGCACAAAACATTTTCTACGACTGTGTTCCAAGCTGGTGCGACATGGCCCGCTGGCTGCTGAGAAAAGCCGGACGGCTGGAATATGATAAACTGGACAAATTTCAGGCTGTGGAAAAAAAGGCACTGTATCACATCAGCATCTAAACCCTGAATGTACAGTCTCTGGCAGGGATGGAGGAGTCGAGGTGGACTGGTTTCTTTGGCCCAGACTTTTCCCCGAAAGGCAGCTGGCGGTCCCTGTACAAGCTGCCCGTTGAAAAATGGACAGCAGACCTCCAGTGGAGGATTGTACACGGGGCAATAGCTACAAACAGATACAGAGTGCACCTTGATCCTGAACTGGGGGAGGGGTGTACTTTTTGTTCACTTTGGCACACGTATTTGTTCAATGTACTCGTCTGGGTATTTTGTTTGAACTGTTAAAATCCTGGTTTTGGGGGCTTGGGGAGGTTTTTTCCTTTGACTTGTTTATTTTTGGACCAAAATATTGTGTAAAAAAAAAAGTCTGTCCACACTCTGTTGAACTTTATTTCTGGTTCTGCGAAGTTGGCCATCTGGCTGACCCGCAGAAACCAAGCTCAAACAGTGGGCAGTGTGGAGCCAGTGGCAGTTCTGAGAGGACTGCTGAAGGCCCGACTGCGGGTGGAATATGTCTACTACAAAATGATGTACACCTTGCAGGTTTTTGAAAGAACATGAGCTGTTGGGGAGGTTTGTGCTCCGTGGGAGAAAACGGGGATCTGGATATACATATCTGAAACTCGTTTTGGTTTGTTGGTGTTGATTTGGTTGTTGGTATCCTGAAGTAAATGAACAAGTAACTATTGTTTTTTTTCTTGAAGAGGCTCAATAAAGGGACTTTTAAAACCAAACCTCCTCCTTTCTCTGTTCTCCTCACCTACTACCGCCCCTTCGTCATCCTCGCTTTCATCCTCATCCTCCAAGTCCGTCATCACTCTGTCCTACGTCCGTAAATCACCACCACCATCGTCCACTCTTATTCCCTTTTTGGCTATCACAAATCGTCCATTTCGCTCTGTTGACCCAATCGCTAACTAGCCGCTATGCATCAACCACCGCTAACGTGAACGTCAATTTCAGCCTGCCGTCTGCGTGCAAACCAGCCAATCAAAGCGCACGACACAGAAAAAAAAAAACAATCACCATAGGAACATTATAAACAATATTTCTTCAGATGATTGATTGTTAATGTCTCAGTGTCTTAATTTGTTCTATATTTATAGTTTTTAATCCATAAATATTTAGAGGGAGGGGGGGCAAAAGGGGGCCGCAGCCTTTGACAGGAGGGTCTTGAGACCCTGTTTGCCCCCCCCTCGCGCCGTCACTGCTTAATTGACTGAATTTTTTTTAGCAATGATGTAAAAATATGATGAATTTTGCCCGGCTGGAGACCACTGCTACTACTGCTGTGGGACTTCTTCCTGGGGAAAAGAGTGCTTGCGGGGTCAGGAAATAAGTAACGGTACGTCATGTCTACAGTGTTTCAGAACAAATTGTAATTTCAAGGCTAAAATTGTAATTTCTAACTAACTTCTTAATTTAGCTCTCAAAATGTCATATACATGATGCATTTAACTGAAAAACCTCCAAAAGTTTTTTTTTTTCATACTGCAATAATTATTGCAGAAAAAAAGGAGAGCACAACCTATATTGGGATTCTGATATTATGGAGTAAAAAAAATTCCGATATCAACATATCAGATGGTATTCATACATATATATCTTACATGACGGCATGATGGGAAATACTGATGATTAGTCAGGTGGCTGTGACAGGGCCTTGGTCCTCTGTGTTATATAACAGTATAGATTGCATGGCTATTGAAATTGATAGCACACTCTGCTGGCCAAAATGAAAAATCAAATGATGAATATAATTATAATAGATTCAAATTTTTTACAAACCTGTACATCAAAATGACATACATAGACAGAGTTTAATGCAACCACTGCCCAATTCATAAATATCAGAGAAGAGCGAATATAGGGACAGACTGTGTTGATGTATTGTTTTGTCTCGTCCAAAAGCCTCATTAAGGGATCTACCATCATTGAGCAATGCCCCAAAAGAGCTGCACACACAGCAGTGCAGTGGCTACCACTGGAAGGTAAGTGTTAAAGTAGGCCAATTAGACTGTGGGGATTGGCTGGTCTGAGCTTGAGCGGTGGAAAGGAGGCCAGGACACGAGATGATGAGCAGCCATTCTCTTCCACTCCGCTGGCAAAACCTGCCTGGCACATCTGTAACGTTGAAACCACGGCGCTGGGAGTTTCATCCCAATGAGCCTGTTCTACATATGCCATTTAATAATGTGTAGCACCTGCAACGGATTGTTTCCTTATTCTCTCCAACACAAACCGATTGGAAAATATCTGCACAGAGAGGGGGTAACTGATCAACACCAATGTGTTTTACTACAGTGTTTCTTTTCTCTCTGACATTTTGTGCTCTCAAACCTCACATTTGTGGAAATTCAACTAATTTTCAATTCCAACTCAGCCTCAGGAAAAAGCCTTTCAGGAAAAATACACTCACAATAGTAGTGTTTTTTAGATACAAATTTTTAGTGTAATTTAAAAACTTGGTCGAATAATATTGTGGATTGAAATGATTTTGGCCAGGATAATTGTAACATGATATTTTCATTGGTCCCATGTCTGTTCTCAAGCCAGAAAAGCAAATGACAATAGCGCCAATGTACCAGTATTAAGCCAGGCTGTGATACACATCTTTCTATTGGGTTTCTCAAATTACTTACAGCATCCTGCTTTAAAAATATGGTTGTTCTGTCCAGCCAACAACAGTAACCACTTGCAAAGCAAAGGACCACTTCTTAATGAACTGCATTAGTTTGTGGGGTCCCACATTTTGTTCCAGTCCTAGTTTGCAATTAGCATATTCATTGTATAGTATTTCATTTCCATTCTGTGACACATGGTCAGGCTAATATAAGCTACTATATCCCACCCTTTGTTTATACTCAAGCAAACCCCAGCTAATGTTAGCCAAAATAGCATTATGTTTGGTGTCCTACTATTTGTAAATCAGTTAGCCTTTATCCTATCTTGTAACGTTGAAAGTAAAAACACACTAGCCTATTAGAATGCATACAACTACATATGCTGAATAGGGTTTTGTTAGAATAAATAAACATTAAATGTTTCCCAGTTCAGCTGGACGCATCCTTCGAAGGACGCAGCCTTAGTGGTCTACATCGGCTGCGTCCTTTGAAGACCGCGAAGGCCGAACGTATCAGTCTCCGAAATGGGTCGGTCTGGTCTACGCAGGATTTCCGGTTTTTGTCACCTTGCTCCCATTGCCTAGCAACCAGCTGCAGTTGACAAGAAAGAGCATAGAAGAGGTAACTAACATTATACGTTTAAAAAGGAGACAGAGAGCATAATTTATTCTTTTTATTTCATATTATGTTGGAGAATCTGATTCAGGATTTCACACTGAGAGAGTGTATTTCTACTGCATGTCTTGAGCGGATCCCAGAGAATATTGATTAAAATCCAAATGTGATCAGCACACAATGGATCGTGGGATAAACTGGGCTGTGAAGGATCCCATCAGTTGGATTGTCTGAATCATAAAAAGAAGGCCACATTTCTTGGCTGCATGAAAGTCTGAGTCTGTGAAATGGGACAGCCTTGTCTCAGCTGCTGTGACTCATTTAGTCTTCAAATGCAGCCTCCAAAGGATGTGGCCACTGGATTGGGACACTGTTAGAGTGTGCTCTTGTAGTTTTCCTTCCTTATGGGACTAACACGTATTTCTAAACTGCAGTAAAGTTGTTCTTATTGATCGTCAACTGGTGAGGATGCTGACCTTTTGCCTGAGAAATGCAGCTTAAATCTCAGTCTTGTAACACAATATCGTACTGTATGTTGCCTTCAGGCACAACCTCAGACACCTTTTACAATATTCTCATTTTAAAATGAGTTAGGTGGACAGTGTTTTCAACCAACATGTGGGGTCATCCCTATGCTCCCTACATTCCCACAGCACAGGGATGTCCCTTCCTTAATGCACATAACATGTTGTAGTAGTCAGTTATGGTTAGGGTTAGGACATTCTTTATTTTATTATTAATCTGAGGGATCATAGGGTTGAGGGAATATAGGGCTGAGGGGGCATAGGTCCTAAGGGAACATAGAGTTGAATGAATATAGGGTTGAGGGAACGTAGTTTTGAGGGTACATAGGCTTGAAGAAATATAAGGCTGAGGGAACATAGGGTATGTGCAATATAGGGCTGAGGAAACATAGGGTTGACGGAATATCGGGCTGAGGGAACATAGGGTTGAGGGAATATAGGGAGGGCTTAGGGGACATAGGGTTGAAGGAATATAGGGTTGTGGGAACATAGGGCTGAGAGAACATAGAGTTGAATGAATATAGGGTTGTGGTAACAGGGTTGAGGGAACATAGGGTTGAGGGAACATAGGCTTGAAGGAATAGGGCTGAGGAAACATAGGGTTGAGGGAACATAGGACAGAAGTAAGGAGGGATTTAGGTAGAGATATCTGAAACCAAACCTGTTTAGGACAAAATAAAGTTGCTGATAGACAGCAATAAGTTACATTTAAATACTTGTTGATAACACTCACAAGTTGATCGTGGTGAATTTCCATCATCTTGACTTGTCTTATAGTCATGATTGATTTCCACTATCATGATGGAATAATTAAACATACAGCCTAATTCAAATAAATGGTTAGGTTAAGGTTACAAAAAATATTTTTGATCCATTATTATGCAGAGAGACCCTAATGGTTTGTGATCATATTCTAATCTTCTTTAACATTGTTTGAATGTTTTTTATTGAAAAGTATGTCTATGTAAGTGTGCTTAAGCTGTGATGCAATAAAACATGTTTCTTTCATGAAAAGTGCTATCAGAAAGTTTAAGTGCCATCTTAAGTTTTTTAAGCATATTTTAATGATTAGCATGCTAATATGGTAAATCACAGTGATGTTTGGCCAGGATAATCGTGACATGAAATCTTCATATCTTCCCATCCCTACAGATGATGATTGATGGAATGCATGCATGCAGGTACAAGCTGGGCAATACTTTGATTATGATCTAAAGTGTGATGTAGAAGGTCAAATGGGGACAATGTGAGCATGAATATTTGGGTGTTCAGGTATTTGTCTAAATCTGCTGATGTTATATAAAAGGATAAAACTGTTTCCGGTGGTTATCTCAGCCCCTGAGTGTCGACCATAAATCATGTGCAGAATAAATGACATTGACAGAAGGCACAAAAGCAAGCAGATCTTCTCCACATCATCCATAATAATTAACCAGCAGATACACTGTGTCCATGGTCGTGTGTGCGGATATAAGAGACAAAGGCAACGAGCACCAAAATGTGTGTGTGCCTGTGTGTTTCAGCCCTGTGAGAACAGGCAGTTGTTGATTGCAAAGCACAGATATGTGTATATAGCAGGGCCTGGAGGTCAGCACGGTAAACAATACTCCCCGTAATAAATCCTCCTGTCTGTTCCCTGTGTGTGCCTCGCTCTTTTGATTTATTCCTTCAGAGCACGAGGAAAAGGCAAAGAGAACACACAGATAAATAATTCACAGGGACATTAACATCAGAGAGGGCCGCAGGGAAACCGAAAACACAGCCATTTGGGTCGATCTGCCGTTTTGAATTAATCCAGACATAGTGTGTGTGTGTGTGTGTGTGTGTTTGTGTCCGTGCGCCCTGCAGTATGGCCTTGCCCTAGAGGGCTCCTCGTTGCAGGCAGGTGGATGTTTAAGGATGCATGCTAACACACAGACTATACCTGGAGACTGGAGATGAGGCTACCGATTGGCGAGGAGAGGGGGGCTAATTGATGCTGATGTTTTTGTGTTACTTCAGTTGCAACCACGATTCCCCTGAAGACAGTGAGCTCATGCACTGTTGATGATAAATAAGGAAAATGAGCCCCCAGTTGATTGTCTTGCTGGCTGGTGTACATGCCCACAGGGACGTGTCTCACTGGTTCTCTGTGTGGTGGCATTGTCTCATCAAGGGCTGTCATAACATTCCCATCCGGAGCTGCGAAAGGGTCGCTAATTGCTGGAGGCAATGACGCCTTTTTTCCTTGATACTTTCCTTCCTGAAGTGTCTGTTCCAGCCTTGGTTTGGTGTAAGATCAGCCTCTGGCCCATATGGAAATGAAGGATAGTTATGCGGAAAAAAGCCTATAACCTTAAATTGATTGGATTGAAGGTTAACTGAGTCAAAATGATACAGTATTACTGGTTTGGCATGGGACGATCAGGTCAGAAAACTGCAATTCACAATATTATACCAAAATCAAAATATGCTAAAAACTCTATAAATGCCTCTAAAATATAGTAAGGATAAGACGTAGTGACAAATAACATAACTTTTTGATTTTATTGGACACCTTTTTTAGTGAAAAACATAATTTAAGTAATCTTAAAGGGACAGTGTGCAACATTTAAAGTCATTTATTAGCTAAAATCAATACCATTCATGAATAGGTCAATAATTACCTCTGCCAAAAATCTGATTTATCCTCGTAAAGCAAAGACTTCTTATTTGTATTTACATTGGATGGGTAATTCCTCATGAGGCTTCCGTGTCATTCCGCCATTTTGAAGACTATAACGGCTGAGGAGGGACAAGATGCCTAAACGTGATGTCGTTCAGAGCCAGCGTGAATGAAAGGAGATCACATCAGCGAAAGGTACTTCCAGATGAGCAGGGTGCACACAGGACCGGCTCTCCCCCGGGGCGGACAGCAACTTCTACAGTGCTTTTCATCCAACCGTGGACGGATCACGGATCTCAAATATGGGCACGTGCATGTCCTGCTGTCCCCCCTGGAGCTCAGGAAGAGCGACTTTTATGGACTTTTTCATATTTCATATTTTTTTGGCGTGGTGTGTGATAATACCAGCCTAATTCTTTCAGCTTCAATCCCGGCGGTTTAAAACGGATTTGGGAGCAAATCTCAGAACACTAGCTCTCCTAAGAGATCCGATCCACGATCCGCACACCAAGCTTGACCTACCCCTCAACAAAGAATATTAAGACATAACCACCCCTTATTTTCCTCTAGTGGTTCATTCCATAAATACAGAACGGTCCCTAATGGAAGTTCGTCTAATTCATACAACTTTTGTTGGGGTGTATTTCAGTCAATGGGGTTTTACTTGATTGCCAGCTTTGAATCAAAGTTATCTATCATAACTGTCTCTCTAGCAGCTCCCAGATCAGTCTGTAAATGACATCACTAAAATAACTGCTATATGCTGCTCAGCTCAGCAGACAATTGTTCAAACTGTCAACTTAATACTGAGATGAATAATTGCGTATAAAGAAGAATTATATACACAAAAAGTGGATTTTCCTTCTTACGAGCCTGAAGGTTAGTGTCTCACCATCTCTCTTACCGTATATGATATATGAAGTTTTCAGATGTGTCAGTCAATGCTGTATGTATCTTAATCGTATATTCTGCTTTGGTCCTTTCCTCTCCCTGCCCTAAATATGTGTGTATAAAGTGTTCTTCTTCTGTGAAATGTTATGTATTTAACGTTCTCTTTCAATACAGTAACTTTTTGACCGTCCTTTTCTCTGCTTTGACCTCCTCCGTGTCTCCCGTTTGAGCAAACACAACGACTCACGGCCAAGCTTAAATCAGGCTTTCCGATTGGCTGTAAAAGCCGATACGGGAGCCTATACGAATGTCCGATGCATAAACGTGACTCTATACGTCACTAGCAAGATGGCGGATAAAAATAATGATCGATATACATAAACACAACGGAGAAAGGACAGAAACGAGGACACATCTAGTCACATCTTTACAACTTTACGCATTCGTTTTGTTGTCAGAAATAAATCGCTCACATGGGCAAGCAGGGTACCGTTGTTTAGCCCCGAAATAACCCGCATGTTTCTAGCGCAAACCATTACGGAGTTATGACGCTCTAAAGAAAACATGATCATTTGTAGCTTATACGCCGCAATGGGTCTCAGAGGGTTTGCACAGTGGATGTGTTAACCACACATCTCCCAGCAATGTGCTCAACAGGCAGAAATGATGCTGGGTATGACATGTCTGTTCCCTGCAACCTCCAAACTTCTATTGGCTTTCCATAAAAATGTCTGTCCGGTTGGGGATGAAGCCAGGAAACTTGCGCAATAACATGTTTAAATGCAGTACCTTTTGACACAACATTAACAACTATAAACTGCTTTATAATGGCTGGTCGTAGTTCTGCTAGAGGGTCAAGGATGGGTTCATAGATCATAGATCTCGTCTCGCGAGTTCTTCCGTGTAACAATGACCTCGCATGTGATTGGACGAGCACGTACGAGGTCATGGGGACCTCGTCCAATCACGTGTGAGGTCATGGGCATCTTATCCAATCACGTGTCGAGGTCATGGGCATGACTCATACGGGCAAGACGGGCATGTTTTTATACCTGTACTCAGAACTTTCCCTCCATTTTCTGTGTTTTAACTGCGTTGGTTTCATGATCTATAATGGCTGGACGGCGTCTCGCATTCACCTCCCCTTCAACCCCTCTGCATGGACGCGATCAACCACTTTCAGCCAGTCCGCAGACCGGCGAGAAGAAACTGCTGAATGCTATCAGTGGCCTGTCTCGTCAGCTCGCTGTGCTTGCTGCCGATGTGAATGAGCAGTTCGCCGCACTAAACTCCAGGTTGGCTGCTTTGGAGACGAAACAGTGTGTGGAAGAGACTAACGTTAACTCGAAGAAGAGAAGACGGGTGAACAATCCCAAGGTTGCGGTAAGAATATGTTCGGTGACTGCTAGCTAAGCTGAAATTAGCAAAGCAAGCCCAATCTAAAAGTAGCTTAAAAGCTAATACTAAGAACAAGAGAGAGGAACCAGTGTAACGTTAAGTAGCTTTGTTAAGTGTATGTTGTTGGTCTTTTACAGGAAGCAGTACGCCGTCTTCACAACTTGGAGAGGAATTGTAGGCGCTACGAACCGGAGCAAGGGTAAGATTTAAAGAATATGCTTTCATTCTGCTGTATAAGGAAATAGATGCGTTAACAGTAGATACCGATCTTAACTGTTCATTTTGTTTTCACAGACGAACCTCGCCTCATAACGAAGCTGTGACCTCTTACTTGCTCGGAGCTTTGTCCGCAAGTCTGTATTTCTATGATGCTGATAGTGAGGGTAAGACTTATTAGATTTATTAGATCCGTTTTGGGTCAATGTGACCAAACCTACCTAAACCTATTTTTCAGGTGCATTAATAGATGTGTTGTGTACATGCGCAGTGCATTGCGCAGTACTGATTGTCTTTATTGATTGTTTTACAGCTGCTGGAAGCAAGACGGAGTGTGCTTGCTGGCGATGAGGTGGACTGTTGGAAGTGCGCCACCACAGACATGATGTCTGATGAGGAGGACGGCGTCGTTGGCGGGGTGTCTGGATGGATTGTGCGACCTCCATCCTCTCGTAGCCAGGAGCTCACCGAGCTCTGTGCGACTCTACAGTCGCGATTAGAGAAGACTCCCAAGTACAGGGCCACGACCGTAAATTGTCGTTAACTCCCGAAAATTAGGGAGATTTCCGGGCGTTTACAGGGACGAAAATACGACTTTTCATGTAGTGTCAACATTCGGTCAACCAAGTCCACGCCACCCATGTTGGTGTTGTACTCAGCAATTACCAGTGGGCTGGACACCTGGACAAACCTTATGTCTTTCTTGGACCATCTTCTGCGTGTGTCCTGGGGTTCAATGCCATAGGCAGAGGATGCCATGACAACTGGCTTGTTGTCCCACCACTTTATGACAACAAGTTCAGGAGGGCTTCGTCTGACTACCATCTCCGATGCCCCTCTTCCTTTTTTTCTTGAAGGGCTTATCCCCTATGATCTTGCACTCCTTTGGAACCCTGTTGCTCATGAGGGTTCCAGTCCCTGTCAGCCTTTTTGTCATCAGAGTGTCCGAGGAGGTTGATCGTTGTAAAGAACCTGTCAAAGAACAGGTGGGTTCCTTGGGGAACAGACTCTGCCAAATGAAGAACAGCTTGTTCTCCAATGCCCTTTCCTCCTGTATCTCTGAAAGTAGTCTTACATTGGTAAACCACAAAGTCTAAGACCAGACCAGTTGGTCCGGCCAAGACAAACACCTTCAATCCAGTTGGGTATGGTTTGCCCGGTACATACTGGCGCACTGGGCATCGACCAGTAAATGGAACCATTTGCTCGTCAATGCACAATTTTCCTGTTCTAGGCAGACTCAGACATCCTTGCCTTACTTTGGTCAAGAGGGGCCTGATTCTCCACAAGAGATCACTAATTTTTTCATCGTCTGAAACGTCGAGGTCGTTGACGATCTTGATGGAATTTCTCAGCTTGTAAAACCTATTTCTGGTCATGGATTCTGCCACAATTTGAACTCTGTTATTTGAGGCCCAATACATTTGAATGTTTGGATATCCTAGACAGCCCATGTAAATAGAATTCCCAAAGAATGTCTTCAGTTCTTTATGAGTGGTATTTAGTGTTGCTCCAGACACAAGGACTTCACGCTGATTTGTGCACTGGGCCATTCCTTCAAATACAGAGTCATCGATGTACTGCTTGAAGTAATCCATTGGGGTCCAGTTTGGGCGTGTCATGGCATCATTGCTCTGCATAATGGGAGGATCATCGAGTTGGGATTTGAATCTTAAAAAAAGCAATAAAAGGGAGAAAAACTAAATTAAAATGATGTCTTAATTGTTCGAGAAAATAAGTAATTTTTTTTTAGAATACAAACTCAAGGTGAACTTTAGTATTCTTGCTCCACAGTGGATGCCGACTGGACTTAGATGTGGCCTGTTCTGCTTGATCTGACTCCTCTGCATCTGCTTGCCCTGCCTGAATTTCATCCTCAGAGCTCTCTGAATCATCTTCCTCTGCTTCTGCCTCAAACACTGCATCTTGATCTTCTTCATCAGACAACTCAATATCTGAATTTCCATCAACAATTTGCAGTAAAATCCTCTCTGCCTCTGAGAAATACTCCCTTTCTTGTCATTTGAAAAAACAGAACAAAATGGATGAAATAACTACAAATGTCCACTACGGAGGACATTTTTTAAACATTTAAATACTATGCTAATATACATTTAAAATAATTCAAACAATGTTTTAATATGTTTTTAAGAGACTTATATAAAACATGCCAACAACATTTCAAGCCAAAATTTGCTCAATAAAAAGTATTATGCACTTACTTTTCCTCTTCCCATGAAATGCGCTTGCACTGGAGGACGCCATTTTCCTGAATGAGGAAGAGAAAGGTACCAAAGCCCCACCCCTTCACATTTGATATCATTGAAAAGCCCTAAATGTCTTCTGTAGACAGCAAAAGGAGTTCATTCAGTAGTATGTAGTAGGTGGGAGATATTCAGGTTTACAAATATCCTCCACAGAGGACACATTTTTTACTACTGGTAGTCAAGAGGTTAAAGAGATGAGATCAGCATACCAATGGACAAGACTACAGAATAATTTCAGCATGCTGTAATTACTCAGTAAATATTCCTCTCCATTTTAGGATTACATTGTGTTTGCTATTGTTATGTGGTTTAGAGCCAAGCCTAGCATACTGACTATTATTGGTAGCAGATTAACATAGATCATCTCTTCTCAAGGTTTTTTGAGTGACTTATCTCTTTTTCTCAACATGATTAATGCAGAAGGCAGCACAGTGGTGTAATTGGTAGCACTGTTGCCTCACAGCCAGTGGTTCGATTCCCGGGTCAGACCGGGTTCCTTCTGTGTGGAGTTTGCATGTTCTCCCCATGTAAGCATGGGTTCTCTCCTGGTTCTCCAGCTTCCTCCCACAGTCCAAAGACATGCAGGATGGGGATAGGTTCATTGATGACTCTAAATTGCCCGTAGGTGTGAATGTTAGCGTGAATGGTTGTTTGTCTCTGCATGTTGGCCCTGTGATGGACTTCGCCCAATGACAGCTGGGATCGGCTCCAGCCCCCCCGCGACCCTGAATACAGGATAAGCGGTAGACAATGGATGGATGGATTAATGCAGATGATCAATGATTGTGCAGTACTCAAAGCGTGAAAAAAATATGAAAAAATATGTCTAATTGCAGGAAAGTGCTATGACAAAATGACCCCTTGATTCATTATCTCAGTAAACATTACACAGTTTATGGTCTCAATCTCTAGTCTCAAGTCTGGTACAATTCAGTGTAAATTATGGTCAGGGTATGCTTTAGGGCGTGGCTATATTGTGATTTACAGGTTAATATCACAGTCTACTTTCCCTACCAATGTAATTAGCTACTGAGATTACTTGAACATGTAGCTGTAAAGTTTACCTTGAAGTAGAAAGATAACTTTGTTTACAGCTTCCCAGAAATCAGATGGAGCCAGATACAATAAGGTTGTCTGGTGCTTGGGTTTGTCAGATGTACCCTTCGCTCCTCAGCAGTCCAACTATGGTCACTTCCAGTCACTAGTTGCAAAAATCCAAGATGATGACAGCCAAAGTCCAACATGGCGATGGGCAAAATCCAAGACGGCGCCGGCCGACCTGCTGAACTTGAGTTCATGTCCAGGAACCCTCATAGTCATAATCTTGTGTGTGGCTATAGACTATCAGTGTGGGGGACATAGCTTTGAATCATGCCCGATCAAATCACTTTCCTTTCACAACAGTCTTCCCTGTTTTAGTCCGTTTTAGCTTGGAGCTTGGAGTGTAAGAAGCTTCCTTACACTCCATGAGCAAGTTTTATGTTGGGCTGACAATCACTGACAGCATACCTGACTATGTGACAGCTTGTTATATTGCAGTTGGAATTAAATATATTGGGAAAATCAAAAAGTTAAAGTCAAGTTGAGGAACATAATATAAAGAGAGGCCCATAAGCTTTTAAATTAGATCTGCTCACCTAATAAAAGCAGTACAGGCCGGATTTTCACTGGTTTGTGCAGCAGGTGACACAAATAATCAAATCCTGCAACACGTGAACACCACTGACTCTGCTTTTTCAAGTACCTTTTCATGCTTTCATGAAGTTAAGCAGTGTTGTGCAAATTCACACTTCTTCATGAACTAGTTCAAAGTTCAGTTCACACATGTTCAAAGTGAACTGTTCACATTCATAGTTCACCATTTCAATTCCGAACTAGTTCAAAGTTCAGTTCATTTTTTTCGGCGTCTGGTTTATTTTGTGCGCGAGCCGCAAATAAAAGCAATTTTCGCGATAGACAAATGCGATCATATTTGTGTATCTAAACAGAGTAGAGAGATGAAAACAAACAAACAAACACACACACACGGTATATCTACACTACTACCATACACACTCTCTGTGTGTGTGTGTGTGTCTGGATAAATAAAAGAAGTGTACACACTTCTTGGTTACAGAAACATGGCGTATTCATTTTATGAGGTCATTTACTTGCCCATGACGAAAAAATAGCTCTGAATGAACAACAGCTGAGCAGAAGCGCTTGTCGACCATCGCGGAGAAATACGCGTCTGGTCTGAACAGGGGGGCAGCGGATCGTGCGCGATTTTCGTGGGCGCGCCGCTTCGGCGGCCGGTGTGAACCCGAGATGTGGAGAGGAGCGCTGCGCAAGCCCGGCGTGCGCGCACACAAACTCTGTGAAGAAATCCGAGTGATTTGCTGAACTTATAGAAGAGATGCTATGCTGTTTCTAAAGTGCGAGCAGGTCGTGTCACTCGACTCATCAGGAGAAAAAAAAATCTGTAACGAACTAATTCACGTTTAAGTTCTTTATTTACAAATGCGTTGCGTTCAGTTCAAAGTTCACAGAAAAATGAACGTGTTGAATGAACGCGTTCTTTTGAACTTGTTCATGCACAACACTCAAGTTAAGTGCATGGATGTTCACGATACGAACGTGTCTCCCTAAGTATTTATAACACTTAAATGCTATTGTATGTTATATTCACGGCTGGGGAATCAATGCTTATTATAAATAATCAGATGTGACCAAGTCTATCCTCACTGCACTAGTGACTCTGTGAGGCTATACTTAGGCACAGTGGTGGTTTGAGCTAAATGCTAACATCAGCATGCTAATGTTATTCTCTCAGTATAGTATGGTAAATGGTGTCATGTTAGCATGCTAATTAGCAATAAACACAATATAAAGCTGAAACTCAAAATGTCATGAAGCAAATTTGGACCTCATAATCGCGTGAGAGATTACAAGTCATCCTGAGGACACGAGAGTCCCACTCATTTACTGAATTTCATGGCAATTCATCCAACAGCTGTTGATAAATTTCAGTAAAAAACAAAAGTGTCAACCTCATGGTGGTGCTGGAGGTAATGTTATGGGATCACCGATGTCACTGTGGTTCATCCTCTGTGCACCATGAATATCTGTACAACTTCACCCAATAGTTATTATACTTCCCAATTTTCATGTGAACAATGCTTTGTAGAATCCTCTAATCTCATGAGCTGAATGGTTCACATTCATGTATTGTCCATCAGCAGCATCAGTTGTGTGCTTAACTGTTTTTTAACTACCCTGTTGTTCTGTCTTCAAGTAATTGTGCTGTTCTCCGCCAATGCAAAGTTAATTAGGCCTCAAAGTAATCCAGAAATAAATATTACAAAAACAATATACAACAATATCCAGTATGTAGAAACATTTTCGCTCAGAATCAGAAACTTCTGAGGAATAAGATGATAACTTTGCCCATATTTGCCATCTGGCATAAGCCAATTCTATTTCTTGTTATCATTATCTTATTTACTAACTCTAACTCTATCTGTGGGGGCTGCACGGTGGTTTGGTGGGTGTAGTGGGTCTTGCCTCACCCTGCCTTCGCCCAATGACAGCTGGGTTTGGCTCCAGCCCCCCCGCGACCCTGAATGCAGGATAAGCGGTAGACAATGGATTGATGGATGGATGGAACTCTATATGTGACTCTCTCTTAAAATCAAATACACAAATGGTGCAACACACACACCATTATTGGTTTTACTCTCATAAAAGTCTCATTGTGTGTTATAAATGGTAATGATGGCAGAAAATGGCCCATACATAGTTTAGCCTGACTCCACTCTATGGCCCTCTGCTTTCTTCTGTTTTTTATCAAATTCCCATTCTGGACTCTTGTATTAAATCAAGCCCTGGAGATTTTTTTAATTTAATTTTTTTAACCAAGAGGAGGCCCCAGTGAGAACGGTGAGGAGGCGCTACCTTACTTCTGAAGTGGCTGCAAATTTTATGGAGATTTTACAGAGCACTCCTGCTGAAATTCTACCTGCACCTTGTGATTTTATCGTTGATCATTTTAACAGCAGACTGAAGTCAACCTTGGACTCGGTAGCTCCACTTTTAACTAAAACGATAAAAAGAAAACCTATACCCCGTGGAGAAAAAACATTGAAATCAATGAACTGAAAAGAAATTGCAGGAGTGCAGAGAGAAGATGGAGGAAAAGTAAACTGACAATTCATTACGAGATTTTACGTCAACAACTCAAAACCTACAATAATACAGTCAAAAAGGCACGAATTTCACATTTCTCACAACTCATCACCATCAATAAAAACAACCCCCGGTTCCTCTTCTCCACTTTTGATATTTTAACAGGCACTAATTCTAATAAAGTTTTTAAGACACCCACAGATGATCTTTGCGAGAACTTTGCAGACCACTTCAGAAACAAAATCAAGGACATCAGATCCTGCATTTTATCCCATCAAGTTTTAACTGTTAACACAGAACTGATGTCCTTACCTGAGGTAACACTGGAGAGTTTTGCCCTGGTTGATGCAAGGACACTTGGTCGAGTATTCTCCCAAGTAATCCCATTCCCACATCACTTTTAAAATCGTTTTATGGATTCTTCGAGGAACAGTTTTTAAACATCATGAATTGCTCTCTTCAGACGGGTGTCTTTCCCAGCGCCTTTAAAACGGCGGTGGTGAAGCCCCTTCTGAAGAAGAGCAATTTAGATCCAAGTGTTTTTAATAACTACCGACCTGTATCCAACTTACCATTTTTAAGTAAAATTTTAGAAAAACTGTTTTTTAACCAAGTTAACGACTTTTTAAACAGAATTAACATTTTAGAGAAACATCAGTCTGGTTTTAGGAAAAACCACAGTACCGAGTCAGCACTTTTAAAGATTCTAAACGACATCAGGTGGAATTTTGATAATAAAAAGCTCACAGTGTTGGTTCTACTGGATCTAAGCGCAGCTTTTGATACAGTAGACCATCACATTTTATTAAATAGGCTCAGACACCTGGTGGGCATCTCTGGTACTGTTCTTAACTGGTTTTGTTCTTATCTCACAGACCGATGCTTTTATGTAAGTATGGATACATGTTCCTCAAGAACCCATGAAATTGGATGTGGGGTTCCCCAAGGGTCAATTTTAGGTCCACTTCTTTTTAATCTTTACATGCTGCCCCTTGGGGACGTCATCAGGAGGCACGGCATCAGCTTCCATAGTTATGCTGACGATACGCAACTGTACATTGCCGTGTCTCCTGATGACACAGGGCCAATTGACGCCCTTTTTAACTGTATTTTAGACATTAAGTCATGGATGGCAGAGAATTTCCTACAGCTCAACCAGGGCAAGACTGAGGTTTTAGTTATAGGTCCTGAAGGCCAGAGAGAGAAACTTTTACCAAAACAACAAGATCTTAAACCAGCACAGTCAGTAAAAAATCTGGGCGTGATTTTTGACTCTGAGCTGAATTTTATTCCACATATCAAAAATATGACGAAAATAGGTTTTTATCATCTTAACATAGCCAGAGTCCGCCCGTTTCTCTCTCAGGCCAGTAAGGAGGTGCTGATGCATGCTTTTATCTCCTGTCGTTTAGATTATTGTAATGCCCTGCTCTCTGGTCTTCCCAAAAAGAGTATTTTAAATCTCCAACTATTACAGAACTCAGCCGCACGCGTGCTGACGAGGACCAGAGGGCGGGAGCACATTACACCAGTTTTAGCGTCGCTGCATTGGCTCCCCGTACGCTTCAGGATCGATTTTAAGGTTCTTTTACTCGTTTTTAAATGTCTTAACGGCCTTGCGCCCTCTTATTTAGCTGACCTGCTTTTACCATATCAACCCTCGCGGACCCTGAGGTCCTCCGGCACTGGCCTTTTATCCATACCAAAACCCAGAACTAAAACCCATGGTGAGGCGGCATTTAGCTACTATGGCTCCCACCTGTGGAACAGCCTGCCAGAGAGCCTCAGGACCGCAGAGACAGTTGATATTTTTAAAGGAAGGTTAAAGACACACCTTTTTAATCAGGCTTTTAACTAGTATTTTAAATTCTTTAACGTTCTTATGTGATTTTATCTTATTTCATATTTTTGCTTTTATCTTGTTTTTAGATGATATTGATCTTAAATAATTTTAGTTGTTTTACTTATCATTGGTATTGTTTTATGTTATTATCTTTATTATCTTTTATTAAGCTGGTCACTTATTTTTTCATGTGTTTTAGTTTTTAGCTTTAACTCCAGTGTTTCCTCAGGGGGGCCTTCCACACTGGGAGCTGTGTCTGGGCTGCTGCTGGGGGTGCTGTCCCTGGGTCCCTTCGGCCCGGCTGACTGTTGTCTGTCGGTGTCGGGGGGCCTGGGCACTGGTGCCCCCTGTGGCACAGCCTGCGACTCCTCCCAGTGTGGATGGCCCCAAAGATAGCGTTTCCTCAATCATCAGTGTCATGCCATGTCTCCCTATTGTCAGTAGTGAGAGTGTGTAGGTGTGTGTGTTTGTGTGTGTGTGCGTGTGTAGTATGGAGGGTGGGAGGGAGGGGCTTTATTTGTAATTGTTTTTTCTTTTCTTTTTTGATGTGTAAAGCACTTTGTGTTACATGTTCATGTATGAAAGGTGCTCTATAAATAAAGTGAAGTTGAAGTGAAGTTGTAGATGTTTTCTCTGGCCAGAGACGGCATCCTAAAATGCCCTGCTGCTGCTGTTACCATGACAACCTCAGAGGAAAAAAACAAAAACAAAGCCCAACCTGGTCCAAATTGCTTCCCTCGTCCCCCTTTTTTTTGTTCGTTTTTTTTCCTGCCCAGCGAACCTCATCATCAGCTCAACAAAAGCTGCACATGCAACATACCGACACAAGACAACAAATCTTTTGTCTGAATGGAGCTGTTCCCACTGGACATTGAATAATATGGAGTCTCGTATTTTGTGAAATGGGATGCTCATTCCTCCATAAATACATTGGAAGCATCTACTGTCCGAGAAGTAAGTAGGAAATCATTCTGAAGAGGAATTCACCAGAAAAACGCCACAAGCAACATTTCAACTACAATAGTGGATGTGTGCATGTATCTAATGATTCCTGCTACAATGCATTTAAACGCCCTCTACAAACAGCCTAATGCAGCTGTGATATCTATGGAATATTTATTGCACAACAGCTTGAGAAAATAAACTTGCCGGAAGTGGCAAAAGGTACCTGGGAAAACTGCTGTGATGTACAGTGGATGGTAAAATAAAGGTAGCTGTGCAGGTTAACGGCATAAACCACCTCTGGGCAACAACATTTACTATATAGCTGTCTCAAGATAGCCAGATGTATCAGTGGACATAGTATGACAGAGGGAGGCTGCAGGCATCCATATCACAGTCATTCAAAGTTCTTTCCCTTGCTGATGATTCATAAACTACAGTATAGTTAAAACACTATAGTAGCGAGCCAATCTGGCACACAAAACTACAAATACAAATCCAACAATGAGAGGTGGAACAACCTTGTAAAAACATGCATTACAGTGACTACTGATGTTTTCAGAGGGTACACACAGCAGAGTGTTGAGACGTAATGTTGTGTCTTATAACTCCATCAGCTCAGACTCCACAGGGGCCTCCCCAGGCTGGACCCCAGGTTGGACCAACCTGCCTCAGACAAACAAATCCAGCTTAGCTGACCTACAATTCAAGCACCAGTGAGATAGTAGTCACCGTCTATCAACTTACCAAGACTACACCGACCTACATGCTGGATCTGATGAACAGAAGCAGCAGAGCGGCACCCCGAGCATCAACCACCAACCTATTTGGATTCTGGTGTGGAGCTGTTAACAAACTTCATTATAAAAATTTACAGCTAACTGTTGAAACCATCTTAGAAGCGAACTGCACTGGTTGCGTGTAGCGACCTGTCAATCGCAAGGTAGTCCCGCCTATAAGTATACCCTGCTTTATGATCTCTTCGACTCCAAATAGACCATAATTTACTAAATTAACATCATGCTGGATTGGAGACTTGAAACTATAGTGATTGAGACCATAAAGTCATGTTTACTTTTAAGGCACTTCAGCCTTGGCTTCACATTTCAGAACCAGAGGTTGCCGCCCGCCATAATCAAAGTAATGTTTTTAGTTGAATGCAAAAGACTGAGAAGAAATTACTTAGTCATGCCTTTAAAGTCTTTGAAGAATAAAAATTGTAACATATACTGCGATATGATACATTCTCTAAGCAGGGGTTGTTCTTAGTAGAAGTACAGTCGATGTAAGATCAAGATCCCGGCTGTGAATTAGAAAAGTTGTTCTGTATTTATCTATCTTTCCAGGGTAAAACTTGTTAGTGTAACCCTGGTTTCTGGATGGGTAGCGTGCCAGGACCGTGGGTGTTGTGGGTTACAAGGGGGTAAATACTTCTCCAATGAAAAGGCACCATTACGGCAGGACAGAAAGACTTTATATGTTAACTCACTTACAGGTCAGGTTCAACGACGAGAGCAAAGCACTCGAGGGCAGAGCTAGCACACCTTCTCGAGCCCCGTATATCCGGTCCCCACCAAAATAAGAGCAGGAAACAAAACTTTTCAGGGGGTGTCAAAGCACAATCACAGTCCATTAAGTGACAAAGTCTCCGTATTTAAGTGGACACTTCACCTGGTGGCCACTGCATGACATGAGGCCCACAGGTCGCTGAGAGAGTGACTGAGGTGCAGTGGGGCTTGTGGGGCCAACAGGGGAGGAGGGGGATGAGGGAGAGAAGGGAGAAGAGGGGGAGGATGAGTGAGGAGGAGAGGGTGGAATACTGCATCAAGCAGCACTCCTGACAGTAGTATGTGCGGGCTGTTTCCCGGCACCCTCAGGTACATGTGGAGGGGTGGGAGGGTGAAAAGGCAAGGCCCCTGACAAGGCCCTGAGGCGAGGGGCTGGTGCTATGCCCACCTCAGCAGGTGCAGTAGGTGCCTGTCTGACAGGAGAGGTAGCTGGAAAAGTCCCTTTGTAGGTTCTCAGTCTGTTATGATGAACAATCCATTCCCTTGAGCCTGTGCTCCTTGGATCCTTGATCTCATATGTTATACCTGGGTAACCACCATAGCTCATGCGCCACAGGACCACATCTGGGAGCCAGCTTGTTCATCTTTCGTGCAGGATCATCCAGAAGAACTAAATCACCTGGCTGATGAGGGTGGAACACAACCTTTTTGTCATACTGGGTCTTCTGACGCTGCTTCTCTGAAAGCATGTGACAAGCGTGTGGCAAGGTGTGTAGCATAAGATGCTGGTGTACCAGGGGTAGAAGAGGTTACAGTGGGACAAAAGTTCAGCATAACACCAAGGGGCAAGTTAGGTTCTCTACCATTAACCAAGAAGAAAGGAGAAAACCAAGTGCTTAAATGAACACTTGAATTGTAGGCAAGCTCAAATTGTGGCAAATACTGGTCCCATTCACTACTTTCAACAATGTACTTAGCAAGCTGGTCTTTCAGAGTCCGGTTCAGTCTCTCAACCATGCCATCTACCTGGGCGTGGTATGGTGATGTGCGGGTCTTTTTAATGCCAAGGAAACCACAGAGATGCTTGATGAGGTCTGACTCAAACTGTCTCCCTTGGTCAGTGTGAAGTGACTCTGGCACCCCATGATGTTTGATGTACTCCTCAAAAATACACTTTGCTACCGTAGTAGCACGTTGATCCTTCAATGGGAAGAGGTTGACATATCTGGTGAAATAGTCCATAACTACCAAGACATATCTGTTGCAAGCTGACGTAACAGGAAGTTCAGTGATGTCTGCGGCAACTTTCTGAAATGGCCTCTCAGCTTCGATAGGCTGCAGGGGAGGTCTTTCATGTGGTGTGGGGCTGCTCTGTGTCTGACATGGCAAACACTCGGCTCAAAACTTATGGATATCACGGGTCATATATGGCCAATAACAGACGGAACTCACGGTCAAACGTAGACCATTTCCTTTCAGAGGGACTGAGTGTGTGGCTTGCGTAGGCAATAACATGTTCTTTACCATCTTGACGTTGAGACAACACAGAGCCAATGCTGCCCTGTGAAGCATCAGTGTACAGGAGAAAAGGTTGCGTGAAAACGGGATGTGCCACAATTGGTGGATGAGTGAGAGCATGTTTCAGGGATTGAAAAGCATCCTCACATTCAACAGTCCATTTGAAGATTGATCCTTTGTGTGCGAGAGTGTGTAAGGGAGCAGCAATGAAAGTTTTTGATGAACCTATGGTAGTAAAAGCACAGTCCAATGAATGCTCTCAACTCTGTAGCTGTCCTGGGTGTAGGCCATCTCCGAACTTCCTCAAGGTTCCTTGCGTCCCTGATTGGAGACAGCATGTCTGAGAAAGGTGACTTGTGTTTGTGCAAACTGGCACTTCTTGGCTTTCAACTTGAGTCCAGCTGAGCGGAAACGGCTGAAAACCTGTGAGACTCTGTAGGTGATCTGCAAAAGAGCCACTGAAGACAAGGACATCATCCAGATAAATCAAACACTCCTTCCAGTGGAGGCCGTTAAGCAACAGCTCCATTAGTCTCTGAAATGTTGGTGGAGCATTGGTTAGACCCATGGGCATAACTTGTGCTTCAAGCTCGACCTGCCAATATCCACTACATGAGTCCATGGAGCTGAACCAGCAAGCACCGAAAAGGCTGTCAAGAGCATCTGCAGGGCGTGGTAGGGGATACGAGTCCTTAATGGTGACTGCATTTGTCTTTCTATAATCGATACAGAACCTGTAACTACCATCCTTCTTTCGGACGAGCACAACAGGGGAAGACCAGGGGCTACAACTTTCTTCAATGATGTTCTGTGAAAGGAGCTGCTGAACTTGCCTGTCTATCTCTGCTCTTATGTTGTGTGAGGTTCTGTATGCTCTCTGTTTAATGGGTGGAGCATCTCCTGTCCTGATACTGTGTCTAACTATGTTCGTGTGTCCATAATCATGATCATGAGCACTGAACACATCACCGTATGACAACAATAAAGACTGAAGCTCATGTCGTTGTTCATCAGTGATTTCTGACTGAGATCAACATCTGGTAACAACTGTTGAAAAGATGGTTCTGTCCTAGCTGCAACTGTGGCTACACTAGGTTCGTCAACATGGAAGTCAATCTCGTGGTCTTCATCAAGGGCGTGGAAATCACCCAATCTGGTGTCGGATGGAATGTGAAGCTCAGTGTTAGTGGGGTTCATTACTCTAACGTAAGTAACCCTGTCTGTACATGAGCTAGCGTCCGTGCTGCTAACAGGCCCTGGAAGCTAGGTGGACCTCGCTCTAGGATACCTATGTAGTCTGTGTCAAGATCAGTTACACCAATAGTGGGCTGAACCTTAGCTAAAACAGTCATCTGTGACAACTGCAACTGCAGGTGACAGCATGGCAGCTCAAATGAGCCACATCAGTAGCACACAGGAGAGGAACAGTGGTATTGCTGCCCACTTTCATACCTTCCGCTATGTTCAATACGGCATGGTGTGAAAGCGGGAATTCCCAACCTAGGATTACTGGCTGTGTAATGTTCCTGACTACTTGGACTATATGGGTGAACATCTCATTACCTAGCCTGATGGTTATAGGAAGTATGCCTAAGTTATCTAAATAGTCACCAGTCACTGCCCTATGTAAAATCTCAGAGCGTTGCATAGGTTTGGTTCTCAAAGAGGGGACTGACATCCTAAAGGCCTCACTAATCAGTGAAATGTCTGACCCTGAGTCTAAGAAGACTTTACCGGCATTGTTCTCTATAATACAAATCACATAACGTGTGGGGGCTTTACAAGGGAGAGGTGATGTCTGTTGTTGGGCCTCACGTTTGGTAGCAGCAGACACTTGGCCCTCAGCACCTGCTACCATTATTTTCCCAAACAGGGGTCTTCTTTGGTGAAGGTGACACGATAGTCCCTTTCTCCTCGTTGTTGGTATCTCTGCCTGGCAGAGAGAGGAGAGTGTGAATCATACCTGGATCTGTCAGAGTCATTGGAGGTGTGTCTGTGAGAGTCACCATGACGTGGGTCTCGTGGACCGGGACGGTGAGGGGAGTAGCACCTGTCTGGGCTGCCCCGCCTGAAGCGATCCTGCTGGTAAGCAGAATGATGATCATATCGGTGAGGTGAAGAAGATGGAGGAGTAGGTGAGTATCGTCTGTCATGGTTAGTACAGGGATATCTGGGGCGATGATTACTGCTGGACCGGCTGAGCCTGTGGTGGTGTCGCGCAGGTGAGTATCCGCCATGGTCAGGTGATGCAGATGGGGTGTCCTTCTCTGCCACCCTCGGTTCATCTCGTTGGTCATATTTTTGGGGGGAAGCAGCAACATGTGGAATGCAGTGTTGCCCTGTGTTGGGACCTCACCATTAGAACTACACAATGCGGCCTACAAAAGCCTGGACATGCGGTCAGGACAAGGGAACAAAGGAGATAAAAAACTACAACCGCCATTTCAGTTTCACTTCTCACCTGGGTGCGAAGTGCAACGTCACACAACTGGTGCCCTATTGGCTGACAACCACAGGTACCCCAGGGGGTCCCCGGAAGCAGCCGTGAGCTACATTATTTGGTGCCGCCTGAAGAACTTCCTCTCTCCACCGTAACACACGTTACAACAGGAGGTGAACGTTACGTATGCAGCATTTTCCTTTGTCCTAGGCCGCATTCTTTCCCCCAAACTCGCTGGAAGAGCAACAGACTGTTTTACCTCTCTTTTTCTCTACTTGCTT
The DNA here is from genome assembly GCA_029853015.1 of Chelidonichthys spinosus. Classification (NCBI taxonomy): domain Eukaryota; kingdom Metazoa; phylum Chordata; class Actinopteri; order Perciformes; family Triglidae; genus Chelidonichthys; species Chelidonichthys spinosus. The sequence continues at coordinate 3,001,294 of CM056831.1, forward strand.
TATTTTTCTTTTTGTTTATCATTTTGGATCCTGAGGAGACCACCGCAACCACGCGACTCCCCCTGTTTACCCGCGGAGGGAAGAAAACACTTTCTTCGTCCCAGCTGCCAGCAGAACGGATAACTACGACCCGTTTTTGTCTGAAATCAGCTGACTAAATCGCCGAGCCCCGCAATTTTATTGTTGCCTGCAGAAGGTAGAAATACTAACTGTTTTCTTCAACTAATTTGATCCGGCGCCGAACGAGCGCTCGCGAACCACCGTCTGTCGCCGGCGTCAAGAAACGCCCTCATCGCACGGGACGGAAACCTCACATCGACACATCTCACATCGACAAAAAGTAAGAGGCTATTTGTCTGGGCAGAAGCAGAGGTGCGATAGTGTAGGACATTCTTGTAATTCTTGTTAATTTGTTTTAAGTTTTGATCACGGACTGCCGAGTCCGTTGTTTATGTGCTGTTGTATTTGAATGCTGATTGTGTACCAACCTGGTCGCACAGACATCCGTGAAATGGCCACGGCCCCTCCGTGAAATGGCCATGGACTCTTAACTCAAAATCCGTGACAATATAACGGAAACACCCGAAATTCCGTGAAATGACCACGCAAATCACGCCAACGCTAATCAATGCCACTGACCTCCCGTGGTCTACACACGGATTGCCCCTTTCAGTGACAAGTACAGATCTCACTCGATGGACGTGCTTTCTGACTTGCGTTTTACAGCTCGTTAGGATAGCCCAAACTCAATTCTGTGAAATAAGCACAGATTAGCCTATTCTGTCATTGAACACGGATCTTGGACGGCCTCCTCCAACACACTCTGACCAACTGTCGGTTTTTGACGTTCTGGGTGTGAGACTGTGTTGCATTCCAATGTAATCCCATCCGCGGCGATATTTGAAGCTCAGAGCGAGTGCTCGAGCCGTCCATTCATTCAGTATTAACCCGACCACGGCGCACACAGACGCACTGAGCATCCGTCCCATTGACTTACGGAGGACCTGAATCCCGGAAGTATTCACCTTGCTGTCAGTTTTTACGTTAACGGTGATTTTACAGTGATGTCTGCGATATTTCTCAACACTAAAACACCAGTGTACCTTTGTTAATTACACATAATTGACAGGTTAATGTTATGGGCATCATTGTTCGTGCTTTTGACTTCGATCCTGAGAAATAAAGAGATTTTCCACCGTTTTGGATAGCTGAGGTCACTACACTACCCACAATCCTCAGTGGATGCTAGTCCGCTTTGCTTTACAAAACTGTTTGAAGACAATTTATTTCAAAATGAAACAAATGTGAAACGATTAAAAGTGATTAATAATCAAACTAGTGTCTGAAAATATCAACATTTAGATTAAGCTCGCTGTAAGCGATGGATCACCAGTTCTCAAGCTCGGTGAGTGGATGTTGAACTCGCAGTGCAACTTGGGAATCGTAGTAGACTTGTTGATGTTGGAACTCTCTGGAGGATACTTAGCTGACACGCGCCAGACCCAGGTACGTTTTAATAATCTCTCTTGATCGTTATAATGTAGACAAAAATACAAGCATAACAAAAATGAAATACCGGTATCTCCAAAGAGCAGTGTGTGTAAGAGACAAAGAGAGAAACATCAAGAGAACTTCCTCTGTATCATTTTTTTTCTTTTGCAAGTGTGTTCATTTGAAAGCTTATTGCTTGGCTAGCTAGCTTATTACAGTAGCCTATGATGTTATACCCAAACCCAAAGACTTATTAGTATTATGTAGTAAAGTGTTTTCTGAAAGTTGTGTTTCAGTCTTATAGTCCTTCTATAGAAATGTATTAGACATTTAGATAATATAAATGCCATTGTCATTTAGCAGATATTATTTAGTGCTGTTGGTCATTTGTTAGTAGGCCTATTACCATAAGCTCTCTTTAACAGGAAATACCTTACTTCAAAGATATGATGTTCAACTGTGACAGTAATTTTCAACACAAATCAACTTACTTATTCACTGAATGTTTTCCAGATAGATAGACAGACAGATTTCCAAGATAAATTGACTTAGTTCTGGTGTTAATTGTTAAAACTATATATATATATATATATATATATATATATATATATATATATATATATACACACACACACACACACACACACACACACAGCACATAACCCCAATTGTCATTTGTGTTTGAATGTATATATGTTAAAGAAATCAGACTTTAACCTGTGGAAGGTTACACACTATGTCTATGTATAAGTATTGACAGCATATTATATATTCCATGACCCCAATTGCAACAAGACTATTATGCATGAACAAAAGCACATACTATATGTTTGTCTTTGATACTGTCTTTGATACTGTTTCTAAGATAAGATATGATAAGACAAGATAAGAGGAACCCTAAACAACTTAAATAAACCCTCTGTTTCACTTTAATTTGCAGAATGACGAAGCCAAAAAAAAGCTGTGCCCCTCATGCCAGGCCCCAAATTCCCTTGGGAGAAAGACATGCTCCGAGCGTGTCTGCCCTCTTCCAGTGGATGACAAATTAAAAAATAAACAAACAAAGCTGAAGGACTGTCAATGGGCTTCTTCTGTCGGGACTCACAGAAACTCCAGCAGGACCATAAAGTCGGCCCACCTATCCGTGAGTTTTAATCACTGTAATTTAACAAGGGGTTTGGCCCATCAGACAATTACATAATGATTTGATTTATCGATCTTACTTTTAGTGAATGTGAAACCACTATTACTGCATTACTGTAAAAAAAACAATTTAACTTGATTGCATATATAAATTATCGAAATATTGTGACAGATTGTACAAAGCTTAACTGCTAAGAGCTGAGCAACAAGTAATTTAACATTATTTTAAAGTAAGTTGAATCTCTTGAGTTGGTGCTGATTAGCCTCGCTTATGCATGCCTAAACTCCTGTTATGCTTATTTGTGTGTGCGTTTGTGTGTAAATGGGAGGGAGAGAGAGAGAGAGAGAGAGAGAGAGAGAGAGAGAGAGAGAGAGATGTTGTTGATGTTCGTTAATGTAAATGTATCTTTTAATGTAAATGTATCTTTGTAATTCAAAAAGTAACATTCTTAAACATCCAACATTATGTCCATCAAGGATATTAGATTTTTAGATTAAAGTCACGTTTTTCATGAAATTCTGTTCCCGCTCTCTAAGTACCGGAATTTTCCAGTGACTATGCTTCAGTCATTCTTCCAGAACCCACATAAGACTCTCCACTTCAGTGTTTGCTACTTTTTCAACAATGTCTCCTACCCATTTTCTTATAATATATTTTTAATAACATTATTTCCATTTATAATAGTAATTCACAGATATACTTAAATATAATTTTTGTACTAACTTAATACTTTAAATGCATCCAAGCTCACCAATGCAGAAACTCTGTGTATGTCTATACATTTTATAGCTGTGTTTTGTAAGTGCCTCTATTTAGTACAATTTTTACATTTTTGCTTTATCGACACATTTTCATTCAAGACCGGTTTTTACATCGCACATAAGATTTGTCTCCATAAGAAATGCGTGTTTCTCTCATATCTACTAGTCACTTTTTCTGGTGTCATCTCTTTCAGGGAAAAAAAAGAAGTCAAAGTAAGGTGGACACCATGCTCTAAGTGGTAAGTTTTTCCTTAATGAAAATTAACCATTAACCATTGGTTACCCTCCCATTTTAAAGTTACATTTTGGGCTGAGTATGTGCTCACAAACACTTTTAATTGCTTTTGAGAAGTACTGACAGTAGCATGACATATTAATATATAATAAATCTTTATTAAGGACATTATAGACAATTGAATATGTCAGAAGCAAGGTCATCCTATAACCTTTATTTTTTGTATATGTGTTTTTCTTTCATGTCCTGGCAGCGGCAAGGCCTGGGACGATACATGGGAGCCAGCCAAACAATATAGCAGTCATTAAGAAGTGGAACTTCGAACTTCGAATGGAACCTCCTGAAAATTAAACAAACAAATACACACACACACACACACACACACACACACACACTTACACAACCTTTTCAAATAATACAATGGAGAAATTATGTAATAAAATGTTGTTTCTGCTATGTTTGATGTCTATTTTTGAATTCTTTTCAATTATTTGTCAATACAGTCATTCCTTTAAAATGCAATTTAGGCTCTGACTGTTTAACCATACATAACAACATGACTTGAAGGGTAAATATTATGAAACACTTGAGCACATACATTTGAGTGCCTGGAGTGCCTACAAACCCACAAACTGTGAAAGAAGACGATCCATTAATCTTTTAGATATTGGTCTATTTCATGTCATATGGGACTTATTTGAATAATACTGCTTCCAATCTGAGTACCCAGACAACGTTGCAATCAGAGCAGATCTGATTAACTACATGTCTGGGACAGGATCAAGAGGAGTGTCTCTGACAGAAGGTAAAGACAAAGCAATCCAAAGCAATGGACAGTATGGGAAAGATATTGTGTTTTCTAGCATTAAAGCCTGGAAAAATGTTCTAGTAGTAACCATATATAGAAGCATTAACCTGAAAAATGTCAAACTTATTCTCCTTTAATGTAATGTACTATTTGAATTGTGGGGGGTTGGGCAATATATGACATACCTGGATAGCTATACACAATAACACCGCTCCAGTTGGTCCTTATTTTATAATCAGTAAATGCACAATCATAACATAGGGAATTGTTCAATGAATTGCCTCTGATACATACAGTAGTCATATGTAACACAATGTAATACTAATTTTGGCATATTATTAGACTGAGATATAGTCCAACTGATTTCATTGTTTAAGGTTGTATTGGTCAGTTCACATCCTTGCCCAGAAATAACAGTGGCATAAAGTGTGTCCATCGTCATAGCTCTGTCACAACTAAAATATGGAATATTTTAGGCTTTTGCAACGTGCCATAAACCCTTACAAGTCAAAAACAGACTAACCCTAACCCTCATGGTGGATGAAAGGTAATTACTAAGGATGTCATTGTTTTGTACACACAGAATACAATCAAAAAATTGATTTATTACTGTAGTTAACATACATATTTATCATAATCAAGAAAATGTTGGACTATTTTAGGATATTGCAGTGTGCCATGAACCTGTACTAGTCAAAAACAGACAGCCCTTATGGTGGATGAAAGGTAATTACTAAGGATGTCATTGTTATGTACCTACACACAGAATACAATACCATCAAAATGGATTTATTACTGTAGTTAACATATGTATTTATCATATTCAAGGAAATGGTGGACTATTTTAGGCTATTGCAGTGTGCCATGAACCTGTACTAGTCAAAAACAGACAGCCCTTATGGTGGATGAAAGGTAATTACTAAGGATGTCATTGTTATGTACCTACACACAGAATACAATACCATCAAAATGGATTTATTACTGTAGTTAACATATGTATTTATCATATTCAAGGAAATGGTGGACTATTTTAGGCTATTGCAGTGTGCCATGAACCTGTACTAGTCAAAAACAGAAAGCTGATGTGGTGGATGAAATGTAATTTATGAGGATGTCATTGTGATATGAACCTACATACAGCATATGATGCCATCAAAATTGTTTTTATTGTTGTAGCTCACACATTTATAACATCTGAAGATGAGGAGTTTTTTCGGAATATTTTTACATTAATTTACAGAATATCACAAAAACATTATTCCAAATATTTCAGCTATTGAAACCATTGAAAGTATAACGGAAAAAATAAACCCAGTATTAGTAACTTTATCATCAGCCGTGTGTACATTCATGTGATGTAAAATTTAAAAACATACCTTGCATTGTCGCCCTAGAAACAAGGCAGGACAGCTCTTTCTGGGAATCACCACGAGTTGAAAGAGACTTCCAATGCTGGTTCATCTCTGTGACCAGAATCTTTTTTTCCTCCTGAAGTCTCCTTACCGCCATGACAATGTCGAATGCTCTTCTCTTTGTCCTGAGGTCGACAGAATCTGGAATGCATTTGTAACAATACATTAATTCATACATATGAAAGATCAACATTCATCTATGAAGTTTTATGGAGTTGCAGATCGATTTGAGGCATTAAAGGTGTGCCACATTTGATGGAAGTATTCAACAGACTAGTGTACCTACCTGTGGAAGTTGCCATAGCCAAGCTGTCTCTCCTTAAAGAATGGTTTCCAAGCACAGAGTTTCTGTGTTCGGAACCATTCCATTGTATTTTTCCCACAACAGAAGTCAGGGTCCCTTTCTCCTCCCTGATCTTGCGGCGGATCCTGGCACGACCTTTGTTGCTGTCTGTGTCTTTGTAGAGAGGCTGGGAACATCTCGACACTTGCCACCAGCACCTCAATCCTGGCCGCCAAGGCAGCAGCATCAGTGGTGTTGTTGGTTGTTGCTGTATGGAGGAAATGTGTGTTACACTTTGAGAAATGTATAGTAACAGTGCAATTTAATCACATTTTTAAACAATTCCCAAATATCATTATGATAAGGTAATGGATTGAAAATTTAAGTTTTGTTTGCCATGTTCTGATATGGAATGAAGGCCAACAGAAAACATCCCTTCTTTTCAGGGAATAAATGGTAACCCATTAAGTAAAAGTTTTCAAAATGAGATATAACTCCTATGCAAAGTATAAGAATATCCTAAATGGTTCATGAGAACGAGGTAATGCAGAATGTAACCAGAGGGTGTTATCAGTAATTCTGCAACAGAAAAAATAAATGCAGGAATCATGACTACATAAAAGGTATGTGTGAAACTCTGCTGACAAAACTTCAGTAATAATTTCCTCACCATCTGCCCACTCCTTCACATCACTGACCCAGTCTTCCAACTGGCTCTCGGTCACTGCCAATTCAGCCTTCATGGTCTCCAGGTTCAGTAACTGGTTTTCCAGAGCTTTTGTCGTCTAGAAATGACAAAAAAGTCAGATACAATAAAAATAATTAAGTGAACATTCAGTCGACAGCCTCAACTACTGCTAACAACACTAAAAAAAGATTGTATTACTTTCTGGTATCTGCGGGACAGTGAGGTGGCCAAGTTGTCAAACTTTTGCCAATTCCAGCGCATGGCAATGAGTGTCAGCATGTCTGTACGTCCTGCAACAGAAAATATGATGTCGTAAATATTCAAGCTAAAATCAACCACTCCTGTAAAGAGTGTTAAAATATTGTCCCGTCCTCGTGAACTCAATACCGTGTATAGTCTCGTCACACCCCTATTATCTAGCCATCTCACCTGCTTTTGACATATGCTTGGTGGTCACTGCTATCCGAGAGAGGAAGGCATCGACCTGTTCCACCTCCTCCCCTATTGTCAGTCCAGCCCCCTCTTGATATGCACCACTCCATTTCACCTGGTTAAAACGCATTAAAAAACAAGGCATGTTATAACTTGTCAATGTTGACCTGGATGTGTGTAGGTTTCCACATAAACTGATGATGTCACATGGTAACAATTGCTTACTTCACACTTGAAGTCATGGGCTTTGGCATGAAATACTGAGAGGAAGGGCTTCATGTTTAAAAGATGCTGGAGCTCTGAGCAGCTTTTTGCTACTTTTTGGAGGTAGGGCCAGTATTTGCATGTCACATCCATGCAAAAAAAAAGGTACTACTGGCCAGCTTTTGTTGTAAGTACAGGGGATACACAAAAATCTCTCCCCTGTACATATTGAGGGCACAGAAGAGCACTCTATGCCGACAGACTGCAAGCTCTAGTCCCTCCTCATCCAGCTTGCTGGACGATCATTGGGAGGTCTCTCTGGCGGCTGACCATCCCCCTCCACAAACACCTCTTCCGGAGACCTACAATGTTAAAATAATTTGATTAATGAAAATGGTCCAAAGAATAACCTAACTAAACAATAGGAAATGTATGTATTACTGTATATATAATTGTAGTCTGAAATATTACATGTTTGGTTGTGCTGTGAATATAGTTGACAAATCTCGTGACATCTTCATCCTTTGCTATGAAGACACCTTTAAAAATAGCCTGTTCCTCAGATCTAAATAAAACAAGGGGACCGTTTGATATCTCATATTTTAAGGTTAATTGGTGCACATTAAGAGACTTATGTCTTATGTTTTAGTTCAAACACTGACATAAATATTAAATAAATAATATAAATATTTCAGAGTACCTAGCTGCATTCTTGAAACGGTAATGCTTGCGGTTTCCATCCACAGAAACTGCAAGCATATCCAGGCTGCACACAGGACAGGTGAAGTGCTCCTCCTTGCAGATGCTGTCCACCTCATAACGCACAGCCTCCCACTCGAAGAAACTTTTTAGAAAGCTGTCAGCTGAGATCTTCCCAGTCTATCACAAAAAAGTACATTACACAAATTAAAAGGACACAGGTATTCAACACACAATACAAATAGTTTAAAAAGGACAAATAACTCCAATACTCACACGACCAAAGCGGACAGTTCGCTGATCTAGCATTCTTAAAAGTGGCAAAGTGAAGGGTAGCCGGCCAGTAGTCACTATGAAGAAGGTCCTCAATTCTAGCAGTCCATGTGGCTTTGCATGCTTCACAAGCCAACTCAGGCAAGGTGAGATCATGTTGTCCTTGAAAAACAACAAACAATGTGTAAAATTTCCCACACTTAATTATAGACATTATTGTACAGTCGTATTACGATTTCATATACAAAGCTATCACAAACATATGTGGCTAGGTATTAGGTATTATTAAAAATAAACTGTTCAAACAGGACAAGAGTTGTTACCATTCAATTGTTATCAAAGCCACAGCTTTTCCTGGTTTGAGCCTCAATGACTCGGCTGGACAACCACATATTCTGTCAGGGATCTCCACAGGTACATACCGCACTGAAAAAAAAAATGGAATTAAGAATAATTTTTACCGACAGATTTCAGGGGCCGTATTAACAAAATATCTCAAGGCTAAGAGTAGAATAGTAGTAGTCCTAACTTGCTGATTTAGGAGTAAATCTTAAAAATAAGGGGCATTTCACTCCTAAGTTAAGGACTCCTAACTTTTTAAGATAAGTGTAATTCACAAAGCATTTTAGTGCTAAAAGTAGCTCCTAAATCTATAAAAACTTTGGAGTCCTATAGAGGACTAGAGGAGAGGAAAGTCACTAAAAGTAAGTCAGGAAGGACCTAACATGGCTGCTGCAGTCAACATTTTGAAGAGATCAAATCATAGTGAGCTTTTAAAAAGGTATGGCCTTGACAGAGATGGCATTATGAACGTGGTAGAGTTGGTCAGGGATGCCATCGCATCACCAACGAATAAAAACCACCCAATATCACCACAGATTAAAGTTGGTACGACTCTCCGTTGTTTGACCACGGGAAAAATGCAGCTGTGCAGTTCTTGGTGTCTCTCAGCTGTCGGTCAGGAGGATTTTACTCCAGACGATAAATGCCCTCCAGACCCCAAATAGTGCTGCAGTTCATTTACTTCCCCAGTGAAGTGTTTCTATCATAAATGATCTCTTAGTGACTCATTCCCTCTCAGACAATCACTGCATAGAAGGGATGAACATGATGTCATCCATAGGAACGAGGTCAACCCCACCCTCTAGTCTTATCTTAGGAGTCCCTCCCACTCCTTAGGAAAAGTTGGTCTCAGAGGCTTTGGGAATAGGTTTGAAGAAATTACTCTGAACTAAGAACTTTTAGTGCTCCTTGAGAACTCTTAGTGCCAAGATCAAATGTTTGGTGAATTCTGAATCCAATTTAAAAAAAAACACTGAACTTAACATAAGAAAATTAAAAAAGACTTAATGGAAATGAACCACACTGCTGACAAGTATTAAAGAGATCTTGAAGAAGCTAAAATTTCCAACATGGTGTACTCAAAAGGTCAAGCAAGAAACTATATTTTGTACACTCGCAAACCAGAACTTACCACAGGAGCAAAGGGCCTTATCCAGTACAAATGTTGTTGGAGGCAACGGCTGGAAGAATCCTGCAGCACTGGCATCTCGGTTGTGGAGGGGGTGTCTGGTGAGCATTTCAACATCACATTCAGCACAGAAGAAGGGGCACGGTCTACAGTCACGACAACGGACAACAGCGGAATTGCACCTGCACTGTTGGCAGATGTGCATTTCTACATCTTCTTGTGCCACTGTGGTATTAACCAGACTTGATCTTGCTGCCCTCCAGCTCTCTGAAAATATACTTTTTCTTGTGCTCCAGTTCGTAGAAGCCAGAAGAGATGCTCTTGCTGTTGGTGCTTCCACCTCATCTCATGTGGCATCGCTAAAGGATTGCTGGAGATCTCGCAGAAAACCCTCTGTTGAAATGGTACAAAAACATTGAAAGTACAAATATTTTTTTTATTTTAAAGTTTCACTGTATGGAGTGGCAGTGAAAGGTTTAACTAATTATTAAAAACGCATATTAAAATACAAAGATGGAGTTTATATATTAACACTGTATCAAATACACCATACAGATACAAGTAAGAATTTCTTAACATTATGCTTTGGGCTAATAGAAACCAAATTAGGTACATACCAACAGTCTCTGGAGCAGAGGCCACCTCAGAGTGAATGTCGGGAGCATCGACAGAGGGACAAGTCTTCTGACTGCAACCAGCTGTACCAGAATACAATACAGCAACAATCGTTTATACCATTAAATCAAACAAATGATACACAACATAAGTTAACATAACACAAGACTTAAAGTGGTGACTCCTGAAGTCATCTTTCGTACTTCCGTATTTTTGCAACGTGATCATTTATTAATTAGTTTGTTTGCATATGCATGTTTGTATAGAACAAATAGACATTTATTTTCACAATCTTGTGTTGAATTATAACAAACTTCAATTGACAATTGTAAAGCCTTGATATAAAGGTAACTATGCTACCATATTTGTGCGAAGTGCAGAGCCATAACTTTTGACATGAATTAAAGACAATGTCCCTACAGCCGACAGACAGTGATGCCAAATCAGATCTTTAACATATCATGAATGCAAAAACAATACTGACCCTCATTCGACTGATTCCTGCTTGAACGTGGTCTTGCATGGATTAAGTTACCGTCACTGTCTCTCTCCTTCCACCTCACCGTTGGCATGGGTGCCACCTGGGCAGCTGCCTGCTTGCTGATCAACCAGGTTATCCACACTCATGAGCAGATCCTCGAGCTCTGAATCACTCATGATGAAGGGCGGAGAGACACAGACAGACAGAGAGACAAAAAGACTGGCAACAGAGAGTTGGACAGATAAGACAAACACAAAGGAAAGCATAGTGACACAGAGAGAGAAACAGACAGATAAAGAAAGGCTAAGAGGTAAAACACAGCAAGGACAGGTTAACAAGACAGACGTGGCTCTTAAAAGTGCCTTAGGGTTGTTTTGTTTTTAGAAAAACTAAAAGGGTTGTTTTTTAGAGGACAAATTTGCAGGACCTGTTGAGAGAAGAGAACATAATTGAGGAACTCAAAACTGAACAACCTAAATTTCACAGGAGCGTTTTTATTTATTTACTTACAACATTACTATTTGGCTACTAACCAACAATTGTGAGCAAACTTAAGTTTCCACTGGAACCCTTAAGCATAGAGGCAGGTAGTTTTTGGCTTCTATCAAACCTTATGTTTAAGATACAAATATAAATAATGGTTTAATGTTTTCAGGTAAAATAGTGTAAAACTAAAGTTTGACTAATGGTGTCAGACTTGCGATAGTGACGTAACGTTACCGCACGGCAGAAGGCCTTATCACTAACCACGCTAACCACATTAAAATTACATCATGAGCGACATTTCTGAAAACTGTTTCATATCCATGGAAACTGTCTTTTTCAATTTTATGCACTTCAAATAAAATTACACCAAAAAAAAGTGAACCTCAAATGCACAGCAGTTTTAATTAAATTACTACCCAGCACTTCTAGAGGTGCTAACAACAACATTTCGGCTGATTTTATAATTTTTCATTCATTATAATGGCTTATATTTTAGTATTTTCTCTAACATAAAGTGCTTACCTGCTTAAATGGAAGACGGCATGTGCGCATCTTGGGGACGTCAATCAAGCACGTTATATGGCACGTTTTTGGAATAAAATATTTATCAATAAAAATACTAAATATTACACTGCGGTATAGAAAGAAATATTTAAAAGCCAATCGTCAGCTGTCATATTGCGTCAGTAAGAAAATCTTAACAACTTGTTTTTTGTGGGAGTTCATATTGTAGGATTCAGCCGGTGTGGGAAGTAGACTGTACTAGGTGTTGCTGTTTAATTATTAATCAATTTTAATCAGTTCACATTCATATTCTAGTTCATTTTGAAAAAATATAGTTTAAAACTAGGCTTGTTCAGGATGGTCTTGGCTTGGCTTGGCTTGACTTGACTTATCACGCCGACGAGAGCTGCAGGTGTCTGAGGGGGCGGGCTCTAAAAGAGACGGCAGCCAAACGCCGTCAAGTCGGACAACAAAGTCAACGTGACTATGGTGCTCAAGCGATAGAATACAGTAGCAAACCAAAGAGGATATGTTATATATAAAGTGTGTGTATGTATATATATATATATATATATATATATATATATATATATATATATATATATATATGTTTGCAGTGTTCCCCCTAGAAATTATTTTAGGTACCCACCGAAAAAACCCTAAACAGACAAGACGCGTGGGATGGTGTATTGGTGCAGTTGGATTAAGTCAGGTGGCACAGCAAGCAGTCTGCAATTCGGCAATTATTATATTTGCATTCAACATGTTTGTTCAACCTGAGTGTAGTCAAGGTTTTCAAGGATTAAAGGAGAGAGTGACTTATTAAGGTGCCGGTTGATGGAAATGATCCAAAATTAGGGGCCGGAAAAATATGGCTGGAAAATGAGGAGCATCACATTAATAGCTACAGATACTTTTATACGTTATAAAACATTATAACGACATATGAGTGCATATATTGTCTTATTTTATCAAGTAAAATATAAGTTATAGGTTTACTCAACAGCCTAATAGAAATTCAGGTAGAAATAGGTTAACTCAGAGTTCCACAGCTTATCAAAAAACAATCCTTATTTTATTAGGCTGCCCATGGCTTGATGTTGTTTTTAAGGAGCGCCGTCTCTGCATATATTTCTCGACAACACTCGACCTGCATCAGCGAATGTGCGCACGAGCGGAACTGTGCGAGCAGAGCGAGGAAAGCGGATTTTGGACGGAGACACAGCGGCATTTTTCTTATAAATGCACCGGTCCGGTTCCGCTCACACCACGAGTCTGAAGAGTGCAACGGCTTATCAAAATACGGTGTCAACTTTCGGTGTTTTCAAAGTAGAAAGCGGCATCGTGGTGGTTTAACGAGGCAGAGCGGCATCAGAACAACATCAAGCACATAAAGTACGCGAAGAAGAACGTAGCGGGAGCGCGCGGCGAGGATTGTTGCGGCCACGCGTCTTGCGGAGCAAGTCTACTGTGCTGCGCGGAGGCGTCCTAATGTAAATGATTATTGATTTATGAATGAATTGATAGGTGGCTTATTTTTGGCGGATTGATTTTTTCTTTGGCCTGGCGGCAGGTCTCCTGGCCTGTACAATGGTAGGGGAAACACTGTGTTTGTATTAACCAGACCTCACATATAATAGGCCTACTCACAACACGTGAGTAGGCCTATGCACAGAACTTTAGATCAAGCCATGACAAAGCGACCAAAATAAAAAGTACCATTTCACCACGAGGTTTCCGTGTTTCCGTTATATTGTCATGGATTTTGAGTTAAGAGTCCGTGGCCATTTCACGGAGGGGCCGTGGCCATTTCACGGATGTCTGTGAGACCAGGTTGTTGTGTACCTACGCCGCTGGGTTGATTTCTGTAACGGTGTGTCGCTCCCGTGTGATAGTAACACGCCTCCTGAGCCTTAGAATATTGCGCGCGCATTCTCCCCCTCTCTTTGTTTGTGTCCCGCTAACACACACACGCACACATACATCGCCCCCACACGTGTCCTACGCCAGCTGTTTCCGTATCCGGATGCTAAGGACATAGCTCCATCTGGTGGCCGCGCCCGGCCATATCTCTCTCTCTCTCTCTCTCTCTCTCTCTCTCTACACACACACACACACACACACACACACACACACACACACACTCCACGTGTGTCTCTTCCTTTTGTTTAGCTTAGCTTTGTGTGTTAGGTAGTTAGGTAATAAGGCTTTGTTAATTGCAGTGCTATTGATTGTGATCATTATTTTGATTTTAATAAATCTTATTATATTATAACTAGCGGCCTCTTGTGCTTAGTGTATATGTCACTGGATAACAGCAGGTTGTGAAGGCTAGTGCTTGCATTTCACGCCTTTTTAATTGTTCGATTGTTTTATACTTCTATGCCAATGATCACGATGATTGGCATGTGAGTATAAAACCTTTATATTGACCCTGAATACAGTTTTAGGTTATCTTTTCCCTGATCCCAGGGTGGTGCCCCGTCTATTCATGATTATATCATAATAATATATTAAATATAATTATTAATATCAATAATCATATTGACATTAATAATTAGCTGTTGATAACCAAATCTGCTCCCCAACACCTGCGAGATCAGGATTACGTCCCAGCTGAGAAACTTCCAGCCGGAAAGCATGGAGATCATTCAAGAGCTGTTTAACTGCCTCAAAAAGTCCAGCAGATGGGTCTGATTGAGATTTCTTTTGTCTGGTTGACACCATAGCTGCAAACAGTTCCTTTTGAGGAGCAGGAATAGCAGAAGGAGTGAGTGCAGGTGTAATGACAGCACTGTCCACAAAACCGTCTCGTCTAGGAGAACGTAAAGAAACACTTGCAGAGTGATGCGGCGGCGGCGGCGGCCTGTAGTCCGGTAAATTCCACACGGCGGTAGCTAATTGACTGCCTCGGCTAATTCACGGAGAAGAAAAAAAAACATTGCTGCTACCAGTTTGTAACCCTGGTTTCTGGATGGGTAGCGTGCCAGGACCGTGGGTGTTGCGGGTTACAAGGGGGTAAATACTTCTCCAATGAAAAGGCACCGTTGCGGCAGGACAGGTAGACTTAATATGTTAACTGTCAGGTTCAACGACGAGAGCAAAGCACACGAGGGCAGTGCTAGCACACCTTCTCGAGCCCCGTATATCCGGTCCCCACCAAAATAAGAGCACACGGAACCAACATCATAACTGCACATTAATAATGAAATAATGCAAGGGGTATCAACATAAATGAAATGATTAAAATAATAAACACATAATAATCTACACAGTTACATTAGCACATAAAATAAGTTGTATGCATCGATAGACACTTTCTGGTACACTTATTCAATTTAGTAAACTAATCTTTTTTTCACTTACTGCTTGAGCCGAAAGTCCATGAGATCTCTACTCAGATTTTGCTCCTTGGCCCCAGAGCCACATGAAATCCTTGAACACATTATGACCTTTTCTCCATGGTCCTTGTTGAATACCACAGGCAAGGCAGGATGCTGCAAGGCTTTGGCTGCGATCAATACTAATCAATTTGTCAGTCTGTTAGCTAATGACAAGCTAAGAACCAGCTGCTAGGAAAAATTTGGCTTCCAGACCTCTTAATTTGTCATAATAGGAGGGCAGAGGAAGCAAACCCGATTATCTGGCTCTCGGTCTCTGATTCCTCGTGTGGCAGATACAATTTGAAGCTATTTAAGTTATTTAAGGAGGCCGCCGCCTTTTCCTGTTTGATGCTTTCAGGTGGATTGGATTTGGAAATTTTGTGCCAGTCAAACTCTGATTTGTGTGGGTGTCCCTGAACACAAGAAAAATATAAAGCACAATAAACAACACATTTAGAATATAGATCAAGCCTACAAAGTGAAATGTAAAAATAATCAGTTGATCAAAATCCTTGAACTGCCGCTTCTTCGATTTGTAACTCAGAAGAACTGACTTGTGGAAGGAAATCATCAATCTGAAACATGTCCCTATGTATTCCAAGCTGAGATAAGTGTACAAAAATATCACTAAAGGCTTGTTGGCTGGTTTGATGAATTCTAAAGGCAGAGGCAATCCTTCAGATCGGGTCGGTAGCCCTTGACTAGGTCCGGCCCTTTCAGTTGGAAATGAATAAGTGGATGGAGGATGTATGGCTGGATTTCTGTGCACGTCACTTCACCCCGTTAACAGCCAGCAGCTCCCTGAACCTCAGCTATAGAGCTGCAGAACAGAGAGCCCATTAATCAAAACCCAAAGGTCAGAAGCTAAACCCAATTTACCCGCATGCGCCCCTTGTCGCTCACAAGAGTAATGAATATGTTGGTGGCGAACCAGGAGGAGACCAGCTGAGAATCTGTTCAGCGGAATTTAGTCTTTCTGAAAATGGAACATGCTTCATCTGCGGCCGACTCTTTCCCAGGAGGGAGGGAGGCAGTGTCTGTCTGGAGCTTTCCATACACAAAATCAGGAAAAGAAACTGAAGTGCATAATATGAATATGTTACTGTAGATATCGTGACACCCGGCAGCTCGTCACAATACACGGAGCAAACGCCCTCAAGTGTAGATTCTCTCCAGGTTCACAGTCCAAAGACATAAAAGTGAATTGATGATTCTAAATTGCATTCACTAGATGGATGGGAATTAGAAGCCACCGCAGCTTGTTCTTTTAAACTGTGACACTACCGTGTTAGCTGGATCCGTCAGCAGGATCAATTTAGATCCGACGTCTTCAGTTTTTGTATCAGACATTTCTTAGCAGCAGTTTGTCAATATTGCCGTAGGTGAAAAACCACAAAATGTTCATCTCTAAATGTAATGCCAATAATAAAAAAAATACTTGTATGTATCCCTGTGGTAGTTATTATCACCGCAGTAACTTTGTCTTATTGTAATATTGTACAAATTAATTAAAATTGACGTAATTTAACTAAATATTCATCAGAAGCCATGATGAAAGGGATGCACTTTTCACCTTATTTTCAAGTTGATAGATTTTGTTAAATAATAAGTGTAATAAAACGTGTTTTATGTATGTACAAATACTGTCTAGATTACCATGTATTGAGTAATGACATCCCAGAAAAGTAATAATTTGCCCCCTCACAGACAATTACTG
Source organism: Chelidonichthys spinosus (assembly GCA_029853015.1). Classification (NCBI taxonomy): domain Eukaryota; kingdom Metazoa; phylum Chordata; class Actinopteri; order Perciformes; family Triglidae; genus Chelidonichthys; species Chelidonichthys spinosus. Next base: position 3,018,381 of record CM056831.1, read on the forward strand.
TACATTGTATCATCTAGCAATGCGTCAAATTTAAAAAAGCATCATGCTCAAGTGATAGTAAGGTGGTTGTATTCAGTAATAATTGCCATTTAAAAATACTTAAGGCTTTGATAACTGCACCACTGATCTCCTCTTATGTTCTTGCCTGCCCTTCAGCTGTTTGTCATGCATCTGCAGAGAGCATCCTGTCACTACCACCAGCTTCCTCTCAGCGAGCGAGAATCCAATGACTTTCCCCTCATCCATAATTGAGAGGCTGTGCGAGGTGCCTGGAGAGCTGAAATGAATTAGCTGGAGGTATTAATAGCCATCCAAAAATACAACTGCAGGTCTATTTGCAGGGGCCCTCAAAGGCAAGGTGTTCCTGCTATTAGCAGCGATGGAGATCCTGTCCGAAGACACTGTGTGAGGTGACATGTGTGAGCAATTATGTGAAAGCTTATATGCCAGAAGCCATGTGTTCAACAGTGAGAAACATTTATGAATGCAAAAGCAAAAATTATAGTAATGTAGAAGATTTAAAAAATACTCATCCAATTCTCTTCTTTTCAGTTCTGTTCCACACAAGACTCGCTTTAATTAAATCAACTCACCTTTCTCCACTCATGATGTTACATCTACTGCACTGTCAAATGCCACCCACCCAATCTAATAGAAACGAAGGAAGATCATGAGGATAATGCAGCCGGTGTGCAGAGTAACAAGGTAGATACTTTTCAGCTCTAATGATCTAAATGATCTCTTCACTGTCTCTCTGCTGTGTGTCTGAATGCCTCCGCTGACCTGCTGTAATTATACCTTTCATTAGCCATTAGCAGGGATAGCCTCCTAGCCCCGGTGGATTGATCGGGTGTTCACAGGGGTGTTGTTAACGACCCTGCAGAGGAGGACAGGACCATATCCAGCCGCCTGCTAAGGGCAGGTACTTCAGGGAAAGGGGAATGATGGGGAGGATAATGGCACTGAACTACAGCGAACATCACTGCATTGAACATGATAAGTATCTCGGGTAACACTTCATATGAAGATTATGTCTATAATATGAATCCACGGCCTCACTTTACAGGCATTATAAAAGAGTTCATTCATCATTTAAGCTATCCAGGAAATGCTTTTGCACAATTACGTCTTTTTGCCTTCTTAATCACTGCTTTGAATTGCTATATTCACACTCGGGAGCTTTGCGATTGTTACGATTCAAATAGCCGCAGTAATGTTTTGAACGGCAAATGATAATACAACAGAAGTTTAGTCCCAAAGGTTTAATCTACGGTTTTCAATCCCATTTCAAGAATAATAGGTGGCAAAGTGGCCCATTATGGGTACAAAGCCTCAATGCAACCACCCTGAAGGTAGAGGCTATACAAGGAACTTAAACCTTCCTATTGGCCAAACCAATTTATTGTTTGACCTCTAGTCATGAGTCAACCACTTACATGGGACACAGTTTTCTCTTCTTTTGGAAAATTAGAAAATATACAATAGCTGTAGTGAGAATATACGGTATCCCCTTAGACACAAAATAAGCATTCAAATGACAGTCTAGTTTCAAACAAATCTTGGTTAAGAGAAACATCAACTAAACTAAATAAACAGTGCTCTTTTGAAAATGCAGATCCTGTTAAAGCCCAAACTCAATTAAATAAAAATAATTATATCTAACTGATTGCAAACGGGGGCTGCACAGTGGTGTAGTGGGTAGCACTCTCGCCTCACAGCAAGAGGGTCCCGGGTTCGATCCCCGGGTCGGCCCCGGGTTCCTTCTGTGTGGAGTTTGCATGTTCTCCCCGTGTAAGCGTGGGTTCTCTCCGGGTTCTCCGGCTTCCTCCCACAGTCCAAAGACGTGCAAGATGGGGATAGGTTAATTGAAGACTCTAAATTGCCCGTAGGTGTGAATGTGAGTGCGAATGGTTGTCTGTCTCTACATGTCTCCCTGTGATAGACTGGCGTCCTGTCCAGGTGTACCCTGCCTTCGCCCAATGACAGCTGGGATCGGCTCCAGCCCCCCGTGACCCTGAATACAGGATAAGCGGTAGAAAATGGATGGATGGATGATTGCAAACGGATAATTGCTTCCAGCAGCTTTTTGGCTACACAAACTGTGAAGTGAAGCCAAGCTGGAGTGCCTTATACTTGCATTCTCTCTGCTGACCATTAGGGGGCGACTCTTTTGGTTGAAAAAGAAGACTAATTATATGTAAGGCTATGAAAATATGAGCCTACTTCTCTCTTGATGCATTATCTCAGTAAACATTGTAAACACAAGTTTATGTCTCAATCTCTAGTTTCAAGTCTTCTTCAATCCAGCATGATGTTCATTTAGTACATTATGGTCCATTTAGAGTCCAACAGACAAGAAAGCAGGGGATGCTTTAGGGGGCGGGGCTTACCTGAGGTCGCTACCACGGCCTCACTAACACACTACCAATGTAGTTAGCCACTAAGATGACTTGAGCTGAGCTGTAAAGCCGACCTTGAATTATGAAACTAACTTTATTTACAGCTTCACATTAGAAGCCAGCTGGATCCAGATCCAGTAAAGTTGCTGCTCAAATTCCAAGATGGCGACGGGTAAAATGCCAAATCAGAGGCTTCAAAACCATAGTCCAAAAACAATTTATTCCCTGGCCAGTGCAAAACGTTCTACAGTGCAGCCAGCTAGTATGACGTTGTGAGACATGGTCCAAGAAAAGCAGAAGTATCTGTAGTGCTAAAAGCTGTCATATCACATCACCTTGGACGACATAGAATATCCACAGTGCGTCATGAGCATCTTCTGAGTGCTGGAATGCAACATGAGATAGTTGTACGTGTCGTCGTCCGGGTTCACAAGCATGACGACTGGGCCAGCAGTAAATAAAAAGAACAGGAGGACTTATGAGACAAATATCCACCAGGAACACAGATGAAAGGATAGTAGTCTGAATGCTGTGAACTGTTTGTTGTTTCTTTTTTTTTTCCACATTTTAATCATTTGATGTTTGACATTTTAGCCCAGTTTTCAGAAGCTGTGTTCCCTCATCAAATAGACGACGATTTAATAATCTTGAGTTTAGGCCAGGAGCAGATACTGGATGATAGGAAAGTATTTTAACACACACTCATTTAGAGGAGTGTGTACTGTAGAATGAATCATTCCTACCAATAACCTATAAACAAAAATTATAAAACATTAAAGTTAGCTTACATTTTAAAACAAAATGTGTTAGCCTGCACGTTTCACAGTTTGTCCCAGAAGCTCCAAAAGTCTGTTCTACATTAACTGTTAATATCACTGAGGGAGACATAATGTGCAAGAATACTGTTGGTTGGTGCAGCAGGTCAAACAGCTAAATTAGCTTCCAAATAAGAGGTGTTTTTGGGTGGTGGAGGATAGGTAGGACAGGTGGGAGCATTAAAACAGTGATTTCATTTGAATGCATTTGTGTAGTTTATATGTGTTTGTTGTAATACCCATGTCATCGTTCTTGTTTCTCTATTTAGTTTCATTTTCATTGTGGGAAAAATATGTTTCATGTTTGGAATTAACACAATGTCTGGATATGAAGCTCTTTCACCGACTCTCATAAAAAAAATAATCAGTGTTATTATCCCCAAAGCATAATTAATTTGAGTTAGTGAAGTTCAGGGGTTGCCCATAAAAGAGAATATGAAACTAATTGTTTTATGCATCAAATACAGTGTAAGAGCAAATAAAACATTTTGACTCTGATCCTGATCATGACCTTAGTCATGTGGAGTATCTCCTCTGTCTCTTTCTCTCATCATCGCTGTCACTCTACACTCTTGTTTTTAAGTTTAGAACCCAGACTAGCCTTGCAGTTAACAAGTAATTAACCGATCCTGTTGTGTTCTATAAAGACCTGATCATATTATGCTCAGTACCCGCTCAGTCCTCCATCTAGAAAACGACCAACATGTAATCACTCAAAGAAAATCAGAAATAGCTGCAGGGGGATCAGTTGCTCTCTCTGTGTTGAGCAATTCTTTATCCTGCCAAAATTCATCCGCCATGCCTTCCTTCTCCCTTAACTAAATCCGTCAGCTCCCTTACAATGTACTGACAGGCCCCCTCATTCAGCATCATTCCATTATCAATTCTCATTTCGCGAGCCATGGCTAAGCTCGTTTTAGATTTAGATCCCGACTACAAACAGCCATAGATCACCTGTCACTTGTCGGGGCTCCCTGACTGAAAAGGACAGAAAAGCGTCAGAGGCTTTAGGCAGTCTGCCAAGAGTGGCAGAGAAATTACTCCATTTTATGTGCTGGAATTGGGACTTCTGATGGAGGCGACAGAAACCAAATAACTTCTGCATGTTCATACCGTGTTTGCTTCTGGATGTCAGCGGGTGGGTGACGAGGAGACCCTGGCCAATGACAAACCTGACAGCACACATGATGAAATCCTATCAACAACTATCTGTTTGCTGCAACTATTTAGATATTAGACATTAGCATTGGACTCCAACAGCTATGTAGTCACCTGCTGGACTACGTTTTTGAAGCCTGGACCGTCACCATCTTGGACCCCGAGCAGCAACATTACCAGATCTGGATCCATCTGGATTCTGGTGTGAAGCTGCTAACAAAGTTGGCTTCTAAATCAAGGTCAACTTTACAGCTGAGTGTTTAAGTCATCTGAGTAGCCAATTGTATTGGTAGCTTGGCAGCAACCAGCAAATCAAAAGTTAGCCCCACCCTAAAGCATCCCCTGCTTCCTGGTCTGTTGGACTCTAAATTAATCAAAATGTACTGACTTGAAACTAGAGATTGAGACCATGAACTCGTTTACTGACATAATAAATCAAGAGAGAAGTAGGACCATTTTCTTTTAGCAAGCAGAGGAGTTGCCCCCTGATGGCCAGTAGGGACAATGCAGGTTTAAGGCACTTCAGTGTTCGCTTCACTTTTCATAAGTGAAAGTTGCTTCCTGATAGTCATGTAAAGCTGAAAACAAGTGCAAACACTGAGGTAACTGGAGGTAGAGTCTCAGATCTGAGTACATCTGTGTGGTTTCCCTGCCAGACTTTCTTTGCCACAAGGGGCTATCTCACTTATAGGATTAACATAGTCATACTACTGAGTTGACATACAGTATTATCATTATGAAGCACTTAAGGATAAGTAAAACACAGTAAGCCCCACTTCTGGTTCTCTCGACTGCATACAAAGCACAAAAAGCCTTTGCTTTGCTCTCTGTCTCTCCAGTAATGATGCAATTGAGGAGATAGGAATTTATTTCTGTGGCAGTCCGTGAGTGGATTGAAGAGCTTCTCTCATTCCCTGTCACTCATCCACCCTGATGGGCATGTCTCTCTCCTCTGGCCTTTCTCTCTCCATCTCTTTCTCAGCTGACAGACAGCTCCTCTGTTTTATTACCCTCACCTGTAATTTCATGTCAGTTGACAGGGAAAAGACCTATTTACACATTTAACACTGGATCTCGACACCTAAACTGCAGCTGTCAACTGCCGGGAACCTGCAGACGGAAAGAATGGCAAGGAAATGTTACAACATTGATTTTTCACAGGGCTTAATTGAAACATGTATTCAAATCTGAACCAATGTGCACTTCACAGAGTAAATACTGCTTGTTTGCTGCCCTGTGAACAAATGTGTTTGCTGTGAACATAAATTTGCAGCAAGCGTCCCGCTGAGAGACGGAGAGACTATTATAGTCTTTCTAAATGCAGTATCTGCTCAGCTTTGTGTACAATCCCACCCCTAACCACCCTGTTTACATTTATTGGCACTGGAGGCAGACAGCAGGGTATTGATTGTGTGCTTTCCTCCAGGGTTTTGTGTGGAAAGGGGATCCATCACCTTTCCACAGCCCACCCATATGAAGGCCTCCCCTGGACAAGCCCCCTCCATGTCTCCCATTGGGCCTTCCTACAAAAAAAAAAAAAAAAAAAACAATCCTTAATCCCACAATGTAATCTCAACCCCAATACAGCTAAAAGCAACATCCACTATGAGCAATGCTTCAAAGGGGAATTCGAAAAAATGGCCATTTCCCTGAAAGGCACTGTGTTGCAATTTGAGTGTTTGTCAGGCTCGGAGGAAGAGGCAAGTGGGGGGCAAAGCCAGAGGAAAAACATGTCAACCCCTAATCCATTTCTTCCATTGATATATGTACGACGGGTTTAACAGAGATTTAAATAATTCAAAGTGCTTGGACTGCCAAAGCTCCATAATCAGCTTGCAAGCTGAAGGAAGCAGCATGATGGAGAGTACAGTATCATACAGGGAGACTGATTGCTCAGCCCACAAGGATAATTAGGCAGAGGTGGGGGTTCAGCTTTTTTGGGGGGGTCAGCCTGTGCAGAACATCTACATGGATGAGCCTGTTTACATGAGCATAATGATGTGAGACGTGTGGATGTGGAGGGGCTGTACTGCCTTGTTAATGCGTTATTATGTTGTCAGCAAATATGCAGCCCTAAATAACACAGAGTATCTCAGCCAGGAGTTATGGCTCCATATGGTTCGCATTAGTGGAAATGTAGTAGATTATCACAGATGGAGTGTAAAGCCTTATTAGTCACTAGGACATGGCTAACTGTACTGGAGTAAAATTTACCTTGAATTATAGAAGATAACTATTTTCACAGCTTCATACCTGAAGCCAGATGCAGTAAGGTTGCTGCTCGGTGTGCTGCTCTGCTGGTTGTCGCTCCTCCAAAGTCCACATATGGTCACTTCTGTTCGCTGGTTGCAGAAAATCCAAGATGGTGAATGCCAAACTCGAGGCATTACAACAAATGCCAAACACAACATGTGGACACTAAAAGGAGTCAACTTGTGGATGGAGAATGCGGAACGCTCTACAGATTCAAATATTCTTTAAAATAGAGGGTTGACTTGAACAGGGGACAGTTAAAGGATACCTGTTCAGAAATTTACCAAATGATTCTTAATAAGCATAGTTAAGTTATATTAACTGTGACCGAAATAGAAACCAAACTTAATCACAGACATGGATTGTATATCTAGAAAAGTCTGTTACAAAGGTCAACAGGAGGTCCAAAACTAAGCAATCTTCACATTATTAAAAATGTTAGCACATCATCACATAACCATTAAAGTTTAATTTGAATTTGTTGTTTGTGTCTCTCTGTCGTATCTGCTCTTTAGGAATGTAACTAGTCGATAAACGAGAACGCTTTATACATTTTAATTCATTAATTTGTGTCAAGATTGACTGTCAGCTCTGTGAGTCTTTCCAGGGAAGTGATGCATTAAGAGTCCAACCATGCAGTGACCTGGACGTCATGAGACCATTATCTGGAACAAGCCCATCGGTTAAACATTTAAGATCAAAATCATCAAGGTATAGTCATCATTACCATCATGTTGCAATACTCATCATCACACATCTTTTTGTCATCATCCACTACAATGAGCTCAGTTTCTTAAAATGTTAGGCTAATTTTGATGAAAGACATTTTCTTTCCAAATGGCCTACTTGTTATCATGGTGTGTTCACACCTAATGCAAAGCACACTTTTCCTGCAGAGTGACTATTAATGCAAAGATGTGAAAGTGGTGAAATATTTCTAGTTGGGCAGTAATTTGGAAAAGAAAATATTGTAATAGTGTGTGGTTACCCAGAGCTTTATATTACCTCATATTTGCACAGAGACTGAACAAAAGTACACACATTAATGTATGTGTATAAACCATAGACTGGACAATGTTTGGTTTCCCAGCGATAGTGGTTATTTCAGCCATGATTAGTCCTTTTTAAAAACACTAAACCTGTCCGAGACAGCCTTGAGACAGCCAAGCACATAACCAAGTCAAGCAGTCAGTCAGTAGAGCAGTGTGTGCATGACCTTATCCTGTGTCTTCCCATTGGCATGTCCCTGTTCGTCCCTCTCAGTGCAGGGACCCAGATGGCATGAGGTGGCAGTGACCAGGGCAAAGGCTTGTCTGTCTGACTGACAGCAGCTCAGTGCCAGAGGCTCATTATCAAGCAGCAGCCACAGCAACGGCACCGACAACAGCCATGCAGCCTCCAGAGAGCAGCATGAAGCTGTAACCACTCCGTGTTTCTAGTGAGTGGGAAGGGATACAGAGAAAATCCAACGAAATGTGACAAACGTGAACGCTCAATAAGAAGAATTAAGGAAATGAATTACACTGTAACGAGCAAAAATCTGCAATAAGAAACGTATTGTTTGCAAAGTCCATTTGTGGGCCAGTGGAATACCCTGTCATGAATAAGTGTCAGACAGCATTTCCTCACATAGGCCTAACTCACACAGTGACATCAGGACCTTGAAAGAGAGATGACAGACAGACTTGACATATTGTGACACATACGAGGAATAATGAACATGAACAGCTCTAAACAAGTGGAGAGTTAAAATGTTCTTCCGGAATAACAAGCAGCTACATCTGTTCTTTGCACCACTGACTGCGTATTCAGTGCTGTTTCTTAAACTGTGCAATGTGAGCAAATCATTACAGACGCTCAATCATCTCACTTGGCACTGAGTTGCTGTAGCAGATTACTTATGTAGCAAATCACAGTTGCTAGACGAATGCTACGAATGCTGACATTCAGATAAAACACTTGCAAACCATCTGAGGGTTTTTATGTCTCGGTTTCTGTGTATATCATATTTTGCCAAAACATCATCAAAGCCACTCTCTGCATGGAAATGTGTATATACATGCTCTTGTGTATATACATCTTGAATTTCCAGAATTTCTGTATTTTGGTTGGTAAAGACAGCCAGTTAATTTTGTTCACTTCCCGATTAAGAGTGAGAGCTTTTAGCAATAATTCTGTTTTTCATAAAGATAGAGATTATTTGTAGAGTGAAAGGTAGATGGAAATGTATGATGCCGTATTAGGGCCACTGTAGAAAAAAAGGAGCTGAGAGAGGTGGGCAATATTCTGAGAAAAATATTTTTTGCAGAGATGCTACTTTATTACGATGCTAACAACCGGCATCGATGCTAGCTAACTTCCCATGAATGTAGGCCTTTTTTTCTAATTAATACATTTTAACGTGTGATAACGCCTCGTTATGGTCCTTAGGGTGATGATGTTGATGGTAATTGTTGGTTTTATTTATGTGGGCCAAATTGTCATCTTATGGGTATATATTGATCGGGTGGTTGGGCTAAGATGCTAGCGGTAGCTTTCACTTGTTGTCATAGCAACAGCAAATATCCAGTTAAGCAACGTGTTTACATCCTCTATGATCTCTATCGTAAAGTGGCAAATCTGCAACTTTGTAAAGGTGCAAATGTGCTAGTTTTTAAAGTAGCAACAGATGGTGCTGTACATACAGTGGGGAGTAAAAATAGAAACACATATTTGTGATGCAGAAATAACCTCATTGCTTAAGTTTAACTGTAATTGCCAAAGGAAAAGTAACAGAACAAAGCTCCTATATTGCATTTACAACATTTAGGATTTAGTTTCATGTTTTTAAAAAGAATGCAACGAAAGCATGCTAACATCTCTCATACAATGTCCTGCTGCCAGAAATGTTCACTTTTAATTCATAGTTGAAAAGAGTCCACGTAATTAGCATTATTTATTAGAATGCTACCGATTTATCGGAGATATTGATATTGCAGATGTGAGCCAATATCAAACTAAAAATAATCTAACATGGAAAGTGCTGCTAGAATGATTCAGAAATGGTGTCATTACATAGTCCCAGCAGGGAGAAAATAAAATACCACTGTGAATATTAAAATTTAGCAAAACGAAAATAGCAAGATATTAAAAAACAATAAAATAAGCATGCAACTCAGATCAAATCAGAATGTGCTTTCTGATAAAATGATGAGTGTAGAAGAAACTTAAAAGAAGACACTGACTCTGACAGCTATTTGTTTGTCTTTTAGTATTGTTATAAATACATACACACAAACAAATATAGCCGATATATCATATACATTTTCATTTCACAAACTTTTCACAGCAGAGTTATACTACAACTCAGAAAATACTGAGGACAAGTGTGATGAAGAGAAACTCACATATATACTGCCAACAGACAAGACACAGCTGTGAGCCCAGAGCAGCACTCTAGCAGCACAGCATCAGACCTGCTACTGACTGACAGGTCCTAAGGGCTTTCCTGCCCTACAATAACATATTTCCATAATCATCCTTCTTGCGGCTAATAATAACCTTTTGGGGGGTATTGTGGCTAAATAACGAGGGTAACAAATGCACCTTAACTGCTCTGCTGGGAGAGGTTGTTGGCAGAGGCCTTGTTAAAACACTGGATAAGAGAACTGACTACGAGCTGCTGCTCACTCACATTAATACATGTGAAGCCTTGAGTATTCAATTTAGGGACTTACATTTCCTCTCAAATATTTCTGTATGAAAAACACACCACTCAAAATCAACATGCGAGCCGCACAGAACAGCATCCCATGAACACCTTATTGATTCTTTGATTTGTGTGGAAAGAAGTCCTCTTCAAGTCCAGCTGTACAATCATCCACCATCTTCTACCGCTTATCCTGCATTCAAGGTTGTGGGGGGGGTGGAGCCGATCCCAGCACACATTGGGCGAAGGCAGGGTACACCTGGACAGGTAACCAGTCTATCACAAGGCCGACATGAAGAGACAGACAAGTAACCAGTCTATCACAGGGCCGACATGTAGAGACAGACAGGTGTTGGGACCTCAGCAGTAGGACTACACAATGCGGCCTACAAAAGCCTACACATGCGGTCAGGACAAAGGAACAAAGGAGATAAAAAACTACAACCACCATTTTAGTGTCACCTCGCACCTCAGGTAACCCCAGGGGGTCCCCTGAAGCAGCCGTAAGCTATATATTCCGGCGCCGCCTAAAGAACTTCCTCTCTCCACCGTGACACACGTTACAACGGGAGGTGAACATTACGTCTGCAGCGTTTCCTTTGTCCTAGGCCGCAGTCTTCCCCCCCAAACTCACTGGACGAGCAACAGACTGTTTTACCCCTCTTTTTCCCTACTCGTTTTATTTTTCTTTTGTTTATCATTTTGGATCCTGAGGAGACCACCACGACAGTGCGACCCTCCTGTTTCCCCGCGGAAGGAAGAAAAACACTTTCTTCGTCCCAGCTGCCAGCAGAACGGATAACTCGACCCGTTTTTGTCTGAAATCAGCTGACTAAATCGCCGAGCCCCACGATTTTGATTGCTGCCTGCAGAAGGAAGAAATACTAACTGTTTTCTTCAACTAATTGGATCCGGCGCTGAACCAGCGCTCGCAAACTACCGTCCGTGGCCGGCGTCAAGAAACGCCATCACCGCATGGGACGGAAACCTCACATCGACGCATCTCACATCGACAAAAGTAAGAGGCTATTTGTCTGGGCAGAAGCAGAGATTCGATAGTGTAGGATATGCTTGTAATTCTTGTTAACGTGTTTTGACCACGGACCGCCGAGTCCGTTGTTTTCCGTGTTGTATTTGAATGCTGATTGTATACCCACGCCGCTGGGTTGATTTCTGTAACAGTTCTTTCGACTAACCTCCGCCATATTCACGAGCTCAGTAAGCGTCTACTATCAGTTAAAAGACCGGTCTCGCTGAATTAACGCCAGTTCATTCACGAGCCCCCGTGTGATAGTAACACGCCTCCTGAGCCTTAGAATATTGCGTGCGCATTCTCCCGCTCTCTTTGTTTGTGTCCCGCTAACACACACACACACACATACGCTGCCCCACACGTGTCCTACGCCAGCTGTTCCCGGCGGACACTAAGGACATAGCTACATCCGGTAGCTGCATCCGGCCATCTCTCCCTCTCTCTCTCCCTCTCTCGCTACTCCATCTGACGTCAGTGGCTCCGCCCCTGAACGCTGTGAGGAATAGCTCCATCTGGTGGTCGCGCCCGGCCATATCTCTCTCTCTCTCTCTCTCTCGCTCTCTCTACACACACGCACATGCACACACACACACACACACACACACATACATACACACACACACACACACACACACTCCACGTGTGTCTCTCCCTCTATTTAGCTTAGCTTTGTGTGTTAGGTAGTTAGGTAAAAGGCTTTGTTAATTGCAGTGTTATTGATTGTGATCATTATTACTGATTTTAATAAATCTTATTATATTATAACTAGCAGTCTCTTGTGCTTGTTGTGTATATGTCACTGGATAACAGCAGGTTGTGAAGGCTAGTGCTTGAATTTCACACCTTTTTAATTGTTCGATTGGTTTTATACTTCTATGCCAATGATCACGATGATTGGCATGTGAGTATAAAACCTTTATATTGAGACTGAATACAGTTTTAGGTTATCTTTTCCCTGATCCCAGGGTGGTGCCCCGTTTATTCATGATTATATCATGACAATATATTAAATATAATTATTAATATCTATAATCATATTGACATTAATAATTAGCTGTTGATAACCAAATCTGCTCCTGCTACATCCCCAACACAGGTAACCACTCTATCACAGGGCCGACATGTAGAGACAGACAGGTAACCAGTCTATCACAGGGCCGACATGTAGAGACAGACAGGTAACCAGTCTATCACAGGGCCGACACGTAGAGACAGACAGGTAACCAGTCTATCACAGGGCCGACACGTAGAGACAGACAGGTTACCAGTCTATCACAGGGCCGACACGTAGAGACAGACAGGTTACCAGTCTATCACGGGCCAACATGTAGAGACAGACAGGTAACCAGTCTATCACAGGGCTGACATGTAGAGACAGATAGGTAACCAGTCTATCACAGGGCCGACATGTAGAGACAGACAGGTAACCAGTCTATCACAGGGCCGAAATGTAGAGACAGACAGGTAACCAGTCTATCACAGGGCTGACATGTAGAGACAGACAGGTAACCAGTCTATCACAGGGCCGACATGTAGAGACATACAGGTTACCAGTCTATCACAGGGCCGACACGTAGAGACAGACAGGTTACCAGTCTATCGCGGGCCAACATGTAGAGACAGACAGGTAACCAGTCTATCACAGGGCTGACATGTAGAGACAGACAGGTAACCAGTCTATCACAGGGCCGACATGTAGAGACAGACAGGTAACCAGTCTATCACAGGGCCGACATGTAGAGACAGACAGGTAACCAGTCTATCACAGGGCCGACACGTAGAGACAGACAGGTTACCAGTCTATCACAGGGCCGACACGTAGAGACAGACAGGTAACCAGTCTATCACAGGGCCGACATGTAGAGAAAGACAGGTAACCAGTCTATCACAGGGCCGACACGTAGAGACAGACAGGTAACCAGTCTATTACAGGGCCGACACGTAGAGACAGACAGGTAACCAGTCTATCACAGGGCCGACACGTAGAGACAGACAGGTAACCAGTTTATCACAGGGCTGACATGTAGAGACAGACAGGTAACCAGTCTATCACAGGGCTGACATGTAGAGACAGACAGGTAACCAGTCTATCACAGGGAGACATGTAGAGACAGACAGGTAACCAGTCTATCACAGGGCTGACATGTAGAGCCAGACAGGTAACCAGTCTATCACAGGGCCGACACGTAGAGACAGACAGGTTACCAGTCTATCGCGGGCCAACATGTAGAGACAGACAGGTAACCAGTCTATCACAGGGCTGACATGTAGAGACAGACAGGTAACCAGTCTATCACAGGGCCGACATGTAGAGACAGACAGGTAACCAGTCTATCACAGGGCCGACATGTAGAGACAGACAGGTAACCAGTCCATCACAGGGAGACATGTAGAGACAGACAGGTAACCAGTCTATCACAGGGAGACATGTAGAGACAGACAGGTAACCAGTCTATCACAGGCCGACACGTAGAGACAGACAGGTTACCAGTCTATCACAGGGCCGACACGTAGAGACAGACAGGTAACCAGTCTTTCACAGGGCTGACATGTAGAGCCAGACAGGTAACCAGTCTATCACAGGGCCAACACGTAGAGACAGACAGGTTACCAGTCTATCACAGGGCCGACACGTAGAGACAGACAGGTAACCAGTCTATCACAGGGCTGACACGTAGAGACAGACAGGTAACCAGTCTTTCACAGGGAGACATGTAGAGAAAGACAGGTAACCAGTGTATCACAGGGCCGACACGTAGAGACAGACAGGTAACCAGTCTGTTACAGGGCCGACACGTAGAGACAGACAGGTAACCAGTCTATCACAGGGCCGACACGTAGAGACAGACAGGTAACCAGTCTATCACAGGGCCGACACGTAGAGACAGACAGGTAACCAGTTTATCACAGGGCTGACATGTAGAGACAGACAGGTAACCAGTCTATCACAGGGCCGACATGTAGAGACAGACAGGTAACCAGTCTATCACAGGGAGACATGTAGAGACAGACAGGTAACCAGTTTATCACAGGGCTGACATGTAGAGACAGACAGGTAACCAGTCTATCACAGGGACACATGTAGAGACAGACAGGTAACCAGTCTATCACAGGGCTGACATGTAGAGACAGACAGGTAACCAGTCTATCACAGGGCCAACATGTAGAGACAGACAGGTAACCAGTCTATCACAGGGCTGACATGTAGAGACAGACAGGTAACCAGTCTATCACAGGGCCGACATGTAGAGACAGACAGGTAACCAGTCTATCACAGGGCCGACATGTAGAGACAGACAGGTAACCAGTCTATCACAGGGCCGACACGTAGAGACAGACAGGTTACCAGTCTATCACAGGGCCGACACGTAGAGACAGACAGGTAACCAGTCTATCACAGGGCCGACATGTAGAGAAAGACAGGTAACCAGTCTATCACAGGGCCGACACGTAGAGACAGACAGGTAACCAGTCTATTACAGGGCCGACACGTAGAGACAGACAGGTAACCAGTCTATCACAGGGCCGACACGTAGAGACAGACAGGTAACCAGTTTATCACAGGGCTGACATGTAGAGACAGACAGGTAACCAGTCTATCACAGGGCTGACATGTAGAGACAGACAGGTAACCAGTCTATCACAGGGAGACATGTAGAGACAGACAGGTAACCAGTCTATCACAGGGCTGACATGTAGAGCCAGACAGGTAACCAGTCTATCACAGGGCCGACACGTAGAGACAGACAGGTTACCAGTCTATCGCGGGCCAACATGTAGAGACAGACAGGTAACCAGTCTATCACAGGGCTGACATGTAGAGACAGACAGGTAACCAGTCTATCACAGGGCCGACATGTAGAGACAGACAGGTAACCAGTCTATCACAGGGCCGACATGTAGAGACAGACAGGTAACCAGTCCATCACAGGGAGACATGTAGAGACAGACAGGTAACCAGTCTATCACAGGGAGACATGTAGAGACAGACAGGTAACCAGTCTATCACAGGGCCGACACGTAGAGACAGACAGGTTACCAGTCTATCACAGGGCCGACACGTAGAGACAGACAGGTTACCAGTCTATCACAGGGCCGACATGTAGAGACAGACAGGTAACCAGTCTATCACAGGGCCGAAATGTAGAGACAGACAGGTAACCAGTCTATCACAGGGCTGACATGTAGAGACAGACAGGTAACCAGTCTATCACAGCGACATGTAGAGACAACAGGTTACCAGTCTATCACAGGGCCGACACGTAGAGACAGACAGGTTACCAGTCTATCGCGGGCCAACATGTAGAGACAGACAGGTAACCAGTCTATCACAGGGCTGACATGTAGAGACAGACAGGTAACCAGTCTATCACAGGGCCGACATGTAGAGACAGACAGGTAACCAGTCTATCACAGGCCGACATGTAGAGACAGACAGGTAACCACTATCACAGGGCCGACACGTAGAGACAGACAGGTTACCAGTCTATCACAGGCCGACACGTAGAGACAGACAGGTAACCAGTCTATCACAGGGCCGACATGTAGAGAAAGACAGGTAACCAGTCTATCACAGGGCCGACACGTAGAGACAGACAGGTAACCAGTCTATCACAGGGCCGACACGTAGAGACAGACAGGTAACCAGTCTATCACAGGGCCGACACGTAGAGACAGACAGGTAACCAGTTTATCACAGGGCTGACATGTAGAGACAGACAGGTAACCAGTCTATCACAGGGCTGACATGTAGAGACAGACAGGTAACCAGTCTATCACAGGGAGACATGTAGAGACAGACAGGTAACCAGTCTATCACAGGGCTGACATGTAGAGCCAGACAGGTAACCAGTCTATCACAGGGCCGACACGTAGAGACAGACAGGTTACCAGTCTATCGCGGGCCAACATGTAGAGACAGACAGGTAACCAGTCTATCACAGGGCTGACATGTAGAGACAGACAGGTAACCAGTCTATCACAGGGCCGACATGTAGAGACAGACAGGTAACCAGTCTATCACAGGGCCGACATGTAGAGACAGACAGGTAACCAGTCCATCACAGGGAGACATGTAGAGACAGACAGGTAACCAGTCTATCACAGGGAGACATGTAGAGACAGACAGGTAACCAGTCTATCACAGGGCCGACACGTAGAGACAGACAGGTTACCAGTCTATCACAGGGCCGACACGTAGAGACAGACAGGTAACCAGTCTATCACAGGGCCGACATGTAGAGAAAGACAGGTAACCAGTCTATCACAGGGCCGACACGTAGAGACAGACAGGTAACCAGTCTATTACAGGGCCGACACGTAGAGACAGACAGGTAACCAGTCTATCACAGGGCCGACACGTAGAGACAGACAGGTAACCAGTTTATCACAGGGCTGACATGTAGAGACAGACAGGTAACCAGTCTATCACAGGGCTGACATGTAGAGACAGACAGGTAACCAGTCTATCACAGGGAGACATGTAGAGACAGACAGGTAACCAGTCTATCACAGGGCTGACATGTAGAGCCAGACAGGTAACCAGTCTATCACAGGGCCGACACGTAGAGACAGACAGGTTACCAGTCTATCGCGGGCCAACATGTAGAGACAGACAGGTAACCAGTCTATCACAGGGCTGACATGTAGAGACAGACAGGTAACCAGTCTATCACAGGGCCGACATGTAGAGACAGACAGGTAACCAGTCTATCACAGGGCCGACATGTAGAGACAGACAGGTAACCAGTCCATCACAGGGAGACATGTAGAGACAGACAGGTAACCAGTCTATCACAGGGAGACATGTAGAGACAGACAGGTAACCAGTCTATCACAGGGCCGACACGTAGAGACAGACAGGTTACCAGTCTATCACAGGGCCGACACGTAGAGACAGACAGGTAACCAGTCTTTCACAGGGCTGACATGTAGAGCCAGACAGGTAACCAGTCTATCACAGGGCCAACACGTAGAGACAGACAGGTTACCAGTCTATCACAGGGCCGACACGTAGAGACAGACAGGTAACCAGTCTATCACAGGGCTGACACGTAGAGACAGACAGGTAACCAGTCTTTCACAGGGAGACATGTAGAGAAAGACAGGTAACCAGTGTATCACAGGGCCGACACGTAGAGACAGACAGGTAACCAGTCTGTTACAGGGCCGACACGTAGAGACAGACAGGTAACCAGTCTATCACAGGGCCGACACGTAGAGACAGACAGGTAACCAGTCTATCACAGGGCCGACACGTAGAGACAGACAGGTAACCAGTTTATCACAGGGCTGACATGTAGAGACAGACAGGTAACCAGTCTATCACAGGGCCGACATGTAGAGACAGACAGGTAACAAGTCTATCACAGGGAGACATGTAGAGACAGACAGGTAACCAGTTTATCACAGGGCTGACATGTAGAGACAGACAGGTAACCAGTCTATCACAGGGACACATGTAGAGACAGACAGGTAACCAGTCTATCACAGGGCTGACATGTAGAGACAGACAGGTAACCAGTCTATCACAGGGCTGACATGTAGAGCCAGACAGGTAACCAGTCTATCACAGGGCCGACACGTAGAGACAGACAGGTAACCAGTTTATCACAGGGCTGACATGTAGAGACAGACAGGTTACCAGTCTATCACAGGGCCGACACGTAGAGACAGACAGGTAACCAGTCTATCACAGGGCCGACATGTAGAGAAAGACAGGTAACCAGTCTATCACAGGGCCGACACGTAGAGACAGACAGGTAACCAGTCTATCACAGGGCCGACACGTAGAGACAGACAGGTAACCAGTCTATCACAGGGCCGACACGTAGAGACAGACAGGTAACCAGTTTATCACAGGGCTGACATGTAGAGACAGACAGGTAACCAGTCTATCACAGGGCTGACACGTAGAGACAGACAGGTAACCAGTCTTTCACAGGGATGACATGTAGAGACAGACAGGTAACCAGTTTATCACAGGGCTGACATGTAGAGCCAGACAGGTAACCAGTCTATCACAGGGCCGACACGTAGAGACAGACAGGTTACCAGTCTATCGCGGGCCAACATGTAGAGACAGACAGGTAACCAGTCTATCACAGGGCTGACATGTAGAGACAGACAGGTAACCAGTCTATCACAGGGCCGACATGTAGAGACAGACAGGTAACCAGTCTATCACAGGGCCGACATGTAGAGACAGACAGGTAACCAGTCTATCACAGGGAGACATGTAGAGACAGACAGGTAACCAGTCTATCACAGGGCAGACATGTAGAGACAGACAGGTAACCAGTCTATCACAGGGCCGACACGTAGAGACAGACAGGTTACCAGTCTATCACAGGGCCGACACGTAGAGACAGACAGGTAACCAGTCTATCACAGGGCCTGACATGTAGAGACAGACAGGTAACCAGTCTATCACAGGGCCGACATGTAGAGACAGACAGGTAACCAGTCTATCACAGGGCCGACATGTAGAGACAGACAGGTAACCAGTCCATCACAGGGCCGACACGTAGAGACAGACAGGTAACCAGTCTATCACAGGGCTGACACGTAGAGACAGACAGGTAACCAGTCTTTCACAGGGCTGACATGTAGAGCCAGACAGGTAACCAGTCTATCACAGGGCCGACACGTAGAGACAGACAGGTTACCAGTCTATCACAGGGCCGACACGTAGAGACAGACAGGTAACCAGTCTATCACAGGGCCGACACGTAGAGACAGACAGGTAACCAGTCTTTCACAGGGAGACATGTAGAGAAAGACAGGTAACCAGTCTATTACAGGGCCGACACGTAGAGACAGACAGGTAACCAGTCTATCACAGGGCCGACACGTAGAGACAGACAGGTAACCAGTCTATCACAGGGCCGACACGTAGAGACAGACAGGTAACCAGTTTATCACAGGGCTGACATGTAGAGACAGACAGGTAACCAGTCTATCACAGGGCCGACATGTAGAGACAGACAGGTAACAAGTCTATCACAGGGAGACATGTAGAGACAGACAGGTAACCAGTTTATCACAGGGCTGACATGTAGAGACAGACAGGTAACCAGTCTATCACAGGGACACATGTAGAGACAGACAGGTAACCAGTCTATCACAGGGCTGACATGTAGAGACAGACAGGTAACCAGTCTATCACAGGGCTGACACGTAGAGACAGACAGGTAACCAGTCTATCACAGGTCTGACATGTAGAGCCAGACAGGTAACCAGTCTATCACAGGGCCGACACGTAGAGACAGACAGGTAACCAGTTTATCACAGGGCCGACATGTAGAGACAGACAGGTAACCAGTTTATCACAGGGCTGACATGTAGAGACAGACAGGTAACCAGTCTATCACAGGGAGACATGTAGAGACAGACAGGTAACCAGTCTATCACAGGGCCGACACGTAGAGACAGACAGGTAACCAGTTTATCACAGGGCTGACATGTAGAGACAGACAGGTAACCAGTCTATCACAGGGAGACATGTAGAGCCAGACAGGTAACCAGTCTATCACAGGGCTGACACGTAGAGACAGACAGGTAACCAGTCTTTCACAGGGCTGACATGTAGAGCCAGACAGGTAACCAGTCTATCACAGGGCTGACATGTAGAGACAGACAGGTAACCAGTCTATCACAGGGCTGACACGTAGAGACAGACAGGTAACCAGTCTTTCACAGGGCTGACATGTAGAGCCAGACAGGTAACCAGTCTATCACAGGGCTGACACGTAGAGACAGACAGGTAACCAGTCTTTCACAGGGCTGACATGTAGAGCCAGACAGGTAACCTGTCTATCACAGGGCTGACATGTAGAGACAGACAGGTAACCAGTCTATCACAGGGCTGGCATGTAGAGACAGACAGGTAACCAGTCTATCACAGGGCTGACATGTAGAGACAGACAGGTAACCTGTCTATCACAGGGCTGACATGTAGAGACAGACAGGTCCAGGACTAGAACCCGGGACTGGGATTCGCTGTGAGGCGACAGTACAGAGTGTACAATCATATACATTGAAATAATATGAGGTTTTTACTAAACTTAATTATCCATCCAAACTCCATTCATAAAACAACCATTTAAAAAATGATTTGCTTGCTTGACAGAATGAATCGTCGTCATTATGTAGTTATTTCATCATTCTTTTTTATTTGATTATTGCTTTAAATCACAGCAAAATGGTTTAGTTTGGATTCAAAGAAGTTTCACAAAGCTGCATCGGAGATTCACAATTATGTAACTATTATGATGTTTTTCTTTTTGTTGAAACCGTTCATTCAATAGATGTTGGGCTCTTTCTATGATATCTCTGTTGAGAGTTTGAAAGATAGCGTGAACAATGTGTGAAAACCGATGAACTAGTGTTAACATGTCGGCAAGAGAAGGCTTCTGCTGTGCTAAGGTGATTATGAAGATAAGTGGATCTCAGTGTTGTGGAAGCCAGTTTTATTAAGCGTGTCTTAGCAATTAAATTAACTCGGGAGGGAAGGAGGGAGGGGGTGGGGATTTAAAAAAAGGAAATCTTTCTGGATTTTTTCTCATGATGTCTAACTTGTTTCAGGTTTGGGCCGATTCAGTCTGGACTTGCTTGCTTTGTGATTACTATGAGACACATCACTTTCTCATTACTCAGAAGGGTATGATTAGCCCCTGTGTGCATCTGCTGTTTAAATTACATGGCAAAACATCAGTAGTATAATCATGGATAAGATGACAGTAACAATATACAGCATAGTAGATTAGAAAGTATACATATTGTTATTAGTAAGCATTGCGTACAGCATAAACTCAGATTTTGGCACCACTCAAACAGTATTGTGGAAAAGGAAGGTAAAAGAGCAAAAGGTGAGTTATGCTTCTAGGTGGAACCTTTTTTGAATCAGTGATTCACGTTCTCACTACATTCATTATGGATGAGGTTCTGTCTGTGCTTTCATGACAGCCGCTTTCATCCCCACTGAGACTGGAGAACTTTGAACTCCTCTCTCCGTAGCGTTGACACTGCTAAGCTTCAACATTAACAAAAGCACCATTTTCTTTAGACTATACTTACATGAACGCTCTGCTGGCAGTTTACATGCTACCATGTGTGTTCAGCAGCTCAGTTCATGGAAGTCCTGAGGATCTGCCATGTGTTATGCACAGACTGTAAGAAGTGGACTTACTCACCGTGATGTCATTCATTGGTGTGTGGACTACGGTTTTGAAGCCTCAAGTTAGGCATTTTGGCTGTCGCCATCTTAGATGTTGGAGAGAAGTTGCCTTTGTACAAGGAATATTCTTAAAAATGAACACAGACCACTGAAGATACATGCACAGGTAATCAGCAGTGGCAAATCCAATTCTTTGAGGCCGTGGACCTCGTAACATCACAACTGGATCATCGATTTGATCAGCCTGGCATGAAAGCTGCAGCACAGCAAATGTCCTTGTTTAAGGCCTGGATGATATCGCTGCCATTCTTTTTAGTCAAGTTGACTAGTCTCACCAGCAACTGAGACTTCTGGTTGACCTTACAAAAGAAAAAGCACCCGAAAGGTGGAAAAATGTCTGTCGCAAGCCTCATTCTCAACACTTCAGTGGCTAAAAGCATGCTTAAGGAGGAACATGACACAAAAAAGCCTGACACACATGGCTTTGAGCACGTATATCAGGACATGCGAACGACTCTCGACTCTGTTGCTCCGCTAAAACAGAAAACTATAAAGCATAGGAAGTAAGCTCCCTGGTATAACTCCCAAACTCGTAAATTAAAACAAAAATTGCGTAAACTTCAAACCATCTGGCGCTCCACCAAACTGGAAGAATCCCGCCTAGTTTGGCAGGACTGTCTTAAAATGTATAAGAAGGCTCTCCGTAATGCCAGAGCAGCCTCCTAATCATCTTTAATAGAGGAAAATAAAAACAACCCTAGATTTCTTTTCAGTACTGTAGCCAGGCTGACAAAGAGTCACAGCTCTACTGAGCTATGCATTCAGTAGTAACGACTTTATGAACTTTTTTAATGATAAAATTCTAGCAATCCGTGACAAAATTACTTGCATCTTGCCTTCAATTGGAACCGCGTTACCCTCAAACTCAGGAGTTTTAGAACTAGCATTAAGACCTGATATATATTTAGACCGCTTTTCTCCAATCAACCTAAATCAACTAACGTCAATGATCTCTTCTTCTAAACCTTCAACCTGTCTCCTAGACCCGATACCAACCAGGCTACTGAAAGAAGTCTTACCCTTAGTTAGCGCGTTGCAATTAGATATGATCAATGTGTCTTTATTAACAGGCTATGTGCCACAGTCATTTAAAGTAGCTGTAATTAAACCTCTTCTTAAGAAGCCTACTCTAGATCCAGGGGTTTTAGCAAACTACAGACCAATATCAAATCTTCCTTTTCTCTCTAAGATCCTTGAGAAAGTTGTCGCCAATCAGCTGTGTGACTTTCTCAACAATAACAGTCTACTTGAGGACTTACAGCCAGGATTTAGTGTACATCAGAGACAGCTCTGGTGAAAATCACAAATGACCTTCTTATTGCTTCTGACAAAGGACTGGTTTCTGTACTTGTTCTGCTAGATCTTAGTGCTGCATTTGACACCATTAACCATGAGATTCTAATATGTAGACTGGAAAAATGAATTGGCATCAAAGGAACCGCATTAAGCTGGTTTAAGTCCTATTTATCCAATCGATCTCAGTTTGTGCATGTCAATGAAAAATCCTCCAGGCACACTGAAGTTAAATACGGTGTTCCTCAAGGTTCTTTGCACGGACCAATTCTTTTCAACTTATATATGCTTCCTTTAGGCAACATTATTAGAGGACACTCTATAAACTTCCATTGTTATGCTGATGATACTCAGTTATATCTATCGATCAAGCCTGAAGAAACCAATCAGCTACTTAAACTCCAGGCATGTGTTGATTATGGAAGCAAATCTGTTCCATAATTCAGATTAAAAAGGATTAACAGAAATGCTTTTTCATTTTCAGAATATAGCTGCATTTTTTGACTCATAAATAAAATGAGTAATAAATAATCCAAACTGCATTTTCATTTTCTTCTTCAAGACTGCTCATTGTGTAACTTAATTAAAATGAAAAAGAAAAGGACATTTAAGATTTAATTTTCAAAAGATGCCCCAGCAAATAGGTACCAAAATTCAATTTGAAATGTCAAATTTGAAAATTGAAATGCATTAGCAGAAAGGCATTTGCATTTCAGATCATAGCTGCATTATTTGGCTCATAAATGAAATTAGTAATAAATAATCCAAACTGCATTTTCATTTTCTTATCAAGACTGCTCATTCTGTGACACAACTAAAAAGAACATCGCTTTTTCGTTTTCATGCCCATGCCCCGCAAAACAGGTAACATAATTCGATTTGGATTCGCAATCCCAAGCGGCGCAGGAGAGTGACGTCAGTGGCAGTTCTTCTCCTTCCGGGTTGGTTGGGCTCACCTGCACACAAGTCCCAATTCAGGGTCTGCAGCCTTCGGAGGACCCAGCCTTCGCGGTCTACGGAGGCAATACCTTCGGAGCAAAAGGAGAGGCGGCTGCGGCGACACCGGCGGCTTGTTTATCTCCGGCTGGGAGAGAGCCGTGGGTAGGTAACGTTAAAGCTGTTATTTTAACCCATATTAATGTTCATACATAGCTAGCGTAGTACGTGGTAATTAATATACCCGTTAATAAATGATACCGCTAAGTGACGAGCCATATTAAGTATAAATTGACATGAATAATGCCATTTAACCATAAGACTTAATACAGGGTTCGTACAGGTGCTTAAAATGTAAAAGCTTTGAAAATGCTGTAATTTTAATGCTGTTTTTCAAGGTTTGAAAAGTGCTTGAATTTTAGTTTAAATGCTTGGCTTATAAAGTGATTGAATTGAATAGTAAAATGTCTACGAACCCTGTAAACAACACCAACTTAATTCAATATTTTATTCTTGCCTCTCTTTTAAACATTTTAGTGACATGGCATCCGTCGATTGCATCAGCCCTGCAAACCCCGATGATGGACGATGTGGTGGACAGTGGAGACATGCATCCCACACCCCCACCTTCCAGATGATGTCCCAATCAGAGCCAGAAGAGTCCAGGGTCCTTAGCATCCCATCCAGTCCAGCAGCACCACCAGGGACTCCTGCTCAGTCGATACTGTATAAATGTTCTCTGTAAATAGTTATTTCTGCTGATCTTTTGCAAATAGTTCTACATATAAAGAACACCCACTTGTCAATAGTTATTGTAACTTTGTAAATATTTGTTAATTACACAAAAAATAAATTATTTTCTTGTCACTGAAAAGCAGTTCAAAAGTTGACTTTAGTTGTAAAAAAGAAATGGAACAGATAATGTTACAAGGTTATAAGATTTTAATTTAACTATATACAATATTTGGAAAAGAAAATGGAACAATACAATATTCTTAATTAACAATTTAAATTACAAATCAACACAGAACTTAATCGAACAGAAAAAAACACATCAACCACCCCCCAAAAAATTCAACGCCTCTCAACCATTCTCTCCAATAAACTAAAAAGTCTCCATCCTCTCTCTTTCTCCTTTCCTCGCTCTTCCTCTGTAACTTCATGTCCTCCCTGATCAAATCCAGCAAGTCATCCGTTTTCCTCTTTCTTGCTGCTGTCGGTGGCCTTGTGTTCTTGGCCTCAACAGGTGGTCGTTCTCATCCCGGACCCGGAGTTTGATCAAATCCTCCGTCTGCTCTCTACAACAAAACGACATGGAAAGCACATTTCCTGTTATGTCAACATGCAAAACGATTGTACGATATAATAACGATATTAACAGTAATAATGCTCCTAAGGTTATCTCTGTATTCAATCCAAACGTTTCCAGTTTTACAGCCTAGAAATACAGCGGGGCTCACAACCCATCGTTAACGTTATATATACAGCTGCGAGAGGAGCGAACTGTAGCCTACACAACTTACAACGAGAACAAATTAACTTAACAGCTTCACGGTTACAATAACATATAAGTTATCGGAGCTTGTAACATTTAAAAGTGAAGGGTTTTAGGCTTACGTTACGTTTAAAGGCTAACGTTAACTGAGCTCCTCGTATCAACAGCCTTAAGCTACATCACGTAGCTGGCCCTACACTCCGGTGGCTACACGTATTAGCATTATTAACTTCACGCATTTTAACACTCAAATGTGTTTTAACCCTTAAGAGTTCCTTAAAAAAAACTTACACTCGTGTCCCTAAGTACAAAAAATGTCACCTTCCCAAAAAGTGCTGTAAAAACATGCTAAATTAATATTTTTTTCCACTTCCTCAGTCTTATAAATCTACTTCAGCCTGAAATATACATACCAAATATGAATTATATTTTGAGGATTTTAACCCTTTAAAGGCCAATATGTTTACATAACTCCCCGTTTTTATCGTGAAAAAAAAACAAAAAAAGTAAAATAATTTCCATAAAATAAATTTCAAGTAGTAATTGATTAGTATTATTATTAGGCCCTGAGATGGGTCAATGATTGGCAGCAACATTGATTTTAATGCATTGTTATTTTTCCTACAGTGTCAGATTTAAAAGAAAAACTTACACTCGTGTCCCTAAGTACAGAAAATGTCACCTTCCCAAAAAGGGCTGTAAAAATATGGTATATTAATATTTTTTCCACTTTAAACAAGTCAGTCTTATAAAACTACTTCAGTCTGAAATATACATACCAAATATGAATTATATTTTAAGAATTTGAACCCTTTAAAAGGTCAATATGTTTACATAACTCCCCATTTTTATAGAAAAAAAGTAAAATAATTTCCATAAAAATAAAAATAAAATTAATTTCAAGTAGTAATTGGTTAGGGCTGCACGTTGGTGTAGTGGGTAGCACTCTCTCCTCACAGCAAGAGGGTCCTGGGTTCGATTCCCAGGTCTCCCCCGGGTTCCTTCTGTGTGGAGTTTGCATGTTTTCCCTGTGTAAGCGTGGGTTCTCTCCGGGTTCTCCGGCTTCCTCCCACAGTCCAAAGACATGCAGGATGGGGATAGGTTCATTGGTGACTCTAAATTGCCCGTTGGTGTGAATGTGAGTGTGAATGGTTGTCTGTCTCTACATGTCGGCCCTGTGATAGACTGGCGTCCTGTCCAGGGTGAACCCTGCCTTCGCCCAATGATAGCTGGGATCGGCTCCAGCCCCCCCGTGACCCTGAATACAGGATAAGCGGTAGACAATGGATGGATGGATAGTAATTGATTACTATTATTATTATTAGGCCCTGAGATGGGTCAATTATTCATTTTTTGACCGGTAAACACCTGCCAAAATGAGCAGCCCCACATAAACCTGCAGTTCCACCAGGTAAACATCTCGCCAGTCTCGGATTGAGCTTCTCCCATGTTGGTTTGTCAGGTCAACAATATGCTGCAGGATTTCCTCTGTCAGCAGCAGTTTAAAACTATGCCACCACCAGAATCACTGTGTCAGTCCCGGGACCAAACTGCTGGGATGTAGCAGAAGTAGCGGAGCATCGCAGAGTTCGTTGGAGACCAAATAATTCTTCCAGTTTTTGAAGTCCATCCTGCCCCAACTTCATCCATCTCCCATCCACTCTTATCTTCCGATGAGTCTTCCGATGAG
This sequence comes from Chelidonichthys spinosus, assembly GCA_029853015.1. NCBI lineage: Eukaryota > Metazoa > Chordata > Actinopteri > Perciformes > Triglidae > Chelidonichthys > Chelidonichthys spinosus. Next base: position 3,045,378 of record CM056831.1, read on the forward strand.
TCGGAGTTGGACTCCAGCTGGTCTTCTACCTCTGAGGCCTCCTCCATGTCAGCCTCAGAGTCCTCGGAGGAGGATGAGGAGCCATCCTTGCACTCGGCGTGCATGATAATGTCCAGAGCCTTCTGTGTGCTGTAATGTCTGTCTGCCATCTCCAAAATGACTACTCCTGCACTACTTCTCATACTTTTGACCATGGCTGCAGTGCACCTGCATAAACAACCTGAGTGAGAACCAATTTTGTTTTGGTTCTTGTGCTACTCATTGTTTTTATTATTTAATTAGTTTAGAACGCAGAGTGTGGCTTCTAAGAGAAAAAAATGTATGAAGACGGACACACACTCGCACACACACACACACACACACACACACACACACACACCATTATCCAACATCAAAGATGACACACACTTGTCATTTTAGTAGCAAGGCCGCTTGCAGAAAACAGTAAAAAGAGTGACATTTTGAGACATGCTTGAAACGGGGAAAAAGTAGCGCCACCTGGTGGACATATATAAAACTGTTAAATGAAAAGCCAGTAGTCCAAAAGGAAATAATAACATAAAGGAATGCATTAGTTATGTTGAGATAAATGTGGGATAAAAAAAGCCATTTTCAATGGTTTTCAATGGGACATGTTTTGTCACTAGGAACAAATGTGTCTTTTGTAGCTGTATGTTTTTGTGTAGCATAGCCATTTTAGGCTAATTTAACAAACTGAGATGAAAATTCCAAAATGTTTCAAAAATGAATATCTTCTGGAAAATGTGAGCTATATTAATTTAAAACAGACAAAATGGCATGAAAATAAAAAACAGAATGGCACAAAATGTCCCCAGGAACTCATAAGGGGCCCCTTAAACGTCCGACGTTAAGCAAAAAAACGTTACTTACATTTAAATGTGTATTCAGCATTGCTGCCGGCGCCGGTGCTGCTGCCGTCTTTGACCACCATTGTTGGTTGAACAGCTTCGTGTGTCAGACTGGGGGCTGAAGGAGAAGAACTGCCACTGACGTCACTCTCCTGCGCCGCTTGGGATTGCGAATCCAAATTGAATTATGTTACCGATTTTGCGGGGGGCGGGCATGAAAACGAAAAAGCAATGTCCTCTTTGTTTTCTTTTTAGTTGTGTCACAGAATGAGCAGTCTTGATAAGAAAATGAAAATGCAGTTTGGATTATTTATTACTAATTTTATTTATGAGTCAAATAACGCAGCTATGACCTTGAAATGCAAAAGCCTTTCTGCTAATGCATTTTAATTTTCAAATTTGACATTTCAAATTGAATTTTGGTACCTATTTGCTGGGGCATCTTTTGAAAATTAAATCTTAAATGTCCTTTTCTTTTTCATTTTAATTAAGTTACACAATGAGCAGTCTTGAAGAAGAAAATGAAAATGCAGTTTGGATTATTTATTACTCATTTTATTTAAGAGTCAAAAAATGCAGCTATATTCTGAAAATGAAAAAGCATTTCTGTTAATCCTATTTAATTTGAATTATGGAACAGATTGATGACATAAAATCCTGGATGACCTGCAATTTCTTGATGTTAAACTCCGATAAAACGGAAGTTATTGTACTTGGGCCTAAACTCCTCCGAAGCTTGCTGTCTAAAGATATAGCGACTATTGATGGGATTGCCATCGCCTCACATGCTACTGTAAGAAACCTTGGAGTTATCTTTGATCAGGACCTGTCCTTTGACTCGCATATTAAACAAACCACGAGGACAGCCTACTTTCACCTGCGTAACATTACTAAAATTAGGCCAATGCTGTCTCAAAAAGATGCAGAAAAACTCGTCCATGCATTTGTTACCTCAAGGCTGGACTATTGTAATTCTTTATTATCAGGCTGCTCTAATAAATCTCTTAAATCTCTCCAGCTGGTCCAGAATGTTGCAGCTCGTGTTCTGACTAAAACTAGAAGAAGGGATCACATTTCTCCTGTATTAGCTTCTCTGCACTGGCTCCCAGTAAAATCCAGAATAGAGTTTAAAATCCTTCTCCTCACTTACAAGGCTCTTAATGGACAGGCACCATCATATCTTAAAGAGCTCATTAAACCCTACTGTCCTGCTAGAGCACTACGCTCTCAGAATAAAGGGTTATTTGTAGTTCCTAAAGTCTCCAACATTAGAACAGGGGCCACAGCTTTCAGCTTTCACCTCTTCTGTGGAACCGTCTTCCGGTTCTGGTTCGTGAGGCAGACACTGTTCCCACATTTATGAGTAGGCTTAAAACCTTTCTCTTTGACACCACTTATAGGGCTGGCTCAGGTTTGCCCTGAGCCAGCTCTTGGTTAAGCTGCTATAGGCCTAGACTGCTGGGGGATTATAGTGACACACTGAGCCTCTCTCTCTCTCTCTCTCTCTCTCTCTCTCTCTCTCTCTCTCTCTCTCTCTCTCTCTCTCTCTCGTGCGCGCTCTCTTTGTGTATGTTCCCCCGGAGTCCCTGTGCTCTCTTGCCTTGCAGGTCTCCCTGGACCGGGGTGGAACCTGATCCGGACTGCACCGATGTTGTGATCTTGTTTGCCTCTACTGCTACTGTTGATACTATTGCTTCTGTTAATACCACCACTACTGTTAATGCTACTACTACTATACTACCAACACCAAATGCTGTTGGAACCCAAGGGCCTGGGCTGCACGAGATTTCTGCCTAAAAGCCTATTAAGGCAGTTTTTTCTCACCACTGTCGCTGTAACGCTTGCCCCTGGGTGATGTTGGGAATTTGAAATTGTGTTGACTTTTGAAATTTTGAACGTATTCTAGTCCTGCTCAATGTGTTAATTGTCCTGAGATGACTTCTGTTGTGATTTGATACTATAAATAAAATTGAATTGAATTGAATTTAGGATTGGTTGGACATTGAGCCTTTAATTTAATCTTTAAGCGGAATGGAAGGCCACCTTCGGCAATAAAAGTAAGTTTGTTCATAGTTTTGATCCTCAATGATTACTGAGATAAAAAATGAGAAAAAGGGATATTTTTTTTATAGACTTTTATACAATCAGACTTATTTTTACAACCAAAGGGGTTTTCCCCCCAATGGCCAGTAGAGAGAATACAAGTATAAGGCACTTCAGCATGGACTTCACTTTTCAGAACTGGAGGTTGCTGCCTGGTTGTACATGAGTGGACTAGACAAATCACTGAATATATTACTCTGTATGTTAAAGGCATGCTTTGTGTAGCAGCTGCAAATGCCAAAGAATGCATGCGTGTACACACACACACACACACACACACACACACAGACACTCATAAGAGGAAATTTATAGACGACAGAATTCAGTCTGCTCTTGAAAAATGGCTGAGAGGAGTTAAGTGCGGCTTTCCAGGGAGCGATTCCCTGAGTCTGTGGTCCTTATGTCGATGGTTGTTAACGGCTCCCTCTGTTGCAAAGTCAACATGCAGCTTAGGTTTGAGAGTAAAATACCTCTGCTGTTGACATCGTAAGTCTGTCGGAGGAGACATGAAATATGGCTCTCTTCAGACCACCTAGAAGTCGAACCCAGAATGTGTGCTGACATTTGTGTTAAAGCCTGGGGAGAACTGCGGCTTTTCTTTCAATCACAGCGCCACCCTTTTGTTCTTCATCCTCCCACATCCTCCTCCCTCTTCGTTATCAGCGGTGTCTTTGTCCCACTTTGTGGACACCAGACCAGCAAGAGACCTGTCTTTGGGGCAACAGCTGATGAATCCATAAAGAGATTACCGGCCGACAAAAAACCCACCAATATATAAAAGCTCCGGTATTGATTGCACCCTGGTTGGACTCCTCCCTGTTTTCCACCCACTGGAGCATGCCTGGAATATGAAGTCATGAAAAGCTCTTTGTGCTCATGTTGGAGTGATCACTAATACATGTGTAAGGTTTCTGTGCTTTTTCTGTCAACGTAACAAATGTTTTCCATCTGGCCATTTACGCTCATCATCTCTGCACCCACTGCGATGTTGTACCTGCATGAAGTGCAGGTTCAGACATGAGGAGAGAAAGGAGCAAGTGTTTAACAGGAGGGATTATCTGAGGAACACGGTTGATCTGTGACAACTTTCATTGCAAATGTCATAAAACTCTTGGACAGTGTATGCCGTCAGCTCTCCATGGAACTGTGCTTAAGGCAGTCATTGTGTTCCGATCGTTCTGAGAATGCATTTGAAGTCCGAATTCGTCACAAGGCCGTCCCATTCTGGACTCTGAGAAATGCATGAATCCTGATTCAGAGGATCCAACTGATGGATCCTTCACTGCTCAACCTGTCCCAAGATTCACAGCACAACAGTGACAATTTGTAATCAACACGGCAACGAGATATGCAAGCTGATCAGCAGTGCAAGATGCGATAAACTCTTGCACTTATGTGCCGATGCCGCTGGCGGTGAAGTATATCCTCCATCCAAATATAGAATAACAAAATCTAATATAATTTCTGGCTACATTTGAATCATATAACTTAGTTAATGTGAGTTACCTCTTCTTTTGCTCTCTTTTGTCAATTGCAGCTGGTTGCTAGGCAATGGCAGTGGCAAAGGTTACACAAAAAGGAAATCATCTAAAGACTGTCTCATTTCAGCCTTCACTGTCTTCAAAGACCCAGTGGATGTAGACCGTGAAGGCCACATCCTCCAAAGGATAGGACACAGTGAGTGTGAAGTCCTGTTGTCCTGGTCTCTGTGTCTATGTTCTGTACAGTTAAATCAGTAGTGTTTTTGTGTGCAGATACATTATGTTTAGTAGTAGTAATAATAATAATAATAATGAATGATATAACACTTGTCTATAAATGTTTTAGTCTAGTTAGTAACAAGTCTAGCATTAGTACTAAAACTAGGGAGAGCTGATCATTTGTGATCATTTGTGTCAATCCCCAAACTGGGAGTCTGATGTAGACGTCTATGACTATGGCAACATTCAAGCTTTGAAGTATTTGGGTCAGTCTAACTGTACAAGTCTAACTATCTCATATATAGTTATATACTATATTGTGGAAATAGAACAATGTGTCCAATGTGATGTCACTAAGGCCAAACTCCTATTATCCTAGTTTATCATTGTCAATTTTATTCATCTGTATTCATTTACAGGTTAGGTTATACTAATGTAACTTGCAGCAAAAACACTCTGCACTTCAGCGCTTTGGTTGTCTATCCATTCATTGCTTTATTAATAACTTAAATGGGAGCCTGATGACTATGTTGCCTTTTTCCTCTGAGAGACCAGAAGACAAGAGTGATTGTCTGTGAAAACCACACAGTGAGAATGCTCTTCACCTTTCAGAACATCCGGACGAGTGGAAAGTGCTTGACACATGCCATTAGTACTTTCTTTAGTTTTTGTTGAATCAGCAAGACGCCCTCAGCTGCCATCACATCAGCTCTCTGTGACTAGTAAATAGATGACCTCTTGACCACTGGGGGATGGCCAGCCAACGGCTCTGATATTCTTCACCTGCTGTACTTTGAAAGCATTATTTTGAATCGTGACTTGTTGTGTGGTGCGCAATAAAAACAGTGATTGTTAAAATAGGATTGCACAAAAATAAAATGTTATGAATCCTGCTAATAATCCCCATTTTTTCAATATGTATCTGTAATCACATTATATATTTTTTCCCTGTAATGTCGGGAAATAGACCTTTTTTTATCCTAATTACATAATGCCATTCCATGTATTCTGCTACTCCTCAAGCCTGCTAATGACACTGTGTGTACATACCCGTCTTAAAACATAATTAACTTGGGAAGCTGAATTGGGGTCAGAATTTACAGATGAATCTTGGGATGTAGCCTTGAAGAGGATATATTCATCAGCATCCTGTGCACGCCTCAGGCTTACAATATACAATTTAACTTTACAATTGGAGGTGCTGCACCATATTCATCTGAGCAAAGGAGTACTTTCCAGGATCTACCTAAATATTGACAACACATGTGACCGCTGTAACACCACCCCTGCAGATTTAGCTCATATGTTTTGTTTTTGTCCCAAACTAAAGAACTCCTGGGCTTTTGTTTCAGGAACCTTGCCAAGCATTTTCGGAAATTATTTGGAACCCTGCACCTTTATTTCACTTTTGACTGACAGACAGGCTGATGAATAATAATAATAATGTATTGGATTTGTATGGCACTTTTCAAGACACTCAAAGCGCTCTGACAGGATTCCATTCATTCACACACAGTCAGGGGTAAACTACGATAGTAGCCACAGCTGCCCTGGGATAGTGGGATATGCATCTTTACCAGCTCTTCACATAATTTTGTGGAAGCTGGAGTGGAAGTCTCCTAATCCTCCATCATGCTCTATGTGGCTTAAGGACCTGGTATTTTTCCCTGTAGACTGTTTCAGCCTTCAAATGCTTCACACTGAACAGGAGAGAAATACTATGTCATTTTACAATATTTATATTCACTCTTATGCACTTGACTGTAACTTATTGTTGTTTATTTCCAATATAAACATAATTTTTTTTTTTTTTTTCTTACATGGAATCAATGTCACTGTATGTTTAATCTCTACCCGGATGGACTTTCAAGGTAGGGGAGGGGGGTGATAGGTGGAAGTCGGGTTATAGTTGTGGGTTTTAAAAAAAAATGGAAAGAAATGCATTGCTTCAGTTGTAACATTGTATGAATACAGTATATCCTTCAATTAAACAAACCCTGAAAAAACAACACAAGTTGTTCATGGTGAATTTCCATGATCAGGATGAACAGGATTATCATAAAAACACGCAAAAGGATCTTTAATAAGAAAAGGCTCTCATATCTGTGAAGCAATACAAATACTGTACTGAATCTGATACCAGTGTGATGAAGTGCCATTTATCAGAGTTTTTAAGTATATTTTCAAGATAATCAGGATAATATTGTGATTCAGTTATTTGAAGGGCATTATAATAGTGACATGACATTTTAATATCGTCCCATGCCTAATACACATTGCGTAAACTGTAAGTCCATTATGGAACACTAAATACCAAAATTCAATATTGAATTATGTCAATTCAACATTCAAATTATCATATCTGTATCTTTTAACTTAAGCCCTGTCCCGCATTTTAGGCTGAACTCTTCAGCTGAAATCACACTATCAAAGAATTCAAATTAGTCCAGCAATGATCCTATTAACTTCATCCTATCAAAAGTATCATTTGCTGCTCAGCATGATACTGAAAAGAAAACCTCTAATGAGTGAGCCCTTTCTGTCAATCCAATATCTGCTTGACAGCTCAACAAATGTCTCTACAAACATTTATCTCTCTGTTTCTCTATCTCTGAAATGAATGGCCATAGCTACATGCATGCAGATTAGTCACAGGAAAGGATTCATGTGTATTCCTCATTAATGCCTCACAGGGGTCACCTCGCTAATTGGTATTTTCACGACCTTCCTTTCACCAAAAATAATCAGCTGATGACGTTTGCTCTCTTCAGCCAATCCTTGGCTCTGATTATAGCCTGTATATAAAAAGTGGACATTTTCATTGTGATGTCATCGATTGGTTTGTAGACTACGGTTTTGAAGCCTTGAGTTCGGCATTTTCACCATCTTGGATTTTGGCTGTTTAAACAGAGGCTTCTGGCTTCTTGTGTGAAGATGTTAAAAAGGTTGCTTCCATAATACGAGGGAAACAGCCAAGTATTGAAGTCATCTTAGTAGACAATTGCATTGGTAGAATGGGAGTGAGGTACCGAGGCCGTGGTAGCAACCTGTCAATCAAAAGGTAGCCGCGCCCCCTAAAGCATCACCTGCTTTCTGGTCTGGTGGACTCTAAATGGACCATCATGTCCTAAATGAACATCATGCTGGATTGAGGAAGACTTGAAACTAGAGATTGAGACCATAAACTTTTACTGAGATAATACATTAAGTGAGAAGTAGGACCGTTTTCTGATAGATTTCTATACAATCAGACTTCTTTTCACAACTACATGATGGCCAGTAATGAGAGTGCAAGTTTTAGGCATATCTATATAATTGGCATCACTTTTCAGAACCAGATGTTGCCACCTGGTTCCAATCCATAAACATCACAAAAACCCCTGTGAGACCCAGTGTACGTCCTCCAGAAGCTCCACCTGTGCAACCTCGATGAAAGCTGCTGGGGTAAAGGAGAATGTTACTAAATCCCTTATTTTTCATTTAGATCCAGCATGCAGTGCAATGTTGCTGCAGAAGTATATGAAAAAATGGGATCTATTGGAGAAATGGATTTTTAAAAACTACTTTTTAAATGCTGACTACCTTGTAGTTGAGTCTATAAACCTGCAGTAACTATTTTTTGTCACTTGAGGACACAGAAAAATAGTTGTGAACAAGACATTGATGTAAGAGTGAAAATACATGTATTCATTCTTTCATAAAGCCGGAGTATAGCAAGACAGAAGTCACTATTCTGCAAATACACAGAGGACTTCCACTGTGTGACAACACTGATCAGTGAAAAGCTTGTATTGACTAAGCTAACCATTATTGTGTTTGATTTCCCCCGCAATCCTTGACTATTGGACAAAGCCTGTGCTGTAGTGGAACAGTAATTAGATCCCAAGTCTCTTCAGTTTACACTACTGTAAGTGGTTCAAAGTGGATGGATAGTGTGTGTGTGTGTGTGTGTGTGTGTGTGTGTGTGTTTAAAATATGTTGCTGTTAGGTTGAGCAGTATGCTCTTAGTAGTTGGACTAGTTCCTTCTTTCCTTTTGGCTGGCTGGTAGGGGGAGGGGCTTATCAATGAACACAGTGAGTTAGGTGTTATTTAGGCTTCTGGGTAGCAGCGACCAGGTCGGATTTTGCCGTTCAAGTGAGAGACCCGACATTGGAGCCACTGTTAACTTTAGTTCTGAGAATGCCTATTACCAAAAGGCAACAACCTCCGGTTCTAAAAAAGTGAAGTGCTGAAGTGCCTTAAACCTACATTCTCTCTGCTGGCCATCGGGGGACGACTCTTTTGGTTGCAAAAAGAAGTCAGACTGTGGGGAAGTCCATGAGAAAATGAGTACTTCTAACGATTTATTATCTCAGTAAACATTGTAAACATGAGTTTATGGTCTCAATCTCTACTTTCAAGACTTCTTCAATCCAGCAGGATGTTCATTTAGTACATTATGGTCCATTTAGAGTCCAACAGACCAGAAAGCAGGGGATGCTTTAGGGGCAGGGCTACCTTGTGATTGACAGGCAACTACCATGGCCTTGCTACCAATGCAATTAGCTATGAAGATGACTTTAACATTAGCTGTAAAGTTGACCTTGAATTATGAAGCTAACATTGTTAGCAGCTTCACACCAAAGTCCAGATGGATCCAGATCCAGTAAGGTTGCCGCTCTGCTAGTCAGATCCACAAATTAATATGGTTAAGCGTAAAAACCAGTCCACAAACCACAGAGTGATGTGACGATGACTACGTCCACTTCTTATATACAGTCTATGACGACCACCAGCTCTGTTTTTCCGCACTGAACCAACCACCAAAAAAACCTACCATGTATTGAGCTGGCTGCTCTCGGGAGCTCTCGGATGGAACTAGCTGCTGTTGCTGACTGTGGTTTAGTCACACAACCCACTAGCAGCAAGCCAGCCAAACAGCCAGCATTTAGCACACTTAGGCTGCAGCTGGTCTGAGCGGCACGCGAGGTCCTGGACCATTCTGGTGTTGGACGGGGAATCCGGTGCAGCTGTGGAGCGCAGATGATGAGCTGTTCACTCTGACCCTGTTTTGTGATATACTTGCCTAAAATGTGTCTACAATTTCTATAGTGATATAATATCGGCATTATAATTATTATGACTTTACACACGCACAGCGCGTGATGCGCGTGGTTAGAGCGGCGGCGCTGCTTCTGTCATTGGGCTGTCAAGTGACGAAACTTGCACTGCACCTCCCCTAACACATTAAAGGTGAGGAGAGGAGCTCATTTGATTGGTGAAGATCTGAATCAGCTGTGTTAATCCCAGTCCACGCCTCGTCTCCTCCTCGTCTCACACTCACGCCTTCTTCTCCTCCCTTTTTCCCACTTGCGCGGGTGGGAGTGATGGGAGGCGTGCCTGCACTTGCCTGCGTGATGCACGAAACTTGCAAAGTCCAGGCGGACACACCCCGTCGGCGTGGCGCAGGTGCGCTGAGTGCTGACTGCGCCTAGTCTACGAAACTAGGGCCCTAGTTTCGTAGACTAGAATAGAATTCGAGCCGAGGCATTTGAACTCCCATTGTTGACGGAGGCTGAGGAATTTTCTCACGTGGGAAATACCACGTGATAATTCTAACCAACTAGGGCAACGTTGAGGGGAGTGTCTTATGTCCGCACTTATTTCAGACCATCTGCACAGAAAAGCATGTGGAGGGAGGTACCCTGGAGATACTGCAAGTTTTTAAAGTCATGTGACATGTCGCAAAGGGAAGTTATCACCAGCATTTGTGACGTTTTTTTCCCAGAATGCCTGGTTTTGCGAGACAAATGCATGCGCATGCATGATTCGAAACGCACCTATTGAATTGACTTTATTTGCGCCTTGCACCTTAAAGGTACTGTCCACAGGGGCGATTTTAAACGCGAGTGGACGCGCCGCTTCCCAGTATTGCACGCTTGGTGGGCTGCCACTAGAGGATGATTGACAGGCGCTCTCCTTCATACAATCACGCGCACACTTCATGGCTGCACCTGATTGGACGATCGCTTTCACTGCTGTCCTGTCTGCTCACGCAGACCAACATGGCGACTCGTTTGGAAACTTTCTCTTATTTTACGAAAATAGTTCACCGAAAGGTGTTTCTGAAAACATTTTAAGCGAGAAATAAGCTATGCAGTTGCTGAATCTGTCTTTAGTTTAGATCGACAAGATTCAGTTTAGTAGATTTTCGCGACCGTTCGCGAGTGTGCCTCTGGTTAGCATAAAGAAGTTTCAACTTCAACTTTATGCAAATGAGGAGCGGCCAACTCGCGCGCCGTCTCTCGACAGTCGCCGCAACGCTACCAGAATGCATTGCATGGCTTTTCACATAGACAATGAAAGGGATGCGGGGAAACACCGCTGCCTGTGGACACGTACCTCTACGCCAAGAGTAGACTAGGTTGGAGCTGGCGGGCTTTCAGCGCAGTCTCGGCGAGGCTTTTTGCCACGAATCTTCCGCTACGCCAAGCTGAATCTGTGACGCCTCCCCCTGCTGCGCCGCCACACCCATCTTGGCGCAGGCGATCCACCAAACTGCCAGACTGACCGTGCGCAAGGCTGCGCGGGTCGATACTTGCATTACGCCGGCTCCGCCACACTGCGCCACACTGCGCCACCCTGCGCTGCGCCACGAAACTAGGGCCCATAGAGTTGTATGCAAATGCAGTGTAGCCTTACAGCAAGAACATCCTTACCGCTGCTTCCTATACAGAATGGATGCCAGCGCATAATCAGAAATGCAGTAGTCCATACCAATAGGTGAAATTCCACAAAGTCCAGGATTTAGTAGTGGATACCAAGCTGCCAGTTGCTCCTCACAGGACGCTGATTGATCTGGTCAATGGCTTTCCAGACACAGATTTTGGGGTTTTATGTGATCCTATGATTCTAGCAAGATTTTGTCACGTCAGTTCTCATGAGAAAACGGAATGGACAAAAAGTGTCTTCCTCCTCTCTTCAGAGTCACTCTCTGCTGGTGATGGTCCTGCCGACTTTTGAATCATTCTTCCTCCAATGATCGTTTTGTTTTCCTCACAAAGCAATGTCGCCTTTGTCTTCATGACAGAAACAAACCTATTAGGGCGGTATTGATCCACTAGCAGCAACAGAGTGGCATGTTCCCACAGTAGCAGAAACAATCCACCTTTACACTTACTTCCCATCGCCTCCCCACCCCCCTCTAAATCTCCCCTCTGCAGTCTCTGTGGTCTGTTTAATGAGCTCACTCTGAGTTGTGTTTAAGCTCATTAACCTTTGAGGGTGGTGAGTTCCACTGAGAGGGAAAGCCATTGATACACAGGCAAAGATTTAAAGAGGGAGTTTTTACACTTCAAACACAAAGCCATTTAAACTTAAGATGCTGCAAATAATACTTAAAATATATCAACTGAACTGGAATTCTTCATAGGGGGTAGACAGTGATGACTGAATATGTGATAACAATGTACTTGACTATTAAATAATGCGCTGTTTCATATTTTGATATATTGTTTCATATTTACTAAAGGGTATCTATTGAGCAAAAATGATACACACACACTGAAATACAACATTGAATGACACAGGTGTTCTGGGTCAAATCTTGAATGAGCAGTAAGTATGCAGGAAAAGTGAAATCGTCCCATGGTGCAATATCCTATTTGGTAAAAAAAAAAATGTGTCTGTTATCAGTCAGTCGTCATTCTAGAGTGTGAATGAAGCTTCAGAGGTGAAACCTGCGGGACACATCCTCAAAAGAAACCAAGGTATACTTTTTCTAGAGCTTTAGATCAGAGTGTTTTCAGTCTGCTCCGTTTAGTCATGTTCAAATAAAAGCAGGTTACAGCAAATGCACATCTTGCTTTTGAGCTCTATGTTCTGTGTGCTTTGCCCTCTCTTAGTGACCTTTAACAAACACCTTTATACAGACACTTTGACTAACAGATTACCTCTGTGCACAGGCAGCAGTAGTAAAAGCATGTGAAATGCATTAGCTGGGGTTCTGACATAACATGCTCCATTACCAGCTGGCATTACGCCCATCTACACCGCACCAGCCAAGTTGAAACAGGAACCTCTTTTTACTTCTGACCTTTCACCTCTAATGTAGCTCAACAGACTTTATTGCTATAAAAATGCCCACTGACATTTTTTCAAAGCACGGGAAACTTTCATTCAGCAGTATTCAGACATGTTGCTGCTTGATTCGGGTTAGCACAGGTTACATTATTGAATTTGTAATTCCATAATCCAAAGATATATATTTTGAGCAGGGATGCACTGATACTATTTTCAGACCAATTACAAGTGCTTACATTTCAGTACTTGCAGATGTCGAGTACTGACATGAGTACCGGTACTTACTAATACCAATACCAATACCAACAGTTCTAACAATAACTTTGAAAACATGTTTTATTTTCATCAGATTATCCTGTGATTATGACAAGCCGCTCTCCTAAACCACAATAGTCTTCCTCCTCGCATGCGTTTCATATCAAATCGGCTGAAACTAAAACATCCTTGTTGGATTGCGACAGTGAGGTAAACAAGAGGCATACATATTAAATGAGTACACTGACTGACAATCCCATGGAAAAAAAGATATCCCTCCTGTCAGTCTTTATACTGTCCCACGAGTCATGCGGTTTGATGCTTACATGATTCTTCAAGAAAGCCTGGTTGTTTCAATCCCTCTGTCTCTTCCTGATTGTCTTTTACAGCCACTGCTCCCTGGGGAGGAAGCAGTCATATTATTTCTCAGGCCAGCAGATGCTCTCCCCCTGTCGTAATCTGTCTGCCGCTGAGCCAATATTATTAGGCTCTGATTTTTACAGGGGTGGGTGGAATTGGGTGGGGGGGGGGGGGGGGGGTGCATACAGCTCTGTTCACTTATTTGGTGGCAGAAAAGGTTAAGAGCAAGTGAGACTGGAGGAGAGGATTAGTGCTGTGAGAATTGCTTTTTATTACCGTTAAGGTCACAGCCATATTTAAAATCCATGACAGAGCAGTGTCGCTGGATATGTGGCCAGATGGGAGAGCTTGTCTCTGCACTGCGGTGCAGAAAAAGCTCTGACTTTGAGTTCATAAAAAAAAAAGACACTATGAGGCATCTTCTGAATACGAGATAACCTCAACAATGGTATCAGTGATCGCTGGAAATCAAAGTGCATCCACATGGAGGAGCAAAGAGCCTGTTTTTCTGCCATGTGATATAAGGGTCTGAAAAGATTACATCATCGTTTGGCATGTAGGTGGGGGGGCTGGATAGAAGACTTGGACTGCCACCTGGTGTCCGTCTCACCAATTACTCTGATGTTAAACCACCAGTGTTGAAACAAAGCTCCCTGCGGGTGCTGCTGAATGAGAACATTTGTTCTCCCAGATGTGCTGAATGAATTACCAGCAGCACCGCTCCTTTATGCTAGATAAAACAGGAAAGTGTCCACACACAGGGGAAGAGTGGCAGCCACCAGTTTTCCATATGAGAGCAGGGTAAATGGTGCTTGCGGCACCCATACATCCTCTGGCTGAAGGGTTACCATTGCCTAGACTAGCTGCGTGGTATTTGTAGAGCTACAGCATAATAAGACGACTACTACTTCTACTACTACTACTACTACTACTACTACTACTAATAATAATAATAATAATAATATAATAATAATAATATAATAATAGTAATAATAATAATAATAATAGTAATGATAATAATAATAATAATAATTTTACTTTTTTATTTATTTATTTAACCTTATATTACGCCTTTAAAAACAACAGTTTACAAAGTGCTTTTGACAGCAGAATATACAGGTCAGGTACATAAATACAACAAACATCAGCAGAGATCAGGTAAAAAGACAATCAAATATAAGTGAATAAATCAAATCAAATCAAAATGAATTAAGAAAAGTGAATCACATGTGTTTTAAGAAGTGATTTAAAGGGGGTCACTGATTCAGCAGGCCTTTGCTCATTGGGCAGGTCATTCCAAACACAAGGGGCCCTGCATTACGACAAACGGGCACGAGGGAGGCACTGGGCCTCGTCTCTCTATGATATGGCAACATGTTTTCACATATTTCAAGCAAAGCAAGTGCGTTTGTTTGCAGCCAAATCGGGAGCGTTCTCAAGAGCATCTTAATGGCACTAAAATAATACCCACATGGCTACTGCTTCCTCAGTGTGGGTCTACAAGGGGCACTTTGCATAACAGCATGCATCCTGTTTCTCTCCTCCCTACTAAAATTCACATTTTCAATTAAATGTATTTTTATGTATAGCTGAGCTGAGAAACTGAAGCAAATCAATGTGAAAGACCTCACTCCGGGGCATCCTCCATTTGATGTACCAGGGTCTCCGAGCAGCTCCAGTAACTTTTAGGGGATGTACCAATTAAAGGACTGTTTTGGAGTGGACGTCATGTTTATGTCTATACAGTAGCACAATCATTGTGGTGGCAGAAAAACAGCAGAAACCAGTTGAAACGGACAATATGTTTGGGTATAAAAATGTATTGTGGTGCGGTAGGAAGGAAGAATGAGACTGATGGAATCATCCTGGATTCTGGTCTCTGCAGCTCATTTTATATCACTTTTCTCCTATTCATTACACACAATGAGAAATCCATGATGGAGTTAATAACCATGGTAACATAATAACATTCCTAGTATCATTCTCAGTAGTATTTCATAATAATAAACCCTACTAATCGACCTTAGCAACATTGAAACAAGCAGAAGTAGCATGTAAACAGTTTAGCTATAGCTAACGTAATCATAGCATTCATACGTAATATTCTCTCTAAGATATGATATGTATTTTCCACTATGCTGAGCACAAACTTTGCTAAAGCTTGGGATTCATAGTGTTCCAATGCTCAAGTTCTCAGGGTTTATCAGGTACACCTTGTCACGCCGGTGAGGTTCGTCTTGTCTTGGTTTTTGTCTTGTCATTTCCTGTTTTATTTTGAAAATAACTCCCCTCTCGTTTCAGGTCACTTGCCCTTCCTCATGTGTTTCCTGGTCTGATGTCATCCCTGATCCCTGACTGTTTTCACCTGCTGCTCGTTATCCCTCTGTGTATTTAAGTCTGTGTCTCCCCTTGTCTTGTGCCAGTTCGTTTCGTCTCACGTCAAGTCAAGATTCAGCCATGTGCCACAGCCAAGTTTGTATTTTTGCGGTCCTGGTTTTTTTTTTCATGTTCATGATTTTCATAACCTATTTTTCCTCCAGGCGGAGCGATCTTTTGTTTTGAACTTTTTGATTTAGAATAAAGCCTGTTTTTTCTGCCACTACCCTGCACATGAGTCCTCCCTCCTTGCCCGAGCCTGACAGAACGAACTGTCCAGAATGGACTCAGCAGGGGGTAGGCAGATTTGGGAACTCCTCCAGGCCTGAGAAGTCCGCCTTTCCTGCCTGAAAGAGTCCGGGACAGCAATGGTGTCTCAACTCCGCCAGCTTTCAGCGCAACTCCAGCGCTTACAGGAACACCTCGCACAATGTAGTTCTTGTCGGTGAACACATACTTTATTCTCAGTGATGTACAATCAATTTGAAGTGAAGATACAGGACCGCTATATATCAGGCTTAATTTTTCATTTCTCATGACAGTACTCGAGTTATGTTTTGAATGGGTACTGCACTAGTAAATAATAATAATAATAATAACTGAAAACAATGTGTGCATTTGTATCAGTATTTTCCTGCTCCATGCCCTTAATCGGAATTTGAGTTTGACTCAAACTACAGCAACTACATCAAATTTAAATATTGATATGGATTTGGGGTGCAGTCATATTGGGAGCACTGAACCTGCTTTGACCAGTAACATTTGATATTCATTGGTCCACAACTCTGCACTGAGCCCCGTCTGAAATGTAATCCAAGCAAAATTGCCTCTTGAATACACGAGTGATTTTGAAGTGATTTTCATCATTTTTATGTTTTATAAGCACTGGCTGCTTGAGAGATCCCAGCAGCAGCATAAACTATGTCATTCTGGACCTGCCACACTGCAATTCTCAAAGAAAATGTAGCAGAACTAATAACTCCAAATATTAGTTCAATCATTCACAGCAGCTAACTGCCGTCTCCGCCAGCTCCGAACGTTCCACAAGCAGAGATATTTCATCCTTGCTTTGTGATTTCACAGCCACCTCGCAAATGCATGCTTATGATCTCATTCCAGTTGCTAATGTATTCTCGTTTTTCCGACTCTCTTTGTTCTTGGGCTGGAAAGTGTTTAGTGAGCCAAAGTAATGATTTCTGAACACTGGTGTTTACAGGCTTGAATGGGAGCACCCAAAGCATAGTGAGGTGAAGCCTTGGTGCTCGATGTAAATTGAATTAGGTTTTCAATCTCAGCAGCTAATTTCTGCCCCTTTTTTCATTCTGGACATCATAATAAAGGTGACTGCCATGCAATTTATGTTTTAGAGCAGACAGTCACATATCGAGGGACTCATTTGTATACAGTATCCTATGTATGATGAGTATGATCTTCATTCCTTTACAACCTCTTATATAGGATCTGTATCTTCTCGATTCTACTCCATTTTTCGATTTCCGATTATCGATTAATTTAGAGATATTTAAATTTAAAAACATACATACATTTTTCATATTTCATGGAATGTTCGAACCTGGTGCATAATGGGTTAGGGTTTGTGACTTGACTGTAAATGTCTCCAGGGCGGTTTGATTGGACTCAGCCATTGCTGACAGCGTTTCTGGGTGATGTCTGGTTAAACGCTTTCTGCCAACATTTGACCTCTAGTTTCATATCTGACATATGGCGTAGTTTTACATGTAAAACGCTGCCAGACATCTGCCTTCAGGCCGGACGCTGCTGTTAGTGGAGCAGCTCTCTCTCATGGCAACAGATCTCGTTGATCACGCAAGACTAACGAAGAAGATACAGGAAAGTGTGGCAAATGAAGATCATATATATATATATATATATATATATATATATATATATATATATATATAACTCTGAAGAAACCACAATGACAGTTTTCAAGAACACTTTAAATATACTGGAAATTTCAATTTCTAGCTTATCCTCAACTTCAACTGATAAGTGACATGAACATGTATGTTTGACAGAACTAGCTCATTTCAATAAGCTTGTTTGTCGTGACTAAAGATACGTTTCAACCCATTCAACAACTCTGCTTAACAATGCTTTTATAACATGCCCTATGTTACATTCAGACTGTTCTGACTGAGCTGCTCGTTTAATTTAGATGATTAAATTATTTTGATTTAATATGTTTCCTCTTGTTGAATTCAAACCACAATCAAACATAAACATAATGTAATGTCAAATGAATTACCTTTATAATAACCAGCCCTAAAAAAAACAAAAAAACTGCTCATTTGAGTAGACTTTGCAACTGTATTCAAAGAGCTAACAGTATTTTTGTTGTGGTTAGAAAAAGAAAGCAACTAGAACAAAGAGACAAGTCCAAAAGAGTACACTGAAGTGAGTCAACGTTAAATTGTTATTCAGGTCAAGTACTATAGTACGCTACTGAATGGGCATATTTTAAAAGTGCAGAATCCCTGAGGTAACAAACTCCATTCACATTCTATACACGGCGGTTTCATTTACTGACCTTGAAGAGCCGTGTTTATACAAATTGAAATTAAACAGTAAAGAGGAAGAAAAATCATTCCCTGGTTTAATTTACCTTCATGAAGTAAAACAGATCACACAGGGAGAATATTAGTTTGCCCACAAACTCAGATGATGAGCATTAGTCCACTGACTGCTTTACATATTCAGGCATGGTCCTGCCAAAAGGGCCTGACCTGTGGGACAAAGGAGAGAAACAGCATCTCCTGTCTGCACACCAGTGGAAAATGTGCACTCTGTTATGATTTCTAGTTTTAATGTCTATAAAAGTTGCTGTAATGGAACTGGTTGGGTGGTGGCGCAGCATCTCCAGAGCTGTAAAAGCCTGGGTCCCAAGGGTCACCCAGCTCTGCATCTCTTACCCCCCTGCCGCATCTACGGGCCAACATTTCCAAATGTCAGCGCAATAAAACCAGATGGATTCAATGTGCCGGACCTTGTGGTGTCAGACGCCATTAGTTTTAATCCTATTTGCGGTGAAATTGCTCTTGAAAGGTAAAGGATCTATAAGTGTCTGGGGGCCCTGGGCTTGGCCATTGTAAATCTGTGTGTGCTGATGACTCCTCTCCGCAGGTTTATAGGGTTGGAATGAGAGTGTCTACCTGCCGTGTGGAGACGTCGTGTCCCAGCGAACTCTCAGCTAAGTAATGGAGCTGTAGTGGATTGTGGGAGGCCATGCATCTCACCGCACAGTGGTGGATTCCTGCCGCTGAGAAAAGAGCTGTCCTTTCCACTCTGCCGCTCCCTGTTTGCGAGGGCCGGCAGAGCACAAAGATTCATTGGTACCGTGATGACTCTATATGCTCCACTTTGCTGTGGCCCCTTTAAACTCAAATTGCTGCTGTTCACTCCTCTTTGCTCCATGACATGAGATGTGCAGAGGAATATAGAGCAACATTGTGCAGTGGAAAATGTTCACTATGGGAGAACAGTGTTAAATGAATGTTGTACAAGGGAAAATAAATGGTGGGATAAAACAGTAAAATACAACAGAATGTGAAATCAGCCAGAACAATGGGAGGTTTTGGACCAATGCTGATATTATGGAGTAAATAAGTTCCGATATCAATACATCAGGCGATCAGACGTTGCGTTGACCTTATATTTTCCGTCTTTTATCTTCTTTTTTTATTGATGGAAAAATCCACCATGGTGCATCTGCTCCACTGCTGCAGAAGGAGCTCATGCTGCAGGATTTCCTGAAAAAGAAGTAATATTTTCCAAAATTTAGTTTTAATTCTAATGAATTCTTCTTCTTCAATGCATGTTTGTTGGCATTCAACCTTTTTAAAACAACATTTTAACTTGTGTCACAAATTGCTCTGCCGCTTGCTGCCGCACACAAAGGGAGGCTGCATATGTATGAACACACGCTGGAAGCTTCATTCATTCGTTCACAAACCTCAAAAGAAGCTAGGAATGTAAAAAAGAAACGGTACAGCCAGAAAAGGAAATATTTAAAATATGATGCCTTGCGACATCAACATGTGCACACATACACACAGGAGAACAACTACCCAGTGTCAGAGGGGTATGTTGCAACAATTTTGGCGTTGGGACCCCACTCCTCATCATGTATGGGCTTTAAATAATTAAGGTTTACTTTAAAGTATATCAGCCACTGATATAATTCTAATTATATAACCATATGGTACATATACCATCCATCCATCCATCCATTGTCTACCGCTTATCCTGTATTCAGGGTCGTGGGGGTATATATACCATATAACAATATTCATCCATCCATCCATTTTCTACCGCTTATCCTGTATTCAGGGTCGTGGGGGTATATATACCATATAACAATATTCATCCATCCATCCATTTTCTACCGCTTATCCTGTATTCAGGGTCGTGGGGGTATATATACCATATAACAATATTCTATGTCAAAATTCTATGATGGCATCTTATGAGATAGGGAGCCTACTAGCCTGTTCGTCCTCTGAAATGTTATATAACATTAAGGCAGTGCAGAAATGATTTACAAACCCAGGCTCAGGAGGTAGAGCGGGTTGGCTGGCAACCGCAAGATTGCTGGTTCGATCCCTGGCTCCTCCTAGCTGAGTACCTGGTGTCCCTGAGCAAGACACCTCACCCTAATTGCTCCTGACGAGCTGGCTGTCGCCCTGCGTGATTGACTCCGCCGTCGGTGTGTGAATGTGTGTATGAATGGGTGAATGTCAGTCATTACTGTAAAGCGCTTTGGCGCACAAGATGTATTGAGCCTGAGTCAGAATGAGTGTGAGGCGGGCTTAAAGGAATCTAGGGAACTTTTATAAATCTGTGTAAAATGCCTTTGGGGGCCAACTGTGGGATGGTGTGGGTTTACTGTGGGCAGGGGCAAACACTCCCTTGTGGCCCCCGGTGGATGCACCAATGCAGTGCAGCAGTTTTGCCCTTTGGGGCCCCAATTAGGGGTTTCTGTTGTAAATTTGGTATCTATCTATGGTATCTTGTTTTATATGTGTATTGCAAATAGCAAAATGTGTTTATTTTGGTTTCCCACTGCTGCAGTAAACCTGATTCATTCAGCCAACATGTGACAACATCACAAGAGAACGGGGAGGATCAATTACGGCCTTGTAATATATTTAATCCAAACTAGTCAGACAACATTTTTATCCAGGTCACTTCAATATAGTTTCAGCAGTGTAGCAGAATCAACGAACAGTCTTTGAGACAGAAGGATGCTGGGAGCTACTCTCCACTTCCTGATTCTATGATGTATGTGGTTTCCGCTGTGAGACTGAAACTTTGGCTGTACGACTGATTCACAGTGAGAATAACAGCAGTCTGCAGAGAAACCAACATGCAGACTGGTGAGGGGAACAGAATGTGCAATAAAAAAGGTGGATATCCTCAGAAAATGCACCCAAATAAATGTATTTGGGGATGAGGATATTTGATGTCAGGTGCTGTAGGTGAAAAATAAGTAGTGTATATATTTACATGTAATACTATGTTGCAAATAAACTAACAAATAAATATCTGGAAATATATTTAAAGTATACTTTGTTCAGAATAATACTTTCAACACACTAATTGTAATGTACACTATGTTGAAATATATTAAAGGCAAATATACTTTAAGTAAATACTACCTGTGATTACTAAAGTGCACTTATGTCCACTTTGTTAAATATATTTTTGGCTTTATTTTTAAAATATATGCTCAAAATCATTCCAGTGCACTGGAAGCATATTATAGAAATATATTAATTAATAGTTATAAGCCAGAATTATAATTGAGCCTTCTATTACTACAGCAAGAATATATTAAAAATATATCGCTTGTATATTAGCAGACAACCAAGATTTGAATATACTCGTGACACAAACAAAGCTATCTTTAATTTCATTAATCAAGCATGTATTTTAGAACATGCACCATATACTTAAGCATATTAAGAGTACATGAGGATATTCTATTTTAGCTTTTCTATGATTTAAATTCAAGTAAAATACAAAATTAGTTGTACACTAAGTAAACTAATCATTAACACACTTGAAGCATACGGATGGTTTGTGTGTCTGCAAGTACACGATACTACATTGAAAAGACTTCTATTTATTTTTCACAAGGAGCCCTGACCTTTGCCCTCCCTACTACTGAGGGGGACTCAAGCTTGGTTTCTTAGAATAAAAGCCAAATACTTTAATGCAAAAAATATGTTTTGCTGGAAGCATGGGGCAGTTTGGGGTTTTGTGCTTGAGCTCTCCTTTCAACATACCTGATAACTGAAGGTGAACCGCAGCTGCTGACTGCATTGTGCGGCCAACCTTATCATGCCAGCCAATCATGAATAGCCGCTGGTTTGTGTTTCCGTGCCATTTCTCTGCAGTCATGATTGCATTTGAACCGCGGCAAAAGTAGCGTCGTGAAGAGCAAGTCGGGCATGTCTCTCTCTCCCTCTCCCCAGCGTCCTATAAAGTTCTGTTACGCTGCACAGATGCTGCACAGCCGCTCCAGCTTCCAAGAAAACATCGCTGATTGAGAAGAACAACATCCTGTGGCTGTGGGTGACTCTTCCCCTGCATTTGTATGGCTGCTAATGTACGTGGCTCTGTGGGGTATGTGGTATGTTGTATGTGGTACGTGTGTTTGCAGGAGCTAATTTGAGCCAGACGGTATGAAAATGTAATGTCCCGATTGTCATGGCAAAAATACTTAAAACGTACAATATTACGCTGATAATCATGAATATGATTAAAACATATTAACATACTAGAATCAATTTACATGTTGTTAATGATACAATTAGATTTATTGTGTCACAGATAAGACACGCATCTTATTTCCGTTAATATCCGTCATCATAAATCATAAGGTCCCCCTGCATGAATACAAATATGTTATTTATCCTGTAATTTTTAATTCAGGCTTTATTTTTTCCCTTCTTCACCATGAGGACCAGCTAGACAGCTTTTTCAAGTCACTCAGCGTATTGTGGGTGATCGTCCCATCTCTATGTGGATAGCACATGCAGGATGTTCAACAGAGAGATGCAACACACACAAACACATAGACACAGACACACACACACACACACATACACACGCACATACACACAAAACTTTCTAGTCATGGTAATATAACCAAACCCCTTCCATTGAATAAATCAAGCGAAGGCCTCTGAACACCACACTGCCCCTCTGCCTCGCATCGCTGCAGAGAGCTTGATGTTTTTGGACTCTTCTGGACTCTGTGAGTGGGCTTTTCTGGCACACATGCTAGAGCAGGCCAGAAAATGCATAAGGGGAATTTTCACCATCCCAAAACCACAATCTAAGCCTGTGTTGGTACATGCAACAACCAACACAGCCAAAGCACATGAATCTGCAGATACAATGAGCCCACTCATATTTGCATTACATCTTTGAAGGCAAAATATGAAAAATCCACACAGCCTGCTGGAATCAATCGTGGGTCAGTTATTAGATGTAACACAGAGAAGAATGTACGGAAGCACTCACCTAATCTCATTTAAACTTACGTCATTCAGATTGCAGCTTCAAATGTATTCATATTCAACATGAGACAAGCTGGCAGGTGGATACAATGTTTGGAGGGCGGAGGGAACAGGGAGAGCTGGGTAATGCAGTGGGAGGTGGAGGTACAGCAGATACGTCCAGGGCAAACTCAATGAGTCCGGGAATGAAAAGGTTTCATCTGCAAGATGACTCTCATACAGACAAACAAATAGAACATGAGAGATCATTTCCTCTCCGCCTACGTATTGTTTGTTCTGTTTGATCAAAAGACTGTTCAGCTCGGCTCCATCTGTTGGAATTTCAATTTAGATGGAATGAATGTGAATCGGTGTAGCTCAATGAGCCTGAGGATGTTTCTTTGACTAGGACCAATATTAAAAAAAGACAACTTAATATGTTCACTGAAAGGGATGTGTAAAATGAAGGGCATCAAAATCTTTTAGTTTCACATGATCTCATCATCTTTACATCCAAGTAAAGATAAAACTGATTGGGCAGCAGCTGCTTTTACTGACATATGATCAATATGATCAATCAAACATAGTCCGAAACTTAAAGGTTACACTCATTTTAAAGTGTTATCTGCTACAAGAGACATTTTTGTTTATTTGTTTTTTTAATTATTGTCAATACATGCAAAATGTACTTTGACTGCTTAGTATGTAAAATGACTGTAATAGTGAAAATGCAGATAACAATTTCCTAGAGTATGAGGCCAATATCTAATTTTGTCAAACCAACTGTCCAAAATAATATCAAATTCAATCATTCAGTCAATAATAATTAATACACAATAATATTAAAAAAAAAAAAAAAACAGCAAGGTTATTTTCCTGCCATTAGAGAAGCTGGAACCAGAGAATGGAGTGAAGCTTGAAGAAAGACAAAAATAACAAATCTATTATCAAAACAATTACCATATTAATCAGCCTCTTAGTCAATAGAGGATTACTGCCTTGCTAAAGAGAACTCCAACAGGTTGACACTTTAAAACTGCTCAGAGTTAATCACCCATAATAATATACATAAAAAAAAACTGACTGAGATTGTTCAATTAAATTGCACTCTTTGTTTGACCTCTGAAGCATTTCAAACTAAACAGTGACATCAAGTGGTAATTGTGTAACACAACACTCTGCTAGACTCACTCAAGGAAGGAAAAGTGTGTAGGCCTACTTCACGTGAATTATAACTTTGTCTTTGCCCCATACAGAGCTGGATGACCTGCACCTGCTTTTATCTGACCTTTAATCTGTGTACGTTTAAAAAAAGAGACCTCTACAAGGCTGGGTCTCGGTCCGCCCCCAAGTGTTTGTTTGTGGTGGTTTTGTTGTGGATTTGAATGAAAGCAGATATGTGATTATAGCATGAATTCAAAAGCTAAAGTACTAATAAATCCATCTGCTGCTGATGAAATCAGCAATGTTTTATGTGTTGTAGTGCCAACACCCAACACAAAGTGCAGATGAGGTTACTTGGCACTGGAAATCTTTAAAAAGGGACATCATGTCAATAAGCAATAGTGGAAAAAGCGGCATTTATTAACAAAAAAGTTGAGTGAAACAAAGGGCAAACATGAAAACTGAGAATTCCAATACAACTAAATTACATGTTATTGCATTTTGCCTCCTGAGCCTCACCTATCAGGAAGATGCCAGGTAAATAGAGGGTGGGTTAAACAGAGCAGGCATTCAAATCAATATCAAACATGTCAATATTTTTATTTAACACACTGATTGATGCAAGTTATTTAAGTTCTATATAAATGAAAACACCAAAATACTATCAGTTTCTGCAGTGTTCTGCCCTGAATATGTTTAATGTATTAATATGTTCAAAATGACGTTAAAATGTTGATCTACTGTTTTTCTATCGTTATATGTATTTGCGGCGCTTTTATTTTGAAAATCTCCTGACAGGAAGTAGGAAGTAAAAACGTAAACAAGACGAAAAACGTGTGTGTGCATCGTCTCATGGCCGCATCAATGCAGTTAATCTTTCAGAAAGCAATGGTTGTAAGTAGTGATGGTGAGATGAAGCCTCATGAGGCATCGAACCACTTGAGCCAATTGGTTCAAGAAAGGGTTAATTTCTCGAAGCTTCATGTGCACACGATACCTCCTACTGGCCAAGTGTATAATCTCAGGCAGCTGTATCTGAACCACATAATGTGTGATGCATTGAATGTTTGTGTATGTTATGTCTGTTGGGAATGACTATGAATTACAAAAAATGGATAACCAAATAATTACTCAAAGATCATTCAAGCTGTTATATTATTCTATACAGACAGTGTGGTAACAGGGAGAGGACATTGGGGGAAACTGATCCCGGGCGGGGAGTCGAACCTGTGATCGCCGTGTCGAGGACGTTGAGCATCTGTCATGAGGCAGGTGCCCTAAACACTGCACCACCAGCCGCTCCGTGATGAAATCATTTCTGTACATAAATTATCACATATGTGTATAATAATTTTTTTGAATGTTTTCTGTGTGTGTAAATTTCATCTCTCTCTCTCTCTCTCTCTCTCTCTCTCTCTCTCTCTCTCTCTCTCTCTCTCTCTCTCTCTCTACTATAAAAACGCTATTCAACCTCTAGTATCCAAACTCCCCAAACTATCCAAACTCTCAACTGACCGCAACTCTGCTTCAAAACCCACATTTTGAATGGAGCCTGAGGGGTCTATATAGCTGTAAAACCTCGCGGCAAACTCTGAACCACTTCCCGAAGCAGTCACGTGGTACAACCGGTCCAAAAATTTGGCCCTGGACTTTTTGGTCCAGACCGGCCCACTAGAATCCGCGCGCAGATATATCGCCCCGTTGATGTACAAACACATAAGTTCTTAATAACACCACTATACTAAACAATATCCCTTTATATTCTGAAGCCTTGAATCAAATAAATGATAACTTTGCATTGTGTTGCTCACTTGCTCTTAAGAAGGATACTGGAGAAAGGATTTAAGATTCAAGAGTGTTTATTTATCACTCACTCATACAAGTACAAGCAGTGAATCATGACATTGGCAGGCTGGCAGCCAGGTACTGCAGGTCACTCAGAAACCAGTGGTTGTTGAGGGTGATGATTTAAAAACAGCTGAAGGGTGTCTGGGTTGGGACGGGTGAAATAATCTATGGGTGGGCTCACTGGGCTGCCTGGGGTCTCTGTTGAGATCATCTCCACAGGAGATGATGTACTGGGCATGTCGCCTATCACAAACCTGGACATGAAAAGTAGAGGAATAGTGTGGAATAAGTTAAGTCTGAACAAGATTACATGCAAATAATGAGTCTGCACGCAATCAGAACTTTGCTTAGTTGGCTAAAGTATGGAAAACAATAGTATATTGATCTGAAAAATGGACAAACACTAATTTTATTTTAGAAAGATAGTACAGCTCAACATAATGTATAGACAATGAAGCATGACATAAGAGGAAATACTTGTAATTTGTGTACTGCATCATGAGTAATATGTATGCAGATGTTTTACTGTAATATAGTTAATCAGTGTTTTATTAATTTGAACTGTATGTTAAACTGTTGACCATAAACACTGACTGAAAAAAATATGTAAAGCATACATATTTATTAAGTTGTAAACACTTTAACTCTGGTGACCTGATTTGGGGGATGTCATTATAGGTGAATATGGTTATTGTTTTCCAATACTTTAGATAACTAGATTTAGTTGTAACACACCACACCATCCAGAGTTTGCTATTTATTATGTCAAGTAAAGTTCATAGACAGTTAAGCAACCATTCTGAACCATTTATTTTAATGAATGTTTATCCACACTATTCTGGAAGGCACATACCTGCTACCTCCTTCACATGGAGTCTCTTCTTCCTCAACATTTCTTTCATCCTCCTCCTGCACCATGAGGGCAGTGATGGGAGCCTCACTCTCTTCAGCCTCTCTGTCACTGTCAGACTCACGTGAAGGACACGGACCTGCTTCGGTGCTGCTAGCTCCGGCCAGGCCGGCCCCTGCTGCAAACATCTGCGTGATAGTTCAACTTTTAGCAGCCTGTGCTGCTAGAGCTTTTCTTTTCTTTTCCCTCAATTTTTCTGCACCGCCTTTGCGTTTTTTACTTTCCTTCTCCATTTTTGTTTTTCGTGTGGTGTTATGTTGTTGTTGTCTCTCATCATCGACTCCTCATCATTAAAAGTGATTGGATGAGGGGGGGTCTAGAACATGCGTGGGTGGGACTCCTGGGCCTCTAAAGCCTCTCATAGGGCCATTCTGTAGACAGACAAGCCACCGGGCCAATCATCACCTCTCACCTCTCTCACCTCTCTGTCTGCAGATGATCACTGTGGGCCGAGCTGGTGCACGTCTCTCTCCCGGGAGAGTTACACTAGTTATCAAAGCAAGGCGAGGCATGGCAAAAAATAAATAAATAAATAAACAAAATAAATAAAATTAAATTAAAAAAAACGGCCGTCCATCGGCCCATTAGTGACCGGCCCACCGGGAAAAGTCCCGGTACTCCCGATGGCCAATCCACCCTGGACAGCAGTGTGTATACTGTCTGCTAATTTGCCTTTTTTTCTAGCCTGTTGTGCTAATACCTGTTGAGTTATTATTAAGCAGTTGATACATTGATACTGATATTTACATGGCTGTTTATTAAGACATTTTTGTATCTTTCTTTTCTAGTTTTACACCGAATTCAATGCAGTCAGAAATGCTGACTTATGTGTGAGAAGACATTAAAGGAGCAAGGCGCTCACGTCCCTGGCTCTTGAATAAGGAGTTTGGCTGGCTGTGTATCTGTGTTCACGCAAGAGCAAAACACACAGAGAGAACAGTACATGCACAACTACCTTCCCCGTGTTCCTACATCCTTCCAGCAGGCAGTAATGAGGCACACCTGTCAACACTCTCCACCATTGAAATGCTGAGCAGCTGATCACCAACATCCCAGGCAGAACAATAAAGATCCCGTGGACCCATAGAACACCATGTGTGATCTATACAGCTCGATAGATAAGTGATCAATAAACCAAAACACTGGCTTGAATTCAACAATCAAGCAAACACAAAATACTGTTAATATTGGGGAACAGGGCTGAGTGCAAAGGGAGAAGAAGGTCATGTATAATATCATATATTTAAGGCCACATAGAAGCATACCAGTGTTGCTATTTCCAGGTCTAAAGCTGTTAAATCTGTTATCTGACATTTGTCAGTTGGTTAAGTCCATTTAAAAGTGTTACAGTGATCCCACAGTAATACACCTCATGCACATGTCTGTGTTCGCTATATGTGTTCATACCAGTCACCTTAATAATGCTTATATTAATGTATTAATCAAAGAAAATAACATACCCATCAGACACATAAATGTGCATCCTGATGATGCAGGATGACCATCACCACAAGCGTCCAATCAGTGAGGAACCTCTCTGTCTCCTATTCCTTCTCGGGTCTAATCCAGCACTTGTTTTAACAGGCATTATATTATATTGTAGCCAACACTTTACACACTTAAAAAGCAGATGTCTCTGCTGTTGCCTTGGCTACCCAGTGTGCATCACTGTCATGTTGTTGATTTTGTGTGCATCAGCACACAGAGGTGTAGTCGGAAGGAAGCGGTTTAGCTCTTATTTCCACAACTTTCCACATCAGCACTTATACTGTTGTAGATCTGTAGTTTTAATATTGGATACAAATACTGTATTATACTTTATTATACGTTATACTACATTCTATTTGTATTATGCAACAAGGAGAGCTAGTCATGGAGAAAATGTCATAGGTTTTGTCAACAGTGGCAGCTCAAGTTAAATGTGTAATGTTTGCTGTATTTTTACTAATCAATTGTAACATAAAATATTTTTTTGTCAATTACTTAAAAAAGTGGAAATGAAATTGGGGCATCATGGCTCAGGAGGTGCCAGAGCTGAATCCCATATTCAGAAAAGGATAAATAGTGGATTTTGTACAAATATTTTAAAAATGAAAAGAAAAAAACACCATGTAAAAAAACAGCATGAAGCCTGGGAAGGGTAAGCAGGTGACATTGTTGTCTCTGTGCTGCTCAGTGTTATGATGCATATTTCAATTTGTGGAATGATCTTAATAGGACTAGAGCAACGTCCAAACAACACATGTTTGAGAGGTGTAGAGAGGAGGAAGGCCTGGCAGGATGAATGGAATTGTTTTCAGATAAACAGTAGAAGATAATACTGACTAATGTCTGTATACAGATACACTGTTGTGGAGCAGGCACCCAACCAAAACTTTGATCCATGATGTTTCCCTCTTACTGTGTTCTAGGGTGTAATCCACTAATAGTTCAAGGGGTTATTACCTTAGGCCTATATCGTATATTATCACCTAGATTGCACATATGAAGTGGATGTAGTCATGTTTACATTATTCTAAAATACAGAAATAAAGTCAAGTATTTCCTTATCAGTTGAATTGTGCATGTTATGTAAATAACCACTAAATGTTAAAGTTTACTTTGGGACAGTGGTGAAAAAAATGTGTCCAGAGCCTTGCTGTCAATTATACAATCTAAATAGGCAAGTAAATGTGCAACTGGTGAATCTGTAAAAAGTACTGTGCCTACCTAGAAATGAATGAATTCAAATAGTCACGTTGGACACAAACAAAGCAAAGAAGTCTTGAAGTCATGAGAACAGATCTGAGAGTTATTAGCATAATGCTACAGACTGATGGTGCTTTGAATTGAAAAGAAGAAAAAAGTATAATACTTGTATCCTCCTTATTTTTGCTAAGGAGCAAGCCAACTTAATTCTGCTTCCAGTTGTATATACTTATAATTCTATCTGTACATAGTAGTCAAATGTTTATGTTTATCTCTGTGTATATTGAGTGTGACGAAAGGCTGGAGTCAAATTCCTTATATATGTTCACACTTGCTTGGCCATTAAAGAAATTGTTCAAATTGTCAAAATGCAATCATTTGCTTCCTTATGCAGTATATTAAATTGTTCTTTGACTTTTACAGAGCTGCAGCTCCACAACCAATATGGCTGTACATTTCCCCCATTTGAGCTAAGAGGTGGGAATTCAGCAGAGGGCAGCATCTACCCATCGGTGATCCACAGTAATCCTCACATCACAAAATGACTACATGTGTGCAGCATTTACAAAAAGCATTGCTGGATGCTCACAACACACAAACAGATTCTGGGGGCACTAAAGACCGATGCACACAGACTCGCTTGTTGTTGCCAAGTCCGCTAATTATCAGTAGTAGAGAGGCACTGATCAATTGGCTGCCTATCAATCCAAGCACTTTATTTATGCAGGGAGACCTAATGATTCATGATCATCTTATCAAGATGATTCATTTGTTTTCACTAAAAAGGATGCGTCTTATCCGTAACAATAAAAATGTGTTTAACAAAAAGGAAAGGGATTCCAGTAGTTGAAGTGCCAATTTAAGAGCTTTAAGCATATTTTGATGATTATGGGGATAACATCGTGAATCACAATCATTTGGCAGGATTATGGTGTCATGACATTTTCATATTGACGTGTGCCTGCTCAATACCCATGTTTCCACATGGATGTAAAATTGATGTGGGTGAGGACCTGTAACTCAGCATTACCAGCTCTTAATGTCATCAAATCTACTCATTCATTGGTTTTAACTTTTAAACAAAGCAACTATTGGAATAAAAATACTTGCTTAACAAACATATATTTAAATAATGTGTTTTAATGCAAATATAAAATAAAAAATAAAATAATAAGGAAGCATGTTTGACCATTTAAACCCTTAAAGGTTCCCTCTTGTCAGCCCAGGAATACTGCTCCAGATCCAGTGTTGAGGTTCTTTCTAAATGCTGTGTGAAATGTTGCATTAAAACTCTATGATCTATCAAGGTATGTTGTGAGGGCCGCAGTAGCAACCCCACACTGAGTAATGCGCAAAGGCTGGTAACTCATTTAGTTTATTTACTTGTTAAAGTTTCTGTACACATTTATCAAGATAATTAACTGGACACAGGTTTTTAGTTTCATACAACACTTTTTATTAGTAGTTTTGACAGAATGGTTTCCTTTTTGTAGTGCACACATTTAGGTAACTTTTCTTTAGTCAATTTTGCTATTCGTTTCAATAGTTCATGACAAGCTAACAGTGTATTCTTTGAGTTACCAGTTCCTGGGAGTTGGAGTGGAGTTCCTGGCTGGCCAGCAAAAGGAGGCCAATCTGGATCAGCTGGGCTTAAATAGTGCTGTCTATAGTGCTGCTAATGACCATACCATGGGCCTCCTGCATCATGGGGGAGTCCCCTGCTTCATGCCTTAGATTGTTGCACTGCATTTAAGTCAATATTATTGTTAATTATATTAATGATGATTACTTTCCCCTTAAAGACCAGGTAGACTAAATAGTTTTGATTTGTGTTTCTTTTGTAGTCTTGTTTAAGTGGTATGTCTTTGTCTATCCCCCAGTGTGTCAAACATGGCCTGATCAGCCACTATATATGTGAAACCCGTATGTCTCAGTTGTTGGTTGGTTGTTTGTTAGTCTGCCCTGAGCTACGGTTTATCTGGTTGGCATTAAGTTCTGTTTAGTTAACCTATTTTAGAGGCCCAGAAATTTATTAAATGTTTTGTTAATTAGGTATTTTTCATTTTTGTTAATAAAACTCACTTTTTTGGAAATTCCACTGTGCCTTCTCATGCTTGCCAGCTCGGTCCCTGACATATGGTGGCAGTGGTGGGATCAGCCAGTAGAGAGCACAGAATTTTTTTTTTCTCCCTCACCCTCAACCCCAGTATATGAACAATGCAGCATGGCGCTCGAGGGGGTGTCAGAGGTGGAAAAGGAAGAGGAATTCAGGTGGAGCCTAGAGAGGAGGACCAACTAGACGACCCTTCCACTGGCCTGGTTTGCGGGCAGATATCGCCCAGTTCTGTAGGACGTGCCCTCAATGCCAGAAGACCTCAGGGAGAGGACCCTCTAAAGCCCCGCTCCAGCCTCTTCCCATTGTCAATACGCCCTTTGAGCGTCTGGGTATGGATATAGTTGGCCCAGTTGAGAAAAGTAAAGCAGGAAACCGCTATATGTTCGTGATTACAGACTATGCTACTAAATATCCAGAAGTGTTTCCCCTTAAGTCTGTCAAAGCAAAGACTGTGGCTTTCTCATTGGTGCAGTACTTTTCCAGAGTTGGTTTCCCCCAGGAAATTTTAACTGACCAGGGCACTAACTTCATGTCTACACTGTTAAAACAGGTTTATCAACTGCTGGGTATCAAGACTGTGCGAACAACTCCTTACCATCCACAGACCGACGGCCTTGCGGAGCGGTTCAATCAGACTCTCAAGCAAATGCTCCGTAAGTTTGTAAACGACACTGGTTCGGACTGGGATCAATGGCTACCCTACCTACTTTTCGCATATCGGGAGGTACCTCAGGCCTCAACTGGGTTTTCCCCTTTTGAACTTTTGTATGGTCATGAGGTGAGGGGACCTCTGACCTTACTGAGGGAAACCTGGGAGGGGAGCCAAGGGAGGGGGGAAGATGTTAACGTCATATCTTATGTTGTTCAGATGAGAGAGAGGTTACAAAGGATGACTGAGCTAGCCCAGCAGCACATGGCAGAGGCGCAGGAGTACCAGAAAACCTGGTATGATAGGTCAGCACGGCAGAGGACCTTTGTACCAGGTCAAAAGGTCCTAGTCATGCTGCCCACCAGTGACAGCAAGCTCCTGGCAAAGTGGCAAGGGCCATTCGAGGTGCAGAAACAACTTGGACCAACCACCTACCAAGTTGACACACCAGGGCGACCACGTGGGAGCAGGGTGCTGCACGTGAACCTCCTCAAGGAGTGGGCTGAAAGACCTGAGAAGGAAGTGGAGGTTTTGCTGATCAGAGCGGTGGAGGAGGAAGAGCCCGTAGAGGAATATCTTCCCTCACCATCCCCCACCGAACTCAATCTAGGACATCTGGCAGCCGATCAACAGACTCAGGTGAAAGCTTTATGTGATCCTCAAGTATTTCAAGAGTATCCAGGTCGCACAGATATGGTTAATCATAAGATTGTGTTAAAGACGAAGCTGCAGTGAAACGGTTGAGTTACAGGATACCAGAACGACTCCTTGTGTCCCTGAGAAAAGAAATGGACCTGATGCTGTCGCTGGGGATCATCGAGTGCTCGACAAGTGAGTGGTGTAACCCAGTGGTTTTAGTCCCCAAAAAAGATGGTACAATCCGCTTTTGTGTTGATTTTAGATACCTGAACTCTGTCTCAAAATTTGATTCCTATCCCACACCACGGATTGACGATATGCTGGAGCGCCTGGGTAAAGCAAAATATCTGACCACCATTGACCTGTGCAAGGGCTACTGGCAAGTGCCCCTTTCTGAGCAGTCCAGGGAGCTAACTGCCTTTCGTACTCCTTGGGGGCTTTTCCAGTTTTTAGTCCTGCCATTTGGTCTTCATGGGGCCCCGGCAACCTTTCAAAGACTTATGGATCAGGTATTGAGAGATTGTGATGACTATGCCTGTGCCTATCTCGATGACATTGTGATTTACAGCTCTGCTTGGGAGGAGCATCTCGAGCATCTAAAGGAGGTTCTGATCCGTGTCCAATCAGCTGGGCTAACCATCAACCCTGCAAAGTGTGCCTTCGCTAGGCCTGAGACTGAGTATCTGGGTTTTGTTATTGGGAATGGAGTAATCAAACCACAGATCCATAAGGTTCATGCTATTGAGTCCTGTCCCCTGCCTCAGACCAGGAAGCAACTGAGATCCTTCCTAGGCATGGCGGGTTTCTATCATCGATTTATTCCTAATTTTTCAGCCAGAGCTGCACCACTCACAGATAGGATTGGATCAAGGTGCCCCAACCAGGTTCAGTGGACAGATGAGGCAGGAGCAGCATTTCGGGACATTCAGCATGCTCTGGGTAAGGACCCAGTCCTTTTATAGTCCTGACTTTGATAAACCTTTTATTCTACAAACGGATGCCTCGGAGAGAGGTATTGGAGCGGTCCTTTTGCAGGGCCCATCAGAGGACCAACATCCAGTGGCGTTCATCAGCCGCAAGTTGTTTCCAAGGGAGGTTCGTTACTCTACAGTGGAGAAGGAAGCCCTGGCAATCAAGTGGGCCCTTGACTCTCTAAGGTACTATCTCCTGGGAAGGGAATTTACTCTGCAGACTGATCACAAGGCTCTCCAATGGATGCAGCGGATGAGAGACACCAATGGCCGCATCACACGATGGTATCTTGCCATGCAACCCTTCCGCTTCACAGTTGAACACATTCCCGGCAGACTCAACGTGACGGCAGATTACCTCTCTCGCTGTTTCAGCGAGAGTTCTGAAGGGGGGGAGTATGTGAGGGCCGCAGTAGCAACCCCACACTGAGTAATGCGCAAAGGCTGGTAACTCATTTAGTTTATTTACTTGTTAAAGTTTCTGTACACATTTATCAAGATAATTAACTGGACACAGGTTTTTAGTTTCATGTCATGGTCATGATTTGGGGACCACAAGGCAACGCCCCTTTGTTGTCAATGTTGTATGCCCAGCTGATTGGAGTGTAACAGGTGTGGACAATTGCGATGCCAATTGATACTCACAGGCTGCTTAAAAAAGAAGGAACTGAAACAGTGCCGTTTGGTTGTTCCCGTGGACTATGCCTGTCGCGCCTGTTAGTTGTTGGTTTCCCTTAACTGTCTGTGGTGTGCGCGATTGTGGGGATTTGCTGTGCTGTCTTGCGGAAGTCTGCTAGTGTGCCCGTTCTCGTATCAAGCTCTTCGCACCGGCCGATTCCTGCCCTCCTGCTGTGATCCGTCTTCGCACCGGCTGATTCTCCGTCCTCTCACCTGCTGGGATCGTTGCCGCCGCCGGTGTGGTGATCGGAGCCTTGCCGTGTTCGTCCTGCGCCTGTGGCTGGGTGCTGTGCAACCGGACCGGGAGTTGGATAAGTCGGCTCCCAGTTTGATGGTGAGTGACGCTGTTGGTCCGGCTATGCGGCCTCGCTTCCTCTAAGATTTACGTCTACATAATCAAGCTCCAGACTGTCTATTAACTATATTTATATATGTATGAGTTGCAGTGATTTTGGACTGTCATGATGCTCTTTTAGCGTTGCATGCCCGTGTGTTTTGTTTGCTGTGCTCATTGCTGTGTGTTCTGTTTTTTTTTTATTATTATTGTGGAGATACTGGTGGCTCTCTCTCTCTCTCTGTTGTGTGAGTGATTGCGTTGGTGTGTGCGGGAGATTGGCAGGTCGCCGGCTGCGTTGAAGTCACTGCTGGGCGCGAGACGGACTTGTGTTAGGGGGACCCCCTGTGGACTGGGGACTATCGCAACCGCAGGGGCCAGCTTTTAAGTTGGATGTGTGGAATGGTGTACACCTTGTTTTTATTCAACTGCACATTGTAATAAATATATATATTTTATATACTCAAGCTGTCTTTTGGGTAAATCTGTTGTGTTGCTCCCACCAAATCAAAGGACTTGCAAACAAAAGGAAAGTTGTTCCAATATTCTAAGAGTCCCAGCTCTCTAATTGGGTGGCGTTGTCAGGCTATATTGTCGCCGTTTCACATTCATACAACACTTTTTATTAGTAGTTTTGACAGAATGGTTTCCTTTTTTGTAGTGCACACATTTCCTGGCCAGCAAAAGGAGGCCAATCTGGATCAGCTGGGCTTAAATAGTGCTGTCTGCTAATTGGACCATACCATGGGCCTCCTGCATCATGGGGGAGTCCCCTGCTTCATGCCTTAGATTGTTGCACTGCATTTAAGTCAATATTATTGTTAATTATATTAATGATGATTACTTTCCCCTTAAAGACCAGGTAGACTAAATAGTTTTGATTTGTGTTTCTTTTGTAGTCTTGTTTAAGTGGTATGTCTTTGTCTATCCCCCAGTGTGTCAAACATGGCCTGATCAGCCACTATATATGTGAAACCCGTATGTCTCAGTTGTTGGTTGGTTGTTTGTTAGTCTGCCCTGAGCTACGGTTTATCTGGTTGGCATTAAGTTCTGTTTAGTTAACCTATTTTAGAGGCCCAGAACTTTATTAAATGTTTTGTTAATTAGGTATTTTTCATTTTTGTTAATACTCACTTTTTTGGAAATTCCACTGTGCCTTCTCATGCTTGCCAGCTCGGTCCCTGACATATGTCCAGGGAACAGCGCTGAGACATTACATGGAGGTGGACGTGATCATGGAAGATGATTTCCCAATAAGGCGCTATAGAGTTGTATTTCAGGTTTGAACACATCTGTTTGCATCTGTTGTCGTCCCCTGTCTCCTCTCCCCCTTCCTTTCCCTTGTCTCTATAAAAGCCCTGATCTAATTACGTGCACAATTGATCAGAGGAACCATTTCCGCTTTGTCTTCATTAGTGGCTCATTAAAAAGCACCTATAAAATCAGTGAGACGACTCTGTGACCCCAAAGAAAGGAGTCGTTTACTACTAGCTGGGGCTAGGTAGGGGTTAAGTAGAAAACAATTCTCTAAAAGATGGGAAAAAGTACCAAAATATTCAGGACTAAAACAACTGTATGTAAAAATAGCATGTTTACAATGCACTCAGTAGATATGTTGTGGTTTACATGGTTTATACAATCCCCTTTTTTGCAGCTATTTGAGAAAACAAAACGCTAAGCAGTCTCTTTATCGACTTCGATAAAAATCATTTGGCAACATTGAGACTTTGCATTGAACTGCTTTGACCTCCAGCAGCCTCTGAGGTAATTGATGTTGTTTTCAGAAGCACCTCATCATCTGATGCAGTGACGTACGTACTCTGCCATTTTTCTCAGTGATAGGAATCAAAAGCAAGAGAAAAGTAAAAAAAAAACATCACTGCTCATCCGCTGTGGTCTTAACACAGCGAAAAGGAATACTGTGTGCAGTTCTCAAGTTTTGCATGTGTTGAAATACAGAGTTTTAATCTTAGCTTGCCTGAAGGTCAAGCAAATGTTAAAAAAAAACAAAAACATCTCCGTTTAGAGTACTTCTCTGTGTGTACTTGATGCACAGGTACAGGGCTACACGGTCCTGTGCGGAGGGCTGTTGCACTCTGTGGCTGTGGAGATGCAGTGGTTGACGTGGAGCCTGGGGTCAGATCAGACACAGAGGAGGAGAGGTGGATTCATCAGCCCCCGCAGAGTCTGTAAGGCCTTCTCCATCACCACGCTGCAGCCTCGCTGCTCTACAGGAAGATGAGGAGGAGGGGAAGGAGGGAATGGAGGAAAGAGCCACGGCCTCACTCCTATATGGAGCCCGAGGATAGCGTTTCACTGCTATAGCTGCCCATAGCCAACATTTGGCAACAATCGTCGATGTGTCAGAACATACAGGCTTCACAAATAAATCCTCTGATTCTGTCAATGATCAAATATGAATTCCAT
Source organism: Chelidonichthys spinosus (assembly GCA_029853015.1). NCBI lineage: Eukaryota > Metazoa > Chordata > Actinopteri > Perciformes > Triglidae > Chelidonichthys > Chelidonichthys spinosus. Next base: position 3,083,053 of record CM056831.1, read on the forward strand.
ACTTGCTTTCACGTTTACATGGATCTTCAACACCATCTCTGTTCTCCATATGTCAATAAAACGAGTAATTCATGTTATAGATAGGGCTGTATCCAATTCCTTGTCTCATCATTTGAAGCCTTGAGGACTTTGAATGAAGCTTTGAAAGCTTTTTGAAATCTCATCGCATTTAAAAAAAAATTTGATTATGTTATTGTGGTTGTATAATGATTTATGGAGCTGTTAGATTGCTGCTAGGCTGCCACATTAATACAGATACAAAAATGTTGTTTTTGAATGGTGATGCCAAAAAATATGGTTTGAATGTTTCATCAGAGCTGTAAGGATTTTTCCCAAGAACTGAAGACTTTTGGATTGTTTAAGGGAGCGTGATGAAGAGAGATGACCTCACATGACCTCCAGCAGGCTACTGCTGTTCATGTTTCTGACCAAACTGTCAGATACAGACTCCATGAGGGTGGCATGAGGGTCCACGAGTTCTGTGGGATAGGCCTCTCCAGACTATCACTGACCCGCCACCCAACCTGCCATTCTGGATGATGTTACAGGAAGCATGAGGTTCTTGGCATCTTCATCTCCGGTATCCTCATGCTCCAAGTAGTGTCAGGGACACTAACACAGAACTAGAGAAGAATCAGTCGAGAAGGAGAGAGCAACTATCCGTGGCCTCCGCATCAAAACCATTCCATTTTTGGGGGGTTGTCTTGCGTTTGCCTCCATTGCTCCTGTTGTCACTTTCATTTGCACCGAAGCAGGTGAACTGATTCACAATCACTCATGCTTCCTGAATGGACACATTTATATCTCGACTTGGTGTGTTATACTGTGATGAGTAAGTGTTCCCTTAACTTTTTTGAGCAGTGTATATTTCAATGAAATGTGCACACTTAAAGTAAGGTGATCATAAATCATACGGTCTTCCTGCAGAAATAAAAAACAAATAAAAAAGGCAACATTTTGTGAGTCTGTTATTATATATATATATATATATATATATATATATATATATATATGTCCTGTATCCAGCTCTTTCACATCTATGATATTCACAATTATCTCGAACACAAAATTGTTAGTGAGTCATGCTATCCAGCGTCGAGGTGAAGTCTGAACAGGTGAGTCTTGAGCCTTTTTCGGAAGATGGTAGTGACTCTGCTGTCCTGACATTGGTCGGGAGTTCCTTCCACCACTGAGGAGATGAGAAGAGTCGGGACTTTGCTGAGCACGTTTGATTTCAGCGATGGTGGTACCAGCCGGCCAGCTGAAGTAGAGGAGCGAAGTGCTCGCTTCGGGGCATGAGGTTTGACCAGTGTTTGAAGGTAGAAGGGTGCCGTTCCATTGATGGCCCTGAAGGCCAGTGTCATCGTCTTGAATTGGATGCGTGCTGCAACAGGGAGCCAGTGGAGGTCACGAAGGAGGGGGGTCACATGGGAGAATTTGGGTCGATTGAAGATAAGACGTGCTGCAGCGTTCTGGATACGCTGTAATGGTTTAATCGCAGAGGCCGGGAGTCCAGCCAGGAGAGAGTTGCAGTAGTCAAGGCGAGAGATGACCAGTGCTTGGACCAAGAGTTGCGTTGCATCCTTTGTGAGGAAAGTCCGAATCTTGAAGATATTGTAGCGGATCAGGCCGCAGCAGTGATGTTGGGGGTGCGGGATAGTTGGTCATCGAGGATTACACCCAGCGGCCCATGTTTGTCATGATGCCGTAAAGCATCATGAAACATCACTGAGCTGGTACCATGTTCCAGGCACACAGAACACAATGGAGTTACCAGGGTGAGTTACACACAGTCTGCCAGCCAGTCGACAACACGTGAACATATGGATTGTTTAAATCACCAACGTCTGGAAATAAAGCCTGTAACAGCCCTCACACAATCGTTGCATTCCATAGATGATTATTCCAAGAAAAAAAATGCATCAGTATCCATGTAGTGCTTTGCATTGACCATGTATGGTTGAATGTGGGTGTGAACAGGGCAGGATATGAGGCTGATAGAGATGGGTGGCTTTGAAATTGTCATCTTACAATTATCTTGGCTAAACTAGTTGTGATTCACAAAATATCACCATTAACATCAAAATATGTTCAAAACTCTTAAAATGGCACTTAAATATACTGAAGTTAAGAAATAAATATGTTTCTTGCATCAAAGATAAAATGCGTAATTTTTTAGTGAAACACAGTCAAATAATCTGAAATAAGATGATCATAAGTCATAAGGTCTCCCTGCATAAATAATAAGATACATTTAAAAATTCTGTAGAACTGTTTTATTGATGAGATCCCTGATCTGAAAGTCCATAAATCAAAATTTCATTTGATTTATGGATTTTTGGATTTTGAGAAACCTTCCTCACACTTCTGCATAAAAAATAAATAAAAAATGAATGCGTATTAAAATTATTTATGTTAGCCCACCATCGGTTATAAAACCACCATTTGGTTGTAAAAAGCTGTGTTTACCATTGACGTTAACAGATACGGCAGGAATTTATTGCAGACTCGTCTTTAAGGCAAGTTTGATCGTGTAATGAATTTGTTTGGGTAATTGTGCAACAATTTCATATTTGTGAACGGTACAGTGGACAGAGGGAAGTGTCCACCTACTGGTAAATTTCTGCCTGGACACATCTCACCAGTCTCACCTCCTTCTGTCATACAGGAAGTGAAGCAACTCAAAGCTTTGGACCCACTCCACCTTATGGATGTTGTCATGGAGGTGGTTCTGGTAAGATACTGGGCTGTGAAAAGACAGTATTCCCCTCCAAGTGGCTGATTTGTTTTCCAGAAACACCATTGGAATGTGTTGCCATTCTGCTTTTGGAGACACTGAAGGAAACGGCTTTCAGAATTTCACCCAGAATAATTATCATCTAATTATGCTTGTTTTGTTTTTTCAATGATACTTATTTTTACAAGTGCTTTCAAAATGTCTGTGTAGAGCAAATGTTATTGAACTTAGTATTTTTTTTACACCAAGTATCTCCAACAAAGCTTAATCAGTGACCTAAAATCACTTGTGAGATATGGACTCCAAAACTCGTTTCTTCCTCTTTGACAACACTTATAGTTAGGGCTGGCTCAGGTTTGCCCTGGACCAGCTCTTACTTTGCTGCTATAGGCCGAGACTCCCGGGGGATTTAAAATGACACACAGAGGCTCCCTCTCTGTGTCACACTTTCTCTCTCTCCCTCTCTGTATACGTTCCCCATGTATGATGGAAACAAAACATTGTCATTATGACTAACTTAAATGGTTTAAAAAATTGATGTAATCAATTTACTTAAAATAATTTGAAGTACTGAAGTGTCTGTGAAGACTCTCAGTCTCTCCAGGTCATAATCTTTAAAAGTCTTATAGGCATCTGGACTTGCTTTGAGACATTTCTCCTCTCATCCCAGAGGCTTCTTTAGTTCTAAGTGACTCATGAGGAGTTAAATACCTAAACACCCCACGAGTCACTTAAAACTGAAGAAGCCTCTTCGATGAGAGGAGAAACGTCTTCTGCCTAAAGCAAGTCCAGTAGCCTACAAAGCTTTCAAAGGTAATGTACTGCCATTCGTTTCAAACTAACTTTTTCCTCTGTTTTACAGCTTGTTTTTCTCAGCATCAGATGGTGCTGGAGCTGCAGAAGGTGTCTGGAGGACAGGCGGAGAAGCAGGGGGATCTGGGTCCAGGCCACAGCAGTCTGGATTGATGCCATTCGTTTAGAGACATACCTTGGAGTGACCGCCTCTGCTAGGGAAGAGAACCCCCTGCAGTCCTGGGAGGTTAACATGGCGTGGTTTCCCACTCTGGCTCAGAAGTCTCAGAGACAGCTCTCAGCACTAGGCAGCATTGTGGTAAGTGAAAGGTTGTTAACTCAGTGTCACATGTTCGAGATGAAAACAGAAACAGGCTCAAAGCTGAGAGATGATGCAGAGAAGCGTATTTTCATCAAAAAGATCCTGTCTCACGTCTTCAAGTGTTTGTGATTATATCATTATTATTTATAATAATTCAGTTGTAAGACTTCAGAATGTAAGACTTCAGAATTTCAAGTTTTTGCACTCCCCAGCTAATGTTCCATTTAGTAAGCATGATAATTCATCAATAGAGCATTGTGTACAATGTCAGAACAATGGCATAAGCATACAACTACATTTTGTCTGAAGAAAGGAAGGAAGCTGCTTTGTATCTTGTTGGTAAATCAGAAACTAATTGTAGATTTGGGTTTAGGCATTCTGTGAGTAGAACTAGTTGTAATATTTAGGGCCCTAGTTTCATGGCGCAGCGCAGGGTGGCGCAGGGTGGCTGAGCTGGCGTAATGCAAGTTTCGACCCGCGCAGCCTTGCGCATTGTCAAGGTATGTGTCCACAGGCAGCGGTGTTTCCCCGCGTCCCTTTCATTGTCTATGTGAAAAAGCCGTGCAATGCATTCCGGTGTTCCGGTGGCGTCGCGGCGAATGTCGAGAGACGGCGCACGAGATGGCCGCTCCTCATTTGCCTAAAATTGAAGTCGAATGTACTTTATGCCAATCAGAGGCGCCGGGCTCGCCTCGCCGCCTCGCAAACGCTCGCGAAAATCTTCTAAACTGAATGTTGTCGATCTAAAATAAAGACAGATTCAGCAACTGCATAGCTTATTTCTCGCTTAAAATGTTTTCAGAAACACCTTTCGGTGAACTATTTTCGTAGAATAAGAGAAATGAGCCACCATGTTGGTCTGCATGAACTGCGGAGCAGACAGGACAGCTGTGAAAGCAATCGTCCAATCAGGTGCAGCTATGAAGTGTACGTGTGATTGTATTAAGGAGAGCACCTGTCAATCATCCTCTAGTAGCAGCGCAGCAAGCGTGCAATACTGGGAAGCGGCGCGTCCACTCGCGTTTAAAATCGCCATTGTGGACACGTACCTTCAATTTGGCAGTTTGGTGGATCACCTGCGCCAAGATGGGTGTGGCGGCGCAGCAGGGGGAGGCGTCACAGATTCAGCTTGGTGCAGTTGAAGTTTCGTGGCAAAAAGCCTCGCCAAGACTTCGCCGAAAGCCCGCCAGCTCCAACCTGGTCTACTCTCGGCGTAAGGCGCAAATAATAAAGTCCATTCGTTCAAGGCGAATTATAGCTGGCGGAGTGGATGTTTGGCTGACCGCCGCGCAGGGCGCACACGTCACCAAGACCTCACAGGCAGGTTTCCACAGTTCCAGGCACATTTAAATGCAATAAATAATCACAACAAACACTATTTAATGCAACTAATTGAATCAACACGTGAATTTATATCTATATAGATTGTCCCGTCACATCTGACGTCAGATCAAAGGCGGATGGCTCGCGTAACGGAAACTCAGCCTCTCGGACCAAAACATCTCCCTCTCTCTCTCCTGTTTTTCATATCTATCCACTGCAAACAAAATGCGTCTAAAAAAAACTTTAAAAAAATACAGCAGTTCGTGCCTGGTCTGAGGTCTCGCGCCTCGGCAGCCTGTTGTCCGTGGAGAGACGCGCAACTTTGCCGCGAGCTGGAATCGGAGTTGGGGCTGCAGCTGGTCTGAGCGGCACGCGAGGTCCCAGTGTCCCGCCGTTCTGGTGTTGGACGGGGAATCTGGTGCAGCTGTGGAGCCTAATGATGAAGACGGTGATGATGATGATGATGAATGGCCCGTCTGGCTTCCTGTTATGTCTACCGCTGTGCGCCCTCTGCTTTGTGATAGACATGCCTAATATGTGCCTACAATTTCTATAGTGATATAATATCGGCATTATAATTATTATGACTATGTGCACGCACAGCGCAGGATGCGTGTGGTGGGAGCGGCGGCGCTGCTTCTGTTATTGGGTTGTCAAGTGACGAAACTTGCACTGAACCTCCCACTGAACGCATTAAAGGTGAGGAGAGGAGCTTTGATTGGTGAAGATCTGAATCGGCTGTGTTAATCCGTGTCCACGCCTGGTCTCCTCCTCGTCTCCCACTCACGCCTTCTTCTCCTCCCTCTTTCCCACTTGCGTGGGTGGGAGTGACGGGAGGCGTGCCTGCGCGAGCCTGCGCGGTGCACGAAACTTGCAAAGTCCAGGCGGACACACCCTGTCGGCGTGGCGCCTGGTCTACGAAACTAGAGCTGCGTTTCAAAAACAGTTTGAGTCGCCCTCGCTCACTTGCCTCAGCCATTGCTATGACGTCACACGGAGGCCACTTGGAGGGTGGAGGGAAAGTGGGTGGAGGGGGAGTGAAAGAGGTAAATGGAACACTCCTGCCCTCGTTCACTAACAGCCCAGACAATCATGGATCAACCACACGTTGTTGGAGTAGCGCTATACTGCCTATTCCAAATTACACAAAATATGGGGAGACTCATTTCATTGAGATGAAGACGTATTCTGCGCTTGATGGCAATACGTCGGCTTATATAATTACACTTGTAAACGGTGGGCTCTGCTATAACTCTGCAACAGACAGTCTAATTGCATAATTTAAGAAAATGAATTAAATTGAATTCATTTTTTTCTTTCTTCTTGTTCCTTGGTGGTGAATAGACAGCAGACAATGGTGCTTTGGGCCCACGCCTGGTTCACACCGGCCGCGCCTGCACCGTGAAGCGATCGTTTCGGCGTCTGCTCTATTTTTGCGCATGCCGCAAGCGAACGCGTCAATTCTGGCAGGAAATCACACAAAGAAACGAGACAATCCGGTCAATTTTCAAAATAAAAGCAATTTTCAAAATAAAATACCGCAATTGAAAAATGTGATCATATTTGTGTATCTCAACTCGCACTGGGAAACAGAAAGAGACAATACATTTGAAGAGTAGATAAACAAATATGTGTATTACTGCTCTACTACCCAGCAAACATTTTGACGTCTATTTGACGTCTAATCAACATCGGTCAGGCAGGTCGATTCGACGTCTACCAGAGGTGCTGAAATGAAAGTTTTTCTGACGTCGGTCCCATGACCAATGTCATTTCGACGGCATCAATTCACGTCGTTTCAACGTCGTTTCGACGACATATCAACGGCTCACAGAGCAGGCTACTTGAATCTATGTCATTATTACGTTGTATAGACGACTTTTCAACGTTTCTACGTGACGTCTATTTGACGTCTAATCAACGCCGGTCAGGCAGGTCGATTCGACGTCTACCAGAGGTGCTGAAATGAAAGTTTTTCTGACGTCGGTCTCATGACCAACGTCATTTCGACGGCTCTTCGACGGCATCAATTCACGTCGTTTCAACGTCGTTTCGACGGCATATCAACCTTTGTCAAAATACACATGTAATGTATTGCATTTAAAACTATGTTTACCTAAATCGAGTTTCAACTAGTGCCTACATAACTGGCATTACCACATCCATACATTCTATGACAAGCACAGCTCTTGTGCTGTATAAATGTGAAATTCTTAATGCTCTAATCTGCAACTATTTATATTAATTTATCAATTTCAGCAAAAAAATCCTTAAAATGCAAAGAGGTCCAAAAGTCCAATAGACAACACCAGCAAATTTCACATTTGCCAACTTAAAATATCACAGGAATGGTGAACCTGGTCAAAACTTTCATAGTGAATAAACTCACCTGTGATAAAGTAAAAAATACCCGAGTAATGTTCACCCATACTGTAAAATACAAGTAGTACGGACTAATCTCAGGTAAAAAAAAAGAAAAAAAGACAGCATTCAGGACCAGATATTATGTAACGAGTTATCTATATATTGAATAATCGAATAAAAAACGAACATGTATATTGGAACAAATGTTTTATTGACTTCCTTTTTATTGCAGTCCTGTGGGGTCTGCCCCTTGCCCCCGCTCCTTGCTGGGGCATGTTTAAGGTGGTTCTGAATCACACTCTCTATTTCTGCATCTATGGTCTTTGGACTCCATCTCTTCACAGCAGCTGGAGAGAGGGCATAAGAAGAAAATAAACATTTTTTATCCAGGTGAACCTGCTGGATGTGGAGGTCCTGGGCTGGTGTGGTTACACGTGGTCTGCGGTTGTGAGGCCGGTTGGATGTACTGCCATATTCTCTGAAACGCCTTTGGAGACGGCTTATGGTGGAGAAATGAACATTCAATGCACGAGCAACAGATCTGGTTGACATTCCTGCTGTCACCATGCCAATTGCACGCTCCCTCAATGCTTGTGGCATCTGTGGCATTTTGCTGTGAGACAAAACTGCACATTTCAGAGTGGCCTTTTATTGTGGACAGTCTAAGGTACACCTGTGCACTAATCATGATGTCAGATCAGCATCTTGATGTGGCGCACCTGTGAGGTGGGATGGATTATCTCAGCAAAGCAGAAGTGCTCACTATCACACATTTAGACAGATTTGTGAGCAATGTTTGAGAGAAATGGTAATATTGTGTATCTGGAATGAATTTTAGATCTTTAAGTCCATCTCATGAAAAATGGGAGCAAAAACAAAAGTGTTGCGTTTATATTTTTGTTGAGTGTGTGACAGGTCGTCTCCCTCCTTACCATTATGGGGCATTATGTCAATCTGCTGAGTGCATTAATTGAGGGGCGGGGCACTTGATATATACAGGTGCGCACACCTGCCCTCTCTCTTTCTCTCTTCCGCTTCCCCGTGGGGACTGGGCCGTTCGGTGTGGCCAGCGTGGTTGTTTGTGTGCAATCCTCATCGTTCAGGTAATGCACTTTGTCACTTTACCGTTGTTCCTGTGTTTATCAAACGGGCGTTTTGGTGACGCGCTTTCCGCTTTTATAGCGTAACCGGCTGCTGGGGCTGTGGAGGACGCATCGCTCCGCCAGAAGCCCTTCCTGGGTGCGATTGCTTGCTCCTTTTGGTATGTCCTCAATTGTTTGCATTTTAGTGGCTCCATCACTCATTTGTTTTTAGCTCATTATTCTCTGGCGTTTGCAGCTGGGCGATTTGACGCGCAGCGCGTCCCTTTCCCGTCGCTCTGGAGCGGTAATGTAGCTCAGAGTGGTATGTATAAACTCTTTTAGTAACTCTTTTAAAAATGTTTATGGTAATTATATATTTGTTTACTACATCATGTGTGCCCTCTTGTAGAGGCCTTGGTTATCCACTGGCGCGTATCCAGCCACCGTTCCCTGGATCTGCGCTGCTGTTTTGGCTCCCTCTCTTTAATACATTGTGGACGCGTCTGGCTTGCCGGGTGACGCGGGCGCATGATTTACCGACTCTTTTATTCTGAGTTGAATGCGACCGAGAGTCGCTGAGCCAACTTTGGCCTGGTTACCGGGCTCCTCAATTAAGATCGTCACCTTCTCATTGAGGCTGATTATTATTGATTCATTGATTGGTGTTATTGATTATTGTTATTGATTATTTTGCATTATTTAGTATTTTGTATTTTTGTGTTGAACCCTTTACTTTTCCTCCCCACCAGTCTTGTTTAGCACTTTTTGGCATGTTTTAATTGTTTGTTTCGTGTTTGGTTAGGTGCGGCGGCCCAGAGGCGGCAGTCCAGTTCCTGGTGGTGCCCAGCAAACATTTTGACGTCTATTTGACGTCGGTCAGGCAGGTCAATTCGACGTCGACCAGAGGTGCTGAAATGAAAGTTTTTCTGACGTTGGATTTCGACGGCTCTTCAACGTCATCAATTCACGTCGTTTCAACGTCGTTTCGACGACATATCAAAGGCTCACAGAACAGGCTACTATGTCATTATTACGTCGTATAGACGACTTTTCCACGTCTCTACGTGACGTCTATTTGACGTCTAATTAACGTCGGTCTCATGACGGAAGTCATTTCGACGGCTATTAGACGGCATCAATTCACATAATTTCAACGTCATTTCGACGGCATATCAACGGCTCACAGAGCAGGCTACTTCAATCTATGTCATTATTACGTCGTATAGACGACTTTTCCACGTCTCTACGTGACGTCTATTTGACGTCTAATTAACGTCGGTCTCATGACGGAAGACATTTCGACGGCTATTAGACGGCATCAATTCACGTCATTTCAACGTAGTTTCGACGGCATATCAACCTTTGTCAAAATACACGTGTAATGTATTGCATTTAAAAATATGTTAAATCTAGTTTCAACTAGTGCCTACATAACTGGCATTACCACATCCATACATTCTATGACAAGCACAGCTCTTGTGCTGTATACATGTGCAATTCTTAATGCTCTAATCTGGAACTATTTATATTAATTTATCAATTTCAGCAAAAAAATCCTTAAAATGCAAAGAGGTCAAAAAGTCCAATAGACAACACCAGCAAATTTCACATTTGCCAACTTAAAATATCACAGGAATGGTGAACCTGGTCAAAACTTTCATAGTAAATAAACTCACCTGTGATAAAGTAAAAAATACTCGAGTAATGTTCACCCATACTGTAAAATACAAGTAGTACATGGACTAATCTCTGGTAAAAAAAAAAAAAAAGACACCATTCAGGAACAGGTAACAGGTTTTATTTATATTGAATAAAAAAACTAACATGTTTATTGGAACAAATGTGTAATTGACTTAAAAATTAAGTCACACATAACTTTATTGCAGTTATGTGTGTGTGTTATGTGTGGGGGTCCTTGCCCCCAGTCCTTGCTGGGGCATGTTTTGGTTGGCTCTGAATTGCAGTCTCTATTTCGGCCTCTGTGGCCTTTGGACTCCATCTTTTTACAGCACCTGGAGAGAGGGCATAAGAAAAAAATAAAGAATTTTACAGAGCGCCTATTCAGATGTTAAATGCACTTTATAGATGGCAAGAACAAATTGTTTTGGGAGTTGAAAGAGTAATGAAAGAACCACTTCTTAGAGCCACTCAGTAGCCTGAATCTGATGGTTCCTAATAAAGCCAGTAGGCATTAACAGTCTGTCCTATGGTAGTCCCAGCTGAGCCCAGGATAGCCACATGCACATGCAGCCCATTCAGTCATTTCAATTATATCAATCTTACACTTGATGACATGAAACATCTTTGTGGCTTTAAAAGGCAGTTTGTTTCTTTGCCCCCCTCCATTCATGTTGAACTTTGCCATGACTCCATTCGTCATGAGCCTGTAAGACAAAATTACTGTTAGCATTTTGTACATACAAAACAAAAATAGCACCAAGAGTTTGTAATTTCCATTATTGGATCAGTAATATAGAAAGTTGTGTACTATAACTGCTGTTTTAGGTGTTTGACATTATTTTTGTCTTCAGTGGGTAGGGCTATGGGTACTCTGTGGTAATGTTTTCAACCTGTCAGAAGGTCCTGGTGTTTGTCACTGCTAAACCAGGAGACAAGACTGTGCACAGAACACAATAGAAGGGGACATAAAGACACAGAGGGGTGTACTGCGAAGCGAGTATAGTGGGTTAGCGAGCTATGTTGAGTCTAAAGCCAGGCTTCCCTGTACTACAAAGGTTGCTCTCTTTTAACCAAGCTACATCACCATGGTAACTGTTGCTTTGCTCAGTTGTTCAGAGTTTTCATCCTAAAATCGTGTATAAAAGCGACGCTGTTTCATAATTTAAGTCATTTACAGCTGGCATCACCTTTACCTTTTTTGAAAGTCCAGCGGAGCTGGATCACAACCAGCATATGTACGGAGGGAGAGATCGCCGGATTCAGTGGTGTTTACTTTCAGAGTGTCTCCGCCTACAGCGTCAGGTCATTAGGATATATATATATATATATATATATATATATATATATATATATTTATATATATATATTTATATATATATTTGTATATATATATTTATATATATATATATTATATATATATATATATTTATATATATATATATATATATATATATATATATATATATATATAAGAAGTTGTGCTGATAGCTGATGTATAATCAGTTAACAATTTCAAAAATTATTAAAACTAAATCTCAGTGTTTCGATTGTTATATGTCCGTGTTGCTGAAACGCAAATATTTAATATGTCTATGCTATTTTAACCGTTAAAAGGTCTTTGTTGTCTTTTTACAGAGACATACCTGTTCAAGCACTTTGTGTTTTTGCCACCGACTCTGGACAATAAGGTTATCTGTAATGACAGAAAGCGAATGCTTTACCTGAGACATAGTGTGGTCCAAAAAACATAACACAAATCTAATAAAATTCTACTTACAATTGTCTCCATTGTTGCCTTTTCTTTCATCTTATACTCAAAGGTAGCCACATCGTCATCGTCTTTTAATTGCTCAATAGAGCAATCGGGATCCCGGCCAGTGCCTAGAGATGCCTCAATACGGTTGAGCTGGTCCTGCAGTTGCTGAAACATTGTGACCACCTTCCTTTGGAATCCTGAATTGATAATAAATGAACTACTCAGCCAAAGAAAAACCTTAGAGCGTATTCCAATTGTGGTAATGACACAGCAACAGTGTGATTAACAAGTTTGACTTACGTTCTTCAGACATTGGATACGGATTATTTTTCTTTACTGTGGGACACAGGCAAACCATAATTAGCAAAGATTGAAATTCTTAAAGTGCACATTGTGGGAACAATTTTATAAAATGGTTCATACCTAAAAAATAAAAAAAATCTAGACTACAATTAAATGCTAGCAGAAGTGTGAGTTTAAAACAGTAAAGTTGAACCTACTTTTCTGTCTACCTGGTGCCGTCACCCTGGGGGAAGTTTGTCTTCCACGGGAGGGAAGTTTTCGTGGCGAATGCCTCACCTCACTACCTGCAATACAAAAAGGACAGATTGCAGATATAACAGGGCAAGACAACAACTACATCCACAAAAACAACATGCCGCTTCAACAGGATATGAAGTGTCCATTTATGCAGAGTTATCAGTAGAGATGCAATTGTGGCCCCATGGCCATTTTAGTAGCCTAAGTAATTGTATGCATTGTTTTAATTGTTGTTTTATAATGTTTGTATAGTTTTAATGGTTTCTGATTTTGTTAAACGTTATACGGTCGCTGCTGCTGTTGCCACCATTGTCGTGGCTTTCAGAAGTCCGTCCGTATATACAGTGTTGCAGTAGCAGTTTACTTCCGATACCGGAGTAGCCTACTAAGCTGTTTTTTCTTTATCAGACTTGTATCATATGTAATGAATCCCTTAAGTGACATCCAATTCAGTGTGTTACACAATAATTAAAAGAATTGAGTCATCTTATATTACATTTATTGCTAACTATTTTGAGAATGGATTTGTCATAACATTCAGACTTAGATCCTTTTACAATTGAGTAAACATGAAATTCAACATTGTTGAGTTGAAGGCACAAGATTGTCACTTACGTCTCGGTGTCAGTTGTTCAGGTGATGCACCAGTTTGATTAATTGCCGACACATTGGGGGAGGTAATGATTGATACTTTGACAAAACGAGAAAAAAAAAAGATGTTACCCGGCTGAAAGAGACATTTTGAAAAGAGTTTTTAAAACTATGTGCGTTATCTATGCTGTATTTCTGTTTTACACTCAGGTTTAGATCACTGCCATATCAATGTAGGAATTTATATGTAAAATGAAAATTCAGTCACCTACTCACTGTCATGCTGATGAGAAATCCGGTGTAGTTTTTTCATCCTCAAAACACTGCTTGAGTACTATGGGGACAGAGCTTCCAGTATTGCCCCCCCCCCCCCCCAAAAAAAAAAGAACAAACTCTAATTAAAGTGGAATTATACTAGAAGCTGTCTGCCTGTGATACTCGAGCAGTTTTTTGAGGATAAAAAATGTACACCGGATTGCTCAACAGCATGATGTTGAGTAGATGACTGAATTAAGATAAAAAGTGAACTATTAATTTAAGCAAAAATTGACAGAAGGGTCACAGACCAAAAGTGCATTACTAACCGCAAGTAATCCATAAATATATATGAAAACATTTATCAATTTTGACCATTTTAATTCAAGCATCACATAACATCCTCCCTGGAAGAAATATACTTTTGCCACCAAAAGTGGAAGGAGGCAAGATTACTTGAATAATTGTTGATAACTTTTAACACCTATTCAACCATGACAAGTGAAAACATTTCTAGTTAGCCTTGATAAGAACTCACGTGAGGGTGTGGCACTGAATTGGCTTGAATCCTTGTGTTCCTCTTCTGGTGTCATCGGGCTCCCTAAAATAATTTAGGTTGTTAAAAGATAAATCCAGCCATAATCGCAAATATACAACTTACATCTTAATAAGAAAAATAAATACTCATTGGCGTCGAAGTTCGTGTCCGGCGATGTGACTGTCTCACACGACCTATGAAACAGGTCAGAATAATTATTGTAAACCTCTCTGAAATCACATGGAAAAAAAATAATAAAAAGAGAAAGAAAGAAAAATATTTACTTTTTGGGTTGTCCACCTCCACTGGGCTGAGGCATGGTGATACCATCATGGACGATTTAGGTTTCACAAATCGTGGTGATCCTGAGAAAACATACATATACAATAATGCAGTTATAGAAATATGTCTTTAAAAAATAAAGAACTAATGTAGACATTTCATTAAAAACAAAAAACAAATTCCAATTACTTCTTAAATCGACCATCTCATTAAAAGGTGGTGATGCAGTTGAAGCCATCTTCTGGCGTATGGCATCCGAGTCTTTTCTGCAGAAAAATCTGCAAACAATTTTAAATAAGTACAGGTTTTGTTATGGGTTATCAGTTATGTGCTGAAGTGAGTCTGAGCAAGCAAATTATTTTTAGTACATTTCACCAGGGATACAGTGGTTTATTACAAGACATACGATACTGTCTGTCACAAACAGCACTACTTTAGATAAAATTGCACTTGCCTTTACCGTGGTATTTGCCAGAGACCATACGCTGACGTGGCATTTCACTCCGATCTACATTAATATAAACAATTTCAAATCAGTACAGCTTATCTACATATAACCGTGACATGAGTCCTGTACAATTAGTTTTGTTCAACTTTCGAAAAAGTGTTACGTTTCAAATCTTTTACTGCTGTGCTGCTGGCACCTGGGCTTTTTGATAGATGGCCTTTTTTACGTGGAGGCATCTGGAGGGCTTGGGAACCTGTGGATATACAGATATGTTTTTAATTCCTTAATGTTAAGCAATGACAGTAACCCGACACACACACACATCAATCAGTTTTGTTGGATCATAGTGTATTCCTATCCTGGGCGATAAATCGGCAAAATCAATTAATTCGAGTTTTTTGGTTTAGGACGATTTTAAAAAATGAAAATTGAGTTTTTATTTAACTTGCTCCGCCGCTGCTCCTCATGGGCTCCCATAGTTCATAGTGGCTCTGCCCCCCGCATTGACTTTCCACTGAGAAACAAAACAAAAACATGCAGCGGAGCTCATCCCTTAAACGGCACCGTCTCGTTAGTGGCTTGGTTGTGTAGCGTCGGACCTCGAACAAACCACGGTCCGCTGCAAAGTTTGTTCAAAGGCTGTTGTGACTAAAGACAGCGGACCGACATTTATTTCAGCATCTCAAACAGACGCATGTATCACAGTGGGACACTTGTTGTTCACTATAAAAATTTTAAAAAATCATTAAAATCGTAAATAGAGTTTGGTGTGAAAAAATCAGAGATTCAACTTTTTGGCCATATCGCCCAGCCATAATTCCTATTAAAACTCAATTAAAAATCAATTTCTTCATTCTGTCAACCAAGTCACATGGATTATAGATATAAAATTAAAAGCCATTTCCACTCATAATCAATGTTTACGTCCAATATCAGGTCACCTTTAAGCAGCACCACACTATCAAAAGTGTGTTAGCAGGTGCAGTAACATTAACATCACAGGGGAATGGGTGTTTACACGTAGACTTACCAGAAACAGCTGGTGGTGTTTCTTCTGGTGAAGTCACACCTGCATGTATCACAGTGTAAGACATTTTTGTTAAGCCTTAATAAGTGCCTACCAATACTACAAAAACTAAAAATGTCTCACCTTCCACAAAATCTTCCAAAATTCGTTTTCTCCTAATGCGCTTGGCCTTCTCTATTGGGGGATCAAACAGATCTTCGCTGTAGGCAGGATTGTCCATCTCCAAAACTCAGCCTGACCAAAAATAGCATAGAAAGATAGTGAGCACAGACAACATACATATCAAGTAGGGGTGGAACAGTTCACAAAATCCATGGTTCAATTCATATCACGAGGTCGCAGTGTCCATAGGAGAGATGGATGTGGTGGAGGCAACAGGGCAGAACAGGGCTGGAAATGACGATGATGATTAGGTGATTATGATGATGGTAATGGTGGCTAGGCTCAAGAGATGAGAAAGTATATCAGGAATGGATAAAGCCCTTTGATTAGCAAATTGGGAAAAAAAAATAATAAAAAACGCCTACTGTTTACATGAGTTTTGTGGCCAGAGCCTTCTGAAATTTAGATGTCAAAATCTCGTATTTTTAAAAATAAAACCCGGCCCCTAAAGGGTTAACAAATGCTAACAACAAATAGTTATTTAATGTCACTAATGTAAAGTAATGGACAGTCACAGTCAGGAAACTTTATAATAACAGAAGTAATAGAGTTCTAAGGTAGGAACGTTGTAAATAGATAAAGTTATCAAATAGAGATAATAATAATAGCCTACCTACATTATACTACTTAATATTTATATATAATGTTTATATATAAATTATTTTATTTTGCAACTTATCGATTGACCCAATTTAATTTTATTATGCTACATCTATACACCAAACCTACAGTAGCCTCGACTACCTGCAGAACAGTGTGTAACATTATGTTATTTCAGAAGTGGAAGAATGGCTGCTGTTGTACAATGACAGGGATGTGCTTGTGCTTTTCATGCTGACTGGAGGAAGTCTAACCCAGAGACTTCACTCGCTGGTCTGCTACTCATTCAGAACGTAGCCGGCTGTTTGCGCTGTCCTGCTCTGCTGTCCTGCTCTGCTCTGTATGCTGTGTTTCCGGCATTGAGGCTCGCAAGCTAGCCCGCGAGTTGCGCGTGCCTATGAACCAAACGGTACACACGCGCCCCGAACCGTGACAAGCGAACCGTGACAAGCGAACCATCCCCCCCCCCTACTATCAAGTAATCTGTTAACAGCAGCAAGCCGTACTTACACCACCATCAACAAGGACACGCAGAAATACAATTGAGTAATTATTGGTGCCCGTGGCCTAACCGGCGACTGTTAGACCAAAACAATTCAGCTATATTAATTATGCACCGACACCAGAAAGCCAAAGAGCTACGTAGTGGTCCAGAAGGAGTTAGTTAGGGTTAGGGTTAGTAGGAGGAAAAAGTACATTTCAGAAGAGACTTAGATTTTAAAGTAGTGCTGTCAATCGATTAAAATATTTTAACCTCCAAGGGTTAAACTAGGCTTTATACTTTCCTTTTTTCTTTTAACATACTAGCAGTCAGGCTATACTGCTCTTCTTTTTATTCAGCAGAGTTATTTGGTTCAATTGATTTGGGTAAACGCGATTTATCTGAGAGCACTAATTTAAAACACATAAAACATGCAAGGGTTATCAATGCATATCAGATTAATAACTGATGCTGCGCAATTTAACATACCTTGGAATGCAAAACTATTTCTCCACAGTATGCAGAAGAGGGAAGATGGCAAACCCATTCCGATAGGGTAAGCAAACAGCTTTCCTTTCCAGATCTTCTACCTTCAAGTGTCGGCGCTTAGCTCTTTCAAAACTCTCCACATACACAATGTTTAACAGTTTAGACCTGCAGGGATCCTGGAATAGATTATCAGTGTCATCTTGGCTGAGAACATCGACAACGAGTGTTCCATCTCCTCTTTTCACTTGGACAAAGGCAAAGTCCTCGTTTGGAAGCAGAAAGCATCGGTCTCGCGGTTTAGCAGAAATGACGGGAGTAGATCTTCTCTGGCGGTGCTTACGCAAGTTGTGCGCCTGGGCCTTCTCTGCAAGCCTTTTTGTGACCTGGACTATAGGATTGTGGCTGCTGCGAACCATTTTCTTAATGACCTGAAGATGGTTCTCGAAAGGGAAACATGAGAGGTCATCCAATGAGCACTTGAAGAATCTTACATCTTCATGCAGGTGCTTTAAGGAATGGACATTGTAGGTGGGGAATATCTGTCCATAGAAGTCAGCACTTGCATCAACAAAGTGATCCATGAGATCCTTTGCATAGTCCATATATGCATTTCTCTTCTCTGCATCTTTTTCCAACAGAATGGACATACCGACTGTTAATGTTAAGAAATGACTGTAGAGAGGTTGTGGAATGACACTGCTTAAGACTATTGGCCCTGAGTACAAGAGAAACTGACGGAATTCTGTGGCCTTCCAACGATCGATTTCAGTCAGAGATCGGGGTTGCCTTACAAATTCACCTGGCATAGCTCCATTCAGGCTAACCAACCTTTCCGACAATTCCTCCTGCTGCCTCCGATGTAATTTGCAGTTAGAGGGTCCACGAATGAGAAACACCAGGATGCGTTTGACAACACCAAGGCACACCAGATGCATGTAATCAAGAGGAAACTGCTCAATGCACCTAATCCCTAAATTAAGGAGAGGAGATAGAATCTTCTGATGATTAACATACTTGAATTGGCTGAACATTTCATCAGTTCTACTGGGAGCGACATCTGTGGCTGTGTAAACCATCCTACTGTTTATGCGTAGTGCTGTTGCCTCACATCGCTCACAGCCATGGCTGGCATTGTGGCCTTTAGTGCACTTCAGAAAAGCTCTTGCGGGTGCATCACAGATAAATGCCCTGATGCTCACTTTGTGAACTTTGCCCTGATAATTAACTCCTCTTTCCAGCAAACCAGCTAAATCCTCCATCAAGTCTTCAATGAATTCTGCTAATGGTTCAGGTTTACCTCTTCCAAAATACAGCGCCACAATGAATGGATCAGCACCAGCACATGTGGCCAAGATGGGCCAAAAATGTTTCTTGGTTGACTTGAAGACTGGAACACCATCTATGTTGAATGTCAATTCAACATCTCCTGTGAAGGCTGGATTTTGTGTTAGAAAGTCAAGAATGCCAGACTCCAGACCATAATATGCATATTGACCATTGCACTTGAGCGTGCACTGAACGTCTTTTGGAGTTTGGAGAAGAGTCCGGGCATCTTTGGGAAGACGATGGCCATGTCTTCTCAGAACGCCCAACAAACCATTAACAGCTCTTAGGGTTTGATTGCTGTCTGTTGCCCATTGAGCCAAATCTCCAGCTAGAGTTCCTGTCTCATTGTCAGAACCGTGTGCCTCAGCCATATCTCCATCCGATTGACTAGAATCAACAATGTCATGCTCAAATTCCAGGGTTGGCTCTTCGTCAGAATCAGCATTACTGCTTGTGGCCATCAATTGCTCATCAACTGAAGTACCAGGCAGTTCTGAGGTATCATCTGCCAAAACTTGCTCTGCCAGGGACTGTTCTCCCTGCTGTAAGGTGGTTTCTTCCTGTGGTTCATCAGACTCACGCTCCTGTGCAGCAGCATCTTCAGCACCACTGTCTTCAGCTTCAGCATCTGCTCTTGACCTCCGTCTTCTCCACTCACGCAAGTAGTTAGAAGCCATAGGGCTGTTTAAAGCAGCAACAATGTGGTTACAATACTGTAACAAGAATGCATGTAGTTTAAAGCAACTGAAGCGCTGCAATTTCATTGCTAGGTCTGCCACGTCTTTATTTTTAAAAATATCAATAGGTATGTAACAACGCATTATGTAATAATGGAATAGATTTTCACCACATTATGTACCAATGCCGCATTTTGTAATAATCTGCCATTTAGTAATGACATTCTTGAATGCAATATGTAATAAACTTAGCCACAGTTTGTAAGAAGTTGTTAATTATTGCACCAGTTATTACAAATTACGGAAGTTGCACTTTTTTTAATGAAGAAAATGTAATAATTTGGCAAACTTTATATTAAACCACCAAGATGGACGTCTTATTTGGAAAAATACATTATACCATCAGAACAACATTGACTTTAAGCTCCAGGTTCAATCATAAGTGTGTTTGAAAGCTCATAGAGACCAAAACTGCACTAAATGTTGGAAGACATGCATACATGCAATCTGGATTATGTAATGCCCCGCCCTCTTTAGTTTTTTTTATTCTTAGTAATATATGTAGTTCTATTAGTATTATGTAGTTTTATTATGATAATATATCAAACAATAAAAACAATCAGTCCATCAATAAGACATCCATCTTAGTGGTTTAGTACATAATGCACAAAATTATTACATTTTCTTCATAAAAAAGTGCAACACCCTCTATTTGTATTAACTGGTGCAATATGTAACAAATTACAAAATGCGGCACAGTTTATTACATATTGCGTTCAAGAATTGTATTACAAAATGCGGCGTTATTACAATGACGTGAAAATATATTACATCATTACATAATGCGGCATTATTACTCAAACCGAAACAAATGACACGAATCGCAATATGAAAGGCATCCACATACAAAGAACGAGCTGAGACTATATTTCTAAAACAGTGCGAATAATAAATACTAACCCCCTGTGAACACAACACACAGAGGCAACACTAAGCATAATTTCTCTTTCACGCAGGTGCCTGGCTGTTCACACAGGGAGCACAATAGCACATTAGAGGTTTTCTTTTAAAGGACAATTCCATTGCATTTCAAACATGTGCTACAGTTTCGGAATACATTTACTCTAAAAGAATGAATTTGAAGATATTCAAACTGTTGCTGCTGTTAAGCATTAGCTCCTCTGTCCAAGCATCATCACAACAGCGTAAAAAACAGGGGCGGACGGCTCTGAGGCTGTATCCAAATATTCATATTCATTAAAGCCCCCCCATTCAAGTGTGTGTGCGTGTGTGTGTGTGTGTGTGTATATCTCACCTGGTGTGTGTCTCACAATAAACCTGTGAAGTGAGGTAAATTGGACAAATAGTTATCAAAACAGGCCTAGGCGAGGGACAGAGACACACAAATAGATTACTTTCATCAATATTGCGTATTGCGCCACAACGTCAGGTGAGTTATGTCTTCCAACAGTGAGACGACCCGAGCATGAAGATTGAAACCTGTGTAACGGGCCCATCCTGTCTCAAAAAGAAAAACTAGTACACATGTTTCCTGGAGGCTGGATTGTTCTGAATAAAACTAGAAAAAATGATGTAATAAAACTGAAAGCAGAATGGCAGAATCAAATGGTGAAAACAATAATACGCCACAACGCCAGGTGAGTTATGAATTTCTAGCCATTCTGCTGGCTGGAAATCTAAAATCCCACTCGTTCGGCGTGTTATGGAAGCGTTGTGATTGGAGACGAAACAGCCAATCAGAATTGAGCTTCTCCAAGTCTCTGAGTGGTTGCTACTGTGGCACATTTGTCGTATGCTGTGCCAAGTTGAGCGAGCGTACGACAAAGTTGAGCGTGCACAGAAGGGACAGATTGAGAGCGCGCGTGCAGCGGTCTGCAGCGCAGCGAGCAAGAGTTTGAGAGAGGGCTTGAGTACCTGTGACAGGTACGGCACAGGTGACAGGTACGGCACAGGTGACAGGTACGGCACAGGTACGGCAGTGACAGGTAGGCCTACGGCAGTGACAGGTACGGCAGGTACGGCAGTGGCAAAACAGTAACAAAACAGAACAGAAGCTGGTTCAGCTTCAAAGGTTAGTAGCCTACCTTCCAGTGATCTTGGCGGAATATTCAGTGGCAAGTTCGGCGATCCTGCCGTGCAACAGTCCCGTGGTGTGTCTGGCGAGCAGCTAACGGAGCTAGCTGATATAGCTAGCGCCGGCCACAGCATGATGGTGGTGTGCGAATCCTGCTTTCCCACCCTCTCAAAACTGAGAGAGAGCGTAAACGGCCTGGAGGCTGATCTCAGGGAGAAGGACAAAATCCTGATGAACTTCTCCACCGTCGCCACGACCCAGTCCAGGCTCATCGCCCACCTGAAAGCTTCCGGCGTTGGCGACCGGAGCATGTCGGCCACAAACAACACGACCCTGCCGTGGACCGGCTCCGCCATCGCTGGATCACCGGCACCAGCTGTCGTCGAGTCCCGCTGGCACCACCTGGGAGCCAAGCCGAAGGGAGCGGCAGCCTCCACCTCACGCCTCCGCCTGCCGGAATGGCAGTGCTCCATCAGGGAGGATGGAGCGGGGGCCCCAGCACCGGTGAGCTCAACACCTGTCAAGCCGAGGGACCCGTGGTCGGTGGTGGGCAGGGGCGCCGGGGCTCGTCCATCTCCCCCGCCTCCGCCCCCGGAAATCCCGCTCGACAACAGGTACAACATCCTAAGCCTGCAGGACTTCCCTCCAGTTGGCACCTGCTGCAGCCCGCCTCCAGGAACCGACCACCCGGCTCAACGGACGCGGAACCGGGATCCACCCGCCCGGTCTTCACCATCACCTCCATCCCGCTCGGGACGAGCAGCGGCACAGCGCCGCCACCCGCAGGTTTCCCCCGAGGAGCGCGGCGTCTCCAGGCGCGCGGCGACGGCCGCGCCGGCTCGGCGCACTCCCGAGGTGCTGGTGGTCGGGACCTCGCTGGTGAGGCACGTGTCCGTGCGCAACGCACGGACTTTCTGCCGGCCTGGTGCCTGTGTCACGGAGGTCACATCCGCCGCTCAGCAGGTGAGTGCCCAACATCCTTCGGCCTCCACGCTGGTCGTGGAGGCTGGCATCAACGACCTCAAATTTCAGCAGTCGGAGGTGCTCAAAGCGAACTTCGTCGCCATGGTGGATAGCGTGCTGGACACGGGGAAGCGGCTAATTGTTTTGGGTCCGCTTCCCCCGCCCCGCTACGGTGATGTCATCACCAGCCGCATCCGCCAGCTGCACCTGTGGCTAAAGGGATACTGCCTGGGCAACAGTATCCCTTTCGTTGACAACTACGCGGCCTTTTTAAACCGACCTCAACTTTTTAATCGGGACGGCCTTCACCCCAACCAGGAGGGATCCCGGCTTTTATCTGTGAACATTGACCTGACCATCCGCTCATGCACCACACCCACCTCTTGACTAACACACGGACACTCTGCCCCACGCTGTCCCTCCCACCCACACTCACCCCCCACTCCCTGCACCATACATAGCCCACACATCCACCCATCACCACCCCCATCAAAACCACAGGACATCCATCACATTGAAACACTAATCACTCACAGACATCAACCCAGGACTGTTTTTAGACCTACTGATTGTTTTAATGTCCCCATAAAGAGACATACTGAGCGCACAATCAATGAAGACATCAAGATGGCCCTACTAAATGTGCGCTCGCTGTCTAACAAATCTTTTATTATAAATGATGTAATTTTAGACAGAAAATTAGACGGTATTCTCCTTACTGAGACATGGCTCGGCACTGACGCACGTGTTGTTCTCACAGAGACCTGTCCTCCAGATTTTAACTTTTTATTTTCAACTAGGGTGGGCAGGAAAGGAGGGGGAACTGCCTCGATCACAAGGTCAATATTATCGGCAAAGGAAGCTTCTTTTAACAACTATTTATCATTTGAATACCACACCTTTGTTTTTAGCAGCCCTCCTATTCTTTGTGTGACTGTTTACAGACCACCCCAGCACCCTACTGCTTTTATCAGTGACTTCTCAGAGTTTTTAACCATCATTCACGCTAAGTATGATAGGATTTTAATAACTGGTGATTTTAACCTACACATCGATAAGACCTCAGACCTAGCATCTAGAGAATTTTTAAACCTCCTTCATTGCTTGGATTTTAAACAGCATGTCTGCCAGCCAACCCACGACAGGGGGCGCACCCTGGACCTGGTCATAACCTATGGCCTGTCTGTGGGTGCGCCCTCTGTCGTGGATCTGGCCGTGTCTGACCATTTTTGTGTGTTTTTTAATATCACCAGTTTTAACCAGCTGGAGGACCCTGTGAGAACAGTGAGGAAACGCCATCTTACTTCTGAAGTGGCAGCAAATTTTATCCAGATTTTAAAGAACACTCCTGCACAAATTTTACCAGCACCATGTGATTTTATCATTGACAATTTTATTCACAAACTAAGGTCAACACTTGACTCAGTGGCTCCTCTTTTAACTAAAACTATAAAAACAAGACCAATGCCACCATGGAGAAATGAAGAAATCAAAAAACTGAAAAGAACGTGCAGGAGTGCTGAGAGGAGATGGAGAAAATCAAAGCTGACAGTACACTACAATATATTGCGTCAACACCTCAAAACATACAATAAAACCATCAAACTGGCAAGAATTTCACATTTCAAAAATCTAATATCCGAAAATAAAAATAACCCCAAATTTTTATTCTCCACAATTGAGTTTTTAACCAACGGTGACCGGAACAGGTCACCAATAACACCAACAGACTCCGTTTGTGAGGCGTTTGCTGACCACTTCAGAGGTAAAATCGATAACATTAGATCCAGTCTTTTATCTCACCAAATCTCAACCTCCGACATTCCTGGATCAATGCTTCCACCTGAGGAGACTCTGGACTCTTTTGCCCTGGTTGACGCAAGGACACTTGGTCGAGTCTTCTCCCAAGTGAAGCCCACAACCTGCCTTTTAGACCCAATTCCCACACGCTTTTTTAAAACGTTTTATGATGTTTTTGAGGAACAGCTTTTATATATGGTGAACTGCTCTCTTCAGACGGGTGTCTTCCCCACATCCTTCAAAACGGCGGTGGTGAAGCCCCTTCTGAAGAAGAGTGGCATAGACCCCACCATTTTTAATAATTACCGTCCAGTATCCAACTTACCATTTTTAAGCAAAATTCTAGAAAAACTGGTTTTTACACAGATAAATACCTTTTTATATTTAAACAATACATTGGAGAAGTATCAGTCTGGTTTTAGGACAAACCACAGCACAGAGACAGCCCTTTTAAAGATTTTAAATGACATCAGGTTCAATTTAGATAATCATAAACTCACAGTCTTGGTTCTGCTAGATCTAACCGCCGCCTTTGATACAGTGGACCATCACATTTTAATAAACCGTTTGAGGAACCTGGTTGGTCTCTCTGGTGCAGTTTTAAATTGGTTCTCCTCTTACCTCACTGACCGAAGCTTCTTCGTAAGTCTGGATACCTGTTCCTCCAAAACACACAACCTTAAGTGCGGGGTTCCCCAGGGGTCAATTTTAGGCCCAACCCTTTTTAATCTCTACATGCTTCCCCTGGGTGATGTCATCAGGAGGCACGGCATCAGCTTCCACAGCTATGCTGACGATACACAACTGTACATCGCCGTGTCTCCTGATGACACAGGGCCAATTGATGCCCTTTTTAACTGTATTTTAGACATCAAGTCATGGATGGCAGCAAACTTTCTACAACTCAACCAGGACAAAACAGAGGTTTTAGTCATAGGTCCTGAAGGCCAGAGAGAGAAACTTTTACCAAAATTAAATAATTTTAAATCATCGAAATCTCTGAGAAACCTGGGCGTGATTTTAGACTCTGAGCTCAGTTTTATTCCACACATTAAAAATGTAACAAAGGTAGGTTTTTACCACCTGAAGAATATAGCCAGAGTCCGCCCGTTTCTCTCACAGGCCAGTACAGAGGTGCTGATGCATGCTTTTATTTCCAGTCGTCTAGACTATTGTAATGCCCTGCTCTCTGGTCTTCCTAAAAAGAGCATCCATACTCTCCAACTGCTGCAAAACTCAGCCGCACGCGTGCTGACGAGGACCAGAGGGCGGGAGCACATTACACCAGTTTTAAAGTCGCTGCATTGGCTCCCTGTCCGTTTCAGGATCGATTTTAAGATTCTTTTACTTGTTTTTAAATGTCTTAATGGTCTTGGGCCCTCTTATTTATCTGACCTACTCCTATTATATCAACCCTCACGGACCCTGAGGTCCTCTGGCACCGGCCTTTTAACCCTTCCACAAGTCAGATTGAAAACACATGGGGAGGCGGCTTTTAGTTATTATGGTCCCCGACTGTGGAACAGCCTGCCGCAGAACCTCAGGGCCGCAGAGAATGTTGATGTTTTTAAAAAACGGCTCAAGACTCATCTTTTTAGTTTGGCTTTTAATTAACCTTCTATTATTTTAAGTCTGCTATTTTATTCCCCAAGTTTTAATCTATTACTTTAAGTTTGCTTATTTTAGTAGTTTATACTGATTTTATTCTATCCTATTTAGCTTTTTATCTAGTTTTTAGCTATTTATTTTATTACTGCTATCTTGTTGTATTTTACATTATTTTATCTCTTTTACCGTCGACTGACGGGAACCAGAGTCCCTCATGGTGTGGATGGCCTTTCACTCACCGATGTCTCAGTGCCGAGCCATGTCTCTACAGTTTTAGCCAATGCAGTGCGTGGGTGTGTGTGTGTGTGTGTGTGTGTGCGTGGTGTCCATACCTGAGTTGCGTGCATGTTAGTGTGAGTGTGCGAGTGTGTTCCGGGTGGGGGGGTCGGGTCTTTCTTTCTGTTGTTGTTGTTTTTATTGTTGTTGTTGTTTTGTTTTTATTTTCTAAATTGGTATTTTATGTACGGCACTTTGTGTTGCATTTACCTGCATGAAAGGTGCCATATAAATAAATAAAATTGAATTGAATTGAAAACTGAGTGAGAGTAATATATTTTTGCCTGCTCAAATGACATGTTTTGCTCGCATATCATTTCTCTTCAAAATATAATTTCTGTGCTCTCAAAATATATTTTTCTGCGCTCAAAATCTCACATTGCTCCTTCATAAATGTGGCACAAATATAACGCCATAGTGTCCCGGGCGGAAGTGACGTAAACGCATACCCTCTTATAGAGCGAAAATCTTCTGCGCATGCTCCGTCTCTCCGTCTCGTTTTTGGTGTATGTCAAGCGACACCTATAGGCCTGGCATAAGAACTACAGCGTTTTCGGTGGATCCGTCTAGATGCAAATATTCTTGAAACAATGCAGAGGAAGACGGAGAAAAATAACGTTTTCGCCCGTCTGGATGGCCCCTTAAAGTGTTATGGTTCTGTAACGATGCTAAACCGAGAGTTGCACAGATGTTCGGCTCGGTTTAGCATCGAGCACGTAGCCTGTGAGCTAACTCAGGGCTAGCTTCACACGGCAGCTAACTCGGCTGCTAGCCGCCGCTCGGTTACGGATAAAAGCAACAAAAAAACAGCTATCTGTAACAATACACGATGCAGCAACACAATCAAAACTCTAACATGCAACTGATAAACGTATAATCCCAGCAAACATTTTGACGTCTACTTGACGTCTAATCGACGTCGGTCAGGCAGGTCGATTCGACGTCGACCAGAGGTGCTGAAATGAAAGTTTTTCTGACGTCGGATTTCGACGGCTCTTCGACGTCATCAATTCACGTCGTTTCAACGTCGTCTCGACGACATATCAACGGCTCACAGAACAGGCTACTATGTCATTATTACGTCGTATAGACGACTTTTCCACGTCTCTACGTGACGTCTATTTGACGTCTAATCAACGTCGGTCAGGCAGGTTGATACAACGTCTACCAGAGGTGCTGAAATGAAAGTTTTTCTGACGTCGGTCCCATGACCAACGTCATTTCGACGGCTCTTCGACGGCATCAATTCACGTCGTTTCAACGTCGTTTCGACGGCATATCAACCATTGTCAAAAAACACATGTAATGTATTGCATTTAAAAATATGTTTACCTAAATCGAGTTTCAACTAGTGCCTACATAACTGGCATTACCACATCCATACATTCTATGACAAGCACAGCTCTTGTGCTGCATACATGTGCAATTCCCAATGCTCTAATCTACAACAATTTAAATTAACTTATCAATTTCAGCAAAAACATCCTTAAAATGCAAAGAGGTCAAAAAGTCCAATAGACAACACCAGCAAAATTCACATTTGCCAACTTAAAATATCACAGGAATGGTGAACCTGGTGGAAACTTTCATAGTAAATAAACTAACCTGTGATAAAGTTAAAAATACTCGAGTAATGTTCACCCATACTGTAAAATACAAGTAGTACATGGACTAATCTCAGGTAAAAAAAAAAAAAAAGAGACAGCATTCAGGACCATATATATATATATATATATATATATATATATATATATATATATATATACATACATACATACATACATACATACATACAACACACACACAACGAGTTATCTATATATTGAATAATTGAATAAAAAACGAACATGTATATTTGAACAAATGTTTTATTGACTTCCTTTTTATTGCAGTCCTGTGGGGTCTTGTTTAAGGTGGTTCTGAATCACTCTATTTCTGCATCTGTGGCCTTTGGACTCCATCTCTTCACAGCAGCTGGAGAGAGGGCATAAGAAGAAAATAAACATTTTTACAGAGCGCCTATTCAGATGTTAAATGCACTTTATAGATGGCAAGAACAAATTATAGAGCGAAAACCTTCTGCGCATGCTCCGTCTCTCCGTCCTGTTTTAGGCCTGGCATATGAACTACAGCGTTTTCGGTGGATCCGTCTAAATGCAAATATTCTTGAAACAATACCGAGGGAGACGGAAAAAAAACAACGTTTTCGCCCGTCTGGAGGGCCCTTAAAGTGTTATGGTTCTGTAACGATGCTAAACCGAGAGTTGTTGTTGTTCGGCTCGGTTTAGCATCGCACCTCACGTAGCCTGTGAGCTAACTCAGGGCTAGTTTCACACGGCAGCTAACTCGGCTGCTAGCCGCCGCTCGGTTACGGATAAAAGCAACAAAAAAACAGCTATCTGTAACAATACACGATGCAGCAACACAATCAAAACTCTAACATGCAACTGGTAAACGTATATTGTCTTATCAAACATGGTTTCATTTTAAATTACAGTAGCCTACTTTTAGTAACTCACCTTTCACAGGTGTCTGTGTCTCCTCCTCGTCAACTGACGCTGCAAAGTTCTTCTTGCGCATGCGTAGGAAACCGCTAGGTGCGCTAACTACGCCAGGAAAAATAGTTCCTAGATGGATGCTAGAATCACAAACATTTTAACCCACATTGCCAATATGCTACTACATTATTTTCTTAAATTCACGAACATATTTCCATTATTTCGCATAGTTTTTTTTAGCATCCGTGCGTTGATATGTCGTTGAAACAACGTCTAAATGACGTTGGTCATTTCAGCCCCTCAGATAGACGTCAAATCAACCTGCCTGCCCACATGATTGGATATCTGCATCTCGGCACAGCAGTAGATGGAGGAAATCATTCTTGACAGTGTTTTTTCAGTTAAACATGTTCTCTTTGAGATCGTATTCCCCCTAATGTTATCATGTCGAAAAAAAGTCGAATTAAAGTCACGTCGTGACGCGACGTCGATTGGACGTCTTCATCTAGACGCAGGTCGAGAAAACGTTTTCTGTCAGTGTTTA
Organism: Chelidonichthys spinosus; assembly: GCA_029853015.1. NCBI lineage: Eukaryota > Metazoa > Chordata > Actinopteri > Perciformes > Triglidae > Chelidonichthys > Chelidonichthys spinosus. Next base: position 3,112,309 of record CM056831.1, read on the forward strand.
TTCAGTTAAACCTCTCTAAAATGCATATTTAATAAGGTCATATTTGCCATGATATTATTTTATGATGTCGAAAAAAAGTCGAATTAAAGTCACGTCGTGACGCGACGTCGATTGGACGTCTTCATCTGGACGCGGGTCGAGAAAACGTTTTCTGGCCGTGTTTATTCAGTTAAAACTCTCTAAAATGCATATTTAATAAGGTCATATTTGCCATGATATTATTTTATGATGTCGAAAAAAAGTCGAATTAAAGTCACGTCGCGACGCGACGTCGATTGGACGTCTTCATCTAGACGATGGTCGAGAAAATGTTTACTGGGATGTCTTACCAAACACGGTTTCATTTTAAATTACAGTACTTTTAGTAACTCACCTTTCACAGGTGTCTGTCTCCTCCTCGTCAACTGACGCTGCAAAGTTCTTCTCGCGCATGCGTAGTAAACCGCTAGCGCTATCTACGCGAGGAAAAATAGTTCCTAGATGGACGCTCGAATCACAAACATTTTAACCCACATTGGCAATATGATACTACATTATTTTCTTAAATTCACGAACATATTTCCATTATTTCGAATAGTTTTTAACATTCGTGCGTTGATATGTCGTTGAAAAAAAGTCTAAATGATTTCATTTCAGCCCCTCAGATAGACGTCAGATCAACCTGCCTGACCGACGTTGATTAGACGTGAAATAGACGTCAAAATGTTTGCTGGGTATTTTATGATGTCGAAAAACAGTCGAATTAAAGTCACGTCGTGACGTGACGTCGATTGGACGTCTTCATCTGGACGCAGGTCGAGAAAACCTTTTCTGGCAGTGTTTATTAAGTTAAATCGCTCTAAAGTGTATATTTAATTAGGTCGTATTTGCCATGATATTATTTTATGATGTCGAAAAACAGTCGAATTAAAGTCACGTCGGGACGCGACGTCGATTGGACGTCTTCATCTGGACGCAGGTCGAGAAAACCTTTTCTGGCAGTGTTTATTAAGTTGAATCGCTCTAAAGTGTATATTTAATTAGGTCGTATTTGCCATGATATTATTTTATGATGTCGAAAAAAAGTCGAATTAAAGTCACGTCGTGACGCGACGTCGATTGGACGTCTTCATCTGGACGCAGGTCGACAAAACGTTTTCTGGCCGTGTTTATTAAGTTGAACCGCTCTAAAGTGTATATTTAATTAGGACGTATTTGCCATGATATTATTTCATGATGTCGAAAAAAAGTCGAATTAAAGTCACGTCGTGACGCGACGTCGATTGGACGTCTTCATCTGGACGCAGGTCGACAAAACGTTTTCTGGCCGTGTTTATAAGTTGAACCGCTCTAAAGTGAATATTTAATTAGGTCTTATTTGCCATGATATTATTTTATGATGTCGAAAAAAAGTCGAATTAAAGTCACGTCGTGACGCGACGTCGATTGGACGTCTTCATCTGGACGCAGGTCGACAAAACGTTTTCTGGCCGTGTTTATTAAGTTGAATCGCTCTAAAGTGTATATTTAATTAGGTCGTATTTGCCATGATATTATTTTATGATGTCGAAAAAAAGTCGAATTAAAGTCACGTCGTGACGCGACGTCGATTGGACGTCTTCATCTAGACGATGGTCGAGAAAATGTTTACTGGGTGGTCCCCTTCACCATTTCCTTTTCTTTCGTTTGATGTGTGAGTGTAGTGTCACAGGTGTTTTAAGTTAAGGACCCTTCTACTTTGATTTGTCCCTGCCGCCTGGTAAGCCCCCGCCCTCTCCCTTAACTGTTTTTTTATCCTTGCCCAGTGCTAACATTTGTGACTATTAGTATTATTATTAGTAATATTGTGGGGGATTTTGGTTAATTATTTTTGTTTAATAAAGTATTCTCCTTATTTGAAACCGTCTCTCGCCCCTGTGGTATTTCGAACCTGTGTGTCTTAGTTACATGAAGAACTGTTAGAAGTTCAGGATTTCCTGCGGTTGAATCTGCCGCAGGTGGCGTTGTCGCAATCTTTATCTCCTTGCTCATGCCACAAGTGTAAATAAAGGAAACGCGAAGAAAGCTGTGGTGTCGTGATGAATTTTGTGTTGCAGACTTGCTACATTATTATTACTCTATGAAATATTCCTCAATAGTATTTAAGTATAATTAAAATAATTAATTGTTTTATAGTTTTTTTTATTTGTCAGCTTTCCCTCTCCTGTCTTCTGCTTACCTGCAGCTCCCTTCTTTCCCGAATATTAAGCTAGCTGTGTTACATCATTCATTGCAGTTGGAACCCAAGGGCCTGGGCTGCACGAGATTTCTGCCTAAAAGCCTATTAAGGCAGATTTTTCTCGCCACTGTCGCTGCAACGCTTGCCCCTGGGTGATGTTGGGACTTTGAAATTGTGTTGACTCTTGACATTTTTAGCATATTCTAGTCCTGCTCAATGTGTTAAGTGTCCTGAGATGACTTCTGTTGTGATTTGACACTATAAATAAAATTGAATTGAATTCATTGATCGTGATAATAGGCATTATGCCCTAAACCAGTGGCCGAACACCAGTGCGGAGACGATGGAGGCAGTCGGCTCGTCGTCTGCGGTACATTATTCAAATGTGCATGGCATTTGGATTTCCATCTGAAGTAAGTAATATTAACAGCACTTAACTGGTTTACATGTGTACCTGTAGTAGATTTGTTAGGCGACTATGGTTGGAACAATAGTGGCCGCCGAGAGGCTAAGCCAGGGAAACCCTTTACGTGCCGGACGCGCTTCTGAATAATAAAAACTAAGCTCCAGAGGAATGTCGATTCACATATTTATTGAGCCAAAAAAAACAAAGGTAGTGAAACAATCAAAACATAGGTAGTGAAACAAAATGAAGCCTAAAATCGTCCAAAAACAGTGTAAATTAGCGGTCAGCAAAGTAGGACCTTCCCCCCTCACCCTCTCAGTTCATTCATTAACAGGTGAAGAACAGCTGATTTTACAACTCTGCTGACATACCAACCCACCTGACTCCTCCCCGGATGTGACACACAAAAAACACTACATGGCACCTACAATATTGATCATCAATAGACAGGCTTATGTATGCATCCATAAACAAAATGATCGAAAGTCATATAGGCTGAGGTAAGTAGTTTAATACATATCATGTATGACAGTTTGGTGGAACTGAAAAAAAAAATTAGCAGGCTAATAGTGACTAATTAAATAGACAAATAATCATGTAATACATGCAGGTTGCATAAATGTAGAATTAAAAATAAGAAGTGTTTATCAACAAATTAATATGAAAATGTTCAGAATAAATGTCATTAATATATGATGTTTTCTGTTACAGGTTGGTGCCAGAGGGCCGTACTGCAGGGTGAAATCTCATGTTCCCCTGTTGTGCCTCCACTTTGCGGAAGGGGATTTGAGGAAGGACTTCCGTCTTTCAAGGTGTTCCGTGGAGAACCTCATCCACTGCTTACAGGGGGAGACTGACCATGGATGGGGGAAGGCTTTTGAGGTGCTTGTTTTTTTGTACTGGCTGGCTAGTGCCACCTCCTACAGGGTCATGTCAGAAGGCTTTGACATTCCTTGCACCACATGTCATTATGTTGTTCACCGGGTCAGCAAGGGCATCCAGGGCATCTTCAGGAGGCTCATCCACTTCCCAAGTAGGGATGAGCTGGAGGATATTGGGGCTGGGTTCCAGCAGCTCTCTGGTTCCCCAGTGTTTGGCAAAGTGGCGGGGAGCATTGATGGGTACCACATCCACATTGTCCCTCCTGGTCAGTTTGCGGCCGATTATTTCAACTGCAAACTGTTCCATTCCGTCCAGTTCCAAGCGATCTGTGACCACAAGGGTGGTTCCTGGACATCCACGTGGGGTTCCCTGGCTCGGTGCATGATGCCACGGTCCTCAAGTGTAGCGTGGTCTACATCAACCAGCTCTACCCACCCCCAGGATGGTGCCTCATTGGGGACAGAGATTATCCCTGCCTGGTGCAACCGATCTCCCTAATGACCCCATTCTGTGAGCCTGTCCGGAATGCTGTAGAGGGCAGGTACAATGCCAGGTTGTCCAGGGCAAGGTGTGGTGGAAAGAGCCTTTGGGGTGCTGAAGACAAGGTGGCGCTCCATCTTTTTAAAGGCTCTAGAGGTGAAGGTGGAGTTTGTCTCGGAGGTCATCATGGACTGTCTGTTCCTGCACAACCTCTGCATCGGGGACATCTTGGAGTCAGATGTAGGTGGTGATGGAGATGATGGGGATGACTGCCATGACGCAAACGAGCCACTCCAGCAGTCCGGGGACATTCTCAGAGGCAGGCTTGCAGCTGCAGTGTCTGCTCCAAACGTTGTGATGCCTGTCTTGGAGGAACCCAATTATTGTTAGGTTTTTTTGTCAGTGTTGGAGTTCCAACACACCTTGAGAGGAAATGCTCTTATGTTCTAATATTTCCTAGTTAAGTTTTTCTGTTATATTTCATGTTCTGTGTATGTTGCATTTGTTGGTTTAATACAAGCGTAAACTATAACTACTGTTAATACTACTACTGTTAATATAACTACTGTTAATATAACTACTGTTAATACTACTATTGTTAATACTACTAATGTTAATATAACTACTGTTAGTACTACCACTGTTAAAATAACTACTGTTAATACTACTATACAAGATTTATAACATTTAATACCACATATGTGACTAGCCACGGCAAAATCAATATTTTGAGTTATTCACATATTCTGAAAGTGTAGTTTCTAATGATGTCTAACACATGGAAATCCGATAATATCACTGAGAAAACTGGCCTGAAAGATTTGCAAATCTCACCTCACCTCCCCTCACTTGACCAGAAAGGAAACACATTTTCATCTCATTCAGATAAGCCCTCCCCCTTATAGATCACTCAGTGATATCTGGTATCTGTTAGCCTGCAGGCACCGTCTGAGTAGCTAGTGCTAATGATTTAGCAACTAGCCTATTGTCCTCAGGTAGGCTAGTTGCTAACCCATTAGCATCACAGTCAATTCAAGAAAGGCCAACAGGCCCCTTGGCACCTTACTGTTAAATCAGATGCCCACATTACGAGCCAAAAACCTCCCATTACAGCTTAGTTTAGATGTGCATATAATTATAAAACGACAGTACTGAGCTAGCTTAGCTAGCTAAGCAAAGTAGATAACTTGGATGTTAACGGAAACTCACCCCATAAAAAACTGAAAAGTATTCCTGCAGACTTTGTTGGCTCCAATGAAATAAGAGGTCCGGGCGGACTTTCTTTTCGTCTGCTGCTTTTTGGTGGATGTGTGATAGTGTGATTTCATGTGTGGGTAAGTGTGTGATTAAAACACAGAATAAATACTAATAAACATGTTAGTGACATTTGATTCAAAAGAGTAAACCAATTATTACAGTATTTGAGGTGTTATAAAGATGTGTTCAAGAGTTAAAAACAGTTACAATTCATTTGAGGTGATAAAAACGTGTACAGTGATAAAACGTCATTACAGTGCACTTTGGATGTGTGTTCGATGATCGATTTGGCACTTTGGATGTGTGTTGGATGATCGATTAGTTTTGCCTACAGGCCTGAAGGGGGAGACCTTGCCACGCAATGCTTCACTGTTAATGAAGCTGGCAAGGGTTCAACACCCTGTCTGTCTTTCTTTATTTCACATATTCCTCTTCAGGTAGGACAAACACGGTTTGCATAATGTGGTTGTGCTGTATTTTGATTACTGTATGCCCTTACATGAAGCGGAGTCGCTCGGAGAATGTTATTTTGTATGTTACTTTGTTGTTAAGTCCTCATATAGCTCTTCGTACGGTATGAGCGAGTTAGCTAGCCACCTGTGGTTCACGGAGTAGTCTGTTACGTCAGAGAGAATACTGTGTGTCGCGCGTGTAGAGAACGAGAAAGAGAGGCTGAGTAATGAAATGTTCATACATAAAGGTTATGTTGGGTCATGTACAGTATACTCACCGGTATTATTTATTAATGCGGAGTATATGAGTGTGCACACTATGAATACAGTGTTTTGTTTTTTTTTTAACTATTTTATTTATAGAGTTTTTAAGTTTTACAATACACAACACAGTTACAAAAGAGAGAAAAAAAAAAAAAAAAAAAAAAAGTCACCCACCCCAAAGCATGTAGACAGTAGTCACATCAGGAAAAAACAAAACAAAACAAAAAACAACATGCTCTCACTGGATTCGGGGTGAAACAGTTATTAAGTCACCAGTCACTAGGTGGATGTCAACAAGGTGTTTCATTGACCGGGTGAAATATAAACTGTACACATATACCTACACATAGGAGTATATAGTACATACATGCGCACACGCTAAGATGTTAGGTAATTCTTGATAAATAAGATAGAAATGGTTGCCACATTTTATCAAACACTGCAGAGGTGAGAGAGACATTGTGTCGAATCCTCTCCATATGCAGCAGGTTGGTCATTTCCGCTAGCCAGGATTTGAAAGAAGGTACATCCTCTCCCTTCCAAAGGGTCAAAAGATTCCTTTTTGCGACAACCATGCCATATTGAATTGTCCGTTGTTGCCAGTGGGATAGAGTCAGTAGATGTTGGGTCCTGCCCAGAATGGCAGTGTGTGGGTCTGGTGTAATGTCACAGTTAGAAAAACAATTAAAAATGTCCGACCAGAACGTCTTCAGCTTGGGGCAAAACCAGAAGGTGTGTCCCAGAGAGCCCTCTGCTGCTTTACATTTCGGGCAGGTTGGAGAAACAGAAGGGTAGAATGAATGCAGTTTGGTACAGGAGTAATGTAGCCTATGGATGACTTTAAATTGAATAAGTTGGTGTCTGGAGTTTATAGAACAGCTGTGAATGGCTTTAAGGTGAGTTTCCCAGCTTTCATCACTGATTGTAATGCCAAGGTCTTTTTCCCAGGCCTCTTTTAAGTACAGTGTGGAAACCGGATTATATGTTGTAAAAAAATCTACAAATCTGGAGACAAGTTTCTTTGAGTCAGGGGCCTTATTCAAAAGGTTAAAATAGCTCGTTGGGGGGTGGAAGTGATTCGAAGTTTGAAATATTTGTGCGAATATAAGCTCTTATCTGGAGATGGCGGAAAAAATGTGAAGCTGGGAGTGTATATTTTTCCTTCAACTGTATGAAGGTGGCAAAGATGTTGTCAATATAAAGGTCTGCTATAGTGATGATGCCCTTATTTTTCCAGATCATGAAAGTATCATCAATAAGAGAAGGGGGGAAGGCATGATTATGGCAAACAGGGGTGTGGACAGAAGTTTCAGGCAACCCAAATACCTTCCTAATTTGATACCAGATCCTTCAAGAGTTTGTAACCATAAAGTCATTATTTGTAATAGTCTTTGGAGGTTTGGTTGCTGAAAAGAGAAGAGCGGGCAGGGAGCTTTTGGGGAGATCCTGTTCGACTGCAAGCCATGAGGGGGTGGAGGCGGTGATCCTGCCTGGATATGCATCTTGCCAGTACATCAATGCTCTACAGTTTGCAGCCCAATAATAGTGCTGAAAGTTGGGCAGGCTAAGGCCTCCCATGGCTTTGGGCTTGATAATGTGTTTTTTGGAGATACGATGCACTTTGAATCCCCATACGAAAGGCAGGATAATAGAGTCTAATAATTTAAAAAAGGCTTTAGGTATAAGTATAGGTAGATTCTGGAAGAGGTAAAGGAACCTGGGAAGAGCTACCATTTTAATGGCATTGACACGACCTATCATAGATAGGGGTAAAAGTCTCCAGGTTGCAATGTTAGATTTCAATTTTTCTGCCATGTCTAGAAAGTTTAGTTTATAAATCAATTTGGGATCTTTAGGGATAACAACTCCTAAATACTTAATTTTATCTGTGACCACGTAAAATGGTAAGTTTTGAAGAAAATTGGGGTTCAAATCTCCTTTGAGTGGCAGAAATTCACTTTTATCCCAGTTTATAGTGTAGCCAGAAAGTTCACCGAATGTTTTAATGAGTTCTAACAGGGGAGGCAGAGATTCTTCAGGCTGGGAAAGGAACAAAACCACGTCATCTGCGTAAAGCGAGATGCGATGATCAACCTTACCCAGGATCAGTGGAGCAACAGAGGGATGATTTCTTATACTTATAGCAAGAGGTTCCATGGCGATTGCAAATAAAAGAGGGCTCAAAGGGCAACCCTGTCGACAGGACCGTTGTAAAAGAAATGTAGGGGATTTATCAGAGTTAGTAAAGACTGAGACCGTCGGGGAGGCATATAGCATTTTGACCCAAGAGGCAAAACCATCGCCCAAACCAAACTCCTTTATTACTGACAAAATATACCTCCATTCAACCTGGTCAAAGGCTTTTTGGGCATCAAGTGCTAAAACAGAAATTTTAGAATCTTTGTTGTGTCTGGAGTACATTACATTCATTAGACACCTCACATTAAAGAAGGAAAATCTTCCTGGAATGAATCCAGTTTGATCATGGTGGATTATGTTAGCAATACATTTATTGAGTCTGTTTGCAAGTATTTTAGTAAACACCTTAAGATCACAGCCGAGGAGAGCAATGGGACGTTATGAAGCTGGGTCAGTTTCGTCTTTATTCTTTTTCAATATCAGGGTGCTGCGTATAATGATTCAGGGAGTCGACAATTTTCAATTGAGTGGTTAAACATTCTTAAAATGATGGGGGTAATCTTGTCCGAAAATGCTTTATAAAATTCTATGCCAAATCCATCTGGGCCGGCAGCTTTGCCGTTAGGGAAGGACCGAATTGCCTCAGCCACTTCCCTTGGTGTTATGCTAGCATTCAGGTCTGCCTGTGCCGTGGAGCTCAGTTTAGGTAGGTGAAGAGCATGGAGGAAATCAGATATTTGTGTGGCATCAGCGGTGAGTTTTGAGGTATAAAGGTCCTCATAGAACTTGCGGAAACATTCATTAATTTCTTTTGGGTCTGTTGTCATGGTTCCTGTTCTGGTTTTAATTTTATGAATTGTCCTCTTGGCCTGTATATTTCTGAGCTGACGTGCCAATAATTTATCTGGCTTGTCAGCGAGTTCAAAATGTTTTTGTTTGACTTTCAATAGCGTAATACTCACCTGGTTGGAAAGAATAGAATTGTAGTTGAATTTCAATTTAAGTATATCATTAAGTTTGGAAGGTGAGGCAGTTTTTCTATAGTCATTTTCGAGCACTGAAAGCTGAGCGGTGATTTCTAATAATTTCTTCTGTCTGTCTTTTTTCAACTTTGCCTCATAAGCTATAATATGTCCTCGCACAACAGCTTTAAGGGCTTCCTACAGAGTGGAGTCGGTTACATCGGGAGTGTCATTGTGGGACAGGTAGTCTACAATTAGGTTGGCTGTTTGTTGGTGAAATTGTTTGTCGTTTAGTAATAACGGGTTGAATCGCCAGTTGAATGTGGGCTTTGCTCTGCCAAAATCTATTTTTAACTCAACAGGGCTGTGATCGGAAATTAAAATATTGTGATATTTGGTAAAAATTAGCATCTATTAGAAAGTAGTCAATTCTTGTATACGATTTATGCACGTGCGAAAAGAATGAATAATCTCTATCAGTCGGGTGCTGTAATCTCCAGACATCAACAAGATTCATAGATCCAATTAGACTGTTTAAGATAATGGTAGAATTAGAAGGAGTGGTGGGACGACTGGAGAGCCTATCAGCAAAACAGTCTAAAACCGCATTATAGTCTCCACCAGCAATTAAGTGAATGGTTGCTAAATCTGGGATAAGATTAAAAACTTTCCTAAAGAATCCAGGGTCATCAAAATTGGGTGCATATATGTTTAAGAAAGTTACATGACGTGACAAAATATGGCCTGATACAATGAGAAAACGACCGTTGGGGTCAGAAATAGTTGAAATATGTTCAAATGGGATATTTCGACGAATTAATATTGCTACACCTCTGGCTTTAGAAGAAAAGGTTGACTGATATATTTGTGATATCCAATTGCATTTTAACCTCCATTGCTCTGTATGTTTGATATGTGTTTCTTGCATGAAGATAATGTCACCAGATAATGATTTTAAATGGGAAAAAACCTTGCCTCTCTTTAAAATGGTTCTCAGGCCTCTGACATTCCAGCTAAGCAGTGTCAGACTAGGAAGAGGGCTGTTAGCAGTCATACTAGAACCTTATTTATATTTTACACATTTTAGCGTATTTGCAGCATTAGCCTTGGTGCAGAATAAAGAGAGCAAAAAAGAAATAAACAACAGAAAAAAGTATCTTCTTAATCCCTCCCCCCGTCCACTTCCCCAAACGAAGCGGAACAAGAATTCCCTCATAAACATTGAGAGACCGATAAACACTACAAGGAAACGTCTATCATAACTAACACTGTTAGGTGAAGAAATCAGTATCATACCTTACCAGTGGATTCATCAAACGGCCCCATCCACCCTCAAATATCCGTAACACTTGCTCTCAGAATAAGCCGAGCAAAACTAATGAAAATTCTATACAGAACTGGGAAACCAGAAAAACAGTTCGTTGTTCACACTTATGAGCAGCAGCGCGGTGGTCAGACTCCGTGGCTCCGGCCCGCTATGGCGCAGCGGCTGGTGTAATAAATCTGTTTATGAAAGCTTCGGCGTCTGCAGGTGTCTGGAATATCTTCTGCTCTGTTCCGTGGGTGAAGATCAGGCGCGCAGGGAAAAGGAGCCCGTGTTTAATCCCGGCATCTCTCAGCTTCTTCTTCGCTCCATCAAAGGCTCGGCGTTGGTCCGATACCTCGGGTGAGAAATCTGGGTATACGCTGATCCGGGCTCCATTAAATGACAGGGGGGATTGTAGACGGGCCAGTTTCAGGACGGTCTCCTTCTCCGGAAGGTGGTGAATCTTGGCGATCATGGTCAGTCCACTTTAAATCCGTTGGGGAAGTTATTTATCCCTAAAAGTTGCGTCAGGAACTCCGCCACGAACTGCGTCGGGTTACCCTTTTCAACCTTTTCTGGTAAGCCCGTGATTTTGATGTTTGAGCGCCTCGACCGGTTTTCAAGGTCAATTAGCATGTGTTTTGTGGCTTTGTTGGCTTCCATCAGCTGGTCACACCGCTTCTCCAGATCTGTTATGCGGGTCTCGTGGTCGGTTGCATTTCCTTCTAAGTCAGTAATGCGTGATGCATGGTCAGCCAGGGAAGTTTGGACTATGTGAAGCTTTGAGTCTAGTGCATTGAATCTGGTGCCCATGTCTTCATCCATTTTCTCGATAGCTGCGAGGATGACAGCCGGTGTGGGCTGGTTTGGCACGTCGGCGGCGGCGCTAGCATTAGCGCCGCTAGCTTGGCTGCCGTTAGCCTCACCGCTAGCATCGTCGTCTTCCAGAAAAGCAGCTTTACCGTCTTTCTTGGTAGCTGGTTTTGGGTTTGGAGGTTTCCCCTTTGCGTTATTTCTTCCAGAGCTGCTCATAATTAAACTGTCGTAGTGCAAGTGTTGATTGTGGACGTTATTTCAGCGAGGGTGTACAGAGCCACTCAGAAAAGCGTCTAATCCATGCGGTGCTCACTATCGCCCCCCCATACAGTGTTTTGTGTTTATTATTGTGTGTTAATGAAGACGTGGATATATATGAATGTAAAGTGTAAAAATAATGTTTTTCGTTGACTGTTAATGAAGCTGGCAAGGGTTCAACACCGTGTCTGTCTTTCTTTATTTCACATATCCCTCTTCAGGGACATTACAGATGCAGTCATCTCCGACGTAACTACTGTATGTCCTTTTGCCCTCTTTCGGCAGCTAAAGAATCCATCCGTATGCTGTACATAAGCTCTTGAGAAAGTTTGTCGCTACATGAATGTCTTCCAAGGAGAGAGTTCTCCTTTCTTCTTCCGTAGCATTTGCAGTCAAAGTTACGGATTTCCTCCATTTCGCTGTCTTTATCCCTTGAAATGTAACCGTAGATATAGCGTCAGATATCTTCCGCTCCAACTCCTCCGCTGCGAGGGACATGGGCGCTGAATAAGTAGCCATGTGTTTTCGCTTCTAGCAAAGACGGTAGACAACCGCAGATTTTTTCCGAAACTACGAATAAAAAATGTATACTTTTGTGGCATACTGTTATCTGAAACATGGAGTGGCTTCTTCATGATCTCAACTTACATATTCTGCAAAAAAATGAAAATCACTAATTTTGTCCCACCGGACTTGTTGCTGGTTTTGCCGTGGCGGGTCTCATATTCGTACTCAAATCCCCTAATGGCAGCATTCCTCTTGAACTTCTCCTCATTCTGCCCCCTCCACCGAATGAGGCGCTCTGTGTCTGCATCAGTCCCTTTAACAAATAACGAGGCACAGCGTTATTAATCACCATTACTAAATATATAACCACGGTTTAAGATGGGCACTATTTTCTTAGTTAATTTGCAGCTTCGCTTAAAGGGGCCCTATTATGAAAAATTGACTTTTCCATGGTTTTCAAACCTAAAATTGTTCCCTGGGGTGTCAATAGGTCCCCACAGTATCACAAAAGACCATTTCCCCTTTTCTCATTCTCCATTTGAAAGAAATGCTCCGAGTAAATGAACGGTTTGCAGGATGTCCATTAATGATGTCAGCGGCAAATTTTCCTGTGCCTTATATGGGTTATCTTGGCTCATTAGAACCCGCTCCAGCTGTGTGGTCCCACCCACATAATCCCCATATACCTGTTAGCTATCAGTGTGATTTACATACAAACCTGTCAACCAAAATGCCAAAATCAACGAAAGCGAGTTTGCAGTCCTTGGCTGCAGCACTCCACATAATTGCCGATATTTACTCACATCATCGGAGCATCTATGATGGAAATGTGCCCACATGCACTTCACCGACAGGAGCTTTGAAAACTTGGGTCGGTACAGCTCAGGATATACAGCTCAGGATATGCCTCTAACCTGAGGCTAAAGGTTGGATCAATACCGACAGTCTGAGAGCCAACCACAGACTCTGAAGCGGTAAGTTTGTAAATATTATGTAATATGCTGTGTTACAGTTTACCGTTGCTTTGTTAGCATTGGCGTGTTGTGCTAAAGTTAGCATTGGCGTGTTGCGTTAAAAGCTTCCATTGTATTGATATTGAGGACCGTTAACATTACGTAGTACTGCGGGGGGCTTTTCCAACGTGAAAAACCTCAAACCTATAAAATAACGCCTAGAGATCAGTTTACTTGGGAACGTTTTGTAGCTTGAATGCACTGGCGCTAGCAGCATCCAAGCGATACGGCTGAACCGCTGTATCGTTTGTAGGGCAGAACCATAACCATGGCAACAAGCTGGACACAGACAGCACGGGGTGGAGAGACATAAGCACTTCCTCAGGCGGAGCGGGGTCAGGGGTCGTCTCATTAGCATATGGCTACACCCCGTCAGAATCACCTGTTTGAGAAAGTGGGTGAAAATAAGAAGTATGATCCACTCCGAAATACCTTCGATTGTTTTTTCCAGTTGAGTAATTCAAAGACCAGGGGCCTCATATATAAAGCTTGCGTACGCACAAAACTGAGCTGGAAACGTAGACGCTACTTTCCATGCAAATGTTGTGATCTAAAACCAAACTTGACGGGAAAGTGTGCGTACCTGTAAGCAAACTCCGAGGCATGCGTACCGGTACGCACATTCTGGAGACTGGAGGGGAATCAGCAACACAGATGGAGCTGTGGTGAACTGAAGAACTATTATAGTTTTGATGACTTGCACACATTTAATTTCACTCCATATCATACGTTAGAGACTGGCGACCTGTCCAGGGTGAACCCTGCCTTCACCCAATGACAGCTGGGATTGGCTCCAGCCCCCCCGCGACCCTGAATACAGGATAAGTGGTAGACAATGGATGGATGGATGGATCATACGTTAGATCCGCATTATCATGATGAACTCCAGCAATGTTTTTGATGATTTTACTGAGTGATATTTTTTTTTAATACAACTCATATCTTAAATCAAAATAATTTCAAAATATTGAATCAGCACTGTCACCGCAGGAGGAGGAGACGGCCAGACTGCATGTAATACAGGATCGCAACAAATACCCTCCATTAGATCAATGGAACACAGCAGGAATAACTAAATATTCTCCTTATTTACTGTGCATATGTCACCAACACACATAAATACAGCCATTAAGCCAGGGCTGGACTGGACTGGACTGAAAAAAAAGGCTCGGCCCAAAATCGCCATCGGCCCTTCGGGCAAATGCCTGATATGCCCGATGGCGATTTTGGGCCGAGCCATTTTTTTTTTTTTTTTTTCATTACTAATGGTACTAGTATTATTAATGGTATTAGTCATGATACCTATTCAGTGTTTCCCACACATTGAATGGACTTAACTAGCGGCTCAGCAGCGCTTATTATAAGGGAATCCTTGCGGCTGGTTTGGTTCATCAACGTTCTGTTTTCCCCCATCGCCATGGCAAGGCGTCCCCCGCACCGACCCCCCTTAGCTGCGCGAGTTTGACAGTGCGTGCGCGTATGTCAAAACCAAAACACCAAGGAAGGCTGAGGAATAGTCACCCACTTATATTAATAATAATAGTCATAATAAACTAATAGTATAAAGCAGCCATCCTCAATTAGCGGCCCGCGGGCCAAATCCGGCCCGCAAGAGCAAGGTGTCAGGCCTGTGCGGACCCAGTGACACTAAGCAATAACCTGCCATAAGGTGAAATAAAGAGTTGGTAAAGTTGGAAATATATTCACAGATTCGGGATCAATACATCTGAAGTGAAACGTTTTCAAACACAAATGATGCCTCTTCCCCACCGTAATATCATAGACTACGAGCTACAAGGACCAAAACCCAGATTTTTTACAAAAATCAGCTGTCCTCTGAGCTGAACGGAGAACATTGATCTCTATGTGCAGCCGGGCGAGTGCGCAGGGACCGTCTGCAAATTACAAGACAAAAGCAAGACGCTGCAAACAAAAAACATTAACTCTACTGTTATACAATATTGTTTTCCTCTTGTGCCCCACTTGCTGTAGTGATGTTGTTTTTTGTTGTTGATCAAAATATTCTCCAGGGGCATTCAAATAAATAAATCGTTGATATTGGACTTATTTTCTTTCAAGTGTACATTTTTATCTGTCCCTCAACACAGGCTATGACTACTACTATCTGCTACTACAACCAACTACCACTGGTAGTACTAATCATTACAATCAACAATAATAACATTTGCACATAAAACAATGTTTAGTGGTCCAATAAAAAAAAACAAACAGACAATTTGGCCCTCGACTTGGCAACCTGGACATAATTTGGCCCTCAGTGAAAACTAATTGGGGAACCCTAGAAGGCTCAGCACTGTGTTTTAGTCATTTTTGTTTTCATCTTTTCTTGAATGCTTGAACTCCTCAACCCCATTTAGTATGTCAACATTTTGTATTAGTACCAGCAGTTTGTAAGAAATGGTGTAATTGATGTTTATTTTGTTTATTTATTTGGATCTCTTTTAGCCCAATTGGGCTATTGTTCCAAGAGTCCATAGCATAAAAACATTACATACAATACAAACACAATACAGTATAACTGAAACACAATATAGAACAGACACAAAACCAAAAAACATACATTACAACACATGAATGGCATTATACACACAAAACAAAACGTATACAGATAATATTACATAAAAACTATACCCTCGATCACAGTCATGCAATTACAATAAAAGAGTTCAAATACTTCTTAGAAAATACCCCTAATGTTTTGTTTAAAATGTTTTTCCGGTAAATTCCTAATGAGATCAGGGGTCCGTTTCACAAAGCAGGTTTAGTGAAAACCTTGAGTTAGTTAACCCTGAGATGAGGGAAACTCTGGTTTTTCGGTTTCACAAAGCCAGTTCAGCATAAATCTGAGTCAGTTACCCGGGTAACATGCTCCGTGAACCTAACCTGCTCGCTAGCAGATTTGCTTCAACAAACCCTGAGTTTCTCCCTACATGTCTCCGCCTTTTTCCGGAATCTGAACCAACTCTGAAAAATTGTGCCGTCCTTTCATCGTCAACCTAATCGATATGGAAATAAAAGTGATTCTAGCAGCTTTGCGTCGGGAGAGGATTTTGATTAACTTTCCTTTCAATCACATTAGATATTATCTAAACAATATTCTCCGACATTTTCAACATTTCATATCGCGGACATAATCCGCAACCAGATTCTTTGCGGAGGTAGTGTTTTTGCGAACGGGAGATTTATGAAATGTTTAAGTACATTCCTGTGTTGAAATACCTGCTTATATTTACTGTTTAATATGTGAAATATGATTAAAATCATATGCCTTAGTCAACGTATTTGCGCAATATTTTTATGCTTAATTTTCAACTGAAGCCACTTTCTTTCTGTGCCTGGGGGGATTACACCCAATAAAAATAATAATTTGTTTATTGCGTGATTTTGTGAACCACGGGAATTGAACTGCTGTTGTCTGCACCATAGGCAGCGTTTCCAACCATTACACCACAGTGTCGCTCTGCAAACCTGAAAATGAAAACGGGCAGTAATTGTCTGCCACGCCAACTATCGCTACTTTGCTGCAGTTACGTTGCTCCGCTTTCTCAGGATATGCTCATTTTCTACATAAACACTCGGTAATATCTAATAACGCTCTCCCCGTTGCCATGGTGAATCGTGGTATCGGAGCTCCATTGATGATGGCTTTGTAGAGTTGGCAGGCACGCGCGTAACTCAGAGTTTACATACTCAGGGCCCTAGTTTCGTAGACCAGGCGCAGTCAGCTTTCAGCGCAACTGCAGCCTGGAGCCTTATTTCTCCCACTCCGGCATTACCCCAAACGGCAGCACAATAATTCACCTGACTAACAATTAAAGCGTGGGTCACTTGTCTTAATATTTTTGTGGGTAAATATTTGGCTATTCTATCAACCATAACAGCAGTCTGAACCAGCTTCTTACATAGATTAGATATGTGTGGTGTCCAAGACAGATGACTGTCGAGTTGAACACCTAACAGTCTAGGGCCCTAGTTTCGTAGACCAGGCGCAGTCAGCTTTCAGCGCACCTGCGCCGCGCCACCGGGGTGTGTCCGCCTGGACTTTGCAAGTTTCGTGCGCCACGCAGGCTCGCGCAGGCACACCTCCCGTCTCGCCCACCGGTGCAAGTGGGAAAGAGGGAGGAGAAGAAGGCGTGAGTGGGAGACGAGGAGGAGACGAGGCGTGGACTGGGATTAACCAATCAAATGAGCTCCTCTCCTCTCCTTTAATGCGTTAGGGGAGGTTCAGTGCAAGTTTCGTCACTTGACAACCCGATGACAGAAGCAGCGCCGCCGCTCCCACCACGCGCATCACGCGCTGTGCGCGCCTATCATAATAATAACAATGCCGATATTATAAAAAACAGGAGAGAGAGAGGGAGATGTTTTGGTCCGAGAGGCTGAGTTTCCGTTACGCGTGCCATCCGCCTTTGATCTGACGTCAGATGTGACGGGACAATCTATATAGATATAAATTCACGTGTTGATTCAATTAGTTGCATTAAATAGTGTTTGTTGTGATTATTTATTGCATTTAAATGTGCCTGGAACTGTGGAAACCTGCCTGTGAGGTCTCGGTGATGTGTGCGCACTGCGCGCCGTCAGCCAAACTTCCACTCCGCCAGCTGTGATTCGCATTGAATGAATGGACTCTGTTTACGCCTTGCGCCTTGCGCTGAAAGTAGACCAGGTCGGAGCTGGCGAGCTTTCAGCGCAATCTCGGCGAGGCTTTTTGCCACGAAACTTCCGCTACGCCAAGCTGAATCTGTGACGCCTCCCCCTGCTGCGCCGCCACACCCATCTTGGCGCAGGCGATCCACCAAACTGCCAAACTGACGGTGCGCAAGGCTGCGTGGGTCGAAACTTGCATTGCTCCGGCTCCGCCACCCTGTGCTGCGCCACGAAACTAGGGCCCCTAGTCTCATCTATTTGTTCTATCATTGTACCGTTTGTCATGAGCTGTAAACAGGGCAGAGTTCGCTTCTTCCTCACAGAACCAATAAGCATTACTTTTGTTTTCTTTACATTCAATACGAGTTTGTTCATATCAGCCCAATCCTTAATTGTTTCAAGTCTTGCTGTAGTTTTGTCTGTATGTCTACACATGAATACCCCGGTACATACACAGTAGTATCATCCGCAAAAATTGTAATTTTTGATCGTACTAGAGCATATGAAGTATCATTTGTATATAACAGATAGAGGAGAGGCCCAAGACAACTACCTTGAGGCACGCCACACTGTATATTCAGAGGAGAAGAATATGATCCATTTATAAAAACCGATTGTGTTCTTTCAGATGAATAAGCATGAATCCAATCAAGAGCGGTTTGTTGGAACCCATAATAAAGGAGCTTTTTCAATAATATACTATGATCTACCAAATCAAATGCTGCACTAAAATCCAAAAATAGTACGCCAACATATTTTCCCAAATCAATTTGTTCTAGCCATTGATCTGTCATCTCAATGAGAGCAGTTGCAGTTGAATGGTCCTTACGATATGCATGTTGATTGGCAGAGAGTAAATCATTAGTTCCCATATATGACCAAATCTGAGCACTGATTATGCTTTCCAGTATTTTACTCAGTGCAGGTAAAAGACTAATGGGCCGACTGTTCTCAGGTGAGACAGGTTCTTTACTATTTTTTGGCTTAGCTTAGCTTTCTTCCATACTCTAGGGAAGTGACCAGTGTCAATTGACCAATTAAACAAATACCTCAAAGGAGCAGCGATCTGCGGTGCAGCATACCTCAATAACCTGTTGTCCATTAAATCATAGCCTGCAGCTTTCTCATCAGGAAGTGACTCCAGCAATTTCATAACCTCTTCAGTTGTTACAAAGGAAAGGGAAAAAGAGCACATTTTACTTAGCATGATGTTGTTGTCAATCAGATCATTGAGAGTATCTATAGAACTGGAAAAATCTGTCATTTTTCTTAGCCTCTTGATTTTGTTTTCAAAATAAACAGCATAATGATTGGCAACATCAACAGGCTTTGTGATCACTCTTCCATTCTCCTCAACAAATGATGGATATTGTGCAACCTTTGTTCCCAACAATCCTCTGACTGTATTCCATGTTTTTTTTAGTCATTTCCACACTTCATGAATGCTTTTCTATAAAAAGAGGCCTTTTTACCACAATTTAATTTCAGTGCATAATTGCGTAATTTTCTATAGATCCGTTGGTCAGATTCGTCATCTATCCATGGAGCAGAACAAGCTTTAACAGTCCGTTTCCTAATTGGAGCATGCTGATTCATCACTTCAGTTAAGTGTTCAGTAAAACATTCAGAGGCATGATCTAAGTTGTCCTCTAAAAATATTAATTCCCAGGGACATGCAGCCAAATCCCTCTTAAATTCCTTACTATTAAATCTTTGAAAACTCCTCTTTACTATTATTCTAGGTGGTCTCTTTGGAATCTTAGATATTCTGGTTATGGATACAATATTGTGGTCAGACCAACCAACAGGAAACACACACGCACTTGAACACTGTTGTGGTACACTGCTAAAAATCAGATCAATGCATGTCTCAGTACGTATGCCATACCTTATAGAACATCTTGTTGCATTCCTAACCATCTGTTTCATATTACACCCCTCTGTAAATCTCAATAATTTAGTTTTATTGCTATTCTTGTTATCACACCAATTTATATTCAGATCCCCCATAAAAAACACTTCCTTTGCATTATCGAGACTAGAACATAAGTCATCTAAATAGTTCACATTTGAGCAAGGGGGTCGATATGCACATCCAATTATTAGAGGTTTTTGATAAGGTAGATGTATCTGTACCCATACAGCCTCCAGGTGATTAATTGTTAGATCATCTCTCTTTTTAAAAGGCAGATGATTTTGAATATACATTGCCACACCTCCACCATTCAGATTCCTATCCTTTCTTATAAAATTATACCCATCCACATGGACTTGCCCATCAGTGATAGAGCTATCTAAATGTGACTCAGTGATAGCTAGAACATGCATATCATTGATTTTCAACATGTTACAGATCTCGTTCATTTTATTTGGTAAACTACACACATATTTACGTGTGCAATATGTAATCCCTTCTTAGGTAGTTTTAAATTCACAGAACCAATTTCAATCGTCGAAATTGCCATAGTTTAAAGACCTGCATCAGATATCCATCCAACTCAGAATAACCAGGGAGTTGTTTTGGGGTCACGATACAGTTGGTTATTTATGTACAATTTGTCTGTCACTAAAGTGAAGCGATCATTTCTAAGTCTGTGTTCTTTCATTATGGGGTAGAGTACCTTCCTCCTGTTGATGATTTCGGGGGAAATTGGTCATTTACTCCAAGCTTTGTGCCTTTAAGTTGTTTTCCTCGGCTTTTCACAAGCTCCTTATGTTTAAAATGTTCAAAATTGGCAACAATGGCTCTTGGTCTGTCTTTCAATACTTTACCCATTCTGTTGACTTGGGAGAAAGTGACATCTTTTACCACATCACTTAGCAGTTTCAGCTGTTCAGTCATGAAGGTCTTCACAACAGTTTCACAATCAACACTGTCCTCCTCTGCAATTCCTGAGAAAACCAAGTTGTTCCTCATAGAGTGACACTGTTGATCAAGTAGGGTTTCTGACAGGCGCTTGTTCTCCTTTTCAAGCACATTCGCCCTGCTCTCCACATCCTGCACAGATTTCTTTAGGTTCCTGTTGTCACTCAGCAGTAGGGTTGTGCATCGTTTGGATTTTACCGATTCCGATTCCGATCCCGATCCCGATCCCGATCCTCTGTTTCGATTTGTGGAAGAAAACTCTTCAGGTCCAATTCAGTGGCTGGTTCAAATGAGGTTTAATCACTGACAGTGGAGAAAAGACAATGTCGCGGTTGCCACACAGCCCAATCTGCAATGATGTGAGGCAAGAGACAACTTATACAGAACCAAAGGGGCAGGTCTAAACAGTGGATTTACATAGATGCAATACGCGTCTCACCGAGGGGAAGAGACTTCCTGAGACAACATAAAGGTGTGACTTCCCTCGGAACAGCTGGGTTCTTTCTACATAGTGTCACAACAGGGGTCATTCATGAAGGCCTTGATCAAGTATGTGAGGTGAAGGTGTTTCGGGGACGGTCCAGGAAGGGAGACAGACCAGAGGTTCTTTTCATCAACATGACAAGGCTTACATACAATGAATGCAGCTCAGCAGGACATTTGATGTTTAGAGAGAAAGGAACATTATACCAAAACCAAATAAGAATTCTAAGGTAACACAATTTCTTCTACAATTCCCCATTTTGTCCTATAGGACAACACTAAATACACAAGAAAATGTAATCAAGCGAAGTAAGAAAATTACAATACATCAATTCTACACAATTTGTCAAAACCATCATGAAATAATTCTTTAGGTACGTCGTGAGTAGTTCATTGAATCATCATTTTAGTAGTCACCTTAGCTGTAATAATTTTACACATTGCTCTGATACAAGAAAAAATAATAAGGGCTAATAAAAAAAAACAGATTATTCCAACATAACAACAAAAACTATAAAACAGATTAAACCAACAAAAACATATTGAACTATATTTGTACCCCAACGGCCAATGAGTGTTTCCAACCATTCAAAAGGGCTACTAATATCGCTGGTGTGCACTTTATCAGCAATGTGTTTAACATGTGCAATGACATCAGAAAGGCTAGCATTATAATCTGGCACATAAGTACAACATCCAACACCAATCACTGCACAAGTACCACCCTGGGATGCTAAAAGATAGTCTAAAGCTGTAGGCAGGAGGCGTAGAAGAGGTTGAAGTCCAAATTATTAAAGTCCTTGGTCACGGAGGAAAGCACAAAGTGACAATATGAAATTTATGTCATGTCCACTTCCGGTGCCTTTAATACACAATTCTAATGGCCCTGGAACTACACTAAGAGGGGTGGTAGCAGGGGCATCCATGCACGCCTGACACTTGTTTATGGATATTTTGCAGGATAAAGTTCTAATTTCAGGTGAAAACTGGAGAAAGTTCATGGGTGTGAGATGTGTGTGTATTCCGGTGAAGTATATGACACGTGTCACATTCGGAAATGGGCAGAGTCATCAGTGGGAAGAGTTCATCGGTATTTATGTGGGATGAATCCACATGTGTAACCGTTATGGTTAGAATTAGAGCTTTGGTCAGCTATCATTCTAGGCAGGTTGATATAAGTGTTTGTAGAAATAATTTGGTCGTGTGTGGAGATTGTATTTGGTCCAGTTTCCCGTTTCTGACGAAGGCTGGAGACTGCAGTCGAGGAGGGATGAGCTATCCCTGATATGCTTCTTTCTGGTGGCTCCATAGCTGCAGTATTAAGAAGGAGATCTTCCGAAGCAACCTTCTGTCCCCATTGCTTAATACTGGTACTGCAAAGGAGCCACAGGAACAATAATCCGGTCACGAGCAGCAACATTGGCGTCAGTCATCAGCATCTGGTCAGAACAGCACCGTTCCAGGTTGTTCTCCTGCTGGGCTGTTGATCTTCACTGGTCCATGTTGGCATCCTGCTGGGCTGTTGATCTTCACTGGTGTGAAGAGTGGATCCATGTGGGGTGTGACACACTTCATGACAGTGTTGTTGGTCAGCAGTATTTGAGATGGGCCGGTCCACCTGGGCTGGAGAGTGTTCCTTTGCTTGAACTGCTTTCAGGGTTGAAATCACCAGGCTGAAGGTTGTGATAGTTCCCGTCAGTGGGAGGCGTGTGGGCTGCGATCACCTGTTAGTGCAGAGCTTAGACAGAAGAACACAGTTCCTTGCAGAGTTCTCGTGTGATAGAGTTGTTGAAATGGGTGTCGTCGTCGCTGTTAATGCAGCGGGGGATCCCAAATAGGCAGACAATGTCTCTGAGGAGCAGAGTAGTCACTGTTGTGGTGTCTGCTTTTCTGTTTGCAAAAACTTCAGTCTATGTTGAAAACATATGATTAAAAATAACAAAACAATAACAATAACATGTGAACATATGACTTTGTACAAAGTCAATCAGCATATTTACAAAGGAGTCCTCACGGGGGGAATGCTCTTCTTGGTTTGTGTCGACAAAATTGTTTGAATATAGGGACGTAACAGGAGCAATGTAAATCTGCTTATTACAGCAACCATTCCCCATTTGCTCCTGTGAGTCACACTATGTGTCACACAAACAAGTTGAGGAAGCAGGAAATGTGTGGCTAATGCGCGGCCGTCGCAGGAGCTCCACAATTCGTAAAACAACACAACCAGGCAGAGCGCTCAGAGGTGTCGGGGGCCGCTTGTAACGTAGCCACGTTAAAGCAAAGAGCTCAGCTTGTGGGGCTGAGCATGGGGGTGGGAGGGGGTGGGCGAGATTCTAGGATCTCAAATAGGGGACCAATTGCATAACCTGAGTCAAGTGTAGGGCTCCCTGATTCCCACAATGCACATAGACTAAAACGCAGAATCTGACAAGAATACCTGGAATTTGTCAAAATGTCAATGTTTTCTCGAACATTATAAGAGTTTGTTACCATATCTAAGCTGAAAGAAAAGGGAAACGGGGGGGGGGAGGTGTTAAACGTTGTGTAATCAACGGGAACAACGCATCGTCCAGCATGTCTGAAAAGTGAAACGAATAGCAGCTAGTGGATTACTCGCTGATTTTAGACACAGCGGGGGTCAGGGGCAGGGGGCTGCTAGAAATTTCTTTATTTTGATCTATCACCTACACGATTACACACTATTTGATGAAAAAAAAAAAAAAAACGCTATAAAATTGTAAAATACTGAATTACTATAAATGAAAACGGAAAACAGAATTTCAAAAATAAAACGGAAAACAGAATTTTGAAAAATGAGAACGGAAAACAAAATTTAGAAACATTTAAACGGAAAACACAGAAGTCCGAAAAATGGAAAACAGAAAGCATGGAATTAAGGAGAAAACAATAAAATGGAAAAAAAGAATTTAGAAAAATTAAACAGAAACCGGGATTTAGAAAATTAAAACGGAGAGCACGGAATTTGGGAAAAATTAAATGGGAAAACATGGAATTTAGAAAAATAAAAATGGAAATCAGAATTTCGAAAATGAAAATGGAGAGCACGAAATTCTGGAAAAATAAAAGGAATCTTGAAAAATTTAAACAGATTTCATAGGGTTCTAGTCAAGTGCTCCAGTGGGAGAGCGGTATGAGCTACCATCTACAGACAAAAATAACTCAGGTTTTGCAAGTGGTTTGTCTAGTGGATCGGGACGGGTTGAGCAAAAAGATCAACTAAGATCAGCTTTCACAACTATATGGCTTGCCATCAATTGGGAAAGGAAGGAGGGAAACAGAGTTAAGAGGGGATCAGCGCTCAATACTAAGGTTAGGTTTGGAAAGAAGGGTGAACTCATAACAAGTCTGTCTAGAGGAGGAAAAATGTTGCGTTTCAGAGCGGAAGACAACATGGGAGACAGAGTGGGGGGCAAATAGTGTTTAGTGGAGATCTCAGTACCATGGAGGAGGTCGTTTCTACAGCGAGACTGAAATAAAAAAAATAATAAAAAAACTGGGATCTGGGATGAACAGAACAGGAGGAGTGGATAGTGGTTGGATCTGTAACTACAGGAAAAATAGGGTTCATTAACTGCACCGAGGTCTCATAACTTTCTCTTATTTGTTTGTTTGTTTGGAATGTTACAGAGGCTGGAGGTAGGTAGTATTATGCCTTGTTCTAACAGGGACTCTATCACAGGTGCAATTCCAAGTTCTGCGTCAAGTTTAAGGGGATACTGGCGTTTCTTTGGGAGTGGTTTATCTGGGTTGACATTAATTTATTTTTACACTAGAAGCAGAAAGAATCAGTCCCACATCATTAGGGTGGGAGGAACACAAAGCAGGAGGGATCTGGGATGAAGATGGAAGGAGGTTGTGGATGGAGAAATAGGCTGGGGGGGCTAGGTGTGGTTCTGTCTGTGACAGAGTTGAAAAGATAACAGGTTGTGGATCAAAAGAGACACACAGGATGTACCCCAAAGAGCCAACCTTGTACAGTGGGTAACTGGCTACAGTATCACAAAATGTTTTGTCATTACAACATTGGAATAACTTTTACATCTTGCCCAGCTCCAAGGTGTCGTTTTAGTTAGCAGTAGCTACTGCGATATGGGGAACACCGTCATCCTTCTGAAATCACTATCATTAACATGCAGGAGGGAGGTTGCTCTTTCATCTTGCTCAGCTTTTTGAGTATACTCAGAATTTGGAACTACATCGTGATGAGCTAGACAATGGAGTGAGGGAAATCAGAGCAAAGAGTCAGATATTTCAGAAATCAGCCAAGAAAGGAAAGGAGAAGTGGGCTGTTTGGTTATATGGTTATAGATTGTTTGAAGTTTTAAAGAAAGTTGAGGAGAGGGCAACTGTCAAGCATAGGTCACTGATGGGGAGACCTGTTGTAGCATAGAAAACACAGTATTAACATTAGCATCAGGTACATCAAGATATACCTCATAAGGGGTGCATTAATGGTGCAGTCAGAATTGACATAATAAATCACGACCCAGTAAGTTCAGAGGGGTATCAGTAGCCGTTAGAAAAGCATGTTCTCCATATAGGGGGCCTAATTCCACTGTCATTGGAGCACTTACTGGGTTTTGTTTAGTGATGCCGGAGACGCCTACTGTGTTTACAACCTCAGAGGACAATTTAACATTTCAAGTTACAATTGAAGTCTTTAGGATTGATGGCCAGTCATATAATTCAGTTAATTTATCCCTCTTTTTTTTTTTTTTTTTTTTTTAGAAGAGAGATAAAAAATAGAATAAAAATGTACAAGCAAAAATAATAATGAAACACTAAAATAAGATGAAATAAAAATGAAAACCAACATAATTATTAACGAGAAATTTTAAAAATGAAAATTATGCATTTAAAAAAAACAACTAATATTAACAAAAGGTAAAAATTAATTCATATAGGGAAAAAAAAACAGCAAACTAGTTAATATAAACAATAATACTTAAAGGACAAGGTACTAACAGTATGTGAAACCTGAAGTAATAAAATAGAAAAATAATGTATTTACAAAACAACTAAAATAGCAACAGGTAGGTTGCTGAAAATGCATTAAAACAGACAGACAACCAACTAGTTACAGAAGCAATACTGCTAAACAGTGTTGTGCCTGAACCTGTTCATTGAATGATAGTTCTTGAACTCGTTCATATTTTGGGAAGAACGTGAACTGAAAGTACTGTATTTCTGCCTGATGAACGCTACTGTGAATGCGTTCATCCTGGTGTCTGTGAACGCTCTCTCAGTTTAACTCCATTTAATAGGGTGCCAGATTTGTATAGAGCATTCCAGGCAAAAACCAGGCCAAAATAAAATAATAGATAAAGATAAAAAATGAAATACAGTGAAAATAAAATTCAATTGAAACTAAAATATTATAAAATGATTAACGAGAAAATAATAATACTACTAAATATTGAGAACAATATTTTGACAAAAGAAATAAAAAGGGGCAAATTAATTGATACAGAAACAACCGGCTCAAAAGAAATGATAATACTAGAAGGATAAGGTACAGTATTAGTTATGAGAAACAAGAAATCATAAAATTGAAAAAATGAAATTTTACAAAAGAAGATTTACAAAAAAATACTAAAATAATAGAATGTAGGTAGGGTGAAGTGAAAAAAAAAATATAAACAAATCAACAGGCTAAAGAGAAGCCAGAATACTAAAAGAACCAACAATTTAACTATAGTAAAGAACAAAAGAGTAAATAACAAAGGGCAGGGTGGGGGAAACTAATTAAAACAGACAGAGAAACCAACTAATTAGAGAAGGGATAAAGGGCAAGTTACTAACAGTCTTGAGTAACTGAAATAAAAAAAATAGAATATAACGTATTTGAAAAGAAAACTAAAGTAGGTTGGGGAAAATTAATTAAAACAGACACACAACCCAACTAGCTAAAGAAGTGATTCTACACAGTGAAGAAAAATTTGTATTTACATGAAAATAAAGTGCTCTTAGCCACGTGGTTTATCGCAAAACAGCAGTCGTGAATCACAGTGATCAAAAGGTTATTAACTAACGGATAAGGAACTAGAGCTGGAATGTTGTGTTCAATTGTAACCTCCTGAACAACTACTCAATTCTAGCAATCATTTCTTATAGTAAGAAAACAACATATTTATGGCCTCGGCGGGCCTTAAATCACAGCAAAACACAAATACACAACATTGACAAACAAGACGTTACAATGAGCTCATACAACTGTCAAACCGGTTAAACACATGCCATTCATTCAATATAACAATCTTTTACAAAGAGAAACACTGAAATCCATAAGATCAAAGAGAGTTTCACCACACAAATCGTCATACTACAATAGGAATTATGATACTCTGTACGGTAGACTGGTTACTCCAATACACTAATATCCACCTCATATAAGAAACCGTTACATAGAGAAACACTCAGACTCACAAGGTCACAGAGAATTCCATCATGCAAAGTGTTCTCATACTACAATAGGAATTATGATACTCTGTATGGCAGACTGGTTACTCCATACACTAATATCCACCTCATATAAGAAACCGTTACACAGAGAAACTCTCAGACTCACAAGCTCACAGAGAATTTCACTATGCAAAGTGTTCTCATACTACAATAGGAATTATGATACTCTGTATGGCAGACTGGTTACTCCATACCTAATATCCACCTCATATAAGAAACCGTTACACAGAGAAACTTTCAGACTCACAAGGTCACGGAGAATTTCACTATGCAAAGTGTTCTCATACTACAATAGGAATTATGATACTCTAGTGTCAGACTGATTCACTCCACTAATAATATCCACCTCACATAACAATCTCTCACATAGAGAAACACTCAGACACATAAGGTCATGGAGTATTTCACCATGCAAACTGTCATTATGCTACCAATAGGAATTATGACAATATGTATGGAAGCCTGGTTACTCCATAACAATATCATCCACCTCATATAATAATCTGTTACACTGAGAAAAACTCAAACCCATAAGGTGATGGAGAATTCCACCATGCAATCTGTTATTATACTACATAAGGCCTTTTTTTTTTCTTTCTTAAAACTCACCAGAACAGCCTGCAGTCAACTGCTGCTATTTGAAAATTTAAATCGCGTTACCTGGGTCTATGGAAGATCCGGACCTGAGACAGGGCATTGTGAATATCAGCAAAAGTTAGGAATTGCTAATATTCAAAATCACTGGCTCCAGTCCAGACGTCCTCTAGCCCAGGGTTAGCGAGATGCCGACAACGCCATATTGTGGAAGAAAACTCTTCAGGTCCAATTCAGTGGCTGGTTCAAATGAGGTTTAATCACTGACAGTGGAGAAAAGACAATGTCGCGGTTGCCACACAGCCCAATCTGCAATGATGTGAGGCAAGAGACAACTTATACAGAACCAAAGGGGCAGGTCTAAACAGTGGATTTACATAGATTCAATACGCGTCTCACCGAGGGGAAGAGACTTCCTGAGACAACATAAAGGTGTGACTTCCCTCGGAACAGCTGGGTTCTTTCTACATAGTGTCACAACAGGGGCCATTCATGAAGGCCTTGATCAAGTATGTGAGGTGAAGGTGTTTCGGGGACGGTCCAGGAAGGGGGACAGACCAGAGGTTCTTTTCATCAACATGACAAGGCTTACATACAATGAATGCAGCTCAGCAGGACATTTGATGTTTAGAGAGAAAGGAACATTATACCAAAACCAAATAAGAATTCTAAGGTAACACAATTTCTTCTACAGATTCCTGTTCTAAACGATTCTCGATTCTGATTCTTTGAGGTGCAGGTCAACAGGTCCAGTGTTGCCACAGTTACTTTGAAAAAGTAATCTGACTACTGATTACTCCTTTAAAAAGTAACTTAGTTAAGTTACTGACTACTTGATTTAAAAAGTAACTAAGTAAGATTACAAGTTACTTTATTAGTTACATTCAACGGCTGCATCAGACTACCGATTTTGCCAATACTCACTTTATTGATGTGCTTTTTTAACAGTAACATCAACAATGTATCCATTTTAAGTTGCACTTGAAAACAAAAAATGTCCTGATAGAAAATACATGTTTATATATAAAAAAATAAAGGCAGTCTTTCTTGACTTCACTTAACTTAAATAATTGTTTGCATATTGTAATGGCAGTAACATCATGAATGAACATTTTATGAATACTGAACCGGCATTAGAGCAGCAAGGATTGGTTTTATGAAACAAATGAGCACAGTCCTCAAGTATGAGCAGCATGATGATGAAGGGAGGGGGCGGAGCCAGCAAGCAGCGAGACATTTCTCCACTAAACACTCTCAAGAGAGACTCAGCATGCATTTCAGCACAGACTGAGTTAGCAGGAGCTCCGTGAAATCGAGAACTCATCTTGTTTATTCACACGCTGCGCCTTTTCACCGTTACCAGACGGGACCTGCTCTGTTAATGTGGTTGTGCCATGCTGTGACTCTAAATGTTTTTTCAAGTTTGACGTTGTATTCTTGAAAGCAGACAACACTTTGTTAACACAGAGTGTACAACGAACCTTTATGTTGCCATCTTTTGCTGAGATGAAGTCGAAATAATGTTTGTATTTCCAGCTGGAAAATGCGTATCTCTCCCCCTCCATTGTTTACGTTTCTGCCGGTATATCGACTACATGCGACCGTCCGTGAAGGTGTCGGCTAACCTACGTCACCCCCCTGAGACGCAAGAAGAAAGCAGATCTTTTATTTTTACTGACAAAAATAGTAACGCGCCGTGTATTTGGATAAGTAACTTTAATCTGACTACTGGTTTGGCAATAGTAGCGCGTTAGACTACTCTTTACTGAAAAAAGTAGTCCGACTACAGTAACGCGTTACTAAGTAGCACGTCGTTTTCCACATATGTTGCACTGTGCTATCCATCTTTGTTCAAATTAAAATGAAGCCAGACTTTCGAGCAGCGGCTTCTTCTGCCATCCATGTTGAGTGAGTGACGTTCTTCGTTCTAGCGGAGTCTCCGCACGCCGGGCGGAGTAATACAAACAAACTAGTGCGAGCGGAGTAAAACAAACAAACTAGTGCGGACGTTTAAGAACCAAAAAAAAAGGATCGCAATTCCAACAGCTTCTTAACGGTTCCGGAACCGGAGGTTAGGAGGATCTCGATGCCCAACCCTACTCAGCAGATCATCAATTTGCCACTGACTGTATTCAAGGCTAGCTTTAAGTTGATTCAAGTCTTTCATCATAACCTCCAACACATTCAGTTTAGCAAGTCTATCATTAATTGACTTCAGGAGGCCGATCTCAACCTCCATGACCCCATCAGCTTCATCCTCAACACTTACTTCTTCAGAGCGTGATCTTTTACGCCCTGATCTTTCAGGAGTTGATTTGGTGGCATCAGCTGCAACAGCTTGCCACTTTTTCTTAGCCTTCTTCTTCCTCCCTACAGTAGGATTACTTGGTAAACTTGCTTGTGGAGTTTCCATCCGGGCAAGTTGATATCTTTCCGCAATAAATTGCTCAAGGGATTCTGTTGTTTCTGTTGAATCCAGCGTGTCACAGCAAGGAGTATTCACAGGTCTTTGTTCAGGACTAGGCCTGGCTAGGCCTCACCACACACCATCAGCCCAGGCTTCATGCAATCGATCAAAAATCTCCAAGTGCATAGTCATATTTTGGTTCTCAAAATTCCCCAAATTGATGCATTAAAATTAAATCTATTAAAAATGTTGGCATGCCCCCGGACCCCCCTACAAGATCGCAAGCCCCCCCATGATAGAATCCTGTGGGAAACACTGCTATTGGTACACAAAACTGGTAGATCGGCCCCTTAGTCATGATTGATTCTGATCAATTACAGTCGAGGGGTGGTGCCCATGGTATAATTGTTACACTTTATCCTCGTTTTTAAACCACCAAAGCGCAGAGGAAATGGGCTTTGGTGGTTATACGCTATAAAACATACGCTATAAAACACTTGTGCGCTATAAAACACTTGTGCACGCTCAGTCGTGGAGCGTGGAGAGCAAAAATTTACCGAACTTCAGGAGGCAGACTACCACCCGGCAAAGGTGGTAGAGTCCCCAGCATGATGAGCCCGAGCCACGGCCCTGTAGTGGCTAAGGGGTTAATTATTTCTGCAGCCTAAGGATATCTAAGTTACCATGTCAGGCTGTGATTTAAAGGCCCTGCACCTGGGTTCACGAGTCCACACAAACTGTGTACACCATTGTGTCATAATGGCCTTGAGGCCTGCTGCAGTGAGGAGAGGTGTTTTAGGAACGCTTTAGGAAGCTAATGGGGAAAAACCCTGCCAAAGTGTGACAGCTGGGAGAGTTCCAAATGATGGGTGGGGAAATTATGACAGTCATTGTTTTTTTAGAAAAATAAGATCCTGATTTGTAGAAAAGGTAAGGGGTGGCAACCTGACATGGGCGTGGAATCCTGGGTTCAACAGCATATAAACCGAGGACACGGGGCTCTCGGGCGCTTACCCCGGGGTAACCCGTGATGTTTGGATCCTGTATTGGCTAATAAACATCTCTTTTTTCTTTGGATTAAAGACTGGACTTCTTTTCATCTGGGACTACAATTGGGAGACTATCTGTTAGATAGTTAGTTTATCTGAAATGGACCTAGAAATGATGTAGTTGAAGGTTTTTCGCTACAACAGCCCCCTGCCCGACTGGAGGGGTATCAACAGGGCACAAGAATCTGTGAGGATGTCATGCTGCGTTTGTAAGATAAGGAAGACAACAATCATGCATTTTTTAATGTATTCTTCTATTAATATGGCAATTTCTTGCATCACAGTGCGTGTTTGCCTTAGCTCATCTGCAATGTTGTTGATGGCGGCAATTGTGTCTCGCTGAAGTTGCAGGACGGCGTCAGTGCGCACCCGACCGCTCGATGTGCTATGCGCCTGGGGTAAACTGCGTCTTGGCGCGCTGCTGCTTTGCGCCAGACCCGGACGCTGTGCCGAGAGCCCGTCACCGTCACCCCTCCACCACTCCTCTATGCCCAACGTTGCAGCCTCTGGAAGGACATAAACTATTTAACGTTTAAAATAAAATTTT
This sequence comes from Chelidonichthys spinosus, assembly GCA_029853015.1. Lineage (NCBI taxonomy): Eukaryota > Metazoa > Chordata > Actinopteri > Perciformes > Triglidae > Chelidonichthys > Chelidonichthys spinosus. The sequence continues at coordinate 3,144,348 of CM056831.1, forward strand.
GTAAAATTCTGACCTGTCGCCGTGATTCACCGCATGAAAACAATTGCATGCCGGCTCATTAATATGGTAAAAAGTGTGTACAGGGCGGGATTCAGGTACGCACACTTGTAGGTGAATAAAGGGAACATTGCATACAGCTTGCGTGCACAGTTTTATAAATCTGAAATATTTTTTGGCACACGCAAACTTTGGCTTTTTGGCATACATACACTTTTTTTCAGGATCCTACGCAGTTTTATAAATAAGGCCCCTGGTATATTAACTTTTTGAAAAATAGCATAATAGGGCCCCTTGAAGCTCGCTAACCTCTATGGTAAATAACCATCAGTAGGCTAGCCGGCTAGCAGGGCCTTCGATTCGTAACGTTAACGTACAAATCCAACAACAATGAAGTAATGTTCATTAAGAAAACAGTCGCTCTGAAGTAGAGCTATAGGCTATAAAGTTTTTGCAAGACCAAAACCATTTTCTGTGGTTGTATTCATAGAGGGCTGCACGGTGGTGTAGTGGGTAGCACTCTCGCCTCACAGCAAGAGGGTCCTGGGTTCGATTCCCGGGTTGGCCCGGGTTCCTTCAGTGTGGAGTTTGCATGTTCTCTCCGGGTCCTCCGGCTTCCTCCCACAGTTATGTCAACATGCAAAACGATTGTACGATATAATAACGATATTAACAGTAATAGGTTAGCTCTGTATTCAATCCAAACGTTTCCAGTTTTACAGCCTAGAAATACAGCGGGGCTCACAACCCATCGTTAACGTTATATATACAGCTGCGAGAGAAGCGAACTGTAGCCTACACAACTTACGACGAGAACAAATTAACTTAACAGCTCCACGGTTACAATAACATATAAGTTATCGGAGCTTGTAACATTTGAAAGTGAAGGGTTTTAGGCTTACGTTACGTTTAAAGGCTAACGTTAACTGAGCTCCTCGTATCAACAGCCTTAAGCTACATCACGTAGCTGGCCCTACACTCCGGTGGCTACACGTATTAGCATTATTAACTTCACGCATTTTAACACTCAAATGTGTTTTAAAGGCTCCTTGAACGTCCGACGTTAAGCAAAAACCCGTTACTTACATTTAAATGTGTATTCGGCGCTGCTGCCATCTTTGGCCGCCGTTGTTGGTTGGGGTTCAGACTGGGGGCTGAAGGAGAAGAACTGCCACTGACGTCACTGTCCTGCGCCGCTTGGGATTGCGAATCCAAATTGAATTATGTTACCTTTTTTGCAGGGGGGCGGGCATGAAAACGAAAAAGCAATGTTCTTTTTAGTTGTGTCACAGAATGAGCAGTCTTGATAAGAAAATGAAAATGCAGTTTGGATTATTTATTTCTAATTTTATTTATGAGTCAAATAACGCAGCTATGACCTTGAAATGCAAAAGCCTTTCTGCTAATGCATTTTAATTTTCAAATTTGACATTTCAAATTGAATTTTGGTACCTTTTTGCTGGGGCATCTTTTGAAAATTAAATCTTAAATGTCCTTTTCTTTTTCATTTTAATTAAGTTACACAATGAGCAGTCTTGAAGAAGAAAATGAAAATGCAGTTTGGATTATTTATTACTCATTTTATTTATGAGTCAAAAATGCAGCTATATTTCTGTTAATCCTATTTAATTTGAATTATGGAACAGATTTGCTTCCATACAAACCCACAGGACTGTTAAGTAATATATAGGAATGAAGGCATTAGTGAAGTGTTTTATTTTAAAAGGTCATAATGCTTTGCATATAATGATATAAATAATTGAAGATTAAAAGATTAAAATTGATCAAATGTTATTGTACTTTCAATCCTACAGTATTCTGCAACTGCAGAATAGAAGAAAACGCAATAACCAATTATTTTGCACACACAGGTACTCAAATGTGCGTACAAAGTATACTTTTAAATGTTCAACAAAAGATTTAGGTAAGAACAAATCCCACATAGGCCTTTTGTCCGACAAACTTGATTCTGCATGGTAACCTTTTCAACTGCACCGTTTTTAAAAATCAATCGTGATATATTTACAGTCCTTGAGCAAGGAAACAGATTTAGCCTTCCTCTGCAGCCATTGCTCAACACTCATGCATGCCTTTTTCAACAATGGGGAGTCACTCAACCACCCACCCACCCACCCAGCTACCCAGCCAGCTCAGCCCCTGAGACTGATGTAGGCTGGCCTGCGGGTCCGGAAATAAACCTACTGTGGAAAATGCTGCTTGGGTCTTGGCTGCGAATGTGGTTCTGGTTATTCCTCCTGACTTTCAAGATCTGACTGGCACTGCAGAGCAGACACCATCGTCAGCGTGGTTTCGTTACATGATTTGGCCAGCTGAGTGAACTACCACTTACAATAGCCACACAACCTGGTATGTTAAACATCACTCCCAAAGAGACAGTAAAACGACAGAAATGAAATGAAAACCAGTCTAATGTTCTGCCAGATATATCCAACATCATAGCACAAACTACCAGCAATATGAAACCCAATCTGTTTAGTTTTAACAATATGCACTCAAGCGATTATATATGACTGCCTATAGAAAAGTTGGTAAAGTCAGTTTAATGGATTTATTATCTGCCACATCCCTGCAGACACAGGCAGCCTTTAGCAGACTTTACTTTTATGTAACAATCTTCAGAAAAAAAATATTTTTAATGTCATTATTTCATTATGCTGCAAACTCTTAGCGGATCTGAGAATTTTGTCATCGTGTCCATCGGCTTTGTAGACACACATTCCCCACAAAGAGTACTGATGCAACTGAGAGACATTTTACCAACTGCACACATGCTGAGATTTGACAAGATGTACAAACCCTGTGACTGAAATCTGAGCTAGAAAATCTCACTTCATGCACCCGAATGCCATGAAAACGAAGGGGGGTACATTTGACCTTTGTATTCTTACAGGTTTTTTTTTTTAACAAATTATAAGAGCACAAGCTAAAACTATCTGGGCATGGCTTTTAAATAGCAACCATTAACTCTTCATTTACCAAAAACTGCCTGTTAGACATATACTTCATCATGTCGTAATATGACACACGCATGGCTTGATGTTGTTTTCAAGGAGCGCCATCTCAAGTCATCACAATAGAGAAGAACACAGAGAACATGACTGAAACTTTACTGACAGTCCATCTGCACATATTTCTAGTAAACACTCGGCCTGCATCAGCACATGTGAGCTTGAGTGATTGCAAGCGGAGCGGATTTTGGACCCGGGGGCTGCAATTGGCCCCCGGGCCGTGAGTTTGAGACCCCTGAGCTACCGTGTGGGAACATCAACTGTTTGTGGCAAAGTGACAGAGGTTTCCCGTGCCATCTGGACAGCTTTGGTGGAGGAGACCATGCCAGTTCCCACGATGGAGGACTGGAGGATCATGAATGAGCAATTCCAGTGGCAGTGTAATTTCCCCAACTGCATCGGTGCCATTGATGGGAAGCATGTGGTCATCAAGGCTCCATCAAATTCCAGCTTGCTGTTTTCCAACTACAAGGGCACCTACTCCTTGGTCCTCCTCATCTCCTATCTCTTCTGCACCATGGTTGTTGGGGGCTACGCCAGGACGAACGACAGTGGCAGCCTCCAAAACACCTTGTTAGGAGAAAGCCTCCGTGACAGCATCCTTCACATCCCTCTACATCCATCCAATTTTGTCATCTCAGGAGCAGAGCAGCAGGACCCACTTCTTTTTGTGAGGGAAGAGAGTTTCCCACTGATGACCAACTTGCTACGGCCTTTTCCTGGACGTCATCACCCACCAGAGAAGCGGGTATTCAACTATCACGTCAGACGGACACGGCTGGTAGTTGCGTGTTCCTTTGGCATCCTGTCTACTCGGTGGCACATGGACCGCTGTGTGATTGTAACCAGTCCTGAGGTTACAGAGGTGTGTGTTGAGGCCACCTGCATGCTGCACAACTTCCTCCAGGCGAATAAGCAGCAGAGGTGGAGAAGACACCGAGCCGAACCAGACATTGAGCCATCAACTGCTCTGGAGGCCCTTCATGCTGCGCCAAGGATGGGCTCCAACAATGCCACCTGACAAGCCATCCAGATGAGGGAGGCCTACTGTGCCTATTTCAATGGAGAGGGTGCAGTGCCATGGCAGCCCAGAGCATAAATGATGTCGGCCTACACACCCCAAAAGCTCTTTAGAGAGCTACCCATTCCAAAATATATTTGCATACTAGGGGTGTAACAATACATGTATTCGTATTGAACCAAAATGGTACGGGGTTCACGGTTCGGTGCATGGATTTACACGGTATAAAAATAAATAAAACTGGCGCGCAAATTAATTATGGAACTACTGTTAGAGGCCATCCACACGGAAACGTTTTCTGTGGGTAAACGCACAATTCTTGTGCGTTTCAGCCGGCTGTCCATGTCACTGGAGGGTAAAAAAGGGAAAACTATGGGACATGTTCTAAATATGTGTTGTTTTAAAAGTAAATGTAATAATGATCGTCTTTGTTTCTTCACAGTCACATGAACCCACATGTATACTGTTATGCTATTAGTAATATTATTATTTAAAAACTACTAATGAGTAGTAACCAAAGTTCCACAGTTATCACAGTTCCAGTACAAAGCGTCATGACGGACCTGTACAGTCTGAAAACAGCCTAACTCGGAATTCAGCGAGTCAGCACACTGAATCATGTTCCAAGACCTCCAGAAAATAACTCTTGACAGGCATAGCAACAGTGAGTACGGCTTGGTGAACAATCACATTTACTAACAAATCAGGCCGGATGTCCTATCATTCAAGCATATTTTACTTGTGCTTTAATTTAAAATAATTGCAATGAAAAGAGGGTTAAAGCAACCGAAAAGAAACCTGGTGATGCCACAGAATTGGTTTGTGAAGGACTTTCCAAGACTACTTTGGAATTTTTGCAACCAGTGAATGGAAGTGACCATATTTGGACTGCGACAGCAGAACGTCACCCTGGACACAACCTTACTGGATCTGGATCCATCTGGATTCTGATGAGAAGCTGTTAAACTTAACAGCTAAGGTTAAAGTAATCTTAGTAGCTAATTGCATGGATACTAGCAAGGTTGTGGTGACGACCTGTCAAAAGGTAGCCACGCCCTAAAGCATCCCCTGCTTTATGGTCTTTTTGACTCTCAATGGACCATCATGTACTAAATGAACATCATGCTGGATAGAAGAAGACTAGAAACTAGAGATTGAGACCATAAACTCATGTTTACAATGTTTACTGAGATAATAAATCAAGAGAGAAGTAGGGACATTTTGTAATAGACTTGCATTCAATCTGACTTCTATTTGCAACCAGAAGAGTCGCTCACTGATAGAGGGAATGCATGTTTAAGGCGACCAGAATTGGCTTCAATTTTCAGAACCGGAGGAGTTATTTTTTTAGGCCTATAACACAATACAGTGGTGATGTATAAGATTTCACTCAGGACCTTTTGTAGAAATTGGACAGCATTCAGGTACACCTGTATACATGTGTATGAATGCATAGAGGCATGTCTGCTGCATGTCTTATTATATGGTCCCTTCTTTGCTGACATCTCGTAAATTGAGGTGGCATTTGTCCTTGAATACAAGGTTGCCTGAGAATGCCACCTACAACAATACTGGCCTCCCATGGTGCACTGCTAAGCCATGCGTGAGCTCATGAAAGGCACAGGGTGGGGTAGAGGCTGGGAAGGTTGTACTCAGGTGGAACAGGATTTTTTTAAAACCCAACTAACCTTTACTCAACCTTTGCCTTCACATCTCCCTTGGGTCACCCACTCCACCAGCAACATGCCTCCCACCCATCTCCCTCACTCGCCCCATCCTGTCACTCGGTCTGATATCTGGTCTCAAGAAGAAAACCAGTCGCTTTCTTTTAATGGTCCAGTGATACGAGATGGAAAACAATTTTCTCTCTCCTTTCTATCCTCCTCTATGAAGTTTTGTGGTGATTGAATTCCAATGTGAATGGATTTACAATAGCAAGCCCGGCCCCATTTCTGAAGCCTATTGTATATCCTGCAATCCCTCTGCCATCACAGTTCCCCCCTCTGTCCCCCTCCCTTTTCTATCCTAGTGAGGGGTAATGACACACTGATGCACTCTGGGTATTGTGCAGAGGAGATGAAACAAGCTCTGTAACATGCCCTTGAGATTCCAAATCAACTACCAACTTAACCCTTACACAAATTGATTCTTTAACCCTTTAGCCAGCACTGCTCGAGCCTGGAATAAGATCACTGGTAGGCAGAAAAACATGAGAGAACATCTTGTTTTCATCTTGAAAAATAATCCAGCTGGTGAGCCTTCTCTCGACACACTGAGTTGTCATATTGTTTCTCTTAGCTTGAAATATTACTGATAGTCAGCCGTCTAGTACTTCCTGGTCCTTGTTGTTCCTCTGGCTGTGTCCGAAATCACTTCCTACTCCCTATATAGTGCACTATATAGGGACTTCGCCATTTTGTAGGGGTGTCCGAATGTGTAGTGAGCATTACTATTCCCTATATAGTGCACTCAAAGTTTCCCACAATGCATCATGAAAAGTAATGTACAGCCGATGGTCACTAGCCGAGCAAATTTTACCATCATGCATTGCGCTGAAAGACAAATCGTGAAGGGACAAGAGGAGAGAGAGCAGGAAAAAGCGGAAGAAATATAAATAATCGTACAATAATAAATGTTAATATTTAATATATGTACTGGCCGACGAGAGGCGGCGGCGGGGTCTTCGTCCGTCAAAAACCGTCACTCGGAGCAAAGCGCCGTATGACAGTCTGAAAACTATAAAGATGCGGAGATGAGGGACAGATTGTGGCGAGCGATCGCCAAGGAGTTTGGGATCGGGGACGGACTGCAGCCTGTTCAAGTCTGGTGGATCGCAGAGATGTGGGGTTGCGGTAGTGCTGCAACCTGGCCCTGAAGTCCACCTGGATCCGATCGGGATCGTTGAAAATAAAAATAGCAGTGAGGACGATGTAGTGAACTCATTAGTGTCTCATTATTGAAAATTATTTTTTTTCTCAAGAAATGAGACGGCCACGGAATCCCCCTCCTGCTGGAGGACTCGTTCTTTTGGTTTTGTAAATTATAGCAACGAATATGTATTAAAAAAATAATTATCCTGGTAATTTCTCTGCGTGAGACTAAAAAGCCGTTGGCGGAATCTGACACGTATTAATTATGCGTCAGGCCAACGTCATCAACGGCGCCGAAAGAAATCCCCCGAGTAGTGTCCGAAAATGTTTTTTCATTTTGCCTTTGAGTCCACTATATAGTGCCCTCCATAGAAATCCCCTATATAGGGAGTAGGGAGTAGGGAATGATTTCGGACACAGCCTCTGTCTTGTGTTGATTACCTACCTGCCCTAATGTGTTTCACCTGTTCCTCATCAGCTCCCTGCCTCCCTGTCTATAGGCCATGTCCACACGTACTAAAACAAACATTATTTTCCCGGTTTTCCTTGGCTTTGTGTCAAGAAATTTTGTGTCCTTATGAATCCATTGTAAATGACTCAGCATGCTAGAGTAACGCTGTAGTATATATTCTAGGCCCATATGTGGCGCTGTTTCTGCTACAAAAATACACCAAAAATGGAGAAGAAGAGACAGAGCATGTTTTGTCCATTCATCCATCCATTGTCTACCGCTTATCCTGTATTCCCAGCTGTCATTGGGCGAAGGCAGGGTACACCCTGGACAGGATGCCAGTCCATCACAGGGCCGACATCTAGAGACAGACAACCATTCACGCTCACGTTCACACCTACGGGCAATTTAGAGTCATCAATGAACCTATCCCCATCCTGCATGTCTTTGGACTGTGGGAGGAAGCCGGAGAACCCGGAGAGAACCCACGCGTACACAGGGAAAACTCCACACAGAAGGAACCCGGGGCACACCCGGGAATCAAACCCAGGATCCACTCGCTGTGAGGCGACAGTGCTACCCACTTCACCACTGTGCAGCCCAGCATGTTTTGTATGTATTGTATATATGCACCATTCTGTATTATTTGTTACAGCAGTCACTGCATGTGTCCAAGACAAATTTCCCTATGGGAAAATAAAGTCTGTATGTCTGTCTAGCATGCGTATAAAGCTTGCGCGCTGTATACAGGCATGGACAGAAGAAGAAACTGAACAAGAACAAGACAAAGATGGTAAGGCTAGTGGGTCAAGGAGTGGGGTGATGACATCATCATATGCTTATTTGCTGTGGACACGAACATGCAAGGACTCAACTCAACTCAGCTTTATTTATAAAGCACTTTAAAAACAACCAAAGTTGGCCAAGTGCTGTACACACACATAATAACAGAAGACTATAAAACACAATAAATTAAATAAATTAAAACAAAATAAAACAGCAAAAAACAGTTAAACAATAAAAGACAATAAAATAAAAGCCAACATCTCAAACTGTATTAAAAGCCAAAGAGAAAAAATGCGTTTTCAGAGAGGATTTAAAAACAGGAAGTGAGTCGGCCTGCCTGATGTGCAAAGGCAGCTCATTCCAAAGTTTTGGTGCAGCGACTGAAAAGTGCGGTCCCCTCTTGATTTCCCTTAGTTTTAGGAACGACTAACAACGATTGATCTGCTGACCTGAGGGAGTGTGTGGGAGCGTATGGCTGGAGCAGGTCAGACAGATATTGGGGGGTGAGGCCATGAAGACAAAAACAAAGAGAAGAATTTTAAAATCAATCCTAAAATGAACAGGGAGCTAATGAATCAGTGCTAAAATCGGGGTGATGTGCTCTTGCTTTTTTGTGCTGGTTAAAAGTCGAGCAGCAGCATTCTGAACCAGCTGAAGTCGAGAGAGGGACTTCTGGCTCAGACCAGAAGTTTTAAATAGTCTTTTTATTATTTAAAAACAAAAAATTTACTGACATCCATCCAACAGAGTTTACAATTTTAAAAAGAACATGAGGCAATTAATTCAGAGAAGTATTTGGCCTTAGCAGATCTCACTGTTCTCTGATAAAAACGCCAACTGTCCCTCAAAATCTGGAAAGACACCTGCAGCTTGTCCTTTCCACTTTCGCTCAGCTCTCCTGCATTCACGCCTGACAGTGCGCGTAGCATCATTCATCCAGGACTCAGGTCTAGGTTTGGAATGCCTAGTTTTAAGCGGAGCCACAACATTTAAAATAGATTGACATGTAGAGTTGAAGTGAAAGGACAATGCCTCAACCTCTGAGTTAAAGCCCAGAGACTCGGTAAGGCTAGTTGCAGAGCTGAAGGCTGCAGTGAACTGACAAGCAGTGGAGGAGGTGACAACACGACAAGTGGCATGTCAAAAACAACAGGCATATGGTCTGAAAACACAGCGTCACCTACTTCTAGGTTACAAACAGTAAAACCATGTGTTAAAACAATTTCAAGAGGTCGTTTGTCCCTTGTCAGAGCCGATCACAGGTACCAGAGAAGGTCCAACAGGAACCAGGTAACGCAAAAGATTGAGGCGGCGATAAATCGACCGATTATCTCCAGAAAATGCAACAGGAGAGCACGCCAAACAGACTTTCAGTTTGACCAGCCTACCACTGCGTTTCCCCCAGTGTTTGCGTCCTCTGCGTGCAGGTGGAGCTGGAACATGCCAGAGGTAAGCCGGTACACCTGACAGAAGCGGTGTGCTGACAATTTTCCATCCGTTTTGTTCATCAAGATTCACATTTCCAGTAGAGGGTCAGAGATTAATGAGTGTTTGGCGATCGTATATCAGCAGAGAGTTGGCATTAGATACAACAAGCAATGGCTTCAACTCAGAAACTCCAATAGGATGGCGTTTTTTACTTTTTCACCCTGGGACCTGAGGCCTGTACTATGAAGTGATAATCTTACAGAAATACAAAGAAGTGAAGCAAATAATACAGGCAAAAAGCAACAGTTTCATCTGCCAAATGCAAGGACAGCTGGCAAAAACTCGCCGACTGTGTGTAAGTCATAATTTCCTGTTTCTTTTTCTATGCCGTTTTTGCCCTTGTGGGATCTTCAGTTTGGACTTGTTGGGTTTTCTCCATTACCTTTTTGTCTCGGCATGCATTTTGTGTCCAACCATTCTCTTCCACGATACTGGTTGTGACAAAGCCTCTGCCATCTCTTGTCTAGAAGCACCTTCCACAGTCGGCACATCCCAATAGGCCAGGAAAAACACCCACCACATCAATAAGCAGTGGTTTATTCAGCAGCATGGTGGTCCATGTGGACTGACAGCCTGCCTTGCCCATGACATAGTTCTATTAGTGGGAAGGGATAGTGGGGCTCACTGAGACAAGGAGATGGATACTGCCATGTGCATGAACAAATTATCGCTGTTGCCACAGAAAAGTCACAGCAGTTTTCTGTTATTTCTGCAATAACTTAAATTTATTGGTAGCATTTTAAAGGACCTTGGGTGTGGAAAACTAATTTAAAGCAATTGTAACCGGTTGGAAAAAAAACCCCAACTGTTACTATATATGATAAAATATGGTTTTCACCAATAATTATTTTTATTTAATTCATACAATTATTATTTAATTCATAATGACATTCTTTATTTTATTCTTCATGTCATTTATCATTTCATTTCATCCCAGAGGTCTTTTTGATTCAGTTGGTGGTCCTGTGAAGCAAAAGTTTAGAAAATGTGATTTTATTGGTTAATTTCAGTTAGCTGAAGTGCTATTGGTTAAAACGGCGCATGTCCCGCCTCCTTCGCGTAAAATACACTACAGGAGTGTGTCGGGGGAATACGCGGAGAGCAGCAGAAACACGGATATTTACGAGGGATTAAACGAGTTAAAAAAACTTGGTAGGAGGAACTGTGCAAGCAGATAAAAGTCCGGTGAATCACTGAAGCGATCCTGGGAACATGTGTTGTTTTATTACTGACATCCAAAGCTACAGACCTGTATCTCATCTTTCATTCCTCTCCAAATCCTTGGAATGTGCCACCTACAACCAACTGTCATCCTATCTCTCGCAGAACAACCTCCTTGACCCTAATCAATCAGGATTCAGGACTGCTCACTCCACAGAGACGGCCCTCCTCACAGTGACCGAGTCCCTGCGAGACACCAGAGCCTCATCCCACTCCTCCTTTCTCATTCTCCTCGACCTATCTGCTGTATTCGACATTGTCAATCACCAAATCCTCCTCTCCACCCTGGCTGAACTTGGCATAACTGACTCTGCTCTCATCCGGTTTACATCATACCTGACAAATCGCACCTTTCAGGTCACATGGAATGGCTCTATGTCCAAACCCTGTTCTATGGACATGGGTGTCCCTCAAGGCTCAGTATTAGGACCGCTTCTGTTCTCACTATACACCAGATCACTAGGTTCTGTTATCACATCGCATGGATTCTCCTACCATTGCTACGCAGATGACACCCAGCTGTTCCTCTCTTTTCCCCCAACCTCTGAGACTCACATTGCAACTCGCATCTCGGACTGTCTGGCTGACATCTCTTTCTGGACAACTGCACATCACCTCAAGCTTAACCTGAATAAAACCGAACTCCTCTTCATCCCAGGGAAAGACTGCCCTAGCATGGACCTGTTGGTCACTGTCGAGGGCATCACAGTATTGCCGTCGTCAACTGCGGGGAACCTGGGTGTAATCCTTGATGACCAACTATCCTGCACCCCCAACTTCACTGCTGTGGCCCAATCCTGCAGATTTGCCCTCTACAATATCCACAGGATTCAGACCTTCCTCACAAAGGATGCAACGCAACTCCTGGTTCAAGCACTGGTCATCTCCCGCCTTGACTACTGCAACTCTCTCCTGGCCGGACTCCCGGCCTCTGCGATTAAACCATTGCAGCGTATCCAGAACGCTGCAGCACGCCTTATCTTCAATCTACCCAAATTCTCCCATGTGACCCCCCTCCTCCGTGACCTCCACTGGCTCCCTGTTGCAGCACGCATCCAATTCAAGACGATGGCACCCATCTACCTTCAAACACTGGGCAAACCTCACGCCCCGAAGCGAGCATTTCGCTCCTCTACTTCAGTTGGCCGGCTGGTACCACCATCGCTAAAATCAAACAAATGTCGCTCAGCAAAGTCCAGACTCTTCTCTGTTCTGGTCCTCAGTGGTGGAAGGAACTCCCGACTAATGTCAGGACAGCAGAGTCATTTGCCATCTTCCGAAAAAGTCTCAAGACTGACCTGTTCTGACTTCACCTCGACTCTACATAGCATGACCCACTAAAAAAAAAAAACAACCCTTACCTATATCATAGCACTGTCGCTCTTAACGTACTACTTTACTCAGATGAGGACCTAACACTTGTTCTATTTTTAGCTCTTACTTTATCGGCAATGATACATGGTGGTTTCTTTGTTTCCTTCTTTTGACAAATGTACTTATTGTAAGTCGCTTTGGACAAAAGTTTCTCGCTCTCCCTCTGTAACTTAATGTCCTCCCTGATCAAATCCAGCAAGTCATCCGTTTTCCTCTTTCTTGCTGCTGTCGGTGGCCCTGTGTTCTTGGCCTCAACAGGTGGTCGTTCTCATCCCGGACCCGGAGTTTGATCAAATCCTCAGTCTGCTCCTTGCTCACTACAACAAAACGACATGTAAAGTACATTTCCTGTTATGTCAACATGCAAAACGATTGTACGATATAATAACGATATTAACAGTAATAATGCTCCTAAGGTTAGCTCTGTATTTAATCCAAACGTTTCCAGTTTTACAGCCTAGAAATACAGCGGGGCTCACAACCCATCGTTAACGTTATATATACAGCTGCGAGAGAAGCGAACTGTAGCCTACACAACTTACGACGAGAACAAATTAACTTAACAGCTCCACGGTAACAATAACATATAAGTTACCATCGGAGCTTGTAACATTTAAAAGTGAAGGGTTTTAGGCTTACGTTACGTTTAAAGGCTAACGTTAACTGAGCTCCTTGTATCAACAGCCTTAAGCTACATCACGTAGCTGGCCCTACACTCCGGTGGCTACACGTATTAGCATTTTTAACTTCACGCATTTTAACACTCAAATGTATTTGAATTATGTTACCGTTTTTGCGGGGGGCGGGCATGAAAACGAAAAAGCAATGTCCTCTTTGTTTTCTTTTTAGTTGTGTCACAAAATGAGCTTGATAAGAAAATGAAAATGCAGTTTGGATTATTTATTACTTATTTTATTTATGAGTCAAATAACACAGCTATGATCTGAAATGCAAAAGCCTTTCTGCTAATGCATTTTAGTTTTCAAATTTGACATTTCAAATTGAATTTTGGTACCTATTTGCTGGGGCATCTTTTGAAAATTAAATCATAAATGTCCTTTTCTTTTTCATTTTAATTAAGTTACACAATGAGCAGTCTTGAAGAAGAAAATGAAAATGCATATTGGATTATTTATTACTCATTTTATTTATGAGTCAAAAAATGCAACTATATTCTGAAAATGAAAAAGCATTTCTGTTAATCCTATTTAATTTGAATTATAGAACAGATTTGCTTCCATAGTGGGTGACGTCAGAATGACTACAGTATGTCCACGTAGTGTGTAGTGTGATTTCATGTCATTATAAACAGAATGGGCCCTAGTTTCGTGGCGCAGCTCAGGGCTGCGCAGGGTGGTGGAGCCGGCATAATGCAAGTTTCGACCTGCGCAACCTTGCGCACGGTCAGTTTGGCAGTTTGGTGGATCGCCTGCGCCAAGATGGGTGTGGTGGCGCAGCAGTGGGAGATTCAGCTTGGCGTAGCGGAAGTTTCGTGGCAAAAAGCCTCACTGAGACTGCGCCGAAAGCCCTCCAGCTCCAACCTAGTCTACTCTCGGCACAAGGCGCAAATAATGTCCATTCATTCAAGGCGAATCACAGCTGGCAGAGTGAAGTTTGGCTGACGGCGCGCAGTGCGCACACATCACCGAGGCCTCACAGGCAGGTTTCCACACTTCCAGGCACATTTAAATGCAATTAATAATCACAACAAACACTATTTAATGCAACTAATTGAATCAACACATGAACACCCCGTCGGCGTGGTGCTGGTGCGCTGAGTGCTGACTTCGCCTGGTCTACGAAACTAGGGCCCAATATGTTAACGCAAGACATTTCAGAAGATTATCTTGGGCTTATATAACAATAATAATATACTTAATTTATAAAGCGGATTTCAGGAAACCCAAGGATGCTTTACACAAATAGAAAACAATGAAGAATTTAAACAGACAACAAACTGTCAATCAAAACAACTGAGACAGGTGACAGGGCTCGGGTAGGTTGAAGGCTGTGGTGATTAGATGGTGTTTGAGGAGTTTTTTAAATGTGAGTAGGGAGCTTATGATGTATGATACATGTTTCACTCCTTTCAGGAAACAAAAGTAAATAATAATAATAATAATAATAATATATATAAATTGCTAATGAAAATAATTTATTGTTGCAGCCTTTAAAGGGATAGTTCGTAATTTTGGATATAAGACCTATTTTCCAACTCAGCCGGTGTGCGAGACGTCTGGAGACGTTTTCATTCAGTTCTTCTAGTTGCCGAGTTCGCTAGTACTATGGCTAGCGCAAGTCAATGGTTCTAATTAGCATGGCATTAAAAACAGTCTTGCCCACTCCACAGTGCACCCGAGGCAAATCAATTAAAACACTAGACTGCCGATGTACATTCTGTGTTGATAGAATAATATTTGAAACAAAACTAACCTCGCATCGCATGAATCATCCATTTTTTGAGGGACTATTTTCTCAGCAGCAGCGGAATTTTACTTTGCTCTAAGACGCGCTGCTCAGAATCCAGCCGGTAAATACACACCTGAACACCGCCGATTTGTCGGCCCTTAAGCCCCCAAGGCTGTTTGAAAAAGTCCTCGGCGCTCACTCAAACACCGGGCAGCAGACGGCCCCGCAAACCCACAATTACGCACCGCGAACCCGAACCTCTGCTCCATCCGGAGAACTGTAAACCCTCGGAGGTGTTGCGAGGAATCCCTCCGGTAAATACACATCTCAACACCGCCAAATTGTCAGCCCTTATGCCCCGAAGGCTGTCTGAAAAGCGCTTGGACCTCACACAAACACTTGGCAGCACACGGCCACGTGAATCCACACATGCGGACTCTCCGTCAGACTCAAGACTAAGACGCGCCGCCCGAAATACTGCCCGTAAATAGGCAATCGAAACCAGGCCGAATTGTTGGGCCCCATGCCCTCAGACCTGGGTGAAAAGCGCTTGGACCTCACGCAAACACCGGGCAGCCCACGGCCCAGCCAACCCACAATTACGTACCGCAAACCCAAACCTCTGCTCCGTCCGGAGAACCGTAAACCCTCGTTGCGGGGGATTCCCTCCTGGCACCACCAGTCTCTGTTTGTTCGGTCCCAGTTCTCAGCTCCAGCGGGGGCTATCTTGGTCTCCACAGACACTCGTCCCAGACTCGTTAATCCAAAGAAAAAAGAGATGTTTATTAGCCAATACAGGATCCAAACATCACAGGTTAACCCGCGGTAAGTGCCCGAGAGCCCCGTGTCCTCGGTTTATATGCTGTTGAACCCAGGATTCCACACCCATGTCAGGTTGCCACCCTCACCGTTTCTACAAATCAGGATCTTATTTTTCTAAAAAACAATGACTGTCATAATTTCCCCACCCATCATTTGGCACTCTCCCAGTTGTCACAATTTGGCAGGGTTTTTCCCCCATTAGCTTCCTAAAGCGTTCCTAAAACACCTCACTGCAGCAGGCCTCAAGGCCATTCTGGCACAATGGTGTACACAGTTTGTATGGACTCGTGAACCCAGGTGCAGGGCCTTTAAATCACAGCCTGACATGGGGTGCAGTCGAATAGTCAAAAAATAAGGTCCTAACTCCTATTCCTTGACCTCTCGGGAAAACGTCACGGGGTTAAGGAAAGGCGATAGGAGAACTCAAAAGGACTTAGGAAAAGTCGACCGCGGTGCTCAGAGAATCCGACCGGACTTTCACTAAGCTACGTCATTATAACGCGGCCGCTGATGATTGACAGCTGATGATCGGCACCGGCGATTGACGTGCGTCTGCGCTGGAGAAACTACAATAATGGACTACAAAAAGCGCATCGTCCACTTCTCCACATGTTGGTTTTGTACACAGCTGGTTTACTGACCGGCTTCAGGTCCAGCAGCTCCTGTTTGACCGGTTGCTTTATTTACGTTTCATTTGTGGTTTTAGTTTCGTTTTTGTCAAGTTTGTAACATGATTGAAATAAATAAAATAAAAAAAACATTTGATTATTATCACTGTCCACACACATTTATCAACACTATTCCAATTGGCGTAATCTCCTTTCCTATCGCATAGGAAGGTCCGTTGCATCCTATGCTAAAGGAGCTCTGAAAGGAAGCATTGAGCTCCTTTCCTTTGCATTTAGAGAATTCGAACGGCTCTTATCATGGCGGCCACTTGTTTACTTCCGGGTCACTTCTTCAGTTAGGAACCTTCCTAAGCAAAAAAGACTATTCGACTGCACCCATGGTAACTTGGATATCCTAGGCTGCAGAAATAATTAACCCCTTAGCCACTACAAACCATACAAGTTTAGTCATTATTTATTTTTAAGTAATCTATATGCCTCCACACTTGCTGAATGATTACGGACAGTTTTGATCACTTTTCCCATTTGTTTCCCTCTTCATTTTTGGTCCTGTTTTGGTGAAGGTTCGGTGGGTCCTCTCCCATAACATTTTTAATTAAGTAGATGTAATTTCACATTCTGGTGCATTCTAACATGTTTTTAGAACATGTCTCTTCCCTATCTAATGTCTCTTGTTCCTAGAAATGAAAATGAGAATTAAATAGGCCTTTAATTGTAATACTACTACTGACTGTGATACTGATTTTTATAATGCCCATGCAATAGTAGTGTAACCGTGTAGATTATTATGTGTTTATTATTTTAATTATTTCATTTTATGTTGTTACCCCTTGCATTATTTTATTATTAATGTGCAGTTATGATGTTGGTTCCTGTGGTTTTATTTTGGTGGGACCGGATATACGGGGCTAGAAAGGAGGGCTAGCTCTGCCCTCGGTTGCTTTTGCTGTCGTCGTTGAACCTGACCTGTAAGTGAGTTAACAATAAAGTCTTCCTGTCCTGCCGTAACGGTGCCTTTTCATTGGAGAAGTATTTACCCCCTTGTAACCCGCAACACCCACGGTCCGGGCACCCTGCCCATCTAGAAACCAGGGTTACAGTAGTTATACAACTGACAGAATCAAAACTAGTTTTTGCACAGTGTATATCGCAAAGTGGCATATACAGTCATTTTTTCGTTTTCTCTATGTAACTTCAGAGGGAAGTCAGTGACCCGGCCATGGGTCAGGCTGAGCCAATCAGATTGAAGAAAAAGTGAAGCAGTCCAAGGTTGGGAGGGGCTGTTCGTATCCCCCCCTCTAATTAACAGTATTGAACTGGTCCAGCCTGACTATCGGGCCAATGCATTTGCGTTAAACGGCAGTGGTGCGGCTGAGGGCCGAACCGTCACCTGCTTTAATACGTCCATGATTCATGATGGAACATCTGAAATTAAAATATGACCGATGGCCAGTCGGCCCGTGTTGCTGGCGTTAACTCGTTGACCAAGTAGCTGCAAGAAGCAAACTTCATTCGGTGGTTGTGCGTGCTGCGGGTGTGTGTAGGAAACCAGGAAGACACGGAGTGGACTTTTAAAGCAAATGTGGGGGGGGGCCCTCAATATATGGTGGCGACACCCATGGAAGTGTGTGATTCTTGAAAACATTGTGATGTTTGTGATTGTATCATCCATGAACATAAGAACATTCCCAAGACAACATTGTGTGAGTGTGTGTGTGTGTGTGTGTTTCCTCCACTGCCTCTGATCTGGCAACTATTTTTGAAGGGGGCTCACCCTTCTTTGCCCAGAATGACAATAGATCCCTTTGCTTCTTCCCTGACATCTTTGAAACAGAATAATGCAATGTTTATTGTGTAGGGACTATGCCTAGGCATAAAACATGTTGAAACATGAAATCATTAGAATGAGAGGATTTGAGAGATGTTTGAATCATTAAAACATATGAACAGAATGATGCATGTGGTCTTAATTAAATTAACTAACGTGCCAGTCTGCTAGGGCTGCACGATATTGGAAAAAACTAACATTGCAATTTTTTTCAACCCTGCAATATATATTGCGATATTAAAAAATACAAGAATTTTCACCAGATGACCTGAATAGCACTTTATGCTATGCTGCACTGCTGAAATCTTGTGGGCAATTGAATGATCTTGAAATGATCTTACCTCTTTTGTGAATGTTAGTAGAATGGCTTCTGTCTGTTTTAGATATTTTTTGTATGCTTTTATTGTGCTGGGACTTGAGAACATGTTTTGTTCTATCACGTTATTATATTTTATTAAAATGGAACATTCCAACTTCATAATTACATTAAGAAAGTAACAATGAATGATAAACATGTTTCAACCTTTTATTCAACAACTGAATTACTGAAATATTTTACAGTAAAAAATAAGCATCTCTCTTTTTTAATCAAAAATTATAAAAAAATAAAAGCAGAATCTAGTGGAAAAGAAGTAAACATGATTTCAACAAAACTATATAAAAAATATTAGCATATTGCCAGCTGCCTTAGTGATTTAAAAATGTTTTCTGTTTTGGACGGCATTCAGATCTGGCTTTGCGTTCGTAATTACTGAGCTGTGTGGTGCCGCCATAAATGGTGAAACAAGTGTGTTGTGTTACCGCTCGTTGTAACAGATGAAAGGCACTGCCGACACAGAACACGTGTTTGGTCAACACCATCCTTCTTGTAACCGAAATAAGTCCAAATAACTGACAAAGTTTTCTCTTGTTCGTTGCTCATTTTGCAAACAGTGTTTTTACCAGCAGCGCCCGCGACTCACTCCATGTGCAGGGGCGTGGTTTCCTACTTTCTAATTTTGATTGGTGGCTGGCAGGGTAGTCTGCTTGGCAACTGAGTAAAGAACGAATGTGATTGGTGGATCGCTGCACAGCACACGCAGAGTCTACATGCAGTGTATGTCAGTCAGCTACCATTGATATTAGATGAGTTAATTCGCCTCCTACATCGTAGGCTCTGTGATGTGACTATCGCTCACACGTACATTGCAATGACGATGCTCAAACGATATATCGTGCAGCCCTAACATCTGCCTCACAAAATGGAAGAAGAATGGCACTACATACTAGCTATACTTCATAACTACACAATATCAATTGGATCACAGCCAAGTGATTTTGTTTGGATGTATTTTATTCTACAAAATAAAAAGGCCAATTCAAAGGATCAAAAATGTTATGATTCCTCTAGCTACAACTGTAATCCAAGGACGTTGCACTTGCATGTTCAGGTTGACCCACAAATGGCCAATATAAGCAAGTGAGGAAATATATATATTTAATTATATTGGGATTTTTGGAGGTGTGGCTGGTTGATTTGCGTGTGTCTCTGTCACTATCAAAGCGTGCTTTGAAGGTAGGGATGTCCCGATCCAGCTTTTTGCACTTCCGATCCGACCCCGAGATTGTAGCTTTTAGTATCGGCCAATACCGATACCGGCTGATCCAAGCATGTATTAAACATTGAAGATATTTACTTATGTTGTTGTCAGACTCATGTTGAAAATGGTTTTACTCTTAAGAACAACTAGCCAACTGTCAGGCCGGGACAAGGAGGAGGACTCAGATGCAGAGTGAGACGAAAAAATAAGCTCTTTATTTTCAGTACTTCAACGACAGAGTGATGCAAATAACAGGCTATAAACACTGGACCTATACATAGGACAGTCGCGGAAATACAGGGCCCTGATGTTCCCCTAACGGGAACAGGGAAACGGGAATCACTCCGGATGGAGGCTAGGGGATGGGAAAACTAAGGGCTTAAACTAAAACGGGAAAACGCGAGAAATAATAATCACTCCAACGGAGGTGGTGAGGGCTCTACGGGCATCCACATAAACGGGGGAAATACGGGAGATGAAAGTCAGTCCTAAGGAGGCAATGAGGGCACTACGGGTATAAACGTGAACGGGGGGGAAAATACGGGAAATGATAATCACTCCTAAGGAGGCTATGAGGGCACTACGGACATAAAATGAACGGGAAAACATGGGAAATAATAATCACTCCTAAGGAGGCTATGAGGGCACTACGGGCATAAATGGGAACGGGGAAAACACGGGAAACGATAATCACTCCTACGGAGGAAACGAAAAGACAGGAGACTACGCTGCGCTAAACGGGAATGCTATCAAACTTTTTTTTTCAAAAAAACAAACATCCACTGTTAAGGAGGAATCAGGCGAGGCTATGAACCATACGGGGCTATGCTAGCGGAAACAAAAGTCACTCCAAAAGGGAGGAGAAAACGGGGCAAAACAAAAGACACTCCAACGGAGGTCGGCACAAGGCTATAAACAAAAGAGTGAGCTAAACTTAGGCTAATCCAAAAACACTACAACCAAAAATCACTCTTGACGAGGAAGACGAGAAAACAAGGAACATGGACGTGGCGATACAATACGTGGTTTCTTGGCGAAGAGTCGGGGTACACGGACGGAACGTAATACTCGGACGCCGGACACGGGAGGACACAGACTATTTAACACATGAGGGAAATGGGGAACAGGTGACAACAATCAGGGATCGGGGAAGACGTCAGACAAGAAACACGTGGGGAAGGGCAAGTGACCTGGAATGAGAGGGGAGTTAATTTCAAAATAAAACAGGAAATGACAAGACAACAAACCCAGACAAGACACCCCTCACCGTGGCGTGACACCAACTTAATTAGGTTAGTTTGAATAATCCAAATGGTTAAATAAAATAGACAAAGTAATAAATAGTCAATTAACAACACAAACTGAATTGGCATCAGTGCTCTGCTCTTGAACAACAAGAGTGTAAACCAAGGCTTAAAAAGCCATCAGTGCAAATATTGGAAACTGTATAAAAAAAGCAAGACACACAGAAAACCTGAGTAGAAAATAAATAGTCAATTAACCACACATAAACTGAATTGGCATCAGTGCTCTGCTCAAGAGTGTAAACCAAGGCTAAAAAAAGCCATCACTGTAAAAACACATTTTTATCTTAAATTCTTAGTTGGACATGCACAGACAAGTCCGTCTTGTTGTTGTTTAGGGGATGCTGGAACAGGTCGCGAGGTGTGCTGGAAAATACGGACCGGATTTTGGGGAAAAACTGAAAAAAACTGGAATGGATTACCTACATCTGTGCGCTGGAAAACACAGATTTTTTGCTAATATCGGCGGCCGATCCGATCCAAATATCCGATCGGGACATCCCTATCTGAAGGCCAACATGCTGTCCTTCATCAGTTAAAGGGCCAGTGCTGCTCCTAAGTGATAAAGGACAGTGGTTGTATTTTACACGGCAGCCAGGTTTTCTCCATGCTTACCTCTTAGTTTTCTAGCCCACTGTAGAAGAAAAACTCTCCAGGTCCAATTCTGTGGCTGGTTCAAATGTGGTTTAATCACTGACAGTGGAGAAAGGGCAATGTCACGTTGCCACAGTCCATTCTAAATAATGTGAGGTGAGGGATAGCTTTATACACAGAACCAAAGGGGCAGGTCTAAACAGTGGATTTACATAGATTCAATACGCGTCTCTCCCAAGAGGAAGAGACGTCCTGAGACAACAGAAAGGTGTGACTTCCCTCGGAACAGCTGGGTTCTTTCTACATAGTGTCACAACAGGGGTCATTCATGAAGGACTTGATCAAGTATGTGAGGTGAAGGTGTTTCGGAGACGGTCCAGGAAGGGGGACAGATCAAAGGGTCTTTTCATCAAGATGGCAAGGGTTAAATACAATGAATACAGCTCAGCAGGACATTTGACGTTCCGAGAGAAAGGAATATTAGTATGAGATACAAATAAGAATTGTAAGGTAACACATTTTCTTCTACACCACACACACACAATACATATACATAACCCCTTCATTCTTTTGTTCAACCTCCAAAGGCTCGTCTGCCATTCAGTAGGAATGACTTATGACCATGTATGCCATTTTCCCCTCTTGCTCCTCCACCTTCCTCCCTTCTCATCAGTATGCACACTCACACACACACACACACACACACACACACACACACACTGTGATATTAGTGTTGTCATAGAATAACAGTTTATTGATTGTGGTGTTATTAATCATTGGTTGATATTGTGAACGTTAAATAAACTATTATTTCCTTTAAAAGGCTGCTGTCCGGGGTTATTGCTGAGTGAACATTGTGATGGGAGGGTCAGAGCTCAGACTCTATCCTTCACTGTCCATCCCATGAGTGTAAAGTAGTTCATAAATACTGGCATTGTGAGTGAAGAGCCTTCCCTTGAGACTGAATTAATGGTTCAGTTATTAGTCCCTGATCCCAGGGTGGTGCCCTGTTATTATCACTGGATTATTAATTATTCTATGAATATTTATAATCACAGTGATACCCGTTAAAATTACCAATAGGAATATCTTCTCCCTTCTGAATCCCAACAGTAATGTCAATCAATTATTCACAGAAGTCTGTGAAAAACAAAACATTTCTTACTCAAAGACATAGCTTCTTATTTGAAATAAATCAGACAGTATTAACACCTTCTTCATTCTATCCCAGAACTACTGCTGTTCCCTGGCTAACTGTCCTAGTTCCTCCCTGTTACCAGGAGAATTAAGAAACATGACGATGTTCCCCGCCACATAAACCATGGCAACGAAAACACTCCTGATCTATATTTAAAGATGTTATGACCTTCTAAGGAAGCAGATGAAGTGCTCAGTGTGTAGGAATGTAAGGATGATATTAAAATATGAATATCAATGTGTATAAATATACTAATTTAATACCTGCTCTCATCTGTTGGTCGGACAGAACTTTATAGAGTTCACTTTTTATGACTAATGTCCACTTATTAATTAACAATCAATCAATATACTTTCAATAAATTAATCTAATTTCCTCAGATCATAAGCCCTTGAAATAGGGATCTTTGCATTCTGCACATGAGAAATATCAATGGACAACAGTGGTTAAATTATGAGGGTATTCTCCTAAGAATTTGGACTTTCTTAGTAAAATAGAATAATGAAATAATGAAATGGCCTTAATATTATATATTAATACTTAGTTTCACCCTGCAACTCGGTCATTACTGTTGAATACTGATTCGGTCTTCTTTATGACGATCCTTCTCAGCTTAATCGAAACTCCAAGCGGTTGCTCTTCCGTCGGTAACATAGACACGAAGGGATTCTCCGTGTCGGGTCTGAGGGTTGGTTTGGAACTGTTAGCGCCGATCTGCGGTAGCTTCGTAGCGGGTGTCGTCTCGTGAGCTCAACCATGGGTGGATTAGTCAAATAGCACCTGTCAATATGCTAAATCTTGCGGCTGTGATTTAGAGTTTAACAAAAGTTTCTTGCGTGAAAAGAGTAAAGGGCTAAAAATGCAAAAAACAAGTATCAAATGCTAACGAAACTAGCTAATACAGAAAGAGCTAAGATTGGAACAAAAAAAAGGGGAAGAACAGTTTTAACTTAAAAAATAAGAGAAAATAAATAAAAATAAAATGAAAGAACGAACAGGCGAAAGAAAGAGAAGGGAAAGAGAGGGAGCGACTGTAGACACGCAGCTAAACGTTGACCAAAAGGGGCGTTTCAGGGTGGATCCGTTCAAGTTACAGTCCGAAATCTATATGATTAAACTATTATAAATATGATCCTGTAACTTTCATACGCTCGAACACATAACCTTGCCATTAAGGTCAAAGCTTGTTCCTTGAATCACATTGCAAATAACAACAGAATCATATGTCAAAATAAATGAAACATTAATTATCAACATTTCTTTGTACAACCAACCACTTGAATGAACCACTCTTGATAGGTGAAAGGAAGTTTGTTTCAACATAACACTGTACACCTAATCAAGCTAGTCTCACATACATTGGTTCATACACATGTCTTTGTATATTGCTATACGTCTGAATCAAATCTATTTGTTTCCCTTATGATATATCAAGATGACTGAGAGATGATAATTTTACCTCTGGCCACTAGAGGGCAGTAGAGATCTAGGTGCCTTTGTAGATGAGTCACATTTTGTGCAAGTCCGAGTCGGCAACATTTTTTTGATCATATTCACCAAAGCCGACACTATCCTCCGATGCTCTGCTATGCTAGAACAATATAAATCATCTGGTTTTAGAAAAAAAAAGCGCGCCTCTACGTTATTTGTTTTGCAAACAATTGACAGATCTCGGATCATCCTGTCCAATTAGCACGCGGGGCTGTGTTCGTGCACACACAGAGCCCCTCCCCCCTCAGGCCGCTCTACTATCATCGGGGGGAGCCGGAGGGAAGTAGCAACAAGCTCCCAATTCCTCGGTTAAAAAACGAAAAGAGGATGTCCAAAACAACCAAGGAAAAGAAAACACCATTGGACGGGGCCTTAAAGTCTGGTGTTTCTGAAGGTCTGTGTCCTCCTCACGCCTGGATATGTGTGGAGATGTGGCTGAGGTTCAGATTTAGGAGTTCATGAATCTCCTAATCAGGAAGGTTTTGAGGCCGTAAAGAGGCCTTTCACATTCCATTCCGGTCAGTCCAGTGATCTGGACGTGAGTGTTATTTCACCTGGAGTGAGGAGTCTCTTGTCGGTGACTCCTCTCCATGTTGTCCAGTGGTGAATAGTTCATCCTCTGTTTATTAATCAAATTCACATCTGAGTGTGAAAGAATGATGAAGCTGTTGCTCCTACAAGTGGAAGCGATAAAAAAAAAATCCCATACATGACGTAAATGCACACGGTAAAATAGGGAAGACTACAAAGCAACCATTCATATTACATTTGGACAGCAAGCCTTGCAGTAATATAATCACTATTTCACCTGGCCACCTGGCTGGTGAAAACACCCTAAATATGCAGTTGCCATTGAGACTCAAAGTGCTTGTTGGCTCAATATAATTACTGTGACACTAAAGAGAATAGGACCAGAATTTACCCTGCAATTACATTTCAAAATGGCCGTGAGAAGGGCCTATTGGTTGATTGTTGATTGAACACAGTGTGGGCGTGTGTGTGTGTGTGTGTGTGTGAGCGTGTGTGAGCGTGTGTGTGCGCACGTGCGACAAAAGCATGCTGAGTTGTTCATGAAGCCACATTTAGAGTAAACACGAGCCATGTTATACTCCTAATACTAATAAACTCATAACATATAATGGCCGCGTTTCCCAGATTCGTTAAGAAGCTCTTAAGTGCTAAGATCGTCTTTGGAGGGCTCTTAAGAACGCTGTGAAAGAAGGATGTGTTTCCCAGAGTCGCTCTTAGCCTTAAGAAGATCTTTCACTAAGAAGGAAACGTAAGATCGAGTTGACCCACTCTTAACAGCCTTCTTAGCGACGAAATGCTCAGTGATCAAGCCGCGTCAGGGAAATTTATATTCTCCACTTTTCGAAATGATAAACAAACAATGCTCAATGTGGTAATGCGCTAAAAAAATAAATAAAAAAAAACTTTTCATTGAATTACAAGTTTAAGTTTTCCACACACATCTTCATATATGAGTTTATAGTACTACACATAAAAACACATCAACAACCCTGTGGCATTTCACAGATATCAAGGAAACAGATGTAAGCTGAGGTTCAGCTGAGATGTGAACTCAGCTGAACCTCATCCAGAGAGGCTCCACCTGCTACTCTATATAAAGGCGTTGCCAAAGTCCGTGCGTGTGAGAAACCATGGCTGCATGCAATACAGCACATTCTCGCTGCGAACCAACAGCGTCACCTTGCGCGAAGCCAGACAGTTTATATAAATGCTTACGTGCGTCAGCACTTCTCGCCACTGGACGTGCTGTCAGACCGGGCTGTCCAGACAAAGTACCGGCTGCCCCGTGCGGAGATCCAACGGCTGATCACTCTGGTGTCTCCACACATCCAGAGAGCAACCCGCTGCAACTTTGCCCTCAGCCTGGAGGTGCAGCTCCTGGCTGCGCTGCGTTTTTACGCAGTGGGGAGCTTCCTGGAGGTGGTGGGGGACGGCACCGGCCTCAGCAAGGCATCGGTGTCACGGAGTGTGGCAGCTGTGACACCGATTCTCCTGCGTCATGCCCGGACCCACATAAAGATGCCCACCACACGAGACGAGGTCCGCCAAGTCCACCAAGGATTCCACGCAGTGGCTGGGATCCCCCGAGTGATTGGTGTGGTGGATGGCACCCTCGTTCCCCCGAATAAAATTTCCCGGTGCTGTCCAGACCTCGTCCACTAACACGCCCATCTCCTCTGTGGTGAATGCCGGTGCCCGCTTGGTTCGCTTGGTTCGCTTGCTGCTGCTTTCTTCCATTCTCACATGTGTGTGCCTATATCCACGGGGGTATATATGCGCTAATGGGCTTGATTACTACTTGGATACACCTGTTGGCACACACTCAACCCCCCCCCCCCCCCACACACACACACACACACACACCCACCCACCCGCACCCGATACATGTGTAGCCTAATTGCACCTGTGTCGGGGAGACCACGGGGCGCTATGTGTGACTTATGCGCTGATAAAGAGGTGGGTGATCGATTAGCCTGGCATCGATTGATTCAGTTTCAGCACCACCGCAGTGGACAGCTCCCACTAAGAGCTTCTTAAGAAGCTTCTTTGGCTTGATCCTAAGAAGGCAGTTAAGAACGCGTCTGGGAGACACCCGTATCTTAGCGCTCCTTCTTAGCCGAACCCTTCTTAAGAGCCTTCTTAAGTCCTTAAGAACGATCGAATCTGGGAAACGCGGCCAATAACAATGAGCAGTAGTTAGCATTATTAGCTAAATAGCCAAGCAGCAACAAGAGGGCAGGGCACATAAGTAGATCAAGACCAGTAATTGCCACTGACAAGGGTCTAATTCTGTGTTCCCTCCCTTAAAGTTGCTGTTCCTACCACTTCTTACTTTTACACTCTGGGAAAATCCAAAGAGATACCCAACGTTGGTTTGATTATAATTGCAGTTGGCTAACTAGCTTTGCTGGCTAATGTTACCTTAAAGACAGAGGAGGTGATTCTATTCAGAAACACTTTCTGTAAGCCTACTTGAAATCCTCGTAACATACCGATGTCATCTGTGGCCATGACTATAAAACCCTGTCCAATCAAAAACGCCAGACAAAATAATTGGATGGCCTTCCTGTTTGTCAATGTTTACTAATAAAAAGACAGATATGGATAGAACTGAAACAGACTTAAGCCTCCCCATAGGCTATGAGCAACAGGCCAACCAAGATAAATGATTAAATTTAGATAAATGCCAAGCTTGTGGTGGGAGAACCCAGCAGCAGCCGGGCGTCGTGAGCGCTGGTCTGTATGGCTGCTCACTGAGATCTGACTGCATGCCATCAGAAACATAGCAGTCTAAATGTGGTATGGAATTTCATCGATTTGGGCATTCTCACAATGAAAAAGCAGAATGGATTACTTGCAGCAGGGAAAATGTGATGTGGGACTTCATTGATTTAAGCACATTCTCAATAAGCAAGTGGATTGGATTTGACCTGTGGCCTGAAAATAGCCCAGAGTGGACAGATGGATGCACTGATTTACAGCTGAACCCATTCAAACAGACGAGGCTGAAGGGTTTGGAACTATATAGAGCTACATTAACCATGTGACCACCTGATGGCAAGAGAGTTGTGTGACTCTTTCAATGGCAGTGCTCTAAACTATAAATTACAGAAGATTATGACAGTTTTTTTTTTATGAAATTAGCTCCACCTGAACCTACTACATTAAAATATTGCTTACATGTTAACACTACCCTTCAGTATTCGTTATCTGCTCATGTAACATACATTATAGTCTAATAGTAAACTCTGAAAGGGCCCATTCAGTGCATTGTCTGTTCAAACATTCCATAAATGTACAGTGCATTAAATTTAGCTTGTGTGCTAGATTATATAGTGCCAAGTTAATTTATTTTTATGGTTTATTTTTGTTAGGAGACTGCACAGTTAAACTGTACAGTACAGTTAAATTGCACTAGAGTTAGCGAGAAGCTAATTTGCATCTGCTGTCCATGGACAGGTAGACAAAAAAACGAATAAACCTAAAACTGCTCAGTATGCAATTGTCCACCAGTGAGAGTTGTAACTAGGCAAATGTTGGTGGTGCAAAGCATCCTGGGGGTCGAATGGAGTTAAAATATATTATGGATGTTTTAAAAAAATGTTTTTTAATTTCAATAAAGAATTGAATAGAGCTTAAACGTATTATATTATTATTATTATATCAGGGAGTCATTGGGCCCTAGTTTCGTGGCGCAGCGCATGGTGGCGCAGCGCAGGGGCGCAGGGTGGCGGAGCCGGCGCAATGCAAGTTTCGACCAGCGCAGCCTTGCGCATGGTCAGTTTGCCAGTTTGGTGGATGGCCTGCGCCAAGATGGGTGTGGCGGCACCGCAGGGGAAGGCGTCACAGATTCAGCTTGGCGCAGCGGAAGTTTCGTGGCAAAAAGCCTCGCCGAGACTGCGCTAAAAGCCCGCCAGCTCCAACCTGGTCTACTCTTGATGCAAGGTGAATTACAGCTGGCAGTTTGGCTCATCGGCGCGCAATGCGGACACGTCACCAAGACCTCACAGGCAGGTTTCCACAGTTCCAGGCACATTTAAATGCAATAAATAATCACAACATACACCATTTAATGCAACTTATTGAATCAACAAGTAATTTTATATCTATATAGATTGTCCCGTAACATCTGACGCCAGATCAAAGGCAGATGGCAGGCGTAACGGAAACTCAGCCTGACTTAATAAACACAGCTGAAACTTGGACCTCTTGGACCAAAACATCAGTTTCATCCTGGGAAAAGATTGGCTGTCTGGCGCTGCTGCTGTCTTCTGTCCAGCGCTGCCGCTAGCCATTTTGGTGCCCTAAGCAGAATTCCTTTATGATGCCCCCCCTACCCTAAAAACTGTGATTTAGGGGCACACAGGTGGCTCAGTGGTTAGAGCACATGCCATGTATGTTACACGTACGCATACCCTGCCAACCCTGGTTTGAATCCCGTCCGAAGGTCTTTTGCTGCATGTCACACCTCCCTCTCTTTCCTGTTTTTCATATCTATCCACTGCTAATAAAGTGCGTCTATGCCTGAAAAAATCGTTAAAAATAAAAAAATACAGCACTTTTGGGGATCGTGTTCTGCTCGTGCCTAACCCTGTTTTGTGATAGACATGCCTAAAATGTGCCTACAATTTCTATAGTGATATAATATCGGCATTATAATTATTATGACTATGATGATTTTTCATAATATTTTTGGTGCCCCCTGAGCACTTGGTGTCCCACCACGCGTGTGGTGGGAGCGGTGGCACTGCTTCTGTCATTGGGTTGTCAAGTGACAAAACTTGCACTGAACCTCGCATTGGCGCATTAAAGGTGAGGAGAGGAGCTCATTTGATTGGTGAAGATCTGAATCGGCTGTGTTAATCCCACTCCACGCCTCGTCTCCTCCTCGTCTCCCACTCACGCCTTCTCTCCTCCCTCTTGGGGGGGTTTAGCTCAAGATGTAGAGCTGGCAACCACAAGATTGCCAGTTCGAACCCCGGCTCCTCCTAGCTGAGTGCCTGGTGTCCCTGAGCAAGTCACCTCACCCTAATTGCTCCTGTCGAGCTGGCTGTCGCCCTGCCTGGTTGACTCCACAGTCGGTGTGTGAATGTGTGTGTGAATGGGTGAATGTCAGTTATTGTTGTAAAGCGCTATATAAATGAGGCCATTTACCATTTACCTCTTTCCCACTTGCGGGGGTAGGAGTGGTCGGAATTTCCTCGTGGGGAAACTCCCAGAAGTAAACAAAGAAGAACAGCCTCCAGAGCGCTACTTTTCAATTTTACAATGGAGGGAAAGCTACGCGGGTTGCTCTTGGCCCTGGTCATCGTGTATTACGTCGTTTGCACTTATCACTGTAGGCAAACGGTACTGTTTGAAAATGAGGCAGGCTGGAAAACAATGTCATGATGCACTGGAGTCGCCGACGATGCATATCAAGACACTTCAGGCGGAGGCTGCATTATGCCTGGTTCACACCGGCCGCGGAAGCGCCGCAAATAGGCGCCTAGCAGAGCCCGCTTCCTTTCAGCGCCCTTGTTGAGCGATAGTGTAGTTCACACCAGACGCGAAGCACCGCGAATAGGCGTGGCCGTCCCGCGCCGTGAAGCGATTGTTTCGGCGTCTGCTCTATTGTTTGCGCGTGCCGTGAGCGAACGCATCAATTCTGGCAGGAAATCACACAAAGAAACACGAGACAATCCGGTAAATTTTCTAAATAAAAGCATGTTTCAAAATAAAATACCGCGTTTGACAAATGCGATCATATTTGTGTATCTTAACTTGCACTGGGAAACAGGAAGAGACAATACATTTAATAAATGTGAAGAGTAGATAAACAAATATGTGTATTTTCAACGGTACTCTCTCTCTCTCTCTCTCTCTCTCTCGGAACGGATAGATACAAGAAGTGTTCAAACTTCTTGGTTACAGAAATATGGCGTATTAATTTTATGGGGTTATTTACTCCATAATGAAAAAAATAGCTCTGAACAACAGCTGAGCAGAAGCGCTTGTGGACTGTCGCGGCACTTCCGCGGCCAGTGTGAACCTGGCGTTAATCCTCCTGAACTGTGACATGCTCATCAGCACAGCGCAGCTGGCTACGGGAGGTGGTTTAGTCCAAACAGGGCCGCCCCTGCCTACACGCAGAACACACACAGTGCATAGGGCCCCGCGATCCAATAGGGGCCCCGTTTTGCACAAAGGATGCGCATATGCACAGCTACTAGATCAGCTGTCAGCGCGAGGCAGGAGAAGAGAGAGAAGAAGACACCTTTTTTTTTTTTTGTAATCTGACACCACACGCGCCGTCACTGCAATGATTGACAGCAATCGATCTGACCAATCACTGGTCAGATGCACATACGCTGCAGGCACTTGTCAAGCAGTTGCAGGTGAAGATGTGATGGCTTCGAAAACAACCTACGAGTCAGGCGCGAGCAAGAGGGGGAAAAAAGCAAAAAAAGAGGAAACTCGTGCTTCTCTCGAAGGTTTGTTGAAGTTAGTGCCGTTAGTTAACGGCGCTGTTGACGCCGTTAACTAACGACGCAGTTGATGTCCGTTAACGCTGTTAATGGTGTTA
Source organism: Chelidonichthys spinosus (assembly GCA_029853015.1). Taxonomy (NCBI): domain Eukaryota; kingdom Metazoa; phylum Chordata; class Actinopteri; order Perciformes; family Triglidae; genus Chelidonichthys; species Chelidonichthys spinosus. The sequence continues at coordinate 3,175,536 of CM056831.1, forward strand.
ACGGCCCAGCACTAGTAAAAATTTAGAACTTTGTGGCATAAGCAAGAACTAAACCTCCATGCTCAGCACAGCTGTTGCTGCTACTCAAGAGGTAGGAGGAGAGATGCTAGCCTCCAGTCCGTTTAGCTAGAGGCTAGATGTAGACTGTGGTCTGGAGATGAAAGTAATTTTCCAGCGGCCCTAACCATTTATTAAATCATAACATTACATTTGGACAAATTAATTAATCAATTGGTCCAATAATGTAAGACAGGAAATAAACGAGCTGGCTTATTTCAGGAAGTAGTGGAGCTGTGCATAAAGCCCATTCAGTGTGAATTCAGGTTTATATTTTTGTTCTTTGTTCTTACTAATAAAGATTGTCAAGTTCAATGGCATTTCATTATATTGTCGTTTTGTACCTAATATACATTTGGGATTTGGTAGGGTCGGGTGGCGGTCGTGGTGGTGGTCAGGGGCAGCCCTGAGTCCAAAACAGGCTCAATGCGCCCGCAGTTGGGTCGGATCGAGGTTGGATCATGTTCTCACCACAATCGAACCACACCAGAGTTTGTTTGGAACGGGACCGAGACCATCCCTTCCAGGAGGTCTCGGTCCGGTTGTTTTGGTCCGCACCCGAGTGCTATTAATATTTTCACACCTTCCCAAACGAACCGCACCAAGGGGGGAAACGCCCCAGGATTCGATTCAACCCGAACTAAACAAGGCAGGTGTAAAAACGCCCTTAGTTCCCGTTTGTGTGCTGTGCTGCAGCTCAGTGGCCAAACATCCTGTCTCACACCGCCAGGCTGCTGCGAAGGGTCCATTTTGTTTGTCACCATCTGTCTACACCTGTCAGACATGCTGTCTTTCATCTGGAGGCTCCGTCGTCAGGTCAGTGTGTGCACCTCTATGTGTGCACCTCTGTGTGCTGCTCCTCTATGTCTACACGGATGCTATTGATTTTCCATATATGTGTGCCTGCACATGCACAAGTGTGTCCCCCGGAGGGTTAGGTTGTCAATCTCAGATGCTCTCTGACAGAAGTCGAGTCTTGGGCCTGACTATTGTGGCACCCAGAGAGTGATGTGTGCATTTTCCATCCTGACAATTTTCATCACCAGAAGAAAACAATCACTGCAGAAGAATGAAAAATTGGCACTCATTGATATTGTAATCATATTGAATATCTTTCATTGTCGAAGTTGTACTGCTACTGCAGTTGGAAGAGACTGAATGCAACATTTTTCTGTCCGGACCCAGAGGAATTGTTTGGAAAATTGAAGTGTTATTTTTATTTTGTTGATCAGATAGTACAAGAGATGTGCCAACCAGCTGATTGAAAAACATTACTTTTGAAATTGAATATTCTTGTTGTGTTGGGCTCTAAATGACTTGAAGAAGAGGATGCAGCAAAGGTAAAAGTAGGATAGAACTCTACACCAACTCTACATAGTAGTGTTGTCACGATACGATGTCATGGGTTTCGGTACTTTTCGATACTTTTCAATACTTTTTTCAAATAAAAAGAGAATGCAAAAAATGTCGTTATTGACTTCATTTTAATACAAAATCTTAGAACAAAAACATATTAATCAGTAAATAAAATAAAATACCACAAAGACAAGCTTTTCTAATGCAGACAATTTTAAAAATGTGAAAATATAAATACAATAATATAATATACAATATAATAATATAAACAAACCAGCTCTATTTGTTTTCTTCCAGAGCTACTTTTGTTAAGAGTGAAGGGGTGTGGCGCTTGCTTTTAGCACTGAATGTGGCTTTTATTCCTGAGTAAATGACCTGTCGTTCCCTGGATCAGTGTGCAGGTCTGGGGGCTTGTCCTTTAAGTCGGAGGTGTTTCCGCCTTTAGCCATGCATGTTTTTAAACACAGATACACAGTGGTGCATCGGCGTTAACTGCCTCGCCTTGTGCATTTGTTTTTAAGCTAAAGTACTCCCATATCGCACTTCGCGGCGCTGGTTTGTCCGCAAGTTGCGGCGTGGTGATGGTTGCAGCAGCCTTTCTCCTCTCCGTGCTCCCCCCCCCCCCTCTCTCTCCGACGTCTCTCTCCAAGCTTTCCTCCTGCTTTGTTTGTTGCTAACGTCCACGCTGCTCGCTAACTTGCTAGCTGTTTCCTCCGGCTTGCTTGCTTGCTTTTTCTTTTTATCTCCCCAAGCTGCGGCTCGCTCCTCGTCCTCTCAGCTGTAGTTACAACGCAGTGACGTCACGTGGCGAGTTCGCCGCGCTGTTGCAGGCGCTGCCGGCGACGTTGCAAGTACCGGTCCTGTCCAAATGCAATATTGTACCATTTTAAATGCCTCAGTACCCCGGTACCAAATTAGTACAGGTATACCGTGCAACCCTACTACATAGTTAAAACATGCAGCCAGTTTTACAGCTTTTTGGGTCTTTACTTTAAGACATACTGTAACTTCACAACCCTGCACAGTGAATAGATCCCGCAACCCAGAATCATACTGTATGTTTCTCTTCGAAAGCAAAAGAAAGAAAATCATGCTTTGGAATTGGTATCGATTAGATGTGCCTGGATTCTCTCAATGATTACCAATGTGATTGATTTCTGTCTAAGAAGGTGGGTTTATTTTATTTCAGTAACTGGAAAACACCTGCAAGAGGAATGGGAGATAACAGAAGTTCAGTGTTTCCACTGTGTTTGCTCCTCCCTATAGCATTCCTCCCTGTTTGTGTGGTCTCCTAGTCTGCTGGTGTCGGCAAAAAATCACTACCTAACATTTTTCCTCACCAATTTTCTTTGACCTTGATGCAAAATGTCATGAGGTTAAAGAAAGATGAGAAGGAGAATTCTTAAATTTTAGGAGAAGGGCTAAACACTAAATTACGAAATTCAATGGCTGATGATTGACTGTGGTGAAATTACAATGTCCTGAAGATGGACTACAAAAGTGCATCAAACACTCTGTCCCGTTCTGATTGTGTATTGGTTTATTGCTGCTGTCACACACTGCTGATGGTAAAACAACAGATCAACACTTCAAATTCACTCTGAATCAATTAAGCCATTCAATATGCTATATTTCCTATTTGCAATCATGTCAATACCACTATTCAGTCATATTTTGCGTTTGTATTTGTTAGTTATTTATTATAAGCATCTCTTGCTTTTTTTAACTGGTGGTTCTTGCACTGTCCCATTCCCTGCTGTTACACTGTAAATGGGGAACCAAAAAAAAAAAACAAAAAAAAGAATTATCTTGGACAACCCTGTGAAAAAAATTACTTCAGGCTGGAATATAAAGGGTAGGGGTGTGAATCTTTGGCTTCACTTCAATTTAATTAACGATTAGGTAGTTGGCGATTCGATTCAAGGACAATATTTTTTTTTGGAACGATTCTGTAACTTTTAACCAAAATAATACAGTATATCCATGAAATAAACATGCAATAATGCAAGTGAGACTATCTGTATTCTTCTGAAAGGTGAAAACATAAACAGATAACAGAATTACTTATTTATTCTATAAAAGTAAAAAAAGTAGATCTGCATGATACAATAATATAATATTTTTTTTTCAATAGGCTACATACTGGCAGGGGAGAGTGTCTTTATTTAACCAGGATAAAGACTCATTGAGATTAGAAATCTCTTTTACAAGAAAGGCAGCAACATTATCATACATACACACTAATACAACATAAACATTGAAGACACTTAGCATCCAAAACAGCAACATTTAAAGGTCAGCTACAGTGATAAAAGCCTCAGGCAAAACAACTACAACCAGATGTTTCTGCCTCCAGGTCATCCAATTTCACTTTAAAAGAGTTCAACGAGACCAACTCATTGTGCTTCAAAGTTTTTTGTAACATGTTCCAGGCAGAGGGAGCAGCAAACCTAAAAGCTTTCTTTCCCAGTTCAGTTCTGACTTTAGGGACGGACAGTAAGAACAAATCCTGAGACCGAAGATTACGTCCCAGCATTACTTTGATTAATGTAGGACAAAAGGTAAGAAGGAAAAAAAACAAAGATTGCCTTGTAAATGAGAATATGCAGGTGTCTCAGTCTGCATATTGATAAGGAGGACCATTCAACCCGCTCATACAGCGTTCAGTGATGAGTCAATGCTTTAAAACCAGTGATCAACCTCAGAGCTCAATGATACACAGTATCAAGAGCATGAAAGCTTTGAGACGAGGCATGCATACAACATTGCTGTAGTCCAGAACAGACATAAAAGTAGCAGCAACCAGTCTCTTTTTTGAGTTAAAAGAGAGGCAGGATTTGATCCTAAAATAAAAGTCTTAAAACATTCATCATAATTAAGAATCGTGATTCATAAGATTTAACGCATTGATATCGATTATTGGTGAAGCCAAAACAATTCATTCTATTTTAGCAGATCAATTTAATTGAATCTATAGGACAATCGATTCATCACGTGAATCGTTACACTAATAAATAGTTATGTAGTTTGTCCTTTATGTAGCCAGGTGAAGAGTAAGGCTTCAGGATTGGAATAAATTGTGTTTCTTCAAAAAAGACTCGGACTCTGCGTTGTGCAGGTCATCTAAATAACGCATGGCTTTTTGTCTGCTGCTTGAACCTTGTGGAGGAGACAAGCATTTTGCTCCTTTAGTGCTTCTGCTTCCTTTTCTAGGAGAGCTTTAGCTCTGAACCGAGAGACAGGTTTGTCCGTAGAAAGTCAGTAGCAAGCATTTTAACAATGGACCCTTGGATGATGTTACTACATCAGGTCTGCTGTTCAGTAACAAGTTGATCACCTCTTGGCACTAACTGAGGTTTAGTTTCTGCAAAAACTCAGAGTAGCCTGTCTGATGAACTGTTTACAAGGGGTCTCCATTGTGTCTGGAGAGGAAGGAGGGGGGTTATGCAAATCACCTGATAAGGTGACTGCCAGTTCTCTTTTAGAGAGGTCAGCTTCACCTTCTAATGGTTCTATACAGCAACTCAACTTACTGACTTACTGTAGGCTGCTTACTTAATTCTTTGCCAAAGGCACGCTAACTGAAATGCACAGCAGGAACGGTTATGGAATTATTTTGAAATTTTGACTCAAGCTAGAACCCTTGGTGGAAACAGCAAGGTACAATTTCAACGTTCACAGAGTTGGTACACTCTGTGGCTCTAATACCAGCACTACACATGATATTTAGCAAATCGCGTGTGAAAGAAATAGCAAGTGACCATTCCAATAATTGATTTTGATCAGCTGAAAATGATTTATTTTCTGAAAAGAACAAAAGCAGTTCATCTGCAGAAATTGAGAAATGGTGTTTGTATAGGAACTGTAGAAAGGAAGGAAGTTGTATTATTACCTGTTGAAGATCGAGTTAAACAACTGAAACTTAACAATATGTTTGATATAATTCACAAAAGGGCCCCAAGATTTATAAACTATCAAATTGATATGGTTAGAAGCCAACATAATTGCAATACAAGTGCAAGCATTATGTCATGCAGTGTTCCTCATGTTAAAAGGGAAACAGCTAGAAGCTCTTTTTTTTTAGACTGGGATTTCCCTATGGAACAACATGCCCCTGCATATTAAACAAGCCAAACAAAGGCAATTTTTAAAAGAAATGTTCAGGCGGCTTTGGTTGATGGTTCACTTTGAAGGGAGAGGGTTTGAACCTGGGCGTGGGGTGGCAAGGGGGACTAGTGTGCATCTGTGAACAATACATTGTCGATTATTTTATTGGCTCATGTTAGCTAAGGCGTTAGCTATTGTGCTAATATATATGTAACTATCGCTATGGCTCATGTTAGCTAATCTTAGCTAAGGTGTTAGCTATTGTGCTAGCATATATGTAACTATACTCTACCTTGTCACTGGACATCGTTCAAATTGTTCATCATTTACAGAGCCGGTTCTGCATACAGACAAATAACGTGCATGCGACGGTAGGTTACAGTAGGCTAATTTATTTACAACGGCAGTAATGGACAATTCCGCTTCCAACCTGAAGGGGGACCGAAGAGGAATCCTTCTTAAGTGTTGCTTTAAATTCCTAATAAAAATCAAATCAAATGCCTCAATTACAAATTTAAGAAAAAACATCTATTCAGAATCAGAATCAGAATTCCTTTATTATCCCTCAACGGGGAAATTTGTTTGCCACAGCAGCCAAAGGACAGTATGTTACAAGAAACACAATAGTAATAACAATAGCAAAAATTAACAATATAAATTAAAAAATGTAAAAAATAGAATAGAAATAGAGTAGACTTGTTATATACATATAAACATGATATTGTACAAAAATTACCAGCAGTGAATTTTGTTTTTATTTACAATTTACAATAAAGTATAGAGTGCAGAATGAGGTCTATTGGGAGCAGTGCTTATTGTAGAGTCTGACAGCAGCAGGAAGGAAGGACCTGCGATACCTCTTTTTCACACACTTGGGGTGTATCAGTCTATCACTGAAGGAGCTGACTAGTGCAGTGATAGTGACCTGCAGGGGGTGGGACTCCTTCACCAGCAGCAATGACAGCTTGTCCATCATCCTGCTCTCTCCCACCACCTGCACTGGGTCAAGAGGGCATCCCAGGATGGAGCTGGCCTTCTTGGTAAGTTTGTCAGGTCTCTTCCTGTCTGCTGCCGAGATGCTGCTGCTCCAGCAGACTACATCATAGAAAAAGGCTGATGCCACCACAGAGTCATAGAAAGTTGTCAGGAGTGCCCCCTGCACTTCAAAGGACCTGAGCTTCCTCAGCAGATGGAGTCTGCTCTGACCTTTCTTGTATGTTGCTGCAGTGTGATGAGATCAGTCCAGTTTATTGTTCAGGTGAACTCCCAGGTACTTGTAAGATGTCACCATCTCAATGTCCGTTTCTAGGATGTTCACCTTTGTGCAGGGTTGTTTGCGCCTGCGGAAATCCACCACCAGCTCTTTGGTCTTCCCGGCGTTGAGCTGGAGATGGTTCAGCTGGCACCAGTCCACAAAGTCTTTAATAAGTTCTCTGTAGGCTCTGTCGTCATCGTCCCTGATGAGGCCGACGATAGCAGAGTCGTCAGAGAACTTTTGTAGATGGCTGTGAGGTGCGAGAAGTCTGCAGTGTACAGGGTGAACAGAAAAGGGGCCAGGACTGTTCCTTGTGGGGCCCCCGTACTGCAGATGACTGTGTCTGACACACAGCCCCGAGTCCTCACATACTGTGGCCGGTTGGTGAGGTAATCCAGATTCCAGGTCATGAGGTGTTGGTCCACCCCCGCAAGCTCCAGCTTGTCCCCCAGAAGTACAGGCTGTATGGTGTTGAAAGCACTGGAGAAATCAAAGAACATGATCCTCACAGTGCTTCCAGGCTTCTCCAGGTGGGACAGTGATCTGTCCAGGCGGAAGATCACTGTCCACTCCGATGCCAGGCTGGTAGGCAAACTGGAGTGGGTCCATAAAAGGACCCACCAGAGGGCGGAGATGGACGAGGACCAGCCGCTCCAGGGTCTTCATCAGGTGTGAAGTGAGAGCAACTGGTCTGTAGTTATTGGTGAATGGCTGAATGCCTATTCAATCTATAGGGGTGTTTTCACCCCTGAACATTTAGCAGCACATTTAAACTGAAATCTGTACCATCTCCTTGGATTGTCTGGTTGGTTTGGATGTGAAAGTCCATTTAAACTCTGGTCCACCTGAAAATGTTTGCTTCCTACCCTTCTTGACATAATTGAGATAACATTTATTCAGGGAGTGTAGTTAGTGACAGTGCAGGCGTCAAGGTTGCGTTTACAGCTCGACGGAGTAGCAGTGAGGGAATTTTAGCAGGAATAGGACAGCAATGGACCGCATTATATCCGTGGTGATGGTTGATTGATATAGCCAATGTAGCTTAGATGCTAATGGTAACTGGGTAGCAAAGCTAATTCAATTCAATTTTATTTATATTGCTATATAATAGCAAAAGTTATCTGAGGACACTTTTTCACACTCATGATTTTCAAAGTCAATGCATTTCAGTTCCAACATCACCCAGAAGCAAGTGCAGTTTGCGAGATAAAACTGCCTTAACAGATTTAACTGTATAGCAGAAATCTGGAGCAGACCTGGGGCCTGTACTACGAAGCAGGATTTGTGCTTAGTGAGGTAACTTAAGCGTTAACTCTGGGTTTTCCGTCCTACGATGCTGGTTCACTTGGTAACTTACGCTGCAGAGCTAACCTGCTCCAGCAGGTTATGTTCCTGATAAGAGATCTACATGGAGAAACACACCGCTGACTGACCAATCAGCTCTCTTGGTGAAAAAAAAAAAGAAGCTCGTGGATCGTGGATCGGGTCTCATAGGAGAACTAGAGTGTTCAGAGACCGGCAAAACTCTTTTTCTGTCCCTGACGATGTTTTATATGAGAGATACAGATTCTCATCGGAGGGAAAGACTTTTCTGTGTTAGCGTACAGCCGACTGACCACTTTGAATTATGTTTTTATGGTCCCAAGTTCGTTTTACCCCTGCTGGGATTGCAGCTGAAAGAATTTTGTTGTCATAAACCACGTTATAAGATCACATCCAAGCAACAAATCCATTATTTTAAAGTTATATGTTTGGCCTTTTATTGTGGAAGGACATTATAAGAGTTAAAGGGACGAGAGAGAGCGGCGACATGATTTAAAAGACGGCTGCAGGGCGGATTCAAACCGGGTCCACTGCAGGGAGCCTCGGTACGTGGGCGGTAACTCTACCACTAAGCTATCAGCGAAGTTACTGCTGTCATTCAATCAGTCAGATCTGCTAGTGTCCTTATGATGGGGCAGTCATATTATACTACAACTAATACGACTTCCGCATTCACACAATCGGTGAGTTTTTGCCAGCTGTCCTTCCTGCATTTGGCAGATGAAACTGTTGCTTTTTGAATGTATTATATGTTTAACTTCTTCGTATTTCTGTAAGATTATGGTTCACTCCTCGTACGTGAAATACGGCGCTCCGCTGCCGTAGACTGATCCATGTTTGTGATTGGTCAAATGCTGCAAAATGCCGCCTCTTTCCTGGACAGGTAAAACCTGGGTTGACTTAACGAGTTGATAACCAGCTTCTGTGTGACCGCTTATCTCTGATTGCCTTTGTTAGGGTTACTTAAGCTGGATCTCTGAAAGATACCCTGGGTATGTTGAACTCGCTTCATAGTACAAGCCCCAGGCTCTTGGATCCCATTTGCATTTGGTGTTGGTAGTAATGTTAGCAGTGGTAGTAATATTAAGAGTAGGAGTCCATGGTGGCAGGTACAGCCAGTGTTTAGATGATTCTATGAGTAGTATCACAGTGGGGCATGTGGAGCCACAATATGGTGCCTCCATGGACCAAATCAGGAGCCTGTACTACAAAGCAGGATTTGGGCTTAGCGAGGTAACTTAAGCGTTAACCCTGGGTTTCCGTCCTACGATGCTGGTTCACTTCTTACCGGGGTAGATCGACATGGTAACTTACGCTGTGGAGCTAACCTGCTCTGGAGCAGGTTATGTTCCTGATAAGAGATCAACGTGGAGAAAAACACCGCCTACTGACCAATCAGCTGTCTTGGTGCGCGGATAAAAAAAAAGAAGATCTTGGTGGATCGTGGATCGGGTCTCTTAGGATTCTCATCGGAGGGAATGAAGTATCTGTGTCAGCGTAAATCCTACTTACCACTTTGAATTATGTTTTTATATTTAGCATATTTGTTCCCAAGTCAGTTTTTTGAATTTTTGAATTTTTATTCAAGGATAGCCCCTTGAGATGTAGCATCTCATTTTCAAGGGGGTCCCTGAACAAGCATATACATAGAACACACAACATCAGCAATACACTACATTACATTGTAGACATACATAACATGTCAATACAATACAACAAATACAATACAACAAATGCAGACATCTTGCTCACACACTCCCACATACCACCCCTACCCCCATAAATTTAACAGAATAGAAATATTAAATAACATAGTAGAACTAACGAAATAACAAAATGGAGAAAGAAGGAATAACAATGGAAGAATCAATGAAGTAATTAACTAAAAACAGGAGCAGTTTGTTTTAAGATGTAAATATAGTGACCTCCTGAAACAATGTAAAGAGGTAATAGAACGCAAAGAAGGAGGGAGATTATTCCAATCAAATGGGGCTTTATATTGGAATGACCTTTTTGCCAACCTCTTTAGAGAGTCTAGGAACAAAGAAATAAGGGAAGTTGGTATGTTTAAGTGGGTATGGGGAGTTGTATGGAATCATAAGTTCTTTTAAATAAGGAGGACAATTAAAATAAATGCATTTGAAAAGAAAATGGAACCAATGAGATTGCCTTCTTAATTTAAGTTGTAGCCAGTTCAGAGAATCAAACATGAGACAATGATGTGTTCTAAAAGGACATCTCAAAACAAATCTACATGAGGAGTTAAATAATATAGTCAGAGATTTAAGGTGAGTGTCAGAGGTGTTTTGATAAACAACATCAACATAATCAATAAGTGGTAGTATCAGTTGTGTGATTAACCTTTTTCTGACATGAAATGTGAAATAGTTGATTGAACGGTAAAGTGAAGCGAGACAACCATATGCTTTTTTAACAATGTAATCAATGTGAGGTTTAAATGAGAGTTCAGGATCAATCCAAAGTCCAAGATATTTAAATGTGTCAACTTTGTCAACAGGGGATCCATCGGAAAAATAAATATGAAAATCAGCTGACTGGGATTGGAGATGACGTGTACTAAAAATCATACTACATGACTTCTTTTTGTTCAATACAAGTTTGTTCTTGCAGAACCAGGCTTGATCCATATCAAAATCGGACTGTAGAGAGTTCTGGATCTGCGCTATATTTGATTTAGAGGTGTATATAACAATGTCATCGGCATATAAGTGGGTATGACAGTTGGAGCAAATTTTAGGCAGATCATTAATAAATACAGAAAAAAGAAGCGGACCCAGTATGGAGCCTTGTGGAACACCCTTATCAATAGTTAAAAAGTCAGACTGATGACATTGAAAAACAACACATTGACGACGACCATGGAGATAAGCATTAAACCAGAGAAGAGCATTTTGATCAAGACCAATTGCAAAGAGTTTGTCAAGTAGCAAATAGTGGTCAACCAGATAAAATGCCTTAGATAAATCAATGAAAATTGCACCAGTAAGATTACCCTTATCAAATGAGGTGAACACATCATTTGTAAATTTCAACAAGGCTGTGGTAGTGGAAAAATTTTGTCTGAATCCTGACTGAAAAGGTGATAAAATATTATTTGAGTTTAAGTACTGCGACAGCTGGTTAAAAATAAGCTTTTCAAAAGTGTTTGAAATTGTGCAAATAATAGAGATAGGGCGATAATTATTTACATCAGATGGATCACCTCCTTTAAAAACGGGAGTGACCTTGGCACATTTCCAGATCGAGGGGATTGAACAGGTGGACAGAGACAAATTAAACAGGTCAGCAAGGGGATACATCAGGACATGTGCAGCAAGTTTGATAAATTTAGCTTCAAGGCCATCAGGACCAGCAGTAGTGTTATCTCTCAATTGACGTAAAGCAAGAAAAACATCGTTGGGCAAGATCTTTTTGAAAGGAAAATGAATGGTCAGAGAAGGTACTAAATGAGGGGCTGGCAGTCCAATAGGAATCAAAGTGAAAGGAATTACAGATGGAAGAAAAATGACGATTAAAGGCATGAGGAATAAGTAATGGGTCAGAGATAGTTTCATTATTAAAATGAATCTGGGATAAAACATTTTTGTTATTTCTGTTGAGAACGAGGTTCAGTCGTTTCCAGAACTGTCTTGGATTGTGAAAATTTTGTGACAGGCTTTTTGTAATAATTAGACTTTGCATTCCTGGTTTTGACTGTACATTCATTCCTAAGTGATATGTAAGCATCCCAGTCGGTAGAGTCCTTAGATGCACGATATTTAGCCCATGCTTTATCCCTCTGCTTAAAAAGATTAAGGAGTTCTGAACTAATCCAAGGAAGGTGCATACCTTTGACTCTAACAGTCTTCATCGGAGCATGTTTCTCAATAACGGAGTTTATTTCAGAGTAAAAGAAGATCCATGCTTCCTCAACGTAAGGAATTAACTTAAATCTATCCCAATTAATAGTAATCAAATCATGGATGAAATTATCTTCATTAATATGTTTACATTGTCTGAATGTAATAAATTTGGGAGGAGAGCGTGGAACTTTTATTTTCCAGACACAGAATATAATGGAATGGTCACTTAAACAATCAGACATGACTCCAGACTTAGCTATTCTGTCAGGATTAGAGACAAGGATCCAGTCAAGCAGAGATGAGGATCTAAGGTCAACTCTAGTGGGTTCATTAATAAGTTGTGTGAGATGTACACTATCAAATAAGTTTCTGTCCATATGAGAGGAGCGATGAAGCCAGTTGCTGTTGAAGTCACCCAGAATAATTAATTCATTATGGCTCCCAAGAGAATTAATGGTAGATAAAATGCACATGGTAGAATCTGCAGGAGCAGAGGGAGGCCTGTAAATATTACCAATTGTTAACCGTTTGTTTTCATGAAAAATTATATTGATGAAAAGACATTCAAAATTGACTGGCTCAACAGTAGGACTGATATGGCAAGAAACTAAATTTGATGCGACATAGGTTGCCACGCCTCCACCTCTAGAGGACCTATCAGCTCTATATAACACAAAATTTTCAATTTCTATCTCATCATCTGTGATGTTATCATGAAGCCATGTCTCAGAAATAGTAATGATGTTTGGTTTATGAAGAGTAACCCAGGCTCTTAATAAATCAATTTTTGAGACAAGACTCCGAATGTTTAGGTGAATAATCTTCAGTCCCTTCACTAAATCAATTGTATCTTATGGAAAAAATGACAGTTCAGGTGAAAAGTTTGAGTGGGGGGAGATAAAGTGAGAGTGGAGAGCAAGAACAAGAATAGACAGAACACACACTTACAGACAGACATACAAACGCACACACACAATGTAACGACACCATGAAAAGGTCTCACCGACTTTTTTTACACCGAGTTTTACACCGACTGAAAGAATGAGGCTGATATTGTCATAAACCACAACATAAAAATACATCTCAGCAACACATTCATTTGGCCTTTTATTGCGGGAGGACATTGTGAGAGTTAAAGGGACGAGAGATAGGGAGGACATGATTTAAAAGAGGGCTGCAGGGTGGATTCGAACCCGGGAAGGCTGTAGAGAGACTCGGTATATGGGGCGGTAACTCTACCACTACAAATACTGCCTGGGTTACCCAGATTCGGTAAGAAGCTCTTAAGTGCTAAGATCTTCTAAGGAGCGCTCTTAAGAATGCTGTGAATGAAGGATGTGTTTACCACAGTCTCTTAGCTTAAGAAGATCTTTCACTAAGAAGGAAATGTAAGATCGAGCTGACCCACTCTTAACAGCCTTCTTAGCGACCAACTGCTCAGCAAGCCGTGTCAGGGAAATTTATATCCTCCACTTTTCGAAATAATAAAACAATGCTCAATGTTGAAATGCGGTCATAGCTGCGGACCACTGGCGCAAGAAACATAGGCTAATAGTAGAGAAGAATTTTTTTTTTATTGAATTACATGTTTAAGTTTTCCACACACATCTGCATATGAGTTTATAGTACTACACATAAAAAAACAAAGTAAAAAAAAGCGCCAAAGTCTTCGCGTGTGAGAAACCATGGCTGCAATACAGCACATTCTTGCTGCGAACCAACAGCGTCGCTGTGCGCAAAGCTGGACGGTTTACATAAATGCATACGTGCGTCAGCACTTCTCCCCACTGGTCAGACCGGGCTGTCCAGGCAAAGTACGTGCGGAGATCCACGGCTGATCACTCTGTTGTCTCCACACATCCAGAGTAGGGTTGCACATCTCTCTGTGATAAACGATACGATATGCATCTAGATACACAGGTTACAATTCCATTAAAAAACGATATCCTTTTATTACAGACCGATTCGATTCAAATCAATTCCATACAGTGTAAGAACAATACGATTTTATTCTATGGTTAATATTTGTTGTAGATATTTTATAAAATAAAGAAGCCAATTCTATGAAACTGACAGTACAATAGTTTCTTTTCAAATATGTAAAATACCACATATCCCCAAGCATTGTGGCTGTATGGCACTGGCAAAAAAAAAAAAACTGAACAACAAAATCACGTCAATGTATTTATTTTTAGACATGGACCAAAAAATTGTCTGGCTGAATCGTTGGATTGCGGCCACAGGACAGTGTCGTGGACGCTACCCGTGCTGCGGCCGCCTCTTGTGACGCAAGTTGAGACACAAGCGATTGACATTCAAAGCCATCCATCTCTGACATGCGGTCGTGGAGTGCCTGCAGTCACACGGCAGTGTCGCAGCCACCTACCTGTGCTGCGCCCGCCTCTCCACCTCCACCGCCTCCATTTTCCCTGTTGTCCGTTGTTTATCACTCATACCAGCTAGGCAGCTACAGCATTTCGCGGGCAGCTTCAGCTCTCGCGTTGTTTTAGAGACGCTGGTGTAATGCCGCCAACCGCTTCAAAGTCTTGCGATACCCGATCCATGACTCTATAACCGATTCATCTAGGAATTCTTTGATAATTCGTATCGATTGAGGAGGCTGCTACCGATGCAGCTGTATCTCTCACTTGTTGAACCGTATATCTGGTTGCATCAGTTTATCGTTCACAACCCTAATCCAGAGAGCAACCTGCTGCAATTTTGCCCTCAGCCCGTAGGTGCTGAGGGCAAAAAACGCAGTTTACGCAGTGGGGAGTTTCCTGGAGGTGGTGGGGGACGGCACCGCTTATCTCCGATTGCCGATCTCCGAGGGTTACTTAAGCTGGATCTCAACAATGTTGCATGCTAAAAATTTGTCTAAAAAGTTGTGAAGTGCTACAGGGTAACTAGATGGTCCACAATGAACTGGTTGCATGACTACTCCTATTTGTTGACGTGCCTCTGTAACTATCCTTTCCTTTGACTTACCTAATTTGTCCAAATATTGATAAATAATGTCACATGCCCTGATTAAGACCTGATCTGCAGGGCCCAGTATTTCAAAAGTGATCCACTGGATTATCCTGGTCGGATTGGATTAAATCGTGATCTGATCTGAAAACTGGGTATTTCAACACGGATCCAGAGAATCCCGATCCTGAAGATCAGGATTCAGCTTTGGTAATCCAATCCTCCCTTGAATCCAGATAAAGGGCTGGATTTGGGTATTTCAAAACGTAAGGCAGAGATCTGGATCAGCTTGATACCAAAATTTCAGAATCATTTGGATCCCACCTCAGAGGTGGATTTGACTTGGATTGACAATGTCTCAGCTCCGCTTCTCCTAGATATTGTTACTCAAGATGTTCATTACACTTAATCTAAATTGTCAGTGCATTACTTGAAACAAATTGGAGTAATTTAAGAACATTTAAGGTGTAGCAAAAGTGTTTGGCTATGTTTGTGTACAAACTGATTATTTTACTTAACCAAATCAGATGCTATTTTGCTTTAAATTACCACAATTATGTTTAGTGAGAGCCTTCTACATAAAGGGAGACAAATTAGGATGGAAAAAATGTTATCTAGTTGTGTCACTGATTAAGCAATAATACATGAAAATAATGCAACTACAATTTCAAACACTTTATTCAAAATCCAACAACTTATCACTGCAATTGAATTGAAGCATTTCCAAGGATTTCCGGTACTCATCCAGACCCTGGCCTTAATAGCTGAGTGGGCTCTGAAAGTAGAAGAAAGGGAAGGAGTATGAGTGATATCTTTGTCTTCATTTGGATTCCACAATAGTCACAGTAATCGTGTGCATGATGACAACAGCATGGTTTTCCCAGCATTACTGTAGCATTCTGACACTGAATGAACTGCATAGTTATACACAACACACATATACAGAGTGTGGTCTGTACACATGTAGCCTATTTTCAGTCTGCTGTGTTGCCAATGACGTAACGCTAATAAACTCCGAACAGGTTGATGTTAGTTTAAACAGTTATGGTATATTGTACGTCAGATTAATTACCTTGTAAATCAAACCACGGACCGCAAAATTCGTAAACAAAGCCAGCGACCGCTAGCCCGCTAGCTGCACACCGAAGTCAATGGAGCAGAGTTAGCTACCGTTAGCACGGCCGAGATCGCTACAGCCTGGTTTTCAGTACGTGACAATTCATATAGTTAACTAGCACGATATGTTGGTTGGCGTTCATATGGTCCTTAAACCGCTAAACATTAGACAACGGTAAACTTACATTTTTGACGTGAAAGTCGCGCTCCCAGCTGCTACTTCCGTGAAGTAGACCGCCATGTTTCAGATCCGGAGGCGGAGACTTGAGACTTGGTAATCCGTATCCAGCCAGGTCGGGATCACGGTGATCCACCCGGCCAGTGTTTTGAAATACTCAGATAAAGTCAGCAGGATCACCTTGATCCATGACTGAGAAAAGGAGGATTTCATTATCCGGATTATTCTGATCCGGATTACAAGTTTTGAAATACTGGGCCCAGGTGATCAAACTATTGCAGAATAGCCAAATTTACAACAAGGTGTAGTGGTGGAGGAAAACAGGTTGTGAGAAATTAGACCCGAGAATCTGAGCAGATCTGACCTTTAAAGATGCAATCATTTAACAGTAGATAACAATTACAACATTCAGATGTACTTGGATTAGTGTAGTCACACGCTCTGCTCATATGTTGCCACAGTTGTGACAGCTTGGTTTGTAAGGCCTGCAGATTGTGAATTTATGAGACAGAAATACACAGATTAACACACACTTACTCCAATCGCTAGCAGTGTGTGCATATTAGTGGTGTCAACAATAATTGATTCGGCGATGCATCGCAATGCGTGGCATGCACGATTCAGCATTGATGCAGCAACGTCCCATAATCGATCATGTCACTGTTTATTTCTGGCCTCGAGTGGACAATAAAGTTGTGAAGATTCAATTACTTCCAGGGGCACTTTCCGAACAACAACACTAAAGTATCAAAATGGCTGAGGCGAAGGGAGATGTACTTAAAGTCGAAGTCAACAAGTCTGTTGGATCGACTGAATTGCGCTGAGGGGACAGAATGATACGGGCACCGTGGGGTTTTTGCAAAACAAACAGGCATGCATGTAGAGGCGTGTTTTTTTTTTTTTTTTTTTCTAAAACCGGATGATTTATGTTGTTCTATCGGAGCATAGTGTCGGCTTCAGTAAATATGATCAAACAAATGTTGCCGATTGCGACTTTAAAAATGCACCCAAAGCTTGGAAAGCGGACATCTGGACAGTAAATGGGAAATTAGACAATACTTACACGGTGTGTAAAACCTGCCACACTAGAATCAAACACTTATGGTCACTGCTGGAAAAAATTCGCTGTTATTGCTCTATTTCTTTCAAATGGTTCTAAAGCAGAGAGAAGAGAAACATTTCTCATTCAAAGCACTGAAAGCAGTGATTTATTTTTTTCTTTTTCAGGTTTGAAAATGCCATATCCAATACCCTGTACCATTCAATTTTATTTGATTTAATGAAATTTATGTCATAGATACAGGAGAGTGATAATACACACGTAGCAGCCAATAAAATTTGTTGTTCAATATCTGACTGCTTGTATTGCCTCATGACTAATGAAAAATGTGCCTTGTTGTGTGCAGTAGAATTTTGATGCATCGCAATGCATCGTAGAATCAAATTGAATCGATTCGTTACCTTGTGAATCGTAATTTTCATGTTCTCTGTCATTAGTAAGAGTGCAGAGCATTAGCACACACACAGCATTAGCATTAGCACACACACACAGACACACATTCGCCCCTTAAAATGCAGACTGGTGACTCGCATTGAACTATCGACCAGCTCCGACGAGGGTCCGACCAACTGTACACTTCTGCTCCAAAGACTCATACAATCGTTGATATCTTTAGAAAATCTTATTTGAAACTTCCGACAACGCCATGTCTTCCAAGGTAATAGAAGAATTGTCAACTGCTTTCCCCAGAAACGATCGAGGTGAATGTGAAACAACATCGAGTTATAGCTCATATTGGTGTTGTGTTACATCCTGAAATCTGTGCTGCACTTTGATGAAATTTACTCAAATATAAAGATAACGATATGATGACGGCTGGTGCAGCAGCACGGCGTGCTGTGGGAGTGTTTTCTCAAGAGTTTTCTAGAATTAAACCGGAGATTTACCAAACTGAGTCATTGTTGAGGATGAATTGCTGAACTTTATTATGGTTGAAATGCGAACATTGAGCCACGATGATATTGCCCATAGGAAAAATGTTTTTCTCATCTGTTGTTCAATCTCGTCTCTTGAGATAAATTTGAGCTTCTCATATTCATATCATTCTGTGATCATTTGTTTCTGAATTACTTCTAAGATAAGCTAAAAAGAGACAAGACATCACTAAGACAAAGAAGGTTGATTTGAGATAACCATTTGAGCAATACGAGAAGTGGGATAAACAGAGGAGATCTCATAATTGTATGCCCCTGATCTCAATTATGTTTGGTTATTTTGAAAGTAATTAAAGATAATAACATGAGATGAATCTGAAAGTTTTATGAGACAAAGCTGAGAAGTCTGAGCCCTAAAAGAGATCTCATCATTGTCTCTTCCATGTCTTTGTAGGGGCCACAGCCCATGATTCTTGGATGTGACTTCTCAACGAACGAAAGATGAACTATTCACCTTTAAAAGATATACAGACAAAGGTCCCCTCGCAGCAAATGAGTAAACACTGGATCGACCTGGAGGAAATGGAGGCCACTTTATGGCTCAGTTAGAGTATTTACGAACCCTTAAATCAGAGCATCTACACGTTCTCATCGCACACCCGGACGAGGAGGACCAGACCTTCAGAGTCACCAGACTTTGAGGCACCTAAACACATCTGGAAACTGATTAACACCTTTGTTTGACAGAGAGCCTCGATTGAAGTATAAAGGATAGCACCTTGTCTCTTCCTCACCGTTTGCTCCTAAGTCATGTTGAAGACCCCTTCCTCCCCTCTTGGGAGTCATAAACTAATGACTTGGTCTACTGGCATGCAGAGAGAGATCACATGAACTCTGCAGGAAATCATGTTCACATTTTGACCAATTCAAGAAAAGGGTGAGATATGTGTTCAACCTTAGTTGCTCTACGACGAAGAACAGAGAAGTTACCAAAAATTGCTAAAAATTAACATTATCATTGTAAGGGATTTAACTACTGCACTCACGCAGTCATATGAAAATATGTTTGTTCATTAATCTGCCTCCATCACCAAGGACAAAATGCTTACTAAGTTACCAAACTTGTTTGGGCTAGCTTGATAGGTTTGCATTGTATGTGTTTGATCAAAGTTCCTTTCAACTCTACCAAAAATGATTTGTACAGAAAAACCTGGTCGGGTTAACAGATTACGACCTCCTGTCCCCCTCTCCGGACATTCTCAGAGATATAAGGTCTGGTTAGATACCAGTGGGAGTCTGCTGTGTGGGTCATATAAATACCTTTGACACTTGAAGCCACATATGTTGTTCCTCTGAAGTAATGGTAGACATTTCCCCAGTCAAGACCACTTTTAAGAGCAAGGCTATGAAATGCTCAGGCACACTCCGGATTACAATCTAGATTCACTATGGTTACGTATCATTTGATAATTGTGACTGTCTGTTCAAACCCGAGGTTTCTGCGACCCAGAAGTACACAGCTCCGAAGCGGTGATTCATCCACAAAATGTATGTAGACCTCTACTGCCCTCAAGTGGCCAGAGGTAAAATGGATCATCTCCCGGTCATCGTTAAGCAGATCAGAAAGGAAATCAATAGGTGTTGAATTACGATGTATACCTATCAATATACAACAATGTGTAAACCAGCTTCCATGGAACTATAGTGACTCCAGTGTATTATGTTAATCCATATCATTGCCATTTTCTTTTAGGAAAACGTGAGGACATTCATTTAATAATATGGTAAAGGATCTTGGACGTACTTTCAGTTTCGTTACAAATGTGCCATGTTACGTAATGACGCGAAATGTAGCCTACTATTGGAGATCAGTTTGACCATAATGGCGAGATGGTGTTCACATGTATAGTTATAGGATTGCATTTCGTTTTGTTTAACAGTTTAAATCACAAAGATTTCAGACTGTAACCCGAACGGATCCCTCCTGGACACGCCCCCTCGGTCAGCATAAAAGCTGCGTGTTACAGACACCCGAAGAGCTTCCCTCCCGAGCGCATTCCTCCCTCTCGGAGCTTCTTGCCTCCCGGGGCTCCCCTCCCGGCTCAGGCCTCCCGGCTGGCCTCCCGGCGCTCTTGCATCCAGAGGCCCCTTCTCTTTTTTGTAAATATGTTTTATTGGCTTTTTACAATTATTATCCCACAAAGATGAAAAATACAGAACAAGTGCATATCATTACAATTTACACATTCAACTCCAAAATATAGAAGTGCACTGTTCAGCAGATGTATAGACACAGTGAGTTCCCATTCCCATCCCCTCCCACCCACCCACCCACCCATAGGTTTACATGATATAAACACATTGGGGAGAAGAACAGAGAAGAAACATAAATGAGTAGAAAAAAGAAAAAAAAAAGTAAAGAGGAGAAAGGAAGAAAAAAAAAAAAAAAAAAAAAAAAAAAAGGGGAGGGGGGGGGGAGTGTTCTCTGCAGTTGGTCGTGTGAGTTCCACCCTATTCATTGTTAAGGGGCTCCTGCAAGGAGTCATAAAAGTCAAGAAAGGGCCTCCATATTTTAAAAAAAGATTGAGAGGAACCTTTGAGTGTGCATTGAATTTTTTCTAGCTTTAAGAAATACATAACATCATTGACCCAGTGAGAAAAGGATGGGGGAGCTTGTTGTTTCCATCTGAAAAGAATTAAGCGCCTCGCAAGAAGTGTGGTAAAGGCTATAACGACATAGGCTTTAGCTGGCAAGGCAGCTCGAGAATCCTCTGGTGTTACACCAAAGAGGGCACAGATCGGATCAGGATCCAACTGGGTTCCAAACATCTCGCTAAAAGCTTTGAAAATGCTATCCCAAAAGATGGAGAGGTTCGGGCACCGCCAGAACATGTGTATTATGTCTGCTGGCTGGCCCCTACATCGGGAACATAATGGGTCAATATTCGGATAAATCTTTGCCAACCTGGCCTTAGTAAAGTGAGCTCTATGTACCACTTTCAGTTGGATTAAACCATGCTTAGCAGATGTAGATGATGTGTGTATCAGATTTAAGATGGAGTTCCATTGATCGTCTCTAAAAACTACATTGAGGTCAGAGTCCCAGGCCTTCCTTAAGTTATCAGTGGAGTGTGGATTAATGTTCTGGATGAGATCATAGATCTGGGCTACCAGTCCTCTCTTGCCTGTTTTCAGTTCAAGAATATATTCGATATGTGATTTCATGGGTTTATCCGGAAACGAACCAAATGTCTTTTGTACAAAGCTCCTAACCTGTAAGTAACGAAAGAAATGATTCCGAGGCAAATCGTAGGTTTGGGATAGTTGGGAGAAAGACATAAATATGCCTTCTGTATATAAGTTACACACTGACTTGATTCCTTTATTGAACCACAGACTGAATGCAGGATCAGTACAGGAGGGAGTGAACATGTGGTTTGACTTAACAGGTGAGAGGATAGAAGGTCTCTGTAGCCCAAAATGTTTTCTAAAATGAGCCCAAATTCTTATGGTGTGATTGACTATTGTATTTGAACACAGATTATTGCTAACAAGGGGCAACGCTGCACAAATCACTGAGCTTAAGTGGTATTGGCATGATGAAAGCTCCAATTGTACCCAGTCTGCTTTATCTGTGATTGGTTTATCTTCAAACCAGTGAATTAATTTTTGGATGTTACATGCCCAATAGTAAAAGGTAAAATTTGGCAATGCAAGTCCCCCTGTGCGCTTCGATGCCTGGAGGTGGGTCTTGCTGATACGACTAGGTTTGTTCGCCCATATGAAAGAGACAATGGCTTTATCAAGTGTTTTAAAGAAGGTTTTTTTAATTAGAATTGGGATGTTTTGGAAAAGATATAAAAATTTGGGCAATACTATCATTTTGATAAGGTTAACACGTCCTGCTACTGACAACGGAAGAGAGGCCCATCGGTTCATATCCTGCTTACATTTATTAAGGACTGACATAACATTTTTCTCAAAGGTAGTAGGAAGAGAGCGAGTAACCTCAATTCCCAGATATCTGAGACCATTTTGGGCCCTTTTGAAGGGAAAGAGATTAGAGGGAATTTCATCTGCCCTAGAGTTTAGGGTAAGAAGTTCGCTCTTTTGCAAGTTCAACTTGTATCCAGAAAACTTTCCAAACTGATTCAGAATATCTAAAATGCAGGGGATTGATGAGGCTGGGTTGGAGACATATAAAAGCAAATCGTCTGCATAAAGGGACGTTTTAAACTCTAGGTCCTCCCGTTGTATACCTTCAAAGTCCTTACAGTTTCGCAGCGCGATTGCTAAGGGCTCAATGGCCAGTGCAAACAAGAGGGGGGACAGAGGACACCCCTGTCTTGTCCCACGTCTGAGAGGGAAGTAGCCAGACTGAGTGTTGTTGGAGATCACAGACGCCAGAGGGGAAGAGTAAAGCAGTCTGATCCAGGCTATGAAGCCCTCTTTAAAGCCAAACTTTTGAAGAGTGAAGAATAAATGTTCCCACTCAACCCGGTCAAAAGCTTTTTCAGCGTCAAGTGAAATTACTACCTCAGTGCATGTTGACCGGGCCGAGTGGACAACATTGAATAGCTTTCTCAAGTTTGAATAAGAGTGCCGGCCTTGAATGAATCCCGTTTGATCGGGCGAAATAATATTGGGGATCACACTCTCTAGGCGCATAGCCAACACTTTGGATAGTATTTTAAAGTCCACATTTAGCAAAGAGATGGGGCGATATGATGTGCAAAGGAGTGGGTCTTTATCTTTCTTCGCCAATAGTGAGATCGAGGCCTGTCTCAGTGTCATGGGAAGAGTGCCCAGACAGAGTGCCTCTTTGAACATGGCTTGGAGAGTTGGTGCTAGTAGATGGGCAAACTTTTTATAGAATTCGGATGTGAACCCATCAGGGCCAGGCGACTTATTATTTTGCATAGATTGGACAGCTTTAATAATTTCAGGAACCGAGATGTCTGCACACAATTTAGTATTTTGGTCCTCTGACACCTTGGGAATAGTCATGTTTTCAAAAAAATGACATGGGAGATCAGAGTCCGTGCTACATTCCGATGTATAAAGGTCGGAGTAGAATTGAAAAAAAGCTTTATTTATGTCGTCATGATTTGTTAAAATCTCTCCTGTATGTGATTGGATCTTTGTGATGGAGCGAGCAGCCGCTGCTTGACGAGCTTGCAGAGCTAGGAGACTACTCGCCTTATCTCCAAATTCGTAGACAGTATGCCTGGCCTTCATAATAAGGCGTGTTGCCTCATCGGTGGTTAAAAGGTCGAATTCGGTTTGTAATCTCAGGCGCTCCTTGTAAAGGTCCGGGGTCCGGCTTTGTGCATATTTTGAGTCGATATCCAGCATTCGTTGAGAGATTTCGCGTAATTTTGAATATTTTTCTCTTTTAAGAGTTGAGGAGTACGCTATGATTTGTCCACGAATGTATACTTTAAGAGTCTCCCATAATGTGGCAAACGAGATCTCAGGAGAGGTATTGGTCTCTAGGAAAAATCCAATCTGTGTTGAAATAAACTCTACAAATTTCTCATCCGATAGTAAAAGAGGGTTGAGCCTCCAGATTCTGTTAGGAGAAGGGCGATTGGGAAGGTCCAGGTCAAATTGGATGGCGCTGTGATCTGATATAACAATACTGGTATATGAACAATTCTTAACTTTGGGTAGAAGTCTGTTATCGAGAAGAAAATAATCTATACGGGTGTAGGTATGATGTACATTTGAGAAAAAGGAATAACTTCTAGCATGGGGAAACTGAAACCTCCAAACGTCCGAAAGGCCACATTGACCCATAAAATCACTCACAACTCCTGCTGATCTAGAAAGACTCTGAGGGTTAGTTGATGATCTGTCCAAGGTGACATTCAATACAAGATTGAAGTCTCCTCCTATTATGAGATATCCATTGTCAATCTTGGGTATCGTCAGAAATAGTTTTTCAAAAAAATTACTGTCATCACAATTTGGTGCATACAAGTTCACTAAAATTACAGGGTTGGCAAAGAGCTGTCCAACAACAATGACGTAGCGCCCGTTAGGGTCACTAATTACTTCTTGAGAATGAAAAGAAATATTTTTATTTATTAATATAGCCGTCCCTCTTGCTTTGGCATTAAATCTGGAGTGATATACATGACCAACCCAGCCTCGTTTGAGGCCAGCAACACTGGCATTACATAGGTGGGTTTCTTGTAAGAATGCTACATCTACTGTCAGTTGTTGCAAGCGAGACATAACTTTTTGTCTTTTAACTGGGTTATTGACCCCTTTGACATTCCAGGATATGAACTTGGTGGGGTTATCAGTTACCTTAATGTGGTGGGTACCCATACTGGTTTATGGGAGTAAATAGGTGATAAAGCAGGGTAGCTTAGTAACAGCAAGATGGTGTCCTGACTGAAAAGTGTACCATAGCAGAGAGTGCTGGGGGAGGGAGGGGGGAAGAAAGAAAAAAAGACAAAAGAGAGAGAGAAAAAAAAAAAAAAAAAAAAAAAATTAAGAGAAAAAAAAAAAAATAATAATAATAGATAGCAACAAAAAGCGATACTCCATTTACATGTGTGTAAACCTATAAAACCTATCTCTTGGCTTGTGCCGTTACACACTTTGTGCTTTGGATTACCCTGCACTTCAAACTCTGTCATTATGTAAATCTTTCCTTTTTAAATATTGAGGAAAATAGATTTGAACGTGATGAACCATTACTTCACAAGTATCCAAACAGTAGTATATCAAAACAGTACCTTAGCCAGTGTACACATCGATAAACAACAACTTCACATATCAACAGCCTCAATAGAACAGCAATCGACAAGCGGCATTCATAATAGTGGATGTGGATATCACCACATATCACTAAAACGTAAGAGCATAGTTATGACGGTTCTTTCAGTAGTTTTTAACCATTTAAGTTGTTTATAAATCTGCGAACCAAAAAGGGACTGGGGCAGTGAAGGACATAAATCCTTAACGATAACGTATGGCAGAAACAAACCTCTGACGATAACTAACACAGATAGCAATAACAGTAGATAAAGTATTTTAAACCCCACACATATTTATTTATAGGCACGTATATCTTTGCTGGTCAGATAATGTCCATTAGTGGCGTGGTAAACAGAAGGTTGCCATTTATTCCCTTAATAATATTAAGGTTAGCAGTATAATAGGATATGTCATTCAGTCCTCCCTTGTTTAACATCTTACATCAGCAATTTTATTCACTCACCAGACAGTCCAATAGTAGTTGTTTTCTTTGATAATAACGTTACGTTTGCTCGAGGGTCTCAACCAGTGGGTCGTCTGTCCTCCAAGAAAGCAGCGGCTTCGGCCGGGGTGTTGAACTCGTGCCTGGATCCATCGGTAACCACACGGAGCTTAGCGGGGAAGCGTAGGCTGAACTGGTATCCTGCCGCTCTCAGCCGAGTCTTGATCGGGGCAAAGGCAGCTCTCTTCCTGGCCACTTCGGCGCTGTAGTCGGGGTAAATATGAATCTCCGAGCCTCTGTAGGATAGGGGCCCTTTCTCTCGTGCCAGCTGCATGATTCGTTGTTTCATCTGGAAGCGGCGGATGCAGGCTATGAAGGGTCGAGGTGCACCGTCTTGTCTTCTCTGGACGGCCAGCCTGTGTGCTCTATCCACGGTCAAAGGATGAGGGAAGGCATCGGGGCCGAGGATCTCTCCCAGGCAGGTTTCAATGAAGGAGGTCGGTTGGTTGGCTTCCGCTCCTTCAGGTAAGCCTGTTATACGAATACGGCATCTGTTCTCCAAGTCATCCACTTTTATTAGCAGCTGCTCGTTCTCCTTCGTGAGCTTTCCTGCTGCCGATTCCAGCGCAGTTAGCCTCCCGTGGAAATCGTTCATTGAGGTTTCAATGGCCTGTATTGTCTGGTCATGTTTGGCTATGGCGGCATGGTTAGCTGATATTTGTGCAGCCAGGTTAGTAATAATCCGCTCCTCCATACCAGTGAGCAATTTCTGGATATCAGTCAGAGATGCCGCTGGTGGGTTGTCATTATCGCCATATGCAGGGTCGTTGCTAGCTAGCAGCTCAGAAGCTAAGTCGCCATCTTGTCTGCTCTCGCCCCCGTTTTCGGCTTTTTTACCTTTAGTTGTGGTCGTCTTGCCCATGTTTAGTTGAATATCATGGACATAAACTCAGAAGTTCGTTTTGGAAGTGGGTTCACCACAAGTATTGCGGCAAATATCAAATAAATGTCGAGTGATGACAGAGCTCTTCCGATCTGCTGCCTACTCCATCGCTCGTC
Organism: Chelidonichthys spinosus; assembly: GCA_029853015.1. Lineage (NCBI taxonomy): Eukaryota > Metazoa > Chordata > Actinopteri > Perciformes > Triglidae > Chelidonichthys > Chelidonichthys spinosus. Next base: position 3,201,968 of record CM056831.1, read on the forward strand.
AAACCGGAAGTCCCGGCCGAGGCCCCTTCTCTTTTGACCTCTCTTCGAATTTAGTCCCTTTTTACCTTTTTAGCTCTAACTTTACTACTTTTATTAGAGTAGTTCGCTCGTCGTTAGATTCTTCATTTTTGCATTTTTAGCTTTTCCTTTTTACGCAAGTCTTTTGATCAATGCTAACTCAACAGGCGGCCGCAAAGATTTGGCATATTGACTAACGTTTATACCTAAGCCACCCAGGCCGAACTCAAGAAGAAGACAGCTGTTGAACTAAGACAGATTACGGCAAAGACGGACGCCCACTACGAAACTACCGCAGATCGGCGCTAACGGTTCCCTCGGTCCACGGCAAGGAAGATCCCTCCGGGCCTACGTCACCGACGGAATTGCGACCGATTGGAGTTTCAGTAAGCCGAGAAGAAGCGTCCCAAAGTAATCCGAATCCGCATTAAACAGTAATGACCGCGTTGCAGGGTGAAACTAAGTATAGCGGCTGTTAATATCTAATATCTGTGAGGTCATTTATCCCATTATTCACTTTTTCCTCTTACTAAGGAGTCCAAATTCTTAGGAAGAACCCACTCGCCTTTATCGCCAAACGTGCTAGATGAGCTGTTAATCACACTTCCAGTTATATTTCTGGCGTTGTATTGGTGTTTTTTTTTATTACATCTGGTATTGTTTTATTCACTTTTGTTTAATCCCTAGTAAATCAATAAATTCCCCTAAAGCATAAAGTCGTTGTCCGTGGATATTTCTTCTGTGCAGAATACAAAGATCCCTATTTCAAGAACTTATGATCTAAGGAATGAGACTGATTTATTAAAAGACATTGATTAATTGTGAATTAAGGAATAAGTGGTCATTAGAGTCATTAATGTAAATTCTATAAAGTTCTGTCTGACCAACAGATGGTGCCCCTTTTACGAGAGCAGGTATTGAAATTGTAGATTAACATACATTGATATACATATTTTAATGGAGCGAAGCCTGCGAGCTAGTTCAGGCAGACAACTCGAGCTGCTCCGTCATACTCATGTGACATACCTCATACTCCAATAGTATTCTTCCCTCACATCCTCCCTATTTGGCGGTCTATTTAAGCTAGGACACTTCCCATCTCCCCCCCTTCGGCTGTCAGTGCCACCGCTGCCACGTCAGTATTGCTGTCTGCTTGCTGCTAACCCTCCACCTCCCCAGCATCCACCTGTAGGCTCCGGGGGGATTAATATATCTAGTCATCATCACTTCCCATCATCTCTATGTAATCACATATGGGGAGTGATGATGCCGGAGCCTAGACGCCAAACTCAAACTATATTTTGTTGCTACAATAAACATTCTAAAAGTGAGTTGTCTGACTGAAATATCGTAATTTCCTTACATACCCAGTTTACATAGGTACCATTAGGTATTAACCTTATCATCCTATATATTTTATGGTGCCCCGTGTGAGGCAAGAATCTCCGAGAGGGAGGAACGCGCTCGGGAGGGAAGCTCTTCGGGTGTCTATCTGCGGGAGTCAAGACAGCTGAACAAAGACAAGGGAGTCTATCTGCAGGAGTCCTTCGAGAAAGTCCATTGAGGTAGGCATAACATCTCAACCCCCCCATCGCAGCCATGTGTCTTATTCCAGTCAGGACATCACACTGGAGAAGATTTTACCAGAGACCCTTCACTCGAGGCTGTAACCCATCCAATCTCTGCTACCCACCATTCTCCACCGGTAAGTAACTTGAAGTACTAGGGGGGCTGTGGAACTGCCAGTCTGCAGTCAAGAAGGCGGACACCATTTCAGCCTATGCCTCCCTGCAGACTCTCCACTTCCTGGCCCTTACGGAGACCTGGTCCTCTCATTGACTTTTTAGATGAGATGGATGCCCTCCTGAGCTGCTCCCCTGATGATGGCACACCACTCGTCGTCCTCGGTAACTTCAACATCCACCCGGGGAAGCTCTTCGGGTGTCTATCTGCGGGAGTCAAGACAGCTGAACAAAGACAAGGGAGTCTATCTGCGGGAGTCCATCGAGGAAGTCCATTGAGGTAGGCATAACATCTCAACCCCCCCATCGCAGCCATGTGTCTTATTCCAGTCAGGACATCACACTGGAGAAGATTTTACCAGAGACCCTTCACTCGAGGCTGTAACCCATCCAATCTCTGCTACCCACCATTCTCCACCGGTAAGGAACTTGAAGTACTAGGGGGGCTGTGGAACTGCCAGTCTGCAGTCAAGAAGGCGGACACCATTTCAGCCTATGCCTCCCTGCAGACTCTCCACTTCCTGGCCCTTACGGAGACCTGGTCCTCTCATTGACTTTTTAGATGAGATGGATGCCCTCCTGAGCTGCTCCCCTGATGATGGCACACCACTCGTCGTCCTCTGTAACTTCAACATCCACCCGGGAAAGCTGCATTCATCTGGATTCATTGACATCTTTTCCGCATTTGACCTTACACTCTCCCCCTCTCCACCAACTCACCAGGCCGGGAACCAACTTGACCTTGTCTTCACAAGATCTTGTGGCATCTCGGCACTCTCGGTTACCCCGCTCACCGGGTCCGATCACCACTTTGTGACTTTCTACCTCCCCATGAAGCCCAACACATCCCTCCCCCTCTACGCCTCAACGGTCAACAGCCGCCGCAACCTGAAATCCCTCACTCCCTCCGCTCTATCCTCAACTGTTATCTCCTCGCTACCATCCACAGAACAGTTCTCCTTAATGCCTACTGAGGAAGCCTCCTCCATCCTTATGTCCTCACTCTCCTCTTCTTTGGACACTCTCTGTCCCCCAATCTCACGACCTGCGCGATCATCTCCCTCCACTCCCTGGCTGTCTGAACCTCTGCGAACCAACTGTCATCCTATCCCTCGCAGAACAACCTCCTAGACCCTAATCAATCAGGATTCAGGACTGCTCACTCCACTGAGACGGCCCTCCTCACAGTGACCGAGTCCCTGCGAGACGCCAGAGCCTCATCCCACTCCTCCGTTCTCATTCTCCTCGACCTATCTGCTGTATTCGACACAGTCAACCACCAAATCCTCCTCTCCACCCTGGCTGAACTTGGCATAACTGACTCTGCTCTCGCCTGGTTTACATCATACCTGACAAAACACACCTCTCAGGTCTCATGGAATGGCTCTATGTCCAAACCCTGTTCTCTGGACATGGGTGTCCCTCAAGGCTCAGTATTGGGACCGCTTCTGTTCTCACTATACACCAGTTCACTAGGTTATGTTATCACATTGCATGGATTCTCCTACCATTGCTACGCAGATGACACCCAGCTGTTCCTCTCTTTTCCCCCAACCTCTGACACTAACATTGCAACTCGCATCTCGGACTGTCTGGCTGACATCTCTGTCTGGACAACTGCACATCACCTCAAGCTTAACCTGAATAAAACTTAACTCCTCTTCATCCCAGGGAAAGACTGCCTTCGCATGGACCTGTCGATCACTGTCGAGGGCATCACAGTATTGCCGTCGTCAACTGTGAGGAACCTAGGTGTAATCCTCGACTATCCTGCACCCCCAATATCACTGCTGTGGCCCGATCCTGCAGATTTGCCCTCTACAATATCCGCAGGATTCGGACCTTCCTCACAACGGATGCAACGCAACTCCTGGTCCAAGCACTGGTCATCTCCCGTCTTGACTACTGCAACTCTCTCCTGGCCGGACTCCCGGCCTCTGTGATTAAACCATTGCAGCATATCCAGAACGCTGCAGCACGCCTTATCTTCAATCTACTCAAATTCTCCCATGTGACCCCCCTCCTCTGTGACCTCCACTGGCTCTCTGTTGCAGCATGCATCGATTTCAAGACGATGGCACTGGCCTTCAGGGCCATTAATGGAATGGCACCCATCTACCTTCAAACACTGGGCAAACCTCATGCCCCGAAGCGAGCACTTCGTTCCTCTACTTCAGCTGGCCAGCTGGTACCACCATCGCTGAAATCAAACAAATGTCGCTCAGCAAAGTCCAGACTCTTCTCTGTTCTGGCGCCTCAGTGGTGGAACGAACTCCCGACTAATGTCAGGACAGCAGAGTCATTTGCCATCTTCCGAAAAAGGCTCAAACTCACCTGTTCAGACTTCACCTCGACTCTACATAGCATGACCCACTAATCCCCCCCCCCCCCCCCCCCCCAAAAAAAAAGACCTTACCTACAGCACTCTGATCATAGCACTGTTGCTCTTAAGGTACTACTTTACTCAGATGAGGACCTAACACTTGTTTGATTTTTAGCTCTTACTTTATCGGCAATGATACGTTGTGTTTTCTTTGTTTCCTTCTTTTGAAAAATGTATTTATTGCAAGTCGTTTTGGACAAAAGCATCTGCTAAATGACCTAAATGTAAATGTAACAATTACTTTCATGCAGACACATAGTAATATGAATTGTGTTGATAAATGTGTGTGGCTGTGATAATAATTGAATGTTATTTTTCATTTATTTCAATCATATTACAAATATTTGACAGAAACTTAACTAAAACCACAAATAAAATGTAAATACAGCAAACGGTCAAACCGGAAGGAGGAGATGCTGGACCTGAAGCCGGTCAATGAACGAGCTGTTTATAAAACCAACATGGGGAGAAGTGGACGACGAGTTTTTTGTAGTCTATTATTGTAGTTTCTCCGGCACAGACGCACGTCAATCGCCAGTGCCGATCATCAGCTGTCAATCATCAACGGCCGCGTTATAATGACGTAGCTTAGTGAAAGTCCGGTGGGATACTCTGAGCACCGCGGTCGACTTTTCCTAAATCCTTTTGAGTTCTCCTATTGCCTTTCCTTAACCCCATGACGTTTACTCCAAAGGTCAAGGAATAGGAGTTAGGAATAGGAGTTAGGACCTTATTTTTTGACTATTCGACTGCACCCATAGTGTATTTTAGCAGGGAAACCATATTTCAGGGCAAAATCGTTCAAAATCGTATCTGCTGCCATTTTCCCTAATTTGTTACAGGTTGTACACTAGGGACACCTAATGAAATTATGAAGAAAGTAAAAGAGTTTCCAGACAACCTAACATGTGATTTTTGCTTCATCCTCTGGACCACCTACCCCCATCTGTACTTGAATTCCACACCGTCACCCTTCCTTTCGAGCTCAACATCAGTGATCTATCGCCCACCCGGTCCTCTCCGTGACTTTTTAGATGAGATGGATGCCCTCCAAATCTGCTCCCCTGATGATGGCACACCACTCGTCGTCCTCGGTGACTTCAACATCTACCCGGGAAAGCTGCACTCATCAGAAATCATTGACTTCTTCTCCACATTTGACCTCACACTCTCCCACTCTCCACCCACTCACCGGGCGAGGAACCATCTTGACCTTGTCTTCACAAGATCCTGTGGCATCTCGGCACTCTCTGTTACCCCGCTCACCATTTCCGACCACCACTTTGTGACTTTCTCCCTCCCAATGAAGTCCACCACATCCCTCCCCTCTACGCCTCGAACTGTCACCAGCCGCCGCAACCTGAAATCCCTTTCTCCCTCCGCTCTCTCCTCAACTGTTCTTTCTTCACTCCCATCCACAGAACAACTCTCCTTAATGCCTATTGAGGAAGCCTCCTCCATCCTGATGTCCTCACTCTCCTCTTCTTTGGACACTCTGTCCCCCCACCTCACGACGAGCACGATCATCTCCCTCCCCTCCCTGGCTGTCCGAACCGCTGTGAACCAAAAGATCATTGTTGGGAGAGGCAGAGAGAAATTGTAAGAAATCAGGCCAGGATGAGGACCTTGCTCACGACCACCACCTCCTCTCTGACTTCACCTCAACTATTTCGGCAGCTAAATCTGCCTTCTACCTGGGAAAGATCAACTCTTCTGCCTCCAACTCCAGGAAACTCTTCTCCATGTTCTCCTCCCTCCTCCTTCCTCACTGCTGATGACTTTGCAACTTACTTTACCAAGAAAGTAAATGACCTCAGCTGCTCATTCACTCCTATAACCTCACAGAAAACATCTCCACTAACTCTCAGCTCTGATGGCCTTACCAGCTTTATCCCTCTCACTTCTGAAGATGTTCACGCACTTGTTACATCTAACCGTGCCACCACCTGCTCCCTTGACCCGATTCCCTCCTCTCTTCTCCAAGACATCTCACACGACATCTTGCCATTCCTCACCACCCTGATCAACTCCTCCCTCACCTCAGGTGTCATTCCAGCAGCTTTTAAGACGGCTACAGTGAAGCCCCTCCTAAAAAAAAAACACCCTAGATGCTGCTGACATCCAAAGCTACAGACTTGTATCTCTTCTTTCATTCCTCTCTAAAACCCTGGAACGTGCCGCCTACAACCAACTGTCATCTTATCTCTCACAGATCAACCTCCTTGACTCTAATCAATCAGGATTCAGGACTGCTCACTCCACTGAGACGGCCCTCCTCACAGTGACTGAGTCCCTGCGAGATGCCAGAGCCTCATCCCACTCCGTTCTCATTCTCCTCAACCTATCTGCTGCATTCGACACAGTCAACCACCAAATCCTCCTATCCACCCTGGCTGAACTTGGCATCACTGACTCTGCTCTAACCTGGTTCACATCATACCTGATGAATCACATCTTTCAGGTCACATGGAATGGCTCTATGTCCAAACCCTGTTCTCTGGACATGGGGTGTCCCTCAAGGCTCAGTATAAGGACCGCTTCTTTTCTCACTATACACCTAATCACATCACATGGATTCTCCTACCATTGTTACGCAGATGACACCCAGCTATTCCTCTCATTTCCCCCAACCTCTGACACTCACATTGCAACTCACATCTCGGAATGTCTGGCAAGTATTGCCGTCGTCAACTGCGAGGAACCTGGGTGTAATCCTCGATGACCAACTATCCTGCACCCCCAACATTACTGCTGTGGCCTGATCCTGCAGATTTCCCCTCTACGATATCTGCAGGACTTGGTTTTTCCTCACAAAGGATGCAACACAAGCACTGGTCATCTCCCGCCATGACTACTGCAACTCTCTCCTGGCTGGACTCCCGGCCTCGGCAACTAAACCATTGCATCCTATCCAGAACGATGCAGCACGCCTTGTCTTCAATCTACCCAAATTCTCCCATGTGACCCCCCTCCTCCGTGACTGTTACGTGTGTGGTTGTTTTCCTGTGTCTCCCCTCTCGTTCTCTGTAGGTCTCACACCATTGACTGTTCCTCCACCATCGTCCAACCCCTTATCCAATCTGGGAGCTGTCTGTTGGCCAATCAGTGTCATCTGGCCTTGATAACTTGCACCTGTTTTGAGGTTTCAAATAAATACACTTATGTACCTAGTTTGCTGTTGTGCCCTACTTTCTTGTCCTCCCAGTCAGTCTAACAGCAACATGTGTTATGGTTCCCCTACTCCCCCCCTAGACGTAGCAAGCTAACATCCTGGAGCCGTAACAGTGACCTTCACTGGCTCCCTGTTGCAGCCTGCATCCAATTCAAGACGATGGCACTGGCCTTCAAGACCATCAATGGAACGGCACCCATCTACCTTCAAACACTGGTCAAACCACACGCCCTGATGCGAGCACTTCGCTCCTCTACTTCGGCTGGTACCACCATCGCTGAAATCAGACAAATGTTGCTCATCAAAATCATCAAAAGACCCCCCCCCCCCCCCCCAAAAAAAAAAAAACCTTACCTTAAACCCTAAGGGTTAAACCCTAAAACCTTAACACGCCCAGCTAGCTATCGACGTCCCCGGCTCGTGTCAGTAGATGGCTCCGCAGATGGCTTGCCCTCCAAGCTAGCTTGTCTGGACATGACCCTTATCTCCCTTCTGACGGCACCACCGTCGAGGCCAGAGAGGAGGTGGGGGCCGCCACGGCAGCGCCACCGGAGGCTAGTGCCAGCTGGGGCTCCCAGCTCAACCTAGCCGAGGTTCCACCACAGGAGAAAGAAAGTCCTGGAACTGGACAATGGTGATGATGAAGATGGTACCTCGGAACTCCTCATATCAGAGGATGACGAAGAGGACAACATATTCAGCCCGGGCTGCGCAGCCCGCAGCCTCCGTCGCCTCTTGGGATGGAGGTGAGAGTAGCACAGCAGCTTCTCCTCTCCCCAGCTCAGACATGTTTGCCATGTGCAAACGCACTGCTGCCCGGCTGGCCATGTCCTGGCCTGCTGTCATAGCTGAGACCACCAAGAGTGCGACGAAGCAACATTCTCCCTGTCTTCCCAGAGCTGCTGGATGAGGTCCCGCACTCGTGGAGAGACCGCCCTTACAGCAGCAAGAGCCCGATTCCCGGTGCCTCGTCCCTCGACTGTGAGGCGATGGAGAGCCTGGGTCTGCTCCGCATGCCTCCGATGGAGTCACTCGTTGCAGCACATCTTCACCCCCAGCTGTCAGCCGTGTCCTACCGGAGCAATAGCCTGCAATCCAAGTCTGACCAGTCAGCTCTGACTGAAAAGGCTTACAAGGCGATGGCGATTTTGGCCAGAGCGCTCAATGTCCTCTCCCTGCTCACGGCATATCAGGCAGAGTTATGCAAGGATTTTGTGCAAACTCGGAACCCAGCCATGTGGTAGGAGATACCGGTCATCACTGACCTTTGTCTCTGTGTCCAACGCTGTGCAGCCCAGGCCACGGGAAGAATGATGGCAGCTATGGTGCTGAAGGAATGGGCGTGTGAGAAGTACCACAATTACGGCTGGAGTTTACAGCAAAGAAGAACCCGCAGTCAGGTTTAGGGTGAGCAACAGAGGGGGTTCTTTATTTACCCATTAAGCATCGATACATCCGGCCAACCCAGGTTGATAAAATGGCACCTATTTATAGGGTGTCGCAGCTAATGACCCTAGAAGAGTCCATCCGCGGGGGTCCACTGCCTACCCACATGTTTAACCCACCCTATTTATTTCTATATTTCCACCACCCCATCACTAACCTATATACACACCCTCATTTACCTCTACTAACAAAGAAGATACACATATCCACTTCCTATTCCGTTTACGTAGATACAATACACACCTCAACCACCCCCACAGCAATTTACACTTGGTTTTCCCCGGAACTATAAAAGCTGTGTTCGTTTCCTGGGGAAGCCTTTTGCCTGCACACCCTAAGGACAAAGACTTGGTGAGTACACAATACACTCGACACAATACACCTTAGCTTATATCCTTGTTTAAATAATTAACACATTTAATATGCCCATTTAACCATTATGTCCCTCTGCTCTAGATGGAGCTGCATGGCCCACACAGCACCCCCCCCAGCAAACCAAGAGCCAACCAAGGACAGTAACATGGTGACAAACATTCAATAAATATGGCAAACATATCCATACAAAATGTGCAAACAATGCGTTAAAATGTACTTTGCAGATCTCCAATAAAGTTTACATCCTCCTGAAGTGTGTGTGTGCAATTATTAAAGTGCATAGTCCCACTCAGTCCAGGTGACGGTGTGCTCTCCGTCACAGGGCGCGGTGGCTAAACCACTAACCTGTCAGACAGATAGAAGGACATTGTCCAGGAGGGGATTTTTGGTTCCGCGTTGGCCTCAATGCAACGGAAGGTGTGAGGCCAAAAAGAAGGAGGACGAAGCTCTCCAGCTCTGCCTCCCTCAGAAGCCTCCAGCTCCCACTCCGCCTGCACAGTGCATAACCTTTGCGCAGGTTGCTTCCCAAGGCTTGCAGTTTAAGATTCCTGAACTGTCGAAGCCCCAGCCGGCCCCACCCTCTCAGCCCGGTTGGGCCGGCTGGTCCAAGAAACCCTCGGCTGCAGCTCCCTCGGCACAGCCCATGCAAGCTGCCACCAACCAGGCCAGGAAGAAGAGAGCCGCCTTACCGCCCCTCTCTACACTGGTGATTCAGCTGGAAGTTCCACGTTCTCCAGCCTCACCTGTTCGGCTTTTGTGCTTGCGACTGGGGGTCACCCGCGCCCCCACCTCCCGGCTGTCACGGACCCTGCCAGAGCGAGCTGGGAGAGATGGACATCTGACGGCAGAGGGTTCAGCTGTTGCCCCTTTCTCATGTCCGTAAGCATGCACACACACACGTTTTCATAAAGAAAAGAAAATGTGACCTGCCACGGCAAAACCAGCAACAAGTCGGGTGGGACGAATTCGTGTAAAAGACGAAATTAGCTTTTTTTTTCAGAATTAGTGATTTTCCTTTTTTTGCAGAATATGCAAGTTGAGATCATGAAGAAGCCACTCCATGTTTCAGATAACAGTATTGGTTGCCTAAAAAGTATACATTTTGTATTAGTGGCTCAATGGCATTGGTCGTGGCATTGTGGGTTAGTCTGGTCCTCTGTATTCATTGCAGATGTTAGGGATGTAGCAGGAGCAGATTTGGTTATCAACAGCTAATTATTAATGTCAATATGATTAACAACATTAATAATTATATTAAATATAGTATTATGATATAATCATGAATATATGGGGCACCACCCTGGGATAAACTGTATTCAGTCTCAACATTAAGGTTTTACACTTGCATGCCAATCGAAGTATAAAACCAATCAAACGATTAAAAAGGGCGTGAAATTCAAGCACTAGCCTTCACAACCTGCTGTTATCCAGTGACATACACAACAAGCACAAGAGACCGCTAGTTATAATATAATAAGATTTATTAAAATCAGTAATAATGATCACCATCAATAACACCGCATTAACAAAGCCTTATTACCTAACTACCTAACACACAAAGCGTGCGTGTGTGTGCGTGCGTGTGTGTAGAGAGAGAGAGAGAGAGAGAGAGAGAGAGATGGCCGGGCACAACCACCAGATGGAGCTATTCCTCACAGCGTTCAGGGGCGGAGCCACTAACGTCAGTTGGAGTAGCAAGAGAGGGAGAGATGGCCGGTACAGCCACCTGATGGAGCTATGTGCTCAGTGTCCGGAGACAGAAAAAGCTGGCGTAGAATACGTGTGGGGGCGGTGTATGTGTGCGTGTGTGTGTTAGTGGGACAGAAACAAAGAGAGGGGGAGAATGCGCGCGCAATATTCGAAGGCTCAGGAGGCGTGTTACTATCACACGGGGGCTCGTAAATGAACTGGCGTTCGTTCAGCGGGACCCCGGTCCTTTAACTGATAGTAGACGCTTACTGAGCTCGCGAATATGGCTGAGGTTAATCAAAAACACTGTTACAGAAATCGACCCAGTGGCGTGGGTACACAATCACCCTTAGAATACAACAATACAGAAAGCCACGGACTCGACGGTCCCTGATCAAAACTTAAAACACGTTAACAAGAATTACAAGCCAGTCTGTCTGATTGTCTGATTCCAGGGGCGTGCGCTCCGCTCACCCCCTTGGTTCTGTCACTATCGTTGCTGGTTAGGTTCCCGGTGTGCCTGTTGTACCGGTCTGGTATTTACCCTGGGCTGAGGCACATCTCCTTCCAGACCTAGGCCTGTGTGTCCCGGGGTTTGGATCCCCAGGACTCTGACGTCCTCCTCGGGTGACCTCGCGGGTCGTATCCGGGTCTCCCATGACATCTGTGCGAAATTACGGACCTCTTGCATGGAGAGTCAATATGTCCTGCAGTGCATGGTGAAATCGTAGCGCACGCTTTCGTGTAGGTTATGCAGGAAGAGGGCCTTGAAGGCAGGCTCTTCCTCCAGTCCTGGGGAGTTACGGCCCTGAGCATAGGCGGCCCTGAAGCGCCTATAGTACTCCCTGGGTGGTTCCTGCTTCTTGTGTAGAACAGCAAGGGCACCAAGTGTGGCGGAGGCGGGGTCCCTGTACCGGCTATACTCCTCCCGGAGTGTTTCACAAAGTCTGGAGTACCGGTCCCGGGTTCCGGGTGCAAGTGTTTCTATGAAACTGTGGACATGTCTGGTAGTGGTCTTCCAGACTAGCTCGGAATGGCAGAGCTCCCGTGGGATCTCAGTCAGAGTGAGCAGGATATCCGGGTGCTGGTTACATTTTATTTTCTCTGGCTGAGACTGACCCATACAGAGGTTGGACTGTCACGCAACCGAGTCTCACTGGTCAGTTATCTCCGATGTGAAAATGGTTAAAATGTCACATTGCTCTCAGAAAATGAAAGCAACAAGTAAGTTACATGACTTCAGTGAAATAGTACAAATTTAAAATGAACAAAGTTCAGTGAAACAGTACAAATCTAAAATGAACAAAGTAAAAGCCAATTCTAACACTAAGGAGTTAACGCTAGCTCAGTATTGTTTTCTTTGGAGAAAGTTGTTCAGCTTTTGTTAACCTGTTAACCTGTTCATAAACTTAACGTAAAAGTCACTGGTAATTTTCTGTCAGGACGTTATCTGTTTCTCAACAGACTTGGGTTACTAGCGATTTGCAAACAAGTCACGTGACTCATGTGATGAAGGATTGAGTTTGTTGAACCCGTCCACCCCCACCAGGCCTGAGTGGACAATATCTCGCTGGTTATACTACATCAGCTTCTCTTGATTTCTAATAATGACGTTTATATTGGAGTTAGTTAAAAATCTGTCTCCTTCAGAAGCTAGACTGCCAGAATGCATTGTCATCAGACTCCAAGGGGAACTGACCAACAGATTGTGTTACAAGAACAAATAGCTCTTCTCATATCTCTGCAGTAAATGGAATCATTTTCTAATGACCATAGTCTTTATCTAACACCATCATCTGAAATAAAACAACCTCCACAAGGGTAGTGGTGATTTTATGCCTTAGGCGACATTGTAAAGACCTTTGTGCATGATAAAACATTCCATAGCGATCAATAGCATGCATTTCCATGGACATAATTTCTTTCGTGCACGAATGGTACTGTGAACCCCCTGGTCTGCTGAGTGGATACCTGCCATCCACAGCTGAATCTGCACTCTGGAGCTTTAAGTCTTTATCGCTCCCTTTCCCTGTAATATTTAGCAGCTTGGAGCTTTTAGTTTACAACCCCTCATCCAGCTAAACCCATAAAAACAAACCAATCAAAAGCCCAGCACGACACAGAGGTTTAGCAAAATCTGATGGCTTTTCCTGGGTTATTGATCTTGCCCTCCAGAGCCAAGGCCTCTCAATTGCTCGGAGGCTTTACAAGAGACAGACACGTCTACACAGGTAGAAAAATGACATTGATTTACCCTTTGAAGAGGCATAAATTATCTGATGATTATTAGCCCACTAAGGGGTCGCGATCTGGATTTGGCCAGTTTCAGACCTTCTTAAATCTAAGGGAAATGAAACATAGCTGTTTGTCAAACAAGTCATAGGCCCAGGTCTCTCTTGATTTGGTTAGAAAATCTATGAAGACCAACTAGCTTTCCATCTCTATGCATCCTGGGTATGTAGCACTGAATGCCAAGTGACATTATGAACAACATATACACAGGTTGGGGATGTTTCCGTGAGATAACAGCAAATTGTACTTGTGTCACACAATAGTGTGAAGTTCTTAAAATACCAGCAATTAAAATATCCACTGTTAAAAGAAAAATGGCACAACCTGTGGCATAAAAATGATTTATTTAAAACACAAGTAAAACTGTAGTAAAAGTCAGAGTCTCTGTAAAACAAATAATACAAATTAAAAATGTCCCCGTTCACAAGGGTCCATGCAGGGTCCAGTCCAGGTAAAGGCAGTCCTAAATCCAGGCGATAGCAGATGGGTCTCCGGTCCGTCACGTCGTGGTGTCCTCCGCTAGAGAGTATAGAGGACGACAAAATAATCGTCAGACACTGTGCCACGCTACACCAAGAGTTCACACAAAGAGCCTATAGAAACTAATTAAGTAAACTAAAAAAAAGGTTTGAGCCAAAATAAATTAACCACTCCACTCAAAACAAACTAAATATGCATGCAGTAAACCAATAACAAAGGCCAAAAGAAAACACAAGGCTCTCCCCTCTTTAGCATGATGTGGCTTCTATTTTCCTGTATGGATCGACAAGGCGTTCACTCTTCACGGGTACATCATATAAGAATAAGGGTGAGACTTAACTGGAGGAGGGGCGATGCGCACAATCACCCCTCCGCGTTCCCACGTGGCGTGTCTCACTCCCTCCTGCAGCGTACGGACCAAGTTCCGCCTCTCTGGCCGCCTCGATTGGCTCCTGCGGTGTCGGTCGTTCACTCAGCCGTTTCCCACTCTCCCGACCGGTCGTACGCCGCCTGGATTCCGCTCTCCGGCCGTTCCGTTCCGTTCCGTTCGTAGCACTTCGTTCCGTGATTCCCACTCCTGCAGCAGCGTCCGTCTGCCCTGCTCTGTCGCGTCCTGGGCCCCCCCGCTCTGCCACACCTGTGTTCGTTTAAAAGCTGGGAACTGCCGCACACAGTCCTGTGTTGGCCAATCCTGTGCTGTGAGAGGGGTGTGGTCCGGTGTTCACAGCTGAGTCCATTCAGCTCATCACTCATCAAAAAAAACACGTCAGTCACAGCAGGTTACACGACCCAACAATATAAAAACTCTAAAACCATGCAGTAATATAAAACTAATAAAACCATAAAACACAATACTCAAATGTAATCAAATACAAATAATTAAAAGAACTTTGGTAATTAAAACATGCAAACAAAGAATAAAACGCAACCATACTGTAAAACAACCCCACTGTGACACTTGTAGAAAGCATATTATGTTCTTATTCACCGGGCCTACATTTTTTTCTATTTGCATGAAATTAATATGTGGATGGGAGAAGAAAATGGCTGAGCACTCAAGTTAAACTCATTAGCAAACCCAGCAGGGGTATTTGTTCTACAGCTATCAAGGAATCTGAGACTGCTTTTCATTATGAATTCTCTCCTAATGCTTCCGGTCTTTATTTGATTGGATACAAAGTATTTCACTACTAGAGATGGACCCAGCGAATGATGAAATGACTGCCCTCAAGCAACATGCTTTAAGTATTTAATACAATGAGAAAAAAACATGCTTCGTATTCTGGACAAGAGAAATTTAGTATTTACAAAACTTGTTTGAGAACAATTATTGTATGAAGTCATTGTACTGTAAGAAAACAAGATAACGGAGATAGAAAAACAGATGTCCTGACCAAAAATAAACAGTAGGTTTTCTGTTACGTTGTGGAAATTTATTTCAACCTTAAAACAGAGGACTCTGAAGTTTGACAATATATAATCTTTAATATTCACAAACACTTCTGTACATAAAAGGTCCCATAATATGAAAAACATGTTTTCTCTTGTCTTGACACTGGTCAACTGGCCCTCTGCAACGAAGGGAGTCATTTGCATAGACCGAACTCCTCTGATGATAGGAGATACTGAGAGGGGCCGTTCATCACCAAGGTGATGTCCG
Source organism: Chelidonichthys spinosus (assembly GCA_029853015.1). Classification (NCBI taxonomy): domain Eukaryota; kingdom Metazoa; phylum Chordata; class Actinopteri; order Perciformes; family Triglidae; genus Chelidonichthys; species Chelidonichthys spinosus. Next base: position 3,217,225 of record CM056831.1, read on the forward strand.
GTGTGTCCTGGCATGACACTCACGCTTTCACCATCAATCTAACACTGTCACGCACATGGACAAAATGTCACGTCAACATAATAAAATTCTCCCATTCATTTTCTGTTGATGTCTCAGCAGAGCTCATTTGGGCAACCTTTAGACAGCTGACCATATTGAATCCAGTGTCTTTGGACCTCTGACAGCTGTGTGAAATTGCTGAAAATCAGCATAATAGGGGACCTTCAAAAAGGAATTGTCCTTAGATATACAGTGTATCGGCAGTACTATTCACATTCCCACATATTAAAATGGTAGACTGCTTGATTTTTGAGTGTGTGGTTATTAAAAAATGTGTAATTAGAGCTTCATTGTTGTCAGAGTATGTTCCAAACGAGCTCTTTAATTAAAAGGACTACAATAAAAGCATTGACCATTTCAGAGATTAGATGATTCAAGAATACTTTTTATTCCTCCTTTTTCCTTTCTTTATCATATGTGCTTTAGCAATAGACATTTCAATAGCAGATCAACAACTTTAGTCTTAACCTCAATGACACCTGTCAGCTCCCAAGTCAGATAGGTGCTGGCTATTTAACACAATTAATTCATGAAATAAAGTCTGAGTGCTGTTATCCATCTTCCTGCTGTTAATGATGATGTATGAAATTTTATGGTGACCTGGACTGCCTCTCGGCCATTTTTAGCACTGCAGGAAAATATCAATATTAAAGTGTAATGGATGTTAGGTTCAGCTTGACTAATGTCTTGGCAGGCAGCAGCCACATGTTCCCAGCACATTCCTGTAAGGACAATGCTACTGTGAGAAAGGGATAGGCAAAGAAAACCACCCCTTTGCAGGCTGTGATATTTAGGGGATCGATCAAGGGCAACGCTGTCCATATTTGATTTTGGCAACACTCTCATCCAGAAATCAATATTTATTTGTTTATGATGCTATGAAGGCAGCATTTCAACTTAGTGGTTCCTGTGGCCAAGGACACAGTTCAGACTTATATTCACTAACAAAATCAAACAATGTGTGCTGTCTCCTGAATGTTCAGTTGCTATATATGGTTTAATTCAGAGTGCCCTTAAAGCTTTGACTGCTGTTATTTTAATATTATTTTCAACTTGCATAATTTGTTCATTAAGATCTGATATGTGTTTTAAGTGTTCCCTTAATTTTTTTGAGCAGTGTTCATGGCCAACAATTGCCCCCTCTCAAGGGTTTGCAGAGATTTGTCGGAGTTGAGTTTCGGTATGTCAGTATTTATTTTGTTGTTGAAAGTGCTGTTGAAAGTAAGATGGAATATGAAACAGGCATGCAGATGGGAACTGTAGGTGTGAAGGTGAAGCCGTAACTTGGGAGTCCCACTCTCACCATATGGTCACAACATTCTTCCAGTTACTACAAGGAAACATCAGGGATACAAGCAGCTAAAATCTGTTAGTTTTCTAAGTGCCATGTTCTATGATTAAGTATGTGGGAGGAGCTTTGAACCACAGTTCAAAGCAGAGCTACTGCTCTTTTCTATTAGCAATTGCAAGTTCAAGTAGTTTGGACATTTGATTAAGATGCTTCCTGGAAACCTTAGTGTGCAGATATTCTGGGCAGGTTGAGCTGAGAGGAAATGTCAGAGAACATCTAGAAAACACTGGGCCATTAAAGGAGCAATATACCACATACAGAACATTGATAGAGCAGCAAACAGCTGTTTGATATACCAAATGTCTCACTTCTTTTATTATTGTTGAATGTATTACTAGTCCATTTAATTTAAGATCTCAAGGTGTTGGGACATTGATCTTGTATTTCTTGAATTTTATTTTTAGTTATTTGATATCTTCTTTGACACATTGGGCCCTAGTTTCGTGGCGCAGCGCAGGGTGGCGCAGGGTGGCGGAGCCGGCGCAATGCAAGTTTTGACCAGCGCAGCCTTGCGCACGGTCAGTTTGGCAGTTTGGTGGATTGCCTGCACCGAAATGGGTGTGGCGGCGCAGCAGTGGGAGGCGTCACAGATTCTGCTTGGCACTGTGGAAGTTTCGTGCCAAAAAGCCGCGCCAAGACTGCGGCGAAAGCCCGCCAGCTCCAACCTGGTCTACTCTCGGCGCAAGGCGAATTACAGCTGGCGGAGTGGCAGTTTGGCTCACCGGCACTGCGCGTCACCAAGACCTCACAGGCAGGTTTCCACAGTTCCAGGCACATTTAAGTGCAATAAATAATCACAACTAACACTATTTAATGCAACTAATTGAATCAACACTTGAATTTATATCTATATAGATTGTCCCGTACTGACGTCAGATCAAAGGTGGATTGCACGCATAACCGACACTCAGCCTGACTGAATTGACACAGCTTAAACTTGGACCTCTCGGACCAAAACATCAGTTTCATCCTGGGAAAAGTTTGGCCGTCTGGCGCTGCTGCTGCTGTCATCTGTCATTGGGTTGTCAAGTGACGAAACTTGCACTGCACCTCGCCTCGGCGCATTAAAGGTGAGGAGAGGAGCTCATTTGATTGGTGAAGATCTGAATCGGCTGTATTAATCCCACTCCACACCTTCTCTCCTCCTCGTCTCCCACTCATGCCTTCTCTCCTCCCTCTTTCCCACTTGCGGGGGTAGGAGTGACGGGAGGAGTGCCTGCGCTAGACTGCGCCATGCACAAAACTTGCAAAGTCCAGGTGGACACACCCCGTCGGCGTGGCACAAGTGCGCTGAGCCCCGACTGCTCCTGGTGTATGAAACTAGGGCCCATTTTGTCATGTTTATTATTTGTGTGCAATTAAGTGCACACAAACATTCGTATTATTATTATTTTATTCTTTTAAATTTTAATGTATTACAAAAAGCATTGAATAAATATATTGTAATCGTTTGCTCCATCATCTTGCTCCATCATCTCCAAATGGAGCCTCGAGTATCCTTTAATCTTGATGGTCTATGTTAAGATATAGTGGAGTAATGTTGAGAATGAAGTCACTCTCCCTGTGTGTCTCGGGTGGCTGTGCATGCTTTTATTGCATGTGAGTGCGTATGATTGTGCCCCACTGGCTAGCTCAGGGCCGCCACTCTTTTCTCATACAGCAGTTCCAGCTGATAACGGCGTCACTAATATCCTTAGTTCCATCAGCATTTTTGCTGTAGTACGTTTGGCGCTCTTAGCACCATAAGCTTTAAGATGCTGGCTCAGGAGTCGCCATGTTGAAATCCGTTGAGGGGCAGTTGGAATGCTCCCAATGTCAGATCATGTACATTTAATATATCTCTACTAGCTTCGAGATATCATGGGAATCCCCAGAAAGCGATGGCGAATGGATGAGATGTTACTTTGAGGGTAAAGGGTACAATGCTCGACTGGCTACACAATGGGTGTCAAAAGAGCTTTAAGTTTGCAGCTTTTCTACATGAAATGAGTGCAAAATATATCATAGCAATTGACTTCTGCAATCTCAGAATTATTTATGCCTTGAATATTAGATTTACCTTATGGTCATATTACCAGCACCGTTTCCTGCTCATTTTATGGAGTTTTACTTCAACTTTAAAGGGAACATTTTGAGATTTTACAAGATGTCATCCATACCATTCATTGACACTTGTTAATGAATTCTAATTCAATTATGTCGATTTAAATGTATATATCCAAATATTTATATGGACTGTACGATTCACAGACATCTGTTAAAAAATAAATGACCCTATCAAACTTGCCTTGGAGTCTGAAAATGAGTTAACACGTTTTTCTTTTCAATAACAATTTTATTGACATGTTTAGGCAATAGAACTGTAAAAAGACATACAGAGACAGCCAGAATGACTAAATCAACCAATACAGCAAAACAGATCAAAACATATAGAAAATGAGTAAATAAAAGACAAAAAAAGGTAGGGCAATAAGATAAATAAATAAATAGATACCCCATTACTTCATTGTGCTCACTTCAGGGTTTTATTAACCTGCCAGTGCTCCTTAAATTTAGAATTAAGTCCAGCTTCAGCCTGGATGGGAATGTCCAGTAACCCTATTCTGTCCAGAAGAGAACCCTTTTGACAGTAAGTCAGACTCTCTGACGGAAGGTAGTCCATGAGTGGTTTCCAAATCAACAAAAATAGCTTGCCCTTCATCACTGCGCGAATTCCCTCATGTGAAAGAGCAGAAAAAATCTCTTTATACCACATAGTAACAGGTTGACAAAAGCTTAATAACTCTCCAAATGAATCTCCTTCACATAAGATATTAATTTTTTAAACTTTTAACTGCAGGAGTTCTCTGTATCTCTGTAAATTAGTTAAAAATGCCCCTTACATATCTGGCAAAGTCAACGGTACACACAAGTTCACTTGAAAAAATATGTAAAGATAATTTTAGATAATTTTTATTATTTCATTTACCACAGAAATGTGAAAAAGGTTTCTCCAAATCAGAAAATCCAATGAAAAGTTTCATGGGTCATAGCTGCTGCCAAAGGTTCTTGCACCCGAAAATCCATATTTTTACAGACCTTTCTTGTAGTGTAGGTTGATGTTGTTACTTCCTCGTTACAGTTAATCATCACTCGCCACAGCAGGATTTATGAAAAGTTAAGTTAATCTGCTTAAAAGAGACTGCGGTGACATCAAGGTTGTCAGCGATAGGTTGTCAAGCCTGGGTGACATTCAGTCGGATGAGATGAGTTGCGACAGTTGATATAGAGCGCTGTTGCACTGATGAAATGGATTCACTGTGGCAGTTGAAGATAATGAGCTTTACTCAATCAGCTTGAGAGGGTGTCCAACTGCTGTTTCCACTGCTACCTTGGTGATGTTCGGGGTCTGCCGAGGACATTACAGACCGACAGAGCGCTACTGTCCAGCTGAGGTAAAGAGATCTGCCATAGTTTCTCATCAGGAAACACACCAAACACTCCTCAGCTCTCCATGGGAGCTTTTCATAGTGACATTGAGCAACTTTATGTGTCCGTCTAGGTTTTCCAATCAAATTCATTCTAGTGCTCCATGTATTTTCTATATCAACAAAATGGATAAAACACCCCATCTAACTTTTTCCACAGGAATTGACAAATAAATAATGCCTGAATTAATTATCATAAATGTTAACCTTGTCGTTTTGTTGGAAACCCACAACAAAAATGTGCATTTACAAATCATTTAAAAGCAGCTGCTTCAGCAAAGCAGTTCTCATAGTCTGATTTTACAACACAGTAGACCTTCAGGAAAGTAATTTAAGTTTCACATGTTTTTTTCACACCACCATTTTTTTTGTGAAAACACTGCAGTGATAAATACATTCAGGAAAAGATTTCAAACACAGGGCTAACACTTCTCCGTGTTCTTTGAGTGACAGAAAAGGGTAGTACAGTGGACATTTATGTCACAAGCCTGTTCCTTGTAAAGAACAAGCAGTTAATGCCAACATATAGGCCACTTATGTTAATGCATGGTGCATAGTGTGGGTGTAAAGGATTAGCAGCAAATACAAAACAAAATATCCCTGCATCAAAGTGCTGACAATTTCCATATAGAGAAGACATTTCGGAGCAGATCTGTCACAAAAGCTCGCCCAAAAAAGAAACTGGTGTCTGGCGTGGGAGGTGCAGCATCACCACAAGCAAAGCAATATACAGAACCTTAAGTTAGCAAAGGGGGCCAGGGAACACCGCAACATCCCTGACTTTTACAGACCATTCCCATCAATGCACTTACTTACATTTCTTTGTATATTGTTAGTGTGTACAGTTCAGTGAAATCCTTTTTTTCTGCTTAAGTTATTTTTTTTTTTTTATTATTACATTATTTAAGTCAAATTGGTAATACTGCATCACTTGGTAGAGGTACAAAAATAGCACAAACACTGTAAGTGCACCTTACAGGTTTCGCCAGGTCTGAGCAGGAAGTGGAAAAAGAACAAAAATCCCTGTGAGTCCTGACTATTAGCACTATGCTATGATGTACCACTTAATTATCACTGATGTGTCTGTTATTGCACCTTTTTGACCACATGCTGTCAAGATCAGGTCAACTGGCAACACAATTCAAAGAAGGGGGTGCATTTGGGAAGCGGCTTAACTCATGTTAACAATGTTTACTGAGATAATAAGTAGTGAGAAGTAGGTAATTTTCTCATAGACGTCAATGCAATCAGCCTTTGAGCTTTTTGGAACCAGAGGAGTCGCCCCCTAATGGCCGGCAGGGAGAATGCAGTCTGAGTCAAACAATTGCTGATCATGCAAAACTACGAGACATTTCATTAATTGATGTGTTAGTCACTTGAATTGTTAGTTTTGCCAATCACAGGAATCGATCTACTAGTCATGTGAGTCAGTTAGTCAGTCAAGTTAAAGGGATAGTTCGGAATTTTTGACATAAGACCTATTTTCCAAGTCAGCCGGTGTGTTGGAGACGTCTGGAGACGTTTTCAAGAAATTTTATTCAGTTCTTCTAGTTGCCGAGTTTGCTTGTGCTACGGCTAGCACAAGTCAATTGTTCTAGTTGTTAGCATGGCATTAAAAACACTCATACCGACTCCACAGTGCACCCGAGGCAAATCCATTGTAACGGCAGACTATCGATGTACATATGTGTTGATAGAATGTTTGAAATAAAACCAACCTTGCATTTTTAAGGTTTTATGTCTCAGCAGCAGCAGCTTGTCATACTTCCTAGTAGGCTATGGCAGCGGCGGAGTGATATCACCTAGCGCTTATGAGTTACCGGTTCTATAATAGTTTGTTTACCTGCTGTCATTGCTACAGACGCAGAGTAGCCTGCAGTGCTAGTTTCTTCAATCTCACAGAAATGGACACTTTTGGAGAATATACTGAAAAGACTCTGATGAGGAGTTTTTTTCCACCCAAACCCAACCGTACCTGTACGAGCCTGAATATACAGAGGAAGAATTGCGCGAGAGGGATGCTCAAAGGGCAGAATGTGAACGAGCGTCTCTGGAGACCAAGATAGCCCCACTGGAGCTGAGAACTGGGACAGAACAAACGAAGACTGGTGGTGCCAGGAGGGAATCCGCCGCAACGCGTCCGAGGGTTTAGGGTTCTCCACACGGAGCAGAGGTTCAGGTTCGCGGTGCATAATTGTCGGTTTGCGTGGCCGTGGGCTATACATACCAACCCCGCCCCCACAGTCTCAACAGTCTCCATGCTTCCTCAATGAATGAGTTCAGGTCCCAATCAGCATCTGGCCATGCACAAAGTTATTTTAACGATGCCAGCCCCCACACACATCAGTCCATAAAACAGTCACTTTCACATTTCTGTACCAAGTCCCCGTCTACTGGTGACATTCAGGTGTGTATTTACCGGCTGGATTCCGAGCAGCGCGTCTTAGAGTTTTGAGTACGACGGAGTAAAGTAAAATTCCGCTGCTGCTGAGAAACTAGTCCCTCAAAAAATGGATGATTCATGCGATGCGAGGTTAGTTTTGTTTCAAATATTATTCTATCAACACAGATATGTACATCGATAGTCTGCCGTTACAACGGATTTGCCTTGGGTGCACTGTGGAGTCGGTATAAGTGTTTTTAATGCCATGCTAACAACTAGAACAATTGACTTGCACTAGTCATAGCACAAGCGAACTCGGCAACTAGAAGAACTGAATAAAATTTCTTGAAAGCGTCTCCAGACGTCTCCAACACACCGGCTGACTTGGAAAATAGGTCTTATGTCAAAAATTCCGAACTATCACTTTAAGTCAAGTTTTCTTAAACCTAACTATGTGGAGATGGGGAACTCTGCTTTCTCTCCTTCTGCTGTGTCCCTGCATGTTTGTGAGTCACCAATCTGTGTGTGTGTGTGTGTGTGTGTGTGTGTGTGTGTGTGTGTGTGTGTGTGTGTGTGTGTGTGTGCCTCAGCTGGGAGTGGACACCTGTGGCTCATTTCACTTCATCAACTTCAACTGTATATGTTCTCAGTGGTATCTTGTTGGCTCTCCTTCTGTTTGTTTGCTCGTATCCGTGTGGGTTTGCAAAGATGTTCTTCTGTCTGAATGTACAGTGATACAAATTATACCTATATAGTGGACTAGCATCCCACAAATCATCTTGAAAAGTATTGTACAACCGATGGTCATTAACCAAGAATTCTATACCATCATGCATTGCACAATGGCTGACATCACCATGACTGCGTCCACTTCTAACATTAGTCTATGTTTACTTTGCTTCCGTGCACATCACACATGGAATACATACCTACCAGCATCATAAAGTAAATGTTCTGAATGGTAATGCAAACCCAACACAACAGGGGCACAATCATTTCAACAGGAGAAGAACACTTCGACATAACAACGGCTAGTTGTACCTATATATTTTCATTTCTCCATCACATTGAAAAGAATATGCACATTTACAGAGCAAACCCAGAAAAGCCCCTTCTGTTGTTGTTTTTTATTTGTTTGTCTTGTGTGAAATAGAGATTACAGAACAGGTGAAGACAAGATCACAGTAAAGTCAGAAGAGAAGAAAAGACAAACAAACTACAAACAAAATGGAACACAGAAAAAAGAAACTATCAATATCATGTTGAATAAGGGAGCCTTGTGATAAAAAGATATCAACAGCTATATACAGATTATTATTTATTAATAATAATAATAATGATAATTATAATAAAAGATGTAATAGTAATGATGTTAAAAATGATAGTTTCATTTCATCAGCGCCACATGGTCGCTCCTTTCCTTCCACTGGCAATTGTGCGATCAGCGGGCTGACGGAACACTCACATCTAAATATCAATTGACCTTGTGCTTACTGATGTACCGTGCTTTCACTGAGAAGGATAAAAAAGGCTTCACAAAATAGATGAGGAGACTGAGGGGGGAAAGAGTGAAGGAGATGAGAGAGAGGAAGAGAAGCTACTGTGTCTAGGATAGGATTAGTATTGTGTTCCTGTGCTGTTCAACACAAAAACTCATCCAACACAAACTATTTTATCACCACTGAGATATGCATGTTCTTTGCTAATTACTGTGAAACCTAAAAGCTCAATTTAACCAAACATCTACCATAATTATAGTGTAATAATATAGTATTACTTTATAAATATAACCTATTATTGTAAAACAAAAAATGTCTTTCCCCTGCCTGATCTGCTCCTCTATAAATGTGCTTTTATTCACGCGTGCAATCACTCTGAGAGTAGATCTAATTATTTTCAAATGGTGGTTATCTCCCCGTGGTGCATAAGCTCAGGAAGCCTGAGTGCTGCACACACAAAGTAAGAAAGCTTTAATTCTAGAGATGTATTTTAAGGTAATCTAATTCTAACTGAGCAATTCATGCTGAGATAAATGCTACGTTTGCCAAAGGGGTAAAACAAAAACAAAAATCACAGATTAAGAAGGGTTTGAAAGCCTACATTATTTACTGCTTTGCTTTTCAAATGTTCTGTTTGCTCACCGTGGTAGCAGCAGACAATTACCTTCTCACCGTCATGCTCTCTTCCACAGAGCAGTGATCTATTCTTTATGCTGGAAGGTAATTTCAGGTTTGCACACAATGTAATAAAAATGGCAGATAGCCTCTCTGTGCATATAATATATATATATATATATATATATATATATATATATATATATATATAATATATACCACACTGCCAGTTAATTGATATCATATTTCACAATCTTCCACATTGCTTTATTATGGAAGATATTTTTGTTATGAATGTGTTTTTGATGCCATTGCGTCCTAGTGTGACTGACTACAGTAGGAGTCTTTTTGACACACACTGCAGCAACATATAGATGGGAACAACTCACAGGAATTCAGTTAGTGGTGTAGAAGAAAATGAGTTACCTCACAGTTTTAATTTCATCATCCTATGAATGGGCCCTGTGGTGACATTGTGTAGAGGAGCCAGTCTTGCTCTGAGAGAACCTTCAACTTCTATGGAATGGAGTTTTTTAAGGAAACAGATGCTGTCATGAGTCAATGCAAATCCACTCATCACTGTGATTAAACCTCATCTATATAAATGAGCACCATCTAAACCAGCCATAGAATTAGACCTGAAGAGTTTTTCTTCCACAGTGGCAAGCTAGAAATATATTGTGTTGTGTATAATGTGTTGATAGCTTGGCACTTTATGATTTTGGCTAAATTGTAAATTAATTCCCATAATGTCTGTGGTAAAATGAAAGCCTTATTTTAACTGGTTTATAAAATAATACGCCCTCATATTTTCTATGTATTGCACAATGCTTCAATGGCCAAACCTGATTTGGCCACTGAAGCATTTGTGCAATAAAAGCTTAATGGATGGAGCCAGGAAGGTTAGCATTGTGAACCAGGCACAAGTGGTGGAAGAGAGTTTTTGGAAGGTTTGGTGAGTACAGCCAAAGCCAATCTGACCGGAAGGAGGAACACTCCACACTCTCCCAATCAGTGTTTGTCAGCACTCTGTTCTTTGCTTGGGTGGAAACATCAAGGGCAGGGATGCAGACATGATGCCAGGACATGCTGGAGGATGTGAACTGAACTGAGCTTCATCCCATGCAAACACAAGATGCACATTTGCCCAACAAGCACAGCCCTAAATCCACAGATTAGCCTCTTCAGTTTTAACATCTCTCAGATTTACAGAATTCACTTTCCGCTCATGTTCATAGGGTTCCTTCTAGGTTATGACATTGTGCAATTCAGGTCATGTAGTGACAGTAAAGGTATGTTTACATCTCACCACTTTGGTTCAATTCGTCAGGACAGTGTTTGTTTGGACAGGTGATAATGATTCCATTCCAAGTCAAGTGTGCATGAAACAATCACAATGAGACAGCCTGAGAGCCTCCGGTCTCTTCCAAATCTACTGCGATGATATGGACATTCTATCAGCAGTGTCACATGGTGTGTCGCTGGCTCGCTGCTTTGTGCAGCATAAACGTTTTGTCACTGACCATAAACTCATGTTACCATGTTGAGATAATAAATCATTTTCTCAGACTTCCATCGGATCAGACTTCTATTTGTAACAAGATGAGTTGCCCCCTGATGGTCAGCAGAGAGAATGCAAATTTGAGGCACTTTAGAATTGTCTTCATGTTAGCCCCCTGCCTAGAGTACAGGTCCATCCAATAAATAATTGAAATTGATTGAGTTGAAATGAAAGTATTTTGTCTTTAACACGTCTTACCACATGTAGATGAAGCAGCTTCTGCAGCATGTGTTGATGGCTTAAATTAATTGGAATCTTTTGGTGACTAATTTGTTCTCGTTGGAGGAACTAAAACACACTAGACCACCAGTATATGACCGACCTTTTATCCTTGGAAGAAACCTGGTGTTCCAGGAGGGGAAGATGCAACAAAACATTGTCTCTGAGAAAGCAGGGAATAACGACCTGCGTGTGGCTTGAAATGGAACGGTTGAACAGTGTACTGATTATCCTATCTGAGTGCATCCTCCAATACCCATTAATCAAGCACATTGGATTTAACTTTCAACTTGACTTACTTACCATTTCACAAGGAACCAATCTCTAGGTAAAACATGGTTCATCGCACGAGGTGAACAACACAGGAGATTCACCTTTCATTTGGGTTTGAAAGTAACGAGTCGATCGAAAACCCCAGTAGCACTTTCATTCCATGAAGGTTCTCCATGAAAATGGAACGCATATTTAATTACTCTGGGATGATGATTTATAATATTTATACATTCTGAAGATCCATTACTCTCCTTTGTCTTTCCCTGTTATTTATGCTCTCATTATATAACTTTTTGGGCGCTGAGTTTTTCAGAAAAGAAGACTGCTGTCTCTCTAGTAATGGAAAAATAAATGAAATCACAGATAAAACCATGTTGTAGATTGTAAAGGGAGAGTGTGATAGTGTAGTTTGACCCAGTGTGTCTGAGTGGGTACAAATATAAATGTATATATAAGACACTGTGAATATGTATAATAATGATATATAATTTAATGCATTTATTTTTAATGTGTTCTTATTTGTATGTATTCTATTAATCTGTAATTCTGGATATGCATAAAAAATGTTAGACAGTATATATATTTGCAAACTGAGGTATATATTAAACAAACTCTGTATTATTATTAAAGTTCTATTTTTTTTTTAACGAGAGAGAGAGAAAAAAAGTTCTGCTTGAGTCATTATTTAGGTGTGTGTATAGTTCAGAAAGGAAGGGAATATAATAATTAGGTTAAATAAAGCTCCAATTTTAATTTGTGTCGAAAAGAACACAAAGCCACAGGGGGAGGGAGGGCGTGAGGAGAATAGGGGCAAAGTAATGTAGGGACCTCACCATTGAGACTACACAATGCGGCCTACACAGAGACCAAAAGAACAGGAGGGACAAAGGTGATTAAAAACTACAAGCACCATTTTGGTTTCACTTCTCACCGAGGTGCGAAGTGCAACGTCACACAACTGGCCCTATTGGCTGACAACCACAGGTACCCCAGGGGCTCCCCGGGAGCAGCCGTGAGGTATAAAACCCGGCACCGCCTTAAGAACTTTCTCTTCCATCGCAACACGTTGCAACAGGGGGTGAGCTCCTCCACCGCAGCACACCGCTGCAACAGGAGGCGAACTTTTAACGTCTGCAGCGTTTCGTTTGACTTAGGCCACAGTCTTTTCCCCAAACTCGCTGGACGAGAGACAGACTGTTTTCCCTCCTTTTTACGCGACTCGCCTTTTCTTTTATTATTTTGGATCTCGAGAAGATCGCCGCAACCGCGCGATTCTTTGTTTGCCTGCAGAAGAGGGACACGAACGGTTCCTTTATTTCAGCAACCAGCAGGAAGGATAACCTCTGCGCCCCGCTCCTGTCTGAAATCTACTTAATCTGACTAAATCGCCAAGTCGTGCGATTCTATTGTTGCCCGCGGAAGGAAGGAACACAAACTGTTTTCTTCATTCGAGTTGCTCATTGAGAAGTATAACTGCTACGCCCCGCTCTCATCTGGACTCAACCGACTCGTCGCGTCCCCCGCTGCCACCCAGGACTCGCGAACCACAGCCCGCCGCTGCCGGTGCGTAAAGAAGCACCGCCACCGCACAAGACGGACTAACGCACATCGAAAAAGTAAGAGGCTATCTTTCGGGGCAGAGACATACGTTTGATAGTGTAGGATATGCTTGTAATTCTTGTTAACGTGTTTTAGGTTTTGATCACGGACCGCCGAGTCCATTGCTTTCTGTGTTGTTGTATTTGAATGCTGATTGTGTACCCACGCCGCTGGGTTTCATTTCGGTAACAGTGTGTGCCCAACCTCGGGTCCTGCCGAACAAACGCCAGTTCATTCACAGGCTCCTGTGTGATGGTAATAGCTTACCGATCCTTTGTGTATCACGCACGTTCTCTCTCTCTTTGTTCCGGCTAAAACACATGTGCACACACATACACCGCCCCCACACGTATCTTACGCCAGCTGTTTCCGTCGCTAAGGAAATAGCTCCATCAGGTGGCTGTACCTGACCATCTCTCTCCCTCTATCTCTCTCTCGCTATTCTATCTGACGTCAGTGGCTCCGCCCCTGAACGCTGTGAGGAATAGCTCCACCTGGTGGTCACACCCGGCCATCTCTCTCTCTCTCTTCTCTCTCTCTCTCTCTCTCTCTCTCTCTCTCTCTCTCTCTCTCTCTCCCTCTCTCTCTCTCCACACACACACACGCACGCACACACACACGCACACACACACACACACACACACACACACACACACATCCAAGTGTGTCTCTTCCTTTGTTTAGCTTAGCTTTGTGTGTTAGGTAGTTAGGTAATAAGGCTTTGTTAATTGCAGTGTAATTGATTGTGATCATTATTACTGATTTTAATAAATCTTATTATATTATAACTAGCGGTCTCTTAAGCTTGTTGTGTATATGTCACTGGATAACAGCAGGTTGTGAAGGCTTGTGCTCGAATTTCACGCTTCATTTTAATTGATCGATTGTTTTTATACTTCTATACTACTATGCCAATGATCATGAAGTTTGGCATGTGAGTATAAAACCCCCTTTATATTGAGACTGAGTTCAGTTTTCGGTTATCTTTTCACTGATCCCAGGGTGGTGCCCCGTATATTTATGATTATATCATAATAATATATTAAATGTAATTACTAATATCGATAATCATATTGACATTAATAATTATCTGTTGATAACCAAATCTGCTCCTGCTACATCCCCAACAGTAATAATAATAATGATCATCATACACTCAACAAAAATATAAACTTTTTTCATGAGATGGACTTAAAGATCTAACATTTATTCCAGATACACAATATTACCATTTCTCTCAAACATTGTTCACAAATCAGTCTAAATGTGTGATAGTGAGCACTTCTGCTTTGCTGAGATAATCCATCCCACCTCACAGGTGTGCCACATCAAGATGCTGATCTGACATCATGATTAGTGCACAGGTGTGCCTTAGACTGTCCACAATAAAAGGCCACCATGAAATGTGCATTTTTTTGCTTTATTGGGGGTCTGGGGACTCAGAAACAGTCAGTATATGGTGTGACCACCATTTGCCTCATGCAGGGCAACACATCTTCTTCGCATAGAGTTTATCAGATTGTCAATTGTGGCCTGTGGAATGTTGGTCCACTCCTCTTCAATGGCTGTGCGAAGTTGCTGGATATTAGTGGGAACTGGTACACGCTGTCGTATACGCCGGTCAAGCACATCCCAAACATGCTCAATGGGTGACATGTCCGGTGAGTATGCTGGCCATGCAAGAACTGGGACATTTTCAGCTTCCAAGAATTGTGTACAGATCCTTGCAACATGGGGCCGTGCATTATCTTGCTGAAACATGAGGTGATGTTCATGGATGTATGGCACAACAATGGGCCTCAGGATCTCATCACGGTATCTCTGTGCATTCAAAATGCCATCAATAAAATGCACCTGTGTTCTTCGTCCATAACAGATTTGCCCACTCAAGTCTGTTACGGCGACGAGCTGGAGTCAGGTCAAGACCCCGATGAGGACGACGAGCATGCAGTTGAGCTTCCCTGAGACGGTTTCTGACAGTTTGTGCAGAAATTGTTTGGTTATGCAAACCAATTGTTTCAGCAGCTGTCTGAGTGGCTGGTCTCAGACGATCTTGGAGGTGAACCTGCTGGATGTGGAGGTCCTGGGCTGGTATGGTTACACGTGGTCTGTGGTTGTGAGGCCGGTTGGATGTACTGCCATATTCTCTGAAACGCCTATGGAGACGGCTTATGGTGGAGAAATGAACATTCAATGCACAAGCAACAGATCTGGTTGACATTCCTGCTGTCACCATGCCAATTGCACGCTCCCTCAATGCTTGTGGCATCTGTGGCATTTTGCTGTGAGACAAAACTGCACATTTCAGAGTGGCCTTTTATTGTGGGCAGTATAAGGTACACCTGTGCACTAATCATGATGTCAGATCAGCATCTTGATGTGGCACACCTGTGAGGTGGGATGGATTATCTCAGCAAAAGTGCTCACTATCTCACAGAAGTGCTCACAGAAGTGCTAACTATCACACATTTAGACAGATTTGTGAACAATGTTTGAGAGAAATGGTAATATTGTGTATCTGGAATGAATTTTAGATCTTTAAGTCCATCTCATGAAAAATGGGAGCAAAAACAAAAGTGTTGCGTTTATATTTTTGTTGAGTGTATTATTTGTTGTTATTACTAAAGTGGAAATGTATTGTTTCAAAGATTTGAGTGAAACTATACATTTGTATTTTATATTATTAATTGAATTTATTTGTTCATATTTCAGTCAGTCAATGTCTATTAAGACTTTCATGTAACTCTCAGATATTCTTTTGTTCATAATGACTGAAAAAAAGGAAAGACCAATAAATGGAAACCAAAAGCATGCCAAAAGTAATTCAGACTTTCAATGGAACAATCCTTTGACTCTCTTCTAAACCTTTGCCCTTACATTTTTAAAATGTTTTTTTTTTTGGCACATTGAGCACGACAGGTGGAGTCCCGTACAGGCTAGTCCCACTACATTCAAAGAGAGCTCCTCTGGGGCTGATATTTCCAAAACTAGGCGACTCTAACCAAACAATCTAGACAAATAAATAACAGGTAACAGGAAACATAATAGACAATGACAACCATTTTAATGAGGCTGTAAAAGCAATTTCATGTTATCATTCTCTTATTGATTCTGTCAGACTATTACCACACCTGCACATGTGCCACAATTTCCTTCTTCTTTTATTGCATACAATGGCCATTTTTTTTTTATTGCTGTATGCCCAGGGAGGCATTTTGGGAAATGCTCTTATTTGCTTTCTTGCTGATAGTTAAATAACAAGATCAATATCACTTCAACATCTGTCCAGTAAATACATGGCTGCAGCCAGCAGCTGATTAGCTCACCAATAGGACAGGGAGAAACAGGTAGCCAAGCATCTAGTCAAAACCCAGTCTTCTCTCTCAGGTTGCTCCCGGCCTCGTCAACTAACCCATTGCAGCGTATCCACGCCTCGTCTGCAGCACGCCTCGTCTTAGACAATAGACTTGATTGGAAGGAGGGGTCACAGTCAGAACATAAAGGACTGCCAGTGAAACTCCTTCAAACCACATTTGTCTGGAGAAAGGAAGGAAGCTGCTTTGTCTCTTGTTGGTAAGTCAGAAACAAATTGTAGATTTGGGTTTAGGCATTGTGTGAATAAAGCTAGTTGTAACATTTAGTCTAGTATTGATAGCTTGTTGTTTAAATTCTTGTGAAGCTGTCTATGCTAAGTGAGCAATCAGCTAGTTTCAGCCAGCTCAGCTGTAGTCAATAGACTTTATTAGAGGGAGGGGTCACAGTCAGTGCATGAGGTAAACTGAGCACTTAAAAGGCTGTCACTACAGCGCCAGGCCAGCAGAACGAAGACAGCTGAACAAAGACAAGGGAGTCTATTTGCGGGAGACAAGACAGCTGAACAAAGACAAGGGAGTCTATCTGCGGGAGTCAAGACAGCTGAACAAAGACAAGGGAGTCTATCTGCGGGAGTCAAGACAGCTGAACAAAGACAAGGCAGTCTATCTGTGGGAATCAAGACAGCTGAACAAAGACAAGGGAGTCTATCTGCGGGAGACAAGACAGCTGAACAAAGACAAGGCAGTCTATCTGCGGGAGACAAGACAGCTGAACAAAGACAAGGGAGTCTATCTGCGGGAGTCCATCGAGGAAGTCCATTGAGGTAGGCATAACATCTCAACCCCCCCCCCCCCATCGCAGCCATGTGTCTTATCCCAGTCAGGACATCACACTGGAGAACATTTACATTTACATTTAGGTCATTTAGCAGACGCTTTTGTCCAAAGCGACTTACAATAAGTACATTTGTCAAAAGAAGGAAACAAAGAAACCACAACGTATCATTGCTGATAAAGTAAGAGGTAAAAATAGAACAAGTGTTAGGTCCTCATCTGAGTAAAGTAGTGCTTCAAGAGCAACAGTGCTATGATCAGAGTGCTATAGTTAAGTTTTTTTTTTTTTTTTTTTTGGGGGGGGGGGTGTTAGTGGGTCATGCTATGTAGAGTCGAGGTGAAGTCTGAACAGGTGAGTCTTGAGCCTTTTTCGGAAGATGGCAAATTACTCTGCTGTCCTGACATTGGTTGGGAGTTCATTCCACCACTGAGGTGCCAGAACAGAGAAGAGTCTGGACTTTGCTGAGCAACATTTGTTTGATTTCAGCGATGGTGGTACCAGCCGGCCAGCTGAAGTAGAGGAGTGAAGTGCTCGCTTCGGGGCATGAGATTTGACCAGTGTTTGAAGGTAGACAGGTGCCGTTCCATTGATGGCCTTGAAGGCCAGTGCCATCGTCTTGAATTGGATATGGGTTCAGTATCTTTCCCAAGGACACTTCGGCATGCAGACTGGAGGAGCCAGGGTTCAAACTGCCAATCTTCTGATTGGAGAATGACTCGCTCTACCTCTGAACCACAACCACCCCCATGTGTTTTTTTATTCCTGTCAGTTGCACTAGATGCCCCGGGGATGAGGAGGGGCTTATTTCCATGTAGATAACAACCAAGGTTTCATCCACCATGGCTGAAATCACCACTTTTGCTGCTTTGTACATTGTGAAGTTCCAGATATGCTGATTAAGCATTTAAGCATTCACTGGATCTAGCAATCCACACTTCGGCTGGTTTACTAGTAATTGATTAATTAATAAAATGTTTGTTTTACTTCTAAATGGAGCAGATTTATTGGAGGTAGGCTATGCTAAGATGCTCAATGAACACTTCAAATTATGTAATCTAAAGGACAATGACCTTGATGTCTGTTTCATAGAGAATCTATGGTTTGTACACAAATATTTATATACTTAGCTTTGTCGTTTATACAAATTTGAAGTATCATCGTACAGATCTAAATTTCAATCGAGCAACGATAGGAGAACGTTTAGAAGACGTTTTGTCAATCTTGTCAACTTGCATCTATTCATGTCTTTGCGTTGTCTATATGCAACCCCACAGCACGCAGTAGTTACACAATTTTTCTGTGTGTTTTTATGTTTACAACATCTTATTTTTATCCCTTGTATGCAACATGAAGCGCAAAAAAAAAACAGAAACTCTCCTGATTCGGGCTGGATGATGTCTGCCTGATGGATCGCCATCTTGCCCCACTGGCTCACTGGTTACCATCATGCATCACAATCCGACTGCATTCTCATTATAGACACTGTCATGGACCACTATCTTGTTGTGCTCCAAAGAAATTAAAGACAAATCAAAGCCTAAAACACAGGAAATTAGCGTGTGTGTGTTGTGATTCAACATGATGTTGATGTTGTTGCCAAATAATACAAACTCCTGCTCACAGACTGTGTGGCCAAAATAAAAAAAGAAAAACTATCATTGTGATTCACAGCTGCCGTATGTGATCATCAATACAGCTGGTGGACCATAATTTTATCCTACCGCCTGCTCAAAAATTATGCTTTGACTGGCCTCTGGGGGTGGGGGTGGGGGGTTCCTCCACACACACCCAACCCCCAGCCTCTCTCTGTCTGTCCTCTAATCAACCACAGAGTGTGTGTGAGTAGGTGTGTGGTGGTTGAGAAGTTGTGTGTGTGTGTGGGATTTTGCAGTGCGACGATGAGCGATGACCCACAGTCCTCTGCAACCATTTCGACCTCAGCCACCACAATCCCCTGTGGCCCTCCTCTCTCCCCCCACGCACACCTCCACCTCCGCCAGTCTGTACACCCCCCCATGCCCCCTTCGCTGGCAGAGCCAAATTATTATTATTTTCAGACATACTACTAGCGTGCGCCTCCATCTTTAATTAGAATTGAGCGAAGGGGGGCTTCAACAGGAGGGGCCAGACGTACTGCTTTGATGTCTGCTCCGTCTACTTGTCGCTTTCTTTCCACTTGCTTGTCAGCCCACTCTGGCCACACAGCATCCCTCCCTCTGGCAGCGAGGAGCTGTTTCTCTAAATCATGGTATCTGTATCCAGAGCAGCTTGCAAATGCTTGGATCTGGGGCTGGTGTTCGGGCGGTGTCGTTAGCTTAACAATGGTCAGCGTGTTGTTCTGCTCCGATCCAGTCTGGCCATCTGCGCGCTTTGATCACTCTGCCAGCGCCGACTTTGTTCTTGTTGGAGTGAACACTGGCTGTGGGGATTAGCAGCCTATGTGTGTGGGCATCAGTTTGCTGGTGCTGTATGTTTTTCAAGGGCGGTCCTCACTTAGTGCATGCCCGATATACATGCAGAACTGATTCGCAGTCAGATTATGAGTTTCCTGACAGAGAAAATATATGATCAAAGCTGCCATTACGCAAAATGATATACATTATCATAACATTTCCTCACTTTCATGGAAATCTTTGTTTCCTTCGAATGTATTCCTGTCTGGATATGAAACAGCAGTTTGAAAACCTTTTTTGAAAAATCCAAACTGAGCTGCCTTCACCATTCCATGTTTGTTGTATTTGTGCAGACGCTAGTTTGTATGCACGTGCAGGTAGGCTTGTTTGTGTGTGTTTGACTGATTAGCTGCCAGACCTGTGATTGCTGCTGTGAGCCTGTGATTAGAGCGTTGGCTGAGATGTTGGCTGCTGCCTCTTTTTGGCCACAAACTGGACTGAGTCTGTGCCTTCTGCCACCTTCTAGTGAGGGAGATCGGCCACGTTCTGTTCCCGACACCCAAGCTCAACCCAGTGAACACTTTGTTGTGGTTTTAAAGCATCAAAAATGAGACCCGAAACAATGTCTCTTGTCATCTATAGCATTTGTGTGAGTCATGTTGTGAAAATAATCAGGCCCTCATATCTTCCTGGTGTCGGTTGAACACATATCACACCAAACAGTGTTGAATTTCGGGATTGGTGAGAATTGGTGCGTGTCAGTGTGAACATAAATACATTTATATGTTATAAACAAAACTGTTTATTTATTTAAATATTATGATGTATTATCATAATTATCATTTACTTAATCAACATGCAACCAGGGGAATCACCCCCTGATGGCCAGGAAAGGGAATAGGCTTCACTTTTTTTCACAACTAGAGGTAACCACCTGGTTCGTACTCCCGTGTGCTTCTCCAAACTGGGGTTGTGCCAACCATCATCAACTCTCAGAAATACACTGACATTGGTTGAGTACTGCTTCTCACCTCTCAAACAGCCAAACAATACCTATTAGGAAGCAGGGGAGCAGCTTGCTTGGCTCTGTCCACTGTTCAAAAATACACCTTCAATCACCATTAAAGTTCTCTGATTAGTCTGCTATTTCTTTGTTGCTTGGCAATAAAAGCCGATAAGTCACTGCAGCCAGGCAGAAGCATGCTCTTGTGAAACCATAACTTTTCATTTTAACATTTAGGGTTTTGTACAGATTTAAAAAATGAGATGTGGCATATATTGGCATTTACTAAAATATAAACGTTCAGCTCATGGAACTACAATTTATTAATTTTACTTTTTGGGCATTCTGCACATCAACACAGTTATAACTATATTAGGCTAGTTCAGTCGTCTTGCCTTCCTGCTTTCTGATTCTACAGTGCCTGCAAACATATTTTTAGTAGAATAAAGCAACACTGTTTTAGGATTAAAATGTATTTTTGAAACTATGGACAGGAATTTTAACAACTAAATTCGAGGGTGATTAAGATTTTTTTTTTCCTTGTTTCCATAGCAGCAACGTGGTATGGAGACCATGACAGCAACTAAATGGCCTCATTTATATAACACTTTTGTCCAAAGCACTTTACAGCAATGACTGACATTCACCCATTCATACACACATTCACACATTCATACACCGATGGCGGAGTCAACCACGCAGGGCGACAGCCAGCTCATCAGGAGCAATTAGGGTGAGGTCAGGTGTCTTGCTCAGGGACACCAGACACTCAGCTAGGAGGAGCCGGGGATCGAACCGGCGATCTTGCGGTTACCAGCCAACTCGCTCTACCTCCTGAGCATTTATTTCGTAAATAGCTGCTTTTCCCCCCAGTATGAAATACCAGCGTCCATTGTCCCACCCAGAAATGGGAAACACAAACTGGAGGTATCCTCACAAGCCATGGAGCATCAATCAATCTGCAAACAAGTTGTAGGTGTCAGCAGAGTAATGGCTTTTGTATGAGAAACAGTCCATAGGGATTTAAGACAATAATCTTTCCGGCATAATGACTAGGTAATATGGAGAGTCCATTTATCTTTGATTAGATTTTTTTCATGCAGGAATTCATTCCCTTGACTCCCTGTTTCATTATTCTTTCTAATTACCTGCACCGATTCACCCATCAAGCATCGGTACACTGGCAAGATGTAATTGCTTCTGCCATAAATCAAGAAACATTTGGAGGTGTCCGGAGAGCTCCTTCTCCATTAATACACACACATTCAGAAGACGGACTTATGTTCATATTGATGAATCCAATCATTTATTTTGACATTTTCAATTTGATATGCTCCGATATGCAGCTTAATGTTTTGGTAGTTCTTCCACTGAAATCTCCTGTCACTGGTTGGTTTAATGACAACATGCTGCTTCTCTCTCATTAACATCAAGATTTGCCTTGTCCCCACTTGAGGAAAAAGCACTTTGCATTTGTTATTGGGTCGTCACTGAGTGATGCATTATGGGTACAGCTACTATTGTCCGTCAAGGTCAAGGAGCACATTGTGTCTTAATGAGACCTCGGCTCAGATAAACATTCAGCTGCTGGTCCCCAGTGTTGCTTCATCTATGTTGTACAGAAATAATAATAATAATAATAATAATAATAATGTGCCCGCAGCTGAATCCCACATATTCTAGTCTGGGTTGTTATTCTTATTTAGTTAAGGCATTAAGCAAATCAACAGCTCCTCTAACAGCGCTTTGGGGAAATTGGCTGGAGGTGGAATTTGAATGAGCTAAGTTAAGGCAGACAGAACTGGGGCTTAGCTGTTAGCCCGGGGGTTAAAATGATAATGTATAACTTAGCTCTGGCAGGCGAGCAGGCAGCACCACATTAGTGACCAGCAGTATCTTCTCGTGGGTGCTTTATTCTAAAAGCAACACAGCAAGTCTGCATGTCAGCTGATCAGGAACAAACTAATAAATTTGCAAAGCCACATCAGCACCACTGTTCCTGCTGCGTCCCATTTCTCAGTTGATTTTGCTCCTTTTTTACTACAATCACACTGACCTTCATGTGGCTCGTAGTGAATTAAATTGTCTGTGTTTATGCCGAGTTGTAAGGCGGTGTGAATACAGATGGAAGATACACTTTTTTCAACCTTGTGTATTTTTTCTGAAAGTTGCTGCCTTCCGAGGTTGACAGTTTTATAATGTAATTTTAAATTATGACATATTTGTCTGTGTATGAATACAAATGATGTTACTTTTAAAGAAATCACAAGGTCTTACTTTCATTAAATTCTATCAACGCATCCAGAGTACACTGTTTTATTCTATTAGAGCAAGGGCAAGGGCACACGGGGTCGGCTTGTGGTTGTTTGAAACTGGTTGAAATGTTAAATAAACACGGGCCAAGACAAAAAAAAAAAAAAGATGAAGAAAAGTTATTTTTATCTCTCGCACTGCCATTAAAAGTATTCCTGCAGTGGAAGTGAGTGATCTGTTCACTTCTGGCTGTCCTTGCTTAATGGCATCTTGTCTGCACACATTCATATGCCGGCCATCTTGGCCCCTTGTGAACCAAACAGTGAAGAGCAGCTTCAGCTGATGAGAATGCCTGGTGTGCTGAAATCACTGGAGCGTAGCAAACTGAAGGGTCCCAACAAAGCACTTACTACCTTGGTTTTTAGTTTAGATCCTCTTTGGGGGAAGACTTCTCTCAGCTGCTGCCTACCTGTATTCACTGCAGGCTCCATGTATAGTTTGTCTTATTCATGTTTTTAAGCTGAACAAATTAATATTTTTATATGAACAATAGATCAAATGTGAAATGTGTCGCTGGTGAGGTGGCAGTGCAGTTAGACTTCTCAGCTCTGTGGAGTTATTTAGCATTTAAAGTCAGTAAAAATGCCCTAAAAATGATAACGCTGAAAACGTTGATTTTCAATTATATATCTGTTCCACCTAATTCTATTATATAATCAACTGTCAGATCAGTGTTTGATTAAATTAAATTGATAAATGGAGTGAACGTCCACATAAACCATCTCTGTTAATCTGATAATTGGTTTATTTAAGTACTCTACATTTGTAATTAAATCATTAAAAAAAGATAGCATATAAGCACAGTTCTCAAAGTTCAGTGTCAAACACATAAAGATTATTTTGATGGTTTGAGATTACTCGATTTGTCTATATTGAGTTTATTCGAAGCATATGAATGTTTCATTTTAATTTAATAAATAACCTTTTGCTATTACATTTTTTATACATTTATATAGTTAGATTTTATTTAAAAATATTGTTTCATGTCCATGAAGGCCAAGAGTTGTTTAAATGTGCTGGATTATTTAGCTGTAGAGGGGCTTGATATCTCCCACTGGTGTTGGTGGAGACCAAAACAGTGCTACAAGAAGAGAGCCTACATTCATCAGGTCTCCTGAAATATGACTCCAAAAGTGCTGTTTGCTGGCATGTTCACCATCTTTGAATATTACTCAAATTCAGCAACAAAAAGAGAGCAATTTATATTATCTCGTATTTGGCACAACTTCCTGACACATGATGTCACAATAAGAGGGTGAAACCTCTTTATTGTCTCGTTCTGCACCTTGGCTTGCTGAACAAGCCAACAAACATCCACTGTGGGAAAAGTTCAGCGCAGGCTAGTTGGCACATTACATCGTCAGCTGGCACATTTGGCTTCGTAAAAACGTACTCACAAATGTCCAGATGGGTTTGTTTACATGCTAAATGTCTGGTTGGTATTGTTTTCACCTTGTGGGTCTGTGTGTGTCATCATGAGAAAATGTGGGGACCACAAAGGACGTTTAAGTACTCTGTCTGGTGTTTACAGTTCTGTGGACAAATTTTGTCACCGCTTGTGTGCTCTAATATGGTCTTTATTCTACAACACAGCTGAAAAGAGGCTACCTGTCCTTGGCTGCTCAGTTTTTTTTTTCCAACAAGAAAATGTCAACTCATTTCAAAATATAAATAACTTTGACATGTTTTGTGATGATGACGATGGATGGACTTAGATTTTCATATTTTACCATTTCAACAATATCACCACTCATATGGAGAGAATACATTCTTTGCAGAGTGTGAAAGCTACTACGTTATGTTTCCTGTGAGCCATAGACTGTATAGAAGAAGTAGACTTAGTCATCACTTTTTGGTTTGTCGACTCCGGTTTCCAGTTTGGCATTTTGGCCGTTCGACCATCGAGGAATTTTTGCAACCAGTGAATGGACATGACCATATTTGGACTGTGGAGGAGCGTCAGGTGGATCTGACGAACATAACTGGCAGAGCTGTGTAGGATGATAAGGGTTAATACCTAATGGTACCTACGTAAACTGTGTATGTAAGGAAATTACGATATTAAACTATGTTTATCAATGTATATTTATCTACAATTTCAATACCTGCTCTCGTAAAAGGGGCACCATCTGTTGGTCAGACAGAACTTTATAGAATTCACGTTAATGACTCTAATGACCACTAATTAATGGTTTTAAACTAAGGTTGAACACATATCTCATCCTTTGCTTGGATTGGTCAAAATGTGAACATGTTTTCCTGCAGAGTTCATGTGATCTCTCTCTGCATGCCAGCAGACCAGGTCATTAGTTTATGACTCTCAAGAGGGGAGGAAGGGGTCTTCAACATGACTTAGAAGCAAACGGTGAGGAAGAGACAAGGTGTTATCCTTTATACTTCAATCGAGGCTCTCTGTCAAACAAAGGTGCTAATCAGTTTCCAGATGCGTTTGGTTGCCTCAAAGTCTGGTGACTCTGAAGGTTTTGCCCCCCTCTTCTCATCCGGGATGCGTGGGGAACTCGTTGATGCTCTGACTTCGGGGTTCGTAAATCCTTTAACCGAGCCATAAAGTGGCCTCCATTTCCTCCAGGTCGATCCAGTGACCTGATGGAGAATGTTTACTCATCTGCTGGGAGGGACCTTTGTCTGTATATCTTTTAAAGGTGAATAGTTCATCTTTCGTTCGTTGAGAAGTCACATCCAAGAATCGTGGGCTGTGGCCCCTACAGCTGCATCCAAGCAGCAACCTTACTGGCTACTGGTGAGAAGCTGTTAACAAAGCTATAGCTTCATAATTCAAGGTAAACTTTAAAGCTAAGTGTTAAAGTCATCTTAGTAGCGTATTGTATTGGTAGCGTGGTGGCAACGGTAGCAAGGCTGCGGTAGTGACTTGTCAATCACAAGGTAGCCCTGCACTTGAACTCATGTTTCCAATGTATACTGAGATTATTAATCAAGTGCCAAGTAGGGTCAATTTCTCATAGACTTCTATACAATCAGACTTCTTTGGCAACCAGAGGAGTCACCCTCTGATGGTCAGAGAGAGACTGCAAGTTTAAGCCACCTCAGCTTTGGCTTCACTTTTCAGAATCAGAGGTTATCGCCTGCTGTCAACACATTTGGTGAATACATGACTATGATATTGCACAGTTCCTAGCCTGCATCCTCCCACTGAATATGTTCAAGTGACTTATGTGGGATGACTAGTTTGCAGCTGGCGGTGAGGTTAAGCTGGTTAAAACACTCAAGTGTCAAATTCCAACCCTCTTCAGAAAATCTTCCAGAGGAGCATAGGAGGCAGTGATACTGTAGCTGCTGTATAAGCAGCTGTGCAGAGACCTGCATGGTGGCTGAGGTGGCTGCAATGTTGATTTCCCCACAGTCTGTCTCTTTCTGTAGACCTTAAATTTAATCAGTGGTTGTAGTGGGAATCATGTGCAGCAGGAATCCTAATTAAACACTGCCTACAAAGCCAGGTATTTCAAACGCAATTGTCATACAGAGCTGAGAAACATGAGAGCTTGCAAGGCTGGAGAGGAAACTCATGAGCTACAATCATTAAACACAATGGGTTGTCACAATACAGACAAGGAAGACAAGTGTGGTGTTGTTTTTATGACTCAAAATAAAAATCACAATTAACAACATGGCGGATTGCAGGGAGTTTGAGGTTGTGTTCACCCTCTGCACCACATTGAGAGAGAGAGAGAGAGAGAGAGAGCTTCCTAATTTGAGATACATTTTGAGAGCTGTGTAGAATGTTGAAGTCATCTTCGTAGCTAATTGCATTGGTAGTGTGGTAGCAACGGTAGAGAGGCACTGTGGTAGCGACCTGTTGGTCACAAGGTAGTCCTGCCCTAAAGCATCCCCTGCTTTCTGGTCTGTTGGACTCTAAATGGACCATAATGTACTAAATGAACATCATGCTGGATTGAAGAAGACTTGAAACTAGAGATTGAGACCATAAACTTGTCGCCCCCTGATTTGCAGCAGAGAGGATGCAAGTTTAAGGCACTTTTGCTGCCTGGTTGTATGTCTAAATCTCTGCATGTGCTTTACTTTAGCTATACATATGGAATTGGAGATCAGAAGCTTGTGATGGCAGGAGGTTACAGTATTGAGTTGTGAGAAGAGAATCTGTAGGCCTACTGTATGGCTGTGGTCAGCACTTCCTCTGTCCTGAAAGACATTTTGCTCTCAGCTGGGCTTCTGCTGTAGGCCTAGAGTCCAGTCACCAGTGTGGGCTGCAATGTGAGGCGGTGATTGTGTTGAAAAATGGAACTTCCTTTCCAACGGTGCTTCACATGGATGTAAACTGGGTTTGGATTAAACATAGGTTATGTTTGTTTGTTCTAATAGAATGGAGTTGAAGCTCCATCCAAGCATATGCTTGTGAAATTATGATTATTCCTCAGGTTGACCATGCATGTACGCGGGGAATGCACATGCAGATTGCATCCTAAACATGGGACGCGTGAAGCTTTAAATTGCTTCTGCACCGGAGATGAGAGGAAACCGTTAACATGAACATCACGGATCAAATAGCAGAAATCCGTGAACGCATCTCCACAATTTCACAGTTCACTAACTGATCGGCTGCTCTACCAAGTGGAAGTATTTAGCTGCTTCTACAGTCGCGCCGTTTATTTAATCCTGCGCGAGCCCACCGCCGCTCGTGCATATTCATTCATTGACGTCAGGACTCAGCATCGGCGGCTCTCCCTCCCCGACGGAGAGGCTGGAGGAGGAGGAGGAGGGGGAGGAGGAGAGCACACAGGAGGACAGCAGCATGCCAGAGCCCGACTGCATCTCTCCCACCGCGTTTGAGGGCAAATCTGCTCGCAACTCGCCGACGAGGGAAACAACAATGGACTGACGGAAACACAAACAGAGCGAGAGAGACGGATTGGAGAGAGAGAGAGAGAGAGAGAGAGAGAGAGAGAGAGAGAGAGAGAGAGAGAGAGAGAGAGAGAGAGAGAAACGCCGCCTTGTTTTTGAAGCGTGCACATATTCTCCGGACATAAGCTTTAAATCCTATCTGCAGACGGATCGAGGGGGACCTGGAGGGGGACGTGCCACAGCGGAGCGGCGACAGCGGGAGGATGCTTCTATGCGAGCGCTTATTGCGGTGCGTCTCCCGTAAGATGGACGAGACATATCGGGGCTAGGGGGAACTGGCGACTTATCACGTTGCGGAAGAAAATATGTTTTGCAACTGCCGTGGGCTGTTCGCGAGGATAAACGCTTCCTCCGGCGTCGTTTCGTGCTCGTAATATGTAGTAGGAGCGACGACAGCCGCGCACAGCTGTTTCTTCGGCTCGTGAAGCCCGTGGACGCGATCGCTCGGCGGCTGGAGTGGAGCTCCGTGGCCGCCAGCAGCAAAGCTCCCCCCCTCCTCGAGTCTCGGTGTGATGCCCCGGCGAGAAGCGAGCGCAGCCTCGTGAGCTGTCCGTGGTGCTGAACGGATCCGTCAGCTCCCCCAGGTCTGCGCCAGTTGACCTTCTCTCCCCGAGCAGAAAATCCTCCTTCTGCCACACAGCACGGTGGTGAAGCAGGCCACCGCACACGGACAGCTGCTGGGCTCGACTCGAGTCAGCCAGACCATATTTTCTTTCATGGCTGTGGCACGCAAAATCAAAACTTTGCTGACGGTCAACATTTTAGTGTTCGTGGGGATTATCCTTTTCTCGGTCTACTGCAGGATCCAGGACCGATCCGAGGAGCTCATCCAGATAGGGCGTATGTCTGACCAGAGGCTGCGAGCCAGGAATGGTAAAGTTTCCAACTTGGTGGACAGGCAGTCAATTCTCCAGAGGCT
This sequence comes from Chelidonichthys spinosus, assembly GCA_029853015.1. Lineage (NCBI taxonomy): Eukaryota > Metazoa > Chordata > Actinopteri > Perciformes > Triglidae > Chelidonichthys > Chelidonichthys spinosus. The sequence goes on from CM056831.1 coordinate 3,245,928, forward strand.
GGAGAGGCTGGAGGATGTGGTCTACAACCAGTTAAACGGTAGGATCCGACTCATAGTAATGCCTGCCATCATGCACTTTCCAATGACTTAATTGGCCAAACAGTTTCCCAAAAGGTACACAAGGCTGCAGGCCCCCAGGAGTTTCCCTGAGAACTCCTGAAGCATGACTCATGCATCTGTTCCTGTCAGCCTGTAGCCTCATGTCTGTGATATAGCAGCATATGAAACACTAAAACCAAGCACCGAGCCAGCGTGTTAAGAAGCTGATGAAGCACGGTGATGTTTTACAGTCCAGTGCTTAGTATATGTGCTTATACTGTGTTGATGGACTTTACTGGGCTATTACTTTAACAGGCTACCAGACTGCAACACCGCTAACACATAATTGACTTGTTGTAAACTTCCAGTAAACTTTTGTTGATGTCTGTACTTCTATATAGAATCCCACTCTCAGCAGCAGCAGCAGCAGGTCATTGCTCACTGCACCGGAACATATCAGATTTAACAAGCTGCCTGGGTTTTGAAGGGTAGTCGAATGTAATGGCTCTATAACGGAATGACTTGTATTTCATTACATGGCCATTAGTTTGAGGGGCAGGTTTGGTCTCCTCAGCAGAACGGCAACCTTTAAAATCACTCTATCCTAACCTGCTGAGATGGTTGCATTCTCTCGTTTGAAATCCACACAATCAAAGTTAAGTTAGTATCTTTCATACAGATGCTTGAAAAGACGGACCTGGTAGAAAGTACATGAGATATCTGAAAAGTTTAACTCATTATAATGAATGCATGAGTTGCATTAAAGCAAACAAACACTTACATCCTCAAAAATCTTTTTAAAATGGCATAATGTCCCCATGGATTAACTTACTGTTTAAACACACATTTCTGCATTATACGAGTGTAGAGAGCTTGTCAAAATGAAATCAACATGTTAATATTTATGTATTAACAATATGACATATCATGATTGATTAATCTTCCAATTAGTGTCAATGATTTCATTAATCGTTCAACTAAATGTAAAAAATTCCCTTCAAATATCTTGTGGTGTCTGACCAACAGTCCTAATACATTTTTGACTGTATAAACATATATGTCAAGGAGTCATCACATAGCGGATTCAGCCAACCGTATATGCTTTAAAAAAGGCAGAAACATCTATTGATAATCAACACTGTTGGACAGGTACACCAGATGTAATGGAAAAAACAAACAACAAACCCTTTTTGGGTTGGGGGGGGGGGGGGGTGCTCACTCACTCACAGGATGTTGAGGCTAAGTGGGATCAAATAACATTTTCAATGTCAGCGGTGTTATATGAGAACGGCACTGATGCATGCGTGAGACTGTTTTACATTTTAAATCTCCAACCCAGCCACTCGACGGTGACGAAGGACACATTTTGAAACAGTGACTACAAACGCTGACGCGTCCTGTTCCTAAGGAGAATCAGCATCGTGGGGTGTTACTCCTCCTCAGCGTGTTGTGGCAGATTCATTTCCCATCCATCAGTAAAGTCAATTTCTATTCACTAGCTTACTATTCTCCTGGGAATTTGTGAGTGTATCATCTGCTTAAAGGATACCATAGGTCAGGCTGAAGGTACGGGGGCTGTGTGGGAGGAGGCGGGTTTCGGCTTGTGTTGCTGTATTTCATGCGGCTCACCAGTAGAGGTCACAGATATCTTGATACCCCTTTAACTACAAGCCAGCCCCCTGGAAGCGGTTACAACTCTACATTCAAAAACATATATTGGAAAAAAATACATGGAGAAAGTAACTGTTTCTAATTCATTGTTGAAAATGAAATTGCGTTCTTCTATCTGGTTGTGATATTAAAACATGGCCTGACAGTCCATTTTGCTCAACAGTCAATAGTTAAGGACATTTGGCAGCATTTAAGAGCCGCAAAACCGAGCGGCGGCAGACTGCATGATCTTGTTACGACGCCGAGCTTCGCCGGCTATTTGACGGTCACTATGTCACTTCGGGTTATGCTCAGCACGTGGCATCCAGCCAGCAGGCAATGCATCCTCTCAGTCACTTAGCTTGACTGTATATGGGGACAATGTATCACCACATAGCATCACGGCTGTGGGGCGGAAACACACTGCAAAAGAGGAAACGGAAACTAGCTAATTAACTTTGAGACGTCATATTACACATCAGCGTCATCATGATCAGTTTGTCTCATGCCACCATTGCGTGGGTGTATTTTAAGACATGAATTTGTCTAATTTTTTTGACAAAGTGCAATTGTTAATTGACTTTTCCCCCTGAGCGCTGGCTGAAGGGTATCCACCTCCCTTAAGGCTTGATATACAAGGTCAAAAGAGTTGCATTTTCTGTCGATTAATGTTAATGTTATTCAGCTTTATCTTCTTATCAGCTTCATAAATGATTTTCACTCAAACTGACCCTCTGCAGCACGGTTGACTCAAGGGAGCTGGGTCAGAGTAACGGCTGCTGCTGGGCTGCGGAGAGAAACAAGCAATGCACTAAGTGGGGAGCTGGCACAGTTGCCTGCCTTTCCAGTTAAAATAAGGAATACAAGAGCATAAAAGCATCTTGGACCTGTGAGTCTAAAATTAATTCAATAAAATATGTAATTCATTTGTCAGGCTGAAAATTGAACATTCAGACAACAAAAAGCTAAATTTATCAATTCGATAAATCCAGCTGCTCAATGTCAGCCGTGACAAATTCAAATTTATAAGTTGCAAACAAAATCTCGGGGCACACATCTATGCAATCCAAGGCTGAAACAGAAAAAGGCATCAATTGCAGTTACGTAACTTTTCTTTGACAGCGGCAATGTGTACCCAGGAGTGCACACAGGCTGGAAACGTTTGCTGGCTGTCACAATCCCTCCATGATTTGTCTTGAGCTCTTTAATGGCATACTTAATCATATCCTGATATCCCAGGTCACTGCCCCTTTTTCTACATCGTGCACAGACCACAAATTGTATTCTGTGGCTGTTGGGAATAACTATGGTGAGAGGAGGACTCAGCGTGCCAATAACTATTACCATGTCCAGCAGCGATATGAAGTAATTGCCCATTCCCTCTGTTGTTTATTGCCTACCAATGGCATGCCACGGGAGCTACAGAGAGGCCCAATTAGATTTGAAGATAATTGTACATAAACAAGTAGTAGGATTCCTTTTTTATAGTCTTCCGATGGAGAGTCACCAGACTACCATCAGGAAAACAATGGTCAAGCTTTATCAGCAGGCCAATCTGCGCAGAAATGAGCAACATGGGGTTGATCAGCAGCACTGCTTTGCTGCAGGTGCCACCGTCTATGAGTAATCACATGAGGAAGGGTTTTAAGCTGGTTAACAAGCTTACAAAGTCACAGTTTTGACCTTAAGTACTGCATCATAACCAGCAAATACCTCTTTGTCAGTACATACCTCCTGAAGCCCTGTGAATCTGATTGGGCCAAATGAACACTCAACTCAAATACGATTATCCTTCAATATTTAGAAAGAAATAGAAAAGCATGTTTTTAACGTCAAAGTTGTCAACGATGCCAGAGATATCCAACACAATGTGTTGATATTCAGTTAGTGCAGAGAAAGTATGATTAAAGAAACTCACTCTGTATGCAAGGCATTTGTCTGGATTTCAGACAAAGGCAGTCTGCTCATTTCCTCAAATTTGAAATGACAAATATTGCTACAGATTTGATCAATTGGTAATTAATCTTAACATAAGCGCTGTGAGTTGGTTGAAGGCTGATTAAAAAAAGGGCATCTTGTAAAAAGTGGTCTTAAACAGGCATCGAACGGCCAGCATGATCTCATCTTTACTCATCATATATTGGCAGCCTTTCTTATGGTTATGGTTAACGCTCTACATTCAAAGCCCACCCACATTTGATTGGACAACAGTTGGACAACAGTCCAATCAAATGTGAAGGATTTGATTCAAATCACTTTTATAACTGTACATTATTAAAATATTGTGTTTCACTGGGGAAAGTGCCTTAAACCTGAATACTGTATAATGACCACAGGGGGGGCGACTCCTCTGGTTGTAAAAAGAAGTCTGAACTCATGAAAGTCTGTGAGAAAGTGACCAGTTTCACGTCTTCAATGCAGCATGATGTTCATCTCAGGAATTATGATCCATTCAGAGTCAAATAGACCAGAAAGCAGCATGTGCTTTATATATATATATATATATATGGTGAACATCCTTTTTTTAATTTTTTTTTTCTTCCATTTTTTAATTCATTTAATTTTCTTAATTAGGATTTTTTTTCTCTAAAAAGGATGTTCACCATGTATATATGGAGACGGTCATTTATTTTTTATTCATTTATTATTTTTCAACTCACTCCTGACAATATTTATGTATATATATATATATATATATATATATATATAATCACATTAATGGAATTCAACACGATTATCTTATTCCCAGCGTGTTTTACAGTTTCATCGTTTTCATTCTGATGGTCTCAAGGTTAAACTTAAATCAGACTAAAATTAAACCTACCTGGCCTCCTTTTCATCACCTTTATTTCTTTGACCATTCCGCCATTAGAAGCCGAAAACAAGCTTCTTAAAAAAAAAAAAAAAAACAGATTCTACTATAAGTGAGTGTATATGCTACTATTCAGTTCCCTCCTCTGACCGGTGTTGGATGTGTCATTGCCAGAGGTTGGCTGTTATCCCTCAACACACGGTCCTACTGAGGCTGTTGTCATCAGCCATGCATGTCACTCCCGGCCTCCTTGCAGTGTGTAGGTGCTGATGGGATGGCAGCCTCACAGGCCCAGCTGCAGCACTAGATATGCCTCTTATCTATAACGCCCAATTATGGCAAAGAAACCAACACTGTTTATATGCTAAGCCTGCAGGGCCAAGGACTTGATGAGAAATGAGGAATGTCACACTCTGCCTCTCTTCCACGCTGACACACACTTGATGCTCTGACTGGATCTCGGTGATACACATCGCCGTGTGCCTATGTTGTTGCTGCTGTGTAATGGAGACGGGTCGCTGGGAAGCACGGCGGAGCATGATGAAACGAAATATATTCCATTAACGGTATGTAGATGAGGCCCTGGTTTCAGAGTCGGATAAGAATCAATTCTGTTCAGCCTTGAGGAATCCTGATAATGAATTTGGAGGCTAACCTGACAATCAGCAGTCAGCCACAGACAATAATGGCAATGTGAGATGGAGCGAGCATTCATCTTATTTACACTGTTGGCCTGGAGTCACGCAGTGATTACATTTCCAACTTTTAATGATGACATCCGATGGAGGCCACTATGCCAGGCTTGATAATTGATGTTGTAAATGGATTTTCATTGCCTCTCTGCACTTTGATTGTTGAAAAAGTAAAACTCCAGTCCTATGGATGGAGCCAAATACAGATACATTATTCAGATATGAACAGAGTATGCCTTCTGAATGGATACAAATGGCCTTAAAATTTCTCTGACTTTACATGGAGCACATTTGATATTTTGTATCTAAAAGTTTGTGAGTAGCATACTTATTATGTCCCCAGACTTCCACTTCATTTGGTCTCGACCTCCTTCCATTGCATGCAAACCTCCATTTTCTTTCAACCAACAATATGGCACAATTATATATTAGCATATTTTTATAGCATTGTTTTATTTGATTCATTGAGGTACATATTTTGAATATAATGTTATTTTGTACAGTCTGTGAATAGTTAAAACACTACAGTACACTAGTACTATTTTTTTGCCCAATGCCAAGTATGCCAAAGTATGTCCTGATTTGTCTTTATTGTTTTTTTTATTTCTTAATATTTAAATGTTTCTGTTCACATATTTTATCATTCAGTTTAGTATTTTATTTCATTTTCTCTCTGCTGGCCAAACTACATAATGACACCATTTCTGAATGATTACAGCAGCACCTATCTTCAGAGATTCATGGTTTATATCTGCACATATTGGCCAGCATATGCCCTGATACTGATATCTACGGTAGTCGATTATCGACCGAAAAACACACGAACAAACAGATTTAAATGGCAATTGGACAAGGAAAGCGAAGCAGCAGATATTTCACAGCAACACACGGTTTGTATGAAATGATGGTGTTTGTCTTGCCAGCTCTCAGGCTTACTGTACAGTTTGTAAAAGGGCAACAATCCATTGTTTGGATGTGATTAAGAGGTCTAGTGCTACCAATTTCCAAATCAGAGTTGTTATCCTCCTGACATGCCTGCTGCTGTTATGAGTGGCAGAGATTTGTTTTCGCCTGTGAAGCCTTTCTAGATCAAGTTATTTTCCTCTTATTGAAGAGATCACGGAATCGCCCACCCCTTCCTCACCATCAGTATTTAGAACCCGGCTGCATCACTGTGGACTGGCATTAATCTGCTCCTGCTCTTAAATCATACATTAAAAATGGGATCATCTTTGAATTTGAGACTCCATCATATAAAGGCCAAATCAGACAGGATTCTGACGGCTGCTCTATAATTTATAGCTGTTATGGGTTTCATGTATCATGTCAGGGGGATTTGGACAAATGGATGGTTGGGAACAAGCACAAAGACAGACGTATACTCGGAAGCAATGAGATTCAAATTGGCGCCTGACAATGAAAGGATCCACAGCCTGCTTTGCTCAGGAATGAAGGCTGAGTGGAAGGAGCAGATGTTGTGACTCTGTCTCTTAGAGGTGATGAAAGTGCTAAGGTGTACACATAGGGAACATTGAATGAAAGAATACTAATCCAAAAATAATACAAAGCGGTGTTAATAAATACTACACGTTGCTTTTGTTTGCGTTGTAGCTATCTTAGTCACAGTAGTACAGTGAGCAGCGTGGGCCTTTAGTCATTGTGATTTTTTTTTTTCGAACCAGAACATAACAGCCCACTTGCTGGATGCTTTTATACAAAGTGCCTCACAGAATGACGGCTACATACATTTTTAACTCATGCAGTCGCTGTGAGCAAAAAGCATTACACTGTGGATTAAGAGCTCTGTCCCACATATGTACATGGTCCAATTCTTCTTTTAAGAAATTAATTAAAAGCTTCTATTTTTGTTTGTACGCAATCCATTTTTAGAAATGAATGATGCTGTGTAAAGTAAGCATTTTTCAATTGATAAATGTATGCATTTTAAATGTATGACATTCTAGCAAACAAATCTCACCAGGTAATCAAACATAAATGATAAATTAGAGCTAGGGGGAGCAAATCAAAGACCTCAAACAACCTGCAGGCCTTTTGAAATAAGATCAGCAGCTACATAAAAACAGAACCCTGCAGAACATTTACAAAAATCTGTAAAAGCCAAACATCTTCACATTGCTGCAGTGCTGCCATGAGATTGCTTCAGAGTCTTTACATTGTGTTTAAGTGCTACAGACAGATGACAGTGGAACATATTTCAGGCCTCTCATCACATAATATAATTTCCTTTGACCAGACAGAGGAAGTGGAAGGCAGGGGGATAAGTAAAATGATGCGGCAGAAAACAAAGCTGGCAGGCGTTGTCCTGCTTCCAAGACACACGCGGCGACAGAGAGGCCCTCCAGACTCGAGTCTCCAGCTCTGCAGGGTATCTGTGTTATTGTGTGACACAGGCCACTATGCCAGATGGCTCATCCATGACGTGAACCCCACCCATACTTCTCAAAATGCCACCACGTTGGCTGGTGTCTGACATGCTAAATCCCTCTCGCGGGAGAAGCCAGTTTGCAACCGTTCAGCTCCAATTACAAATCTTCAGGAGCACCCGAGGATTTGAGGCTGTCCAAATATGGTGATTACTCTGCAGTTCCTGAAGGGGTGGCACTGAGAACTGAGCTCTGCATTGGTATGCACTGTTTACTTACTGTCTGTATGTCCATCTGCAGAATTGGAGAACAGATGCAGCTCAGTTTTTCTACGCAGGCCACAATGCTTGGCTCACATAACAATTATCTGACATTACCCTGCGATTCATGGAATTTTAGATAGTCACACAGTAGGCAAGCTGACAGAACAATATGGATAAAGTTGACAACAGATAGTATAAAGGTTTGTTTTTACTATTTCCAGAGGACAACAATCATGTCTCTGCATCAGGGCCATAGACTGTATGTAAAAAGATGACGTAGCCATTGTGAAATCACCCTTTGGTTGTAAGGACTATGGTTTTGAATCCTCGAGTTCGGCATTTTGACCATCGCCATCTCAGATTTTGACCATCGCCATCTCAGATTTTGGCCATCGCCATCTTGGATTTTGTCCGTGTTAAAGTGAGAGTAGTAACTCATTGCATCGGTAGGGTGGTAGAGATGATGGGAAGTTTATGGTAATTTTACTTTTATGGTTCACTTTTCAGAACCAGAGGTTGCTATCTGGTCAGGGATTTATTTTGTGATAAAACCAATATGCCACTTATTAGTAACAGGGAAGTAGTGTGGATCAAAAGTTGGGAGCACCTACAAAGCAAGACAACCCCCAAAAGTTTTGTGTTGTGCTTTATTTATTTGTTTATTTCGGGCATGTCAGTTAAATCATCATCACACATCATATTCACATAGTAACAAAAAATACACATGGCCGAAAGGGAAAGCGGGAGAAGCCAAGGCTTATCCGGTCCCGCCCCCATTACACACAGGATAGAATCAGAATCCGAATCTTTTCTTTTCATTGCATCTTTCATTTGACATAACTTTTCCTTTTCCTAGTGACATTTGACATAACATGTTACAGCAGTAGGTGGTACAGAGAGCTGAAGTCCAGTGCATACAGATTACATTTGTTATTTGTTATGCTCCCATCCCGTCACAACACAAGTCTACTGATTCGTGTCTCAGACACTTATCAACTCTCATGCAGTAATCTATACCGGTCAACGGTTGAATATACATACTTCTTCTTAAAGCCACTTAGTGTTGATGTTTTTTTGACTTCTTCTTCTAACACATTCCATTGTCTAACCCCTGTGACCGATAAGGAAAAAGATTTTAACGTAGTTCGTACCTTCCTTTGCCTGAAAATCATGTTCCCTCTAAGATTGTGTCTCTCTCTGTGTATGAAGAGATTTTGTAGGTTTTGAGGGAGAGTTCTGTTATAAGCTTTGTACATCATTTGTGCTGTGCGATAGTTTATTAAATCATATAGTTTGAGTATTTTTGATTCGATAAATAAGTGGTTGGTGTGTGCCCTGTAGTTGGCATAGTGTAAGATTCTCAAGGCTCTTTTTTGGAGAATTAACAAGGGCTGTGTGGAGCCTTTATATGTGTGTCCCCACACCTCTGCACAGTATTGCAGGTGCGGAGAGACTAGTGTGCAGTATAACAGATGAAGTGCCTTTTGATTTAGGACTTTTTGTACTTTCCAAAGTATAGACACACTCCTAGCCAGCTTCCTTTTTAATTGTGCTATGTGTGGCTTCCAACTTAACATGTCATCGATAATCACTCCCAGAACTTTATTTTCACGGACCCTCTCAATGTTAACTCCGTTTACATGAATGTTGGGATTGTCATTGCTGCCTCTCTTACCGTATAGCATGTATTTCGTTTTACCGAGATTTAGAGATAATTTATTTGTATTAAACCACACTTGAAGTTTGGCCATTTCCTGATTTACTGTTCCCACCAGTTGGTTCAAGTCACTTCCCGAGCAGAAAATATTTGTGTCGTCCGCGAATACTATTAATTTCAGAGTATCTGACACTTTACATATATCATTTATGTATAAGATAAACAGCTTTGGACCCAGAACTGAACCCTGAGGGACCCCACAGACTATGTCCAAGTTCATTGATGTGTTATCTCCAATTTTAACATATTGGGATCTCTTGTGTAGATAACTCTTGACCCACTGTAATGTTACACCCCTAAGGCCATATCTCTCCAGTTTAGCCATTAAAATATCATGGTCAACAGTGTCAAATGCTTTTTTCAGGTCTATGAAAATTCCTATGGAATATTGTTTTTGGTCAATAGCGTCAGTGATGATTTCCACAGACTCTGCTAAAGCTTGAGCAGTCGAATGGTTCCTTCTGAAGCCGTATTGGCTGTCATATAACAGTTTATGTTTGTTGATGAAGTTATCGAGCCTATTGTTGAATAGCTTCTCTAAGATTTTTGACAATTGTGGCAGTATAGATATTGGTCTGTAATTTGTAAACTCGTGTGTGTCACCGTTCTTAAACAGTGGCACAACCTTGGCAACTTTCATTTTATCAGGAAAAGTCCCAGTTTGAAATGACAGATTGAAGATGTAGGTCAGGGGTGAAATGATTCCGTCTAATACCTCCTTGCCTCCTTGTTACTACTTGTAGCCTGAGATGATACCTACAGCCCAATCAGGTTGCACAGGTAGGACTGGACAGGGCCGTAGAAGAACATCAACACAGCCGCAAACCACTATCTGTTTGTTTGTGGAGGAGGAACAGGAGGAGCACTGCCAGAGCCCTACAACATGACCTCCAGCTGACTACTGGTGTAAATGTTTCTCACCAAACTGTCAGATACAGTCTCCACGAGGACCTGACATACTCGAGTGGGACCTGGTCTCACAGCCCAACACTGCAGCTCCATTGGCGTTCACCAGAAACCACCAGAATTGGCAGGTCCACCATTGGTCCCCCGTTCTCTTCAAAATGTTTCTTTGGATAAAATAAAAAAGCATTTGAGAATACCAGAAATGGTGAAAAATAAAACTGACAGTAGTCCCTCTCTCTTTGCCCTCTCTCTTCACTTTACTTTACTTTTACTGCCAATTAATTAAAAAAGAAACCCTCACATTTGACGACTTGGGCAGAGGAGATGCTGGATCTTACATTGCAAACTGATTCTTATGTGTTTGAAGTTTAGGTTTCAGATCTGTCTTACCTAAGTTCAGAAGTACCTGTTGAAAAAAAAATTACTTTGGGTAGTTGAGATGCAGTGCATAGTTAAGTCCGAAGACAATATACATGGACTGGGGCAGGCTCTCAACATCCATCACAATGTTTCCATCCAAGATGATTCCTACTGAGGATGCATTGTGGTGAAGAGACTGCATCTGTGGAGTGATGTTTGCCTGTTCATGGCAGAGGATCCCCATTGGCACATCATTGTACGAACCTTCCTCATCATCAACGTCTTGAAAAAAGGAACAGGGCATGTTGACGTTGATCTGGGGTGGACACAGGTCACAATTTTGGAATATGCCTCCTCCAGAATTGTTTTTGTTTGTTTTTGTGTTCCCTCCATTGTCTTGAGCAGTGTGTGTAATTATTGTTATGTAAACATTGTTGTTCTTATTTAGTTAAGTTATTAAGTTTGATGTTTTGAGTTGGAAATAGGGGTGGGCGATTTTTCAGGCAGGATCACGATCCACGATCTTATCACAATTAATTTTGATGTTGGTTTTTAAGACTATTTTGCAAGTTACTGAAGAGTACAACTAAACTAATTTCCCTATTTAAAAAATATAGCCCTACCAGGTAACAAAACTGAAAGAATAACAGACCAATTAGGTAAAAGAACCTTTTACAACAGATTTTAATCAAATGTGCAAGTGCAATTAGGAACATTCAACAAGAATTTTGACATGGTTTAGACTTTTACTCAAGTACAATCAGACATTTGCATAATTGCCAAAATGAACATTAGTTTCAAAAGGTAAACAACAACACTTGCACTCTTGCTACATAACATCAAAACAAACATTGGTAGGAATTGTAACAGGTAGGTTATTACACAGGTAGCTTATCAGACACAGATCCTCAGCAAAACCAGTCTATTCACTTTCTGTTTTTTGCAGTATGTAACATTCTCATAAGCATGAAAAGTAGAACAAAAACAAACAGAACAAGACATCAATGAGGAAAAGCCGCCCGTATCAAACAATAGAAACAGTGCATGTTCCGGGCCCTTAGGTGGCGCTGTTTCTGCTACAAAAATACACCAAAACTGGAGGAGAAGAGAACTGTGCAGAAAGCTTGTGCGTGGTATACAAGCTGTCCGTAATCCTTGTAGCTCAACGTAGTGGCGGAGGTACGACGTAGTATCAGGGTCACCGTAGTTAAAAAATTTTAAAAAGTCGAGGTGCGCATTATTCAGAGAAAAATGTCCCAAATTTATAAAGTAGCAAATTTTCTTCTTTATTATTATAGTCATAGACAAAGAAGAAACGTTGACCAGATGTTTGCCGTTGCTATGACAACAAGTGAAACCTATGCTACATCTTAGCCTAACCACCCGATCAATAAACACCCATAAGATGACAATTTGGCCTCATATAAATAAAACAATAACCATCAACAGCCGTCATCCTAAGGACGTTAAAGAGATACTAAGGATCTCTCTGTAGAGACAGATTGTGGAGACAGTTGAGACATTTTAATCGTTCACGATCTAATATCGTTATATCGCACACCCCTAGTTGGAAAATCAGGAAAGTATTATCTATTTTATAGAAGAGGGTCCTAACCAAATCCCGAGAAAAAAAGGAAAGTCCTCTCCACACTTAAAAAGTTTGTATCGTCCCTTAGAGTTTTGAATAATTGAACAGGCTTTTTTTTCTACATCAGCCAAGACCTCACTTTGATAACTACCACATTTCTCCTTCCCTGTTTGCAAATGTCATTTTCAACGTACCAAAGCGATGATGACCATAAATCAAAGTCATGAGTCATTTTAATGAGAGCAGAGGGGTATTTTAACTCAGACACATAGTTTTATTGGACCAGAAAAGCCTAACATGATGGGGCCAAGGGCCAACTCTAATTCACCATTAAGCACACAGACACAGTTGCTATCTACAAGGCACAAACATTGTTTGAAAGATAACCACTCCACAGTTAAAGTTTGGCTGCACAATTCTGTGATTAGCCAAATGGAGCCAATAGGGGCTCAGTTAAAATCTGGTGGCTCCATGTTGTATTAAAGGTCTCGGTAGAATTTAAATTACGTTTACATGTTTTTTTAATTAATTGAGAAACTGTAACTTTTGTATTATTACCACATGGTAAAAAAGTCCTATGGGATCTTTTCACTTGCTTTTAGTTCATACTGTATTTACTATGGACCACATCTCAACATCCTGAGCCTCACCAGAAAAATAATTTCACATTTGATACATTTGTGAGTGTAGTGTGTATCTTTATGTCAGAAACATTGATATAAGTGAGTTGAAAGCTCCACACCGTTACATGATCTGCTATTAATCTAAAACAACAGGGGTGAGAGTGTGTTAAAATGACATCTTGACCGGGGACTTGAGGACATTTGGGAATTAAAAAATGTGATGTTAAAAATAGCAGTTGTTATTAATTATATATATATATATATTTAAAAAAAACTGTTATTAATTGCATTTATGTTCAGAAAGGTGGAATGTCACTAAAAATGTACTGAATTACTACTGGACTTGTACTTGAATATTTCCATTTAATGCTAGTTTATACTTCTAGTCCACTCCATCTCAGATGTAAATATTGTACTTGCACTACATTTATTTATTATAAATAAAATTAATTATATAGATTAAATAAAATATAATCAACAAATAAATGATGATGTATAATTATAGATGAAACCAAATAAAATATAATTAACTAAGAAATAATTATGTATTATTATAGATTAAACAAAAGAAAATAGAATCAACAAATAAATTATGTATAATTATAGATTAAACAAAATAAAATATAATTAACAAAGAACTAATGATAGATTATTATAGATTAAACTAAATAAAATATAGCCAACTAATAAATGATGATATTGTAAATAAATTAAATAAAATATAATCAACTAATTATTGATCATATATGAAAAAAACAAACCCAACCGAGAACATGTCCTTGGTGGATGGAATTAGAACCGGCATCTCTTCCAGTGAGCGTGTCAGCTGACTGCAGAGTGCCTCTCCTCTGGACGTGGAACTGCAGCAACTCTTCGTGTGACTTTACAGCCCGGTCATATCGATCAACGATGTTGTTATCATTTATTTATTCTGTACACACAACATACAAAAGCTACTGTCCATCCTGGGAGAGTGGTCCGTCCTGAGATTTCTTCCATTTTCCTTTTAAAATCGTTTTCTTAGAGGGTTTTTCTTGAGTCCATGGAGCATCCTGGGACAGAGGATGTTGTATGTTGGACAGAGTGTTGTGACTTATTTTCTGTTTCCAAATAATAATCACATTCTTTCAGGATTGTGGCTTTCTCACTTGCTCACTCCTTCGGTTACAAAACAAAAGCCGACATCGTCCGTCTGCTTTTTGTTTTTTATTTCACAGAAAGCTAAACAAAAAAACATTGATAATCTGCGTTAACTTTTTCTGGCAAAATATAACCCAAGAAGCTGTCACTGAGCGGTCAAAAAACTGTACATGTGCTTCCCGTTCCATCGATTACACCTGTGGCTGAAGCTCGCTCCCTAAATACCCACAGGTGCACTGATTCCAGAACTGCGGCATCCCCAGCAAATATCAGCCAAATACGTTAACTAGATAAACAGATGAAACAGATAAGCAACTAAAATGAACACGCATAAATGATCCTACATATTAAACAATTCATGAACCTCATATGAAACAAAAATTGGAGACCTCATGGGCAATTTTGGGTTTGGGAATATACTATGTTTTTGAAAATGTCTTCTTCAGTTCTAGAAATAGTAATATACATTTAAAAAATAAATAAAAAAAGTACCAGTACACAAAAACAAAACTTTGTTACAATAATGAGTTATTACGTTCTCCTTGGTACCTTGGTGATATAGGATTGTATTGGAGATTGCGATAAAAACTCTCACAATAGGTTGACCGTGGTGAATTTACATTATCGTTATAATTGTGAATATGATCAGGAATTACTTGAAAGAGCTGTAGTTAAGTAGTTAAGCTTAAGTTAAAAATAGAGCCTGATTTTAGAAATGCAGGAATTATCATTTGACAAAGAACAGACGTCATATCACATTGTTTTCTTGTTATTCTATGAAAAACCATGTCTGTGATACCATAAAACTATTGTTTGTAACCAGAATGTCAGATAAAGTCATTCCAGTATGTTTTCATGCCATTTTGCATTTTAAGCACATTTTGATTATTATTGGGATAATATCGTGACAGGAAATATCATATCATCTCATGCCTATTTTCAGTCCTGCTCACAGAGTGCACTATGAACTAACTCTATGGTAGCATTGGCCTTCGCACCGTCTCTTGGCTGTCCTGCTCATGTTTTGCAGTGTTTTCATTGACAGACGGTGTAATGATGCACCATGGATGGGCCCGCTGGATCTCGGAGCTGCCATACTCCAGTCTCCTCACATTGCTGCAGAATGTCAATCAGTCAGCCCTCTGCTTGCCCTCTCTTCTCACCTGGATCGCCCTATGCATGCACGTCTTCACCGTGTACATCGGTATGATTATCTCTCTGTGGTGTCATTTTCTTGGCAGGTTTGGCAAAGCCAATGGGGCTGGTGGAGGGACCCGGAGGCCTTGGCCAGGGGGGAGCTGCTGCCACTCTGGGAGAGGACAGTCGTGATGCCGAGGGGAAATACGAGGAGTACGGCTACAACGCTCAGCTCAGTGACCGTATCTCCCTAGACAGGAGCATCCCCGACTACAGGCCCAAAAAGTATGTCCACCTTCTGTTTCTTTTCATTTCCTGTCATGTACATTCTTCTCCCAACTACAGCTTCACACCTGTTTCCCCCTTGTGGGGTCGTGTAATGTCAGACACTCTTGGAACTGGTTTGCCAGTCTAATCCCTGCTGCAGCTGATTCCCAGGTGAAAAATAAATACACTTTGTGTATTTCAAATGTTTGTGTACTATCTGGAAATACATTGAAAGTATAGTAACATCATACATGTAAGTATATCTTAATCATGGCACTTTAAACAAACTTTAAAATATTTGTACTATAATACATACATAATATATATATATATATATATATATATATATATATATATATATATATTATGTATATATGTATATATATATATATATATATATATATATATATATATATATATATATATATATATATATATATATATATGTTTTGTTTTTTTTAAATGCAAAACAAAATTATTATTGACTATTGTACTAATCAAGCATGTAATATCTATTAGCACATACATGGCCATGTACTTAAGTATAATTACTTAAATAGAGTTCAAATTGCACTTTTCTATGATTTAAATTCAACTCAATTATGCTTCAAAATTGGTTAATTTATTATTAGTGTGTCTGTGTTATGATGCTCTATCCATTAAATATGTAATTTTCAAGGATTTGTTTAAATCACGCTGCTCTCTCTGTCATCATCCTTCAGCACAATGCATGATGGTTTATAACGCTCAGTTAGTGACCATTGGTTGTACATTACTTTTCAAGATAAATTGTGGGATACTTTGAGTCCACTATATAGGTTATAATAAATATCATTTAACATTCAGATAGAACTACAACATGGAGAACACCCTAAATATGAGTAGGGAGTCATTTCGGACATAAGCCGTCCTTACTTCCTGATACTTTTCATCTTCTTCATCCATCTCGTTTCATAACTGCACTTTCTCCTTCCTTCGCTCTTCTGTCAGTGCAGTAGAGTTAGTTTAGCCACAGGGCATCTCGGGGCCTCTGCTATGGGGAGTCACACAATAGAAAAATGATTGAAGACATGACAAATCCCTACATGAAAGTACACAGGGAAGATAATGGGGGTGGTTGAAGAGCAAGTTATAATGTTGCAATAAAAGGAATCATGTATTACTTCATTTTGTTTTTTTCATGAAAGAGACCCAGTGGACACCCGGCAAGGAGCCTTAATGGTTCTTTTAAAATGCATGTTCTATTTAGAGAGTGAACTACAGCTGATACAGTGACGGCTTCAGGAGATGGATTGAAGAGAGAGAGAGAGAGAGAGAGAGAGAGAGAGAGAGAGAGAGAGACAGAGAGAGAGAGTGTGTGTGTGTGTGTGTGTGTGTGTGTGTGTGTGTGCAGGGGGGGGGGGGGGGGTTGTAATCAGGGCTGCCAGTGGTGTTCATATCACACAGTGTCAAAGAACAATGGCGACAGGCAGACACACTGCACACTGGGAGGAAATCTGATGGCCAAGAGAGGTTTCGGAGGGCTTTAGCTGGGATAACAATTCATTTCATCCGCGCTGCTTTGTTCCAAGCTCTTTTCTCGCACAGAAAAATTAGACGAGAGTGGAACGGGGAGGAGGAGGGCGGGTAAAACGAAGCTTGCTAATTAATAGTTAGCTGAAAGTGAATCTAGAATGGAGGGGATTTAGGAAATTCCTTTTATTAATAAAAAGAAAATGGGCCTAAGACAAAAAGGAAATTTAAAATGGGGGCTGACTGTGTGTTGGTGGGTTTAGTGCTTGTTTCAGGGGTTGTTACTACATTCTGGAGGCTTGTCATCACAGTACACTTCTTGATCTGTCTCTTTTCAACAATATTTTTTTTCCTCGTACACAAAAAACAAAAGATGTTGCTGTCGAACAAGGTAAAGTCTCAGTCATGACAGTTATGATAAAGACTTGGTGCGTTTGTTGAGAAGCTGAATGCAAATCAATACACTGTGTACACACACAGTTTTCAACATCACTGAAGCCATTCTTTAAAGAGAAACATCAAAGCACTGTGAGTAAAAGGAAAATGGATTCATGTCTGGCCAGAACAGCAGTTACTGCCAGCATTGTTGTGGCACCAGTTAAAGCACTTTTCCACCTCATACAGTATGATTCATACTGTATGAATGTTTCTGATTTTGGAATTGTGTCCTCTAAGCAAAAGGTGACTGCAGCACTGCAGGGATAAGGTTAAATGCAGGAACTAGTCACCTCTTGTCTAATGGGCTTTTAATTGAACAGGAGTCATTAAGCAGAGGACTTTGATGACTACAAGGAAGCAAAGTCCACCACTATGTTCCATAGTCTCTCTCTTTTCAAAGCTGCCTGTCTGCAGCAAAACAACTTCACAATAATTACAGTCACATTTGTCTCTACACAAATCTGTAATCCCCTTTCACTGCTCACCAGCCTGTTTTGATATCTTCTGCCCTTCACTTCTGGATGTGACGTTGTTAACTGAGATACCAAGGGACTTAAGTTGGCTCTATATTATGGTGACTCTTCGCCTGCCATTCACTGTCCTTGGGAGGTATGATAGCTGGTGCCCAAAAAACACATGAGGATGGTAAATGTAACATCTCATGAATAGAAAAATGCAAACTGGGTTTTCATCCTCCAGTCAATCCCCTCCTGAAAGGGGATTCATATTCAATTATGCCTAATCACATCCGTATATCTATTATCATCAATTTGTAGACAAAGTTAAAACCCAAACCGCATTGAATCCCAAAGACCCTTTCTTATGTGTTTTGGTATATATAGAAGATTCATTTTGACATTATGACTTTCATTACTCCTAAAATGGAACTGCACTGTGAGCTCAACTCCTCCCACCCCTCAAACAGTACCTTTGCTTGTAAATATCAGGCAGCAACTTCCAGATAAATTCTGAGGTGCATTAAACTTGCATTCTCTCTGCTGGCCAACAGAGGCCAACTCTTCTTGTTGTAAAAAGAAGTCTGATTACATGAAAGTCTGTAAGAAAATCCTACTTCTCTCTCGATGTATTATCTCAGTAAACATTGCAAACATGAGTTTATGGTCTCAATCTCTAGTTTCAAGTCTTCTTCAATCCAGCATGATGTTCATTTAGTACATTATGGTCCATTTAGAGTCACATAGACCATAAAAAAACAGTACTGTAGGGTGGGGCTACCCTGTGATTGACAGATTGCTACCACAATGTTGCCCCTCGTCTACTTTAGTACTGTTTGATGTATTTACTTGATGTACTGTTGTTGTTTATGAATGTCTTGTAATGTGTCTTTGAGTGCTTTGAAAGGCGCCTTAAATAAAATGCATTAATATTATTATAACTCCTACCATGGTAAAAATGCAGTTAGCTGCTAAGAACACTTAAACACAGGGCTGTAAACTTGACCTTGAATTATGAAGACAAGTTTGTTAACAGCTTCACACAAGAATAGATCCACATCCGGTAAGGTTGCTGCTCTGCCGCTTGTGTTCTTCAGATCCACCCATTGCTCCTTACACTCCAAATATGTCACTTTGTCAAAGATATGTATTTATATTTCATTAAAACGGTTAAACCCCAAACCATATATTTACATTTAGGTCATTTAGCAGACGCTTTTGTCCAAAGCGACTTACAATAAGTACATTTGTCAAAAGAAGGAAACAAAGAAACCACGACGTATCATTGCCGATAAAGTAAGAGCTAAAAATAGAACAAGTGTTAGGTCCTCATCTGAGTAAAGTAGTACTTCAAGAGCAACAGTGCTAAGATCAGAGTGCTATAGGTAAGGTTTTTTTTTGTTTTTTTTTGTTTTTTTTGTTTTGTTTTTTTGTTTTTTGTTTTTTGTTTTTGTTTTTGTTTTTGTTTTTTTGGGGGGGGGGGGGGGTGTCGAGGGAGGGTGCTAGTGGGTCATGCTATGTAGAGTCAAGGTGAAGTCTGAACAGGTGAGTCTTGAGCCTTTTTCGAAAGATGGCAAATGACTCTGCTGTCCTGACATTGGTCGGGAGTTCGTTCCACCACTGAGGCGCCAGAACAGAGAAGAGTCTGGACTTTGCTGAGCGACATTTGCTTGATTTCAGCGATGGTGGTACCAGCCGGCCAGCTGAAGTAGAAGAGCGAAGTGCTCGCTTCGGGGCATGAGGTTTGACCAGTGTTTGAAGGTAGAAGGGTGCCGTTCCATTGATGGCCCTGAAGGCCAGTGTCATCGTCTTGAATTGGATGCGTGCTGCAACAGGGAGCCAGTGGAGGTCACGGAGGAGGGGGGTCACGTGGGAGAATTTGGGTAGATTGAAGATAAGGCGTGCTGCGGCATTCTGGATACGCTGTAATGGTTTAATCGCAGAGGCCGGGAGTCCGGCCAGGAGAGAGTTGCAGTAGTCAAGGCGGGAGATGACCAGTGCTTGGACCAAGAGCTGCGTTGCATCCTTTGTGAGGAGGGTCCGAATCCTGCGGATATTGTAGAGGGCGAATCTGCAGGATCGGGCCACAGCAGTGATGTTGGGGGTGCAGGATAGTTGGTCATTGAGGATTACACCCAGGTTCCTCGCAGTTGAGGAAGGTAATACTGTGATGCCCTCGACAGTGACCGACAGGTCCATGCGAGGGCAGTCTTTCCCTGGGATGAAGAGGAGTTCGGTTTTGTTCAGGTTGAGCTTGAGGTGATGTGCAGTTGTCCAGACAGAGATGTCAGCCAGACAGTTTGAGATGCGAGTTGCAATGTGAGCGTCAGAGGACGGGGGAAAAGAGAGGAACAGCTGGGTGTCATCTGCGTAGCAATGGTAGGAGAATCCATGCGATGTGATAACAGAACCTAGTGATCTGGTGTATAGTGAGAACAGAAGCGGTCCTAATACTGAGCCTTGAGGGACGCCCGTGTCCAGAGAGCAGGGTTTGGACATAGAGCCATTCCATGTGACCTGGAAGGTGCGGTTTGTCAGGTATGATGTAAACCAGGCGAGAGCAGAGTCAGTTATGCCAAGTTCAGCCAGAGTGGAGAGGAGGATTTGGTGGTTGACTGTGTCGAATGCAGCAGATAGGTCGAGGAGAATGAGAACGGAGGAGTGGGACGAGGCTCTGGCGTCTCGCAGGGACTCGGTCACTGTGAGGAGGGCCGTCTCAGTGGAGTGAGCAGTCCTGAATCCTGATTGATTAGGGTCTAGGAGGTTTTTCCGCAAGAGATAGGATGACAGTTGGTTGTAGGAGGCACGTTCCAAGGTTTTAGAGAGGAATGAAAGAAGAGATACAGGTCTGTAGCTTTGAATGTCAGTAGCGTCTAGGGTGGGTTTTTT
Organism: Chelidonichthys spinosus; assembly: GCA_029853015.1. NCBI lineage: Eukaryota > Metazoa > Chordata > Actinopteri > Perciformes > Triglidae > Chelidonichthys > Chelidonichthys spinosus. The sequence continues at coordinate 3,266,800 of CM056831.1, forward strand.
AAGGAGAGGCTTCACGATAGCGGTCTTAAAATCCGCTGGAATGACACCTGAGGTGAGGGAGGAGTTGATCAGGGTGGTGAGGAATGGCAAGATGTCGTGTGAGATGTCCTGGAGAAGAGAGGAGGGAATCGGGTCAAGGGAGCAGGTGGTGGCGCGGTTAGATGTAACAAGTGCGTGGACGTCCTCAGAGGTGAGGGGGCTAAAGCTGGTAAGACCATCCGAGTTGAGAGTTGGGGGAGATGTCTTCTGGGAGGGAATAGGCGTGAATGAGGAGCTGATGTCATGTACTTTCTTGGTAAAGTAAGTTGCAAAGTCATCGGCAGTAAGGGAGGAAGGGGGGGTAGGGGCAGGAGGGGTGAGGAGGGAAGAGAACACGGAGAAGAGTTTCCTGGGGTTGGAGGCAGAAGAGTTGATCTTAGCCAGGTAGAAGGCAGATTTGGCTGCCGAAACAGTTGAGGTGAAGTCAGAGAGGAGGAGGTGGTAGTGAGCAAGGTCCTCTTGCTGTCCCGATTTCTTCCATTTTCTCTCTGACGCTCGCAACAATGATCTGTTGGTTCGCAGAGGTTCAGACAGCCAGGGAGGGGCGGGAGATGATCGCGCCGGTCGTGAGATTGGGGGACAGAGTGTGTCCAAAGAAGAGGAGAGTGAGGACATCAGGATAGAGGAGGCTTCCTCAGTAGACATTAAGGAGAACTGTTCCGAGGATGGGAGCGAGGAGATAATAGTTGAGGAGAGAGCGGAGGGAGTGAGGGATTTCAGGTTGCGGCGGCTGGTGACCATTCGAGGCGTAGAGTGGAGGGATGAGGTGGGCTTCATGGGGATGGAGAAAGACACAAAGTGGTGGTCGGACACGGTGAGCGGGGTAACAGAGAGTACCGAGATGTCACAGGATCTTGTGAAGACAAGGTCAAGTTGGTTCCCGGCCCGGTGAGTTGGTGGAGAGGGGGACAGTGTAAGGTCAAAAGCGGAAAAGAAGTCTATGAATTCAGATGAATGCAGCTTTCCCGGGTGGATGTTGAAGTCACCGAGGACGACGAGTGGTGTGCCATCATCAGGGGAGCAGCTCAGGAGGGCATCCATCTCATCCAAAAAGTCACCAAGAGGACCGGGTGGGCGATAGATCACTATGATGTTGAGTTTGGAAGGAAGCGTGACAGAGACGGCGTGAAATTCAAGTGTAGATCGGGGTAGGTGGTCGAGAGGAAGGACCTGGTAGGACCATGTGGGTGAGATGAGGAGCCCAGTTCCTCCTCCTCGCCCTGTTCGTCTTGGGGAGTGTGAAAACGAGTAGGCAGTTGAAAGGGCAGCTGGAGTGGCAGTGTTTTCTGGGGTGATCCAGGTCTCCGTGAGGGCCAGGAAGTGGAGAGTCTGCAGGGAGGCATAGGCTGAGATGGTGTCCGCCTTCTTGACTGCAGACTGGCAGTTCCAAAGCCCTCCTAGTACTTCAAGTTCCTTACCGGTGGAGAGTGGTGGGTAGCAGAGATTGGATGGGTTACAGCCTCGAGTGAAGGGACTTCGGTAAAATCTTCTCCAGTGCGATGTCCTGACTGGGATAAGACACATGGCTGCGAGGGGGGGGGTTGAGATGTTATACCTACCTCAATGGGCTTCCTCGATGGACTCCCACAGATAGACTCCCTTGTCTTTGTTCAGCTGTCTTGACTCCCACAGATAGACTCCCTTGTCTTTGTTCAGCTGTCTTGACTCCCACAGATAGACTCCCTTGTCTTTGTTCAGCTGTCTTGACTCCCACAGATAGACTCCCTTGTCTTTGTTCAGCTGTCTTGACTCCCACAGATAGACTCCCTTGTCTTTGTTCAGATGTCTTCGTTCTGATGGCCCGACGCTGCAGCTGACGCTGAAGTGACAGCCTTTTAAGTGCTCAATTTACCGCAAGTACTGACTGTGGCTCCTCCTTCCCTCTAATCAAGTCTATTCACTACAGGTGAGCTGGCTCAAAAACAAGCTGATTGCTCACTTAGCACAGACAGCTTCACAAGAATTTCAACAACAAGCTATCAATACTAGACTAAATGTTACCACTAGCTTTACTCACACAATGCCTAAACTCAAATCTACAATTAGTTTCTGACTTACCAACAAGAGACAAAGCAGCTTCCTTCCTTTCTCCAGACAAAATGTGGTTTGAAGAGAGTTACTGCTGTCCCTTAAGTTCTGACTGTGGCTCCTCCTTCCCTCTAATCAAGTCTATTCACTACAGGTGAGCTGGCTCAAAAACAAGCTGATTGCTCACTTAGCACAGACAGCTTCACAAGAATTTCAACAACAAGCTATCAATACTAGACTAAATGTTACCACTAGCTTTACTCACACAATGCCTAAACTCAAATCTACAATTAGTTTCTGACTTACCAACAAGAGACAAAGCAGCTTCCTTCCTTTCTCCAGACAAAATGTGGTCCTTGGGATATATAATCCCAAGGACCCTTGGTCTTGAGTTGTCTGTCTGGGTGGGTGATAACCAGCGAGGGAGGATGACGAAACCGGCTTTCCTCATCTCTCAAGCGTCTGATACTGCAGAATGGGATCGTAAGGTCTCTATGGTGCTGAAATGCCTGCTGCAAATTGTTGTTCTTTCCAGCACTTAAGTTTATCTCCTGGATGGGGGGTTTGCTGAAATGACAAGGCAAACGATTATCTTTCTGAGAGGAGTGCTCACGGTTTGGAAAGTTGCCTTGGTGTTGCTTGCACAGCGCAGGTTACGGGAGGTTAATGTGAAATTTCACAGCAAATAAGAGCAGCCGGCGGGGAGAAAGTCAGAGGCACCACTGCTACACCAGGCTGCTGGAGGAGGAGAAGGGGGAGGTGTGATCGGAATACATCTTAATCTGGCGCTCTGTTTCTGTCAAAGCTTGTTCCGGGTCAAATTATGAGCGCTGGCCAGTGTGAGCTCAGTCCCATTACAATCAGATGAGTCGATCGCTCATCCTGTTACGGCTTTACAAGGCTTCCCCACTACTGCAGACAGGTACAAATTTAAGGCTGAGCGATGCCCTAAATTGGATCCAGTAACTAGGGCAATGGAACTACAATATCACTTTACGATCTCGACACTGAAATCCAGTCTCACTCCACATCTCAACTTGAAGTGATGGGGCTGCTGTGCCCCCACTGACATTTTCCAGATATTACTCTGGTAATATTCATCAATGCAGCATCACCACTAGTCATATAAATGAATGGGAGTGAAATATACATTACTTTGTTTTGCACAGTTGCCATGTTGAGGCTGTGCCGTGGTGCAAAAAGAAAATACCCCCCTCAAACTCACTGCCAGATTTGTCGTAGTATGTATAGACTTGGCATGGCTGATTGAGGGAGGCAATAGAGAAAGCTGCGAGAGGGAACAAAGGAGTTGCTGAGGGAGAGCATAAATGCATGGGGAAGGACTGAAATAATACAGTGGAGGGGTTATCAATCACAACACTTTCGCTCTTACTCTCACAAATGGAGTGCAGGAGAGGGGCTTAAAGTATAGATAGACGTACGCAGCATGCTCCATCATAAACACTCTCTGTGGTTTAGTTTTAGTCCTTTTATTACCTCTGCTGTCAAATGCATGTGAACTGCGGTAATGGAGGTGATTGATAACAGCGCATGAAATTAAGCTTTCGCCGTCCAGAACAGCAAGCCCCAGACAAGAGGCAGTACATACTCATTCCTATGCATGAATCAATGCCATCATTACGTTAAGGAGTCGTGTATGAGATAAATAAATGAATCTGTTTGAGAGTATTATATTCCAACCACCTGCTATCATGTATATTGCCTACAGTTGGGAAAACATTAGATGGAATTATGTTATCAGTAGTGGAATGGAACTTTAAATGTACTGAATTACTGTACCTGAGTATAATGTTGAAGTATTTGGAAAATAATAATAATAATAATAATATTAAAAAATAATAATACATTTATTTATAAAGAACTTTCTATCAAAGTGCTGTACAACAAGAAGAATATAAGAAAATAAAGTATGTCTGGTTAGAGTGGCTCTCTGTACGCTAGTGTCTGCATACTTGGCTGAATGATATGTTTGTGGAAGAAAGTAGAAACACTTTGCATCATGTCATGTTAAAAGTTGTCTAATTTCAAGTTAAAACATTTAACTGAACAACAAAGTAGGGCAATGGCATGCAGAAGAAAATTATAAGCAACCAGCTCAAATTGCATGATGTGACAAGTGTAGTTTCCCTGTGGTGTATTATGGCGTTATATTTGTGCCACATTTATGAAGGAGCAATGTGAGATTTTGAGTGGAGAAAAATATATATATATTTTGCGAGCACAGAAATTATATTTTGAAGAGAAATGATATGCGAGCAAAACATAATGTCATCTGAGCAGGCAAACATATATTACTCTCACTCAGTTTTACTCATGCCCTCTCTCAAACTCCTGCTCGCTGTGCTGCAGACCGCTGCACGCGCGCTCTCAATCTGTCCCTTCTGTGCGCGCTCACCTTTGTCTGTACGCTCGCTCAACTTGGCACAGCGTTACAAATGTGCCACAATAGCAACGAATCAGAGACTTAGAGAAGCTCAATTCTGATTGGCTGTTTCGTGTCCAAATCACAACGCTTCCATAACACGCCGGGCCCTAGTTTCGTAGACCAGACACAGTCAGCTCTCAGCGCACCTGCACCACACCGACGGGGTGTGTCCGCCTGGACTTTGCAAGTTTCGTGCAACGCGCAGGCTCGCGCAGCCTCACCTCCCGTCACTCCCACCCCCGCGCAGGTGATCCACCAAACTGCCAAACTGACCGTGCGCCAGGCTGCGCGGGTCAAAACTTGCATTGCGCCGGCTCCGCCACCCTGCGCAGCCCTGCGCTGCGCCACGAAACTAGCGAAACTAGTGGGATTTTGGATTTCCAGCCAGCAGAATGGCTAGAAATTCATAACTCACCTGACGTGGCGTATTATTGTTTTCACCATTTGATTCTGCCATTCTGCTTTCAGTTTTATTACATCATTTTTTCTAGTTTTATTCAGAACAATCCAGCCTCCAGGAAACATGTGTACTAGTTTTTCTTTTTGAGACAGGATGGGCCTGTTACACAGGTTTCACTCTTCATGCTCAGGTCGTCTCACTGTTGGAAGACATAACTCACTTGACGTTGTGGCATATTATTGTTTTCACCATTTGATTCTGCCATTCTGCCGGCTGGAAATCTAAAATCCCACTTGTTCGGCGCGTTATGGAAGCGTTGTGATTGGAGACGAAACAGCCAATCAGAATCGAGCTTCTCCAAGTCTCTGATTGGTTGCTATTGTGGCACATTTGTAACGCTGTGCCAAGTTGAGCGAGCGTACAAACAAAGTTGAGCGTGCACAGAAGGGACAGATTGAGAGCGCGCGTGCAGCGGTCTGCAGCGCAGCGAGCAACAGTTTGAGAGAGGGCATGAGTAAAACTGAGTGAGAGTAAACATTTTTGCCTGCTCAAATGACATTATGTTTTGCTCGCGTATCATTTCTCTTCAAAATATAATTTCTGTGGTCGCAAAATATATTTTTTTACGCTCAAAATCTCACATTGCTCCTTCATAAATGTGGCACAAATATAAAAAAAAAAGTAAAGTAAATCCCAAAAGCAGAGTAAAAATAGTCATTCATGCTCATATGCAAAACATTTACTATATAATTTCACAAGTAAATAAGATACCATCTGTTGTGTGGTCCTACATAATTGCTAGTTCCTCTCCTGCCAATTCTCATTGTTGAAAGGTGAGAAGCTGCTAACACACACACACACGCACACACACACTCATGCAAAGCAGCGGCTGTGGATTATGAGGAGGGTTCCAATGGGTGGGGAAAAGAGGATGTAACGTTAGCAGCACGCTGGGATCCATCTGCTGTGTGGCAGTCCCCCTGCGGCCTGACCACATCGATGCTGCTGACTCAAGCTGACATGGCAGTTCACCAGGGTATCAGAACGCCGAACACCAGTAGATCTCAGATGGCTCACAGCAAGGGTGGAAGAGCAGTGAATGTGCTGCCTTTGAACAAAACATGTTCAAGATAGCAGCATTTTGACTTTAATACGAGCAACAGCCTGATCAATTTATCAGTCAGCTGATTTAATTGGCCAATATTAGCCTATCACAGATGTACTGCTGCATACATTAAAACATACATTTTAGAAGAATCTAACATGCTAGGCCTGAGTGCTGCTAGAATGATTCAGAATTGGGGCAGTTGGCCAGCACAGAGAAAATAAAATACCAAGGTGAACGTAAGAAATGAAAAAAACAAAAAAAAAACCCTGATGAAATAAGCAGGCAACTCAGATAAAAGCCAGTTGATAATAAAATTGAAGGTGGTTAGCCCCGAAGTCAACAACAACTCCGGAACACTTATGGTGGGCTGACCTTTAAGATGGACCAGCACTATGCTCCTTTATTTGACAAGCTGCTCCTCTGAGTTTCTTAGCTTTTTAATCTTTAATATTTATTTTATCTGTGTAAATGAAATCAGGTTAAGCAATTAAGCAAACTCTGCTTACTGCTGTTTGTATCAGGAAAACACAAAGTTGAATGTTTTCAAAGTTATTGTTAGGACTATAATAGTATTATCATGTACTCATAACAGTACTCAGTATCGGCATATACTGAAATTTAAGTACTTGCACTCAGTCTGATAAAAAGTGATATCAGTGTATCTCTGTTTGTAGAGGCTTCACATTCTGGTGCATATAAACCTTCTGTCATTTATCTTTCTTTTCCCACAACAATACAAAGAGAACTACATTTTGTCTGAAGAAAGGAAGGAAGCTGCATTGTATCTTCTTGGTAAGTCAGAAACTAATTGTAGATTTGGGTTTAGGCATTTTGTGAGTAGAGCTAGTTGTAACATTTAGTCTTGTCTAGAAAGCTTGTTGTTTAAATTTTTGTGAAGCTGATCTTACTGAGTGGGCAATTACATAGTTTCAGCCAGCTCAGCTGTAGTCAGTAGACTTGATTGGAGGGAGGGGCTAAACCTGCATGAGGTAAATTAAGCACTTAAAAGCGTCAGCTGCAGTGTCAGGACAGCCGAACGAAGACAAGGGAGTCTATCTAACTGAAACATGGCTAGAACAAAATAATAGTGCAAGCATTCTGATCGAGACAGCACCCCCCAACTACAATTTTATAGATGTTTGTAGATCTGGGAAAAGAGGGGGAGGGGTTGCTGCTATATTTAAAAATACATTTCAGGAGAAACAGATGTCACTTGGTGTTTTTCCATCATTCGAATATCTTTGTGCTGTGTTGAAATGCTCTCCCAGAGTTCTCCTGTTAATTATTTACAGGCCACCTAAATATTCGTCAAATTTTTTCGATGATTTTACTGAATTATTGTCTAGCATCTCCACTGATTTTGACTGCCTAGTTATAACTGGTGACTTTAATTTTCATATTGATGATTTGAATGACAAGGGTGCAAAAGAACTTTTTAATATTCTAGACACATTTGACCTTTCTCAACATGTGAAAGAGGCTACTCATTGTAAGGGACACACCCTGGACCTGATTATCACAAAAGGTCTCAATGTTTCTGATGTTTTTGTGACTGATCCTTCATTGTCTGATCACTTCTGTGTTTTCTTTAATATTTCTTTCATTCCTGACACACAAACAGAATCAAATAAGGTCAAAAAGCGGTACATCAATGAACATGCCAATGTACTCTTTAAAATGCCATTTCCTCGTTACCACCTCTAAACACATGTCATGCTGATGATCTTGTAAACATCTTTAATTCCAAAATTCTGAATGTCATAGATGTCATTGCACCTGCTACGATTAAAACAATTTCTGGTAAAAAGCAAAAGGCACCCTGGAGAAAAGCTGCTGTTGTGACAGCCCAGAGAAGAGAGTGCAGGAAGGCTGAACGAATCTGGCGGAGTACTAAACTTCATATTCACCATGACATCTACAAAGAGAGCCTCCGGGCCTACAATTTAGTCTTAAAAAGTGCGAGAGAAACATACTTCTCCAATATCATAAACAACAACACTAATAAGGCGAAAACCCTATTTGCAACTGTTGACAGACTGACCAACCCCCCAACACAAATACCAGCTAAACTCCATTCCACGCAGAAATGCAATGAGTTTGCATTCTTTTATACTAATAAAATTGAAGGCATCAGACGCGCCATCAATATCTCAAACAAAAAAGTTGGATCACCACCCTGTTCAGGCAAAAGTAACACAGCAATGATGGCAAGCTTTAATGCCATAGACTCTAAAACTCTAGTGGAAACGGTGACAAATCTAAAATCATCCACCTGCTGCCTTGATGCTTTACCTACCAACTTTTTTAAGAATGTTTTTGACTGCCTATCAATAGACGTATTGCAAATAGTTAATAACTCCATTCAATCAGGCAATTTCCCAAAGGCCTTCAAAACTGCAGTCATTAAACCTCTTCTAAAAAAGCGGAGCCTAGATGCCTCTATTATCAACAACTACAGACCAATTTCAAATCTACCCTTCATAAGTAAAATAATTGAGAAAGTTGTCCTCCAACAACTAAATCACTTCCTGGCTTCAACTGGCTGCCACAACAACTTCCAGTCAGGATTTCGACCTTTTCATAGCCCTTATTAAAGTTGTAAATGACATCCGTCTTAACACAGACTCTGGCAAAACTTCAATATTAATGCTACTAGACCTCAGTGCTGCATTTGACACTGTCGACCACTCAATACTCTTGGACAGGTTGGAAAACTGGGTGGGGCTCTCAGGCACAGTCTTAAACTGGTTCAAGTCATATCTACAAGATAGGAACTATTTTGTTTCCATTGGCGACTTTGTATCAGAACCTACCAATGTAACGTGTGGAGTCCCCCAAGGTTCAATCTTGGGGCCGACTTTATTCAACATCTACATGCTCCCACTAGGACAAATCATGCAAAATAATAACATTGACCACCATTGCTATGCCGATGACACACAAATCTATGTAGCACTATCACCAAACGACTATCGCCCCATAGATCTTCTGTGCCAGTGCATTGAGCAAGTCAAAGACTGGATGTGCCAAAACTTCCTACAACTAAATGAGGACAAAACTGAGATAATTGTTTTTGGTGCTAAAAAAGAAAGGTTTAAAGTAATTCAACACCTTCACTCTCTGTCCCTGAAAACCTCAACCAAACCCAGAAATCTTGGGGTTATTATGGATTCTGATTTACATTTCGACAGTCACGTTAAATCAGTAACAAAATCAGCCTACTATCACCTAAAAAATGTAGCAAGACTTAGAGGGCTCATGTCAGCTCAAGACTTAGAAAAACTTGTACATGCCTTTATTACTAGTAGGCTAGACTACTGTAATGGTCTCCTTGCAGGTCTTCCGAAAAAAACTGTCAGGCAGCTACAGCTTGTTCAGAACGCTGCTGCTAGAGTTCTTACAAAGACCAAAAAATGTGAGCACATTACACCAATTCTTAAATCCTTACATTGGCTCCCTGTATGTCAGAGGATTGATTTCAAAATCCTCCTGCTCACATATAAATCACTACATGGTCTAGGACCGAAGTATATCACTGATATGCTCCCACTACATAAGCCCTCTAGACCACTAAGATCTTCTGAGACCAATCTGTTAGTGATTCCAAGAGTAAACAACAATCACGGGAGAGCATCATTTAGTCACTATGCAACAAATGGCTGGAATAAACTTCCTGAAGATGTAAGACTTGCCCCAACTCTGACCACTTTTAAAACTAGACTGAAAACTTTTATGTTAACCATAGCTTTCTGCTAAATCTTTTAATGTCTGCACTGTTTTTAATTATTGCAAATATGTTTTTATTCTATTTTCTTTCTGTAATGCATTTTTTAAATTTTTATTATTTTCTTTTAATTCTTCTATTTTTCTTTTCTTTTTTCTTCTCACTTTGTTTTATGATGTGAAGCACTTTGAGTCTGCCTTGTGTATGAAATGTGCTATACAAATAAAGTTGCCTTGCCTTGCCTTGCCTATCTGCGGGAGTCCAGAGAGGAAGTCCATTGAGGTAGGCATAACATCTCAACCACCACCTATCGCAGTCATGTGTCCTATCCCAGTCAGGACATCAAACCAGAGAAGGTTTCTCCAGAGACCCATCGGCCGAGGCTGTAACCCTTCCAATCACTGCTACCCACCATTTTCCACTGGTACGGAACTTGTACTAGGGGGGCTATGAAGAAGAAGAAGGCGGACACCATCTCAGCGTATGCCTCCCTGCAGACTCTACACTTCCTGGCCCTTACGGAGACCTGGATCACCCCAGAAAACACTGCCACTCCAGCTGCCCTCTCAACTGCCTACTCGTTTTCACACTCCCCAAGACGAACAGGGTGAGGAGGAGGAACTGAACTTCTCATCTCACCCAGGTGGTCCAACCAGGTCCTTCCTCTGGACCACCTACCCCGATCTGCACTTGAATTCCATGCCGTCTCTGTCACCCTTCCTTTCAAGCTCAACATCATAGTGATCTATCGCCCACCTGGTCCTCTCTGTGACTTTTTAGATGGGATGGATGCCCTCCTAAGCTGCTCCCCTGATGATGGCACACCAGTCATCATCCTTGTTGACTTCAACATCCACCCGGGAAAGCTGCACTCATCTGAATTCATTGACTTCTCCAAATTTGACCTCACACTCACCATCTCCACCCAACCACCTGGCCAGGAACCAACTTGACCTTGTATTCACAAGATCCTGTGGCATCTCGGCATTATCTGTTACCCCGCTCACCGTGTCCGACCAACACTTTGTGACTTTCTCCCTCCCCATGAAGCCCACCACATCCCTCCCCTCTACGCCTCGAACCAGCTGCCCCAACCTGAAATCCCTCACTCCCTCCGCTCTCTCCTCAACTGTTCTTTCTTCACTACCATCCACTGAACAATTCTCCTTAATGCCTACTGAGGAAGCCTCCTCCATCCTGATGTCCTCACTCTCCTCTTCTTTGGATGTTCACTATACATCAGATCACTAGGCTCTGTAATCACTTCACATGGATTCTCCTACCATTGTGACATCCAGCTACGCCTCCCTTTTCCTCCAACCTCCGACACTGATTGCAACTCGCATCTCGGAATGTCTGGCAGACATCTCTGCCTGGACAACTGCGCATCACCTCAAGCTTATCCTGCATAAACCTGAACTCCTCTTCATCCCGGGGTAACACTGCCCTCGCATGGACTTGTCGGTCACTGTCGAGGGCATCACATTATTGCCTTCGTCAACTGCGAGGAACCTGGGTGTAATCCTGGATGACCAACTATCCTGCCCCCCCAACATCACTGCTGTGGCCCGATCCTGCAGATTGTCCCCCTACAATATCCGCAGGATTCTGACTTTCCTCACAAAGAATACAATGCAACTCCTGGTCCAAGCACTGGTCATCTCCCGCCTAATCTATATCAAAGCATGACTACACCGGAGTTCTTGCTATGAGGGAGGAGGAAAGCGACTAGAGTCTGTACTTCCAAGTCTGAGGCCATGGTTCTCAACCAGAAAACGGTAGATTGCACAATCCGGGTTGGGTGTGGGTCATTGCCCCAAGCCATCCTAAGCCTTCTGTCCCTGTGACCTGGCACGACTACACAAGGAACAAGGCAAAACATCAGCAGTATCTTAACCAGTTACATTAAGATAAAGATGAGGTTTCACTTCATGTGCTTCCGTATGCAGAAGTAACAGCATAATATCAGACAAGCAATTCTATGCAGTGCCACCACTTCATAATTCTTAGGTTGCTGTGTCTTATTTGTTGAGATTATGGATGCTATGGAATTATGGAAGATCTTTTTTAAATAATGTCCTTGCAATGTGCAGATTCTAAGGGAACTGAATTCCACTCTCACTTAATTAAATGGACTTTATTGTCACTATACGTTACATACAGCGAAATTGTAAGATCACCCGTCCGTACATATACAGCATACAGTACATAGTAGACAGTCATAATGGGATAACCAGTAGGTAGAAAAGGGGGAGGACAAGAGGGAAGGGGAGGAGAAAAAAAAGGCTGCTCTCAGACTGTGTTCCTGTGGGTGGGGGCACAGTATGGGACCGGGCCAAAAAAATCCTCAGCAACAATGCAACATACAAGCATACTTAACAACATGAGAACAACAAGGGAGGGAGGTGTACCAACACAGACAGGCAGCCAGTCGCAGCCGGTGCCGTTAAGGCGCCGCCAGCGAGCCCCGCCTGTCGCACTGGGGGGTGAAAAGCGGTGAAGGCGTGGGAGGAGGGGCTAGGGGGGTGTATTGTGAATGTGCATGTGTGTCCATGGATGCGTGTGTGGAGCCTGAGGAATTGTCTCACCCGGCCCCAGACAGTGCCTCAGATTGTCAGGATGTCATTGCAATAACACAGCAAGTTGCCATGGAGACGACAAAGTCAACAATCAGGTGTCCATATAGGAAGGGAGGGAGGGAGGATATAGTAACACAGTATTTTGTAGAGCCTCTGTATAGCAGGGATCTCCTGGAGGAGTTGATCCAGCAGCGGCCTTGGCCAGGGCAGCTGCCGCGAGGGGGCCGGAATGAAGATTAGATTGTAGATGTTTGGGTTAGGGTGAGTAGTCGCATTTCAGTAGACACCACTCACTCTCTCTGCCCAATTTGTTCCTCAAGTCGATCCATTCGCCTTAGCAAAGCTGAAAGCTTCTCCAAGATGTTGTCCATGTTGCGATTCCTTTCCACAGTCTGAGCGCTGGACACTCTGTCCAAGATGTTTACCATGTTCCGGTCAATCACCGCAGTCTGAGCACTGTCAGCTCTCTCCAAGATGTTTACCATGTTACAGTTCATAGCCACGGTCAGAGTGTTGACAGCTCTGTCCAAGATGTTATCCATGTTGAGGTGTATGGCCGCAGTCAGAGTGTTGACAGCTTTGTCCAAGGTGTTATCCATGTTGCGGTTTAGTCACAGTCAGAGTGTTGACAACTTTGTCCAAGATGTTATCCATATTGTGGTTTATAGCCACAGTCTGAGCGTTTGCAGCTCCACTCCCTCCATCAATCATGACGGGCAGCTTCTCAGGGCTTTGGACTGCTGATACCGTCTTCAGAATTTTCCGATACACCAGAGCAGTGCCTAATCCAATCAGCAAAAAGCCTGTTATCATGGTTCCAAATATGTACATATCCTCGATGTCCTCGACAGAAAGAATCGCCAGGCACATGACCCTCCACTGCTCCCACGAGTCAATCGTGTAGCCAGCGGCGAACGTCCCATCAGGGCATGCGGGTTCCCCCGAACCCGAGCTTCTCGTCGAGAAGATTCTGTCAATTGCGTTGAGAGAACAGTTGACCAATTCCATGATGTAGATTTCGAGAAAAATGCAGAGAGAGGCTCCCAAAAGTGTGAGACGAGACAAGACAGCAGCAAGACGAGCAATCAGGGAAGATAAGGGAGTGGGAGAGAATGCCTTTATCACATCTAATAATCTGTGATAGCAGGTGAGACTGATACATTCTGACAAATCAATATACTGTCTCATTATTATTTCAAGCGTGACTGATATTTCACCTGGCAAATGCAAGATATCACTGTCTTTAACACTCCTCTGCCATGAAGTTCGTGAGCTTAATGGCATTTAGTGCACAAACACATATATTTGTTTACACTGAAGTTGATCAATATCAATTTGATGTTAAATAACCATATTATATTAATTTCAGCCAGAATCTCTTGGAAATAATTTGACCACAACAATGCCAAGAGCCAGCTCATTATCCCTGTATAATGAGTGAGCACTACTGAATAAGATATGTGAAAACTTGGAGAAACAAAAGCAGAAGCGAGTGAAACATGTGTGTCATGCGTTCACAGTCTAATTGGAGGGACATTGCAAGATTCGAGAGATGTCAACTATGTGTGTTTTCACAGTTGCTATAGGAATCAGTGCTTCTGTCCAGTTAACACTGTTATTTCTGAAAGTCACAGTAGAAAAAGAACTGTATTTTACTGGATGTGAGGGGAATGTTTGACAGACAGTAACAGGATTGTTGTGACTGAGTCTGAGACAGACCGACTGAATGTCACTTACATTCATTTGCATGGTGTAATGTGCAGTATTTCATGTGCCACTGTTCAAAATAGGTCACCATGTAGGCCATGTGTGAAATCAAGAGAACGAGGCATGGTGCGTGGTGAGAGAGCTGACAGGTTAAGAGATGAAAAATCATTGACTTCATTTAAAATAATGAGAGTGAATTGAAATAAAAGCCAAATAAATAAACACATAAACTAGTAAAACACAAATAATACCACACAAAAGCAATTCTACACCAGGACTCCTCAGGCGGGTCATTCCACAGTTAAGAGCTCTGACTGCTAAGGCTCTATCACATTTATGTCTGAATCTGGACCTTGGTACAACAATGAATGATAGATCTGTAGATCTCAGGGGCAGTAAGGGACATTAGGCAATTAGAGTTTTGATAGATAACTTGAGCGAAGCCTCTCTGGGATTTGTATGCAATCAATAATGTTGGGAACTCACCAAAAAGGAGAACACAGAGAGCGGCCTGCGGAGGCCAAAAGCCTTCACATGTTGTCAGAACAATGGGTCAAAGGAGATAAAAGAACTACAACCCCCAAAAACCTCCATCTTGTTCTACCTCTCACCGAGGTGTGAAATGTGACGTCACACAACTGGTGCCCTATTGGCGGGGCCACCATGGCGGCCACAGGGGGTCCCCGGGATCAGCCGTGGGATATATAAACCTTTAACTATCAGTTAAAGGACCGGGGTCCCGCCGAACGAACGCCAGTTCATTCACAAGCTCTTACGTGCGCATTCCCTGCTCTCGCTTTGTTCCGGCTAACACACATGTGCGCACACATACACCGCCCCCCACACGTATCCTATGTCAGCTGTTTCCGTATCTGGACGCTAGGGAAATAGCTCCACCTGGTGGCTGCGCCCGGCCATCTCTCTCTCACTATTCTCTCCTACGTCAGCGGTTCCACCTCTGAATGCTGTGAGGAATAGCTCTACCTGGTGGCTAAGCCCGACCATCTCTCTCTCTCTCTCTCTCTCTCTCTCTCTTTCCTCTCCCCACACACACATACACACATGCACACACACACACATACTCCACGTGTGTCTCTTCCTTTGTTTAGCTTAGCTTTGTGTTGTTGGGGTTGTAGCAGGAGCAGATTTGGTTGTCAACAGTTTATTATCAATATCAATATGATTATCGGTATTAATAACTATATTTAATATATTACCATGATACAATCATGAATAAACGGGGCACCACCCTGGGATCAGGGAAAAGATAACCTAAAACTGTATTCAGTCTCAATATAAAGGTTTTATACTCACATGCCAATCATCGTGATCATTGGCATGGAAGCATAAAACAATCTAACAATTAAGAAGGGCGTGAAATTCAAGCACTAGCCTTCACAACCTGCTGTTAACCAGTGACATATACACAACAAGCACAAGAGACCGCTAGTTATAATATAATAAGATTTATTAAAATCAGTAATAATGATCACAATCAATAACACTGCAATTAACAAAGCCTTATTACCTAACTACCTAACACACAAGACTAAGCTAAACAAAAGGAGAGACACACGTGGAGTGTGTGTGTGTGTGTGTGTGTGCGTGCGTGTGTGTGTCGAGAGAGAGAGAGAGAGAGAGAGAGAGAGAGGAGAGATGGCTATGTGCGGCCACCAGATGGAGCTATTCCTCACAGTGTTCAGGGGTGGAGCCACTGACGTCCGATGGGGTAGCGAGGGAGAGAGAGAGAGCGAGAGGTGGGGCTATTCCTCGCAGCGTTCAGGGGCGGAGCCACTGACTTCCGATGGAATAGCGAGAGATAGAGAGAGAGAGAGATGGCCGTATGCAGCCACCAGATGTAGCTATGTCCCCAGCGTCCGCCGGGAACAGCTGGCTTAGGACACGTGTGTGCGGTGTGTATGTGTGTGTGTGTTAGCGGGACACAAACAAAGAGAGAGGGAATGTGCGAGCGATATTCTGAAGCTCAGACGGCCTGCCGCTATCACACGGGCACACGTGAATGAACTGGCGTTAATTCCGCGAGACCGGTCTTTTAACTGATAGTAGAGGCTTTCTGAGCTCGCGAATATGGCGGAGGTTAGTCGAAAACACTGTTACAGAAATCAACCCAGCGGGTACACGATCAGCATTCGAATACAGCAGCACCTGAACAAACGGACTCGGCGGTCCGCGATCAGAACTTAGAACACATTAACAAGAATTACAAGCATGTCCTACACTATCGAATCTCTACTTCTGCCCAGACAAATAGCCTCTTACTTTTGTCGATGTGAGATGCGTCGATGTGAGAGTTCTGTCCGTGCGGTGATGGCGTTCCTTGACGCAGACAATGGACGGCAGTTCGTGGGCGCTCGTTCAGCGCCGGATCCAATTTAGTTGAAGAAAACCGTTAGTAATTCTTCCTTCTGCAGGGTACGAGGAACAATCGCGAGGCTCGGCGATTAAGTCAGCTGATTTCAGACAAAGACGGGTCGAGTTATCCGTTCTGCTGGCAGCTGGGATGAAGAAAGTTTTTCTTCTTACCGCGGGGAACGGGAGGGACACGCTGTTGCGGCGGTCTCCTCAGGATCCAAAATGATAAACAAAAGAAAAATAAAACGAGTAGGGAAAAAGAGGGGTAAAACAGTCTGTTGCTCGTCCAGCGAGTTTGGGGGAAAGACTGCGGCCTAGTACAAAGGGAAACACTGCAGACGTAAGGTTCACCTCCTGTGTACGCAAGTTACGTGGAGAGAGGTCGTTCCTCTGGCGACGCCGGATTTTATAGCTTAGGCCACTCCAGGGGACCCCCCGGGGTTCCCTGAAGATTCTCAGCCAATAGGGCACCCGTTGTGTGAAGTCGTATTTCTCACCTGGGTGAGATGTGAAGCTAAAATGGCGGTGTAGTTTTCAATCCCCTTTGTCCCTTTGTTGTGGCCGCATGTGAAGGCTTTTGTAGGCCGCATTGTGTAGTCCTAACGGTTAGGCCCCCAACAGTGTGTTAGGTAGTTAGGTAATAAGGCTTTGTTAATTGCAGTGTTATTGATTGTGATCATTATTACTGATTTTAATAAATCTTATTATATTATAACTAGCGGTCTCTTGTGCTTGTTGTGTATATGTCACTGGATAACAGCAGGTTGTGAAGGCTAGTGCTCGAATTTCACTCATATTTATGAGTATATCATAATTATATATTAAATATAATTATTAATATCGATAATCATATTGACATTAATAATTATCTGTTGATAACCAAATCTGCTCCTGCTACTACCCCAACATAATTGGTGCCCCATGTGAGGCCTTCTTAAACCAGCTTTATCCAGAGATTTGTGCACAATAACCTGACAATTATAGTAATAATAATAATAGTAGTAACTATTGCTATTATTAATATTATTGTTTAGAAATCGATTTTCAAGGATCGATTTGTTTGCTCCCCATTACTATTTGCCAAGCAAGTACAGTTGACGGTTGCTAATGCATGTTGTGATTAGCCAATTATTGTTAAACAACACTACTAACAACTACGGAGGGTTAGGGATACTAAGACGCATTATAACACAGTGATTACTCACCAGAGGTGTTAGAGACACCTCATTTACAGTCCACAGGCTGTAGAAGAGTATTAACATTTTCATTGTAAGTCACAGGTCGAAGCCTCTCACCTGTGCACCCACATCAGCATCACAACAAATACATTCTTTCTATTAACACTCGCTATTAACACCAAACAAGTGAAGCCACCGGATTCTGCCTTTTACTAGAGGTAGATCAGAGGATAGAGCCACAGAGTGTTACGAACTCTGTGAACGTTGAAATTGTACCTTGCTGTTTCTAGCTCGAGTCCATCCATCCATTTTCTACTGCTTATCCTGTATTCAGGGTCACAGGGGGGGCTGGAGCCGATCACAGCTGTCATTGGGCGAAGGTACGAAGGTACACCCTGGACAGGTCGCCAGTCTATCGCAGGGCGCACATGTAGAGACAAACAACCATTCACACTCACATTCACACAATCTAGAGTTATCAATTAACCTATCCCCATCCTGCATGTCTTTGGACTGTGGGAGGAAGCCGGAGAACCCGGAGAGAACCCACGCTTACACGGGGAGAACATGCAAACTCCACACAGAAGGAACCCGGGCCGACCCGGGAATCGAACCCAGGACCCTCTTGCTGTGAGGTGAGAGTGCTACCCACTACACCACCGTGCAGCCTCTAGCTCGAGTCGAAATGTTAAATGAATTCCCTAACTGTTCCTGCTGTTAGCGTGCCTTTGGCAAAGAATTAAGTAAGCAGCCTACAGTAAGTCTGAGTTTTTGTATAGAACCATTAGAAGGTGAAGCTGACCCTCTCTAAAAGAGAACCGCCAGTCACCTTATCAGGTGGTTTGCATAACCCCCTCTCCAGACACAATGGAGACCCCCTGTAAACAGTTCATCTCATCTGTGGTACGGAGCCTTCAGACAGGCTACTCTTTTTAGTTTTTTGCAGAAACTAAACCTCAGTTAGTGCCAAGAGGAGATCAACTTGTTACTGAACAGCAGACCTGATGTAGTAACATCATCCAAGGGTCCATTGTTAAAATACTTGCTACTGACTTTCTACAGACAAACCTATCTCTCGGTTCAGAGTAAATCTGCCCTAGAGAAGGAAGCAGAAGCACTAAAAGCGCAAAATGCTTGTCTCCTCCAAGAGGTTCAAATGGCAAACACAAGAGCCATGCGTTATTTAGATGACCTGCACACTGCAGAGTCCGAGTTTTTGTCCTACAAGAACGAGTGGTTGAAGTTTAAACCAGAATGACCTCCCTCAGCAGACTCGTCCAGTCAGTGTGATTCAGGCTTCTCCGACTCCCACTCTTTTTGGAGTTAAAATACGACTCCCCCGCCATGCAGAAGATGGGAACAGTTACCAGCGGACACAAAGTCCTTAAGACAAGCTCCACTGAGAGACTACGGTAACGGCTACGCAGCTTCCCATCGCTCTGACACAGATAGCGAAGAAACCAGCAGCGGAACTTACACAAGTTCTCCTCCAAAATCTTCCTATCTTTGGAACAAACCAGTAATTCGTGACGTGCCTCCTCAACCTAGCTTAGTCTCGCCTTCAGCAGGAAGGATGCCACAGTGCCTCCGCTTTGAAGAGCTTAAGTTCATAACCATAATATTGACAACTATTTGAGAGAGTTAGACAACAACCTGATCGACCTACCCCATGCCTCCTCAAGTGAGAAGCTCAAGCTAGTCTGGAAAACCACCACCAGACATGTCCACAGTTTCATAGAAACACTTGCAGGAACCACCCAAGGAGTATCATAGGCGCTTCAGGGCTGCTTATGTTCGGGGCCGTACCTCCCCAGGACTGGAGGAAGAGCCTGCCTTCCAGGCTCTCTTTTTGCATAACCTGCTTGAAAGCGTGCAGTGCGATGTCACCATGCACTGCAAGACACACCGACTCTCCACACAAGATGTTCGTAATTACGTACAGATGGCTTGGGAAACCTACTTAGCACGCAAAATTCAAAGAAAGCCTGCTAACTTCAATACATCTGTGTCCAAAACATCTGCTGCATTACAGCATAGCCCCTGGAATCAGAAAAACTCCCAAACTAAAGAAGAAAGGGATCTGAACAACCTGGTCGAGAAGCTGTTAACTTCGATACAGCTGCGGCTTGATCGGTCCCAACCGTCACCAAGCTCGTCACAGAAGCCTGGCAAGAGACGGCGTAGGGACACTGAGCATCACCCAACTGAGTCCAGCAACTGCGTCGAGATGGGCATTCACACAGAAGCAGTAGGAAGCCCTACTCCGAAACTTCTCTGATATTTCCTCTGTTTCTGGCTACATGGAGTGTTACAGCCCTGAGCCACAACAAGGTAAATATGGCTAACTCAAATCTTCTCCAGGAGTAAACCAAGCGACCACTAACCCCTTCTCCTTTTCCTCGCTTTCCCTTTCCTTCTTCGTTCTGTTTTCATAGTAGGGGTGTGTCCTGTTTGAAACTGCCTGAGCATAATGACAATGTTGATGTTTGTGTAAATTGTGTCTTAGTAGATGTTTGATATAGGTTAGATAGTTAGAAATCTGCCTAGACCTTGCCTCAATCTCTGCCCAGAGTTTGCCTCAATCTCTGCCCAGACACTATGCCTCCCTCAGAGTTATGGACTCTAACCTGAATGAACTGTTTAACCTCTTTCCCACGGAATATACAGACTGTTTGGATTCCCACATGTTTCAAGGAACACATGGACTGTTCGGCCTTTATGTTGCTCTGAAGGTTGTGTCCCACACCTCAACCTTCAAATCAAAAGGTGGAATGTTGGGACCTCACCAAAAAGGAGAACACAGAGAGCGGCCTGCGGAGGCAAAAAGCCTTCACATGCGGTCAGAACAATGGGACAAAGGAGATAAAAGAACTACAACCCCCAAAAATCTCCATCTTGTTCTATTTCTCACCGAGGTGTGAAATGGGACGTCACACAACTGGTGCCCTATTGGCTGTCAACCACAGGGACCCCAGCTGGTCCCCGAGATCAGCCGTGGGATATATAAACCGGCGCCACCTTATAACGTTCTCTTCCATCGCGACACGCAGTGGCAACAGGAGGTGAGCTCCTCCACCGCAGCACACTACTGCAACAGGAGGTGAACTTTTTACGTCTGCAGCGTTTTCCTTTGTCCTAGGCCGCAGTCTTTCCCCCAAACTCGCTGGACGAGAGCCAGACTGTTTTCCCTCCTTTTTCCCTACTCGCCTTTTTCTTTTTTTTATTATTCTGGATCCTGAGAAGATCGCCACAACCGCGCGTCAAGAAGCGTGGCCACCACATAGGACAGAATCCCTCACATCGACACAAGTAAGAGGCTATTGTCTGGGCAGAGGCAGAGATTCGATAGTGTAGGATATGCTTGTAATTCTTGTTAACGTGTTTTAAGTTTTGACCACGGACCGCCAAGTCCATTGCTTTCTGTATTGCTGTATTCGAATGCTGATTATGTACCCACGCCGCTGGGTTTATTTCTGTAACAGTGTTTGGCCTAACTTCACAAGCTCAGTAAGCTCATTCACGAGCTCCCGTGTGATGGTAATAGCTTACTGACCCGTCGTGTATTGCGCACACATTCCCTGCTCTTGCTTTGTTCCAGCTAACACACATGTGGGCACACATACACCGCCCCCACACGTATCCTATGTCAGCTGTTTCCGTCCCTCGATGCCAGGGAAATAGCTCCACCTGGTGGCTGTGCCTGGCCATCTCTCTCTCTCTTTCTCTCTTGCTATTCTTTCCTACGTAAGCGGTTGCGTCTCTGAACGCTATGAGGAATAGCTCCATCTGGTGGCTGCGCCTGGCCATCTCTCTCTCTCTTTCTCTCTTGCTATTCTTTCCTACGTAAGCGGTTGCGTCTCTGAACACTATGAGGAATAGCTCCATCTGGTGGCTGTGCCCTGCCATCTCTCTCTCTCTCTCTCTCTTTCCTCTCCCCACACACACAAACACACGCACGCACACCCACACACACTCCACGTGTGTCTCTTCCCTTGTTCAACTTTGCTTTGTGTGTATTTAGGTAGGTAATAAAGCTTTGTTAATTGCAGTGTTATTGATTGTGATCATTATTACTGATTTTAATAAATCTTATTATATTATAACTAGCAGTCGTGCTTGTGTATGTCACTGGATAACAGGAGGTTGTGAAGGCTAGTGCTCGAATTTCACGCCTTTTTAATTGTTCGATTGTTTTCTACTTCCATGCCAATGATCATGATGATTGGCATGTGAGTATAAAACCTTTATATTGAGACTGAATACAGTTTTAGGTTATCTTTTCCCTGATTTCAGGGATGGTGCCCCGTATATTTATGAGTATATCATAATAATATATTAAATATAATTATTAATATCAATAATCATAATGACATTAATAATGATCTGTTGATAACCAAATCTGCTCCTGCCACTACCCCAACAATAATATCTCAAAATAAATTCTCAAAGCAACAGGTAGTCAGTCCAAGGCATCCAGGATCAGTGAAATATGCTCTTGTTTCTTAGACCAAGTTGAAATCCCAGCAGCAGAGTTTTTGACGAGCTGGAGGCAGAAGAGGGATGTTTTTGCTCATGCCAGAAGGCAAAGAGTTACAGTAGTCTTATTGTTGTGAAAGCCTGGATTTACAGATTTTGGGAGAAATAAGAGGACAGAGAACAAAGAAGACATTTTGTTGTTCTGATGTTGTTTGTTTACAGGGTCACAGCTCAGATAGGAGTATCGTAATGAAAGCTGATATTATGTCTGTGTATAAGGTAGGCAAGTGGGAGCATATAAATGGAAAAGAGAGTGGACCCAGCAGTGATGCCTGGAGCACCTCAAACCTCAAACATCTGTTATCGATGACCTAGCATCAGTGACCAGCAGAGGTGGGTAGAGTAGCCAAAAATTGTACTCAAGTAAGAGTACTGTTACTTTAGAATAATATGACTCAATTAAAAGTAAAAAGTATTGTCACCCTGTGTTATTTGAGTAAGAGTAAAAAGTAATGGGTGAAAAAACTACTCAAGTACAGAGTAACTGCCGAGTAACCTCCTTTATTAATCAGGTCAAATAATGTCAAATAATTCACGGAGAATTCCCTTAGACAACTGAAACAGTTTATAATACACAATAATAAATAAATAACTCCACTTGTTTCGGGAGACACAAATGGCAACGCATAATGTAGCTGTTTTTTTTTTTTTTTGCCTGGAGTGTGAACATTTCTTTTATGTGGGGCCAGGGGTGTTGTGCCTCCTCCTCTTCGGCTTCTTTGGAATTGCATGCGCTCTTTTCCGCCTGTTTGCCGCGGGGAATGTGTGTGCGGTCATGTGATGGCTTAGGCTTTGCCTGATTGGTGAAACGGAGTTAGACGTCGCTAGTGGCTACATTTGATTGGTGAGATGCAGTCATGTGATAGTCACAGAGCCTCTGGGAAGTCCCGATCTTAAATCATTGCTCTGGTCAGTGGCGCCACCAGGATTCAACTTCAATGTACGCACAGAAACGGCAAAATACAACAACAAATGGAAAAATACTTTTTTAAGAAAGAATCTAATGTTTTCAGTATCAGTGAAATCAGTAGCGTATATCATGGTGATTGGCCCGGTGCAAATATTTTTTTGTGCCCTCCATCCGCACCCTAAACACAAGCGCACGCTTGTGAGCACTCCACCCACCCACGCACACACACGCTTGGACACACGCACAGTACGGTATCATAACTCTCCCGGCCCGGGGAGAGAGACGTGCATCGGCTCGGCCCACAGTGCTCAGCAGCAGAGAGGTGATGAGACTAGAGCCGAGCTGTATTGTGTAATGGAGAGGGGCCAACACGCTATGCGTAATTGCGCACACACGCGCGATCGTCCTCTCAAATGCGGCTGCGTCTCTCCAGGTCACTGTGTGAGCGAAAGAAAAGCTCTGACTTGCTTGGGCAGACGTGGTTTGGTGTCACCCGCTGAAATTTAAATATCTAGTCCACCTTCAAAAAAAGTACGCACAGTGCGTACAGGATTCCGGCTGGCGGCGCCACTGGCTCTGGTCCCCACATAAACAAAACAGACCATGCAGCAGATGGATCGATGAAAAAAAAAAGTAGCGAGCAGAATCAGCCCAATGTAACGGAGTAAAAGTACCGCTCCTTCTTCACAAATTTACTTAAGTAAAAGTAAAAAGTATGCTGCTTTGAAACTACTCATAGAAGTACAATTTTTCCAAAAAGTAACTCAAGTAAATGTAACGGAGTAAATGTAGCGCGTTACTACCCACCTCTGGTGACCAGCACGTATTACGCAGTATATTTCCCTGGTTTTGATCATATTTGGGCTCATGTTCACATGGTACATAAAGAAACCTGGTTATTCACCTCCTTGTATAGGTGATTTTAACATTTTGCAGGCTTCTGATTGTCTTTGTTAATAGAGGCATGTGTTTGACTTCTCCAGACTTTCCAGCCACTGTTATTTCTGTACTGAATGAATTCCCACAGCAATAGAGGATGAACCCGATCCGGCTCCCTGGAGTCTGCTGCATTTACCACTCTGACAGCATTTGGCTTCTTGATGTGACCATTAGTAATGGGAGACAATGCAGTCTATCCTCAACATTGCCAAAGTCAGACTTTATTTCAGCTTGTAGATCTTCATTACGTCAATTAGCTCTGTTGTCCCAGGGAGGAAATGTTAGTCTGTCCCCCTCAGGATGAATTCTAATCACTTCAGTGTTCCTCTCACCTGGCTCATCTAGGGCCATCATCACATCACAACACAATAATTTGTCCAATATGCTGGTTTATGAACAAACCTGTATTTATTCACAATAATCCCATCAGCCTCAGCTTTAATTTGCGTTTAGTGCTAATTATCAAATGTTAACACGTATCAAACTGAAATAGTAAACATAATAATAAATAGTGTGTTATCATGCTGAGGAATCTGGGTTTCTTTGCGAGAGGAAATACTGGGGCAGTAGTCGTAGTACAGTACAGAGAATCCAGGTCTGGCAGCTGCAGCTTCACCATCAAATGGATCAGGGCATTCAAATGATGTCTTAGAATGGTACTATCTTTGCCTTGTTCTTGTGATACTCTGAGGAAAATTATATCCAGGACGTGTCCCTTTCTTTTTGGAAAGAAATGTAAGGACCATGGAGAAACACTGGGGATGTGACACTGGATGTTTTATTCCCAATTTTTATGAGGCAAAAACATATTTATACACTAAAATATGCCTTGCAAAAATGATAACATGGATATATTATTCTCATGTTTTTACAGTGAAGCTTAAGATAGCTGCTGCTTAGCTTAGCATTAAGACTGCAACCAGGTTACGAATGAACAAAACATAATTTCAGTAGATTTTCTTACCTTTGGACAGCACATGGCTAGCTGAATCTCCCCTTGTGTTTTGGTCTGTATGCTAGCTGTCTCCAGGGTGTAGCCTTGCATTTAACAGAGAAATATGACAGTGGTATGAATCTTCTCATCAACCTCTTGGCAAGAAAGAAAATGAGCATACACAGTGTATCTAGTCATGTCAGTTATTTGTTCATATAAAACAAAGCAAAACTAGCCTTTCTTAATAATTGATATGCAAACTAAGTCCAGTTAACTTTTACATCGACTAATGACCTGAAATGTATCTTCACAGGTGTAAGCAGTTGACGTACCCAGAGGACCTTCCTCAGATCTCTGTGGTCTTCATCTTTGTGAACGAGGCTCTGTCAGTGATCCTGCGCTCTGTCCACAGTGTGGTCAACCACACACCAGCACACATACTCAAGGAGATCATCCTGGTGGACGACAACAGTGACAGCGGTAAGACCCTCTGAAAGCTTTTAAACAGCATGAAATAAATCTACCACTGAATGTCTTCCTAGCTTTAAGTAACAAGTGTTCAATCCCTGCTGCCTGACTGTGCATGCTCTGCATTAATTGAGAAGTTAATTGATGGAATCACTGAGCTCATGTGTCACTGTGGAGGTTTGATCCAATATCGTTCTGATTATTTCTTTTGAGCATAATTGTTAATATTTCCTCATCTAGTATATGTTTATCCTCTTAGTATTCTAACCATGGAATCTGTAGACCCTGCACATTTTCATTTGTCTAGATAGATAGATAGATACTTTATTGATCCCGAAGGAAATTCAAGCATCCAGTAGCAATAACATACATTATACATTAAACATACATTAAAAACTATACATTACATACATTAGAAACTATACAAAAGCTATATAAAAAAGAAAGTGACTAGATATAAAATGTTTTATTTTACACAACTATAAACTCTTATACAACTATGAGTTTCCATTGTCTATTGTGCCTCCTGCCATCACTGAGAGCTGTTGTATAGTCTGATGGCCAGGGTGACGAACGAGTTCTTAAGTCTGTTGGTGGAGCAGGATTGGGACAGCAGTCTACCACTGAACACACTCCTCTGCCTGATGAAGGTGTTGTGCAGAGGGTGGTGGGTGTTGTCCAGTATGGACAGCAGTTTGTCCAGGGTCCTGCTCTCTGCCACTGTCACCAGAGAGTCCAGCTCTGTGGCCATCACTGAGCCAGCTCTTCTCACCAGTCTGTCCAGTCGGGCAGCGTCCCTCTTCTTGCTGCTTCCTCCCCAGCAAACCACAGTGTAGAAGAGGACGCTGGCCACCACAGACTGGTAGAACATCCGCAGCAGTTTTTTACAGATGTTGAAGGACCCCAGCCTTCTCAGGAAGTACAGACGGCTCTGTCCTTTCCTGTGGACAGAGTCCATGTTTGCTGTCCAGTCCAATTTGTCGTCCAGCTGCAGCCCTGAACTGTCTGTGGTGGTGGTGGGGAGGGGGGTTGAACTGTCCATGGGTGTGGCGGGGCTCTGCAGTCCGAGGTGATGATGGACGTGATGGGGGTGTGAAGGGTGTGAAGTGGGCAGTCAGTGGCTGTGGGAGCTGGAGTATCAAACCTGTTAAAAACAGGTTTAGCTGGTTTGCTCTCCCAGCATCCCCCTCTTCTGTGCTGCTGCCCTTCTTCTTGCAGCCTGTGATGGTTTTC
The DNA here is from genome assembly GCA_029853015.1 of Chelidonichthys spinosus. NCBI lineage: Eukaryota > Metazoa > Chordata > Actinopteri > Perciformes > Triglidae > Chelidonichthys > Chelidonichthys spinosus. The sequence goes on from CM056831.1 coordinate 3,293,402, forward strand.
ATCACTTCCCTCATGTTGTTCTGCTGCAGCTTCTGTTCAACCTTCCTTCTGTACTCCTCCTTTGCCTCTCTCAGCTGGACCTTGACACCCCCCTGTACGCTCGTCTCTGTCACCATCCTTAAATGCCCTCTTTTTCCTGTTAAGGATGTCCTTGACATCACTGGTGATCGAGGGCTTGTTGTTAGGGGAGCAGTGTACAGTCCTAATGGGAACCACAACATCCATACAGAAGTTCAGGTAGTCTGTAGTGCAGTGGGTAACCCCCTCGATGTCCTCACCTTGTGCGTCCTGCAGGACTTTCCAGTCAGTAGATTCAAAGCAGTCCCTCAGAGCCTCCACTGCCTCAGGAGACCATTTCCTGCGTGTGGTTGTGGACTGTCTCTGGATCTTTGGCTTGTAGTGGGGTGTGAGCAGGACCAGGTTATGGTCAGACTTTCCCAGTGGGGGCAGAGGAGTGGCAGTGTAAGCTTCCTTCACGTTGGCATACAGGAGGTCTAATGTCCTGTTCTTCCTGGTGGGGCAGCTTACAAACTGGTGAAAGTCTGGTAGTGTGGAGTCCAGTGTGACGTGGTTAAAATCCCCAGAGATGGCGATAAAGTCGTCTGGGTGCTGTGTTTGCAGTCCCGCTATGGTGGAGTGGATGACGTCACACGCGGTCTCGGCGTGTGCACGCGGAGGGACGTAAACACAAACAACAATGGCGTGGGAAAACTCTCTAGGCATGTAGTACGGTCTGAGACCTACCACCAGCAACTCAATATCTCTGTTGCACACAGTCTCCTTCACCGTAACATGCCCCGGGTTGCACCATCTGATGTTAATAAACAGTGCAAGTCCTCCGCCTTTGCGTTTGCCGCTGTGTCTGCAGTCCCTGTCCGCTCTCACTGTCGTGAATCCAGGTACATCCACATTAGCGTCCGGTGTGTTCTGAGTGAGCCAAGTTTCAGAGAGACACAGTAAACTGCTCTTCCTGAATGTCCTGTCGGTCCTCACAAGGGCAGCCAGCTCGTCCGTCTTGTTGGTAAGACAGTTAACATTCCCCATGATGATCGAGGGAACCGAGGGCTTGTACTTCCACCGCTTAGCCGCTAGCCTAGCCTTCACCTTCACCCCGGCTCTGCGGCCCCGTCGCCTCCTCCTCAGCTCCTCAGGTATGGGGTGAACAATGCCGGCTCGTCCCATTGTTTGGAGTAGAAGCAGCTTCTCCCTTGAATAAACAACTTGTCCACCGCTGTCTTGCCGGTAAAAACACATTTTATCCATAGGATATATAAAGTTCTACACAGCAGTGTGGTTCAAAAAAATTTAAGTCGAAAAAAACACACTTTAAACACTAGAAACGACACAACAACACGGAGCTACTGGATCAGCGTCCTGCTCGCACCGGCGCCGGAACTCTAAATTATCATGGTGAAAACCACTCACTCCATACTCTTTATTCAGGGACTTCTATATAAAGGACTACGAAGAGGACAATGTGGAGGACTATGTAGAAGACTATGAAGAGGACTATATAGATGACTGTGTAATGGACTATATAGAGGCCTATGTAGAGGACTATGTAGAAGACTTCAAAGAGGACTATGTAAAAGACTGTGTAGAGGACTATATAGAGGACTATGTAGAAGACTACGAAGAGGACTATGTAGAAGACTATAAAGAGGACTGTAGAAGAAAATGTGTTACCTTACAATTTGTTTTGTTTAAATGTTACTTCCTCTCGGGAACCTCAAATGTCTTGCTGAGCTGCATTCATTGTATGTAAGCCTTGTCATGTTAATGAAAAGACCCTCTGATCTGTCCCCCTTCCTGGACCGTTTCCGAAACACCTTCATCTCACATACTTGATCAAGGCCTTCGTGAATGGCCCCTGTTGTGACACTATCTAGCAAGAACCCAGCTGTTCCGAGGAAGTCACACCTTTATGTTGTCTCAGGAAGTCTCTTCCACTTGGGAGAGACGCGTATTGAATCTATGTAAATCCACTGTTTAGACCTGCCCCTTTGGTTCTGTGCATAAAGTCATCGCTCACGCCACATACAGCAGAATGGACTGTGTGGCAGTGCGACATTGTCTGTTCTCCACTGTCAGTGATTAAACCTCATTTGAACCAGCCAGAGAATTGGACCTGAAGAGTTTTCTTCAACAGGACTATGTAGAAGACTGTGTAGAGGAATATATAGAGGACTACATAGAGGCCTATGTAGGGGACTATGTAGAAGACTGTGTAGAGGACTATATAGAGGACTATGTAGAGGGGACTATGTAGAGGCCTATGTAGAGGACTATGTAGAAGACTGTGTAGAGGACTATATAGAGGACTATGTAGGGGACTATGTAGGGGACTATATAGATTCCTATGTAAAGGACTATGTAGAAGACTGTGTAGAGGACTATATAGATGACTATGTAGGGGACTATGTAGAGGACTATGTAGAGGCCTATGGGACTATATAGAGGCCTATGTAGAGGACTATATTGAGGCCTATGTAGGGGACTATATAGAGGCCTATGTAGAAGACTGTGTAGAGGACTATATAGAGGACTATGTAGGGGACTATGTAGAGGACTATGTAAAGGCCTATGTAGAGGACTATGTAGAAGACTACAAAGAGGACTATGTAAAAGACTGTGTAGAGGACTATATAGAGGACTATGTAGAAGACTACGAAGAGGACTATGTAGAAGTCTATAAAGAGGACTATGTAGAAGACTGTGTAGAGGAATATATAGAGGAATAGGTAGAGGCCTATGTAGGGGACTATGTAGAAGACTGTGTAGAGGACTATATAGAGGACTATGTAGAGGGGACTATGTAGAGGCCTATGTAGAGGACTATGTAGAAGACTGTGTAGAGGACTATATAGAGGACTATGTAGGGGACTATGTAGGGGACTATGTAGAGGACTATGTAGAAGACTGTGTAGAGGACTATATAGAGGACTATGTAGAGGGGACTATGTAGAGGCCTATGTAGAGGACTATGTAGAAGACTGTGTAGAGGACTATATAGAGGACTATGTAGAGGGGACTATGTAGAGGCCTATGTAGAGGACTATGTAGAAGACTGTGTAGAGGACTATATAGAGGACTATGTAGGGGACTATGTAGAGGACTATGTAGAAGACTGTGTAGAGGACTATATAGAGGACTATGTAGGGGACTATGTAGGGGACTATGTAGGGGACTATATAGATTCCTATGTAGAGGACTATGTAGAAGACTGTGTAGAGGACTATATAGATGACTATGTAGGGGACTATGTAGAGGACTATGTAGAGGCCTATGGGACTATATAGAGGCCTATGTGGAGGACTATATTGAGGCCTATGTAGGGGACTATATAGAGGCCTATGTAGAAGACTGTGTAGAGGACTATATAGAGGACTATGCAGGGGACTATGTAGAGCACTATGTAAAGGCCTATGTAGAGGACTATGTAGAAGACTACAAAGAGGACTATGTAAAAGACTGTGTAGAGGACTATGTAGAAGGCTACGAAGAGGACTATGTAGAAGTCTATAAAGAGGACTATGTAGAAGACTGTGTAGAGGAATATATAGAGGACTACGTAGAGGCCTATGTAGGGGACTATGTAGAAGACTGTGTAGAGGACTATATAGAGGACTATGTAGAGGGGACTATGTAGAGGCCTATGTAGAGGACTGTGTAGAAGACTGTGTAGAGGACTATATAGAGGACTATGTAGGGGACTATGTAGGGGACTATATAGATTCCTATGTAAAGGACTATGTAGAAGACTGTGTAGAGGACTATATAGAGGACTATGTAGGGGACTATGTAGAGGACTATGTAAAGGCCTATGTAGGGGACTATATAGAGGCCTATGTAGAGAACTATGTAGAAGACTGTGTAGAGGTTATATAGAGGACTATGTAGGGGACTATGTATGGGACTATATAGAGTTGGAGACACTAGGCGGGTAATTTTCTGTGAACCATTCATTCTCAAGTCTCTACTGTTTACAATTACAATGTGTCAGATCAACAGTGGCTGTAGGAACATCCATAATAAAAACCTGCATATTTTTTTAATAAATACATTATATGAGCAAATTTCTGTTATTAAGTTATCCTGGTAAGCAGTGATGCTGCGTATATGTCTAGGGCTTTTATTGTGAAAGGTAAGACAACAAGAAGTGTATACGCTGCTGTTCTATGATGTGGGGATTGTTTGCATCGTTTACAAATTAATAAATTAATTCAGTGTACTTTGTGATCATCTGTGTAATAATGCAGTGCTCTACTCGCATTATCTTCATGGATTTGTCACCATCTTGATGCTCTCTCTATTGTCATCTGTCCATCATTTCTCCTTTAGCACAAGGCATGATAGTACTATGCACTTTTCAAAATGAATTGTGTCCACTATATAAGGTATACTAATTCTCAATGTACATTCACAGAACTATAACATGTTGAACTCACAATATGAGTTGTTTATCTTCCCTGGCTGAACATGAACCAAGGCATGAGTTAATGTGATGTTCTTGGACTCCTTCCATAGTAGTGAGTTTTATTACACTATAAGATCGTGTGTGTGTGTGTGTGTGTGTGTGTGACATTTGAAGGGATAGAGGGCGGACTCTTGAACACAGGGCTTAAAAATAGTTAATGAGGAAAGGCAATGTATGGGATTTGTCTCGTCCTTTTTTAAACTGTTGTTGCATACTACTGTCTCCATGGCGATGTGGGCAACACTTCACTTGCCTCCACACCATGACGCCCACAGCAGCTGATGATGCTCAGCTCCACATCCCAGAAGCTTTCCTGTTTGGAGAGGGAGGGACAATGAACTAGATTCCAGACGACACTTGGCCCTCCTTCACTTGGCACAGAGTAACAGGCCTGCCTCCCTCAGGCTGGCAGTGGAAAAGGGCGCATGAATAACATACTGAAAGAAGGCCGAGCTGCAGTCACCACTGGCACATCTCTGCACCCCGCTGAGTCTCCCGCTGCCTACAATTAAACAGGCAGCCATTAAAAGCCAGTGATCAGACCCCTCCTCTCATTACGACAGTCCGCCCCACACACTTTGCCCCCCACAAGGGGTTTCCTTGAATAGACTTTTGAAGGACAATCCTAGATTCAATATAAAGACTGCAAAATGTTCTGATAGTATTTCATTTGATTATGTTTTACCTTTAATCCATCCATCCATCCATTGGGCCCTAGTTTCGTGGCGCAGCGCAGGGTGGCGGAGCCGGCGCAATGCAAGTTTCGACCCGCGCAGCCTTGCGCACCGTCAGTTTGGCAGTTTGGTGGATCGCCTGCGCCAAGATGGGTGTGGCGGCGCAGCAGGGGGAGGCGTCACAGATTCAGCTTGGCGTAGCGGAAGTTTCATGGCAAGAAGCCTCGCCGAGACTGCGCTGAAAGCTCGCCAGCTCTACTTTCAGCGCAAGGCGTAAATTAAGTCCATTCATTCAATGTGAATCACAGCTGGCGCAGTGGAAGTTTGGCTGACAGCGCGCAGTGCGTACATGTCACCGAGACCTCACAGGCAGGTTTCCACAGTTCCAGGCACATTTAAATGCAATAAATAATCACAACAGACACTATTTAATCCCAGTAATTGAATCAACACGTGGATTTATATCTATATAGATTGTCCCGTCACATCTGACGTCAGATCAAAGGTGGATGGCACGCGTAACGGAAACTCAGCCTCTCGGACCAAAACATCTCCCTCTCTCTCCTGTTTTTTATAATATCAGCATTGTTATTATTATGATACGCACGCACAGCGCGTGATGCGCGTGGTGGGAGCGGCGGCGCTGCTTCTGTCATCGGGTTGTCAAGTGACGGAACTTGCACTGAACCTCCCCTAACGCATTAAAGGAGAGGAGAGGAGCTCATTTGATTGGTGAAGATCTGAATCGGCTGTATTAATCCCAGTCCACGCCTCGTCTCCTCCTCATCTCCCACTCACGCCTTCTTCTCCTCCCTCTTTCCCACTTGCGCCGGTGGGCGAGACGGGAGGTGTGCCTTCGCGAGCCTGCGCGGTGCACGAAACTTGCAAAGTCCAGGCGGACACACCCCGTCAGCGGGGCGCAGGTACGCTGAAAGCTGACTGCGCCTGGTCTACGAAACTAGGGCCCATTGTCTCTATCCTGTATTCAGGGTCACGGGGGGGGGGGGGGCTGGAGCCGATCCCAGCTGTCATTGGGCGAAGGCAGGGTACACCCTGGACAGGACGCCAGTCTATCACATTTCTTCCCATTTCAAAGATTCCTTAAGTGCAGTAGAAAAAGTTGGCATTATCTTCCTGGATTCTGGATTTTTATAATAGGCATTTTGGCCGTCACTATCCAATCTTGAAACCAATGAACGGAAGTAACCATATTTGGACTGCAGAGGAGCAACTGTGGGTCTGATGAACATTATTGTATTTCCATTGCTATGAAACCAAGTGAACACTACCACTAGCATCTTAGCCCAACCACCCAATCAATACACACCCAAGATGACAATTTGGCTCATATAAAATTATCCAACAGTAAACATCAACATTATCACCCTAAGGACCTTAACAAGGCATTATTATTAGGTATTAATTAGAAAAAAATGAATGTGACCTTGATGGGAAGTTAGCAAGCATAGATGCCGGTTGTTAGCATCGTAATAAAGTAGCAAATTTGCTACTTTATAAAGTTGCAAATTTGCGACTTTTTTTCTCTATATATTGCCCACCTCTCTCAGCTCTCTCAGTTTTTTTTTCCTACAGTGGCCCTACTATGCCGTCATACATAGCGTAACCCCTGAAACAAAATTGTGGCAGACTTTGACATCAGCCAATATAATGAAATGTTATCGTTTTGAAACTTGTGATTTACACCCTTAAAGTTTAATTGAAAGGTATAATGAATATGATGAACCTATAGTGAATTATCTTCCCACTGCAGGCCTGCAGAGACTTTATCATTTAAATGCATTGTTTGTAAGATTTGGTCTCTGCTCTCACGGCGCTCTCATCGCTATAACTGCTCTCACCGCTCTCACCGCTCTCACCGCTGTCATTTCCAAGAGCAACTAAACAATGAATAAATAGCAGTTTTTCAGGTTTCAACTGAATTCAAAAGTGAGTAACCACCTTAATCAGCAAATTACATGATTGTCTGATGTCTAGATATCTAAACCACAAAGTTGCCTTCCCAGTCCCACAAATTACATCCTGGAGATTCACCTAATTCACCACAATAACACCTCAGGCATGGAAACTCCTCGGAGCTGTTAGAATAATGTTGATTACAGCCAGAGGAAGCAACACATTAAAACCGATGTACAAGCTTTGTCCAAAACCTCAGACAACTAAACGCATGGCCTCTGTCGCTTGTTTAGTAACCTTTGCTGAAAAGCATCACAGACAGGTGTTAAACATGAGTGCGCTGCATGCAGTTCACTGACATCATTCTGCCCTACTACCAGATGATGATGTTTCCAGTGTCCACCAGTGCATGTTAAATATAAGGGGCCCTAGTTTCGTAGACCAGATGCAGTCAGCTCTCAGCGCACCTGCGTCACGGCGACGGGGTGTGTCCGCCTGGACTTTGCAAGTTTCGTACACCGCGCAGGCTCGCGCAGGCACACCTCCCGCCTCTCCCACCGGCGCAAGTGGGAAAGAGGGAGGAGAAGAAGGCGTGAGTGGGAGACGAGGAGACGAGGCGTGGACTGGGATTAATACAGCCGATTCAGATCTTCACCAATACAATGAGCTCCTCTCCTCACCTTTAATGCGTTAGGGGAGGTTCAGTGCAAGTTCCGTCACTTGACAACCCGATGACAGAAGCAGCGCCGCCGCTCCCACCATGCGCATCACGCGTTGTGCGCTCGTATCATAATAATAACAATGCTGATATTATAAAAAACAGGAGAGAGAGGGAGATGTTTTGGTCCGAGAGGCTGAGTTTACGTTACGCGTGCCATCCGCCTTTGATCTGACGTCAGATGTGACGGGACAATCTATATAGATATAAATTCACGTGTTGATTCAATTAGTTGCATTAAATAGTGTTTGTTGTGATTATTTATTGCATTTAAATGTGCCTGGAACTGTGGAAACCTGCCTGTGAGGTCTCGGTGACGTGTGCGCACTGGGCGCCGTCAGCCACACTTCCACTCCGCCAGCTGTGATGCGCATTGAATGAATGGACTTCATTTACGCCTTGCGCCTTGCGCCGAAAGTAGACCAGGTTGGAGCTGGCGGGCTTTCAGCGCAGTCTCGGCGAGGCTTCCCCTGCTGCGCCGCCACACCCATCTTGGCGCAGGCGATCCACCAAACTGCCAAACTGACCGTGCGCAAGGCTGCGCGGGTCAAAACTTGCATTACGCCGGCTCCGCCACCCTGCGCCGCCCTGCACCGCCCTGCGCCGCCCTGTGCTGCGCCACGAAACTAGGGCCCAAGGTCAGAATCTCTCTTTAATGTATGAACTGTGATGATAATTTGTGCAGAAGTGTGAGCTGTTTCCTGGGAGCTGCACTGCTGTGACATTAGACAATTAACATGCAGGCTGGACTGCTTGACCTTTTCTGGATGGCTCTGTCTGTCCACTCTCATTTAAACGAGGCTCAGTGAGATGAGTTAAGGTACAGCCACACTTGCTGCTGGCATAATAAATTAAGTACTGGAAGCATGTTTACCTTGTGGCTGAGAAGTTTACTCACAGCCCTGGTTTGAACTAGAGGCTCATTCCCAGTGATGAGCTCTGGCTGTGTGTGCATATTAGGCAGACCGACTGCAATTCATTGTTGTTCACCATGTTAGCAGCAAGGAAAGGCTTAATGAGCCCTACAATGATTCAATTCCAGCAAATACCACCACCTAATTGATAAGTTAATGATTCATTTAATGAAAACAGGATATAAACTGAGGACCAGTTGAGTAAAGCTTGAGGAAATGAATTTCAAGTGGAGGCTGAATTACTTTCAACATTGCATCTGATTATTAAATCATTCATTCTGATTAAAGTATGGAGGATTGGCAAATTAACAGATGGCAGGAAATGTGTGTGACCCATTGTGACACTTTGGAAAAGACAATGTTTCCAGTTTTCAGAATGATTTTCATTCTGTCCAATTTGCCTTGGTTCTCTGACTTTATGTTCCATTAAAAGTCTGTCTGACTGGTTCTGAAAAGTGAAGCCGATCCTGAAGTACCTTAAACCTGCATTCTCTCTGCTGGCCATCAGGTGGTGACTCCTCTGGTTTCAAAAATGAGTGATTGCATGGAAGTCTATAAAAAATGGTTCTACTTCTCTCTTGATGTATTAAGTAAACATTATAAACATGAGTTTATGGTCTCAATCAGTTTCAAGTCTTCTTCAATCCAGTATGATGTTCATTTAGTGCATTATGGTCAAATAGACTATAGAGCAGGGGATGCTGTTGGGCGGGGCTACCTTGTGATTGACAGGTCTCTACCACGCTACCAATGCAGTTAGCTACTAAGATGACTTAAACACTTAGCTGTAAAGTTGACCTTGATTTATGAAGCTAACTACTAAGCAGCTTAACACCAGACTCCAGATGGATCCAGATCCAGTAAGATTGATGCTCGGGGTGCCGCTCCACACCTTATGTTTGTCAATCCACTGACTATGGCTATGGAGCAGGAAATACATTAATCTTGCATTATGATAAAAACAAACAGGAGGAATGATGTAAAGACAGTAAGCAAAGAACATTATGCAATTCAGGTTATGGATAAATTTATCAGTCAATAAATTAAGTAAAGAGTCACTTGCCATCTTCCGCAAAAGACTCAAGACTCACCTGTTCAGACTTCACCTTGACTTTGCATAACATAATCCCCCCCCCCCCCCAAAAAAAAATGCCCTTATATGTTCTTACCTATAGCACTTTGATCATAGCACTTACTTTTTCGGCAATGATGTGTTGTGGTTTCGTTCCTTTGACAAATGTACACTCAACAAAAATATAAACGCAACACTTTTGTTTTTGCTCCCATTTTTCATGAGATGGACTTAAAGATCTAAAATTCATTCCAGATACACAATATTACCATTTCTCTCAAACATTGTTCACAAATCAGTCTAAATGTGTGATAGTGAGCACTTCTGCTTTGCTGAGATAATCCATCCCACCTCACAGGTGTGCCACATCAAGATGCTGATCTGACATCATGATTAGTGCACAGGTGTACCTTAGACTGTCCACAATAAAAGGCCACCCTGAAATGTGCATTTCTTTGCTTTATTGGGGGTCTGGGGACTCAGAACCAGTCAGTATCTGGTGTGACCACCATTTGTCTCATGCAGTGCAACACATCTTCTTCGCATAGAGTTTATCAGATTGTCAATTGTGGCCTGTGGAATGTTGGTCCACTCCTCTTCAATGGCTGTGCGAAGTTGCTGGATATTAGTGGGAACTGGTACACGCTGTCGTATACGCCGGTCAAGCACATCCCAAACATGCTCAATGGGTGACATGTCCGGTGAGTATGCTGGCCATGCAAGAACTGGGACATTTTCAGCTTCCAAGAATTGTGTACAGATCCTTGCAACATGGGGCCGTGCATTATCTTGCTGAAACATGAGGTGATGTGGATGGATGTATGGCACAACAATGGGCCTCAGGATCTCATCACGGTATCTCTGTGCATTCAAAATGCCATCAATAAAATGCACCTGTGTTCTTCGTCCATAACAGATGCCTGCCCATACCATAACCCCACCACCACCATGGGCCACTCGATCCACAACATTGACATCAGCAAAGCGCTCACCCACACGACGCCACACACGCTGTCTGCCATCTGCCCTGAACAATGTAAACCGAGATTCATCCGTGAAGAGAACACCTCTCCAACATGCCAGACGCCATCGAATGTGAGCATTTGCCCACTCAAGTCTGTTACGGCGACGAGCTGGAGTCAGGTCAAGACCCCGATGAGGACGACGAGCATGCAGTTGAGCTTCCCTGAGACGGTTTCTGACAGTTCAGTCAGGACCACTTTGTCAAAAAGAATCTTTATTTATTTGCACAAGTTTCATTTGGCGGTATGGTACTGTTCTGGGACTCCCTGCTCTTCCACGCGCTTGCGTGGAAAGCCTGAGGCAGGAAGAGCACCTTCCTGCCCTTCATGAGCCCTCATGAACGGCATAAGCAGGGAGCGTGGCAGCAAGAAAACCCCAGACAGAGCAGAGCAACCAACAAGAACAATGGTAGGTACATAACAGATGACAGGAGGAGCTGGGGTGGAGGTGGGTTGAAAACGCCGGCAGAGGAAGCAATGAGGGAGGTCAGGCTAGAGCAGTTTAAATAGCGCGCTCTGAATGCAATTTCCCAATAGGAAGCGGGTACGGGGAGTCAGCTGAGCCGTCAGCTGATCTCCTCGGTTTTGACAGCTGCGCTGTTGCTGATTTAGAGCTTGACGTCGTGGCCTGCCAGAACTAACGCTACGCTCGATTTTGTGCAGAAATTGTTTGGTTATGCAAACCAATTGTTTCAGCAGCTGTCTGAGTGGCTGGTCTCAGACGATCTTGGAGGTGAACCTGCTGGATGTGGAGGTCCTGGGCTGGTGTGGTTACACGTGGTCTGCGGTTGTGAGGCCGGTTGGATGTACTGCCATATTCTCTGAAAGGCCTTTGGAGACGGCTTATGGTGGAGAAATGAACATTCAATGCACGAGCAACAGATCTGGTTGACATTCCTGCTGTCAGCATGCCAATTGCACGTTCCCTCAATGCTTGTGGCATCTGTGGCATTTTGCTGTGAGACAAAACTGCACATTTCAGAGTGGCCTTTTATTGTGGGCAGTATAAGGTACACCTGTGCACTAATCATGATGTCAGATCAGCATCTTGATGTGGCACACCTGTGAGGTGGGATGGATTACCTCAGCAAAGCAGAAGTGCTCACTATCACACGTTTAGACTGATTTGTGAACAATGTTTGAGAGAAATGGTAATATTGTGTATCTGGAATGAATTTTAGATCTTTAAGTCCATCTCATGAAAAATGGGAGCAAAAACAAAAGTGTTGCGTTTATATTTTTGTTGAGTGTACTTATTGTAAGTCGCTTTGGACAAAAGCATCTGCTAAATGCCTTAAATGTAAATATAAATTATTCCATGTCAAGGATGGAGGAGTCAAATCATAACTTATCATTGTGGTGTTTCCCATAAAGGTTTGAGAGCTTGTTAACCTCTTTATTGTTGACATACAGTTGCACAGAAAATGACTGCACCTGGCACAGGTCTACTGCCAAAATGCTCCCCACTTACAGTGAATGGCTGATACTGTCTCACTGCATTCAGCTTTTATGCCAGGATGATGAGTATCATTTTACTTTTTCTAACAGTGTTTTTAAATATTTAATGAACACCATTGGTGGAGAGCCAGTTTGGCCGTTAGGTAACTTCAGTAGTCTGCTTGTGATCGATCAAACTGATCAATATCAGACCTGTTTCTGTATCAGTGTCTGAATCAAGTCCATCAATCCATCATTGAATGTGGCAATGTGGCCCGTGGTTTCTGTAACAGAAACCAGACCTTTATTAACACAACTGAGGCTGATCTCACTGGAGCTTATCTTCAATACAGGAAGTCTGCTTGTGTCTGACTACTAGTAACTAGTCAATGAGCAGAATTGTGAGAGACTTTGTAGCGTGTAAGCAAACTCTAAAGGGGCGTTCACACCGAACACCGAAGGGTTCATTTAAATTAAACCTCTGTGATGGTCCTATAAAACATTTTGAGGGTGCCAAATAAGCTATAAAACCCTCAAATGTATTATATAGAACTATTTGTTCTGAGAGTGCACTGTTTAAATAATCAAAAGCATGTTCAATACCTCTCCTATTTCTTCTTAACACAGCAGCTGCCATAATTTCACATGTCACCAAAATAATTCAGTGTGTTCCACAGGCAGTCCACCATGCATTCATTTTAAATTCACAATATGATGGATAGTTATTTATCCTTAGCTATGTTTCACTGCTAGTCCTTTAAAATGTATTCCCTGCTCTATAACTCCTCCCATGGACGCGGTCCAATGTTTTATTTGCTAGGATCAGAGGGAGGCCCATAACTTTTCTTCCTCCCAGCAACGCCCTGCAATTATTACACTCTAATAGTGTTTATCATAGTGTTGCTGTTGAGCAGGCTGATGATGAAGGAGACCCGTTCAAAAGAGGGTTCTGGTTCAAAATCATCTTCAACAGAACCAAAAATATTAAGGTCCCTAGACTTTTAAAGATGTGCAGTGCAGCTTCTCACAGTGATTGTACTAAATGGTAATGCAGTCAAGTTGAACCTCATTATTCCTCAATGATCTTACGTGACATCAGTACTAAATGCTAACAGCGTGCTCATTTGTAGCTTCTGCTCTTTGATGATTTATACAAAAGAGATGAAAGAGGAAAGGTCATCTCAGTTCATAGAGTATGAAAAGCTCTGAAGTCTTCACTTATCAGACAGCAGCGGAAGGACTAACTTTAGCATAACTTTAGTACAAGACAACTACAGAAGAATTATAAGTTGAATGTACTTCAAGTATCAAAAGTAAAAGTTATCCATGTACACGTAGTGTTTTACTGTTCTTTGTATAACAGCACTGTCAACAGTAGCTACAGTTTTCCTGAATAATGCTCAGTACAAGAAACAAACAAAAAAACTGTATTCAGGCAAGTTGTGACAAGTCATTGCTGTCTTCCTTCATACGTGACTTATTGAAAATATGATTTTTTTCCGATGGGTTGTTTCCTGTTGCATGTGGGTGAACCTGGCAACCAATCTAACCAAGTGATGCATGCATCCCTCCAGTGGTGTAGACTAGCAGCACTACAGACTGACAGCTACAGGGACTAGCAGCACTGCATTTGCACTACGTCAGACAACTTTTAAAAAAGTGTTATTGATGTTGTTTGTATTAGTCTTATCTTATTGAAAAAATTCTGCCTCTTAATTTGTTTCCACTGTACACATATTCTCTGTCTCGCTCTCACATGCAAACATGCTTAATCATGACACAAACACCAAGTTACATTAATGGTTCATGAGGAGAACATAGTTTCAAACTACCAACTCACACTCACAGACAGGGCTAACCACTAAGCCACACTGCTACATGTTTGTGTTAAACATAAAAGTTAGAAGACATCATATCCACAGACAGACAGAGAGACAGAAGGTTCCCATGAGCGGTTGCTTTGATTTGGTGTCAAATGCTAACGGCCTTTTACTTAAAGGGTTACGCCTCCTTCCTCTCTCCCTGCAGCAGCCACAGCTGCAGCCTCCGTACTGTCAACTAGAAAACGACTCCCAACAATCCCTCCACTCGCTGCGCCTCCTCAGTCACCCAGACGGGGGATTAGTCTGCCATTTTTCTACTTTCACTGGCTGATTTATGTTGCAAGTCACAGTCTCAAACTAGGTGTGGATGCTGTTCAGAGCCGGTGTGCCACAAACGTCCTTATTAATCTCTTCCACAGAAAGAGGAACGCTCAGCAGCAACCCAGAGGAGAAAGTCAAACAGCCATCCATCCTCCAACCAAAACACAGACTGCAATTTGTGCAACTGGCTTTTTATCTGGAAAACTTCCCCCCCCATGAATGACAGCCAGATTTGTCTGCACTCAAAAAAATATTTCATTGGATGAACGTAATTTTATCTTGCCACCTATATTCCATCTAAATAAACCATGTTAAATCAATCAATCTTGATTGTGTAATTTCAAAAACACATATATTTGTAAATGTAACATAATGTTAACATGTTCATTCAATTAATTTGGCTTTTATTGAATTAAAATGTCTGTACTAAGTTAGTTTAATAAATTCATTTAAGCTCATTTTACCTTGATTAAACATTTTTATACAACAGAATTCAACCTTGTTATATGAACTAATGTAGCTTTTGTCTGTACTACTCATGTCAATCTTGTTTTAGTGTTTGTGTGTGTGAGAGAGAGAGGAGGAGAGATTTTTTAATTCAGCTGGAATAAAGATCTGTCAGTAGTGGAATGTGTTAGATAGTCACACTGAGCAACCTGCATAATAAAGGGTTGCCTTTGTTGGGAAAATCCAACCAATGGATTTTATATGACTGATGAGTTTAAAACACATCTCAGAGATCAAAAATAGGATACATGAGGCCTCATCGATCTAAAGTTGCCAGTTAGCATTACTGTTGGCCACCATATGCATCAATAATGAATTACATCTAAATTGAAATCAAAACCAAAGAGACATACTTGACCACAGATCAGCCTTCATAACCATCTTATTATCATCTCAACTAATATCAGTGTCTCCCCTTTTTGCCTTTCCTTGACTGTTTGTTCAACCTTTATTTATTAATTTGTATGTATTAATTTCCTTTTCTTCCTGCCTGTATTGACATGGATCATATCATATCTTCACATACACACATAATTATAATATTAAGATTATTAACACACAAACAAAATGTAATGATCTGTTTCTCCTTTGTTCTGTCTCTGTTCTGCTGTTTCTGATCAGCAACTTATAGTACGTCCAATGGGATCGTGGCATTGACGGTGGATGTTTTGGCTGCAGCCTGTATGAGAATTGTTGAAAAGCCAATTGTGTCTCAATCTCATATTCTGTAAATGTACTAAGATTTGAGTAAAATCTGAGCGCACGAGGATATCAGGTTTTTAAATGCATTTTGAGAATAGCGATATTCAGATGTTGTCCATAACCGAGACGCTGACAGCAGCAGTTCCTTTTTTTGATTAGACTTTTTTGGGCTTTTTCATTTGATTTTTTGTATAATTTATTTGTTTTAATTGCCAGACCTACAAACTCTGGAGAAGTGAAAAAGGTGACAACATGCAAATCTAAAACCCTCTTCATTCACTTCTACTACCCTGGTTGACATAAAAAAGGTGACTGTAGCCAAAAGGTGACCAGTTTGCAGGTGTGATTGCTTGTCAGCAATAGGAGCCAGACCAGAGAGATGCATAAAACAGAGGCAAATACATAAAATAAAAAGTAAAAAAAGAAAAGGAACTGTAGGAATTTAGCATAATTTATTCCAATTCATTGACTCACATCGTCGCCTGTCCACATGAGCTCATAGCACTTTGAGATCAAACATTTGTTACAATAAAAGCATGTCATACATGCAGGCCAGCTCCTCTCACAAGAAGAGCCAGCGCCAACGTCTCCCCCATCAGCCTTTCAGTCTCACACTCATGTCATTTTCCAGTGTGCCTCCTGTCTGTTGTTCAGCTTGTTCAGCAATATCATCCTTCCATATTTGTCATTTCCCCCAACTTCACCACAATTAGTTACGTCTCACTTTCTATTCATACCCGTGTTGAATACAGAAGCCTTGTTTTGGTGTTGAATAAATCATGTAATTAATGTTTCAATGAGTAATATGTAATGAGTAATTCATTTTTGGCAACTTGCTTGACTTTTGTTACCATCATTACACACTCCTTTAGCCAAAAGGGTCGAAATAATCCACAAAAGAAGAACAAAAGCCTTTCACTGCTGTCCTGACAGAGAGACTCAAGGCATCATAGACCAAAACCATCTTAGAAACACATTTTCATGCCACAGCTGCCTGATTAATGTCCTCACTTTCACATGGAAGTCATTTCAAGAAAGCATTTTCTCTAATGTGTCCTGTTTCAGTGGAGCTGAAATTCAACTTGGACCAGTATGTGAACAAACGCTACCCGGGCCTGGTAAAGATCGTGAGGAACAGCAAGCGGGAGGGCCTGATCCGAGCCAGAATACACGGCTGGAACGCCGCCACAGCTCCTGTCGTCGGATTCTTTGATGCCCATGTTGAGTTCAACACTGGCTGGTAAGAAAAGGTCATGTTCAACACAAGCAGGTCGGGGCTGTTTCTCTGCCCCTCTCACCTTTGTCTTTGTGATTTGCTTTTCATAATTTCAGGACAGGGGGATGTCATGTAAGATTATCATCGTTGAAATTTGCAATTTTGCCTGTCTTTAGCATTTTGATACGGGACCAAGTCAGGTCTAACTGAGACAGCACTTTTCAACAGAATGACACTTATTATTGATAAGGGTTTAACATTAATAAGCTTTCCTCTCTATAATCTCCTTTTAACTTGTGAGTAATGGGCTTCAATTAAAGATGAATAAAAGGACAGCCCAATTTAAATGCCATTACCTGTCCAGCAAATACACACTTATGACAGGAGTAAGAGAGAGCCAAATTCTGGAAAAGGAGAGCTTGAGTTAAATTAAATGGTGCACAAATGTTCCAACATCATCTTACCTGCAAGTTCTGGGCTTATTTTGTGACATGAAATTACTTCTGGGGGTCTCAGCCCAATATCTGTCTGCTGCTTAAGTTTACCAGCAAACAAGTTCCTCAAATGTATGTAATTGGCATCTAATTTGATCCTGTCGTGCTGTCAGTGTTGGGTGTGTGTGAAGGGTAGCTTTTGTTCCCTTGAAAGCTGCCTGGAGCAGGACAGGGTGGAGGAAGGAAAGGAGTGAATAAGGGAAGAGAGGAGGGACAGCAGAATGATACACTCGTTTTAAATTGTCTACAGCATCCCTAGATGGCATTGCCAGCCGCAGTAGCGACCTGTCAATCACAAGTAGCCCCGCCCTAAAGCATCCCCTGCTTTCTGGTCTGTTGGACTCTAAATGGACCATAATGTACTAAATGAACATCATGCTGGATTGAAGAAGACTTGAAACTAGAGATTGAGACCATAAACTCATGTTTACAATGTTTACTGAGATAATACATCAAGAGAGGAGTAGGGACATTTTCTCATAGACTTCTATACAATCAGACTTATATTTGCAAACAGAGGAGTCGCCCCCTGATGGCCAGCAGAGAGAATGCAAGTTTAAGGTATTCAAGTTCAAGCCTTCACTTTTCAGAACCGGAGGTTGCTGCCTGGTTCCAGCTCTACCAAATCCTAGCATGTTCACATGGAAACGCACTACTGACAAGCTAGTTAAAAGCAAGTCTTTTTAATCAGCCATATAAGCACAAAACACATTGCCTCTGTCGGACTTGTAGTGATTTGATGTACCTTGAACATTGTCTTTCAGCGCACTGTTTTGTAGCATGAATGTGAACTTGAGACCCGGAGGCTATGCAAGTGGAGCCGCCCAGCTGACAAACGGCACTCAGGGAGAAAGTGTCAGCATTGCCTCGGTGCAACACTGATGATAATTGATACCCTGTGGATCCCTCATCTGTTTCCCCATCTGTTCTTGCTCAAAAATAGACATACCTTTCATGCCCCCACATAACCCATTCACCTCCGTATAGGTTTCCTTCTCTGCAGTTCTCATGTTATGCCATCGCCACAAGCACCCCCCCCCCACACACACACACACACACACACACACAAAACCCCCCCTCACATCCCCAGCATCTAACCACCTCCACTCCTGTTCTATATTATAGGGCTGCGTCGGCAACTTTCCTTTGAGTTAGTTCACCTGCTGCCATTGTGTGAATTTTACTCACCTCTCTTCTGTTTTCCCCCTCACCCACACACCTCACATCTTCCTTTGATAACCCACAGCTTTTATTTTCTTTTGTTTTGCTGCTTCAGACTTTCTTTATTTATTTACAGGACTCACTGAAAGTAGAGCAGATCCCTGTGATTTTTCTACAAACAGATGCTTAAAGGCATAGCAATGGAGGAAATGTCAGCTTGCGAATGTGTGTGTGTGTGTGTCTGTGTGTGTGTGCATTTATTATCTACTGTATGTCTGCAAAGACATTCTCTGCTGCCCCTTTGCTCAGATAGGTGCACTGGTGGTATCTACACTATCTATTTGCTATGATGGAAGAAGCCACCTATTTATCATAATATGATTATTCACCATTGCATATCTAGTGATAAGTGAGATGGATGGTTCCTGTAGATGTTGTGGTGAGTCTCCCTCAATGACCTTGCACACACTGCCTGTGCATACTGAGCCAGAGACAACGCTGCCAGCTCTCAGCTGTGGCGCAGTGATTCATTGGCCAGGCATTTCACCTGGTGTGCTGTACATTCGCAGCTGAAATGTATTGCCGCTCCGCCACACCGTCAAACCAGACATAATTGTGCCAAACTGTATGGTGCACGCAACAGCTGTCTCCCATCCGCTCACACCGTGTTTGTTTATGAGGAGTTGAGAAAGCGAGCTGTTCCACAAGAGTGACGGAATCAGATTTCCACGGCTTTGCTCTGCTTTAATATGAGAAAATGAAATTGTTGCCTACCATTAAGGCGGTATTGCATCAGCTAAATGTTCATATTCCATCTCCTCTAACGCTTTATATCCATCCATCCTTGAGTCAACGGTTGTCCATTATGTTGCAAACAGGACTTCACTGTTAACAAACAGAATGGAGGCAAGCAATGGGAGCATGTTGTCATTAAGACCTACTGCATGCAGCTGCATGATATTTATTTGATTTTTAAAGTCCACAGTTGCACAGTTGCAATCCCAGGTTATTAACGATGAATGATTAGAAGTGTAGCAGCTGCTCCCTGCTGAGTGTGTGCCTGAGATAAGTTTGTCGGTCGTAATGAAATACACGCTTCAGGAAGCAACACATTGAATGTGACCTGGTGAATCTATCTCAGCATAAAACAAACTGCTGAAATTCATCAAAGTAAGAAAGGGATAAAACCCATCTCCGCCTCCTGTAATAATGAAATATGTAATATAAGTTATATCCATATTTGATATTGTTCCAGTTAATCATGCTGTGCAGGTGGAGTGGTATTGTAATTCATTCAATGGAAAATAAATTCTTGAAGGCTGAGGAGATTTGTTTTTTGCAAAAGTAAACCTTTGCTCTCAATTACTGTATCTGATAGTGTAGTACAGACCATGCACACCTCAGACACAGCAGAACACAGAGATTCATACCACATTTACATGTGTGTCATATCAACCACACCCTGAGCAGATGCATTTAGAAGTAGTTGAGGAATCTGACATCGTAGGAACCTCTTCTAGGAATCCTAAATCTCCCTCTTGACTTCAAAAAGCCCTGACACCATAACGAATTGAGATTCTACGCGGGTACCTTTTTTACTTTCTTTAGATTCTGCATTTTTTATGGGAGGCAGGAGACTGGCCTACATTATGATGTGGTCTGCATGTACACGCTGAGCTGCTCTGTGATGCAGCCAGAGAGGAGGACACACATTTGCAGAGATTTAATGATGCGCTTAAAGAGAGGCATCATATTATTTTCAAAGACGCATCACTTTCAAATGTACATGCATTACACATATACAGCAACAGTCAATAAACACTTTCAGAGATACGCTAAGTATCTATTTGGATCCAACACAGTGTTATGTTGTCTTTTTCTTGACAGCAATTACTGACTCTTCGTGTGTTTTGCATTTAGAAATGAGCTCCATCATCGTTTCATTGTTAATTATACAAATTGCATCTAATACAATAAACACTAAACAAAGAGAGAATTATGCTAAATCTTTTGTGGATTTAGTCTACCGTTTTGAAAGCTAAAGTTCAGCATTTTGTTATTTTGGATATTGGCTGTTGCCATCTTTGATTGTTGCAACCAGTGACCATATTTGGACTATGGAGGAGTGAAGGGTGGATCTGATTAACACAAACGGAGCGGCACACCGAGCAGCTGGATCCATCTGGTTTCTGGTATGAATCCGCTAACAAAGTTAGCTTCCATAATTGAAGGTAAATTTTGCAGCCAAGTGTTAAAGTCATCTTAGTAGCTAATTGCATTGGTAGTGGGGTAGTGAGGCATATGAATCACAAGAGAGCCACACCCTAAAGCGTCCCCTGATTTATGGTCGTCATTATGCAATTAGTTACTAAAAATACTTCAAGTAAAGTTGACCTTTAATTTTGAAGATGACTTTGTTAGCAGCTTCACACCAGAATCCTGATGGATCTAGATCCAGTATGGAGCCATGTTTTTTCTTCCTAAGTAATTCAAACAAGATTAACCAGACTACAGACAGATAGAAAGATGGAAAGAAAGAAAAGTGAGACACAGCAGGTCCAAACTACACCAAGCAGGATAAAGGTGAGTATCTGCATTAAGGTGCAGATAAATGTCCCCTCTGGGAACAATGAAGCCTTGTCTTTTCTTAAAATACAACGTTAACACTCAGAAGACTAAGTGGTGGTGTCACAGCCAGGGTAGGATATACAATTCCCCATGGTAACAGCGTGAATTTAGAGAAAACAACCTTGACACAGTGTTACAACACCAACGTTCTGTTAACAGATAGCTAAATTAAACCAAAACGGAGTTTAATGTTTTATGAAGTGAGATTTAACGCCAGGAATGGAACTCTACTTTCTGTGCTATTGTTGTGCATACTCTCATTATTTGCATCATCCATGAAAGCGACAGTACACCAAAATGGCATGTTTCTCCTGCATGACTAGCTTCAATGCAGAAATAAATTAGATCTTATTTCAGACACTGAGGGCCCTGCTACCCTTCTGGGCGTAATTCTGTGCAATTTCATTTTCTGATACTTTCTTGCTGCAGAATCATTTACTATGAGATCTGTTGATCTGGAAAATCTAAATAAAAAGTGTACTCTCAAAGGGGAGAGCTCCAGAGTTTGTACATCAGCACTGTATAAAGGTAGGACAGGTAGAGAAACATCCTCTGAGGCTGAGAAAATAAACAGATCTAAATTGTGATTGTACGGTGATATTTATCCCGGCTTCTAACACGCCATTCTGTCTGTTTCATCCTGTGAAATGTGTTCACAGCCTGATGTGAAGCTCCACAAAAGGTAGTGGCTATTATGAAAGACAGTCAGCCGTGAAGAGTTAATGAAGGTGAACCTGCATCAATATGAATCACAACAAGAAAATGGTACAGTGGAGCAGACAGCAATGGAGGTTTTTAACATGAATTCATTAAATTGGAGTCATCACTGGAAGGGGGACAATCAGTAATATGGAACAGAGAAGCTGATAAATCAATGACTAATCGTCTCTCTGTTATGCAGATGAAGCGACCAATACAGGAAGAGGATTGATAAATGCTTGTCTGTCAAAACCAGATGTGTGCTCATTTCCAGAGCATCACTATCTTATCAGCCACGTGGATCCTTGAGGTACAGGAGCTTCTTTGACAACGCTTATAATTAGGGCTAGCTCAGGTTTGCCCTACCGGCTCTAGACTGCAGGGGGACTCTCTCTCTCTCTCTCTCTCTCTCTCTCTCTCTCTCTCTCTCTCATATGCTGGCAGTAATTGCCTCCCACACCAACTGTGTCTACTTTGTTGCAGTTATGTTGCTCTGCTCTGTTATGTTGAGCTCGTTTTCTCCATAAACACTCAGTAATATCTCTAACGCTCTCCTGGTTGCCATGGTGAATCGTAGTATCGGAACTCCATTAATGATGGCTTTGTAGAGTCGGCAGGCATGTGTGTAACTCAGAGTTAACATACTTAGAGTTGATTGAACAAATTCAGAACTGCTGTTCTGGAACCGAAAACTCAGAGTTGGTGGACTCAGTTCAGGGTTAGGTTCAGAGTTGGTTGAGCCTGCTTTCTGGAATACCCCCCTGAGGGGTATTTCACCAACCTCGCTAAATAAAGCGGCGCTTACATAGTTAAGCCTGGTTAGAACTAACGCCAACTTTCACTTGCGGCTAAACCCATTCCATTAACGCATTTCAGCCGTGCCTTGTTGAGGCTAATTCAAGCCAGGTTAACGTTGTCGTGTGTTACGCACGTTCACGGGATATGAAGCCAGCCCAGAACCGTAAATATCGAATCATCGAGAAAATGTCAGAAAAGACCGGAACAAAAATGATTGATGGAACTGTATGAGGAGTACAAACCCATCATAACCAAAAAAGGTAATACTGTAGTGATAAATAAAAATCGCGAGGCTGCTTGGGCAAGAATTGCCGAGCGATTAAATACGGAAGTACCGTTCAGAGTAACATGTTCTAATATAATACTGACAAAGATTTCTAGAATGTGAGGATAGTGTAAAGGTAACGCGCCGGCTGTGCATGCGGCCGGCCACGGTTCAATTCCTGACTATGGAAAATTGTGAAACTTCTTCCTTTGGCCTGAACTCTATCTCTCTTTCTCTCTCTTTTTAGATAGGCCTAGTAAATGCAATACATTGACCACCTCATTTATCTCAACAATTCAATGAACACATTCAATGAACCTATTAATGAACTCACCTGAAAGGAATTTATGTGGCTGAAAATTGCATGCAGCAATGCCTTTGTCATTGGGATCTATAACATGCTATTAATAATAACATCTTTATATCTATCATGTTTTTGCAAGTTATATTTGGGTTCTGAGGAAATTGTATGACATATTTATCATAGTTAAGGTAAAATGTTGGTCTAATTCTCTGATCTAAAGACAATTATACAGGCAAAAAAAAACCAAAACAAAAAAACAGAGAAATGAGATGTCCTGGCCGGGATGTGAACCTGCGATGCCAACATTCAAAGGCAGGTGCATCATCACTCACCCAACTGGGGATTTTAGATGAAAATATGGCCAGTCAGTCTTAAACAAAATAAACGATTTATTCATATTTTTTTAATTGCAAGCATGTATTCTTAGACGCTTGATGAAAATATAGTCTGTTTGTACTTAATATATGTAATTTTTGGTCTTTCACGTGACAAAATCACGAGGACTAGGCTTGGCGGAACCTTCTGCTGGTACAGTTGTTTCCGACAGACGGACTTCTCTGAAACCCCCGCTAAAGTAAGACTGATGGTTAGCCTGCCCCGGGGCAGGCTAGTTTGGTCAGGTAAATTCCCATGGTTACTTAGCGGAGAGTGCCTCAAGTCACGTTGATGGAACGCAACTCTCGCTAAAGGTAGCGAGGCTTATCGAAATTAGCCCGGCTTTGCGCTTAGCGAGTTTGATGGAATACCCCTCTGGTCTCTTTGGTCCTTTTGGTTAACCAATTTGGTGCTGAGCAGCTGAAAACCAGTTGTTTCCCGTTGGTGGGGATTGTAAACAACACCCTGGTGAGATGGCGGCCAGTCGACCCATTAAAATGATGTAGTATCTACTGTTTTTATATCCATGGTTTTTAGGACGTTGAGGAATATGAATGTGTTCACAATGACCAAAAGCATTAGCTGAGGATATGGACACATGGACACTGCATGGAAAGATCATTTGTCCACTTGGAAATTTAGGATTGGATGAAAGGGTTTGGGCTTTAGGTTAAGAGATAATAGTATCTTGGTTCTTTGTTCTAAGAAGTAATATCTGTGCTATGTTTAAGAATCCAGTCTGACTAACACTTGAGACGCGTTTCTCATTTTAAGATGATTGTTTTAGCAAAATCAGTGTTCCGGGGATTATTTTATGTGTGTGTGTGTGTGTGTGTGTGTACAGGTGAAATTGCATTAATTATTTCAGCTACATAAGCAGGTTACATTCCCAGGGTGCAAGGCACATTTTAGAATCTGTATGAGATGCACCAGGCAGTCACGTAACTATAATGTAAACCTCTCACCTCTCCGACACACATTGCAACTCGCATCTCGGAATGTCTGGCTGACATCTCTGTCTGGACAACTGCACATCACCTCAAGCTTAACCTGAATAAAACTGAACTCCTCTTCATCCCGGTGAAAGACTGCCTTCCCATGGACCTGTCGGTCACTGTCGAGGGCATCACAGCATTGCCGTCGTCAACTGCGAGGAACCTGGGTGTAGTCCTCGATGATCAACTATCCTGCACCCCCTGCCCTCTACAACATCCGCAGGATTCAGATGTTCCTCACAAAGGATGCAACGCCACTCCTGGTCCAAGCACTGGTCATCTCCCGCCTTGACTACTGCAACTCTCTCCTGGCTGGACTCCTGGCCTCGGCGACTAAACCATTGCAGCGTATCCAGAACGCAACAGCACGCCTTGTTTTCAATCTACCCAAATTCTCCCATGTGACCCCCTCCTCCGTGACCTCCACTGGCTCCCTGTTGCAGCCCGCATCCAATTCAATGACAACCATCTACCTTCAAACACTGGGCAAACCACACGCCCCGAAGCGAGCACTTCGCTCCTCTACTCAGCTGGCCGGCTGGTACCACCATCGTTCAAATCAAACAAATGTCACTCAGCAAAGTCCTGACTCTTCTCTTCTCCTCAGTGGTGGAAGGAACTCCGGACCAATGTCAGGACAGCAGAGTCACTGCTATCTTCCGAAAAAGGCTCAAGACTCACCTGTTCAGACTTCAATCACACTCACAATAGTCTGTAACAAAGTGTTTGTACTTATTTGACATTGGTTAAATGTTCGTGCTTATTTGAAGCCCAATTTAAATTAACAGAAGTGACCATATTTGGAATGCAGAGTAGCTATGGGTGGATCTAAAGAACACAAGCGGCAGAGCGGCAGTTTGGTCAGAAACATTCACACCAGTAGTCTGCTGGAGGTCATGTTGTAGGGCTCTGCCAGTGTGCTCCTGTTTCTTCTCCACAAAAGCAGCAGATACCGGTCTGTTGCTGGGTTGTTGCCCAACTACTGCCCTGTCCTGCTCTCCTTGTGTAACGGTCGGTCTCCTGGTATCTCCTCCAGGCTCTTGAGACTGTGCTGGGAGACACAGCAAACCGTTTTTGTGAAGGCACATATGGAGCGATCATGGAGGAGCTGGACTACCTGTGAATCTGATTGGGCTACAGGTACCGCCTCATTCTTCAAGAAGTGACTAGCACGAGCAGAACACAAAACTAGAGAAGAACCAGTCAGTAAGGAGAAGCAGAGAGCAGCTGTCTGTGATCTCCACATCAGAACCATTCCATTTTGGGGGGCTTGTCTTGCTTTTGTCTCTCTATTGCACCTGTTGTCACTTTCATTTTGCGCCAAAGCGGGTGAAATTGATTCACAATCACTCCTGCTTCCTAAATGGACATATTGATGTTCCTGAAGTTTAATTGGTGAGCTATACTGTGATGAGAAAGTGTTCCCTTCATTTTTTTGAGCAGTGTGTGAAACTGAAATTTGCAGTAAGCTTAGCAATATGAATAGAAACGTCATGATGCTAATATGGCTTAGTATATGTAGAGTAAAGATAGAACGAGTCTTCTCAGAATTGTGGTTGTTGTACTTTCACCAAACACTCCAACAATCAGGTGTGTCAAACTGATCCAGTAAAGGGCCGCTGCCACCTGCCCTTTCTGTCCCCTACCTCCATCTGATAAGTAGTAATTTTGCTTTTGAAAGATAAGTAGGTATCACTTTTTGAAGAAAAGTAGATGGATGGGTGTGCGATCAGAGCGAAGACAGAAAGAAGGCAAGGCAACTTTAGGCAAGGCAACTTTATTTGTATAGCACATTTCATACACAAGGCAGACTCAAAGTGCTTCACATCATAAAACAAAGTGAGAAGAAAAAAGAAAAGAAAAATAGAAGAATTAAAAGAAAATAATAAAAATTTTAAAAATGCATTACAGAAAGAAAATAGAATAAAAACATATTTGCAATAATTAAAAACAGTGCAGACATTAAAAGATTTAGCAGAAAGCTATGGTGAACATAAAAGTTTTCAGTCTAGTTTTAAAAGTGGTCAGAGTTGGGGCAAGTCTTACATCTTCAGGAAGTTTATTCCAGCCATTTGTTGCATAGTGACTAAATGATGCTCTCCCGTGATTGTTGTTTACTCTGGGAATCACTAACAGATTGGTCTCAGAAGATCTTAGTGGTCTAGAGGGCTTATGTAGTGGGAGCATATCAGTGATATACTTCGGTCCTAGACCATGTAGTGATTTATATGTGAGCAGGAGGATTTTGAAATCAATCCTCTGACATACAGGGAGCCAATGTAAGGATTTAAGAATTGGTGTAATGTGCTCACATTTTTTGGTCTTTGTAAGAACTCTAGCAGCAGCGTTCTGAACAAGCTGTAGCTGCCTGACAGTTTTTTTCGGAAGACCTGCAAGGAGACCATTACAGTAGTCTAGCCTACTAGTAATAAAGGCATGTACAAGTTTTTCTAAGTCTTGAGCTGACATGAGCCCTCTAAGTCTTGCTACATTTTTTAGGTGATAGTAGGCTGATTTTGTTACTGATTTAACGTGACTGTCGAAATGTAAATCAGAATCCATAATAACCCCAAGATTTCTGGCTTTGGTTGAGGTTTTCAGGGACAGAGAGTGAAGGTGTTGAATTACTTTAAACCTTTCTTTTTTAGCACCAAAAACAATTATCTCAGTTTTGTCCTCATTTAGTTGTAGGAAATTTTGGCACATCCAGTCTTTGACTTGCTCAATGCACTGGCACAGAAGATCTATGGGGCGATAGTCGTTTGGTGATAGTGCTACATAGATTTGTGTGTCATCGGCATAGCAATGGTGGTCAATGTTATTATTTTGCATGATTTGTCCTAGTGGGAGCATGTAGATGTTGAATAAAGTCGGCCCCAAGATTGAACCTTGGGGGACTCCACACGTTACATTGGTAGGTTCTGATACAAAGTCGCCAATGGAAACAAAATAGTTCCTATCTTGTAGATATGACTTGAACCAGCTTAAGACTGTGCCTGAGAGCCCCACCCAGTTTTCCAACCTGTCCAAAAGTGGTCGACAGTGTCAAATGCAGCACTGAGGTCTAGTAGCATTAATATTGAAGTTTTGCCAGAGTCTGTGTTAAGACGGATGTCATTTACAACTTTAATAAGGGCCGTCTCGGTGCTATGAAAAGGTCGAAATCCTGACTGGAAGTTGTTGTGGCAGCCAGTTGAAGCCAGGAAGTGATTTAGTTGTTGGAGGACAACTTTCTCAATTATTTTACTTATGAAGGGTAGATTTGAAATTGGTCTGTAGTTGTTGATAATAGAGGCATCTAGGCTCCGCTTTTTTAGAAGAGGTTTAATGACTGCAGTTTTGAAGGCCTTTGGGAAATTGCCTGATTGAATGGAGTTATTAACTATTTGCAATACGTCTATTGATAGGCAGTCAAAAACATTCTTAAAAAAGTTGGTAGGTAAAGCATCAAGGCAGCAGGTGGATGATTTTAGATTTGTCACCGTTTCCACTAGAGTTTTAGAGTCTATGGCATTAAAGCTTGCCATCATTGCTGTGTTACTTTTGCCTGAACAGGTTGGTGATCCAACTTTTTTGTTTGAGATATTGATGGCGCGTCTGATGCCTTCAATTTTATTAGTATAAAAGAATGCAAACTCATTGCATTTCTGCGTGGAATGTAGTTTAGCTGGTATTTGTGTTGGGGGGTTGGTCAGTCTGTCAACAGTTGCAAATAGGGTTTTCGCCTTATTAGTGTTGTTGTTTATGATATTGGAGAAGTATGTTTCTCTCGCACTTTTTAAGACTAAATTGTAGGCCCGGAGGCTCTCTTTGTAGATGTCATGGTGAATATGAAGTTTAGTACTCCGCCAGATTCGTTCAGCCTTCCTGCACTCTCTTCTCTGGGCTGTCACAACAGCAGCTTTTCTCCAGGGTGCCTTTTGCTTACCAGAAATTGTTTTAACCGTAGCAGGTGCAATGACATCTATGACATTCAGAATTTTGGTATTAAAGATGTTTACAAGATCATCAGCATGACATGGGTTTAGAGGTGGTAACGAGGAAATGGCATTTTTAAAGAGTACATTGGCATGTTCATTGATGTATCGTTTTTTGACCTTATTTGATTCTGTTTGTGTGTCAGGAATGAAAGAAATATTAAAGAAAACACAGAAGTGATCAGACAATGAAGGATCAGTCACAAAAACATCAGAAACATTGAGACCTTTTGTGATAATCAGGTCCAGGGTGTGTCCCTTACAATGAGTAGCCTCTTTCACATGTTGAGAAAGGTCAAATGTGTCTAGAATATTAAAAAGTTCTTTTGCACCCTTGTCATTCAAATCATCAATATGAAAATTAAAGTCACCAGTTATAACTAGGCAGTCAAAATCAGTGGAGATGCTAGACAATAATTCAGTAAAATCATCGAAAAAATTTGACGAATATTTAGGTGGCCTGTAAATAATTAACAGGAGAACTCTGGGAGAGCATTTCAACACAGCACAAAGATATTCGAATGATGGAAAAACACCAAGGGACATCTGTTTCCCCTGAAATGTATTTTTAAATATAGCAGCAACCCCTCCCCCTCTTTTCCCAGATCTACAAACATCTATAAAATTATAGTTGGGGGTGCTGTCTCGATCAGAATGCTTGCACTATTAGGAAGAAGGAAGGCATTGGTTCGGAGATAGAAAGGTAGTTGGAGTGTAGGAGTGTTCTGGAGAGATTTATAATTGGATGTTCATTTTCACATTAATTAAGGAATATGTTATGTGAAGAATTGAGCGTATGAAAAGGTACTTTGAAGACATAGTGGAGATAATTTCTCAGCATAAGAAAATTATGCAAATGTTGCCGGTGGCATTTTGGCATGAGTCTCTAGGCCTACCATATGGATCTCAAGACTATGCTCTTGGTCAAGGCTTTAAATAGCACAAGCTTACTGTGTGTGGCAGTGATGAAAAACTAGTATTTGCTCTAGTAAATGTCCACCTAGAGTGCAGTAAAGAACCTACAGTCCTTAAGTGTTGCTTTTAAATTATATAGTATCTAATAGATTATTGTTGGGCAACTTTGCTTTTATTTGATAGAGAGGCAAGATACAGACTGGAAAGGGGAGTGAGAGAGAGGGGATGACATGCAGCAAAGGGCCACAGGTCAGATTCAAACCCAGGCCACTGCGGTTAGTATGTTGTAAGTAGTAAGTGCCTAATACTTGCATTTTTTCTACTGGACATCAGGGGGCGACTCCTCTGGTTGAGAAATGACCCTACTTCTAAATTGATATATTATCAAGCAAACATTGTACATTGAGTGATTCCTTAATCCAGCATGATGTTCATTGAGCAAATGATGGTCCATTAAGAGTAATTTGGACCATAGAGCAGGGTATTCTTCAGGGCAGGGCTACCTTGTGATTGACAGGTCACTGCAGTGTTGCTACAGTCACTATCTGTTGTGGTTTGAACAAGATCTGAACCCAAAAAGCATGACTCTGAACCACAGGTAACAGTAAATAAAAGTTTTTTAAAAAAGGTACAATATGTAAGAAATCTAAAGCAACTGGCCGTAAAATCATCCTAATATGTCATAGAGACTCAGGAATAATGATCATATAAGATACTGAACTCACCAACAACAACAGTACAGCCAAAATATTCACATTTAAAAAAATCTTTTGCAGACCGCAAATCATGTTTATGTTTTGAAAACATGTTTTGGCACGTGGCGCCACCCACTGGCGTCTACAAATCATTGCAGTCAGTAGAGTCTCAGCTGCCGAGCAACCACGGGTTGCCAGTTTCGGCTGAGCTACAATGGCGGAGGCAACGAAACCCAAAAGAGCTCGTTATGATTCACAAAAACGCCAAGATAAAAACCGAGGCAAAGCGAGGGTCTATATAGGGGATGCATTTGAACGGTGGAGACAGTTGAAAGCTGAGAGGTATTGAAATCGGATGCAGGATTGGCTACTCTTCTCCTAGACAGATACGTTGAGCTTGGCTAACTAAGTTTGTATTATAGCTTGACAGGGATGGACATTTCGAATACTTTGAACTGTCGAGTAACAACGTTATTCATTTCGATCATAGAAACTTGCAGCATAGACGTCGGAACTAGGGGTGCGGGGGGGAGGGGTGCGGCCGCATCCGCCCCCCATCAGCCTCCCCGCGGTATCCGAGCGCTCTTTCCCAGCCTTGCGCTGGTTGAAAACCTGGCTGCGCAACACTAGGAAGCAGGAAAGACTTATGCATTACGCTAATCATAATTCTACACTATGATAATTAATCGCTGTTGTTAGCTGTTGTTGTGAGCTGGACACCGACACACGGAGCGGCTCCCGGTTGGTCAGAGCGCAGACCCCGGCAGTCACCGAGGATCAACAGCTGAGTGGCGGCGGCGAACAGGCGGAGGCTCCGCTTTTATGTCAGCGTCATAATGCTTTTGGTGTGTGTTTAAAACAGTGGGTTTACTTCAAAATGCGAGCGTCAGGCGCTGTCAGAGCGTTTAAGGACAGTTTTTCAGAGCTCCCCCTAAATGTCTCAAAGTAGTCTTTCAGGTAATTTTGCGGCATAACAGCACCTTCCAGGTAAAAAAGACTTAGCCTACGGCAAAATCTGGAATGAAAAATGGCACTGTTATTTCATCCCCGAATCCAATTCACAAACACAATATCTAATATCAGTTAACGAGTCGTTTTCCGTTTTTAAAACGAATAACGGGATACGAGTCATTTTTGGGATCTATAACATGCTATTAATAACGTACACGTACGGAAGCCCTAAACGGCCATGCATACATATATTTTATTTCCTCCGTTTTCCTGTGATAACGAGATCATTTTCCTCCGTTTTCCTGTGATAACGAGATAATTTCCCTCCGTTTTCTCGCGATAACGAGATAATTTTACTCTGTTTTCCCGTGATAACGAGATAATTCCTCCGTTTTCCCGTGATAACGAGATAATTCCGCCGTTTTCTCTTGATAACGAGATCATTTCCCTCCGTTTTCTCGTGATAACGAGATAATTTTACTCTGTTTTCCCGTGATAACGAGATAATTCC
The DNA here is from genome assembly GCA_029853015.1 of Chelidonichthys spinosus. Lineage (NCBI taxonomy): Eukaryota > Metazoa > Chordata > Actinopteri > Perciformes > Triglidae > Chelidonichthys > Chelidonichthys spinosus. The sequence continues at coordinate 3,324,967 of CM056831.1, forward strand.
TCCGTTTTCTTGTTATAACGAGATAATTTTTCACCCGTTTTCTCGTGATAACGAGATAATTTTACTCTGTTTTCCCGTGATAACGAGATAATTCCTCCGTTTTCTTGTTATAACGAGATAATTTTTCACCCGTTTTCTCGTGATAACGAGATAATTTTACTCTGTTTTCCCGTGATAACGAGATAATTCCTCCGTTTTCTCGTTATAACGAGATCATTTTTCACCCGTTTTCCCGTGATAACGAGATCATTTTGAAGTTCGGTAAAGTTGGAAAGATATTCACAGAGTCGAACTTCCGGGATCAGTAAATCAGTGAAAGTGAAACGTTTTTCAAACACAAATGATGCCTCTGTCTCACCGTAATATCATAGACTACGAGCTACAAGCACCAAAACCCCAATTTTTTACATAAATGTTTCTCTCGCACTTTTTAAGACTAAATTGTAGGCCCGGAGGCTCTCTTTGTAGATGTCATGGTGAATATGAAGTTTAGTACTCCGCCAGATTCGTTCAGCCTTCCTGCACTCTCTTCTCTGGGCTGTCACAACAGCAGCTTTTCTCCAGGGTGCCTTTTGCTTACCAGAAATTGTTTTAACCGTAGCAGGTGCAATGACATCTATGACATTCAGAATTTTGGTATTAAAGATGTTTACAAGATCATCAGCATGACATGGGTTTAGAGGTGGTAACGAGGAAATGGCATTTTTAAAGAGTACATTGGCATGTTCATTGATGTATCGTTTTTTGACCTTATTTGATTCTGTTTGTGTGTCAGGAATGAAAGAAATATTAAAGAAAACACAGAAGTGATCAGACAATGAAGGATCAGTCACAAAAACATCAGAAACATTGAGACCTTTTGTGATAATCAGGTCCAGGGTGTGTCCCTTACAATGAGTAGCCTCTTTCACATGTTGAGAAAGGTCAAATGTGTCTAGAATATTAAAAAGTTCTTTTGCACCCTTGTCATTCAAATCATCAATATGAAAATTAAAGTCACCAGTTATAACTAGGCAGTCAAAATCAGTGGAGATGCTAGACAATAATTCAGTAAAATCATCGAAAAAATTTGACGAATATTTAGGTGGCCTGTAAATAATTAACAGGAGAACTCTGGGAGAGCATTTCAACACAGCACAAAGATATTCGAATGATGGAAAAACACCAAGGGACATCTGTTTCCCCTGAAATGTATTTTTAAATATAGCAGCAACCCCTCCCCCTCTTTTCCCAGATCTACAAACATCTATAAAATTATAGTTGGGGGGTGCTGTCTCGATCAGAATGCTTGCACTATTAGGAAGAAGGAAGGCATTGGTTCGGAGATAGAAAGGTAGTTGGAGTGTAGGAGTGTTCTGGAGAGATTTATAATTGGATGTTCATTTTCACATTAATTAAGGAATATGTTATGTGAAGAATTGAGCGTATGAAAAGGTACTTTGAAGACATAGTGGAGATAATTTCTCAGCATAAGAAAATTATGCAAATGTTGCCGGTGGCATTTTGGCATGAGTCTCTAGGCCTACCATATGGATCTCAAGACTATGCTCTTGGTCAAGGCTTTAAATAGCACAAGCTTACTGTGTGTGGCAGTGATGAAAAACTAGTATTTGCTCTAGTAAATGTCCACCTAGAGTGCAGTAAAGAACCTACAGTCCTTAAGTGTTGCTTTTAAATTATATAGTATCTAATAGATTATTGTTGGGCAACTTTGCTTTTATTTGATAGAGAGGCAAGATACAGACTGGAAAGGGGAGTGAGAGAGAGGGGATGACATGCAGCAAAGGGCCACAGGTCAGATTCAAACCCAGGCCACTGCGGTTAGTATGTTGTAAGTAGTAAGTGCCTAATACTTGCATTTTTTCTACTGGACATCAGGGGGCGACTCCTCTGGTTGAGAAATGACCCTACTTCTAAATTGATATATTATCAAGCAAACATTGTACATTGAGTGATTCCTTAATCCAGCATGATGTTCATTGAGCAAATGATGGTCCATTAAGAGTAATTTGGACCATAGAGCAGGGTATTCTTCAGGGCAGGGCTACCTTGTGATTGACAGGTCACTGCAGTGTTGCTACAGTCACTATCTGTTGTGGTTTGAACAAGATCTGAACCCAAAAAGCATGACTCTGAACCACAGGTAACAGTAAATAAAAGTTTTTTAAAAAAGGTACAATATGTAAGAAATCTAAAGCAACTGGCCGTAAAATCATCCTAATATGTCATAGAGACTCAGGAATAATGATCATATAAGATACTGAACTCACCAACAACAACAGTACAGCCAAAATATTCACATTTAAAAAAATCTTTTGCAGACCGCAAATCATGTTTATGTTTTGAAAACATGTTTTGGCACGTGGCGCCACCCACTGGCGTCTACAAATCATTGCAGTCAGTAGAGTCTCAGCTGCCGAGCAACCACGGGTTGCCAGTTTCGGCTGAGCTACAATGGCGGAGGCAACGAAACCCAAAAGAGCTCGTTATGATTCACAAAAACGCCAAGATAAAAACCGAGGCAAAGCGAGGGTCTATATAGGGGATGCATTTGAACGGTGGAGACAGTTGAAAGCTGAGAGGTATTGAAATCGGATGCAGGATTGGCTACTCTTCTCCTAGACAGATACGTTGAGCTTGGCTAACTAAGTTTGTATTATAGCTTGACAGGGATGGACATTTCGAATACTTTGAACTGTCGAGTAACAACGTTATTCATTTCGATCATAGAAACTTGCAGCATAGACGTCGGAACTAGGGGTGCGGGGGGGAGGGGTGCGGCCGCATCCGCCCCCCATCAGCCTCCCCGCGGTATCCGAGCGCTCTTTCCCAGCCTTGCGCTGGTTGAAAACCTGGCTGCGCAACACTAGGAAGCAGGAAAGACTTATGCATTACGCTAATCATAATTCTACACTATGATAATTAATCGCTGTTGTTAGCTGTTGTTGTGAGCTGGACACCGACACACGGAGCGGCTCCCGGTTGGTCAGAGCGCAGACCCCGGCAGTCACCGAGGATCAACAGCTGAGTGGCGGCGGCGAACAGGCGGAGGCTCCGCTTTTATGTCAGCGTCATAATGCTTTTGGTGTGTGTTTAAAACAGTGGGTTTACTTCAAAATGCGAGCGTCAGGCGCTGTCAGAGCGTTTAAGGACAGTTTTTCAGAGCTCCCCCTAAATGTCTCAAAGTAGTCTTTCAGGTAATTTTGCGGCATAACAGCACCTTCCAGGTAAAAAAGACTTAGCCTACGGCAAAATCTGGAATGAAAAATGGCACTGTTATTTCATCCCCGAATCCAATTCACAAACACAATATCTAATATCAGTTAACGAGTCGTTTTCCGTTTTTAAAACGAATAACGGGATACGAGTCATTTTTGGGATCTATAACATGCTATTAATAACGTACACGTACGGAAGCCCTAAACGGCCATGCATACATATATTTTATTTCCTCCGTTTTCCTGTGATAACGAGATCATTTTCCTCCGTTTTCCTGTGATAACGAGATAATTTCCCTCCGTTTTCTCGCGATAACGAGATAATTTTACTCTGTTTTCCCGTGATAACGAGATAATTCCTCCGTTTTCCCGTGATAACGAGATAATTCCGCCGTTTTCTCTTGATAACGAGATCATTTCCCTCCGTTTTCTCGTGATAACGAGATAATTTTACTCTGTTTTCCCGTGATAACGAGATAATTCCTCCGTTTTCTTGTTATAACGAGATAATTTTTCACCCGTTTTCTCGTGATAACGAGATAATTTTACTCTGTTTTCCCGTGATAACGAGATAATTCCTCCGTTTTCTTGTTATAACGAGATAATTTTTCACCCGTTTTCTCGTGATAACGAGATAATTTTACTCTGTTTTCCCGTGATAACGAGATAATTCCTCCGTTTTCTCGTTATAACGAGATCATTTTTCACCCGTTTTCCCGTGATAACGAGATCATTTTGAAGTTCGGTAAAGTTGGAAAGATATTCACAGAGTCGAACTTCCGGGATCAGTAAATCAGTGAAAGTGAAACGTTTTTCAAACACAAATGATGCCTCTGTCTCACCGTAATATCATAGACTACGAGCTACAAGCACCAAAACCCCAATTTTTTACATAAATAAGCCGTCCTGCGAGCTGAACGGAGAACATTGATCTCCATGCGCAACCGGCAGCAGGGCGAGTGCACAGGTACCGTCTGCAAATTGCATGACAATCAATAACTCCACTGTTATACAGTAGGCCGACAGAGACTCCAAAATCACTACACATATCAAGGGTCTCTTTATGGTCAGTTTGAATATGTGAATATCTTTCCAACTTTACCAAATTTGAAATCTCGCCTATCACGTTTCATTTGTTATCTCGTTATCACGGGAAAACGGAGGGAAATTATCTCGTTATCACGAGAAAACGGAGGTAAATTATCGCGTTATCACGAGAAAACGGATGAAATAAAATGTATGTATGCATGGGCGTTTAGGGCTTCCGTATACACGGACCGTTTATCCACTAATGGTACAGACACACCAACTCCGACAGCAACGGATATGGACGCAACGGACCGGCGAGTGGGTGGTTCTGTGTTCAAGTTGGATCAATTGGATAGACGTCCTGCGAAGTGGGCGGGACTTGAGAAATGTGTAGTGCAGTAACAGAATCTGGATTCATATTTGATCAACACTGCCTAGTTTGATAGTTTGAACGAAGTTTCTGGAGCCGGCGGCATTGCGTTGGACGGACGTAATTTGCATAAAGTTCAATCTATCGAACTTTATGCAAATTCACATACGGCGACTGGGCCGCCAACTCGGCGTGCTGTATCCATCATGCGGAGCTCCTGCTCTACATAGACAATGAATGGGATCCGTTGACTTGACGTCCGTTGCCGGAGTTGGTGTGTCTGTTCCATTAATCATTGTGTCTTCCCTGGCCACCGTCCAGCTTGCTGACAAAGGATACGCCAACAGCTCTGGCAACCTCGAGTCTGGAGGGGAGGAGGTGGAGGGGGAGGCAGATACAACTCGCCGCAGTGTTTTGAATTTGAGTGTCGTACCGTTTTGGGCCACATTCTTACAGATGGCGCCTTTAATGTTCAAAAGTGATAAACAAGTGTAGGTGAGGAGGGGTGACGATAAGGGTGAAGGTAGTGATGTGACTTCCGAAACGGGTGTGTCGGCGCTTCTCTGAAGCCCCGGATCGAAACGTTGTGCCGAAAAGCGGTTCTGAAACGCCCATGTCACGTGACTGTAGTTCAGCGATTGAAGGAACGCCTCTGTTTCGAAACTGCTATTTCAAGACGGGCAGATCCTTTGAAATACTGGCAGGAGCGACGTGCTGTCTTCCCTAATTTGTACCAACTGACTAAGACATTTTTAAGTGTCCCTACAACAGGTGTACCCTGTGAAAGGATTTTTTCAAAAGCAGGGGAAGTGTTTTCCAAAAAAGAAACAGACTCGGCTCAAAAAGAGCTGAACAAATATTATTTTTGAATAAAAATCTTTGATTATTGTATTGCATATAACAGTGTGTCATTTATTTATTTTTAATAATGTTTCTTTAATTCAACCTGTATTCTACTTAAATTAAGGAAACCTAGACTGGCTCATTTCATAGTGGCACATAATTAGGAGTTTTCTTTGGCCAGAGCATGTAGTTCACAGAAGTGGCCACTAAATGGCACTGTAGAGTCAGGTTTCATATTTGTTTCAAGGCTTCAACACATACTGAAACATCGCTTCGAACTGTTTCGAAGCTTCCCTTTGCCCATCACTATAGGTGAAGGTGGTATGGCGGTGTTGGAGCACGCCGTAGTGAGATCCGTTGACTCGAGCGTAATTGCTCAGCGGGGAGACACAGGCGAGCAGGGGCCTGTACTACGAAGCGAGTTCAACATACCCAGGGTATCTTTCAGAGATCCAGCTTAAGTAACCCTAACAAAGGCAATCGGAGATAAGCGGTCACACAAAGCTGGTTATCAACTTGTTAATTCAACCCAGGGTTTACCTGTCCAGCTATGAGCGCGTGCACATGAAAGAGGCGGCGTTTGCAGCATTTGACCAATCACAAACATGGATCAGTCTACGGCAGCGGAGCGGCGTATTTCACGTACGAGGAGCGAACCATAATCTTACAGAAATACGAAGAAGTTAAACATATAATGCAGGCAAAACAGTTTCATCTGCCAAATGCAGGAAGCTGGCAAAAACTCACCGATTGTGTGAATGCGGAAGTCGTATTAAAAGTATTAGTAGTATAATATGACTGCCCCATCATAAGGACACTACTAGATCTGACTGATTTGATGACAACAGTAACATCGCTAATAGCTTAGTGGTAGAGTTGATGCCCATGTACCCAAGCTCCCTGCAGCAGACCTTGGTTCGAATCCGCTCTGCGGCCGTCTTTTAAATCATGTCGCCACTCTTTCTTTAGTCTATTTAACTCTTATTATGTCCTTCAGCAATAAAAGGCCGAACACATAACTTTAAAATAATGAATGTGTTGCTTGGATGTATTCTTATAACGTGGTTTATGACAATATTAGCCTCATTCTTTCAGCTGCAATCCCGGCCGTGTAAAACGGACTTGGGAGCAAATCAAATAAATATAAAAACGTAATTCAAAGTGGTCAGTAGGCTGTATGCTGACACAGAAAAGTCTTTCCCTCCGATGAGAATCTGTATCTCTCATATAAAACATCGTCAGGGACAGAAAAAGGGTTTTGCCGGTCTCTGTACACTCTATAGTTCTCCTACGAGACCCTCTCACGATCCACCAAGCTTCTTTTTCTTTTTTATATCCGTGCAGCAAGACAGCTGATTGGTCAGTCGGCGGTGTGTTTCTCCACGTTGATCTCTTATCAGGAACATAACCTGCTCTGGAGCAGGTTAGCTCCACAGCGTAAGTTACCATGGCGATCTACCCCGGTAAGAAGTGAACCAGCGTCGTAGGACGGAAAACCCAGAGTTAACGCTTAAGTTACCTCGCTAAGAAGAATCCTGCTTCGTAGTACAGGCCCCAGGTGGTAGAGAAGCAAGCACAGGCTGCTAGGCAAGCACAGCAAACTGAGGCGACTGGAAAAAACACAGGGTATTAGCCACACAAGCTAGTACTGGAGCACAGAGTCAAAAAGGTACAGAGGTTGATACTGAATCAACAATCTGGCGTCCAGCAGAAGGGAATCCAGCGGCTTAATAGCTGGTTGATTGCTGAGTAGATCCACCTGGCTGCTGCCTGTTGAGAGAGACCACACCCACATGCACACACACAGAACAGACAGGGGGAGGGACACAGGAGGAGCCAAACAGACAGGGTAAACAACACAAACACCAGGGAAAAGGCAGGGGCCTGGGGCCTGTACTACGAAGCAGGATTTGGGCTTAGCGAGGTAACTTAAGCGTTAACTCTGGGTTTTCCGTCCTATGACGCTGGTTCACTTCTTACTAGATTGGTAGATTGCCATGGTAACGCTGTGGAGCTAACCTGCTCTGGAGCAGGTTATGTTCCTGATAAGAGATCAACGTGGAGAAACACACCGCCGTCTGACCAATCAGCTGTCTTGGTGCGCGAATAAAAAAAAAAAAAGAAGCTTGGTGGATCGTGAGAGGGTCTCGTAGGAGAACTATAGAGTGTACAGAGACCGGCAAAACCCTTTTTCTGTCCCTGGCGATGTTTTATATGAGCGATACAGATTCTCATCGGAGGGAAAGACTTTTCTTTGTCAGCGTACAGCCGACTTACCACTTTGAATTATGTTTTTGTATTTATTTGATTTAAGTCCGTTTTACACCGCCGGGATTGCAGCTGAAAGAATGAGGCTGATATTGTCATAAACCACGTTATAAGAATACATCCAAGCAACACATTCATTATTTTAAAGTTATATGTTTGGTCTTTTAACGGGAAGGACAACGTAAGAGTTAAAGGGACGAGAGAGAGCGACGACATGATTTAAAAGAGGGCCGAAGGGCAGATTCGAACCGGGGCTGCTGCAAGGAGTCTTGTAACATGGGGCAGTAAATCAGCGAAGTGAAAGGAATCATGTAATCAGTCAGATCTAGTAGTGTCCTTATGATGGGGCAGTCATATTATACTACTAATATTATTAATACGACTTCCGCATTCACACAATCGGTGAGTTTTTGCCAGCTGTCCTTCCTGCATTTGGCAGATGAAACTGTTTTGCCTGCATTATATGTTTAACTTCTTCGTATTTCTGTAAGATTATGGTTCGCTCCTCGTACGTGAAATACGCCGCTCCACTGCCCTAGACTGAACCATGTTTGTGATTGGTCAAATGCTGCAAACGCCGCCTCTTTCATGTGCACGCGCTCATAGCTGGACAGGTAAACCCTGGGTTGACTTAACAAGTTGATAACCAGCTTCGTGTGACCGCTTATCTCCGATTGCCTTTGTTAGGATTACTTAAGCTGGATCTCTGAAAGATACCCTGGGTTTGTTGAACTCGCTTCGTAGTACAGGCCCCTGGACTGCCATGATGAGATCATGACAACTATCAATTCAATTAGCTAAGATGACTTCAACACTTAGCTATAAAGTTTACTTTGAATTTTGTAAAATAACTTTTTTTTTACGCTGCCTTTTCATTGCAGGTGCAGTATTTCCTGCACCATCATTATTGTAAAAGGTACAGAGACAGGATGGGGTGTGGTATATAGTGACTTACATCCTCTTGATTAACCTTCCACATGCTCAGTAGCTGGTGCTATAATGCATTTTAAACCGAGAAAAAAAATTAATTAAAGTATTAAAGTAAAGAATTACAAGCCCATAATTTAGAAAATTTGAAATTGGCCAGTTAAGAGCTGCTCTTAGCCTTAGGATGGACTGTGGCCCATGCTCTCCACTCTAAAAGAATGTGTGCCAGCCTAAGCTGCCATGGAGCAAGAGCCACAAAATGAGTCTGGCGAGCCTTTTTCAGAAACTAACTTGCAACCCTTCACATAGGGAGAATAAAGCGTATAGTTTCCCAGGAGCAGACTTGGCCTCTCTCTTCACGTGATGCGATTTGCTTTATCAGGTTTTACCTCTTATCACTCTCACCGGGATAACTGTCATATTTTGACATTTTGTTTTCACGAGCAGGAGATAAAGTATAAAATATGATATGATATTATTTGTTGTCCTGCAGAAAATCCATTTTGAAAGACCTTTGCATCATAAACAAGTGGAGGAATGCTGGCAGTCATTTTGAATGTTGAATAAATGCTGATTCGACAGACTTCTTTGTTGAAAACCAATGTAAATGTAGCGCTCGAGTGAAATTTGAGACGACATCTCATAGCTGCTCCTGGCATCGTTTTCTGGAATGAGGAGCTACAGTGAATATCTCATCCTTTAGTATGTTTAACCAATATTTAGGTTGATTTCTTGCGCATAGTTTCACAAGCTTTTACTTAATGTTACATTTTTCATCTGGTCATGCTTAACCACATTTATTCATCCTAACATGCAATATGAGTCCTTCAAACCTCTACAGGGCAGAATGAAAATATGCACAGCTTTATTACCCTGTAGCAGCCTGTTCATCGCTCACTATCTCTCCTCACAGTCCGTAACTGTGAAATGAAGCTTTGCATACGTAACTCAGAATGCCCACTCTTAACTCAGGCCTCTGTTCTTGTCCAAAGGTCTGAACCTATTTTAACCCGGATGAAGGAGGATCACACCCGCATCATCCTGCCTGCCATAGACAACATCAAGTACAACACGTTTGAAGTGCAGCAGTACGCCAACGCCGCCCATGGCTACAACTGGGGACTGTGGTGTATGTACATCATCCCTCCGCAGGAGTGGCTGGACAAGGGTGATGAGACAGCCCCTATCAGGTGAAGTCCTCGGCTGGCAAACAGTGTCCATTATAGATGAGGATGTTTGATGAAATATGGATAGGCTCAGGATATGACTTATTCATGTGTGGAACCATCAAACTAAGGTGCTTTGTAGTACAATATGCCACCACAAACGCACAAATAAAGCCTTCCCTTACACAGCTGTCTCATTACCATGATGAAAATCTTCATTACGATGCAGGATCACAAGGCCACGACAATGTATTGTCATTAGTGTAATTGTGTGTTGAATGTGAGCAGGGCATTCCATGATATCCACTGTTGATTGGAGGACAGCACTGGCTCATATCATGTTTCTGTATAATCCTAGAATTGATTATACGTCCCCTTGGTGAAAGCATATTGGACTTTAATTGACTGAGAAGGAGCTCAGGAGTATTGTGTTGTATAGAAATGGTAATATGTACATTATATACATTTCAATCAACATCTGTTTGGTCAGGGCAAGCCAACACTGTCAAGTAACTCTGACTACAGAGTCCATTATTTTAAGCATCACATCACAGTTTTCACGACCAACACATTTAACTCAGATAATAAATTATTGGTTAAAACTTCAGGCTACAGTTTATCTTTTTATAAGATAGTGACCAGATGGGTAAAAATTAGGGGTGTCAATAGATTACAAATTTTATCAGACTACCGTAATTTTCGGACTATAAGCCGCGCCTTTTTCCATTTTTCGACCCTGCGGCTTATATAACGGTGCGGCTAATCTATGGATTTTTACAGATAACGGCCACTAGGGGACCTCCTAAATCTATGGATTTTACATGTTGCAGTCCACCAACTTTAACTCTATGGGCTCTATGACCCGTCCGCGCCCCTGGAGCTGTAGGCCGCTGGAGGCCCGAAAAGAGTGAGACAGGTAGCGCGCAAAAGTAAAAGTGGAACCGAGAGTGGTACGAGAGACAGAACGAGAGCAAGACAGACAGACATTACGAGAGCGAGACAGTTTGTGCAAAGGAAGTTTTCATGCACAAACCCTCATTATGGAAAACAAATGTCCAAATGCATATGATGCAGCTTTTAAGTTAAAGGCAGTCAATCTGGCTGTAAAAGAAGGAAATAGAGCTGCTGCACGTAGCCTTAGCATCAATGAGTCAATGGTGAGACGTTGGAGACGCCAGCGGGAAGAACTGTCTCAATGCAAAAAGTCAAAAAAAAGCTTTCAGAGGTAATAAAAGCAGATGGTCCGAACTTGAAGATTGGGTGAACACACAGAAAGCAGACGGCCGAGGTGTTTCCACCGTGCAGATCCGACTGAAAGCTAAAACAGTCGCCACCAAAATGAAAATTGAAAATTTTAGAGGTGTCCTGGTGTTTCAGATTTATGAGACGAAAGGGACTGTCCATCAGGGCGCGGACGACTGTGTCAGCAACTCCCTCCCGACTACCAGGAAAAAATAACAAACTTCGGCGAATTCACACAAAGAAAGATAGAGGAATATTCCATCGGACCGGACCACATCATAAATATGGATGAGGTGCTTTTGACGTTTGACCTGCCTCTCACTAGGACTGTTAACAAGAACATCCACGATCATTAACGGGTTTCGAAAGGCTGGACTGCTGCGTGATGAAGAGGAGGACGCCGCCACAGCTGAGGCCCTTCAGAGGCTGTTTGATTCCGACAGTGACGAAGAGGAGTTCGTTGGTTTTGAGAGCGACAACGAAGGAGAGAGGAGAGTGGCTGACGAAGCCACCCTAAGCCCGTTCGTTTCCGACACTGAAGATGAGGACTTTGGTGGTTTTAGTATGCAGGAAGAAGACGGAGATGAGGATTAATGATTTGACTTTTCTGGTTAGCCGTGTACTGCACCTTAGCCTAAAAGATGAAGACGAGATTAGTTTTCTGGTAGGCTGATTACCGTATATTTCAAGCAGCCGTGTTGCTGCAACTTTAGGCTTACGCGCTTGCTGTCGTGTTACAGGCACTATATTTTGCACTTTTAAAAAGACATGTTTAATTTAGCCATTGATATTGCCTAGTCAAGCGCTGTAAGCTTTGTTTTTTGTTATGGTACTACTGTAGGCTATAATGTAAATAAATATTCAAAGATGTGCACACTTTTTTAAGGTTTTTCAAAAATAGCCAAAGTTAAGTGGTTAAATGATTGTGATGCTATTAACTAATTTTGCTGGGGAACCCCTAGCACTCCCTCAAGGACCACTGGTTGAAAACCACTGCTGTAGATCACTGCCGGTATGTGCGCTGGGAGCGCACCGTTTAAGTTTGAAAGTTGAAAAGTTTGTGTGTCTGAAACGCTATGTGATGCAGTACAGTTTACACAGCACAGTATATGTTCTGTAGCTACTATTGCACTAAATGGTTACACTTGAATACGTTATGCAAATATACAACTTGTTTGTTAAAATGTTAATAAATGGGAGCTTCCTCAAGCAGCCATCTCTTTCCCGACAATCCTCTCTGTGCACGAACCCTTACATATGGTAATTAAACATTAAAACACCTGCGACTTATAGTCCTGTGCGGCTTATATATGTACACATCATTCAATTTAGCTGCTGCGGCTTATATTGAGGCGCGGTTTATAGTCCGAAAATTACGGTAATCACAAGGTAGCTGTGGATTAATCATGACTAATCACCATTACATATACAGTATATATATGAGAAATTCCCATTTTCTCTGTTTATTGTTGTGGAAATGGAACGATAAGTGACAGAAGCTGTATATGTACCAGAATTTGGAGGTGACTGATACCACTTTTTTTTTTATCAGACTGAGTAAAAATATTTAAATTTCAATACTTGCTGATACAGAGTACTGATACTTAATAATACCATTTTAGTTCTAACAATAACTTTGAAAACTATAACTTTGTGTTTTCCTGATACAAACAGCAGAGTTTACAGTTCACAGCTGTAACGGGTCTGACCTCTGTTGCTAATGTCAGGGCTAACTGCTACATTCACAGCTGCTCTCCGTAAGTGTGCTGGAGCTGCTGACTTCATACTTACTTTCATGATGAAACTCTACATCTCCACAAAATGTTTCGTAGCCTACTAGTTAACCCAGAGCGGCATTAGCATAGACATGGAAGTCGTCATTGTGATGTCTCCTGCTTGTGGACCATGGTTTTGAAGCGTTGAGTTCAGCATTTTGACCATTGCCATCTTGGAATCTTTGCAACCAATGAATGTGACCATATTTGGACTGTGGAGGAGCAACGGGTGGATCTGAAAAACTGGCAGAGCGGCACCCCAAGCAGCAACCTTCCTGGATCTGGATCCATCTTTCTTTTGGTGTGAAGCTGTAAACAAAGTTCAAGGTGTCTATATTATCCTCAGACAGTAAGTTGGTTTACCCCCAGCAGTACTACAGAAACAACAAACAACCAATCATAAATATGAACACTACATTTTAAGAGTCATTTACAATGCTGATAGCAGCAGGAATAAATGACCAACCTATTTGCTCTGCATCGCGGCTAAACACACTAAAACACACTCAAATGTATTTTAGGGAGCGTGGAGTTGAATTAATTAATTGTCACAGATCTGTAGAACAGATGTGAGATATAAGATCGTGGGGCTGCACCTTCCCTGACTCAGCCACTCATAAAAATAAGAAAATCTAACATGATTCAACAGAGAAGATTACCACAATCTTGTCTCCACTGCAGCTGAGCCTCCATAAACATGAAGGCACAACAACAGAGGCAGGGAGACGTCCTTCACTGGAATGTGTTCAAATCAGCAATACTGATGTAGCGGCAGATGGATGTGATGTGTTTTATTGATACTTGTTGATACTTTTCAATATCTATGGCTAGGCTTGATTCTTGAATAAATACATGTAAAATATGAGAGGGAATACAAACTGATGAAGTGAAGTATGCACATAGCAAATGTGGTCTTGCCTAATAAAATGTCCTTTAATTAAATAGTGTAGCTACTAGGTATAGGGTTAACTCAACAAGCTGCCCCTGAGCTCTGACCTCCCTTATAAAAAGAATAAATGCATAGATTCCAATCCAAGGAAACAATTGGCTCTGTGAAAATATATGAAATTCCATCATTGAAATGTCTTATGACTTAGTCTGCGCTGGTAATGATTGGCTCAACAGTGTGATATGGAGTATAATGGCCATTTTATTATATATGCAAATTACTAAGTGTTTTAAAAGCTTTATAGTTAGGCTATATTGTTGATTTATTCGCTTTACGCTTTACCCATGCAGCAGCCAGAGGTGGATCCAGATCCTGTAAAGTTGCTGTTCGGGGTGCCGCTTGTGCTCATCAGATCCACCAGTTGCTCCTCCACAGTCCAAATATTTGTTCACTGGTTGCCAAAAGGTGGTGCCAATGGTGGCAATGGCCAAATTCCAAGATCGCAACGGACAAAATGCCAAACTTGGGGCTTCAAAACAGTAGTCCACAGACAGGTGACGTCACCATGACTACATCCATTTTTATATACAGTCTATGGTTTAACCCAAAGTTGAAAATGCTTCTACTTTCGGTAACCAGAAAATGACACTAAGCACATATCACAAAATATCGCCTTGTCACGCTTCCATTGGGAGCATAGTGTAGAATACAAAACAGAAAAAAGGATTTGCCGGTTGCTCGCCATCCCCTGCAATTTTCTTGACAATGGTGCGGTATTGCAATATTGCAGTTATTGTGACAGCCCCACACCTTTTATGTTATTATGGCAAACATCTGAACAAAAGTTGCTTATTTATACATCAAGTGGTTACAGAGCTGTTCATTCATTTGGAGTGGTGTTTATGTCCATCTGGTTTTAGCTTCTACCGACTCCTGAAGGAAATATCTGCCTCTTTAGCTGCTAAATACACCACTTTGTTCACTAGCTTGTATCTAACTGTGCCTGTATGCTGTTGCATTGTCATAATGTTCCTACATTGTCATTTGGTACATTGCGTTATTAAAGAAATATTGATTATCTGCTTTAAAGGAAAGACCGTCAATGTGCCATGCTATCCGAGGAATCACAAAAGACATTGATAAAAAGAAGCAGTTTAATCAGGGCTGATATTTTCTAGATATTTTAGACGTTAGAAGAGGCCTCTAATATGCTGGGAAGTTAGTGAATTAATTAGTACAAGAAACATTAAGATCAAGCACAAGTGACCCCAAATGGACACAGCAGAAGTAAAGGAGTTACTGTAACTTACCTCCACCAGATTTTTCCACAACCAAAAGGCTGATTTGTATCACTGAACGCTCTGCTGCTTCATTCAAACCAAGCTGCAAACATGAAACATACTGGTGCTTGCCGATAGAATGTCTTCCAATATCTCAAACTGCTAAAGCTAAAACATCCACACATACAGCTGGATTTTGACCAAGAGCAATAAAACGAGTCCATATCAGAGTTTCATTACCGTGCTCGGTCCAGCGTAGGCAAAGCAATAACAGTTTCATTTGATACAGAAGATCTCATACAAACAAACAATGTGATAACAGTTTATATCATTGGCCTAAATATTGGATGTTTTATCAAAGCTCCATGAAAATCATGTATTATTGAGCATAGAGGGCTAGACTTGGGATAGATGAAAGATAGGAGGACAGCCTCAGACTCTGCAGAGCTGCTCCGTGTTTCCCTATTGACACTTTGCTGCAAATGGACAGATCGCCTCAAGGGCCTGCTGAAGTGTGTCGGCTTTGTGGATTTCTATTGGAAATCATTCTCCCACTTGTTTCCTCAAGGTTTCTGCCCATCAACAACACAAGCCTTTTAGCCATTTTGAGCTCAAAGCCTTTTCTGGCTGTTTGGACACATTCAACTACAAAGCGTCTAAAAGGGCACAAGAATGCACAAAACTGCCACAGGATTTCAACCATTTTGACATTTTCCAAAAATAGATTTTGTTCAGACAGGACCGCATAGAAAGGTATAGTAGGCTACATGTGGACAGAAATCTGAAATCTTCAACAAATATCATGAGGTGACGTTTCTTAGAATGGAAAGCAATCTTTATTTATTTAGGAAGGCCAATACTAAAAATGTTTCTTTTTCTTTTTCAGCAAAATGTGACAATCAGACATGACTAAGCAACAGATACACTTACAGAAATTCCTGCAATTGCCATTGAAGCCCTGATGGCTGTCATACAACTTGAACTGAGACAAGCAAGATCAGTTTGAACAGCAGTGTCTTGCTATGGTAGAGAAGTAAGCAATCTTAAATAAATGTCTTTCTCCTGCCAAATTGCATACATACTGGAAGCAAAAAAACCCAGGCATTCAAGTTGGGGTCCACCATCTGCACACTAAAAATAACTGAGGACATTACATGAGAAACCCACTAGAAGATTCCACCAACAACCTGTAACATGAAATGTTCTTTCCATGAACACATGATCTGTGCTTGTGTGCACAAAGAGACAGAACAACATCGACAACAATGACTGGGTTCGTCATTCCCACAGTCACCAGTGGACTGTGTTGTATTTCACATGCAACTGATGGCAGGGTCACACAGACACAGCGGCTGCTTTGCATTAAAGACTGTTGAGCATTTTTATCGATGTAGAAGCCAGTACTTCTGGGTCTTCTAGGATTGATTTCTCTTTGTGTGATTGTTGAACACTGCTGTGTATTTCTGGTCAAGATTGAAAACATCACTATTGAAATTTTCCTCTTTTTCCTGCATTTTTGGAGGAACAGCTGGCTCTAATTACACATTTAAGTGGCTACAGTTAATTGGCTCTAGGAGGGGGATTATTTATCCATGCCATAATATTGCATGTTTGATCACCTTGCACATCAGACAAATGAGAGAGCTACCAAGCATAGCAATATTTTTTTCTCTTTTCTCTTCCAAATAAACATTACCAAGCTGTGTCCACACTGTGGAGGCGTTGTGGTAAACAAGTACCAGGAGGCGAAGGTGATTTGAGTCTTTTTACTTCTCCACAAACAAATCTACAACTTTCAAACAATGTGTCAACATCCATCACTAGAACTGGAAACCATCACCCATCAACCCTCACTCTTAAAAGGTGAATGTCCCTTCCCTTTTTTTCCCCATTGTGGGTCCCCACACAAGGGTGCTGCAGCGGTGTCCGATGGCTGTCATAGCGGATGAAGACATACCTGGCTGTTGGCAGGGACGTAGGACTGAGAGACGCAGTGACTAATACCAATGTGAGGATGTTTCTATTGCAACATGGCCTGGTGTTAAAAATGCCTCACATCCAGCTGTAGGAGATAACAACAAGGTTAATACCTAATGGTACCTACGTAAACTGTGTATGTAAGTAAACTACGATATTAAAATATGTATATCAATGTATATTAATCTACAATTTCAATACCTGCTCTCATAAAAGGGGCACCATCTGTTGGTCAGACAGAACTTTATAGAATTCACGTTAATGACTCTAATGACCACTTATTAATTAATTAACAATCAATCAATATGATTTAATAAATCAGTCTCATTTCCTTAGATCATAAGTTCTTGAAATAGGGATCTTTGTATTCTGCACAGAAGAAATATCCACGGACAACGACTTTATGCTTTAGGGGAATTTATTGATTAACTAGAGATTAAACAAAAGTGAATAAAACAATAACAGATGTAATAACAAAACACCAATACAGCGCCCGAAATATAACTGAAATGTCATTAACAGCTCATCTAGCACGTTTGGAGATAAAGGCGAGTGTGTTCTTCCTAAGAATTTGGACTCCTTAGTAAGAGGAAAAGGTGAATAATGGGATAAATGACCTCACAGATATTCGATATTAACAGACACTATACTTAGTTTCACCCTGCAACTCGGTCATTACTGTTGAATGGGGATTCAGTCTTACTTTGGGACGCTTCTTCTCGGCTTACTGAAACTCCAAGCGGTCGCTCTTCCGTCGGTGATGTAGACCCGAAGGGATCTTCCTTGCCTGTGGCCCGAGGGAACCGTTAGCGCCGATCTGCAGTAGTTTCGTAGTGGGCGTCCGTCTTTGCCTTAATCCGTCTTAGTTCAACAGCTGTCTTCTCCTTGAATTCGGCCTTGGGTGGCTTAGGTATAAGAGTTAGTCAATATGCCAAATCTTTGCGGCCGCCGGTTGAGTAAGCATTGATCAAAAAGGCTTGCGTAAAAAGAAAAGCTAAAAATGCAAAAAGAATCTAACGACGAGCAAACTATTCTAATAAAAGTAGTAAAAGTTAGGAGCTAAAAACGGACTAAATTCGAAGACAGGTAAAAAGAGAAGGCGAGGCCGGATGGCCAGCGCCTGGTGGCACAAGCGGGAGGCAAGAGTGCCTGGATGCAAGAGCCCGGAGGCCAACCGGGAGGCCAGAGCTGGGAGCCCAGAGCTGGGAGGCCAGAGCCGGGAGGCCAGAGCCGGGAGGGGAGCCCGGGAGGCAAGAAGCGCCCGGGATGCAAGAACGCAACGGGTGTCTGTAACACGCAGCTTTTATGCTGACCGAGGGGGCGTGTCCAGGAGGGACCCGTTCCAGTTACAGTCCAAAATCTTTGTGATTTTAACTGTTAAACAAAACGAAATGCAATCCTATGACTAGAACGTTTGAACACCATCTCGCCGTTATGGTCAAAGTTGGCACATTGCATATAGTTCTCACACAGAATGATAGGTCAAACAAATGAAACATGAGCTGTAAACATTTTTCTGTAGAAATCATTTTTGGTAGAGTTGAAAGGAACTTTGATCAAACACATACAATGCAAACCTATCAAGCTAGCCCAAACAAGTTTGGTAACTTAGTAAGCATTTTGTCCTTGGTGATGCGGGCAGATTAATGAGCACATTTTTCATTTTCGTCTGACTGCATGAGTGCAGTAGTTAAGTCCATTACAATGACATTGTGCATTTTTAGCAATTTTGGTTACTCCTCTGTTCTTCGTCGTAGAGCAACGGGAAGTTCGCTAGTATACTTATAATTCCTCAATGATTATTATGGATGGTTTTAAACTAATGTTGAACACATATCTCATCCTTGTCTTGGATTGGTCAAAATGTGAACATGTTTTCTTGCAGAGTTCATGTGACCTCTCTCTGCATGCCAGCAGACCAGGGGTCCGTTTCACAAAGCAGGTTTAGTGAAAACCTTGAGTTAGTTAACCCTGAGATGAGGGAAACTCTGTTTTTTTGGTTTCACAAAGCCAGTTCAGCATAAATCTGAGTCAGTTACCCGGGTAACATACTCCGTGAACCTAACCTGCTCGCTAGCAGGTTTGCTTCAACAAACACTGAGTTTCTCCCTACATGTCTCCGCCTTTTTCCGGAATCTGAACCAACTCTGAAAAAATGTGCCGTCCTTTCATCGTCAACCTAATCGATATGGAAATAAAAGTGATTCTAGCAGCTTTGCATCGGGAGAGAATTTTGATTACCTTTCCTTTCAATCACATTAGATATTATCTAAACAATATTCTCCGACATTTTCAACATTTCATATCGCGGACATAATCCGCAACCGGATTCGGAGCTAGCTTTTTTGCTTTTTTGGGAGATTTATGAAATGTTTAAGTACATTCCTGTGTTGAAATACCTGCTTATATTTACTGTTTAATATGTGAAATATGATTAAAATCATATGCCTTAGTCAACGTATTTGGACAATATTCTTATGCTTAATTTACAACTGACGCCACTTTCTTTCTGAGCCTGGGGGGATTACACCCAATGAAAATGATAATTTATTCATTGTGCTACTTTGTTAACTACAGGAATTAAACTGCTGTCGCCTGCACCGTGGACGGTGTTGCTAACCGTTACACAAGAGTGCATCGCTCTGTAAAGCTGAAAATGAACACGTATTACCTTTAGATCAATCGACTGTTTCATTCAGTTATACACATTAGATCGGGCAGTAATTGTCTGCCACGCCAACTATCGCTACTTTGCAGTTACGTTGCTCCGCTTTCTCAGGATGAGCTTGTTTTCTACATAAACACTCAGTAATATCTAATGACGCTCTCCCTGTTGCCATTGTGAATCGTAGTATCGGAGGTCCATTGATGATGGCTTTGTAGAGTCGGCAGGCACGCGCGTAACTCAGAGTTTACATACTCAGAGTTGAGTGAACTAATTCAAAACTGCTGTTCTGAAACCGAAAACTCAGAGTTGCCCATCTCAGAGTTGGTCAACTCAGAGTTCAGGGTTAGGTTCAGAGTTTGTTGAACCTGCTTTGTGAAACGGGCCCCAGGTCATTAGTTTATGACTCCCAGAGGGGAGGAAGGGGTCTTCAACATGACTTAGGAGCAAATGGTGAGGAAGAGATAAGGGGCCCTAGTTTCATGGTGCAGCGCAGGGCGGCGCAGGGCGGCGCAGGGTGGCGGAGCCAGCGCAATGCAAGTTTCGACCCGCGCAGCCTTGCGCACGGTCAGTTTGGCAGTTTGGTGGATTGCCTGCGCCAAGATGGGTGTGGCGGCGCAGCAGTGGGACGCGTTACAGATTCAGCTTGGCGTAGCGGAAGTTTCGTGGCAAAAAGCCTCGCCGAGACTGCGCTGAAAGCTCGCCAGCTCCGACCTGGTCTATTTTCGGCGCAAGGCGTAAATAAAGTCCATTCATTCAATGCGAATCACAGCTGGCGGAGTGGAAGTTTGGCTGACGGCGCGCAGTGTGCACACGTTACCGAAACCTCACAGGCAGGTTTCCACAGTTCCAGGCACATTTAAATGCAATAAATAATCACAACAAACACTATTTAATGCAACTCATTGAATCAACACGTGGATTTATATCTATATAGATTGTCCCGTCACATCTGACGTCAGATCAAAGGCGGATGGCACGCGTAACGGAAATTCAGCCTCTCGGACCAAAACATCTCCCTCTCTCTCTCCTGTTTTTTATAATATGGGCATTGTTATTACTATGATACACACGCACAGCGCGTGATGTGCGTGGTGGGAGCAGCGCTGCTGCTTCTGTCATCAGGTTGTCAAGCGACGGATCTTGCACTGAACCTCCCCGAACGCATTAAAGGAGAGGAGAGGAGCTCATTTGATTGGTGAAGATCTGAATCAGCTGTATTAATCCCAGTCCACGCCTCGTCTCCTCCTCATCTCCCACTCACGCCTTCTTCTCCTCCCTCTTTCCCACTTGCGCCGGTGGGCGAGACAGGAGGTGTGCCTGCGCGGTCCAGGCGGACACACCTCGTTGGTGCGGCGCAGGTGCGCTGAAAGCTGACTGCGCCTGGTCTACGAAACTAGGGCCCAAGGTGTTTATCCTTATACTTCAATCGAGGCTCTCTGTCAAACAAAGGTGTTAATCAGTTTCCAGATGCGTTTAGGTGTCTCAAAGTCTGGTGACTCTGAAGGTCTGGTCCTCCTTGTTCGGGGGTGCGAGGAGAACTTGTAGATGCTCTGATTTAAGGGTTCGTAAATCCTCTAACCAAGCCATAAAGCGGACACACATTTCCTCCAGGTCGGTCCAGTGACCTGAAGGAGAATGTTTACTCATCTGCTGCGAGGGGACCTTTGTCTGTATATCTTTTAAAGGTGAATAGTTCATCTTTCGTTCATTGAGAAGTCACATCCGAGAATCGTGGGGCTGTAGCCCCTACACAGCTCTGACACATCCAGCTCTGTCATTTTATCAGCCAAACTTCCACTCCACCAGCTGTAAAGGCTTGGTTATGCTTCCGCGTAGTGATCACGCAATGGCCACGCAATGGCCACGCAATGGCCACGCAATGGCCACGCAGTTGCTTGGAGACCGTGATGGTTCTGCGTTGGGTTTACGTGTCGAAATGCAATTCAATGCCACACCGGTAGAGGGCGCTATGTTTTTTGTAAAGACTGACCGACCGACTAAGTCTCTTGATGAATATAGTCGTTAGCCTCGTTATAGCTTCTTTACCTTCCGGCTTTAAACATCCACAATTTTTCAGTGTTTTATTTCTTTGTGCAAAAGCGACAAGGTGCAAACAATAAAAGTATTAAAAGTTTAAATGGCGGTGTTTATGAGTGGAAACCGGAAAAGTCGCCTCGACGCGCATCTAGGATTTTTGAGAGGTGCACGTCAGGCCCTTGCGTTGGACGTAAGGGGGGTCCGCGAGGATGTAAGGGGTACATAAGCCCCCTTGCGTTGTGTCAACGCGGAAGCATAACTTGGGCTTAATTCGCCTTGAATGAATGGACTTTGTTTGCGCCTTGCGCCTTACGCCAAGAGTAGACTAGGTTGGAGCTGGTGGGCTACTCCAAGCTGAATCTGTGACGCCTCCCCCTGCTGTGCCGCCACACCCATCTTGGCGCAGGCGATCCACCAAACTGCCAAACTGACTGTGCGCAAGGCTGCACGGGTCAAAACTTGCATTACGCCGGCTCCGCCACCCTGCGCTAAGCCACGAAACTAGGGCCCTTAGTGTTTGTTATGATAGCATTGCACTGTTTTGTTGCTGTAATGGAAAAAGCAGTTTGTCAAGCGGTATCTTATGAAGTTATAAACAAAACAAAAATAATTTAAATGTAGTCAATAAATGTAATTTTGATAATATTGCTATAGTGGCATTGTTTAAAGGCTAAAGTCTGGACTACACTGCAAAGAAAAATGAACAGTTCCATGCTGCATACTACTGATGAACGCAGGCGGTTTCGAGTCCAGTAAGTGTTTACA
Source organism: Chelidonichthys spinosus (assembly GCA_029853015.1). NCBI lineage: Eukaryota > Metazoa > Chordata > Actinopteri > Perciformes > Triglidae > Chelidonichthys > Chelidonichthys spinosus. Next base: position 3,347,421 of record CM056831.1, read on the forward strand.
TTGCCAGGGAGTATATCTAGGGAGAGAACAGTCAAAGTTTGCACTGTGCAGACAAGCAAGGTAGCTCACTTGTCAAGAGAGGAGAAAGGATGTGGTGAACGAGTATGTGATGTGTCTGTCTTTTTATCTGCACAGTGAGTGCAAATAATTGCACTTGAAAGGCTCCCTTCACTGCCTTAGAATTTAGAGTTCTTGAGTTCCGAACAAAGGCATTTTGAGTTATTAGCTAAAAACTTTCTCAGGATAAATGTATTTATTTTCCACCATGAGTGTCTTTGTATTTTGATGGATGTCGCTTAACCTGTTAAGCCCTTGCCAGATTTTCAGAAAAAAACACTTCAAAGGACATGCACAAAGTAAATGAAGAATTGCTCCACAACAACTAGGTTCATATGCATGTTCTTGGTGTCTAATGAGGGTTAGGACCCCAGAGAATGTATTCCCAGTGTCAAAAATATTGTGTCTGTTACTATGCCTGAGTATATTGGAATAAATCAAAGGAGAAATGTGAAATTTCTATCCTTGCCTATGGTTTCCCCCCATTTGACAGAGGATAACACAGCGGCTCAGAGGTAGAGTCCTCTAATCGAAAGATTGGAAGTTCGAATCCCGGCTCCTCCAGTCTACATGCCGAAGCATCCTTTGGCAAGATACTGAACCCCATATTGCCCCCAATGCTGCACCATAGGTGTGTGAAAGTGGCTGGTGTCATTACTCACTCTGAAGTCCCATCCCATGATACTCCAGAAAGACGTTTCTCTCAGGAAGTGACACATTGCTCTTCATGTCCTTTACTTTGTTGGGGTAGTAGCAGGAGCAGATTTGGTTATCAACAGCTAATTATTAATGTCAAAATGATTATCGATATTAATAATTATATTTAATATATTATCATGAATAAACGGGGCACCAGGGAAAAGATAACCTAAAACTGTATTCAGTCTCAATATAAAGGTTTTATACTCACATGCCAATCATCGAGATCATTGGCATAGAAGTACCAAATCAATCGAACAATTAAAAAGGCGTGAAATTCAAGCACTAGCCTTCACAACCTGCTGTTATCCAGTGACATATACACAACAAGCACAAGAGACCGCTAGCTATAATATAATAAGATTTATTAACATCAGTAATAATGATCACAATCAATAACACTGCAATTAACAAAGCCTTATTACCTAACTACCTAACACACAAGACTAAGCTAAACAAAAGGAGAGACACACGTGGAGTGTGTGCCTGTGTGTGTGTGTGCGTGCGTGTGTGTACGTGTGTGTGCGTGTGTGTCGAGAGAGAGAGAGCGAGAGAGAGAGGGAGAGATGGCCGGGTGCAGCCACCAGATGGAGCTATTCCTCACAGCGTTCAGGGGCGGAGCCATTGACGTCAGATGGAGTAGCGAGAGAGAGAGAGAGAGAGAGAGAGAGAGAGAGAGAGAGCAAGATGGCCGGATGCAGCCACCAGATGTAGCTATGTCCTTAGCATCCGGAGCTGGAAACAGCTGGCGGAGTATATGTGCGGGGCAGCGAATGTGTGTGTGTGTGCGTTAGCGGGACACAAACAAAGAGAGGGGGAGAATGCGCGCGCAATATTCTAAGGCTCAGGAGGCATGTTGTGACGCTTACTGAGCTCGCGAATATGGCTGAGGTTTAGTCACAAACACCGTTACAGAAATCAACCCAGCGGCGTGGGTACACAATCAGCATTCAAATACAACACGGAGAGCCCCGGACTCGGCGGTCCGCGATCAAAACTTAAAACACGTTAACAAGAATTACAAGCATATCCTACACTATCAACTTATGTCTCTGCCCAGACTTATAGCCTCTTACTGGTGTCGTTGCGTGAGCTGCGAGTCCGTCCTGGCGATGACGGAGTTCCGTAAAGCGGCGGCGGTAGTTCGGGAGTCCCGCCGGCAGCGGGGGGCGTGATGAGTCGGCTTAGTCCAGACGAGAGCGGAACATGTTTACTCTCGTTGATCAAACTCGAATAAAGAAAACAGTTCGTGTTTCTTTCTCCCGGGGGCGGCAATATAATCGCGGCTTGGCGATTTAGTCAGCTTACTTCAGACAGCGTCTGGTAGCTGGAAGGCAGGAACCGGCTTGGTTCCTCTTATTGCTGCGGGGGTCGTGTCCACCTCCTGTTGGTGGAGGGGTCGCCTCCCATTGCAACGTGGTGTTGCGTTGGAAGTAGGAAGAGAGCCGTAAGAGTAAGAGAGTGTTCTCCAGGTGGCTTCGGTTTATAAAGCTCACGGCTGCTGCCGGGGACCCCCCGGGGTTACCGGTGGTTGTCAGCCAATAGGCCACCAGTTGTGTGACGTTGCACTTCGCACTTATGTGAGAGGTGAAACTAAAATGGCGGTGTAGTTTTTTATCCCCTTTGTCCCTTTATTCTGACCGCATGTGTAGGCTTTTGTAGGCCGCATTGTTTAGTCCTACTAGTGAGGTCCCAACAACTTTAAAGCATCCGCGTCTTCCTTCTCCGCGAAGACCAAACCCGTCCTGCGGTCCAGAGTGACAGGCACATGTTTATATATATTATACCATTTAATCAGAAAATCCATTAAGACACATGGTTTCTTTAAAATGTCTCACATTGAGCAACTCACATCAATTTGTCTGTAACACAAACTATGAATGTCAAGCCATAAAGATTTATGGTAACACAAATAGTAAGAAAGCTTTTCTTGGTATTATAATGGTCCGGGTGGATTTACATCCATCCCCTTTTTCAGAGATTTATTTATCTTCTGATGAAGGATTTTAAAAATAACACTAATGGCAATGGCTCAGACAGTGTTTTATATGGGCTCTAAACCTAAAAGCACCTTTCTTTTTGGCTCCCACATGACTCAGTGCACTCTTTAAATACACAGTCAGTGAATCATAATGCAGTCCTCCTTCTAGTACTTTCTACTCCCATGTCATACATACATACATACATACATACATACTGCATAGGCTATATACAGTAGGTCTCTTCTATACAGAATGTGTGGGACATTATATGGTGTACTTGCCCTGGGCGTCATCAAAGAAAGAAGAATAAGCCACTCAATGGTCAATTTAGAGTAAAAAATAACAGATCTCGGTACTCCGTATGGATTTCGTGCTTTTTGTGGGTCTTTTCCTCAGAGCACTTAAGACCTGACAGATAATAAAAGCAGCCCTGGGGGGACATCAGCTAAAGGAGGACCATTTCTTTTCGTAAAGATAGAATAACTTCTTTGTGATTAACGCTCTTTATCTCTTTCTATGCATCTCTGAACTTGTGTAGTTCTCACGTTGTCCTAGTTCTGAAAATATTTTAAGATTTGTCTCCTAAAAAATGTGTAGTAAGTATATTGAATTGACAATTACTTGTAAAATGCCTTGCTAGATTGTTTTGCTCTACTGGGACGGGGGAATAGGGCTGGTGTCACATTTTATTTTTCTAGGTTACTTTTAATTTCAGATAAATATAAAAGCTGGACATCTTAATATGGTATATTAACATTGTATAACATTACAATGTGTAATGAGGAATATAGCTCATGATGATGAATCAGGCAGCAACCTCCAGTTCTGCCAATTCTTCTTCTTCGAGTTCATGGTCTCAATCTGTAGTTTCAAATCTTCTTCAATCCAGCATGATGTTCATTAAAGATCAAATAGACCATAATGCAGGATATCTTTTAGGGTGGGGCTACCTTGTGATTATTCGGTTGCTACCACAGCCTTGCTGCCGTCGCTGCCGTAGCTATTAATGCAGTTTGCTGCTAAGGTGACTTTAACACTTAGCTGTAAAGTCGACCTTGAATTATGAAGGTGACTTTGTTAACTGCTTAACACCACAATCCAGATGGATCCAGATCCAGTTAGGTTCCTGCTCAGGGTGCCGCTCTGCTGCTTGTGTTCGTCAGATCCACTCGTCGCTCCTCTTCTGTCCAAATATGGTCACTTCTGTTCAGGCCATCATAATGTCACTTTGTCAAAGTTTTCACAGCCATTCTGGACTCTCTTATCTAAGGAAGGCACAACCGAACTTAAAAAAACCTGAAATATCTTCTGCCTTGATTGCAATGAATATGTTAGCATGATATATGGCTGTATAAAGCTTTACTGACTGGATAATAATATTCAAATGATGCGTTCTCTCTTTGATCATCCAGAACTCCAGCTATGATTGGCTGCTCCTTTGTGGTTGATCGGGAATACTTTGGCGATATTGGTCTGCTGGATCCTGGCATGGAGGTCTACGGAGGTGAAAACATTGAGCTTGGCATGCGGGTAAGGACCACAGATTGTCACTGTTGTCGCTGTCAAAATGCAGTCAAATTGGAATGATACTAAGATAAATAAAGAAATGTTGAGTTTTCTTTTTTAAACTGAAATTTAATTCACTGTGTTCAGCAGAAGATGAAATTGCTTGGAGAAATACCGCAAGAAATGTTGGTTTATAATGAGGCCTTCCTTCAAAGCCTCAGGGTTTTTTTTTTGTGCTTTCGTACAGGCCACACAAAAAGCCATAATTACAAATCCAATATTTGAGTGGGTTATTTTTACATGTAAAGTTCTCGTCGGAATGATTTGTGAAATCTATATTCAGACTTTGTAACAGCTTATGATGAAGCTTTCTTATGTTTCCCAGCCAGGGGGAAACAGCTTAAGATACAAAACCCAGGGGCGTCAACAGAAACCATGATTAAACTTAACAAAATGTCTTCGATGGGAGTGGAGGAGGAAAAAAATCCCCTTAGTGCAAATCTTCAACCAACCCAAAGGCTCTAAAGCCTGTATACAGAAAATGTAAATCTCGTTTGCTGCTGCTTTGAGTTGAATTTAACGCTCCATGTGAGTGAAGGGCTTGCTGAAGAATTGGCTAGCGTTTAAATTCAGAAAATGTTTCTCTCCAGCCGAGTGGAACCAGACGCACTCCTTTGGCTTATTGGAATGAGATATGCTTGAAATATCCCACTCCTTCATTTAACGTCTCCCCACTCATCCATTTCAAAATCTTGAGATGGCTTCAACAACACCTCTAAATTGTCGGCTGCCTTTGAAAGCACTCGAATGGAGGCAGGAGAATGGATCTTGGTTCACAGATTGCAGCTGTTCATTATGTAGCCAGAGACTTTTCACTGTTGTCGGTGACCATTTCATTGCCTCTAATTGTTCCACAAAGAGTGGCTTTCCCTCTGCATTAATAGCACGTTTTGACCAATAATGGTGGCCATCGAGCTTTGTTTCTTTGTCTGATAGTTGTTTTGCCATTATGATAGAGTGTCAAGTCAGCACTGTGTTTGTGGCGACTGCCTCACCCAAGGTTACATGGTGGTTTCTCATTCAGTGGAGCTGCTGATATGTACCTAACAAACCATGCAACTGAGTTAGCTGCAGTTTGTGGGGGAGATCAATTCAGCTGCAGCGGCTAAGTAAAGTTAGAACAGCTCTATTGAACTGTGTGATATAGTGTGACAGTGAACTCATTTTGGCTCTCACACACACAAGCTCCTCATTGACTTATTTTCACAGTTAATATTTACTGTAGCTTTCTGATTAATGAAGTGAAGAGAACATGCCTCTCTGTCTGCGAAACACAATGCCATCACGATGCAATTACCTCACCTCCTATTTGGCCTGTCAGTGTAAAAATGAAACGCGTTAAAATGAAACACAGAAAAAGGGTCTATTCAGCACAGGCTGGAATAAGGTCCGCAGTCAACAACCAGCCTCAACCATCCAGATTGTACAGCCACTAATGGAATGGAGATGGGCTTCTGGCGAGTGGACGGCAATTACGGCTCAGGCAGCTCATTGTCGTGCTGGCTGAGGAGTTGCCATTTCGGATAGGCTTGATTGACAAGAACATGTTCAACAATTAGCCTGGGCAGCTCACAATAGCTGAGGCTGCCTGGGACCATCTGACTACAGGGGACTTATGAAAGGCAGGGTTCATACAGAAAGGTTATGGCATATTTATAATTTACTGTGAGTTCAGGCTTCTGGAGATTGCTCGGGATGGAAAGACTTGCAGGATCTGGACTCTTTGTAAGCAGAAGGGAGGCTAGAATGTGCAAGGGCTGCAGGTGGACGGGAATAAAATTAAACCAAGAGAACGGAAAATAAATCATAAAAATGTTTCCAAAGTTTGCTGTTTGTTCACATGTGAAATAATTTAGGACCTGCAACTGAAAAGAAGACACAAAGAAAACGGATATGTAAATGATGTTTCAAGCATGTAGTAAGGAATAGATCAATCTCTCAGCCATACATTTATATTTGAGGCTGCATTATCATTGCAAAATTATTTACAATCAGCTCGACATATTCGTCCTGTATGTGCTTAACCTCAGAATAAACACATTTCCCATCTATATGCAACTTAGGAATTGTCACTTTTTTAATGCTTGCCACAAGGCTGCGTTCACAAACAGGGAAAAATGGTCAGGGACAGAAACAAGGAATTCTGCCAGAAGTGTCAATATAAGTTTATCTTGTAATGTGTCTCTAGCCACTCCTGCATTGCTGACTCTTTGCTTAAACATTATCTCAGGAGATTGGCACATTGCCTTTCATTTCAAAGTTTCTGTAGGCACAAGCGTTGTACTGTGGTAAATCTGTCGACTGAAACCTTCTCAAATTACAATTTTCATAATATATTTTCTAAATCGATAATTCATAGACTAAGGTAAGGGAATGTCAATGCACCTTTGAAACCGCATTTAGGAAGACATGGATAAGCACTGCGTTTAAGTGAACAATTAATCATCAAATTCAAATTTAAATAAAGACATAGATTGTTAAAACAATAATATAAAACATCATTACAGGGCTTAGAGACAGATTTAGGAAACAAAAATCAATGCATTTTCACACAACTGAAATCTTAGGCTGTGTCCAAAATAACTCACTATATAGGGCCCTAGTTTCGCGGCGCAGCGCAGGGCGGCGCAGGGTGGCAGAGCCGGCGCAATGCAAGTTTCGACCCGAGCAGCCTTGTGCACGGTCAGTTTGGCAGTTTGGTGGATCGCCTGCGCCAAGTGGGGATTCTTGTAGTGAATCCGCCGCTGCTCCCGGGCAGCGACGGACCCCCTCGTGGACCTACGAAGGAGAGGATAGAAGGAAGAAATGGGAAGAGAAATGGGGTGGAGGGGAGGGGCGCAGAATACGAGAGCGAAGCGGAGGAGAGGGTCAGGTGGCTATTTATAGAGATGCGGAAGTTGGCGCTGTTGAGGTGTGGACCTGCTCCTGAAACTCCGCCAATTAGGCTTCAATTCACTAGCAAGGACCACACCATCAACGAGATGCGTTTAAGAATTTATTATTATTGACAAAGAGAATGAAGTGTCAAAGATCTTGGTTCTTGAGCGTTCGAGTGCGTTGTGGGGATTCTTGTAGTGAATCCGCCGCCGCTCCCGGGCAGCGATGGACCCCCAAAAACTTCCAATTACTTAAGAAGAGATTGAGCGGATTTGAGATCTTAACGGATGTAGCAGTCGTACGTTTGGGAGGACCGGCGGCCCACGGGACGTATGAAGTGTTCTGGGATGCCACTACGGGAGGCCGAAGTGGCCGCTCCGATTCTGAAGGATTGCCTGGGCCAAATACCAGACAATGAGAGCATGAGGAGAAAGTGATGGTGGGACTAGAATCGTGTAGCCACTTGGCCGGACTCGGAAATGAAGAAGGGATCTGTCATGTTGTGCTCTGAGATTTGCGGAATTGCGAGAGTTTGCGAGGTTTTAGAAGGGATTCAGTGGTGATTGGACCTTGAAGAAGAAGACAGGCATGGGCGGACTGAATTGATTGGTTTTGGTTAGCTGTAAGTGGAGCACCCTGATGTCGTCTGAAAAGCGAGATGAGTCGAAAAGGGCAGCATGACGGCTTGAGTCGAAGCGAATGGTTGAGGAGGTGAATGCGGAGCATCTGAGGAAACCAACGAGGCGAGCAAAAACATGGCTTCCGAGGTTGGGCGACTTGAGGAGTGCCGTACCTGGAACGGATCGTGCGGAGGCAGGTGGACTGCGAGTCGACAGTAAGAGCAAGACGACGAGGGTTTGTGGCTGGCTCTTGGCGTGGGAGTCCTTTAATGAGGGAAGTTATTTGGGGATGGCTGGTGGCCAGGCCCGAACTGCCGGTTATTAGCTTGGAGAAGAAGCTGGTACCGCTAAGGTACGCTTTGATGGTGTGTAGTTGGATTGCCCTGATGGGGAGGTGGAAGCTTTTCCGAGTTGTCAAGTAGGACGAAAGGGGTTGAGGGTGATATGGAGGAATGGCTTTGGGAAGGTATCGGCGTGAGGTGCCAAGCTTTGGAACTTCTGCAATGGGAAGCAGGAAAGAGAGTCAGCGATAGTGTTTGTTTGACCAGGAACGTGAGCTGCGCGGAGAACATATCGCTGTGTAATGGAGTGCCGGATGAGGCTCTGTGTGAATTGCATGATGAATGGGGAGTTGAAGCGTCCTTGTTAATTATGTCTACGACTGCAAGGTTATCTGGGTATATGTGGATGGACTTGCGGGACCATTTGTGTCCCCGCAAGATGGCGGCGACTAATATGGGGTAGATCACAAGAGCACGGGGAAGCGACCTGGCATTAGTTTGCAAGCTCTGAGGGCCGTACTGCTTCGAACCGTCTTCCATTGTAGAAGCCCCCAAAAACGACTGAAGGAGAAGCGTCAATGTACAGATGGATGTCATGTGGGTGAGTCCGTTGGTCGTCGTAGAAGAAAGTGATTCTGTTCCGATTAGTGAGAAGGTTGAGCCACAGACAAAGTTTGGCGAGGAGGGGCCCTCAGTTTTCTCTGCGGATGATGTAACTCCGAGGTCGGAGAAGACTGAAGGCTTTAGACAAGAGTTTGGGGTGAGCTGAAGGTGAGCCCGACGGCAAAGTAATATGCACCACGTCAGCGGACACCGAAGAATGCCAGAAGTCGGGGTAGATAGGGGGACTTTGAAGGCGCTGGTGATGTTGTTTTTTTTTTTTTGAGAGCCGCGACCCTTTGCCAGCGAGTTTAATAAGGGTGATGGCATGGTTGATGGTGGCGTAGTAATGTTGGTTTTTTGAGAGCCGCAACCCTTTACCAGTGGGTTTATTAAGGCGATGGCAAGGATGATGGTGGCTGGTGGAGAGAAAATTCATCGCTCGGGATCAAGCTATTGGTGCTGGGAATAGTACTGCCATGGGGTGCTAAAAGATCGATAATGGTGCGTTTCTTGCCGGAGTATTTCCTGGCTGAGATACTGATGCGATACCGATGCGGAGTTAGGAAATGGAGGATGGAAGACATGGAGCCTTCCTTAACTTCTTTAGCGAGAAGAGGTTGGGTGAGATGGGGCACCACAAAGGGAGTATGTGAGGGCTGCACGGGCGGCGAAGATGCGGCAGTAAATCTCGTTCATGAGAGCGCCCCAGTAGGTGGCCTCTTTAAACTGTGAGAGGCGGGCTGCAAGTTCGGAGGCAAAGTGTGTGTGGTATTGATAGAGTCTTACTGGTCAGTTGTCTCTGACGTGAACTTACGGAAATGTAATATGAATCGTGTTTGAGTGTTGTCCTTCAAGCATTCAGGTTTTTTTTTTTTTTTTTTTGCACCCACGCTGTGTTTGCTTTTGATGCGTTTCCGTGAGCCTAAAATGGCTTTTTTCATTCGATTCACAAGACTCGCAACTTTCAAATGATGTATAATATGACGCGGACACATTTAAAATAATATACGATTAAATGGAATGAATGCGAAACTAGTGCAAAACGGCCCGCGTTTGAAACGTCACACTGTGCTAATGAGCACGACCAGTGATTTATATGGGTTCGGTGAAAAAGTACGAGTCTAAAGTGAACACGGTGAAAGCGAAATATACCAGTACTGTCCCTTTAAGAAGAGCGTCGACATCGCGGCCTGTACGGGTGTGCGTGATGACGTCACCCGGAAGCGACCTGGTGTTGACGGAACGAGCGGCCAGGAGTGTGGAGTTTGCTATATGGTGCGTTCCATTTACCTCGAAAGTCGGAAGCCGGAGCTGGGAATGACGTCACACCCGAGTTATCAGCGTTTCAGTTACAAAGTCGGAAAAAGTAGCCAACGGCCAAAAACGGAAGAGGAAAAAAGCTGGCTACATCTACAAAAGTTATTCTCCCGCTTGCATTGTCCGAATATAAACACCTTCTGGACAAATATGCGGTCCTTCTGCAACCTGCAAACACGGTGGATTAAGAGAAAACACAAAGTCTTTTTGCGTATTTCATTGTTTACAAAAAAGTTGCCTTTTTTGTAAACAACAGGGACAACGTGGAAGTGCTTGGTCGCTTCTAACTTCACCCCCCTTTGGATCCTAAGGAATATTCTGGGCCAAGCTACATGCTAGCAAATTAGCGCTGCGTGGAGTGTGCGCAAGAGCCATTGAGTGCACGCACAGAGGAGAGGGAGGTATATATCACCTCGTCTAAGATCAGGGCAGAACATAGTTCAGTATGGAAATGCGGTGTTGTTTTCCTTTAAATCAACTGTAGTCGGGGCATATTCTCTAATAAACTACATCACTTTGTGGATTATACCTGACATAATATTCTCTCATTGACACTAGCAAGACGCACATTGGCCGGTTTACTATGAACCCAAAATACTTTCAGCTGTGATTTAATTCCAATAAACGGATCAAAAGGATGCTGAAATAACATAATGATGGTGATTTGTAAAAAGTCTGAAGTCATGCTTTCTTAGGTCTGTCTGCAAGACGACAAGCTAACTACTTTAAAAATGCTTATTTTCTGAATGGAGCTTGGTCATAGGTAGGCTGAGCCATAATTGTAGCTGCTACATCAAAACTCAAGATGACATCATCGAAGAATAAATACAGCATTTGTTTGTATCGACAGACTATGTAGCCTTTGTTTTATACATATATAGTCTGGTCTGGTACTAATATGATGTGGGATCATATAGGTCTGGGTGAATGATGGGATACACAATTTCTTTTTTCCTCCATTTCTGATTCAGCAACATAAGGATGACGGGAGGAGAATCTCAATGCTGATAGGCTTAAGTGACACAGTGTCACTGAATTTCACGTCTTCGTTGCATTGACTTTGTATGCAGTCATGCCACGCGAAATAAACACTTCATGTTTTGCGACAGCATTAGCGGTTGGACTATAAACAACACAATCAAAGCAAATTTATCACGTATAACACATCTAAGCTGTAGTTACCTAGAGCAGGACAACTATTTATCCTTGAATCAAGTATAAAACCAGGCTAACATTGAAAATCAAATACACATTGGTTGTGCTTTTCAAAGATAGTGATCCTAAAACTAGGGATTTACTCTACAGCTGTTCGTGGTACTACATCTTGGTGATTAAATCACTGTCATTCAGGCTATAGCCCATAAGTATAGGATCCTAAGATTAATTGAGTAACCTTGACAGTTAGGTGTGTTGTTGTCGTGGTTTGTTGTCAACTTTCTGAAAGGCTGCAGCAACATGACTGTTATGCTGGGCTTGACACTGATCCTTTACCAGGACTAACAGATTAAAGGTTAATGTCGTCTGCAGGCTACAGTGAGTTATCAGGGTCTGCTGTGATAAGACCAGAGCAAATTATTTCCTGATAAGCGTGCCTATTGGTAACAGCAGAGCTCCGTCTGCCCATTCATAACATACCGCACCAAGAATTCTCTTGTGCTTGGTTGCGTGTGTGTGTGTGTGCTTTTCTGGGTTGTCTTAGGAGCATTCAGATCATAAAAGTTGTACCTTGAACATTTACTTTCCAGTTTATGCCATATCAGAATCACTGAACAAACCCACAGGCTGCAGTCAACTTCACAGAGAGACAAGTCACCTTGAAAAGAACAGGAATATTGTTATGAGGGGGCATTAAGCCCCAGCTATCTGTAGACACTAGCCATTCTGGCAGCTTCAAAATTACCGGCGTGCTCATGTCCATCAAGCAGCAAATGACATTGGGCGCTGACCATATGTGAGCCCTCTTCAACAAACTGCTTAATTCCAAACATGAGAGCAAATCTCAGGCAACTGAGGAATCCTGATGTTACACTTGATCAAATGGAGACGAATGTAGAGAATGATTGCTTAATGCCTTAATGTGGGATGCTATGGGATCCTGTGGACAAGGCACTGGTTTGCATATCAACGTTAAAGGGATAGTTCAGAATTTTGGACATAAGACCTATTTTCCAAGTCAGCCGGTGTTTTCGAGACGTCTGGAGACGTTTTCAAGACATTTCAATCAGTTCTTCTAGTTGCCGAGTTCGCTTGTGCTATGGCTAGCGCAAGTCCATTGTAACGGCAGACTATCGATGTACATATGTGTTGATAGAATGTTTGAAATAAAACCAACCTTGCATTTTTAAGGATTTATGTCTCAGCATCAGCAGCAGCGTGTCATACTTCCTAGTAGGCTATGGCAGCGGCGGAGTGATGTCACCTAGCACTTATAAGTTACCGGTTCTATAATAGTTTGTTTACCTGCTGTCATTGCTACAGACGCAGAGTAGCCTGCAGTGCTAGTTTCTTCAATCTCACAGAAATGGACACTTTTGGAGAATATACTGAAACTTTTGAAGACTCTGATGAGGAGTTTTTTTCCACCCAAACCCAACCGTACCTGTACGAGCCTGAATATACAGAGGAAGAATTGCGCGAGAGGGATGCTCAAAGGGCAGAACGTGAACGAGCGTCTGTGGAGACCGAGATGGCCCCCGCTGGAGCTGAGAACCGGGACCAAACAAACAGAGACTGGTGGTGCCAGGAAGGAATCCCCCGCAACGCGTCCGAGGGTTTACGGTTCTCCGGATGGAGCAGAGGTTCTGGTTTGCGGTGCGTAATTGTGGGTTGGCTGGGCCGTGGGCTGCCCGGTGTTTGCGTGAGGTCCAAGCGCTTTTCACCCAGGTCTGAGGGCATGAGGTCCGACAATTCGGCCCGGTTCGATTGCCTATTTAGTTAGTTTTGTTTAAAATATGATTCTATCAACACAGATATGTACATCGACAGTCTAGTGTTTTAATTGATTTGCCTCGGGTGCACTGTGGAGTGGGCAAGACTGTTTTTAATGCCTGTCTAACTAGAACCATTGACTTGCACTAGCCATAGCACAAGCAAACTCGGCAACTAGAAGAACTGAATGAAATGTCTTGAAAACGTCTCCAGGCGTCTGGAACACACCGGCTGACTTGGAAAATAGGTCTTATGTCCAAAATTCTGAACTATCCCTTTAAGGTTAAGATTAACTTTAATTGCATAATCGCATAAAAATAATAAAATCTGCAAAAGTTATGTTATTTTATTCTGCCCGTATAGGCGTGCACAGCAACAATTAAAAGAATAGTTCTCCCAAAATCAGGAAATTAAAATGACAATGGGAGCCTATACAGATACGTTAAAATCTGAGTTTTTTTTTTATTTTTACGTGTTTTCTATCCTCTAAAGAATTGACAATTGAATGGCTACAGGTTAAATACTGGGAGAGGCTGGTCTTGGTCTGGACTTAGTCCTGACATTGTTCAGTCTCAGGGCCCTAGTTTCGTAGACTAGGCAAAGTCAGCATGCAGCACATGTGCGCCACGCCGACGGGGTGTGTCCGCCTGGACTTTGCAAGTTTCATGCACCGCGCAGGCTAGTGCAGGCACTCCTCCCGCCACTCCCACCCGCGCGGGCAAGTGGGAAAGAGGGAGGAGAAGAAGGCGTGAGTGGGAGACGAGGAGGAGACCAGGCGTGGACACGGATTAACACAGCCGATTCAGATCTTCACCAATCAAATGAGCTCCTCTCCTCTCCTTTAATGTGTTAGGGGAGGTTCAGTGCAAGTTTTGTCACTTGACAACCCGATGACAGAAGCAGCGCCGCCGCTTCCACAACGCGCATCACACGCTGTGCGTGCGTATCATAATAATAACAATGCCGATATTATAAAAAACAGGAGAGAGAGAGGGAGATGTTTTGGTCCGAGAGGCTGAGTTTCCGTTACGCGCGCCATCCACCTTTGATCTGACTTCAGATGTGACGGGAGAGTCTATATAGATATAAATTCACGTGTTGATTCAATTAGTTGCATTAAAGGTTGTATCAGCGATTCTGGGCCGAAACATAAATGATCACATTCATCTGTTTTTACCTCATGATCCACTAGCTGCCCACCCCATAAGCAGGCTGTCAAAGAAACGCGTCTCTCTAGGCAGCCTAGGCTCCGAGATCGCACACAAAAACAAATGGTACTACCAACACCTCAAAAGCAAAATAAACAGTGTTCCAACCAATCACAGACAAGGGGTGGGTGGTACGTTCATGAAAATGCGCGTCCATAATCATTTTCAAAACACGGGAGGGAGGGGCTAGCTGGCTCTGTTTGTTTTGGATCTCGCAACGGAAGTGGCCCTTAGTCTTACTTTTATTTTGAATCAAAAGGCTGCTCTGTTTGCTCATCCCATCCCTGCTAGAGAGCTACAACATGGAAGGAAACATCTGCTCTCCATCAATACAGCCTGCATAAAGGTAACAATAGCATTGGATATTGATTGGGCATTTGTCTTTTTCATCCATCCATCCATCCATTTTCTTCCGCTTATCTGGGACTGGGTCGCGGGGGCAGCTGCCTGAGCAGGGACACCCAGACTTCCCTCTCCCCGGACACTTTCCCCAGCTCCTCCGGGAGGACCCCAAGGCGATCCCAGGCCAGCCAGGTGACATAGTAACTCCAGCGTGTCCTGGGTCTTCCTCGGGGTCTCCTCCCGGTGGGGCATGCCTGGAACATATCCCGAAGGAGGCGTCCAGGGGGCATCCGATGCAGATGCCCGAGCCACCTCAACTGGCTCCTCTCGATGTGGAGGAGCAGCGCCTCTACTCCGAGCTCCTCCCGTGTGACGGAGCTCCTCACCCTATCTCTAAGGGAGTGCCCCGCCACCCTGCGGAGGAAGCTTATTTCGGCCGCATTGTCTTTTTCAATGCCTGCATTATTTAGTGGCTGAATCAATCTGTTAGTTCCTAATGGACTGGACTTTACTTACTCCATGGTTCATTACTGTAGGTTCCAGCCTGCAGACGTCCACGGGAAAAGAAACAAGTGGAAATAGATACAGCTGTAAAAGTTGTGTATATGTTGTGTATTGTTTCAGAGTCATCTCTGCAGCTGTTGCAGGACATAGTGCCAGCATATGGTGATGTGGAGCTGCTCCGCATATGCTTATATGCTTTGGGTTGTTGTTGAATTTAGTGTAGGGTTTTGCATTCAATCAGCCGACATCATAAAATATGTTGGTGATTTGCATTTATGCATCTGTGCATAGATCTTTTCAGATTTATACTGTCTTGCTTTTACTTACTCATCTCAGATAAATCCAGGATTTACGCCTCAACAGATGTGCGTTTGGAAAGTAGTTTGCTGTTTAACAGTGACTTGCAGCATAGTCCTCAGCCTGAAATGGCTTTGGGAAGATGACATGGCTTTCTGAGCATCAGCATACATCAGAGAGCTGCTTTGGTTTTCAGGGCCAAAGGGATAAGTAATTAGACAGACCTTGTCAGCTTGCCTATTTTCCATATGAATTATAAACTTCATTAAAACCCTCTTTGAAGAGTGACTGCGGCCCCCACCTTAATTTGAGCACATTTTGACAAGGTAATTAAGATCATTTCAGATGAATTGAGAATTGCACATCCTTCTGCTATTTGGTACGATTGATATAGAGAGGCATCGGACACTCTCTCAATATCATCACCAGGAAATACAGCAACATTTAACAAGCACAGATTGACTCACTCATTATCTGAGCGTTAGTTAATCTGTTCACGTAATTGTCTCTGTTAGATGTCTCAGACTCCGGTTTGAATCTTGAAATGATCTGACAAGGCCGAAGTATTTAAAGAGAACTAGCAGGCACTGATGTTCACGCCAGCAAATTGGCTGGCATATCAAAGACAAAGGGCATCAACTTGATGGAATTAACTTTTGAGAGGCACAGTTAAAAGGGTCTCTACATCTATCTCTCTCTACATCATCATCCTCCATTTTATAGATGTTTGTGACAGAGAGACAGGCAAAGAAGGCATCAAATAAAGTGATGGGCCGTGGGAGTGGCTCATGTCCAGACTCAATGGAGAAGGGAACCTTCAGCTGCTAACACTTTAAAACATCACTCATCATTAGACAAGACTTGAGAAGAAGGGAATAAGGGAATGCTTGCATGGCAGTGATCCTACCAGTGTGGCATTAACTAACTCTGGAAAATGTCCACAGAAAGTCAGGTGAAAGTTCAGTGTACGCTGGCATGGGTAGCAACGCCTAACCCCACTGTTATAGGGCTGACATGTAGAGACAGACAGGTAACCAGTCTATCACAGGGCTGACATGTAGAGACAGACAGGTAACCAGTCTATCACAGGGCCGACATGTAGAGACAGACAACCATTCAAATTCACATTCACACCCGCAAGCAGTTTAGAGCGATCAATTTAATGTTTATTGTTTCTAAAAAGAGGGTTTTTATTTTGCCGGAATACCTCAGTTAAGGTGGACACATGCTCTGCCCAAGAGTCAGAATATATCACCACATCATCCACATAAACGTTACAGCATGCAATCCTCCATACGCAGCAGAGGAAATTAATCAGGCACTGTGACGGAATTAACTTTTTGAAAATCTGTGCAGAAGCGCGGTGTTCCACAGTTCAGAGTCACAAGGCCACCTCTCAAGTGCACCTTGTGACTCAGGGTGGTAGGCAGTAGACACGGCATGCAAGATGCCTAATGATTGCAAAGTCTGCTTTAACAGGTTGGAAAAGAAATTAGTCCCTTGGTCAGTCTCCACTAATTTTGGCAAACCAAAAGTGGTAAAGTACTTGGTCCAAAGCTTGAGCTGGGATTCTCCTTATAGGAATGGCCTCAGGAAAACGAGTGGCAACACACATCGCGGTCAACACAAATTATGGGAACCTTCTTTATACTTTAGTTCCACCCTCTGAGCTGTCAATCACAACAGCGCCAAGACAGTCGTTGGGCTGAATGATATCTCACCAGGAATAGTAGGTGTAGTAGTTCCTTACAAGAACTGAATTTCAAACTAATTTGAGCTAGAAGGAGGATTTTAACAACGAGGTGAGTTCTAACTAGGGCTGGGTAAAAAAATCGATTCAATCGATTTCATTTAAATTTTGCAATATCGATTCATAGGGCATGAGATCGATTTTTCCCCATGAAGTTTACCCCTCGTGCGTGATGCAGCAGTGGCGCGTTTACGTCCGGTTGACGTTCATTCATGTGCACAAGCGTGCAAGATGGTTCCTATAGGTGACGTTAGCGCCCTGGTTTGTGCCAATTTTGCAGAACAATGGCCGCGTCAACATCGACAACAGCCCCCGAGGAGCCCGCACTCGCGCTCCGTCCGGAGAACCGCAAACTCTAAGACGCGCCGCCCGGAATACTGCCCGGAAATAGGCAAACAAACACTGCCGAACAGTCGCCACTGACGGCCCAAATAATGTCCGAAAGCAGCCTGGAGCTCTCACCGACACCGGGCAGCACACGGCTCCGCGAGCCCACAATTACGCTCCGCGAGCCCGCACTCGCGCTCCGTCCTGAAAACCGTAAACTCTTAAGACGCACCGCCCCGAATACTGCCTATAAATAGGCAAACAAACCCCGCCGACTGGCTTATTTAGCTTTATTTTGATGAAACCGAATGCATACACAGTTTATGTCTGAGCTTAAATAAATAAAGGTTCTGAAAACATGTTGCCTGCCTATTGACGTTGACTGATACACTGCCCTCTGGTGGACAAAACATACAACTTAAGTACCATACCATACCATATAGGTCTTACTGAAGGCTTTTAATGGTCAAAAGATTATTAATAAATATTCGAATATATTTGAATATTAATATTAATAAACAAACGAACTTCGAATATGATTTTTGGGCAAAAGTCAAGGCCCTAGTGCTCGATCCACACTACGTTATGGTGCAACGTAAACATCTGACTGAAACAGTTATCCCCATGATGTATACATGTGTGAAAGACGACATCCTAACGAAAATGCAGTCAGCAGAGAGTGTTGGCAGAACTTGTGTTGTTTATGGTGAAGAGCAAAAAATAAAGTACATCTGTATTTTGTAACACAGTTGAGCCATTTTCATTATGTAAGAGCCAATCGAATCGAATCGAATCGAATCGTGATTAATCGATTCAGGACCTTATGAATCGAAATTGAATCGATTTAGGAAATTGGCCACGATACCCAGCCCTAGTTCTAACTAACCTTAATAAAACGTATTGAATATGGACAAAACATAAACAAACAATCTGAAAATTAAAGCAATTTATACATGGTAGAGGTTTATGTAAACTAGGTGGCCGATGTGGTTGATGGACAATGACATGTAGTAACACTGGTGAGGTCCTTTAAATCCAGCATGATGTTCATTTAGTAAATAATGATGCTGTTTGAAGTAATGAATTAACTGGATGACAAAGCAGGGTATGCTTTAAGGGTGGCTACCTTGTGATTGACACATCGCTTCCATGGTGCCACTACCATCACTACCATACTTACAATACAATCAGCTAATACAGGATGACTTTAACACTTTAATACTGTAAAGTTACTTTGAAGTATAGGAGGTAAGATTATTAACCGCTTCACACAAGAAGCCAGATGGAACCAGATCCAATAAGGTTGCTGATCAGGGTTCCAATCTGCCAGTGTTCGTCAGATCCACCCGTCCACCCTCCTCTGCAGTCTGAATACATTCACTTTTGTTCACAAGAAGCAAAAATTCCAAGATGGCAATCGAAAATGGTGATCACAAAAATGCCGTACTGGAGCAACACTTCTAAGGCTTATTAATTAAAAATAGGGCTGTCAAACAATTAATGATTTTAAACAGATTAATCACAAGGTAGCTGTGGATTCATCACAATTAATCAACATTTGTAATTAAGTAAGTATAAAATTCCTATGTTCTCTGTATATTGTTGTGGGAACAGAAACATAAATGACAGAAGATGTATATGCACCGGAATGTGAAGCCTCTACTAATACAGATGCACTGATACCACTTTTTATCAGAGGACAATTATGAAAGGTACTTAACTGATACTTAAAGTGTAAGACCGGCGGAAATGGACCCCATAGTCTTTTTCGCCATGAAAAAACATCAAATAAGCCATCCAGACATTTTTTTTCAGTGATCACCCATGTCCCAGCTAGCAATTTTTGGTTCTAAAAACATTCTGACAATGTTACCTATAATGTTGTTACAATGTTTTTAGCGGGAAGTTTTCTTTAAGTTCCCGGAATGTTCTGGAAGAACGTTCTATAAAAACATTCTAAAACTGTTTTGTGATAACCTTCTTAAAATGTTGAATGAAAATATTGCTTTAACATTATACCATAATGTTTTAACGATGTTTTTAGGGGTAAGTTTTCTTTAAGTTCCCAGAATGTTCTGGAAGAACGTTCTATAAAAACATTCTAAAACTGTTTTGTGATAGCCTTCTTAAAATGTTGAATGAAAATATTGCTTTAACATTATACCATAATGTTTTAATTATGTTTTTAGGGTTAAGTTTTCTTTAAGTTCCCAGAATGTTCTAAAAGAATGTTATATAAAAACATTCTAAAACTGTTTTGTGATAACCTTCTTAAAATGTTACAAATGACTGCTACAACATTATACCTTAATGTTCTTTAAAATGTGTACAGCTTACAGTGTGAGAATGATACCACTTCATTATACCACTATAAATGTTAAATTACAATATTTAAACAATGAAATATTATGACATCACCATTCAATTTCAAATTTAAAGTTTCCTGAGTGACCACTACTACTACTTCAAGATAGAATTGGAATATGAACCCATGTAAATGTTTCACAACACTTTATTCAAAACACAGAGAGAGCTGGCAAACACACTTTTTTTTTCCAGACAAAATTCCTTCAACAGAAAGAGAGAGCTGGCAAACACTTTTTTTCCAGACAAAACTCCTTCAACAGAAAGAGAGAGCTGGAAAACACCACTATTACACCACTTTTTGCCATGTGCCAAGGCACATTCAAAAAGTTTTGCCTAAAAACACAGATTTCACTTTTTATTCATTATGTAAGGGATCTGAGGTTTCAAGCAGTTTCAATAATTATGTTCAAATATATGGTAGTAATATCAATATGTCATATTGAGGCATAAAAATCACAAAGATTAAAAGTTAAGAGATCTTTGCTAGGTCTCAAACTGGGAGTAGAAACCATACAAAAAAAAAAAGACACCTACGAACTACAGCAGGGTATAATTTCAGGTCCATGAATTTTTTCTTTCCCTTTCTCCCCTTCAAACTGTACAATGCCCAAAGGGCATTGGTCCCGAGTTTTCTTAGCATCCGCCTCACTGTGTCCCCTGGAGTGGCACCTCCCAGCAGACACAGGTAGTCCACCTGACAAAAGAAACAATAAAGATGATTAAGCATACAGTATTACCTATAACAATTCCACTAATCAGTGGGGTTACATGTACTACTGTTGTTGTCCCAATGTACTGTCCATGCACAGGGAGAAAACTGTGCATAAATAGCCATAGTATTTGACCCCGCTAAATTAGGTGCAGTTCACACTGACCATTGGACAAACAGGCACACGAGCAGCAGACTGCTTGCATAAGAATTTGTAAAACCAAGGAAAACTTTACATCTCTGTTTATTTCATATGCACACTGTGCCCTACTTTTGGTATAAATGTGATGCATGCTATTCCTCGTGCTTATGGTGATATCTGAGAACACTACATGTGGATTATGTGCAGAATTCTAGGCCAGACAGGGTCCAGACTGCTTTATTTACACGCCAGAGTAAATTGAGTTGCAATTGTTTTATCCAGGTGTGTAAGCCTGGTACGAAGTCTCCAGACCGGGTCTTCAACTTCTTCTTACCTGAGTGCAAAAATTATGATTTAGTGTGATTTAAGCTGGCCTAACATGTTCTTGTGTATTTTAAAAGGACGTTTTTAGTCAGCCCAATAATTTTTTTCAGGCCCCCAGTACCCACTGAAAACATCCTAAACAGACAACATGGGACGGCATATTGGTGCAGTCGGATTCGGTCGGGTGGTGCAGCAAGCAGTCTGCAATTTATATTTGCATTTAATTTTTTTTGTTTTTTGTTTACCCAATGCTGTATATTGTGGGGTAAGGATGGGGTAGTGTAATGGCAGATAGTGTGGCAGATAGTGCCGTTAGCTTTATACTGCTGACTTAGGGACAAAGTAAGATCCACTGAAAAGTCCTTACTATAAAAAGGATTTTATTTATTTTTCTATTATTATTAGTTGGTCCAGAGTCATCTCCCCCCCCCCCCCGTGCCTGTCCTGGACTGGAAACTGTTTGTTTTATTTGGGTTTTGTTTTTTACCTCGGAGTGGCCATTACTCTATTATTCCTATCTCGGTTTGTCGATACAATTCAACCAGTCCAATCAACGAACAAACGTGCTGGCCAATTACAGGAGTTGGGAGGCGGGTCATTGAGTCAGACTCATGAGAGGGACGCTGTTAGTACTTGACGTTCATGGTCGCAGTTGCTCATAGAATCGCTAGTTAGCTGTGGTGTTCGGCATGGATATCCGTATTATTTTCCCCAAAAATACGCGGACAAGTGACGACGCGAACGGGAGCGAGCAGGAAGCACTGAAGTCAACAGTAACACTGGAGTTAACATTCATGCTAGGAGAGCTAGCTGCCTAGCTGCTGGAGCTAGCGCTCCCAGTATGAATGTTTACTTCAGTGTTCAGGTTGACATCAGTGCTTCTGTTTCCAGTAGAAGTGAAGCTGTATGGTGTTATCTGAATGCCACAAACCTTATTGATGTTCTTGAATTAATGCTTGAGTTGAATAAATGGACACAGCACTACACTATTGTTTGTTTGCCGTGCAATGGCTTCGCGTCGCGGCAAGTTTTGAGAGACGGGGCGCCGCCTCCCGCAAGCTGTCGAAAATCTTTTAAAATGAACGTTGTCGATCTAAAATAAAGACGGATTCAGCAACTGCATAGCTTATTTCTCGCATAAAATGTTTTCAGAAACACATTTCGGTGCTGACCGAAATGACCTAAATGTGCTAAAATAACGTTAATCACCTATGACTATATGATAACGTTAGTTAACGGTTATCTAACAGTTTGACAAAACCATCACTGTAAATTAAGGGAATGAACACAAACACTGCGTTAGGTTATGATTTTACAAAGGGAAGGGAAATGAATTCTTACCTGATACAGCAGAACAGTTATGTAGTGAAGTCCAAGTAATAGCTGACCAAACAGATCCGCCTGACTCTTCAACTGTGTCCATACTCCACGTTTCTGTTCTCCGTTGAAATCCCACATCTCAGATTCGCTCCAAATGAAAACATGGCGAGCAGATGTAAAATAGTCCAGGTAATAATCCAGGTAATACGTTAGTGGTCAGGTAGTCCACTAGTGCATGACTGCCAGCGCGTACCCATTCAAACTGACGTATTTTCAAAAAGAAGGCGCGCACAGTTGTCATTGGCCAGTTTTCGTGATGACAGCCACATCAACCAATCATATTCAAAGCAACACGGCAAGACAGCCAATAGCAATTGTATCAGCGTGGTATCTTTTTCTTTATCAAGAAAAGATGATAAAGAAAATAAATTTTTTATTCGTTGGCGGGTATATATTTAATTACATAAGTATATATCTCTCTCTCTTTCTCTCTCTCTCTCTGTCTGCACAGACAGCCTGACCTGTACGTATTTTTGTTAGAATCATTGCCATTATACAGAATTACAGAATTAAAGTACTCACTAGTCTAATACTATCGAGTCTAATCCAAAATCTATACAAGTACTTTCATACATACCACATAGTACTAGTGAACTAATAAGATTTACCTTAATCTTACAGAGAAAAACGTTAGTATGGTCATAAATCTTAATATAATGAGCTACATATTTAATTACAGAGTTTGAATGTAAAAGTACACATAAATCTAAAACTAATAAGATTTACCTTAAAATTACAGAGAAAAACATTAAATTGTTAGTATGGAAATAATCCTTCATATAACAAGCTACATATTTAATTGCAGGTTGAATGTATAGTTACATGCAAATGTGAAAATAATAAGACTTACTGTAAAATTACAGAGAAAAGTGTTAAGATTGTTTTTATGGACATAAACCTTTTTATTACAAGTTACATATTTAATTATAGAGAATTACTGTCATTTTACAATCATTTGTATTTTATTTAAGAAAACGGAAAGATCATGTATAATTAATATAGTATTTTTCTGTAAAAAAATGAGAAATAAATGTAATTTGTCATTACTGTCATAATACTTAAAATAACAGGCAGATTGTTCATTTACTGATAAAGTCTGTAATTTTACAGATTTGTACACTATTTTCAAAGAACAGAAAAACTACTGTAAAAAATTAGAGTCATATACCGTAAAATTAGGATTTTATTTTGCAGTGTATACCATCCAATTCTTGCTAAATACATTTTCAATCTTTCTGAAAAAATTTACAATATTTTAGAGCCATGGTTGATGAGGCAACTATCAGAATTTTATCTTAAAAACTTAATTTTCTAGAACATTTTGAATTCTGCTATCATGGGAACAACTATACCCAACATCACCAACATTTCCATGCTGTCAAGATGCAATTTATGTTTTATGTTTATTTGTGGAAATGTTCTGTAGGTGAACATTCAGTAATCCATTAACTTTAAGAATATTTTAGACAAATGTTCTATGTTTGTTAATTTATCATATTACAACAATGTTTTGGAAAAAAACATTGCAGAATCTGAGGTATCAATAACATCTTGAAAAGATTTTCCAAATGTTACATAGAAAATGTTCTTCATGAGATATAATTTATCATTGTGGGGACATTTCATTAATAACATTGCGTAATCTGTTACCTAAACACTGTCCCTAAAATATCCTCAGAATGCTATAGCTAAAACGTTCTTCCTTTGTTCATACATGACATTACAAAAACATGCTATTTGTTATAAGAGGCATCAATAACATCCTGCAAACATTTTCAAAATATTGCTTTGTGTATATTCTTCGTTTATCAACATATAACATTATAAGAATGTTTTATAAACTACATAGTATAATCTGAGGCTTAAAAACATATGGAAGACGTTTTTTTAATGTTTGTTTTAGAATATTCCTTTGTTGTTTTTCTGTAACATCGTGGAAATGTTCTGTAGGTGAACATTCAATAATCATTAACTCAAGAACATCCTCAAAACATCCTAAGCATGTTTTAGACAAATATTCTACATTTGTCAATATATCACATTACAGAAATGTTTTGGAAAAGAACATTGCGTAATCTGAAGTATCAATAACATCCTCAAAACATTTTCCAGATATTACTTCGAAAATGTTTTTAATGTGATATTACATAACATTGTGAAAACATTTTATAAATAACATTATGTAATCTGTTACCTAAACATTGTCCCTAAAATATCCTCAGAATGCTATAGGTAAAACGTTATTCCTTTGTTTATAAATGACATTACAGAAACATGCTATTTGTGATATGAGGCATCAGTAACATCCTGAAAATATTTTTAAAATATTGCTTTAACAATATTCCTTCTTTATTATTGCATAACATTGTCAGAATGTTTTAAAATAACATATTGCAATCAGAGGCCATAATAACATCCTGAAAACGTTTTTAAAATTATTTTTTGAGAATGTCTTTACTTTGTTGTTATGGAACATTGTGGTAATGTTTTATAGAGCAACAGTCTATAATTTTTACCTCACAGACATCCCCAAAACATCCTTAGGATGTTACATCTAAAACATTCTAGCTTTGTTACCATTCAACAATACAGGGACATTATTTAAAATAATAAACATCATTATAATGTTATTTGAACATTAAATGAAAATGTTTTTTAAGAACTTTAACAGAACCTGTAGGGAATGTTAGCCAATGGTGTGGGAACGTTCCCTGCTAGCTGGGGTGTCGAGAAAGCCTCGAAAGACGCTAACAGCCCCATAGCGCTAACACTGATTAGATTGGGGCGATGCACCTAACGCATCCACAACGGCATATTCTAACCACTAATATTGTTCAAAATAGCACCAAACCTCTTCAGTAGCATGATAAGGGTCCTTACACATAAAACTAAGCACCAACAACGTAGTTAGCGAACCCGGAGTTTATTAAAAAAGACTAGTTTACCAGTAGGTCCATGTTGACAGGTAGTCCATACAAGTCGATTACCGAATGCACTGGAGTTCAGTTCAATGAGGAAAGTCTTAGCATTTATAATTCCATGGAAAATGCATTACTTGGCTGTTTGTGATGATGTCTATCGAGTGTTGACACGGAAATGAAAGGAAATGAAATCACAATGTTTACGTGTTCTCCTGTTGCATTGCATTCGATAATCGACTTGTACGGACTATACTACGACAGTACCTGGAAGTTGGGCAGTGAGTAAGTCTTTCAAAACAGTCCTTTTTAATAAACTCCGGGTTCGCTAACTACGTTGTTGGTGTTGGTTTTATGTGTAAGGACCCTTATCATGCTACTGAAGAGGTTTGGTGCTATTTTGAGCAATATTAGTGGTGAAAATATGCCGTTGTGGATGCGTTAGGCGCATCGCCCCAATCTAATCAGTGTTAGCGCTATGGGGCTGTTAGCGTCTTTCAAGGCTTTCTCGATACATGGGTGATCACTGAAAAAAAATGTCTGGATGGCTTATTTGATGTTTTTTCATGGCGAAAAAGACTATGGGGTCCATTTTCGCCGGTCTCACACTTTAATAATAGCATTAAAGTTCTAACAATAACGTTTGAAAACATTCAACTTTGAGTTTTCCTGATACAAACAGTTACACAGTTAAAAGAAATATTAAAGATAAAAATACTAAGAGACTTACAGGAGCAGCTTGTTACTTAAAGTAGAATCATGCTTGTCTACCTTAAAGGTCAGCCCACCTTAAATGCTCCTGGTGAGAGGTTAATGTCATGTTGCTGCAGGGGATCAGAGTGGTTATATCTTTGTAGTTTTATGAGCCTGCGTGTTAATTGATTGTACCATCTTTTTTTATACTCATACATAACAGTTTTAATGCGTTACACAAATGAAGTGTTAATTCAAAAATGAATCATCCCGCATTAATGTTAATTTTGACAGCCCTACAAAATTTGTTTAAGGCACACAAAAAAATAGTGTGAAAATATCACATTGCATTTTTACAAGTGTATATTTCAATTTCTTGGCTGGGGGCAGTGGCTTCCTGGATAAATCCGATATGACATCTAAATTGATGAGCTTCATATTTTGCATACAGATTTGACAGTGGTATTTATCTTCTCATTTCTTCTCATCAAGTAAACAAATAAGCCTATTTGCCCAAATGTAAAACAATCAGTTTAGCAGTGTGTATTCTAAATCATAGCGTTAAAAACTACAAACTGCAACTCATCAGTCAAATTAAATTAACATTAAATAACTTCGGGGGTCAGGCTCTATGTCCCACAATGACTCAGTGACTGAGGGGTATACCTTGCTAGGTGCTCTGATTTCTGCCTCACACTTCCACGCCATTTTCCACCTTCCTTAAACATACATTGTTCAAAGAATATGTTATTACCAGACATTGTCATTTTAAAATCGTGTTCACCTCTTAACTAGTTGCTTGGTCATTGGGTTATGTCCTAATTAGCTAGCTTTTTGTGTTTCTTTATAAATGTATTATTATCAGTATTCTTCGCATACCTGTGTGAAATGTGCTTAAGATTCTCTTAAAGTGTAATTTAAACTGTTGATGGAAGGTATACTTTCTACCAGAATACCAGCATGTTTGTGTTCAGTTAGTTTTCATACTTATTTAAGCCCTGCCATGATGATTGATGATTTCTCCTAAATCCAACAAAAAAAAAAAAGACCCGAGCGTTATAAAGCATCATGCATTCCACTGAAGGAAAGATTACAGATGGATGAGAGGAGAGAGGGCAGTGCAAGTTGTGGCGTGAAAATAATATATTTAATGTGAGTTGAGCATCATAACACAGAAGGTCACAAAGTACTTTTGAATAAACAAATTTTGTTTATTCATTTCAGAAAATAGGTTTATTGCCTCTACAATGACAACTGCAATCCTTTCATTCTTCACAATAAAAGCCTAAGACATTTACATGGTATCACTGTTTTCCAGGGTAACTCAAATTACAACAAATTAGCTTACGATATGTGTTACAATATGTGATCCACCAGCCACCGTTGATTTGACACGTTTAACTGTCTGACAGCAGTGATGTATTTGACTAAGCAGAGGAAATGACCTAATTAATTTCCGTCAGTGTTGCTCTACATAGTCTTCCATATATCTGTCTATATAGTCCTCTAAATATCTGTCTATATAGTCCTCTTTATATAGTTCTCCGCACAGCCCTCTACATAGTCCTCTAGCCTTCTACATAGTCCTCTACATAGTCCTCTACTTAGTCCTCTATTTAATCATCTACTTAGTCCTCTATTTAATCATCTACATAGTCTTCTACATAGTCCTCTACATAGTCCTATATTAAATCCTCTATATATAGTACTCTATTTAATCCTCTACATAGTCCTCTACATAATCCTCTACATAGTCTTCTACATAGTCCTCTACATAGTCTTTTACATAGTCCTCTACATAGTCTTCTACATAGTCATCTACATAATCATCTACATATCATTATACATAGTACTCTACATAGTCCTCTTTATAGTCCTCTACATAATCCTCTACATAGTCCTCTATATAGTCCTCTACATAATCCTCTACACAGTCCTCTATATAGTCCTCTACATAGTCCTCTATACAGTCCTCTACATAAGCCTCTACATAGTCCTCTAGATAATCCTCTGCATAGTCCACTACATAGTCTTCTACATAGTCCCCGATATAGCCTTTTACATAGTCATCTACATAGTCTTCTACATAATCCTCTACATAGTCCTCTACATAGTCCTCTACATAATCCTCTACATAGTCCTCTACATAGCCTTCGACATAGTCCTCTACATAGTCTTCTACATAGTGCTCTACATAGTCTTCTACATAGTCTTCTACATAGTGCTCTACATAGTCTTCTACATAGTCATCTACATAGTGCTCTACATAGTCTTCTACATAGTCTTCTACATAGTGCTCTACATAGTCTTCTACATAGTCATCTACATAGTATTCTACAAAGTCCTCACGGCATGTAGTATGTTTTTTGGACATATTGCGCTTTTTCAACGTCGCGAAATGTTGTTGACTCCTCCACAAACGCACTATTACCGGCCAAATTCGGAGCGCACTCCCGACAATAAATGCAGTGCATTGAGTCCCTTTCTTTATCGTGCATCAGCCAGGGAAATTGCTTCAACCAGTCCTGTCTGAAGGCATATTTTTAGGCTTTTTAATTAGAGTCTTGGGGCGTGGCTTTCTGCCTCTCTTCATTTTCGAAGAGAATCGAAGCGCTCAGCACTCATTGTTGAAGCACTCAGGAGTACCTGCGCAGCTCACTCGCATTTTTCAAACTGACACAATTTACAGCAGTGAAAAGGACCACAGCCAATCAGAGGCAAGGACCCGCCCGAGCTCTTTCTCTTACTGGTTTAGACCACGATACCATCAGGAGAACACGAAGAGATGCTGCGCTTATGATTTTTTTTTCACCCGAGCAGCGTTAGGTGCACCAGTGCGACCTACGAGCACTAAAAAATGTGGCCGCATATGCGACCAAAATGGTCACACTCTGGAGCCCTGTCTTCTATATAGTCTTCTATACCTCCCTGCACATTGATTGGGGAGTAGTAATTGAGTGAGATTAAAAAAGTGTCACCTAAATGACTCTCTATTTTTCTGTTGATATGCTGATCACTCACACAACAGCTTTGAAAAATGACTTGATACCATGTGATATTCACAGTTTTCAGAACTGGAAATATGTGTTGATATGAATAAACATTGCATAGAGACACAAGAGCTGATAAAAAGGGGGGGAAATGTGAGCTCCATGACTGTTTCAATATATTCTGCCTTGCCTGTGTTTTTCTTGCCAGAATGTCTTAATGTCTTTACCCCCATAACCTTAAAATGCATAAGGGAAGATGCACACTGCAGTCTGGTTGGCCTGAACCCTCAATACGCATTTCCTGGCATTTCATTGACATTTTTTGGGACATTATCTGCAAAGAGACATCCCTTGGCTATAGAGATTGCAGAGTAGACAGCATTTCAATTAAAAACAGGGATGTGTAAAATTCCCCAGATGCAACCAAGACATTATTATTACCAACCCGTTATCTCAAGTTGACTGCAAGTTTGTGGATGGCTTTCTTCCAGGTTAATTGTCAACATTTCCATGTGAGCTTCCAGGTAGTGCTACAACACTCTGCTTGTGACTGTAACTTCAATCAGAATACGTACTGTAAAGTGTTTTGTTTAGAGTCTTTCACTGGAGCCTGGTGACAACAGCACAGATTAAGAACATGTTAATCAGTTTTTTTATGACTTCACTTCAACCTAATGGTGCTATAGTCTATATTTTTTACAGTAAAAATGGATGGAATTTGAAAGGGGTTGCTCATAGGGACAAGAAAAAATTAGCACCCAAATATTCGGTTCCTCTCAGCTCTATGGAGAATTTAAGCATCTTTCAACTACTTTGGTGTAGTGTCACTGCTCTAATCAGCTCTGATAAACCAATGTATGCATTGGAGACACAGAGGGTAGTTGGTGAACATAGTTCATTACCATAGCATTTAGCAGGTAAAAAGCTGTCTACATTTCTGGGGAGCTAGTGGAGAGCAAACCAGAACACCAAGTAGAGTGAACATTGGACGTACATCATTTACATCCGTTAGACAGAAACATTACTTCAAATAATGTATTCGTGTGTCGAATGTGGAACTGTTTGCTAACACATTCACCATATTGACTTTGACAATGATAATATGCCAGTGTTGTCAATGTGGCCATAACATGTATTAGTGACATTGTCTTTTAATGATAGAGAATCTCTGATCAGAAATGTGATGTGCATAATCTAACTGCATAATGATACCCATTTCTTTTCACTTCTGGTTTCTATGTTACAGTACTGACAAGGGCCAATTAGGGCTGGGCAGTATTTCAACGTGATAATTCATCTTCATTTAATGGAATCGTATCGACACATACTGACAAAATTCAAGAAAAGTATTGTATTTGGATTAAACGCTGTGGAAGACCAGCTTAATCCAACCAAAGATCAACACAAATTCCTCTGTTTGCTCCAGGGTAAGATGCTAAGGAAACGTTAGCTGTCAACCATCAAGACTACCACCGATGATGTGGGCACAGCCTTTATTTTACCATCCCTTGATTTGTGATATTGGTGTGGCAAACTTGTGCAGAATTTTGTTGGACTTTCCTGTTGTTCCTTTATCAGATCCAATGTGTTGAACAAGTCCACGATGTGTGAGCAATATCCAGTCACGCTTTAAAAATAGCAGGCAAGATTGTCTTTGCTAGCGATGGGCTAAAACATTCAGTATATTGGTTGATGAAAGCTATAAGTTATAACTAAACATTAGTTAAAAAATAAAATGTTTCAAGATCTGTGGTGCCTGACTTTTGCATTGGGACCAGTGAGCTTTTCCCTCAATTTGAATTTACTCTTTGTTCACAATACTCCGCCAACAAATCATATTGTGAATGTAGCTCTCAAATGTATATTGTAGTCCTTTCTGTCTACTTATCTCTGCCTTGGAAAAGCTTCTCATTGATATCGTTGAAAATGCAATTTTTTACATGCCATGTTCAATAGCTTGACAGGTGTAGCAACAGTAACCAAGCGGGGCGGGAATTAGAGAAGGGTTCATTCTGAAGTGCCCTTAACTCTCATTTTCTCTGTTGGCCATCAGGGTGTGGCTCCTCTGGTCTGATTGCAAGGAAATGGATGAGAAAATGACCCTACTTGTCTCAGTAAACATTGTAAACATGAGTTCAATCAATAGTTTCAGGTCTTCTTCAATACATCATGATGTTTATTCAGTACATTATGGTCCATTTTGATACCAGATCATAAAGCAGGGGATGTTTTAGGGCGGGGTTACCTTGTGTTTGAAAGGTTGTGACTGTCGCTAACAATGCAGTTAGCTATTAAGATGACTTTAACACTTTGCTGTAAAGTTGACCTTGAATTATGGAAGAGCTTCACATCAGATTGCTGGTTGCTAAAATTACGGTTACGGCCAAAATCTATGATGGCGACGGCCAAAATGCCGAGCTGGAGGCGTTAAAACTGTAGTCCACAAACCAACGTGATGTCACCATGTGATTTTGGCTTTCTCATCCAGCTTTAGGAACAAATTTATAAGCTGCAGCATCACGTTTGGTGTATTACGACATAATAACAAATAAATACTGTATTTTCAATTCCAATGTGGGTTTTTCGTTGTGACTGTGGATAATGATAATAAATCTTAATTCTCAAGTATTGCAGCTCCTAGGCTGTCTAGTCAGAGACCAATTTAACATCCGGGATTTTAGATGAATGTCATTGAGTCATCGAAAGGACAGAATGCCAGCTTGGATGTGTAGTCAAGTACCAGGACTGAGAGCTGCTGGATTAATTCATGTGCACAATCAATTTTGAATGCAGCAGTCAAACTACAGGAAGATCATTGATTCAGGTTTTGAAATGTCACTTGCCTGCAAAATGAGCCTGTTGTATATCCTTAAAATAAATAGATATTTAGATTGATTTACTCCTAGAGACATTTTTTTTTCTAATAGAAAAGAAAATGGGGAAGTCTTCTTTTAAAGTTTCCATAATCACAAGACACCACACTAGCCGAGAGGAATGCTAAACACATGAAGCTGTTTGAAAGTAAAGAGATGAACTCTATGAAGTGTATTCCCAGTGTTCCACCTACAGCTCATAATGACACAGTAGTAATTATCTCTTACTCCATATGGAGAGGAACCAACGGCAGGCGAAATTCATATATTTACATGATGTTTTGTGAAGAGACTTCAAGCAAGCAGGTAGATTGGCAGTCAATTATGCTCCCCAGTCAACCAGATATGCTTTTCCCTGCGATAAAAGACCCATAAGAAAGAGCCTTGTTCTTTTGTTAAATTCTTAAAAAAAATTGTAGGAAGATAACAACAAGGTTAATACCTAATAGTACCTACATAAACTGTGTATGTAAGGAAATTACGATATTAAAAATCAATGTATATTAATCTACAATTTCAATACCTGCTCTCGTAAAAGGGGTAGCATCTGTTGGTCAGACAGAACTTTATAGAATTCACGTTAATGACTCTAATGACCACTTATTAATTAATTAACAATCAATCAATATCATTTGATAAATCAGTCTCATTTTCCTTATATCATAAGTTCTTGAAATAGGGATCTTTGTATTCTGCACAGAAGAAATATCCACGGACAACGACTTTATGCTTTAGGGGAATTTATTGATTAACTAGGGATTAAACAAAAGTGAATAAAACAATAACAGATGTAATAAACAAAACACCAATACAGCGCCAGAAATATAACGGAAATGTGATTAACAGCTCATCTAGCACGTTTGGCGATAAAGGCGAGTGTGTTCTCCCTAAGAATTTGGACTCCTTAGTAAGAGGAAAAAGTGAATAATGGGATAAATGACCTCACAGATATTAGATATTAACAAACGCTATACTTAGTTTCACCCTGCAACTCGGTCATTACTGTTGAATGCGGATTCGGTCTTACTTTGGGACGCTTCATCTCGGCTTACTGAAACTCCAAGCGGTCGCTCTTCCGTCGGTGCAGTAGACCCGAAGGGATCTTCCTTGTCGTGGCCCGAGGGAACCGTTAGCGCCGATCTGCGGTAGTTTCGTAGCGGGCGTCCGTATTTGCCGTAATCCGTCTTAGTTCAAGAGCTGTCTTCTCCTTGAGTTCCGCCTTGGGTGACTTAGGTATAAGCGTTAGTCAATATGCCAAATATTGTGGCCGCTGGTTGAGTTAGCATTTGATCAAAAATTCTTGCGGAAAAAGAAAAACTAAAAATGCAAAAATGAAGAATCTAACGTCGAACGAACTATTCTAATGAAAGGAGTAAAAATTGGGAGGGTAAGAGCAAAGGCGAAGGCCGGATGGCCAGCGCCTGGTGGCACGAGCGGGGAGGCAAGAGCGCAGCCCAGCCGGGAGGCCAGAGCCGGGAGGGGAATGAGCAAACACATTTTCGTCTGACTGCATGAGTGCAGAAGTTAAGTCCATTACAATGACATTGTTCATTTTTAGCATTTTTGGTAACTCCTCTGTTCTTTGTCGTAGAACAACGGGAAGTTCGCCAGTATGCTTATAATTCCTCAATGATTATTATGGATGGTTTTACACTAATGTTGAACACATATCTCATCCTTTTCTTGGATTGGTCAAAATGTGAACATGTTTTCCTGCGGAGTTCATGTGACCTCTCTCTGCAGACCAGGTCATTAGTTTATGACTCCCAAGAGGGGAGGAACGGGTCTTCACCATGCCTTGGGAGCAATGGTGAGGAAGAGATAAGGGGCCCTAGTTTCGTAGACCAGGCACAGTCAGCTTTCAGCGCACCTGCGCCGCGCCGACGGGGTGTGTCCGCCTGGACTTTGCAAGTTTCATGCACCGCGCAGGCTCGCGCAGGCTCGCGCAGGCACACCTCCCGTCTCACCCACCGGCGCAAGTGGGAAAGAGGGAGGAGAAGAAGGCGTGAGTTGGAGACGAGGAGGAGACGAGGCGTGGACTGGGATTAATACAGCCGATTCAGATCTTCACCAATCAAATGAGCTCCTCTCCTTTAATGCGTTAGCGGAAGTTCAGTGCAAGTTCCGTCACTTGACAACCCGATGACAGAAGCAGCGCCGCTGCTCCCACCACGCGCATCACGCGTATCATAATAATAACAATGCCGATATTATAAAAAAAAACAGGAGAGAGAGAGGGAGATGTTTTGGTCCGAGAGGCTGAGTTTCCGTTACGCGTGCCATCCGCCACCCTGCGCCGCCCTGCGCTGCGCCACGAAACTAGGGCCCAAGGTGTTATCCTTTATACTTCAATCGAGGCTCTCTGTCAAACAAAGGTGTTAATCAATTTCCAGATGTGTTTAGGTGCCTCAAAGTCTAGTGACTCTGAAGGTCTGGTCCTCCTCGTTCGGGGGTGTGAGGAGAACTTGTTGATGCTCTGATTTAAGGGTTTGTAAATCCTCTAACCGAGCCATAAAGAGGACTCACACTTCCTCCAAGTGGTCCAGTGACCTGAAGGAGAATGTTTACTCATCTGCTGCAAGGGGACCTTTGTCTGTATATCTTTTAAAGGTGAATAGTTCATCTTTCGTTCATTGAGAAGTCACACCCGAGAATCGTGGGCTGTGGCCCCTACAAAATACATCTAGTTTTTCACCAAGAATATGTAAACTTCCGTTCATTAGCATTTTTGCCCACTGAATCCTTCGGACAAGTGGACAGTTTGTTAGATGTGTAAATGAATTGATGCAGAAATATATACTGCCATTGATGTCTCATGTCTCTCCAGTACCATGACTCCAAACGTCAGTTGTCTGATGTGTGTGGTTGTACATAGGAAGAAATCATTAGCTCAGGTTACTGCTAGAGTGTACTGCTAGATTCATCTGGGCAGTCCTGGGGACTGTGTTCGTTGCTGCGGGGTAATTTTCCTCCCTGTCTGTCAAATATGTCAGTTGTGTGGCAAGATGAGGGATTATATTAAGTCTGCAGAACTTTATATTAAGTCTGAGTTCTTAGCTGCTCAGTGACTCTGTCTCCTCTGCCCTCTGTTTTTTCTATTTTGATCACTGACCGAGAAACCATCTAACCCCCCCCCCCACACACACACACACACACACACACACACACGCACACACACAAAACCTTCAAAGTTCCACTCAAATCTTTACTATTTTTTTAAATTGGCATTAAATATACATATAACTATGTACATTTGTTATATTATGTAATATATAGAATTTGAATTGAATTACACCTTGATGATCAATAAAGTATCCATCTATCTATAACAGTGAGAACAGCAGCACCATTTGTAATATAAAGTAATGTATAAATAATAAATAAGTGATATATAGATTGCTGGGGTTGGTGGCTGCTTGTTGCACTGCTTGTAGAGGGTTGCTCATCATCTGATTCATCCTCCTGCCGACGTGGTGCTCCTTGAGCTCCTCCAACTTTAGCATTGACCCTATGAATATGTTTGAAATAAAAAATGTCATTAGTAAAAGCTAAATAAAAATACCAAAACATTACCAAACATATCATGTCACACAGCTGTTCATAAGTGACAAAAAATAGTCTTCTGTTTATCTGTAAAGCACTTCATTACATTATGCTATCTAGTAGCCTATGTATTTCACAATGATAGGAGAACTAGATGATAGATGAAACTATTTTACTATATTAATTTAATGTAACATAGACAAATACCTTCATACAAGGTGCCCAATATCTACAGTGACAACTGCCAATTATTTGCAAACATGCATTGCATTGTGCAACGTGCAACATGCATTGTGAAATCTAGATTAGGCTATAGGATTTAGGGTTTAGAGCTACATCAAATCCATTTGAAAGGTAACCTAGCCTAGGTTGCTGACGTTAGCTATGAGCAACATCACTGAACGTTATGTTAGCAAAACAATTAGACCTACAACACGGACTTACCAGCAAGGAATGCACGGGCATCATCTCTCAGTTTTTGTGGCACAACGCAGGGTGGCGGAGCCGGTGCAGTGCAGGTTTCAACCAGTGCAGCCTTGGTGGATCGCCTGTGCCAAGATGGGTGTGGCATGAGAGTATGAAAATGTTTTTTATAAATGCTTTTATAAAAAATCAGCTAAACTTATTCATACTGTTGGGACCTCACCATTAGGACTACACAATGCGGCCTACAAAAGCGGTCAGAACAAAGGGACAAAGGAGATAAAAAACTACAACTGCCATTTTGGCTTGACCCCGCACCTAGGTGTGGAGTGCAACGTCACACAACTGGTGCCCTATTGGCTGACAACCACAGGTACCCCAGGGGTTCCCCGGGAGCAGCCGTGAGCTATATAAACCGGCGCCGTCTTAAGAACACTCTCTTCCATCGCAACACCACGTTGCAACAGGAGGCGACTCCTCCACCGCAGCACACCGCTGGAAGAGGAGGCCAACTTATAACGTCCGCAGTGTTTCCTTTGTCCTAGGCCACAGTCTTCTCCCCGATCTCGCTGGACGAGCGACAGACTGTTTTTCCCCGTTTTCCGCGACTCGCCCCTTTTTCTTTTCTTTTTTTTTGCCTGTAGAAGAGGAACAAAACCGGTTCCTGCATTCCAGCTACCAGCTCCTGTCTGAAGTCAGCTGACCAAATCGCCAAGCCGCGATTGTTGCCCGCGGAAGGAAGAAACACAAACTGTTTTCTTTATTCGAGCTTGATCAACGAGAGGAAAAACGCCCCGCTCTCGTTTGGACTTAGCCGACTCATCACGTCCCCCGCTGATGCCAGGCACTCACGAACTACCGCCGACCTTATGATTACTACTGCAGAAGTTTGGTAACATTCCATGCATTATTTGTGGGGAAATTTACGAGATATACACTATGCACCATCGCGCTATTACTAAGCCATTCGGTTGATCACCCTATCTTGACCAATGCTGACCATCGCTAAAAATGCTTCCGAGGGGGTGTTTGGCTGGATGTCATGGTGGAAATTACCTAGGGTGCATTTTACTCCGAACCATCACTTTAAGGAAACAGGCTCACGTTGCGGCCAGCTTTTTTTCGATGTGAGTAAAAAAAAATCCTATGGACATTTATGTTGATGAATTACAATTTTGCGTGTAATTGTATATTGATCCTGTTGATCCTTTAATCTTGTCGATAGATTTTCTTTCTCCTTTGTTTTGCCCCATGACCTCTTTTGTCTAATTGCGTTAATACTGAAGCACCTGATTACAACGTGGCATCATGACTTTTCATAAATATACACGTCACTGACTGTGGCATGTTATCTGTACGCAATTCGAGCTATCCGCGTGTATGTGTACCTTCTGAGCAAAACGACCCATCACATCCGCATGTTTGTCAGCACCCTCTAGCGAAACGACCCATCACATCCGCGTGTATATAAACGCCCTTTAAGGTTAGAGTTAGGGTTAGGCGTTGATAAACACACGAAAAGGCGATTGTGAGGAGTGATAATATGCCATAATGGCATACGAGTTGGCATGTCATACATACGCTGATTCATGAGATCAGTCTGCTGATTAAATTACCCGGCAGCGGCAACCCCCAGTTCTGAAAAATGAAGCCAAGGCTGATGTGCCTCAAACTTGCATTTTCTTTACTGATCATCAGGGGCAACTTTTCCCACACTTACACTCCCTTCTGTAGCCGCACTGGACTGTATTGAATTAATTTTAATATAGTACAGTTTAATATATAATTAATT
The DNA here is from genome assembly GCA_029853015.1 of Chelidonichthys spinosus. Classification (NCBI taxonomy): domain Eukaryota; kingdom Metazoa; phylum Chordata; class Actinopteri; order Perciformes; family Triglidae; genus Chelidonichthys; species Chelidonichthys spinosus. The sequence continues at coordinate 3,384,933 of CM056831.1, forward strand.
CTAATCTGCTTACACTGATCTATACTCTTTAAGAAATACTATCCAGTTTCAGTGGAGAGGATTCACCCACATGAGAGTATTGTTTTACCATGATAATAGCCAAGATCTGTCTGAATGCCTGTTATAAGACTGTGCTGCATTTTCCTAGTTTATTGATTGTATTGTGTAATGGTGCTGATGGAAACCTGTTTATTGCTGTTAATAGCTTTTATGATTTTTATGGCTGATGTTTTCCGTGGAGCTTATCACGCAAATGGTCCATCTGTAATTAACTAACTGCATGTACAAAGAAAATTAAATTAAATTAGCAATTACATTACCACTTCATCAAAGTGCTCTGTGCTTAAGTGCTTCATCTGAGTGATGCAGGCTGCTTTTTTTATAGAGGTCAATGCCAAATTAACTTGTGTAGAATGAGGTCCTGGGGTACTCTGTATGGGATGACTTCAGAGGCAAAATATTAAAATAATATTATTTGGTATTCAGATTGTATTGTTTTTACATGTAATACTAGAATATATAGGCACACAATGTAAATGTGCCCCCCAATGTGTTTGGAGAGTCAAATTGATTCCCGGGTCGGCCCGGGTTCCTTCTGTGTGGAGTTTGCATGTTCTCTCCGGTTTCTCCAGCTTCCTCCCACAGTTCAAAGACCTGTCTGTCTCTACGATCAATTGATCTTCCATCCATCCATCCATCCATCCATCCATCTATCTATCTAGCTAGCTAGTATACAAATATATAATCAGCCTGTAATTGTACTGAGGGATATTGACAATTGAGGTAAACCACATGGATTAAACACATACAGTTGGCTTACAGACAGTCTCAGACTCTGCTCACAGAGGTGAACGGAGCTTAGTATGTATGTGAGACACTACAGCAGCTCAATTTATTCTGCGATGCTGACGTTTTTTCCCAGCACAGGAACACTCATGGAATAGCTCTTTTCTGCCATTAAAGGAGCAGGAGTTTCAAACACCTACACCAGTCAATATTGGCCGAAAATATAGCATTTTGCTATGTTGGATATCGCATGAATAGGTTCTTGCAATTTACCTGGCATGTGATCTGTCACGCACCATGTTGTGATTTTTAATCAAAATAAATTATGCTTATTGAGATGATTACAGCCACACAGAGTATTATTATCATCTGTCTGGAGGTACAGTGGTAATGATGTGCAGTGAACTGCTGCCATATGAAAGAAATAAACAGAAAATAATCCTTTTCCTCATTACAGAAAAAAACTATTTGTGTTGCTTCAGTCCAATGAAAACAGCCTAATGTGATACAAAGGAACTAAAGCCTGTTTCACAAGCCTGCTGAGCTGTCAGGATTGTGACCTTCTGGAAATCGTTGAAAAAATATTGATCTTCAATTTGCTTTTAGTGGCTGGCAAACTGCTAACTGCAATTACACACATAAACATTTTCAATTATCCTTGAGTGCACTAGCATGAAACACACGTGCATACTTTCACACACATACAGTATGGATTATTGATTTTAAACAGGAACCTGAATAAGGAAACCAAAGGAAGACGGCTTTCCACAGAGTTATGTGTAAAGCCATAGTTACTTACTATGATGCAAAAGGTGATGGGTGGAATCTGGAAGACTTAAGACTAAAGACTAAATTGGCATTGCGCTTACACCCACATAAATGCACACACCAAAGGCTAAAATAGAAAAGCAGCACTTGTCATGGGCAGCAACAAAGCAGGTAAAGCCTACTTCTGAGTACTAATGGATTTTTTTGGGCCATGGGTCATGGTGGATCATCAGCACTGAAGATGACTTGTCAGCCAGTCAATGGAGGCGTTTAAACTCAGGGCAGCCCCGGGGTACTACACCAGTGACACAGTGGGCAATTAGTGGCTTCAGGGTAAGAGAGAATAACAATAACAAAACATTTTACCACACTGTAACAATAACAACAACATAAATCATTTTAGATAAGCATTTTTTTTTTTATTTTACCGCTGAAGCGTGAACAAGGTTTCTCCAAATCCAAAAATGAAATCAACGTTTTTGTGAGGCTAGTGGAGGTTCTTGCTCCCACAATTCAAAGCATGCTTAAAATTTTGGTGAAATCAATACAGAAAAATCCTAAACTGACCCATATTTTTCGGGATGTTTTTTAGCATGCACAAGCTCAACACAACATTGAGGATTACAGAAACATGTAAATGACGGTAAGTGGGACCTGAGTAAATGTTTGACAGTGTCTCATTTCCATGAATGCTGCACACTTGGCCATGTTGCTCAAGGCCGTGTCTGATTAAGACATCAGGGGGGTATTCCAGAAAGCGGGTTATGTGAAAACTCAGAGTAAGTTAACCCTGAGATGAGGGAAACTCTGGGTTTTCCGCTCCAGAGAGAGAGGTAACTGAAACTCTGAGTCAGTCACCATGGTAACAGACTCTGTGAACATAACCTGCTCGCTGGCAGGTTTACTTGAAGAGACTCTGAGTTTCTACCCGTCTCCTCCCACATGAACAAAGCTGACATGGATTGTCCATTCATTCCTAATCCGATAGACGTCGAAGCGCAAATAATTCGGAATGTTTTACGTCGCGAGAGAATCTTCTGACCCAGGATCGATGTCCTGTCATTTCCTGAGGAATTTATTTTTGAACGCTATCGTTTTTCATCCAACAGTATAATTTATCTTGAGAACATACTCCGGCCATATATAGCCAATCTCACACACCGCGGACGTGTGCTCACATCACTGCAGATTTTATGCATAGCACTACGTTTTTTTGCCAATGGTAGTTTCCTTTACAATATTGGGGATGCAGAGAATTTGGGAAAGGCAACAGTGTGTAGAGCGGTGAGAAAAGTTACCCTCGCGCTGAAAAGTCTGTTACCAATGATGGTGGTGTTCCCCGGACACAAACCTGTCGGGAACATCAAAGAGGAATTCTACAGGATTGCAGGTGACTGATGTAGAATTTGTTTGTTTTTTTTAAATTATGATATACATTCTGCTGCGACCTCAGAGTGGGGTCAGTAGCTTAATCAGATGTCATTTTGCAGGGCTTCCAAATGTGATAGGGTGCATAGATGGGACACAAATTCCCATTACTGCACCTAAAAACAATGAAGGGGATTATGTGAATAGAAAGTCCTTTCACAGCATCAATGTCCAGGTATATGACTTCAACAACAACTTTATTGTCATTTCCACATATGTCCACATACAGGAAAACGAGATACCGTTTTTCAAGGTCCACAGTGTCGCTGACACACAGACATTCAACAACAAATAATAAACAAACAATAATCAAATAACAGATAACATGTAACAACACAACAATCTAACTATAAGTATAAAAACAGTATAAATATGTAAAGTGTATGAAATGTAAAGTAAACAGTGTTGGTACATTAGTGCAAAAAGTGCAGAATAAATAGAATTAAAAACGTAAACCGGGACTGACAAGAGTCAGTAGTAAACAGGTAAAGTGACTTTTAAGTGTCTTTGTGCTTATTGATTGTCCAATTGTGTCGGGGGTGGGGGGTGGGGTTAAAGTCCAGATCCAGGGGGGGTAGGGGGTAGGGAGGGGAGAGAGTTCAGCATCCTAACAGCCTGGGGGAAAAAGCTGTTTTTTAGTCTGTTGGTGCTGCGGAACCTTCTTCCTGAAGGCAGGAGGCTGAAAAGTTTGTGGGCCGGATGGAATGGTTCACCCACAATGCGGAGTGCTTTGCGGGTGAGGCGGGTGTTGTTAAAAGACCTACCATCTTTTAAAAAAATATGTACATGAAAATATATACAGTACAATACAAGTAACTCATATTATCCTCTGCATTGTGAAGATCATATGTGATGCAGCCTACATCGTAACAAATGTAAAAGCCAAGTGGCCAGGCTCCGTGCATGATTCCCGGATCTACCGGGAGTGTAGCCTGAGCAACAGATTTGCACGTGGTAAGGAAGCTAAAGCTTTGTACAAATGTTCTTTTGTCTCCCCTTTTAATGCACTCAACTGTGTCCACTATAATTTCAGGAGAATTTGATGGCTACCTACTGGGAGATCAAGGCTATCCCTGCCAGCCCTCTCTCATGACCCCTTACCCTGACCCTGAGCCAGGGCCACAACAACGTTTTAATGTGGCCCACTGCAGGACTAGAGCCCGGGTTGAGATGACCATTGGCATAATCAAATCCCGGTTCCAGTGCCTGCGTAAGCTCAGGGAGGGCATGTGACATCATTGTGGCCTGTGTTGTTCTCCATAATATTGCAACTATTAGAGGAGAGCAACACCCTGCCCTACAAAGAAATGACCCTGAGGATGAACACCCCATCCACCCTGCAGCAGATGTCTGGGATGGAAGGGCTGTCAGGGATCTCATAAGCAGAAATTACTTTGCTTGAAACAGTCAAATAAAGACAAATTCATGTGTTATTTGGATCTTCTTTATTCCCTACTACAAGTACAAAAGCAACAGTTAGGATTTGTAATCTAGCTCCAACCATTAACATATTCACCTATTTCACCAATGCACCCACCTCAATTGGCTTTCCAGTAATAGAATCCTCCTCCTCCTCCTGTGATGCAGGAAAAGAAACTGTTTCAGATTACTATGAGCTACCATCTGATCAAGATCTGAGTATGGAATACTTACAGCTGCAGGGTGTTCAATTGTTTCAGTTGGAGGCTGAACTAAGCAGATGACACCATCCTCAACTGTTGGGTGGGGATAGATATATAGACTTTAAAAGTAGGATAGATGGATGTGTTTTTCTAAAAAATGTTTTATTTTTTTAAAAGACACAAGTGTGTACTTGCATCTGATGTAGGCACTTGTGTCCTGGTGGGTGACAGGTTCAGATGAGCTTCCCCCAGGGATGCCTTCAGCCACCGGTCGGCCATAGTTTTGGCTGAGGTGGCCCTCCACCTGTTTTTCGGGCTTCTGCCTTCTTTTTGTTGGCTGAGCAGAACTCAAATGTTTTTTTTTTTTAACTTAGTATTTTGAGTGTTCCTGTACACATCACGTCATATTTTAAATGTAGCCTACATATAAAATAAAAATGTGTAAACATTGCATCAAGTTTTAAACTACTAATTGGTGTATTAAGTGGAAGGACGTGTTAAAACAGAATTTGGTTAGGGGTTTACATTACTATTTGAAGTAGCCACTGAATTAATATTTTTCTTTCATAATTAAAAAAAGAAAATCAAAGTGAGGTGCAATCTCACATGCCGCACGCAAAACATGTCTTGCCTTTTTGAATGATGTTTTTATATTTCCGTTTTAGCTGCTTCCAAGTCCATTTTTCCCCTGCTGGACTGCACCTAAATGGAAATCAGATTTTATTCCTTTTTACATTCATAACTGCGCCCATGTGCTACGTTCTTACAGTTAAATGTTAAATAAATAGAATAGTTCAAACTTACGCGTTCACTCGGGCAGCAATTTCCTCCCATGCCGTCTCTCTCTCCTTTGCCGCTGCAGCGGTGTTAGATTTTCGGCGAAATATGTGCTCATATTCTGCATATGCCTGCATTAGTACCTCCAGCTCCATTGTAGTGAAATAACTCGATCGCTTTTTTTGTGTTGTCATGGTGACACTCGTGGGATCAGGGCTCCATTGGCGATGGCTTTTTATAGTGGTTGTGCACGCGCGTAACTCGAGGTGAACATACTCAGAGTTGATTGAACTAATTCAGATCAGCTGTTCTGGAACCGGATACTCAGAGTTTCCCATCTCAGAGTAAGTCAACTCAGAGTTTAGGGATAGACTCAGAGTTTATTTAACCTCCTTTCTGGAATACCCCCCAGGCCTACCCACAGGCTCTCTGGTGATTTGATTGGGCTTTTTGCTCATGCTCAGTTTGTTTCAACACTGTGAGGTAACAAGATAATAGTCTAAAGCCCTATTCACACAGGACTATATTTAACTCCCCATAACTGGGGACCGCTACTTTGTAATAACTGCGGAGGTCATATGTGATCTCTATCCTGTGCAAATCTGCTACTTCGACAATTTGTCAAGTAAAAAGATCCATGGCAAATTAACTGGCATATTTAACCATACACAGAGATCATGTAATATTCGTGCAAATGGATATTTCTGTGATTTGGGGTCATTTTGCAAGTTTATTTGTTTTGTTCACGTTTTTACTTCCTCTTTCCTGATCAAGAACTATAGAGGGGTTTGTTGGCAATTATGAATGAAGCTTTGAAAGCATTTTGGGTGCAATGTCAGGAGTCCCATTTCACTACACAGCATGGAGACCCATTCGTTCATGGAAGTGACATTATTTGGACAGATGGGTAGATCTGATGAACACAGGTGGCAGAGCAGCATCCTTACTGGATCTGGATCCATCTGGATTCTGGTGTGAAGCTGTTAACAAAGTTAGCTTCATAATTGAAGGTCAACTTTACAGCTAAGTGTAAAAGTCGTCTTAGTAGCTAATTGCATCGGTAGCATGGTAATGTGGTAGCGACGTAGCAGTAGTGACGGTAGCGAGGCTGTGGTGGCGACCTGTGAATCACAAGGTAGCCACGCCCTAAATCATCCCCTGTTTTCTGGTCTGTTTGACTCTAAATGGACCATAATGTACATAATGAACATCATGCTGGATTGAAGAAGACTTGAAACTAGAGATTGAGACCATAAACTCATGTTTACAATGTTTACTGAGATAACACATCAAGAGAGAAGTAGGACCATTTTCTCATAGACTTGCATGAGAAAATCCATGCAATCAGACTTCTTTTGGCAACCAGAGGCTTCACTTCTGCCAGCGTTCCGACTGCAAGTCGAAGGCGGTAATGAAGCAGACTGGCTACTGCTGAAGGCCACACTGGAGTGATTTTGAGTTGCAAACTACCTGTTGTAACTTAAAGTACATATGCATGACTTGTTTTAACGATTTTCATATTAGTTCTTTCAGAACAAACCAGACCTCAAAATAGTTTTTAATGATATTGAAACCTTTTGCATGTGTCATGTTAGTTGGTTTAATGTGCTCTCACCTGAGGTATAGATTTGTTGCTATAAGTTCAGTGATACTGTTGTAGCCTGGCCAAGAAAACAAACGTGGGAGAAAAGTTTAAATAAACCACCCCAAACATGACCATTGTGAAAATGCATTAAAGTAGAAGAAGCTGTATTTACTTGCATGGCATTAAACAAACATGGTCTTCTAGGATGCCACTGTAGGAAAAAAAAAAAAAAAAAAAATACGGAGCCAAGAGAGGTGGGCAATATTCAGAGAAAAAAGTCACAAATTTGTTACTTTATAAAGTCGCAGATTTGCTACTTTATTATGATGCTTACAACATCTATGCTATAAATGCCATGAATTTATCTTTTTAATTGATACATCACAACGTGTGACGCCTTGTTAAGGTCCGTAGGGTGATGGGGGCAAGAATATGTATTATATTCAAAAAGTAGCAAATTTGCTACAAAAAAATAGTAAAACTAGGAAATTTGCTGCAGTTGCAAATTTGCTAGTTTTAAACTAGCAAATTTAAACTTATTTTCTCTGCATATTGCCCACCTCTCTCACCTCTGTTTTTTATTTAATTATTTTTTCCTACAGTGGCCCTAATACACCATCATAGTCTTCACCTCTGGACATCAAGAAAATCATTTTAAAGCCGTAGTCTTCTTTAACACCATGCAGGGGGTATCATTTGGGGTTCAGAGAAATGTTAATGGATCAGAACATCTGTTACGCGTTGTGATCATAATTAAGATACTGTGGGCGGTGGCGGTAGCGGCTCTGCAATTTGTGCAGCTGGAAGGATATTACTATATGCTGTAGCATTCTGATGTACACTTTCTGATGCCACTTTCCCACAGCATCGCATACATTTGCAGATTTGCATACTGCATATCAATAGAAGAGTGTTCTTTCGAAGAGAGTTTTGAAGTTCAAATCTCATGCTGCACTTTAAGAAATGACTACCATGTGACTGCCTGACAAAATGTTCTTACCATTGGTATGTTGGATGAGTGTCACAATATCCTTGAATCAATCTAGCAATCAATACTTTCTGCTGTGATATATACATTTTAAGATGACAGATATTTACTGCCTGGCTTTATATATCACTCCGTCCTTATGTCACACACACAGCACTCATGGTATCTGGGTTTTCTGCATGTGATAGGCAACCTTCTGAGCACTTTTGCATTTATGGGCCATAAGCTCACAGAGCCATTTATCACCCACTCTTTCACTCGCTCCAGCAGGCAATAAAGGACAGTAACACCTAGAGCATCAAGCAGTTCTTTTTCCATGTAGTGCTTACTGCACACGCTGAACCCTTGTCCAGTTGTCAACCTCGGGTTCTGAAAATGAAGCCATTGCATGAAGCCATTCAAGTGCCTTGAACTTGAACTGGCCATCAGGGGGCGACTCCTGTAGTTGCAAAAAATTGTTTGATTAAATATAAGTCTATGAAAATGATCCCTACTTCTGTTGCCCTGCTTTATTAACTCAGTAAACATTGTAAACATGAGCTTGGGGCAGGGGCGTCAGCAGCATTTGATATGTGGGGGGTCTGGGGGATCTCCCCCCAAACATTTTGAATTAAGTAGATGCAATTTCCCACATTCTAGTTCATTTTCACATGTTTTTAGAACATGTGTCTTCACTATCTAATGTCTCTTTTTCCTAGAAATGAAAATGAGAATTAAACATTTTTATAAAGCCTTTGCAATTGTAGTTATACAACTGACTACAGAATCAAAACAAGCTTTTGCACAGTGTATATCGCATAGTGGCATATACAGTCATCATAGCCTAAATATTGATCTGAAAATGCAATGTTAATTTGCACAAGGTTTTTTTCCAGCTACTTCAATTATACACGCCACCCATTTCTTTCTCATCTCCACCACCTTTTTTTTTCGTTTCAACATTTTTTCGTTTTCTTAATCAGATTGACAGTAATTGACAGTATTGAACTGGTCCGGGCCAGAGCTCAGGCGTTTAACGCTGTCTGCGGATGTGTTAAATTGCAGTGTTGCGGCTGAGAGCCGAACCATCACCTGCTTTAATAGGTCCATGATTCATGATGTTACATCTGAAATTAAAATATGGCCGATGGCCAGTCGGCCCCTGTTGCTGGCGTTAACTTGTTGACCAAGTAGCTGCAAGAAACAAACTTCCTTTAGTGGTCGTGCGTGCTGCGGGTGTGTGTGTTAGTGTGTGTGTTTAGGAAAGCAGGAAAACACGGAGTGGACTCTATTGCTGTGGGTATTTGCTAACTGATAAAATGGAACGGATTTGATCGTGAAGCAATGAAGCGACAATATATGGATGCAATCGTTTCAAGTCTTCTTAAATGCAGAATGATGTTCATTTAGTCAAATATGGTCCATTTAGAGAAATAGACCATAAATAGACCATAAATAGACCACCTCACGTGTCATTCCAGCGGATTTTAAGACCGCTATCGTGAAGCCTCTCCTTAAAAAACCCATCCAAAGCTACAGAGCTGTATCTCTTCTTTCATTCCTCTCTAAAACCTTGGAACGTGCCGCCTACAACCAACTGTCATCCTATCTCTCGCGGAACAACCTCCTAGACCCTAATCAATCAGGATTCAGGACTGCCCACTCAACTGAGACGGCCCTCCTCACGGTGACCGAGTCCCTGCGAGACGCCAAAACCTCATCCAACTCCTCCGTTCTCATTCTCCTCGACCTATCTGCTGCATTCGACACAGTCAACCACCAAATCCTCCTCTCCACTCTGTCTGAACTTGGCATAACTGACTCGGCTCTCACCTGGTTTACATCATACCTGACAAACCGCACCTTCCAGGTCACATGGAATGGCTCTATGTCCAAACCCTGCTCTCTGGACACGGGTGTCCCTCAAGGCTCAGTATTAGGACCGCTTCTGTTCTCACTATACACCAGATCACTAGGTTCTGTTATCACATCGCATGGATTCTCCTACCATTGCTACGCAGATGACACCAGCTGTTCCTCTCTTTTCCCCCAACCTCTGACGCTCACATTGACACTTGCATCTCGAACTGTCTGGCAGACATCTCTGTCTGGACAACTGCACATCACCTCAAGCTTAACCTGAATAAAACCAAACTCCTCTTCATCCCAGGGAAAGACTGCCCTCGCATGGACCTGTCGGTCACTGTCGAGGGCATCACAGTATTACCTTCCTCAACTGCGAGGAACCTGGGTGTAATCCTGACCAACTATCCTGCACCCCCAACATCACTGCTGTGGCCCGATCCTGCAGATTTGCCCTCTACAATATCCGCAGGATTCAGACCTTCCTCACAAAGGATGCAACGCAGCTCTTGGTCCAAGCACTGGTCATCTCCCGCCTTGACTACTGCAACTCTCTCCTGGCCGGACTCACGGCCTCTGCGATTAAACCATTACAGCGTATCCAGAATGCTGCAGCATGCCTTATCTTCAATCTACCCAAATTCTCCCATGTGACCCCCCTCCTCTGTGACCTCCACTGGCTCCCTGTTGCAGCATGCATCCAATTCAAGACGATGACACTGGCCTTCAGGGCCATCAATGGAACGGCACCCTTCTACCTTCAAACACTGGTCAAACCTCATGCCCCGAAGCGAGCACTTCGCTCCTCTACTTCAGCTGGCCGGCTGGTACCACCATCGCTGAAATCAAACAAATGTCGCTCAGCAAAGACCAGACTCTTCTCTGTTCTGGCCTCAGTGGTGGAACAAACTCCCGACCAATGTCAGGACAGCAGAGTCATTTGCCATCTTCCGAAAAAGGCTCAAGACTCACCTGTTCAGACTTCACCTCGACTCTACATAGCATGACCCACTAACACCCTCCCTCGACACCCCCCCCCCCCCCCCCCCAAAAAAAAAAAAAAAAAAACCCTTACCTATAGCACTCTGATCTTAGCACTGTTGCTCTTGAAGTACTACTTTACTCAGATGAGGACCTAACACTTGTTCTATTTTTTAAGCTCTTACTTTATCGGCAATGATACGTCGTGGTTTCTTTGTTTCCTTCTTTTGCCAAATGTACTTATTGTAAGTCGCTTTGGACAAAAGCGTCTGCTAAATGACCTAAATTAAATGTAAATGTAAATGATTTAGGGCAGGGGTGCCCAACTCCAGTCCTGGAGTCTTACACACCTGATTCTAATGATGTGCTCATTATCAAGCAACTGAAGCTTGTCACAGGTTTTAAAATCATTCGAATCCGGTGTGTTAGAGCAGGGAGAAACCTAAAACATGCAGTACAGTGGCTCTCCAGCACCGAAGTTGGGCACCCCTGATTTAGGGCGTGGCTACCTTGCGAATTGACTGGTCGCTACTACAGCCCCACCCTCATGTCATAGCTACCACAACATCGCTAAGCTCTGGAAGAGCGTCTTTGCGGAGCTTTTTCTTCCGCCCGAGGGTGCATTAATCCAGGCTACCGGTGTGACCACGTCCATTTGTTCCCCCTGGACCTCCTTGTTATTTCTGTGTTCCAAGATCTCATTTTGAGGGTACAAAGTTGCCATGACCGATGATAATAACTAAACCTATGAAAACTATTAAACTTAGAACTAGAATTATCCCTCAATCTCTGATCTAACTGACTTTCAGTTAGATTTCTGTTTTCAGCCTGACTACATGTAAGATACACTTTTTTTTATCGTAGAAGAAACAGGCTCAATATGTCCATAGAAACTTCTCAAATCACTCCTGTAGCATTATCCACTTCTCAATCCCGATGAATGGCCTGTTTTAAAGCCTCATTATTGGCCAAAATGTGGTGAAGACTACAAGTGGAAATAGAGACAGTAGAAATAAACCATACTTCATTTGCATTATGTCAATGTTTTTCCAAAAATGTTTTTTTTTTATCCTGTGTCAATCCACATTTGATTGAAACATGGACTCTCTCTCCTGCTACTGTCTAGGTGTGGCAGTGTGGAGGCAGTATGGAAGTCCTGCCGTGTGCCAGAGTGGCTCACATTGAGCGCACCAAGAAGCCCTACAACAACGACATAGATTACTACGCTAAGCGCAATGCCCTGAGGGCCGCCGAGGTGTGGATGGATGAATACAAATCCCACGTCTACATGGCCTGGAACATTCCCATGAACGTACGTTTTTCACCCTCTGAGTTTTAGCCATTCCTCAAACCCTTTGCTCCCTCCTTTCCCTCCTCACTTGCTCATTCAGTCTTGCAGCCCGGGGTCTCTGGAGACACTCGTCAATATGAAATTCAAAATTCAGATTTCATCCCATTTGACCTTCACACTGGCAGCAGAGCGAGGAAGCAGTGGAGTCTCACTCCAAACAGATGAGAGGTACACCAAGTGAATGCGATGAGCCTCATGTCCAATCAGTCTATTTTCATACACATCAGTTTAGTTTAATTGCTTTCAAGGGTCTTTGAGATGGGCTGCAAAATAATAAACAGCTACTTTGATTAATAACGAGTTTAAAATTGAATTCTAATTGCCTCGTCAGCCATGCATGAGTTGATTGTCAGTGAAGGTTGAAATCGGCCACACTGCTGTTCATAATGGAACAATAACCGGCAATGCAGCAGTCACATACAGGTCTGATATGATGCGGATGCCTGCATGGGGTTTAAAAATCTGCAAAAATATTACATGAGAACTCACTTCGAGCAGGCAGTACGAGCCGGGAAAAGGTTGCAACCATTTTGTGAGTGCATGTTCATTCTTTCTCCAGTGTAATTACCAACACAGTGGCATGGCACGTTATTACCTCAGCTGTCCTGTGGTGCAGAGTTATTTTGTGTACAGTACAAAGACCCCCCCGTCCTCCGTCCTCACCCGCCCATACACACAAGCACAAATTCTTGTTATTGTCTGAAGTACCCGCTGAGAGCGCCGTTACTTTGCTTGGTGGCAGGCTTTATTATTCACCACAGTGACCAGTGCCAAGTCCAAATACCAAACAGCATCTTGCTGAAATTGAATATATTTTTTAGTGTCATTTTATGGTTGAATAAAATTGACATTTCCAGCTAGAATTCGTCATTTATTGATGTTGGAAAGCAAGTTCAGCAGCTGGCTGTAGATTCCAACAGGGAGGGGGAAATGAAGAGAAGGATTTGCCTTAAAACAGTGCCTGGTAATGATACAACTGTGTCTTTGCTTTTGCATCAATTTCCTTACCAAGGCCACTGTCCTTTCATTTACATGTACGTATTTTCTGTGGTTATAGAGAATATCTGCTCATTTGCATATTAGCACATTTAAGTAGTGCACTGAGTATGCACATACTGATATGGGCTTTGTGTGTGCACATCAGGATCAGGCCAGGCAGTGCAGGTATTAGGCATTCCCCTAATCAATCTGGGAAGCCACCTCCATAAGGCACACAGGGCTCATATTTAAGCAGCTCATTAGAATTTGCTCTGGACAGATCATGTCTAATGAAAGAACAATAAAGGTCCCACATGACAGGCACATCTATCTCTTAACTAAATGCTTGTTGTGTCCTCTCAGCACCTCAACACTTGTCTTCCATTTCCCCAGCAGCTATGTATTCTTGCTCTGTTCTTAATTCAAGCGCCCGCTGGCTAACAGCTTTATTTCAACTTTGTTGACAGAACCCCGGGGTTGATTTCGGCGATGTCTCGGAGCGATTGGCCTTAAGGAAGAGACTGCAATGTCGGAGTTTTCGCTGGTACCTTGAACACGTCTATCCAGAAATGCGGATCTACAACAACACCATTACATATGGCGAGGTGAGGTACTTGCTTACAGGATTATTGGAAACACTGCATGTTCATTTTGCTTTATCATGTAATTATATTACAGAGCTTTGGTTCAAATAAAATGCATTCACTGAGGCAATTTGATTCCACAAATGATACAGTATATTGCCAAAAGTATTCACTTACCCATCCAAATAATTGAAATCAGGTGTTCAATCACTTCCATGGCCACATGTGTATAAAAGCAGCACCGAGGCATGCAGACTGTTTCTACAAACATGTGTGAAAGAATGGGTCACTCTCAGGAGCTCAGTGAGTTCCAGCGTGGTACTGTGATAGGATGCCACCTGTGCAACAAGTCCAGTGGTGAAATGTCCTCCCTCCTAAATATTCCACAGTCAACTGTCAGTGGGATTATAACAAAGTGGAAGTGATTGGGAACGACAGCAACTCAACAAGAAGTGGTAGACCACGTAAAATGACGGAGCGGGGTCAGCGGATGCTGAGGCACATAGTGCACAGAGGTCACCAACTTTCTGTAGAGTCAATCACTACAGACCTCCAAACTTCATGTGGCCTTCAGATTAGCTCAAGAACACTGTAGAGAGCTTCATGGAATGGGTTTCCATGGCGATCAGCTGCATCCAAGCCATACATCAGCAAGTGCAATGCAAAGCGTCGGATGCAGTGGTGTAAAGCACGCCTGTTCCAACATGACAAGGTCCATAACGACATGGATGAGAGACTTTATTTTTTTTTAAATTGATTTCAGCAGCATACCTGTTGTAGTTTGTACAAAACCCTTTGCAAATAAGTGGTGTTCAAACAAACTGATCTGTGCCAATAGACCAGCATCACCGCATGATTCAGTGTTCAGTGTAGCCGGTGTGAGGTAGAGGTATCTTGTTGCTATAGCAATGCAGCAGCATCACGGATGAGGTGCAGTTTTCTCAGAATGAGATTTAGTTAAACACTTATTAGATTTTAATTGCAACTTTATAGTTTTGGGCTTAGTCTAGCACAGTGGGGGAAGAAACAGGTTGAAGAATTGAACACACTCCAGAGTCGGACACTATTTAGAGATTTGCTGAAATGTACTTTTTTTCACCATATCAATTTCATCAATGGAAAACAGTGTCAAGTCAATATGCCCTGCAAATGCAAATGCATCAAATGAACATCTACATTCATCAAAGCTGTGTGAATTTATTTCCCATGCCGCCCTGTTTCGGATCCGGCACCCACCTAATGGATTCCTTAGAGTGGCAGCCACTTAAGTGGCACTTTTTCAGATGTGTCGACAAGCCTGGTGTTGCCACAGCAGAAGTGAAGTCTCATCTGTCACAGAGCATCATCGCCACGCTTGGCCATTCCAACCGGACTGGCCAAGTGGACCCTTCCCTGTCAACGGCGCATAACCGATATGTCACAACCTGGACATGAAGCCATCCACATTCAAATCACACAGAACCAAAGCTCAGGCTCAATGCACCCCGCCCCCACCATCTGGAGGCCTGGAGTAGAGGGAGCAACGGAAGCGCGTCTGGTCTCTGAGTGATAATATCTGGTCAAGGCCAGGTCATCACTCTGACATGAAAAAAGCTTCAACAAGCCACATAAACAGGAGGTGGTCTGAAATCCACAAAAGGAATACAATTATTGTTCAGATTTGAGGAAAATCTGAAATAAACACTTGGTTTGTTTTCAGAGTCAGTGTTGCCCACTCATGCGAAAATCTGACCATGCTAATGAAATAACATTTGTGGGTTAGTCACTCCTTAACAAAGAATGATGCAGGTCTTAACCAAGTGAAACCCCCTGAAGCTGAGGAGGGACATTTTATAATTAATGCAATGGTGAAATATTTTAAGAAATATGCTTACTTGCTTTGTTGTAAAGAATTCAATGAAAAGATTAATACATTTATACAACGTTAGCTAAGCTTAGCAAAAGACTGTGACTAAGGGGAACAGTCCAAAGGAGAATCCACCATCTCTAAAGTCCACCATCTAAAATATCTGTTTCATCACTAAGACCTGTACTATTACTTGGCTGGGCAGTGATTTCCTAGAAAATTATGATTAGTTTAATTACAGAGATTACTGATCGGCTGTAGCTCCTATTAATCCCCCTACTATACTACTATACTCCCTTCTTTAAAAAAAATTATCATTCACAATGTGATTGGACCTTCTGTGTTTCAGGTGAGGAACAGCAAAGCTAGTGGCTACTGCTTGGACCAGGGCTCTGAGGACGACGACAAAGCTATCCTGTACCCGTGCCATGGCATGTCCTCCCAGGTCAGACCATTTATCAGCTGTTTGTGGGGATTAAACTAAACAATTGGGGCATGTTTGATGTAGCCTAATGAGTTTCTGTTGGGGTGTTTCAGGTGCCGGTATCTTGTTACTCAGGAAAAACAAGGAAACATTTTTTATTCATACAAACTTTTCATTCATAAAAATGAGCGACTGAGACCATAAACTCATGTTTACAATGGTGACCGAGATAATAAAACAAGTAGTCCCATGCAAACGGTCTGTTTTGTTGTGACGAGAGTAGTCGCCCCCTCATGTCCAGCAGAGAGAATGCAAGTTTCAGAGCTGGGTGCCACACACTCACATGGTGTTCCCAGGGTTGAGGTTGGGTTTGTCAAACTTTACATTAAATAATGATACTGTGTAAGTCGTCCAGCTCAGAAAATTAACATAAAACAAGAGGTACAGTAGATAATAATAGTACGTTATAATGCACTTTATGGGTAGCTTTGGTGTTTAAGCAAAATAAATGTTGCTGCTGTTCCAAACCGTGGTGTGGCTCCTCCCAAGGATCCCGAGGTGTACCCAGGCCAGATGAGATATATAATCTCTCCAGCATGTTCTGGGTCTACAAACACACTACTAAAATATATTTTTTAATCACCTTTACGTAAGAGTTCCCACTCCTTTTTATTATGAATATGAGGATTCTTCAGATCTCATTAGATCTTTCCATTTTATAAAACTGAATGCTCCTGCAGCCCCTCATTTGCAGTAACAAATGGTACGTTTAAATGGTACCCCCTCTCTCGCTCTCTCTCTCTCTCTACTATGTGCAGCGGTCACATTAAATGATATGACAAGGCTCCTGTCTTGTTTAATTAGCACTTAAAACTACTGCAGACCTGATAAAGATTAGAAACCGTCTCAGGGGATTTCAGAGAATGAATATAATGTGCATCTTTAATATGTAAGTGCCACTAAAACATGAATGCTTAGCTACAGCACCATGTTGACAAATACGTGTTACAAATCTTACTTGGGTATAATGAAATGCTTCTAGTCGGACAACATTTCCCTGAATCACAATCAATGAGAGCTTGAGTTAGAGTCAACACATACAGTAGATTCTGTGAGTAAAAAAAAAAAAAAAAGATTTCAGTGTTACTGGGAAAGAAGGTTATTTTGTCAACTCTTCTTTCTCTTCCTCTTTTTGATTCTATAATCTATGTTTACTTTTCATGCTGCACCATAGTGTGGGCGAGCTTTACGTAAAATCATGCTCCTATCCTTTCTTTTTTTCTGGAACTTGACTTCCAGCAATGTATTGTGTATGCTTTTTAACGTGCACTAAACAAAATGCAATTCAATAAAGGAAATCCTCTACATAATTTCAAAATGTATTCAGAGATCTGTTGTTCTTCAACCATGCAGTCGTCATCTTCATCTTCACAATCATCTCACAGGCAGAAGTTCATTTAAATAACACACGGAGTCCTGACTTATGTTTCTCTCACATTCAGTTGCTTAAAGTCCTACAGGGCATAATCAAAATAATGTCTGTTCTAAAGACTGGTTTTATACGACACAACAGTTATTTTCACTGTGTTTTATATTATTGAGGTAGAGGTAATCAATGCCCATCAAGGCTCCATGCCCATTCATTTTCATTGCACGTCATTTGCTTTGCTTGACTGTAACCTGCATGAGCTCTGCGTTTTATGAAATCAGACAGTGCACACGGATTTCCTTTTTGCATCAACTGTACCGCTCCTGTCACCTAGCAACCAGCTGCAGTTGACAAGAAAGATCAAAGAACAGGTATCTGATTGTTATCTGATGAAATACGAGCCAGAGATGAGATTTTATTTGTTTTTTTTTGTATATTACGATATACAGCGGCTGCTGGATTGGGACACAGCTAATGTAAAGCTTGAATCACACAGTATATCTTGCAGTATAGAACCTTACTGGATATCTTTTTCTTTCTATTATGCTAAAAGTAACAGATGCTCAGTCTCTGGAGAGTTAAATTTTACGCTGAACCAAATCTTCATGATTAAACTGTGTCTTTTGACTGGCTTAATTATACTATGATACGCAAGTACGTAAGCTGGATTTGTAAAAAGGTAGTATAGCAACTAATATATAGTTATAGTATAGCAAAAATATTGATACGCCAATATATCGCGATACTTTGCCGCCCATTACAATATGGATTTTTCATCTCCAAAGATCTTTTTTTTTTTAAAGTCTTGTTTAGACCCGTTGTGAATGCAGTACTTTCTCCTTTTTCATTTTATTTTCAATGTTTATTTCAGTGAATTTCATGGGAATTAATGAAATGGAGAGGCTGATTTGAATGAAATAGTTTTGACTCAATTTGTCCTCTGATCAATATCATCTGATGTACATATACAGGTACTTCATCTTTATTTATATCGCAATATCGTGATACGTATCGTATCATGACCAAAGTATCGTGATACGCATCGTATAGTGACCAAAGTATCGTGATACGTATCGTATCATGACCAAAGTATCGTGATACATATCGTATCGGGAGGTACTCACCCCTAATAGCAACAATAACACGAACAGTAACAGTGGCAAGGCATCACTAACACCTATCTGAGCTGCTCTGTAGGAAACACTGGGCCACTTCAGGTCACATTGCATGTCGTTATATGATTATGCAGGCGGATGCTGCTGAAACATGTGTGCTCAGCATAACCTTTACCTGAACAGATACCAGGGTGGGAGGCTGTTTGTTCTGTGAAACAAAAGCTATCCCTGAAAACAAATAATGCAAATGCTATTCATGCATAATATTTCTTGCATTCCCCACCTTTGCTCACTGCTTCTTTGCTGGTGAGTGACATGTTCATTATCTGTCAGCTCACCAGCCTTTTCTTCTACAGAAAACTCAACGGGGTCCAGTAATGTAAAACGTCACTCTCTTTGAGTCCTTGGGGAAAATAAACAAATGGAGATGCATTTTGTTTCTTTGTATCATTAGATTACAGTGATGACTGCCATTACTGTGAGCAGGGCACAATTGAATTTAGAGGGGCGCTCTGATTTTGCATTCCTTTTAAACATTGCTCCATTTATTTAGGACAAAATATAATATAATTGGCCAGAATAATTCTTCTTTGTGAGGAATGAGTCTCTCCCTGCCAGTTCTCCTTGCAAAAGTCTGAACCATGGATAATGTATCACCTTTCTCCAGCAGTGTAATGCAATGCATGGTGGAGGAGCTACAAAGCCTGCATCATTGTGCGCGCGCACACACACACACACACACACACACACACACACGCCAAGCAATATACTATTAAAGTAAGCAATGCATAGCTCGTCAAGGTAACTAATGTGAACTATTATCTTATGAGCAGCAGCCCAAAGTGTCAAAGAACTGGGAAAGGTGGGTAATAGATCAGAGTCTACTAGTGGTTAATGCACTCCCAGCCAGTCACATCACTGGTCATGTCATTGATGGATTAGTGAACTGGCCTACTGGGCACAGGTCCTTAATCTCTAGTTTCATGTCTTCTTCAATCCAGCCTGATGTTCATTTAGTACAAATAACTTTGTTAACTGCTTCACACCAGATTCCAGATGGATCCAGATGCAGTGAGGTTGCTGCTCAGGGTGTCGCCCTCCTGCTTGTGTTTGTCACATCCTCCAGTCACTCTTCCACAGTCCAAATATAGTCATTTCTTTCACTGGTTTCAATGATTCCGAGATAGCCCACAAACCATTTGGTGATGTCACAATGACTACATCCACTTCTTATATACAGTCTATGATTAACACAATGGCCCTGCAGAAATGAGGAAATTACCCTACTTCCTTCCGATAAGCGCCATTGTCTCGTAATCCATCCATAATAGTGCTGTCAATCGATTTAAAAAAATTAACAAATTGATCGCACAATTTGCTGTAATTAATTGTAATGAATCGCAATGAATTGCTTTCTTTCTTCTTAAGAATAAAGTATGTTATAATGGATATTTAAATGTAAAATGATGGAATTTATGTAGAATCAACACAAAGGAAGTATTTAAATTCAAATACTATTGTTAAATAGCAGCTTTTTTAACTTTAAGCACAGATTCTCTCATGTGAACTACAGATTTCCAAAGAAACCATCAAGGCCATCAAAATTAACTGTCATCTTAAATAGGCATATTTCTTATATGCACTAACAGAACATTTCAAAAAGGTCCACAATAGAACATGCAAATATGGAAAAAAGAACAAGGAAATATTCTGCTGTGAAGTCAGAATGATAAATCCTTTTCACTCCATAGAACAACAAGTCAGCTTAGTCCTCCTTTACATTCAGCCCGTTACTGAGACAGACCAGTCCGTTTACATTGTCAGAGGAAAAAGCAGCCCACGCCACATCTAGTGTTTCTCACACAGACAAATTACCGGGATTATTAAAAAAAACAGCCACCACGGGAAGTAAACAAAACACAGCTGCGTTAATTTCGTTAAAAAAAAATGTAGGCGTTAAATATTTCATAATTAACGCAAAGATTAACGCTAATGTTGACAGCACTAATCCATAAACATCCGTAAACACTGCACCACACATCTGCAACCAGGTAGGTAGGTAGACAACACAAATCAAAACTAAAAAATTGTGTTGGGCAATCCAAATCTATTTCAGTCATAATTCTTCCACACATTGTAAATGATCACATCATATCATAGTTGATACAACAGCAGCGTTTGCGCCGTAATCCTATAAACAATAAAACAGAAACGTATTAGTCAAGCAATATTCTTAAAGTTGGAAAGAGGCTGTGACAGGATTAACGAGCTGGGCTCATCTGGCGTCTCCCACATCAAGAAGCAGAATGTAGATCAGTCAGGCCTTTGAACAATCAATAAAACCAGACTGCTCTCGCTGGGATATGTTGAACCCAGCTTAGTCATTTATCCTGGATATCTGGATTCTGCTGGTGTGTTCCAGAAAGTAGGTTTTACCATAGTAACTGACTCTGTGAACCTAACCTGCTCGCTGGCAGGTTTGCTTCAACAAACCCCGAGTTTCTCCTACATGTCTCCGCCTTTTTCCGGAATCTGAACCAACTCTGAGAAAATGGGAATATGTTTCCCCGTCACCCTAATCGATATGAAAACAAAAGTGATTCTAGCAGCTTTACGTCGGGAGAGGATTTTTTTTTATTGAAGTTTTTCAATTAACAAATTACAGTATTCAAACTAATTACAGATATTTCAGGGTATTAAATCCCTGCCCCCCCCCCCCCCCCCCCCCCCCCATGGACCAGAGTAGGGTGAAAAAAAAAAGATGACAGCAATAAACACAACAATAATAAAAAAAAGAAAATTAAATAAATAACAACAACAACAAGGAAAATAATACTAATAATTAAAACAAAACAATAAAAATGAGTAAAAGATAAATAAACAAGAATAAAGCCACAACAATATTAAGCTCACACATAATGTAATAACATAGCTGATAACAGTCCTATTTAGTGTATCTAGCCCTATTTCAATTTTGACCATGAATGTTGCCTAAAGGAGCAGCTCTATTTTGTAAGAATGCCACAAATCCTCCCCAACACTCGTCAAAAACTGATGTTTTTTTCCTGAGATTAAACAAGATCTTTTCTGATGGCAAGTATGACGAGAGCTCTTTAAGCCACAAAGAAACACCAGGGGGGTCCTCGCTTTTCCAGTTGATAGCTATGCATTTGTTAGCTGCAATCAGGGCTAATCTGATAAAACGAGTGTTGACTCTCATATTAATTGGTAAAACCGACAGGTCACCCAATAGTGTCAGCCGAGGATTGGTCGGGATTTCCACCCCTACAATTCCTTTAACAATGTCCAAGATAGATCTCCAGTACTGCTCCAAACATTTACACGTCCAGAACATGTGGAGAAGGGATCCTGTTTCAGTTTTACACCTAGGGCAGTATTCAGAGTAGTTACTACTTATCTTATGGAGACGATGAGGAGTCAAATAAACCCTATGTATAAGATTAAACTGTAATAGTTTATGTCGGCTGTTATAGGAGAATGATTGAGAACTACTACAAATCTTCTTCCATTCAGAGTCCTCAAAGGCAGAATCAGTGTCTGTTTCCCACTTAAGTTTTGCATTAATAGCTGTATTTTCTGACAGGCTCATTAGTCTGTTGTAAGCATAGGATAAAAAGCCTTTAGAGTTATGCTTGTCTCGCATCATACTGTCTATCTCAAAATCCTCTAGGGGGATAAGTTTCCCACCTTGCTGTACCCTAATAAAATCCCGGACTTGCAAGTATTTAAAGAAATGTGCAGAGGGGAGCCCGAAAGAGAGCCTTAGTTGCTCAAAGGATCTCAGATTATTGTGCTCATATAAGTGTCCAAAAGTGCATATACCTCTGTTATACCAGTCTTTAGTAATGCCATCTCTCAATGCCCCAGGTAAAACCGGATTAAAATGAAATGGAGTGTAACCATATAGTGTACGGACACTATGAAACTTTGCTCTGATTTCATCCCAGATTTTTGATGTAAATTTTATCATTGGATTTGGGGATACAAGTTTTTGCTTGTGATAAGAGTTAATAAATGGAATGCTAGACAAAGCTTCTGCTGTATGGGACTGTTCGATCTGTTTCCAAGATGGAGGGTGCTCTAAATCTTTAATCCAAATCCAGATAGCTCGGGATTGAGTCGGGAGAGGATTTTGATTACTTTGATTTGATTTGATTCAGACTCACATTTTCAACATTTCATATTGCGGACATCCAAATCTTTGCAGAGGTCTTTAGATTTTTTTGGCGAAAAGGTAATCGAAATTCTCTCCCGACGTAAAGCTGTCACTTTTATTTCCATATCGATTAGGGTGACGAGGAAAGGACGGCACATTTTTTCAGAGTTGGTTCAGATTCCGGAAAAAGACGGAGAGACATGTAGGAGAAACTCAGGGTTTGGTGAAGAAAACCTGCCAGCGAGCAGGTTAGGTTCACAGAGTATGTTGCCTGGGTAACTGACTCAGATTTATGCTGAACTGGCTTTGTGAAACAGAAAAACCAGGGGCCTGTACTACGAAGCGAGTTCAACATACCCAGGGTATCTTTCAGAGATCCAGCTTAAGTAACCCTAACAAAGGCAATCGGAGATAAGCGGTCACACGAAGCTGGTTATAAACTCGTTAACTCAAGCACATGAAAGCACCATTAATGAGCTAACTAAGAAACTTGAGATCAGTTTGACCTCCAGAAAGTGCAGGTCTTAAACGATGGCATGAAGGCAATGAACCGTCTAATGTTGCAGCATGGGGCAAAGGTTAATTGGCTTGGCAGAATAATTTCCTTTGTGTTAATTATTTGTTGTGGTTGTTATTTTAGACAGACTGAGCTGTAAACATGTAGTACTGGGGATTCTATGTGGTTTCCTCTTGTAACACCATATAAATCTGCTTAGGAATCTCAAAAGACAGCATTCTAAAGTTCCAAGAAGAACTAAGACTAAGATAAGACTGTTAGAAATATGTTTTTGTAAATGATACATTTAAATTTAGGGCATTTAGCAGAAGCTTTTGTCCAAAGCGACTTACAATAAGTACATTTGTCAAAAGAAACATACACAACATATCATTGCTGATAAAGTGAGAGCGAAAAAATAGAAACAAGTGTTACTTCCTCGTCTGAGTATAGTAGCTGTTCAGCAAACATACCTTAAGAACAACAGTGACTAAAAAGTACAACTAGCTCTACTCACAGAATGCCTAAACCAAGTATCTACAATTACTTTCTGACTTACCAACAAGATAACATGCAGCTTCATTCCTTTCTTCAGACAAAAATTTAATTGTATGACATTTCTTAGTCTAATAACTTATCTGACTGATGCACAAACTCCACCTGCGTTCTCTTGTCTCACACGAAGCAACTTCTCAAAGGCCACTCACTGTAGCTCCCCTTTCAGCTCCAAAAAGCAGTTTGGAGACATGTTAAATGCTGAAATTGACTGACAAAAATACTAATACAGGATATGAACCCAAAAATAGGTTTGCATTTCAAACTTCAGCAGATTTGTTTCCAGGATTGTATCATGATTTTAGGTTTATGTTGGCTAGTTCCTGTTTATTTTGGAATTTCCCTGCCCTTATAAGGTCCTAACTCCTATTCCTAACTCCTATTCCTTGACCTCTGGGGAAAACGTCACGGGGTTAAGCAAAGGCCATAGGAGAACTCAAAAGGATTTAGGAAAAGACAGCCGTGGTGCTCAGAGAATCCGACCGGACTTTGACTACGTCATTATAATACTGCTGATGATTGACAGCTGATGATCGGCACTGGTGATTGACGTGCATCTGCGCTGGAGAAACTACAATAATGGACTACAAAAAACGCGTCGTCCACTTCTCCACATGTTGTTGGATTTATAAACAGCTGGTTCACTGACCGGCTTCAGGTCCAGCAGCTCCTCCATCCAGTTTGACCGTTTGCTGTATTTACATTTCATTTGTGGTTTTAGTTTAGTTTTTGTCAAGATTGTAACATGATTGAGATAAATAAAAAATACCATTCAATCATTACCACTGTCCACACACATTTATCAACACAATTCCAATGACTATATGTCTGCATGACATATAGTCATAATTGTTAAATATGCAAATGCACATATCATTTGTTTTCATTAACGGCCGAGGTGCGTGGCAATTTAAATGATGCTCTCGCAAAGTGATCTTGTGATCTCCTTTCCTTTCGTAGGTCCGTTGCATCCTATGCTAAAGGAGCTCTGAAAGGATCATTGGAGCTCCTTTCTTTTGCATTTAGAGAATTAAACGGCTCTTATCATGGTGGCCACTTGTTTACTTCTGGGTCATTTCTTCAGTTAGGAACCCTTCTAAGCAAAATAGACTATTTCACTGCACTAGGCTTGGGCGGTAATATGGTAATAAGGTATACCACGGGTCTTAAAAATAGCAACGGTATCAGTTTCAATACCGTCATAAAAAAAATGCAATGCACTTATATAGGAGAGAGAGGGAGAGAGGAGAGAGAGAGAGAGAGAGAGAGAGAGAGAGAGAGAGAGAGAGAGAGAGGAAAGATGGCGAGTCGCGCACCGAGTGACCTGGTCTCAAAGAAGAACACGACTTCTGCAGTTTGGCAGTATTTCGGGTTCCGACCTAATGAGAAGTAGAGCTTAGTTCGTTTCCAGAAAATCAAGCCCGACCCGACCCGAGCCCGTGCGCGTTCTGCACGAACTCGGACCGACCCGACATATTAAATGTAATTAAGAGCCCGAGCCTGATTTCAACCCGACAGTTATTTTTCATGCATGAGGCTGTTGTATGTGCATATCCATGGGAAGTGGGGGTCCGGCTGCACCACTACTCAGTCACAAAAATATACAAATTATTTTATAGGCTACATTGGTGCCGCGATTAGGTTATGACTGGACAAAGCCAACACCTATGTTATCGCCTTCTCCCACTAGTCACTTGAAACGATCCCGTACCTCGGACTTTCCTGATGACTTGCTCAACGTTAATTGTCCTGTTTTTAATTTATCCTTTATGTCTCCAAGTTCCATGTTGCACTTTAGCGTAACTCCTTTATTCTTTGATTTAGCTGCACAGAGCGGAACCGTTATGAACGATGCGTGCGTGATGTGTAGCGTCTTTTTTTTTTTACTTTGTGTAACTTTGTACACATTTCTTACGTAGACCTACTCTGCTAAACATATAACCAATAATATTAAGGTTTATGCCTAGCCTTCTCCTCAGATTAGGGGAGAAGGCTAGGCATAAATGCAATGATAGAAAAAAAAAAAAAAAAGAACGAACGAACGAACACAAACGCTTGTTTAAAGGCCCGGCCACGGGTCGGGCTCGGGCAGAGAAGCTAAACTCTAATGAGTTTGATGACGTCGGCTGAGCCTTACGTCATAAGTTTGAATTAGTCACGGTAATCCCGTATACCGGGGTAAAATAGGGAGGAGGTTTGACGGTATCAAAATTTGGATACCGCCCAACTCTACACTGCACCCCTTGTTTTTTTTAATTTTTCCCTCCTTTTGTGTCTCACCTGTTTTGTTTCAGTCTCCTCAGCCATGCTCTGTTTCCACCAATTAGCTCTCAGCCTGCCCTCCCGTCTGCCCACCTCTGTCTCGTTGGCTGATTCGTTTCTTGTGTATTTAGTCCCTCAACCATTCACTCCAATCACTATGTAGGGTTTTATTAGAGCCCACTTTTTGTTAAGAGTCACCTGTATGCCTCTTTTTGCCTTGGAGTTGTTAGAATTGGCTTTTACTTTGTTCACTTTAGACTTGTACTTTTTCACTGAACTCATATAAATCACTGGTTGTGCTCATTAGAACAGAGTGACAGTTAACCTGATAAGCAGGAGTCTCTTGACTCTTCAAGGCCCTCTTTGATCTGTTAGTTAGGTTTGCTAGAATAGATACACACCTAAAGGACAACACCCATACATGTTTCATATTACATTTCTGTAAGTTCACGTCAGAGATAACTGACCAGTGAGACTCGGTTGTGTGAAATCCAACCTCTGTATGGGTCAGTCTCAGCCAGAGAAAATAAAATGTAACCAGCACCCAGAAACGGGGTTCGTTCTGACTGAGATCCTGCGGGAGCTCTGCCATTCCAAGCCCAGCGCTGCTATACTTTACCTGTGACCTGAATAAATACTATATCTGTGAACTGAGTTCTCTGGTTTGTCCTTGGGCTTCCAACATAAGAACTGGGGGCTAATAGTGTCCTTTTGTGTGAGCCTACATTTAATTATTTTAGTTAAATTGAACGTTAAAGATTTTTCTTTAATTGATGTTATGATATGGCATGGGTTTGCATCAATAAAGCATTGGAAGACACACTGTTTATCTGTCATCTTTTCAGCGGGGGGGCATTCAGTTACATTGATTCTTCCGGGCTGTGAATAACATAATTTATCTAACTACCCTGTGCTTTAGTAGAAAACTGCTGTCCTACTAAAGACCTCTCTGTCTCCCCCATCTCATTTTTCAGAGGGGATTACTTCCATAAATAATGAATGCTATCAATTCCGTAGCCTTACGTAACAGATACGTATCACCACAGAGCCTTTCATGTGCTGGATTATAGAGTTGGGGATCATGTTTTGCTTTGGGGAAATATTGTGGCATTAACAAGCTATGCACTGTGCATTACTATTAACACTGGAACATTCTATAAAAACACATCTAATAAGTTAACATTCTAGCGTTTTTAAACATAGGAAGTTGTCCACTTTCCCAAAAAAATATTTTTATGTAAAATGTTTTTACATCCACAGAACTTTTAGAAAGTTGTCAAATTAAAGCATAATCTTCCAACCATCCACCCTGACCTCCTACTTAAGCGGACTCTCTTCATTCTACATGTAATACCTGCATGGATGGGTTAACATGGAGTCAGCTGAAAGCCCAGAGGGCCACAGATGAGTTGGAAGCTGAGGATGACTATCTTAGCAGGTATTGCTGCCAGCTTTGGATGCAAATGTGTAATTCACAATTCATATGCGTCAGTCCAGTTACTCACATTGATTTGAATATAAATACTTTTAGCAGATAGACACCGAGCAAAACAGATACATTCAATACCTGTAACAAATGGGCTCTAAATACCAAGATAAAGTATATTTTCTTGAACAAAATGATCAAGATAGCTGAAAGAACACATTTTGATGGTAGATATGACATCTTCCTCTTCCAGTTTAGTCTCTACATGTTCTATGTACAATTACATTTAATCTCAGTAATTTTTGTTTTTTAAAGTAGTATGTCTAAAAGGACATACAATTAAAGAATAACAACTTTTCTCATAGTCATGCGTACTGCCGACTGAAAAACTTAAAACCCTGCTACTTCTGTAGGTACTGCTGTCTGTCCTCATGGCACAGCTAAACAACGCATTCACACTCAAAAAGTTGTTTGTTTTTATAGCCGTCATTTTTTCTGGTATATGACTCCAACAGTGAAAAACATCTGCAGCAACCTCCGGTTCCTAAACATAAAGCGCTGAAGTTCCTTAAACTTGTGTTATCTCTTTTGGCCATCAGGGGGCGATGACTGGTTGCAAAAAGAAGTCTGATTGTATGGAAGTCTATGAGAAAATGGTCCGACATCTCTCTTGATGTATTATCTCAGTAAACATTGTAAACATGAGTTTATGGTCTCAATGTCTAGTTTCAAGTCTTCTTCAATTCAGCATGATGTTCATTTAGTTCATGATGGTCCGTTTAGAGTCCAACAGACCAGAAAGCAGGGGATGCTTTAGGGCAGTGGTTCCCAAACTTGGCCCCCCCTTTGTCGATGAAAAGTTTCCAGATTCCGTTTTATTTTTTCCCCAATTCTGTGTTTTCCATTCACATTTTTCATAATTCTGTTTTAGAATGAAAGAAATTTTTCCATCAAATGGTGTTTAATCATGTGATGAATCAAAATTCAATAAATAAATCAAAATATTAGAAATGTATTGAAAAACATTCTAGTAGTTCTAATTAGAAATCCTTGTCATTCAGAGACCATGAACATAAATATGTGAATGTATGTGCAATCATTTTTGGAGGAGTCACAATATACCACTCACTTTTTAAACTGTTGTGTTGTGATTGACAGCTCAGAGGGTGGAACCAATGTATACAGGAGGTTAACAATTGGCTGAAGATAGACCTCAAACTTCGACTCAACAGTCGCTCAATAAATGTGTTTCTTAGATAGATAGATAGATAGATAGATAGATAGATAGATAGATAGATAGATAGATAGATAGATAGATAGATAGATAGATAGATAGATAGATAGATAGATGCTAGCAGATCTGGGACAATGTTAAATAATATTAAATGATGTGTATATGTTGTTTACCACACTGCTTCCTGTTTACAAAGTCGAATCTATGTCAGATCCACCAGTCACTCCTCCACAGGCCAAATATGCAAATATATATGCATAAATATGCATTTGCAAAAATTCCAAGGTGGCGATTGCCAAAATTTCGAACTCAAGACTTCAAAACCATAGACCAAAATCCAATGACATCATGATGAGTACGTCCGCTTCTCATATAGCCTACAGTCTGTGGTAACAGTGGTATTCTCTCTGTTGCAGCTCGCCCGCTATGCTACCGAGGGGCTTCTCCAGCTAGGACCCCTGGGGTCAACCACCTTTCTGCCTGACACAAAATGCCTCATTGATGACGGCAGAGGACGTACTCCCAGACTGAAAAAATGTGACGCTGTTTCAAGGACTTCCCAGAGGCTTTGGGACTTTACACAGGTAAGGGAAGCACACAAATATGTTTTCTGAATAATAAGTGATACCTTAAAAACAGGCATTAGAATACAGTTGATCAAAGAGTGAAGACATTTTGCTATGTTTTGATATGTCATGTCATCTTTGTTACAGAATGGTCCAATCATCAGCAGGGACACCGGTCGATGCTTGGAGGTCGAAATGTCCAAAGATGCCAACTTTGGCCTTCGCCTGGTGGTCCAGAGATGCTCAGGTCAGAAGTGGATGATACGAAACTGGATTAAGCATCCCAGGCATTGAAGCCGGAGCACAACCTCTGAGACAGTTTGGGCAGCGTTTCAAATCACAGTCGGATCTCAAACTGTGGACAGTTCAGAGAGCAGCAGGGACTGGTGGCACAAGCATGTGCTACTTCACAGACTGCACAGCACACTGAGCTCCCTTCAGGCCACAGAGCTTTGCAACGTTGAGTCTTAAAGAGGCATCTGATCAATTCATGTGTTCCACTGAGCTGTGCGTTCACAGAGACCTTATGACAAGCTTTGAAATGTCCCACATTTCTGACATTCAGCTACATGTACAGAACAGAGTAACAAGACACCTGAGTGCAGCCCCTAAAGGTGGCTCAAGATCCTCCGATTATTTTGTTTCTGCAGTATCAGATCTTTGGAGATGAGGAAGAATCTTTGAGTGTTTTCTTTTTTTAAGTTTATCTGAGCAAATCAAAACATGTGATTGCTGTCAATTGCCACATCTAAGTGATTAATAGGTCTGTAATTTGGAAAATTTCTTTGGACATATCGTGCTGCACTAGCAAGACATGTAGTAGGCTTCAAAGGGTCACATGATCAGGAGGCTCCTCACCTGCACTCATACAAACCACTACAGTTCTTTGTTTCTTTGGACTGTATTGCTCGCTGAGGACAAGAGCAATCATGTGCCTTTTTTTCATTTTTCTGCTTAACATGACCAGGGAATGTCAGTCCCAAAAGCATGTAAAAATATTTGAAAATGATTAATATATAAAACAATGTATAAAACTGACTGACAGTCTCACAATATATTGTAAAAAGTGAAAAATTGATATCCATCCTCTGATAATAATTAGGATAATAAAATCATTTTTATGAGTCCCCTCTCTGCCTTTCTTTTTCCAAGCATTTATAGCCTCATACTTTTTCTTTTTGCTCTATTGTAATGCCGATTTTTAACAGCACCAGCACAATTGCCTGTCTTCTGTTGACAATGGACTGACAAGCACCCCAGATCTCCATGGGATTTCTGGCCCTCTGTACTGGGATTTTTCCAACCCGTCCACTGGATTAACCTGTTAACAGCACACAGGTGAGTTCAGGACTTTCTAAAAAGGTACATTGCTGTTTCTGTGTCTTTGGCTGAGAGGGGGTAAGCAACACACACATGCAGAGAAGCCGAATGGATGGTTTGTAAACTCCGGACGCAGTCATACTGAATCCAGCACGGTTGTGCAGGATTTAATATGACCGTTTCTGTTTTAATCAGACAATCAGCTAACAATCATGAACTGCTTTGTTCTTTTTTATTAGTTACATAATACACTACTTTTATTGACATACATTACAATAAATTGGCAGGTTCTCAACTGGTCTCTCTCCCACAAACAGCGACTGCCCATGAAAAATATCAATATCAAGTTTTATGGCTGACTCAACAATTTGTTGTTTGAAGTCCAATTAGAACGGGCCGAGTCACTGTTCTTAGCTTGAATCACATACTAATGAGGACCACGCCTTCAAAGAAATATCCTATAGATGTATTACATAAAAACATGATTGATTTTCACTGCTTGAATTGCTTGTAGCATGGTGTACCCCCTCGGGACCAAACGTAGTGGAGATTAGAAAGGAACATAGAGGAAGAGAAGATCAGGGTGTGAGGAGGGGCACTGAATACCAGAGCAGAACAGGAGGAGAGGTATTTATGGAGAAACAGGAAGTAGACAGCTGGGGTCTGGTCCTGCTCATGAAGTTTAGTGAGGTAGATCTGATTATTGCTAGCATATGTTGGAGGTGTGTAAGGGTAGTATGAAGAAGATATACAACATATTGAACAACAAATGATTATAATACACATTATGGAAGGACTAGAACACACACACAAATGACTTTCAATAAGTCCCAACATCACCTAGGAGCAAGCGTTACAGCGCCACAGTGGCAAGAAAAACATTTCTGTAGTGGGGTGAAAAGGGTTGAACCCAAAAGGTGAAAGCAAAACATTTTTATTTTCACTTATAAAACAAAGGACCTGTCATTCACAGGTTGCCCTGCCCCCGAAAGCATCCCCTGCTTTCTGGTCTGTTTGACTCTAAATGGACCATAATGTACTAAACGAACATCATGGTGGATTGAAGAAGACTTGAAACTAGAGATTGAGACCATAAACTCATGTTTACAATGTTTACTGAGATAATACATCAAGAGAGAAGTAGGACCATTTCTTCAGAGACAGCTCACATTGTGAGGAATCATTAGTATTAATGGGAAAGAATAAGGAATAAAGAATAATCCACAACAAGGAAGTAGTTTATTGTAGAATATACTTGTGTTACAATTTGGTTTAAGTTCTTTCTAGACCCAAAGGCAGATTCAGACACGACACACTGACTTCAATAAAATAAAACTTTTTATATGGCCTAAGCTAATCTGGGTTCTTGCAAGCAACACGTTTTAAATGCTGAACAGGGGAGATGGTTCTCCAAGCGGAAGGTGGTGCCTTCTGGTGGTGGAGAGCTGGTGGAGAACTGGTGCAGGCTGGTGATTATGGTGGCAGGTGAGGACAGTGAGCAACAGAGTTAGGCTCAGCTCCGGTTCTGGTAGTAACCGGAGGTGGAAGAGACACAAGTGAGAACACTTTCAGGAAAGTTACAACAACAAATCAGTTAGAGTTTTCACTGGAGCACAAGGGCCGGCAGAGTTACCACGTAGAGGTCACAGAAAGGGCTGCGCCAACTTGACTACAGTTGTCCTCCACTTAACTCATTGATCTAATAAGATCAACAGAAATTGATTTAACAGAAATTGCAGTTGCATGCTGACATAATTAGATTCTCTTAATAAGTCATGGAATCCATTTCTTTTCTTTTAATTTTTTTACTATTTTGAAATACATGATCCGACAGGAACAAACCCCTTTACAAAATGTACCCATGTTTATTTCTCATGTTATAGCAGGTAAAAGTATCAAACCATGTTAAAATGCACCAGAATACATGAAATGCATGAACTGTTAAAAATACTCCTGGGGAAGGACCCTTTGCCTTGATTAATTTTATTTTGTAAATATTTAATTTATTATTGTTTTTGTTATAGGGATAATGTTTGGCAATATCTGAATTTGCACATTTTATATTTAGTCTATTTTACATTCATGCTCTGATTATTGAATTTAGAAGTTGCTCAGCAAAAAGGTTCTCGATTAGTTTTTTTTCACTAAATACTTTCTTACTCTTAATCACATGGGTATCCATTTCCATTTCAGTACTTACCCATACAAAGTACCGATATGAGTACTTAATAATACCATGACAGTTCTAACAATAACTTTGAAAACATTTTATTTTCATCAGATAATCACTTTCTGACTGTAACAAATTAAAAGACAACATTATGCTGTTGTTGTTTATTAGTCTTTGTTTTTTCCTGACACAAACAGAACAGAGTTTGCAGTATAGATTATCATTAAAGGACCATAACAGTCTAATTCTGACTTCTCTCCATTAGCAGAGATGTTGTCTGTCTTCAACACATGTCGTGTGCATCAGTGTCTGCAGCGTTTACTTTAGTAGAGCTCAGCCTCCCTGTTTTAACAACGTTCACTGCCATCCCTTTAAATGTGTGCATTGATCAAATCATAATAAAACATAAGTAAACTATCTAAAAAATAAAGCAATTTTGGTACACACAGTATAGAGTTTTTTGTAAACTAGGTGGCGGATGTTGTTGATGGGCAATGACATGTAGTAACACTGGTGTGGTCCTTTTAACAATTTAACCGTGCTATCAGTAAAACAGTTCAAAGAAATATTAAAAATGAAAACAGCTAAGAAAGAGTCAGAGGAGCAGATTGACACTTCAAGGAGAATAGTGCTGGTCAACTCTGAACTGCTGACTTCATACTCACGTTCACAAACTGTGTCTCATGTGTCCGACCTACACTATATTGCCAAAAGTATTCACTCACCCGTCCAAATAACTAAAATCAGGTGTTTAAATCACTTCCATGGCCACAGGTATATAAAAGCAAGCACCTAGGCATGCACACTGTTCCTACAAACATTGTGAAAGAATGGGTCGCTCTCAGGAGCTCAGTGAGTTCCAGCGTGGTACTGTGATAGGATGCCACCTGTGCAACAAGTCCAGTCGTGAAATGTCCTCCCTCCTAAATATTCCACAGTCAACTGTCAGTGGGATTATAACAAAGTGGAAGTGATTGGGAACGACAGCAACTCAACAAGAAGTGGTAGGCACATAGATGCTGAGGCACATAGTGCACAGAGGTCACCAACTTTCTGCAGAGCCAATCACTATGGATCCAAGCCATACATCAGCAAGTGCAATGCAAAGCGTCAGATGTAGTGGTGTAAAGCAGGATGCCACTGGACTCTAGAGCAGTGGAAACGTTCTCTGGAGGGACCAATCACGCTTCTCCATCTGGCAATCTGATGGACGAGTCTGGGTTTAGCGGTTGCCAGGACAACAGTACTTGTCTGACTGCATTATGCCACGTGTAAAGTTTGGTGGAGGGGGATTATGGTGTGGGGGTGTTCTTCAGGAGCTGTGCTTGGCCCCTTAGTTCCAGTGAAAGGAACTCTGAATGAGGGGTTGCACGATGGTGTAGTGGGTAGCACTCTCGCCTCACAGCAAGAGGGTCCTGGGTTCGATACCCGGGTCGGCCCGGGTTCCTTCTGTGTGGAGTTTGCATGTTCTCCCCGTGTAAGCGTGGGTTCTCTCCGGGTCCTCCGGCTTCCTCCCACAGTCTAAAGACATGCAAGATGGGGATAGGTTAATTGGTGACTCTAAATTGCCCGTAGGTGTGAATGTGAGCGTGAATGGTTGTCTGTCTCTACATGTCAGCCCTGCGATAGACTGGCGGCCTGTCCAGGGTGTACCCTGCCTTCGCCCAATGACAGCTGGGATCGGCTCCAGCCCCCCTGTGACCCTAAATACAGGATAAGCAGTAGAAAATGGAACTCTGAATGCTTCAGCATACCAAGAGATGTTGGACAATTCCATGCTCCCAACTTTGTGGAACAGTTTGGGGATGGCCCCTTCCTGTTCCAACATGACAAAGCAAGGTCCATAAAGACATGGATGAGAGAGTTTGGTGTGGATGAACTTGACTGGCCTGCACAGAGTCCTGACCTCAACCCGACAGAACATCTTTGGGATGAAGTAAAGTGGAGACTGAGAACCAGGTCTTCCCATCCAACATCAGTATTGAACCTGTTCTTCCTCTTTCCACAAACAAAGAACCGGCTCTCGGCCAGGAAAACTGGTTTCAGAGTGGCACCAACTCTTCTAGAACCGTTCGCAAACCTACGTCAGGGGCTGTTTACACTCAAGGCAATGGGGGAAAATGCGCTGCTCTGGATATTTACTAAAGTTACTGTTCCTGGTAAGTTTCACTTTTAAAATGTTTCACCTTGTTGCAAACCAACGACATATGTCTGTTTAGTTTACCAAGCTAGTGATAACGTTCGTAACAGCAGCAACGAGTGGCTATGCTTGTTCGGGTAATGTAAGCTGACCGGCTAGCCAGCTAGCTGATATTGTACGTTAGTACAACGTATTGTACGTTAGTACAACGTATTTAACGTTAGTGTGCCACTTTCTGACTGCCGTTGGCTCACTAACGTTACCAACTACCAACGTGACATAACATCTGTCTTCACAGCGTCGTGGACAAGTTTGTGATTAAACAGCTGTTCTCTGATTTGTGTTTGTAGAGCTGTCGAACATCGACGATATTGAACGGTCCAACCTGCATATGACTAAAC
Source organism: Chelidonichthys spinosus (assembly GCA_029853015.1). Lineage (NCBI taxonomy): Eukaryota > Metazoa > Chordata > Actinopteri > Perciformes > Triglidae > Chelidonichthys > Chelidonichthys spinosus. Next base: position 3,420,184 of record CM056831.1, read on the forward strand.
ATCAAACACTCTGATCATTGATATTGATCACACACTGCTCTACACTTAAAAAATAAAATACAAAATTGTGATTTTAGTATTTTGTGTATTTTATTGTTGTTGTATTATTTGCCTAAATAAACACCTTTTCTGAAGAGACATATCTGCTATGCTCAAATTAGCGCTGCGGGGAAACCTCAGACGTATACAGTGACGTAATGACGTGGCTCTCTGGGCTCTCTAGCCAGTGGAAACGCAGTGGAAACAGGTTCTCAGAAGGTTCGCAAGTTGAACAAACTGCGAACCAGCACAGGCACCGGCCCGGTTCTTGAACTAGGTTCACGTTGCTGGAAAAGGGGTATGTGTGGCCTCACAAATACGCTTCTGGAAGAACCTTGTGGAAAGCCTTCCAGAACAGTTGAAGCTGTTATAGCTGCAAAGAGTGGACCAACGTCATATTAAACCCTATGGATTAAAAATGGGATGTCACTTAAGTTCATATCTGAGTCAAGGCAGGTGAGCCAATACTTTTGACAATAAAGTGTATTTCTCAACTCTCCTCAAGCTCAGATATATTTACCATTTTAGGATGCAGTTGAAATTGAAAAGTGCTTTTTACTGGGTCCAGTCACGCTTTCCCTCCCACATGTTCCAAAGCCCTATTTTAATTTGGTTTCCAGCTGGTTTACTGTGAGAGATGGCCTACACTTGCAAACACGTCATGCTTCTTTGCCCTCTGATCATTTCATAAGTGATGGATCAGCTGCATGTCCTCTAAACGAAGACCGCTTCAGCCCCTCCAAGGTAATATCTTATTCAAGTCTCAGACAGGGTATACAAACACACCGCCAGCGCAATGTCTTATCATCCCCATGTCAGGGAATTCAGGAACCGGGAAATTATTATTCTAACAATATGGGTTTCCCCAGACTTCTCTCCTCCAGAATAATGTTACCCCACCTGATAGAATGAATGGATTGTGGGTTACAGCTGAGCCACAGAGGCTCGCTTGCCAAGTGGATTTAAAGCGAGCTCCAAAGAAGTGTGGCACAGATGGCAGACAGCAGACACTGAGAGATGTGGCTTAGCTGTATTTACCTGAAGAGTTTTATGTGCAGGCGTGTGACCAAATGTCCTCAGATTCTAAAATGTATTCATAAAATGATTGAATACATTTTAGGTGGATTATCATTTGAAGTTAGGGTTATGGATTAAAGTTAGGGACAAGGATTTGTTTGTGTAACCACAGCGTTACAAAGCCTGTAGATGTAACTGTCTCGGAAAAAGGGAAGCAACAAGATTACTGATGTAGCTATGGTGAACTGTTCAGTATGCTCACAAAGGAAAATCAAATGAGTTCACACAAAGCGCTTGCAAACCAAGACACAAATATAGTTCCTTCGGTAACTACACCCAACCAGGCTGACCGATTGAAAGAAAAACAAACCTGCCTGACTTACCTGCTTCTTACCTGTCAGTGGCTTATGTGTAGTGCCAACATTCATGTATCTTCACAACCCTGTCGCCCAAACCCAAAACTTGTCTGAGATCAGCTCCAGCCCACCCCCGAGACCCTGAATACAGGATAAGCGGTAGATGGATGGATAGAGGTCATAGAGAGAATAGTGACCACTTCTCTCGGCTCCTTTTTTCTTTTTTTCGACTATGCCATCATACTTCTGCTTATTTAAGAATATGGTAATATTGTATGACTAAAATGCTATTACTGTGTACTATAAATTTAGGATATGGAGCTTAGTTTTTGAATGTTATTCAACAGTTGTTTTCTTTTGCGAAATAAGGGTGATTGTAGATAGTGAATAGCTCATCTCCAAAAAAAGTTGGGAAGTGGGAGGCACAGACATACGTGTAATAAGTGCTTAGTTGGCAACTTTTACGCAAAAGTTCGGCTTAGTTTAAATGAACAACGTCAGTTGGCAAACTACAATTATAAAATTAAAGAGAAACCACATTCACTGTGTAAAGATTAATCCAAGGCTACATATCAATTGTACAACCTCCCGACAAAATTGTCCAACACATAGCTTCCCTGCACTCTGACTGCCGGGACATGATGGGACCGTTCTTCATTTCAGTAGATGATGTGATACAAGACTCTAACCTCGATCATTCCACTGATTCCCTTACAAACAAAAGGCAGCCTAGCTAATTGGCACATTTAGAGCTTCTGCTTGGTTCATAGACTCTCTAGGCTACTGTCCAAATAGTGTCTCTTTCGAGCAATTCCCAATGGGGGGGGGGGGGGGGGGGGGTCTTCCTCCGTCAAACAACTTTTCGAAATGTGTTTTGACCACTCAGAACCAAAGTACACAACACAAACATCCCAAATATATACAACAAGCTCATCCACCTTGTCAGTCAAAGCAGAGCTCTGTATGGCAGTCTGAAGATTAAAAAGATGGAGATGAGGGACAGATTGGGATCTCGGTCCTGAAGTCCACCTGGACCCCATCATCTCCGGAGTCATCTCCCTCCCTGCTGGATGACTCTGTTTATTTTCGATTTGTGAATTTTTGCAATGAATATGTATTTAAAAAAAAAATTATCACGGTAATTTCTCTGCGTGAGAAATACTAGGTGTGTGGTATGAGCTGTGAACAGGTTGAAATGTACGTGTCTCATGCCCAATGCTTGAGACTTGAGAGCCCTGAGGCTACTTTCATTGGCAACATACCTGACTGATGTGACTGCACTGAATGACTTCGTAGGCATTACATTTTGCATGCGTGCGATCCTGAGTCCTTTCAAAGGCTCGTTGGTGCCCTGGGAGCTAGGGAGGGAGGTTATGGGCATCATCAGGAGCACCTGAAATTTTCTCTATCAATACTTCTGGGAGATTGCAGGCTGTGCACAAACAGTAATGTATCTGTTTATTAAAACATTTTATAAAATCCCATAGAGAAAAAGGGCACTAAAGCCCTGATTGTGACATACTTTCCCCTCAGATTTAATGACAGTGACAGAAGTCCCTTTCACACAGAGATACTTTTACACACTGAAGCAAACAACAGCGGTAAAAGGCCACCCCAGTGTGTGATTTCAAAAAGCACGCTGGCACGGCAGCAGTGAAAGAGGTGTGACGTTTAACGCAGCAGCATCACCAGCCAGATCTGTGGCGGAACAACTCTGTTCCCCATTCTGCCTCCGTACAACACAGAGCTGCCAGGCCTTCTTTTGAAAGGCTGTGTGTAAGGGCTACATTCTCTCTCACTCTGATACTGACAATACTCTTTTTTAAGCCAGGGCTGCAGAGAGAGAGGTGACATTTGTGGGATGGAGGTTTGCTTTTAACACAAAACCATGCCCTAACCACCCCACAGATAGTGTGTGTCGGTTTACGATTTTTTGCAAGTGACATGTTCCTAGTTAGTAGGAGATGTCGAAAATCTGAGCCAAGACACTATTTGCCACTTTATTCGAAAAGTTTATTTTGCATTGAAGACAATTTCCCACATCTTCATGACTTTCCCCATCCACAGAAGAATGAGTTACATTTAAAGTGTCAGTCTGTAAGATTTGAGATGCGATTCTTCTAGCGGCCTCTGTGGCGGTAGATGGAACTGCAGGCAAACATCTGGGACTTGTCTCCCACACCCAACAGTGTCGACTGTCTCTCATCTGCGTGATGCCTTCAAATGCTCCACACTGAAAGGAGGTCCGTGGTTTTCCCTCGTTGGCGTCACTTTGCTTCTTGATGACTTTCCTTCTTCACTTCCATTAGTTTGTTGTTTCTTTTTCTTGGACTGGAAGTTGAATGGTCTTCTTTCTCTGGTTGTTGATCCTCCATTGTGAGTCAGCACCTGCGCACCTGCGGCATGCCGACGGGGTGTGTCCGCCTGGACTTTGCAAGTTCCGTGCACCGCGCAGGCTCGCGCAGGCACTCCTCCCGTGACTCCCACCCGCGCAAGTGGGAAAGAGGGAGGAAAAGAAAGCGTGAGTGGGAGACGAGGAGGAGACAAGGCGTGGACTGGGATTAACACAGCCGATTCAGATCTTCACCAATCAAATGAGCTCCTCTCCTCACCTTTAATGCGCCAGACGAGGTTCAGAGAGGTTCACATTTTAGTCTTCATCATCTGCGCTCCACAGCTGCACCGGATTCACCGTCCAACACCAGTCTGAGCGTGCTGCTCAGACAGGGCCGCCCTGCCTACACGCAGAACACGCACAGTGCGTGGGGCCCTGCGATCCAATAGGGGCCCCGTTTTGCACAAAGGATACGCATATGCACAGCCGTGGGCCGCGCTACTAGATCAGCTGTCAGCGCGAGGCAGGAGAAGAGAGAGAAGAAGAGACCATTTGTTTTTTTGTAATCTGACACCGCACGCGCCGTCGCTGCAATGATTGACAGCAATCGATCTGACCAATCACTGGTCTGATGCGCATACGCTGCAGGTGAAGACGTGATGGCTTTGAAAAGAACCTTACGAGTCAGGCGCGAGCAAGAGGGAAAATGGGTGGGACTACTGGGCCTCTGTAGCCTATCATAGGGCCACTGGGCCAGGTATTCTTTAGACAGACAAGCCACTCGGCCTCTAATGTGTCTGTGGGCTGCAGCTGAGCTCTGTGGGCTGGTGCATGTCTCTCTCCCTGGACTGCAGCAACAAAAAAAGGCAGCCACTGCCGGCCCATTACTGACCAGCCCACCGGGAAAATTACCAGTACTCCCTATGGCCAATCCACCCCTGGCTCACGCGTCTCTCCACGGACACGGACAACAGGAGCTGGCGGGCTTTCGGCACAGTCTCGGCGAGGCTTTTTGCCACGAAACTTCTGCTGCGCCAAGCTGAATCTATGACGCCTCCCCCTGCTGCGCCGCAACACCCATCTTGGCGCAGGCGATCCACCAAACTGCCAAACTGACTTGCATTACGCCGGCTCCGCCACCCTGCGCCACACTGCGCTGCGCCACGACACTAGGGCCCAATGTGTTACTTTAGAACAGTCACAGTACTCATTATTTTGTGTTACAGGTTTCCCTAATGTTATCAGTGCCCTTGGACTTTACACACATTCAGATAAACCTCAGGTGCAAATGAAGGGGATTTTGTGAACAGAAAATCCTTCCACAGTATCAATGTTCAGGGAAGAATGACTTATGGTATCTGCCAAACAAAAAAAATGTTTGTGCATTAAATGACTGAGGAGGTAGATGTGGTACAGCATCTGGCTGCAGGAGAGACAGGTGTGTGGTGGCGGCGTCAGCTGTGTCCGAGTGGTCCGTTGAGCTGTACGAACCCTGGGTGGCAACAGTCAATATTACAGTGGTGCCTGAACAGGGAAGGCTCAAGCAAGATGATGGATGCACAGCAACCGGTGGAATTTCTCGGCCAAATGCTGGCCAGATCATGGCCATGCCCCGGGAACAGGGGGCTGTCAACCGACAGCACCTAGAGCTCCTACACGGTCAGGTGGTGAGACAGACTTAATTGCTCCAGGCCCAGGAACGTCAACCCCAGGAAAGTCAACGCCACAACGTTACCACCTCAACCCCCTCAAAGCATGGAGAGAGGCAGTACCTGTCTCTATGGTGAGTATGGTGATTGTAATTGTAATTGTAATTTTATTTTTAGGACAGGGACAATGCACAATAAAACATTAATCTTGCACAACAAGAAAATATGCATTGTGCCAGGTTTTAGCAGATTCCTATTTCCACCTGCAGTCCCTGGGCAGGTTGATGGTATAGTACACAAAACATAATAACAGTTCAAGTAAAATTACAATAAAATGATCAAGTTTACAGTTGATAACAGCAAATTAACAGACCCTTAAGATATAAAACTAGGCTGCTGCCTCACACCACACACACACACACACACACACACACACAATTCATAGATGTGTACACTCCTGTCCTGACAATAACCAACACTTAACAAGATGTGAGAAGGTGTGGGGACTTCGACATGAGATAATGTCTGTTGGTAGAGTATTCAATTGAGTCATGGCTATACAGGAGAAGGATTAATTTCCAAATACAGTTTTGCGTTGGGGTACACTACACTCGCCCCTTATTACAGATTGTACATATACAGAGTGTAACATATTTTTTCAAAGGGGGAGCTACAGCATTATGAATAATTTAAAAAAGCAAGCAAACATTTGCATGCTTGATCAGGTTATCAAAGTTTAAAATGTCATATTTGTTTAGTATGTGGCAGTGATGGTAACGACCTGGCTTTTTATCATGGATTTTGAGGGCACTTTAGTATAAGGATTCAAGCGGTTTTAGAATGGTTTTATTTGACTGGGACCAGCTTGTCATACAGTACAGGAAATGTGGTATGATCATAGCATTCAAATACATACTGGAAGTCTCCACTGTTAGGGAATGCCGTATTGTTTATACGTACACACTGCTGACGGCCACTAAGGTATGATTATTCCAGTTATGGGTGTGTAATGAAAGATTATAATTACCAAGTTTTTGAAGCAGTTTGTTATGATTGGCAGTATCAAAGACTGCACCAACCACTCCTCCTTGGTCTAAGTTGGTTTTAATGTCCTCAAGGAGATAGCAGCAGGCCGTGTCAGTGTAATGTTTTTTCTTGAATCCAAACTGCAGAGGATGTAAAAGTGCTTTGGATTCAAGATGGGCAGTGAGTTGTTCCGCCACTGCCTTTTCCATGACCTTTGAGGCTGCTGGGAGTATACTAATGGGGTGATAGTTACTGACCTCCTGAGCATCACCGGATTTATGGACTGGACTAACTATAGCTGTCTTAAAAGTACTGGGAAAGATGCCTGCATTTATTGATCGATTAATTATTGTAGTTAGTGGCGAAATGACAGCCTCTTTATGTAGTTTTAAAAAAGCAGTGTCCAGGCAGTGTATATCCTTGGCCTTGCTGTTTCGACAAGTTTGAAAGAATTTTTCCAACTTTTGCCTCATTTATTGTTTCTTCTTCTTTCTAGCAGCCAGTGTAAGATTGTGAACTGATAGACCAGTGATCAGGTTGTAGGTTTTAGTAATCCTGTCTGGTTTATTTGTAAATATGAGGTCTAAAATGTCACAAATGTCCTTCACATAAATCAAAACTCCACCCGCTTTCCCTGTGATTCTATCACGTCTAAACACATTATATCCTGGGACATTAAAGACAGATGGAGGAGTTGTAGATGTCAACCAAGTTTCGGTGAGGCACAGGTAATCAATATTTGAGTCTGATTAGTAGGTGTTCAAGTTGTTCAGTCTTTGATATGACGCTACGTATGTTTAAATGTCCACCAAAGATGCCTTTCGGTTTTGTATTCGGGTTCCATAGTACGCGTGCATGGTTTACAGTCTGAAAAAGTTTTGTTTGATGTTTTTTGACAAACACAGTGTTGGGCCGTATGACATTAGCCGTAGCAGAAGTCAATGTTTTCAGCAGTTGCGTACTGCATTCAGACAAAGAGTTTGTTGGAAGGTTGTTACCTCGACATCCTGCAAAGTGAGATGTAGCCAGCATGTTGATTCCCCGTGGAACAGCTGATTGGTGATTATCCACATGAGGTCCGGGATTTAGGTGAACATCTCCGCATAGCAAAAGAAACGCGCAGAAAACAATCGATATACTCCGTTTTGTTGTTGGGGATGTTTTGCAAACACTCTTTCTTTGCTCACGCTGTGATCGCTGATCTTGCACATGCCCGTCATCCAAAACATTGGAGTAGATGATGTATTGGCTCCATGAATCAAGCGGTCGGCTGGCAGCGCTGTTTCCTAGAGAGTAGGCCAGCGGTGATGAACGTATACCAGTGGCGCACCAGTTTCCCCACAATTGTGTAACAGTAATGATAGTAAAGAAGAGGATCAAGATGAACAGGCGCAAATACTCCTCAGTTTTGACATGTGAGTAATATCTCCATGGCACCCTGCTACCACGTAAAGTTTGATAATCAGGCGGTCTCCCCGTTTGTTTTGGGAGAGGTGAAACGGCAGCACCTGCCACTCTGCCGCTACCTGCCGCCATGATCATGAGATGAGTTGGGGCAAAAGGTACCAAAATCCACTAATCCCGCCTCACTCATTTGTGATGACCATCTATCACCATCCCAGAGAGCAGATGTGGCTGCACTGCAACAGCATTTTGCTGATGTGTTCTCCCCCCTGCCCGGACGCAAAACACTCATACAGCACCACATCAAGACTCACCTGGGAATCAGGGTGCGTTTACGGCCCTATAGATTATGCTGGAGTTGAGAGTAATACAGTCCCTCCCGGAAATGAAACACAAATTTCAACCAATCCCCGCAAATGTTTCGTGGCCTTGCAAATTTGCCAATCACCGCAACATTTCCACAAATTTCAAAACAAATCAAACTTTATTTATAGAGCACATTTTTCACGACCAATGGTTGATCAAAGTGCTGTACAGTTCAGTAAAACAAATACAATAAAATACAATGAGAATAATAAAAATAAATAAATAAAAATATACATAAAATACAGTAGATGGGTGTCATGCTCAGCCTGAATTAAAAGCCATGGAGAACAGGTGGGTCTTCAATAGGGACTTAAAAACCTCTAGGGTCTGGGCTGATCTGATATGCCAAGGCAAGCTATTCCAGAGCCTCGGGGCAGCTGCCGCAAAGGCTCGGTCCCCTCTTGTTTTAAGTCTAGTCCTGGGGACTTTCAGGAGCAGTTGATCTGCTGACCTCAGCGCTCTGGCTGGATTGTGACTGTGTAAAAGTTCAGATAAGTATTGTGGTGCCAGTCCATTTAAAGCTTTAAAAACAAATAGCAAAAGTTTAAAATCAATCCTGAAGCGGACAGGGAGCCAGTGTAGTGAGGCCAAGACTGGTGTAATGTGGTCGCGCTTTCTTTTTCCAGTCAGAAGACGAGCGGCAGCATTTTGCACGAGCTGCAGGCGACGGAGCAACGACTGGTCAACACCAACATACAGAGAATTACAGTAATCCAGCCGTGAAGAAATAAAGGCATGGATCACTCTCTCTAGGTCTTTGGGAGGAAGATAGGCTTTAATCTTGGCTAAGAGTCGAAGCTGGAAGAAACCTGTTTTGACAACAGAGCTGACCTGCCTGTCGAATTTAAAAGCACTATCTAGTGTTACTCCAAGGTTCTTGACACGAGTGCGGGAGTTTGGAGTAAGTGGGTCCAGAAAACCAGCAGAAAAATCCTGAATATTTTACCCAAAAATAATAATCTCAGTTTTGTTTTCGTTAAGGTTGAGAAAATTGATGTCCATCCAAGTTTTTATATCAGATAAGCAATCAAGCAATGGCTGCAATGTATCCTTACACTTGGATTTTAAAGGGATATAGATTTGTACATTGTCAGCAAAACAGTGAAAAGAGATGTTGTGTTTCGCTAAGATGGATCCCAGGGCCAACAAATACAGTTAAAACAGGATAGGGCCTAAAATAGAGCCTTGAGGGACTCCACGGGTGAGAGGGGCAGCGGTAGAGGAAAACTCCCCCAGGTGAACTGAGAAACTCCTATCAGAAAGATAAGACTCGAACCATTTGAGGGCAGTACCTGTGATGCCTACGCACTGTTCTAAACGTAAAAGAAGGGTCCTGTGGTCCACAGTGTCAAAGGCACCTGACAGGTCTAGGAGCACAAGGACAGCAGAGTTACCTGCATCAACAGTTAAAATAAGATCATTAAAAACTCTTAAAAGGGCCGTTTCGGTACTGTGGCGCGGTTTAAAGCCAGACTGGAATTTTTCATTGATGCCATGGAGTGTTAAAAATGATTGCAGCTGACCATAGACCACCTTCTCCAGAACCTTTGACAGAAACGGTACCTTAGAGATAGGTCTAAAATTTGAGAGAACAGAAGGTCTAGATTTTTCTTTTTGATTAGAGGCTGTACTACAGCATGTTTGAAGGCAGCTGGGACACAGCCTGAGCTGAGACAAGTGTATATAAGAACAACAACACTTGAGCCAACAGTATCAAAAACTTATTTGAGAAAGCGAGAGGGAATGCTATCAGAGGGGCAGTTCGTAGGCCGCAGACCCTTCACTATATCTGAAAGTGATGACAATGACACAGGCTCAAACTGGTCGAAAACAGCAGGGCACATCGGTGTAACAACAAAATCGGGGGCAGCCAGTGTGTGTAACTTAGACCTGAGAGCAGAGATTTTTCCGATAAAAAATTTAACAAAGTCTTCACAAAGGGAAGCTGATGGCAGGATGGAAGGAACCTCACAGGGATTTACAAGAGAGTTTATAATGTTAAAGAGAACTTGAGGCTTGTGACTGTTTGTGAGGACAAGATTAGATGGATAATTTGTTTTAGCCTCTTTTACAGCTGTCTGATAGATGGATAAAGCAACCTTTAAGGCCTCTAAGGAGACATGGAGTTTGTCCTTCTTCCACTTTCTCTCAGCACGCCGACATGAGCATCTGAGAGAGTGGGTGGAGTCATTCAACCACGGCTCAGAAAGTGCTTTAGTGCATCTGGATCTAAGAGGAGCAACAGAATCCAATATACGTTTACATATGGGGCCCTAGTTTCGTGGCACAGCGCAGGGCGGCGCAGGGTGGCGGAGCCGGCGCAATGCAAGTTTCGACCCGCGCAGCCTTGCGCACCGTCAGTTTGGCAGTTTGGTGGATCGCCTGCGCCAAGATGGGTGTGGCGGCGCAGCAGGGGGAGGCGTCACAGATTCAGCTTGGCATAGCGGAAGTTTTGTGGCAAAAAGCCTCGCCGAGACTGCGCTGAAAGCTCGCCAGCTCTGACCTGGTCTACTTTTGGCGCAAGGCGTAAGGCGTAAATGAAGTCCATTCATTCAAGGCGAATCACAGCTGGCGGATCGGAAGTTTGGCTGATGGCGCACAGTGCGCACACGTCACCGAGACCTCACAGGCAGGTTTCCACAGTTCCAGGCACATTTAAATGCAATACATAATCACAACAAACACTATTTAATGCAACTAATTGAATCAACACGTGGATTTATATCTATATAGATTGTCCCGTCACATCTGACGTCAGATCAAAGGCGGATGGCACGCGTTACGGAAACTCAGCCTCTCGGACCAAAACATCTCCCTCTCTCTCTCCTATTTTTTATAATATCAGCATTGTTATTATTATGATACGCGCACACAGCGCGTGATGAGCGTGGTGAGAGTGGCGGCGCTGCTTCTGTCATTGGGTTGTCAAGTGACGGAACTTGCACTGAACCTCCCCTAACGCATTAAAGGTGAGGAGAGGAGCTCATTTGATTGGTGAAGATCTGAATCGGCTGTATTAATCCCAGTCCACGCCTCGTCTCCTCCTCGTCTCCCACTCACGCCTTCTTCTCCTCCCTCTTTCCCACTTGCGCCGGTGGGCGAGACGGGAGGTGTGCCTGCGCGAGCCTGCGCGGTGCACGAAACTTGCAAAGTCCAGGCGGACAGACCCCGTCGGCGCGGCGCAGGTGCGCTGAAAGCTGACTGCGCCTGGTCTACGAAACTAGGGCCCATGGAGTTAAAACTGCTAAGACACTCCTCAGCGCTAAAATCACAGTTTTCATCTGAGATCATACATTTGTTAAAAATAACTGAGAACTGGGATGCAGTTGAAGGGTTAAATGTACGTGAGCGGCGTACAGGAGCACACACCTTAGGCCTCGAACAAGGAAACAGTAAATAAAACAGGCAAATGGTCCGAAATACACGACGCACAGATCTCGTTTACACAAACTGATAGACCAAATGTTATAACCAGATCCAAAGTGTGGCTCTTTTCATGTGTTGGTTCAGTCACATACTGAACAAGATTAAAAGAATCAATGAGATTTAAGAAATCCTTGACCAGAGGGTTTGATTCACAGCACACATGGACATTAAAATCACCAGAAATTAAGAGATGGTCATATTTCACCATAACCTTAGAGAAGGTCAGCAAAGTCGTGTATAAAGTCCTTATTGAATTTTGGAGGACGATACACAACCGCAAACAACACGGTAGTGGACAGATTCAATTCAAATACCTGCAGCTCGAAGCTGGAGTAAGTGTCTAAATGGATCTGTCTACACTGAAAGCTGGACTTGTAAACGGAGGCCAGACCTCCACCTTTACCGGAGGTACGAGGGGAGCTGAAAAAAGTACAGACAGGAGGAAGAAGTTCGGAGAATGGGGTGTACTCACCAGCATGAAGCCAGGTCTCCGTCACAAACATAAAATCCAGTTCACGAAAGGTGAAGAAGTCATTTAGCAGAAAAGTCTTGTTTGCTATTGATCAAGCATTTAGCAGGGCCATGCTAAGCTTGACCTCCACGCTAGTTGACAGTGCAGCGTGTTTCAACGGGCGAAGAAATAATAATAATAATAATAATAATTCTTTATTTATATAGCACTTTTCACAGCACAGAGTCACAAAGTGCTTCACAAAACATGATAAAACCACACAGCAAAGTGCTTCACGAAACATGATAAAACCACACAGCAAAGTGCTTTCACAAAACATAATAAGACAAACGGTGTATACAAAGATGAAGAGCAGCTAAGAATAAAACAACAACAGCAATTAACTGCCCTGCAGTTCAAAGGCCTGTCGAAACAGGTAGGTTTTTAGCTGCGCCCTGAAAGTTTCAGGCGACGCAGAGGCTCTCAAGTCTGCGGGAAGTGCGTTCCAGAGTCAGGGGGCCACTGAACGAAAGGCTCGGTCCCCTTTAGTTTTGAGGTTGGTTCGGGGAAGAGCGAGGAGCCCCTGGTCGGAGGACCTTAGGGACCGGCTAGTGGAGTAGGGCTGGAGGAGGTCGGAGATGTAGGACGGGGCAGACCCATGTAGGGCATTGAAGGTGGTTACCAGTATTTTAAATTGGAATCTGAAAGCTATCGGGAGCCAATGTAGGGCGCGGAGGATAGGAGTGATATGACAGGACTTCTGTGAGCGAGTTAGCAGCCTAGCGGCAGCGTTTTGTATTAGTTGTAGATGGTCCAGAGACGATTTATTGAGGCAGGTAAACAGTGAGTTACAGTAATCGAGTCTGGATGAGATGAAGGCGTGGACGGCCAGTTCGAGTTCTGAGTGGGATACCATGGTTCTGAGTTTAGCAATATTTCTGAGATGGAAGAAGCAGGTGCGGGATAGGGTTTTGATGTGTTTATCTAGGAGCATGTTTTGATCAAATAAAACGCCGAGGTTTCTCAGGCTGGAGCGGATGTTGCAGGTTAAGGCCCCCATGTGGGCAGTCACCTTGGCTACGATGGGATCAGCAGCAACAATGAGGACCTCAGTTTTTTCTGGGTTTAGCTGGAGGGAGTTGCCTGCCATCCAGTTCTTAATGGTGGCTATGCATTCGAGGAGAACATTTATTTTTTCTAAGTTATCTGGTTTAAAAGATAGATATAGCTGGATATCATCCGCATAGCAATGGTAGGAAATGCATTTGAAGCTATTGATTAGGGGGCCTAAGGGGAGCAGGTAGAGAGCCCAAAGGATTGGAGCCAACACTGAGCCTTGGGGCAGGCCGCAATGTAAGGCTGCGGGCACAGATGTGTGAGGGCCGGCAGCCACAGTAAAGCTTCTCTAAGATAGGTATGAGGTAAACCATTTCAGGGCGTTCCCAGAGACACCTACCCAGTCTTTAAGCCTGTCTAGCATGATCTGGTGGTCCACAGTGTCAAAAGCTGAGCTCAGATCCAGCAATACCAGAATGGAGCATTCCCCAGCATCAGATGCCATCATGATGTTGTTAGAGACTCTGAGGAGGGCTGTCTCAGTGGAGTGCTTCTGACGGAAACCGGATTGAAATTTATCTAGGATGTCATGATTGACCAGAAAGGAGGATAGTTGGTTGGTAACAACTTTTTCAAGAATTTTGGAGATGAATGGCAATTTGGAAATGGGCCTATAGTTTTTAGGCAGTGATGGGTCTAGGTTGGGTTTTTTGAGAAGTGGGTTGACGACGGCTTGTTTGAAGGAGGAGGGAACACAACCTGATTGCAGTGAGGTGTTGATGATAGAGACGAGGCTGGGGCCAACAGAACCAATAACCTCCTTCAGCAGGGAGGTGGGGATAGAGTCTCGGGGGCTGGAGGAGGATTTCATTGAGCCGACTAACTTGATGAGGTTTTGCAGGGTAATACAGGCAAAGTTGTTGAGAGGAACCTGCCTAGCAGGGCAAGTGAGGCGAGGGACTGTGGAGGGGGTGATACTGGCCCTCACATCAGAAACTTTATTGACAAAAAATGAGAGGAAATCATTGCAGTCCTGGTTGGATGCAATTGGGACTACAGGGGGAGGGGGGCTGACGATTGTGTTTATGGTTTGGAAAAGGACCCTTGGGTTTCGCCTGCTAGTTTTGACTAGGGTTGCAAAGTAGGTGGCCCATGCCTTCTTTATACTGTTGTTGAATTCCCTCAATAGCTCCCGTAGAAACACACGGTGCACCTGAAGGTTAGTGGACTTCCACCGTCGCTCAGATTGGCGGCATTTGCGTCTGAGGCAGCGTATCTCATCCGTTAGCCAGGGGATGGGTTTTACAGATGAGAGGTTACGGGTTGTAAGGGGGGCAATATCATCCAGAATAGCAGAGCAGTGTGAATTGAAACTATGGACCATGCAGTCAATACTTTTGTGGGGGGATTGCAAGGATTGCAGAGAGGCTACGTTGCTGTTAAAAGCAGCTGTAAAATGTTCAGCTGAGAGACTATTTAAAATTTGTGAGGTTTTTACCTGCTGCAATGGAGCAAGGTCAGCCTCAAAGGAAAGATTGAATAAGACACACGAGTGATCAGTTACAAAGGGTTGTTCAACGGAGACAGACTCGACGTTTAAAGCCAGAGTGAAAACCAGATCTAACGTGTTTCCCTTTGCATGGGTTGGACCAGAAATGTGTTGGGTCAGGTTAAAAGCTTCGGTTACATTTAGAAAGTTGGAGGCAAGCCAATTACTGCCGTCATTTACATGGATATTAAAGCCCCGGCTAAGAGGATCTTCTCATGGTGAATAATAGACGCTAAAAAATCACTAAATTCAGACAGAAAAACACTATTTACTCCTGGAGAGCGATAGACACAAGGCACAATGAAAAGGGTTCAAGCGACCAACTTTACACAGCAATACTTCAAAAGATGCAAGAGAGCTGAGGCTTGCTCTGCGAATTATAAGGCAGTCTTTATGCACAATTGCAAGGCCCCCACCCCTGCCTGTGGCCCGGGGTGCACAGATAATAGAGCAATCAGGGGGGCAGAGTTCGTTTAGGGAGACATAATCATCACCTTTTTGCCAGGTCTCTGTCAAAAGGAGGAGATCCAGGCCTTTAGAGGTAAATAAGTCATTTAAGATAAATGCTTTATTGTTAATTGAGCGAGCGTTCAGCAGGGCTATCTTGAGGGGCAGGGAGGGGACACTGCTGTCGGCTACCAAGACCTGTGACAGGGAGTGCAGGTAACGGGGGGCAGGTCCCTTGTGCCTCTTCCGTTTCACTAGTGAGGGTCTAGCACCGGAGGCAGCATTTTTGATGGTAGCAGGCCTCGTAGAGATGAGGACAGGAATGACAGGTGTAAAGATAGGTTGAGAAATAAATTCGTTCATGTTTATGTTAACAACATGTGAGGCTGTAGGAAAAACTACAGAAAAACTTTCCCTGTAGTTGTTAGGAGCAGGGGGAATAGCAGATATGGCGGCAGCAGGGGCTGTGCTGTCTATGGAGGAGATGTGTAGTGGCGGCAGGAGCCTGTAGGGGGAGTGGTTGCGGGAGGCAGTGCTCACAGGAGTCTCAGAGGACGCCATAGAGGAAGAGGGAGAGGGAAACACTGCCGAGGGGGTGTGGCACGTAAATAGTCAACACGTGTGGGCCAGGACGTGTACGGTGTGCTGGGTGTTTGCAGTAAGCATGCGGTTTCCAAGTTTACCCGGGTGAAGACCGTCATGCCGATAAAAACGGGGGCGATTCCAAAAAAGGTTAAAATTGTCTATAAAGTTAAAGCCAAGAGTGCTGCAAGCAGACCGGAGCCAAAAGTGGAGGGAGAGGAGTCTACTGTAGCGAAGATCGCCGAGGCCAAGCGTGGGAAGTGGGCCGCTAATGAAGATTGACTTCCCGCAGTCCTTCAGGGTGGTGAAAAGGTTTTGAAAGTCAACCTTCAGCAGCTCCGACTGACCCTGGACCACATCGTTTGTGCCAATATGCAATATGATACGCTTGATGGAGTCTGGAAAAGATTGTAGTAAACCGGGGAGTTTATCTATGATTTTTGCGACAGTGGCTCCAGGGAAGCAGTAGGTGGAGGCGTTGAAGAAACGGACATTTCTTATAATGGAGTCACCTACTAGCCGTGGTTGGTGGGAACAGGGGCTTCGGGGGTGATGCCGGTGTGTTTGCGGGGCTACGGTGAGGGAGCTCGGGGCGGCGTTGGACGGGAGAGCGGCGCGACTGAGGCCCCTCGCCAGCGTCCATGCCGGGGGGAGGGGGCTCAGCCCGTCCGGCACAACGATTTACTCCGGGGGAAGCCGCAGGTGTAGCTCCAGGAAAAGAGCCGTCCGCCCGGCCAGGGTGGCGATGATGGCTCCCCGACCGCCTCCGCACTGCCTCCTTCAGTAGGACCCGACGTGCAGCCGAACTTGAAGTGGACTTCAATGCGTGGCTAACACCGCCTTTGCGGGCCTGCGACTGCCAGCCTCGAAAACGGCGCTCGGTCATCAGACCGGGAGCGGCATGCAGACGAGATGGCCGAGTGGAGCATGCCACGTCGGTGAAGCAGCGGACGGGTCGGGCGCTGTCATCGGGCCGAGTGGAGCCGATGGAGCGGTTCACGTCGGTGGAGCAGCGGACGGGTTGGGCACTGTCATCGGGATGAGAGGAGCAGGTGGAGCGGGACACGTCGGTCGAGCAGCGGACGGATCGGGCGCTGTCATCGGGACGAGAGGAGCCAATGGAGCAGCATTAACATGGCGGATCCAACGGGCCCTGAAGTGCGGTAGGAGGCGAGAACCTGTTTCAGTGGAGCAAGTCAGTAGGTAGGCCTTGAGTCTCACTTGCACACCTCCATGCTTTCCCCGTCTTCTGAAGCGCTTTCTCCGGGGAAAGGTGCATGGAAGGTACGCAGGTACGCCCGAAAGCACGGGAGGGGGGTTTACTGACTGTCCACCCAAAAAGCCAGAGGCTTGGATGTTGAGTAGGGCTTGGCGGTCATAAACAATTAAAGCAGAGACATCCCGGCAGCAAAAACAGAAAAAAAGAGCAGTAGCAAATAAAGTACTGAGCAAACGAAGCAGGCGAGGCAGACGGCTAGCCGACACAGGCGCCATCTTGGAATCACGTGTCAATGTGTTCATTTGACACATCATCGCTGAAGTCATCGCTTGGCACATGCACTTTTCTCCCGCAGAACACGCCTGGAGAAATGCTACGTGGGATACAGACAGGACATGTGACCATGACAGAGGCTGCTGCATCCAGATCTGTTGCAATGCTGAAAGAAACAAGGGGAGTTCAAATAAAATGCATGTTTATGAAAAACATTAGTGTAGCTACACTAAGACTCCGTCTCCGTCTAGAATGGTGTGCGCGTGTATGTGTATAAACACGTGTATGTGTGTAAACGCCTGTATGTGTGTGGGAATATGAGAGAAAACAAGGTCACAAATTAAAAATCTTAAATAAAATGATTAAATGTGCTTAATTGTTAGTGCTTTCTTCTGTGTTTTAAGGTACTTTAAATAATGTCATCTAGATATAAATGACAGCCACGTTATTTGTAGCTTAATCCCCAGGTTGCTTTTCACGTTTTTTTCACATCCTTTTCTCTGAATGTTTCCTGAGTAATGGTGTTGCTAGCTCCATTTCTGCTGCCAATGATATGCCTTGCAGCAAAGATGAGCAGCTATGCCATGCAAGTGAATTAGTCCAACAGCATGCACACATGTTTAATGAAGCAAATGCTGCGGCAGTACATGACAGTGCCACAGTGGCTGTAGTCAAAAATAACAAGATGACAAAGTATGCTCCACAAATGAAGAACCGAGATGATGCAGCAGCAGACTCCTGCAAACGTTGTGGTAGCAGACATGAGCCCCGGAAGTGCCCTGCTTATGGCAAAAGATGTTTGAATTGCAATGAGAAAAATCATTTTGCAAGGCAGTGTTTATCAAAGGACAATCCCAAGTCAGTGAGGCTAGTTGAAGACACTGACCCAAATGAGTCTCTTTGTTGGCATGGTGTCATGTGATAATGTAAAAAATGATACCATAGAGGAATGTCACACAGCGGTGAGGTTTTGTCTTGTCTTGGTTTTTGTCTTGTGAACTTCCTGTTTTATTTTGAAAGTCTAACTCCCCTCTCATTTCAGGTCACTTGCCCTTCCTCATGTGTCCCGGTCTGAGGTCATCCCTGATTCCTGATTGTTTCCACCTGTTCCCCTCTCTCTCATGTGTTTAATAGTCTGTGGTTGCCGTCGAATAGTCAAAAAATAAGGTCCTAACTCTTATTCCTAACTCCTATTCCTTGACCTTTGAAGAAAACGACACAGGGTTAAGGAAAGGCGATAGAAGAACTCAAAAGGATTTAGGAAAAGTCAACCGCGGTGCTCAGAGAATCTGACCGGACTTTCACTAAACTACGTCATTATAATGCTGCTGATGATTGACAGCTGATGATCGGCACCAGCGATTGACATGCGTCTCCGCTGGAGAAACTAAAATAATGGACTACAAAAAGCAAGTCGTCCACTTCTCCCCATGTTGTTGGTTTTATAAACAGCTCGTTCACTGAGCGGCTTCAGGTCCAGCAGCTCCTCCTTCCTGTTTGACTGTTGGCTGTATTTACATTTGTGGTTTTAGTTTTGTTTCTTTAAAACATTTGTAACATGATTGAAATAAATAAAAAATACCATTCAATTATTATCACTATCCACACACATTTATCAACACAATCCCAATTACTATGTCTGCATGAAAGTAATTGGTAAATATGCAAATGTACATATCGTTTGTTTTCATGAACGGCCGAGGTGTGCGTCACTTTAAATGTTGCTCTCGTAAAGGGGGTCGGCGTGATCTCCTTTCCGTTCTTATAGGAAAGTCAGTTGTATCCTATGCTAAAGGAGCTCTGAAAGGAAGCATTGGAACTCCTTTCTTTGCATTTAGAGAATTAAACGGCTCTTATCATGGCGGCCACTTGTTTACTTCCGGGTCACTTCTTTAGTTAGGAACCTTCCTAAGCAAAATAGACTATTCCACCGCAATCTTTGTTTGTAATTTGGATAGTCCAGATCAGTTCTCGTTTTCAGTTAGCCGTTTGTTTTCCTTTCTATTGGAGTGATTTTGATTTCTTTGTCTCTTAGTGTAGGTCAGTGATTTAGCCTCTGTTTTCCTTCTTTTTGGAGCGATTTCGATTTCTTCGTTTTCCTCCTTTTCTCTTGCTCTGGTAGTACAGTCAGGTTTAGGTTTCAAAGCCCATTTATTTGCCTCTGTCTTGAAAGCCAAAGATTCAGAATAAAAGTCTGTTGAATATTGCCTCTGCCCTGCATCTGAGTCCTCCTTTTAGTCCAGGCCTGTCAAGGAAAATGATAGACAGTTAGAAAATGAAGAGACATGGATTGTGTCATTGCCAATCAATGGAGCCTTAGTAGCGCTAAGAATTGACACAGGCGCACAAGCAAACGTCATCAGCATGACAGAAATGAAGGCTATGAAGGAAAAGCCTATTGTTGCAATTACATAGTGAATGAAGTGAACGGAATGAGTGAAATTGTGTTTGTCAGAAAGGCTATTACTGCTCTCTAACCCTGCCACTGGATGCGTAACGGCGCCTTTGACTGAATTGATTGATTAACATGCATAGTTAAATGTTTGTGTCCACAGTAATGTCAGCGGAATGTGAGTGAGACTGCATTTGAAAAAGTTCATATTTTACATAGCAGACTTGTCACTTTTGTTATGATTATTTGCTGGGCATGTATATTGATTGATACTGTAGTTAAGTCATGTGACTAGTAACCTTGCCATACCTTAGCTTTGGCTGAATTGACGCCACTGAGTGCACAGTGGAGTCCCATTGTGCATTGCTACAATGACGTTTTCAAAGGACTAGGATGTCCATGCACATACGAAATCAAACTGAAAGAGGATGCATCTCCAGTAATCCATGCACCAAGGAAAGTTCCAACTCCACTTCGGGAACGCCTCAGAAAGGAACTGGATAGAATGCGTCAGTTAAAAGTGGAGTTGTTCGGATTCCGATACCGGAAATGCCTCCGATATTGCTGAAAATGCTGGCACTGGTATCGGCGAGTACTGGAGTCTAGGCACCGATCCGATACCACGTCAGGGGGGGTTTAGCTCAGGAGGTAGAGCTAAACTCGCAATCTTGCGGTTGCCGGTTCGATACCCGGCTCCTCCTAGCTGAGTGTCTGGTGTCCCTGAGCAAGACACCTCACCCTAATTGCTCCTGACGAGCTGGCTGTCGCCCTGCGTGGTTGACTCCGCCGTCAGTGTGTGAATGTGTGAGTGAATGGGTGAATGACAGTCATTCCTGTAAAGCGCTTTGGAGAAAAGCGCTATATAAATGAGGCCATTTACCATTTAACATTTTACGTCATTTATTAGAAATAGGAATTTATTTTCTGGTTAGCTCCGTTAGCTTTGACACAGTTCTTCTTCACCGCTCTTAAAACAGTTGCGCTTTGCTGACGGCGGCAGCTGCTGTTTTTTCGAGGGGCGAAGAAGAATTGATCACTTGACACCTGTTAAAAGGAGCTAATGTTAGTGCATCATGTTGGCGGTTCGGCAGTACTTCACAGTGGATGTTCCCATGAGTTAAACAGCGACATACAACACAGGCAAGTCTCACGCACACGCATTTCAACCTGTTCACACGCCACATCTAGTATTTCTCATGCAGACAAATTACCGGGATAATTACAAAAACGTTCTCTTATTTTACGAAGATAGTTCACCGAAATGTGTTTGTGAAAACATTTTATGTCGAGAAATGAGCTATGCAGTTGCTGAATCTGTCTTTATTTTAGATCAACAACGGTCAGTTCAAAAGTTTTTCGAGAGCTTGAGGAGGCAGGCGCCCCTTCTCTCGAAACTCGCTGCAACACGAAGGCATTGCACGGCTTCTTACATAGACAATGAATGGGAAGCGTGGAAATAACCCTACCTGTGGACACGTACTTTCAGCCAAAATCTCACACTGAACTAAGTTAAAAACTTGAGAGCCCTGTGCAACATATGCAAAGACTCAATTTCAAGGGGTGTCACTAGTATTGCAAATTTGCACTACTTTTATACTGTTCTATTTAAAAATAAATGGCTTCCATTTGCTGTATTCACTCATGTTTTACAGAGGGTTTAACCTGAGCCAGGTCTTACCACAATGATAATCATATGACAGTCATGCAGGCGTAGTATGATCTTTTTCTCTTTTTTTTTAAACACACTAGTATCGGTACTCAGTATCGGCCGATACCCACAGCACGAGTATCAGAATCGGTATCGGGAGGGGGAAAATGGTATCGGAACATCTCTAGTTAAAAGCCATCATAAAAGTGGAAGAACCGACCGAGTGGGTAAACTCGATGGTGTGCGTCGATAAAAAGAACGCAAGCAAAGAACTGAGGATATGCATGGACCCAGGAGATTTAAATCAAAACATAAAACTTGAGAACTACCAAATACAAAACCGGAGGAAATTGCAAGTGAGATGGCTGGAGCCAAGTACTTCTCAAAGCTAGATGCAGCACAGGGATTCTGGCAAATCAAATTGGATGAAGACAGCTCAAGATACTGCACATTTGATACGTCTTTTGGGAGGTATAGATTCCTCAGGATGCCATTCGGCATAATTTCAGCATCTGAAATCTATCATCAAGCAATAGACAATATGCACACCAGGAAAGCACTTGGTGTTGGCAAACAGCTAAAGACAGGGAGCTACAAATGGACTCTTATTGACAGGCTGTAGAATTGTCATTCCACACAGCCTGAGGCCAGAAATAGTTAGTAGGCTACACGAGGGACACCTTGGCATTAAGAAATGTAAAAGGAGAGCCATGACCGGTGTGTTTTGGCCTGGAATTAACAAGGACATTGAAAACATGATAGGAAAATGTGAAACATGTAACAAGTACCAGAGCAACCAGGCAAGGGAATTTATGTTAGTCCAAAATCTTCCCACTGCTCCTTGGGAGAAAGTTGGGACAGATTTGTTCCATTGTAATGGCAAAGATTATCTGCTAGTGATAGATTACTATACCAACTTTCCTGAAATTGCTCACGTGTGACTTCCAACAGTGTCATTACTCATGTCAAGTCCATTTTTGCCCAGCATGGGAAACCAAAGACTGTAGTGAGTGACAATGGTCCTTGTTATAACGGCAAGGAATGGCAACAGTTTGCAAGACAAAATTATTTTTGCCATGTCACTTCAAGCCCACAGCATGCACAGGAAAAGCGGAAAAGGGATTGCATATCATCAAACAGCTTTTCAAAAAGGCCACAGACAGCAAGTCGGATCCTTATTTAGCTCTACTAAGCTACAGAACGACCCCGCTTGAATGTGGGTTATCCCAAGCAGAACTGTTGATGAATCGCAAGCTACTCACAACCCTACCTTGCTATACAGACATCAAGGAGAATGCTGAGGTAGGACAAAACTGGAGAACATGAAATTGAAACAAAAACAACTTTACGACAAATCAACCAGAACTCTCAGACCACCTGCTAAAGATGATTTGGTGCGTATCAAAGACCAGGATGTGTGTGACCAAAAAGCCGCTGTTCTCCAGGGAGTCGGACCAAAATCATACAAAGTAAGAACAGAGGAGGGTCACGTGCTCAGGAGGAACCGTTGGAACCTTCTCAAAACCAAAGAGACTTTCAGACAAAAAGACTGTGAAGATGAAGATGGAATTGTGTCTCTGTCACAGAAAAAGTACCAGACATGTACTCAGATGGTTGTGTGCAGGTGAAAACAAGTGATGGTCACTCAGAGTCACCTGTTTTGAGGAGGTCTGAGCGTCAAGGCAAAAGACCAGTTAAACTCAATCTATGACACATGATTCAATGGACTGAACATGTAATGTTCTCATTTTTGTGTTAAAAAAAAGACATGTATAATTGATGTATTTTGAAAGTGCATTTGTTTAAAATAGCTTTTGGGTATTAGAATGCAACAACAACAACAACAAAATAATATACACATAAGTTGTAATGAAAAAAAAGTGAATCTGGTTATTTCAGTATAATTTAAGGCATGTCCTGTTCACAGCTTCAAAGGAAGGGGGATGTATTGATATGTAATGTAATACATAATGTGACCAGCAGAGAGAGCTAATGATATGACCAGAGTGTATGTTAGGAGACGTGGAGATGAGCGAGAGAGTAGCTACAGGCTGGGGCTCGAGATGAAAATGTTCGTATGGTTAATTAAAGTTTGAGCACCAGCTCATTGTGGATTAAAACCAAGTCTCATCTTTAAGACTCAAACAACACACTATCAAGTGCGGCCTTTTCCTAACTCTGCTGATGTCATGGAGCCATTTCAGTCTGGCTTCAAAGCATGCTACAGCACTAAAACAGCTTTGCTAAAAGTGTCTAATGACTTGCTCCTCACACTAGACACAGGTGAAAACACCATCCTAGTCTTATTAGACCTCATTGCTGCCTTTGACACCGTTGATCACCCCACTTCTTCTAGCCCATCTTCATCAGTGGGTTTGTATTAGGGGCCCGGCTCTGCAGTGGTTCTCCTCCTACCTCACCCATAGATCCTTTTCAGTTTCTATAGGTCAGTACTCCTCATCCTCTGCCCATCTGTCCTGTGGTGTCCCCCAGGGGTCTATCCTGGGTCCAGTCCTATTCTGTTTATATGTGCTCCCTTTAGGAAATATAATTACAAAATACAACCTCTCATTCCACTTCTACGCTGATGACTCCCAACTTTATCTCCCTTTGAGATCCAGTGACTCCCTTCAGAGTCTCCTAGAGTGTCTCAAGGAGATTAATGTCTGGATGGGGGATAATTTCCTCCAGCTAAACAATGACAAAATAGAAGTAATCGTCTTTAACCCCTCCAAATCCCCCCCCAAAAAACATACATTTACATTTAGGGCATTTAGCAGACGCTTTTGTCCAAATCGACTTACAATAAGTACATTTGTCAAAAGAAACAAACAAAGAAACCACAACATATCATTGCCGATAAAGTTAGAGCTAAAAATAGAACAAGTGTTAGATCCTCGTCTGAGTAAAGTAGTAGCTGTTCAGCAAACATACCTTAAGAACAACAGTGCTATGATCAAAATGCTATAGGTAAGTGTTGTTAATGGGTCATGCTATGCAGAGTCGAGGAGTCGAACATATTAACTGACCTGGGTAGTCTGACCCCATTCACAAAACCATTTGCTAGAAATCTGGGGTCATTTTTGATTGTGAGCATTGCTTTTATAAGCAAATCTCCTCCGTAGTGAAAAACAGCTTCTACCAACTCAGAATCATCTAAATGGTCCTCATTTATATAGCGCTTTTCTCCAAAGTGCTTTACATTGTTGACTGACATTCACCCATTCATACACACATTCACACACCGATGGCGGAGTCAACCACGCAGGGCGACTGCCAGCTCGTCAGGACCAATTAGGGTGAGGCGTCTTGCTCATCATCTCTCAAATAAAACACTCCCTGTCATATCACAATCTGGAAAAATATTCATGCCTTCATAAGATCATGGCTGGATTACTGTGACTCCCTCTACTCTCTCTCCCCCAGTCCCTCATATCACGCCTCCAAATGGTCCAGAATGCAGCAGCAAGATTGTTGACTGGGTCAAAAAATGGGATCATAACACACCTGTCCTTGTATCCCTTCACTGGCTGCCAATACATGGGTTTTGGTATGGATAAAAGGCCGGTGCCGGAGGACCTCAGGGTCCGCGAGGGTTGATATGGTAAAAGCAAGTCAGCTAAATAAGAGGGCGCAAGGCCGTTAAGACATTTAAAAACTAGTAAAAGAACCTTAAAATCGATCCTGAAGCGTACGGGGAGCCAATGCAGCGACGCTAAAACTGGTGTAATGTGCTCCCGCCCTCTGGTCCTCGTCAGCACACGTGCGGCTGAGTTCTGAAATAGTTGGAGATTTAAAATACTCTTTTT
The DNA here is from genome assembly GCA_029853015.1 of Chelidonichthys spinosus. Taxonomy (NCBI): domain Eukaryota; kingdom Metazoa; phylum Chordata; class Actinopteri; order Perciformes; family Triglidae; genus Chelidonichthys; species Chelidonichthys spinosus. The sequence goes on from CM056831.1 coordinate 3,445,228, forward strand.
GGGAAGAACAGAGAGCAGGGCATTACAATAATCTAAACGACAGGAGATAAAAGCATGCATCAGCACCTCCGTACTGGCCTGAGAGAGAAACAGGCAGACTCTTGTTCTTAAGATGATAAAAACCTATTTTCGTCATATTTTTGATATGTGTAATAAAATTCAGCTCAGAGTCAAAAATCACGCCCAGATTTTTTACTGACTGTGCTGGTTTAAGATCTTGTAGTTTTGGTAAAAGTTTCTCTCTCTGGCCTTCAGGACCTATAACTAAAACCTCAGTCTTGTCCTGGTTGAGCTGTAGGAAATTCTCTGCCATCCATGACTTAATGTCTAAAATACAGTTAAAAAGGGCGTCAATTGGCCCTGTGTCATCAGGGGACACGGCGATGTAGAGTTGCGTATCGTCTGCATAACTATGGAAGCTGATGTCGTGCCTCCTGATGACGTCCCCAAGGGGCAGCATGTAAAGATTAAAAAGAAGTGGACCCTTGGGGAACCCCACATCCAATTTCATGGGTTCCTGAGGAACATGTATCCATACTTACATAAAAGCATCGGTCTGTGAGATAAGAACAGAACCAGTTAAGAACAGTACCAGAGATGCCCACCAGGTGTCTGAGCCTATTTAATAAAATGTGATGGTCTACTGTATCAAAAGCTGTGCTTAGATCCAGTAGAACCAACACTGTGAGCTTTTTATTATTTAAATTCCACCTGTCGTTTAAAATCTTTAAAAGTGCTGACTTGGTACTGTAGTTTTTCCTAAAACCAGACTGATGCTTCTCTAAAATGTTATTTCTGTTTAAATAGTCGTTAACTTGGTTAAAAACCAGTTTTTCTACAATTTTACTTAAAAATGGTAAGTTGGATACAGGTCGGTAGTTATTAAAAACACTTGGATCTAAATTGCTCTTCTTCAGAAGGGGCTTCACCACCGCTGTTTTAAGGGCAGTGGGGAAGACACCTGTCTGAAGAGAGAAATTCATGATGTTTTAAAACTGTTCCTCAAAGAATCCATAAAACGATTTTAAAAGTGATGTGGGAATGGGATCTAAAAGGCAGGTTATTGGGTTTACTTGGGAGAAAACTCGAAAAGTTTGATCACACAATAGCTTACCTGGAAATCTGCTGACAGAAATTAGAGCTCTTGACAACAAACACTCTCCCTCTCATTTACCATGGAGACGCAGTTGCCACACATACACCACCGGTTTTGTCCCAATCTCGCCTCATCCCGTCTTTCTTGATCTTCATTTTGATGCTCGTTTTGTGAAACATTGTCAGTGCTGTCCTCCTCATTAATGTTTCGCTCGGGTTCAAATTGAAAAGGCTGAACAGATGACATGTTTATGTCTGAACAGTTACAACAGGGTCCCGAAGCCGGCCAGTGCAACCATTTGACGTCACTACCCGGAGTGCATTGCGACGTTAACAACAATGACGACCTACGAGTTAAACTATTTTTACAAATTTTATAAAAACGAAGACATCAAGAAGGTTTTTTATCACTTCATTATAACTGATACTAACATTTATCTTTTAAGAATTACAAGTCTTCATAGCCGGGGTTCCTTTTAATGTACTATGTACAGCAGGGATCCCCAATAGGCGGCCCGAGAGCTAAAACATCTGGCCCGCACCGAAAATCTTGCCCGCACCGAATGCAGTAATATTCAGAAATGCAAACTCATCTTTCGGCGAGGTGCTGGCGCACACAAACACGCACATAAAGCGCCTGTTGCGCTGTTATTTTGACCTCACGCCACACCGTACATTTGATACAGTTAGAGCGCATGAAAACAACAAACTGCACATGCACATTGATTAAGCAGCGCCAGCCTGCCATCCCCGGGCATATCAAAGTAAGTCAGATGTGATGATGATATGAAGAAACAAAGAACAACATGGCCTGTAAAAAGCGGAAAGTTGACCAAGAAAACAGACAGTTTAAAACTGACTGGACTGATAATTTTTGTATCATTTTGCCTGACCACGCCAATTCTAAGCCAACTTTTCTCATATGCATGCAGACTGTAGCTGTCTGCAAAGCAGAAAATCTGAAACGGCATTTCAACACAATGCATTCAGCAAGTTTCACTGCAAACTACCCTGCAAAGTCAGAGCAACGCAAACAAAAAATTGCGAACATGATAACATCATACAAGCACTCTGTGTCAACTATGAGCAAATCAACATCTGCACAGGAGAGCGCCACAGCTGCATCCCTGCAAGTTACATGGAACTTAGCTAAAGCTAAAAAGCCCTTTGCTGATGCTGACTTGATTAAAAAGTGTGCAATAGACATGGCTGGAGAGGTTTTAAGTCACGATGAGAAAAACAAGAAGACTGTTGTGGAGCTATTAAAGCAGGTGCCATTGTCGGCTAATACGGCAACAAGAAGAGTGGAAGTTTTAGGGGAGGAGTGTTTTTCCAGTCTACTCACTGATTTAAAGACAGCAGAAGCCATATCACTTGCAATAGATTCGTCCTGTGACCGGACCGATATGGAACAATTAGCTGTGTTTGTGAGGTTCTGTGATGGGAAAACTTTCCGGGAAGAGCTCCTTTGTTTACTCCCTCTACCTGGGCGCACAACTGGGGAAATTGTCTTTAATGAGCTGATGCAGTTCCTCGAGAAGAACGGGTTGGATGTGCGTAAAATCGTGTCCGTGATCACCGATTGGGCTCCGTCTATGGTTGGACCACACAAGGGCTTGGTAAGCAGACTTGCCACTGTTAACCCAGCACTCCTGACATTTCATTGCATAATTCATAAATCTGTGCTGTGCGCTAAACTGTGTGGGGAAATGAAGATGGATACGGTGACCAGACTGGTTAATTTCGCCTTCGTTAACATCGCCTTCTCAGAACATTCCTGGATGAAATGTCAGCGGAACATCAGGATCTCTTGCTGCATAACGATGTACGCTGGCTGAGTAAAGGCCGCGTGTTGGAAAGAGTGTGTGACCTGCGCGATGAGCTCGCGTCATTTCTATCCAGCTTGCAGAGCCAAAAAGCGCAGGAATTCCAGCTGTTTTTAAGTGACGACAAGGTGATGGCACGTGTGTTTTTTTTGTGCGACATTATGTCTCATTTGAATCAGTTTAATCTGCAGTTACAAAGCAGAAATCACACTGTCGCAGACGTGTACGAGGCGGTTGATGCTTTCCATTCAAAGCTGAAACTTTTGGAGAGGGACATTAAAGGGAGAAAATTACACTTCCCGCGGCTGCGGGAGCATTGCGAGAAGACAAAAAAGAGAGAGGATGCTGCAATGAAGGATTTCGTGACCAGGCTGGCAGAAAACTTCAAAGAAAGATTTGAAAGCTCCCCTAAACTCTCAGGTGACATCCTTCTCTTCCTGAGACAGCCATTCTCCGTGTCCGCCGATGGCCAGTGGACTACAGAAGCCAAAAGGCTGCTGCCTTCCATAGATGAGGCATCCCTTCAGATGGAGGTCTTGGAGATGGGAACGTCTGATTTGCTCAAAGCGCAACACCAAGATGTTGCAGTGAGTGACTTTTGGCTCAATGTGGTTCCGCAGGCTCGATTTAAAAACACACAAGCTATTGCAATGCTCCTACTCACGATGTTCCCCTCCACATACATATGCGAGTCATCATTTTCGTCAATGAACTCCCTAAAGACCCAGGACAGAAACAGACTATCCAACGCACATCTTGGAGAGTGCCTCAGGATTAGGGTTGTCACAAGAACCGATACTTCGGTGCCAATTCGATGCCGACACGAAAAAAATAATTCGATACTTGCTTTTTTCTGGCATCGTCAGAACCGAATATACAACTTTTCACTCGGCGAGCCGTGTCGATTCTTGGCGGAACTGAAGGGGGCAGTATACGCGTGTGAGCAGCACAGAGCAGTAAGCGGCGCCGAAGAAGAAAACTTGCCGTCTTCGGAAAAAATGGCTTCAGCGGGTGGGAGCGAAAGCACAACACATCGGCTCGTCGACAAGACAGGTGCGAAGAGTCGCGTGTGGAAATATTTTGCATTCGAGGCGGATGAATCCGGAGCAATTCTTGATTCACACAAGCCGACATGCAAAAAGTGCCTCAGAAGTTTTCAGACCAAAGGAGGAAGCACGTCAAACCTGGCTATAGGCCACTGCTGTTCTTTTTTTAATGTAAAATAGTTGACTATTGTTATTTATGACCATATTTATAAGCACAGTATTGTTTGTTTTTATACTGGATGGCTATAGGTCTGTTGGCAACTGGTACTGCAATTTAAACCTTGTGCAAAAAGATCTTAAAGCACAGTGGTGTTAAATACTTGACAGTTTGAAGCAGTTTTCAATAAATTAGTGAATTTAAAAGTACATGGGTCCTGTTGTTTTTTTTTTTTTTAATTGTGGTATCGAATTAGTATCGAGAATCGTGGAAATTCACAGGTATTGGTATCGACTACTGAAATTCTGGTATCGTGACAACCCTACTCAGGATTGCTACAACAGAATACAGGCCCGACATCCGACGGATTGCTCCCTTCCGTCGCTCTCACTTCTCTCACTGAATGGTATGGAATATCTATTTTTATTATTATTATTATTATTTTTTTTTTTTTTTTTTCAAAATACTGTTCATAGATTGATGTGTTTTTATGACATGTGACATATTTTAAAAGACACAATCTGACAGACTCTCTCTCTCTCTCTCTCTCTCTCTGTGTCTGTGTGTCTGTGTGTTCATTCTCTGACAGGGAGCTGGTGAGTTGCAGGACTGGATATGGTTCCTCAGAGCTCTTTACTAATAAGACTAGGAACACAGGTTTGAAATGTGTGTTTTTGTGTTTGTGAGCTGTTTGGATATTTTACAGATGAGTTCATACCTGACTCTGCACTAATGATGATATGCAGAAATGTTTCACTGGACATCTTAGTTAACACTGTTATGCTCCTTTCCTGTTGTGTGCCACAATAATAATTGTTTTGAATATTTTTGAATATTTTCAATATCAAAATAAATTCCACACACCTGGGCCATCCTACTCACCTCTCATTGTCTTCCTTTATGTTAGGCCTCTATTGTTGGTGGTTGTGTCAATGTAAGAACATGGTAACAATGGCTTTGGACTAATTATTTTTCAGGAGTAGATTTTTGTGTGAACTTGTGTGAGAATCCCAGATCTAAATTATTACCTCTGCAATGCACTACCAATAATAGTAATTAAAAAAATTATAGCAGCAGCAGCAACAACAACATTATCTGTATATAAGTCAACTTTTATTGGCGCACTGGGGAAAAAACCCGGACCTGGCCCTTGGCTTGGAATATTTCACATACTTTGGCCCTTGGGGAAAACTAATTGGGGAACCCTGATGTACAGCACTGGTCAGTGTGAACTGTTAAAAATGTGCTTTATAAATACATTTTACTTACGATCCTTGCCTTCTCTTGTAGTTAGAGAGAGTTACTTTCAAACAGGCCTGTGTTGGAAAGGAGCAACGAGGAAGACCCAGCCACTTGCAGATTAAATTGTTGGCCATGGTATTAATTCTCAGTATTGTGTATCTTCAGTATCTTCAGAGGCCACATCATGCGCTGGTAGAGTATGAACTGGAAGTCTTTCCAGGCCTTCAGAGAGGCTGTTTGTCAGAGAGATTGGACCATCTCTGCAAATCTGTTTGCCTTCTTCATAAAATAAGTTGCCTTATAGGTTATTTACATCATTTACATTTAGGTAATTTAGCAGACGCTTTTGTCCAAAGCGACTTACAATAAGTACATTTGTCAAAAGAAGGAAGCAAAGAAACCACGACGTATCATTGCCGATAAAGTAAGAGCTAAAAATAGAACAAGTGTTAGGTCCTCATCTGAGTAAAGTAGTACTTCAAGAGCAACAGTGCTAAGATCAGAGTGCTATAGGTAAGGTTTTTTTTTTCTTTTCTTTTTTTTTTTTTTTTTGGGGGGGGGGGGGGGTGTCGAGGGAGGGTGCTAGTGGGTCATGCTATGTAGAGTCAAGGTGAAGTCTGAACAGGTGAGTCTTGAGCCTTTTTCGGAAGATGGCAAATGACTCTGCTGTCCTGACATTGGTCGGGAGTTCGTTCCACCACTGAGGCGCCAGAACAGAGAAGAGTCTGGACTTTGCTTACATTTGTTTGATTTCAGCGATGGTGGTACCAGCCGGCCAGCTGAAGTAGAAGAGCGAAGTGCTCGCTTCGGGGCAGGAGGTTTGACCAGTGTTTGAAGGTAGAAGGGTGCCGTTCCATTGATGGCCCTGAAGGCCAGTGTCATCGTCTTGAATTGGATGCGTGCTGCAACAGGGAGCCAGTGGAGGTCACGGAGGAGGGGGGTCACGTGGGAGAATTTGGGTAGATTGAAGATAAGGCGTGCTGCAGCATTCTGGATACGCTGTAATGGTTTAATCGCAGAGGCCGGGAGTCCGGCCAGGAGAGAGTTGCAGTAGTCAAGGCGGGAGATGACCAGTGCTTGGACCAAGAGCTGCGTTGCATCCTTTGTGAGGAGGGTCCGAATCCTGTGGATATTGTAGAGGGCGAATCTGCAGGATCGGGCCACAGCAGTGATGTTGGGGGTGCAGGATAGTTGGTCAATAGGTTATAGGTTCAATATGGTGGTTGCACTGCCTTGTAGTGACTTTCCAAGGATTGGATGTAGATTTTGGTTGAGGCTTCTCCATGCCTCTTCGTTCCTGGCTTTGTGCCACTTGACTTTGGGCCTTTGGACTGGTTTTCTCCACTCTTACCACTCGCCATAGGTTCGAGCTCGGTGGCCTCCTCATGGCACTCATTCTCTGGGGCGTGCACTAGCTGTTGTCTGTGCACCTGCTTCTGGTAAGGCTGATCCCCTTCCCCCTGATCATCTTTGGAAAAATTGGAATTAGTAGCATTGTGTTGCTCAACTTGGCTCTTTCCCCTCTTGTCTGACCTGCTGACGCACTGGCAAGCTTGTATTTGGTCCTTTCCTCCATGTAGTGACTTTCCTTCACGTAGTGACTTTCCTCCTTCCCTGTCCTTTGCACAGGGAAGGATGCACAGGCCTCTATGAGTCACTTTTGACCACCTGCAGCTACATTTTCTCCGGATCCATTGTTCGTTAGTCATTGCCATTCCATTCGATTCCATGTTTTCCATTCTGTTCGGTCCATCTTGCATGGTAGTTAGGGTGTCCTGACGTGTGGAGTGAGTAACTGGCCTTTCCACTCCCGATGCAGCCAGGGGATAAAGCAACAAAAAAATCCTGAGTCTGAACTGTTTTTGTGTGTGTGTGTGTGTGGGGGGGGGTTTGCTGCTTTGTCCTTGACAGGTTACAAGATGACCTACAATCACAAGGTGACATGTCATAAGGGATTGTAAAAAAGGAGCTCAGATGTATCACCACACTTTCCAGCTGTAATTCTGACTGTAACTCATCTATACAGACAGGCTGTTCCTGCCTCCATAGTCTGTTTGTTCCTGCTCGTGTTATATTGCTGTTGTTTTGTTTTAATTGCTTTGCTTTAATTATGCTCGGTGAACCACTTTGTAACTTGTTTTAAAAAGCGCTGTATAAAAAGTTATCATTATTATTATTATTGTTATTATTATATATTCCTGACTACCAGTAGTTCAAATTTGTCATCTGTGGAGGATATTTGTAAACCTGAATATCTATATCTATATCACCTACTACATACTACTGAATTAACTCCTTTTGCTATCTACAGAGGACATTTAGGGCTTTTCAATGATACCAAATGTGAAGGGGTGGGGCTTTGGTACCTTTCTCTTTCTCATTCAGGAAAATGGCGTCCGTCAGTGCAAGTGCATTTTATGGGAAGAGGAAAAGTAAGTGCTTAATACTTTTTATTGAGCAAATTTTGGCTTGAAATGTTGTTGGCATGTTTTATATAAGTCTCTTAACAACACATTAAAACATTGTTTGAATTATTTTAACTGTATTTTAGCATAGTATTTAAATGTTTAAAAAATGTCCTCCGTAGTGGACATTTGTAGTTATTTCATCCATTTTGTTCTGTTTTTTCAAATGACAAGAAAGGGAGTATTTCTCAGAGGCAGAGAGGATTTTACTGCGAATTGTTGATGGAAACTCAGAAATTGAGTGATCTCTTGTGGAGAATCAGGCCCCTCTTGACCAAAGTAAGGCAAGGATGTCTGAGTCTGCCTAGAACAGGAAAATTGTGCATCGACGAGCAAATGGTTCCATTTACTGGTCGATGCCCAGTGCGCCAGTATGTACCGGGCAAACCATACCCAACTGGATTTAAGGTGTTTGTCTTGGCCGCACCAACAGGTTTGGTCTTAGACTTTGTGGTCTACCAAGGTAAGACTACCTTCAGAGATACAGGAGATAAGGGCATTGGAGAACAAGATGTTCTTCATTTGGCAGAGTCTGTTCCCCAAGGAACCCACCTTTACCTTCCGTCTTTCTTACAGTGCAGAGGCTTTTCCTCTTTGCTCTCACCTCTGCTTGCGTTTTTCTGCTGATATTTTTGCTTTTCTTTTGTGATAAATTACGAGCAGCGGCTCCTGGACTCCTACATCACTGGAACTACACATTTTTTGTAGATAGCAGGCTATTGCCAAAATTTTAAAATTTTTTACGACCTTCTTAGTCCTGAGCAAGCCTGGCCTACCGATAACAAAAGCCTGCACTGAGACGTGGGGAGACGTGACACGGAGCTGAAGCTAATTAGTAGCAAGATGCCTCCCTTCTCTGCAGAGGACTACCACAAACTTCTACAGAAGATTGCAGTACTGGAAACTAAAATGCACAGGTTAGAAGTGAATGTGGAAGTAAATGGACATTGTGAGAACGACACCACTCTACCATGGAACAGTGGACAAGATAATGCTAACACACTGCTAGTTAGCACTACAGAGAAACAGGAGGGCCGTGTGCAACGTAATAAATCTACAAGTTATCTCTGGAACTCTCTTGGTGCTAAGCCTAAAAGTAAATCTCCTCCCAGAGAAATGCAAGGGCAATTAACAGGCAGAGCCCAGCGCAGTGCGATTTGTGATGCGACCGGCTGGCCTGCTTTACCATCCCGGCATAGCACCTCCTCAACCCCTGCTCCTAGCAGGACAGGGCCCTGGACAGCTGCTAAAGGGAGGAATAACAAAAAACTTCCTAAACAACCATGTGTGCAACTGGAGAACAGATTTTCTCCCCTGCTGCAGGATCCTGGATCCCCGTCAAACAACTTGGAAACTTTTTCATCGACTCAAAATGGGGTAAGAGCTGAACGAGCTGAAAGAAACTCCGTGAGTGAAAGGCTACAAGGAAAGCTAACGACTGGGCCTGAGACTCTGATTGTGGGTGACTCTGTTAAAGATGTGAGACGCTTTTGCAGTAAAAACACCAAAGTTTTATGCTTCCCCCAAGGACATCGTGACTGAGCACCCAACGGTGAAAAACATCATGTTGCACATAGGGTCAAATGATATTGTGAAACAGCAGTCTGAAGTACTGAAGCAAGACTTTACTGATCTGCTAAACACAGTCAGCTGTCTGTATATATGGAAGTGTCCATCAGTGGGCCTTTGCCACCAGTCGGAAAAGGAGTCGAGAAATTCTCGAGACTTTTGAGTCTCAACACATGGCTTTCAACTGCATGTGCCGTCCGTTCGGTTCATTTTACAGACAATTTTAACTTTTTCTGGGATCGCCGACATCTTTTTAAAGCAGATGGACTGTGTGGAATAAAGCTTTTCATCTCCAACCTATTTTATCTCCTGCGTCAGCCATCTGTTCCCTCTGCCAAGGACACGAGGCAGGAAGACGCCAAAACAAATGACACAAGCCCTGAAAGAGAGCCTGTTCTGCCCCCGCCTGAAGAGAGCTTCGACTATGTCAGTCATCAGTGCCCAGAGGAAGTGTTCCCACCTCCCACCTCACCAACAAATCCACCTTCCTCCCCTCCCCAAACCCCATCCATGTCACCCTTCTCTACAACCACCCTTTCCCCCTCCTCCCCTCTCATGGAGTTCACTGACCAAATGAAAGAGCTGGTCCCTGCTGGGACCAGATTCACACCCCGCCCTGCTCCCAGGTTCTGTCCCTCAAATGCCCCACTGCATCCTCCCCTACCTCCTCTTCCACCACTGGCTCTAAGTCCTCATCCAGTTCTGGCAAAATCACAGAAGGCACGACCTGCACCACCCCCACCTCTACAAGGACGGCAGAATTATCTTCTGTCTCCACAGCCTGATAACAGTTCAGCATGTTCAGTTACTTGTGTGCAAAATACAGCAAGCTCTAACTGATATGTGCTGGGCTCAGGCTACAGGACAGATCACACTCATGACTTTTTCCAGGATAAGTCAGGGCCCTATACGCTGGTAGCTTCCTCAGTTCCGGTCTTGGTAAGAAATCGAAAAAGGCGAAAGCAAGAAGCACCCAACCTATTCTGCAAATTTATCAAATCTAGCATCCATTTCTCATCAACCACAGCCAGTCCAAAAACATTGGGAAGCTAATGATTTTAACACACTAAAGCTAGCTTTATTAAATGTCAGGTCTCTGGCAGGAAAAACATTTTTAATCAATGATTTTATCACCAACCACAATCTTGATTGTTTGTTCTTAACTGAAACCTGGTTAGATGAAAATAACAGTGCTGCTGTTCTTATTGAATCTGCTCCTCCCAACTTCAGTTTTATGAGTGAAGCTAGAGTGCATAAGAAAGGAGGGGGAGTGGCTGCTTTGTTTAACAATTCCCTCCAATGCAAGCAGATATCTTATGGAAACTTTGCATCCTTCGAATACGTGGCTCTTCAGTTGAATTCTTCTTCCCAAGTTATGTTCCTAAATGTCTACAGGCCACCTAAATACTGTGCAACCTTTTTTGATGATTTTTCTGAACTCCTGTCTATAATCTGTATTGACTTTGACTGTGTGGTTATTGTTGGTGATTTTAACATTCATGTTGACAAACTCCATGACAGGGGGACTAAAGAACTGTGTTGTGTGATTGATAACTATGGACTGATTCAGCATGTGACAGAGCCCACTCATAACAAAGGTCACACCCTGGACTTGATCATGTCCAAGGGTGTTAGCATTTCTAAGGTTGTTGTGACTGACGTTGCTCTTTCTGATCATTCCTGTGTTTTCTTTGAGAGTGCTATCTCTGTGCAGACAAATGTTCAAAGAAAAGTAATCAAAAAACGGTATAGCACAGAAAACACATGTGAAACATTTATCCAGGTGTTCTCATCCACACCCTCCCTACCTTGGGTCTCAGTAAATGAGCTTGTTGACAATTTCAATGTGAAAATCACAAATATTATTGATGCCATTGCGCCCACTAAGCTGAAACTGGTCCCTGGCAAAAAGAGGTCTCCATGGAGAAATGCCACGTTGGTAAGAACAGAAAAAAGAGAGTGTCGGAAAGCTGAACGTAGGTGGCGTAAAACAAATCTCCAGGTTCACTTTGATATCTATAAAGAAAGACTTAGAATCTACAACCTGGTACTGAAAAATGCAAGACAATCCTTCTTCTCGGACATCATTGCCAAAAACAACAATAATGCACGGACCTTGTTTGCTACTGCTGACAGGCTTACAAACCCTCCTGTGTCAGTAGCCCCTGAACTGCTTTCCACCAGGGCCTGCAATGACTTTGCCTCCTCCTTCACAGAGAAAATCTAGAAAATTAGGCAAGCAGTCAGCACCTCCACATCAGGTGCAGGACATGTGTTGTCCATGTTTCCACTCAAGGTCAATTCAGAAACCATGGCACAATTTCATGTGATTAACCATAAAACATTGGAGGACATCATACAACATCTGAAATTCTCCTCCTGCTGCCTTGATATTCTGCCAACAGGCCTTTTCAAAAATGCATCAAACTACATGACCCCAGATCTTTTACAGATTGTAAACACGTCTCTTCTGTTAGGTGTCTTCCCACAGGCCTTGAAAACTGCTGTTATCAAGCCTCTCTTGAAGAGGAAAAAAGAACAATTTAGACACTTCACTAATGAACAATTATAGACCAATATCAAACCTCCCATTTTTGAGCAAAATCATCGAAAAAGCAGTTTTCAAGCCGCTGAACGACTTTATGGTAATGAACAACTGTTTTGATGTCTTCCAGTCAGGATTTAGACCACATCACAGCACCGAGACAGCTCTTGTCAAGGTCTTCAATGACATCCACTTAAACACGGATAACGGTAGAATTTCAGTCTTGGTATTACTTGATCTCAGTGCTGCATTCAACACAGTCAATCACAACATACTCCTAGACCGTCTGGAAAACTGTGTGGGACTCTCTGGCACAGTATTGAAATGGTTTGAATCCTACTTGAAGGACAGAGACTACTTTGTGTCTATAGATAATTACACATCTGAGCGGGCAAAAATTACATGTGGAGTTCCCCAAGGCTCCATTCTGGGCCCTCTTCTGTTCAACATCTACATGCTTCCACTGGCTCAGATCATGAAAAACAACAAAATATGTCACCATAACTATGCAGACATACACAAGTTTACATAACAATATCACCAGGTGACTATAGCCCAATTCCAGTACTGATTAGATGCATTGAGCAAATCAATAATTGGATGGAGCAGAATTTTCTCAAATTAAACAAAGACAAAACTGAAATAATTGTTTTTGGAGCCAAGGAAGAACGGTCAAAAGTTAGCACCCAGCTTCAAGCGGTAATGGTAAAAACCGCAAACAAAGCCAGACACCCTGATGACAAAAGGGCTGACAGGGACTAGAACCCTCATGAGCAACAGGGTTCCAAAGGAGTGCAAGATCATAGGGGATAAGCCCTTCAAGAAGAAAGGAAGAGGGGCATCGGAGATGGTAGTCAGACGAAGCCCTCCTAAACTTGCTGTCATAAAGTGGTTGGACAACAAGCCAGTTGTCATGGCATCCTCTGCCTATGGAATTGAACCCCAGGACACATGCAGAAGATGGTCCAAGAAAGACAAAAGGTTTGTCCAGGTGTCAAGGCCACTGGCAATTGCTGAGTACAACACCAACATGGGTGGCATGGACTTGGTTGACCGAATGTTGAGTTTCTACAGGATGGCGTCTCTCACTCGGAAATGGACAGTGCCTGCAGTTTTCCATTTTTTTTACCTGGAAATCACCAACTCATGGCTTCAGTATAAGAGTGACTGTCAATTTCTGGGGAAGAAACAACTGAAGCTCCTTGACTTCAAACTGCTCCTTGGTGAAGAGCTGATTACTCTGGCCCAAGCAGGAATCGCAAGTGACAGCGAAGATAACTACACTCCACCATGTCAAAAGTGGAAACCGCAGCCAAATGCAGCTCTGAGACACTATGGCGCCATCCATCCTCCAGAGATGGTGGACGAAACACAATGCATCAAGGTGTCGCAGATCCGGCTGCAACAGCAAGACATATGTGATGTGCACAAAATGCAAAATCACAAATTCCTTTGTGTTTCCAAGAAGGGGAATTGCTTTTGGAAGTATCATGCCAAATAAGACAAAGCAAAACAAAACAAAAGTGATGATGGACAGTTATGTGGATGTTAAACTCACTGTTATGTTGAGTTTTTGGTATTTTCTTTGGGACTAACTGGTTGCCATCAAGGTTCAGTTTCACATGTATGGCGTTTCAATGTCCACAGTAGTGGACACATGATATCTTGAAAGTAAAAACTTAAAAAAAAAAAAAAAAATGTTTGCAGTATTCTAATTACCTTACAAAGATTGGGGAATTAAAAAAAAAAACAAGGACAATATTTTATTTCCTGGTAGTCAGGAGGATATTCAAGAGTGCTTCCTCACTAGTGGCAAATTCTGGAGAGTAGGGATGAGATCACTTTGAGTATTGTTTTGTGAAAATGCACATGCTTAGCATGATGTAAATCTGGCAAAAAAAAAAAAAAAAACAGATCACTTGCGTGATTGAGTATGGACAAAAGATGAAGATGGTGCAATAGAAAATCAAAAAGGGACCACCCAGTGTCAGCACCCGCTTTCATGAGATGTGGGTAAAAGAGGCGCAACCTTCCATGGATGACTATAATCAAAGTGGACTGTTGTATGACACATAGGCCTACACTGTACTTATGTTGACGCCTAATTGTGTTATTCCTTTTTTCGATCATTGAATTTTGGAGTTCATAAATAAGCTTTTTGGCATACCTAGCCGAGTGGCACTTTCCATGGTATTGGAAGGGAGATTTAATTATGTTTGTTTTCATTGTGCATGAATGCAGCCCCTTTGTGTCTGCTTGAGGAAAGTTTAAGATATTGCATTAGGCTACTTGATGAGTTAAATAAGAACAAATATACAAAAATATTATTATAAATATACATAAAAATTGTTTCAACCCCAATGCTGAAAATGCAAAAATTACCTTAGATTAGTATTTACTGCCGTTTACATTTGAGGTATATAACTAAGGATACGGAATACATTTTTCACATTCCAAATGTAGCAGCCAGGTTGCAAATGACCTAACAGGAAGTGGAAATGAAAGTGGGGGAAGGAAGGTGATTAGAGAGACACCTGAGAGCTGCAGTGGGAGAGAGTCAAACCAAGAGAGTGGAAGAGGACAGAGAGAGGAGTGAGAGAAAGAGAGAACAATAACTACAATAACATGACAACATAGCAGAGATATAAATAAGAGAAGATGGGATCGATTGGACTTTCGAGGCACAGGATTAAGTAAGACTAGGAGATGATCCGTTCTGGAACGAGCTTTGTGGTTCAGAGTTCGGCCTACAGCAGCGCCTTGACCTGGTTGGTTCTGGTTGTGGTCATCTTGCTTGGGATTCGGCCTAATGGAGCTAAGACTTAGCACTCTCTAGGCTCCCCTGTTAACTGGCCTTCCACCCACACAAAACTCACTCACACGCACACAACACACACACACGCACACCCACAGACCCACACACACACCCCTCAGCCTCTAACTTCCTCAAGCATTAAAACCTTAACCCTACAAAAAGACACACACAGATGAACTGAACTGAACTCTATTGCCCCTCTTCTGAAGGACAATACACCGTTACCCTGACTCAGCATCTACACATACACACTCACCCTCACATCTCTGCTGTTCAATAACTGATTATGTACTTAGTGGACATTTTACTTTACTTTACTCTGATTTGAATTTCGACCGCATTTGGAATGTAATAATGAATTTTGGTTGTGAGTGATGCCTTGTTTGATCATTAACTTTTTCCTCTTGAGTTGACTTGATGCTGATTTAAGTTATTGAAAAAGAATTGAGATGAAGACAAATTGATGACCGTTGGGGAATGTTTTTCTAATTGTTTCCTTGTAGCTAGTGTAGAAGAAATTGTGTTACCTTAGAATTCTTATTTGGTTTTGGTATAATGTTCCTTTCTCTCTAAACATCAAATGTCCTGCTGAGCTGCATTCATTGTATGTAAGCCTTGTCATGTTGATGAAAAGAACCTCTGGTCTGTCCCCCTTCCTGGACCGTCCCCGAAACACCTTCACCTCACATACTTGATCAAGGCCTTCGTGAATGGCCCCTGTTGTGACACTATGTAGAAAGAACCCAGCTGTTCCGAGGAAGTCACACCTTAATGTTGTCTCAGGACGTCTCTTCCACTTGGGAGAGACGCGTATTGAATCTATGTAAATCCACTGTTTAGACCTGCCCCTTTGGTTCTGTATAAGTTGTCTCTTGCCTCACATCATTGCAGAATAGACTGTGTGGCAACTGCGACATTGCTCTTTCTCCACTGTCAGTGATTAAACCTCATTTGAACCAGCCACCGAATTGGACCTGAGGAGTTTTCTTCAACAATATGGCGTTGTCGGCATCTCGCTAACCCTGGGCTAGAGGACGTCTGGACTGGAGCCAGTGATTTTGAATATTAGCAATCGGTGCCAAATTCAAAGGGTAAAGGAAGCCTCTTGTAAAATTCCTAACTTTTGCTGATATTCACAATGCCCTGTCTCAGGTCCGGATCTTCCATAGACCCAGGTAACGCGATTTAAATTTTCAAATAGCAGCAGTTGACTGCAGGCTGTTCTGGTGAGTTTTAAGAAAAAGAAAAAAAAAAAAAAAGGCCTTATGTAGTATAATAACAGATTGCATGGTGGAATTCTCCATCACCTTATGGGTTTGAGTTTTTCTCGGTGTAACAGATTATTATATGAGGTGGATGATATTGTTATGGAGTAACCAGGCTTCCATACATATTGTCATAATTCCTATTGGTAGCATAATGACAGTTTGCATGATGGAATACTCCGTGACCTTATGTGTCTGAGTGTTTCTCTATGTGAGAGATTGTTATGTGAGGTAGACAATTTTAGTGGAGTGAATCAGTCTGACACTATATTGTCATAATTCCTAAACTTGGTAGCATAATGACAGTTTGCATTGTGAAATTCTCCCTGACCTCATGGGTCTGAGAGTTTCTCTATGTGAGAGGTTGTTATGTGAGGTCGACGATATTTCAGTGGGGTAGCCAGTCCGCCACTCATATTGTTTTAAATCCTATTGGTAGCATAATGACAGTTTGCATTGTGAAATTCTCCCTGACCTTATGGGTCTGAGTGTTTCTCTATGTGAGAGATTGTTATGTGAGGTTGACGATATCTAAGTGGGGTAGCCAGTCCGCCACTCATGTCATCGTAATTCCTACTTGGAAATGTAATGACGATTTGCATGGTGAAACTCTCTGTAATCTTATGGATTTCAGTGGTTCTCTTTGTAAAAGATTGTTATATTGAATGAATGACATGTGTTTAACCGGTTTGAAAGTTGTATGAGCTCATTGTAACATCTTGTTTTTCAATGTTGTGTGTTTGTGTTTTGCTGTGATTTAAGGCCCGCTGCGGCCATAAATATGTTGTTTTCTTACTATAAGAAATTATTGCTAGAATTAAGTAGTTGTTCAGGTTACAATTGAACACAACATTCCAGCTCTAGTTCCTTATCCATTAGTTAATAGCCTTTTGATCACTGTGATTCACGACTGCTGTTTTGCGATAAACCACGTGGCTAAGAGCACTTCATTTTCATGTAAATACAAATTTTTCTTCACTGTGTAATATCACTTCTTTAACTAGTTGGGTTGTGTGTCTGTTTTAATTAATTTTCCCCAACCTACTTTAGTTTTCTTTTCAAATACGTTATATTCTATTTTTTTTATTTCTTGTTACTCAAGACTGTTAGTAACTTGCTCTTTATCCCTTCTCTAACTAGTTGGTTTGTCTCTCTGTTTTAATTAGTTTCCCCTCTTTTGTTCTTTACTATAGTTAAATTGTTGGTTCTTTTAGTATTCTGGCTTCTCTTTAGCCTGTTGATTTGTTTATTTTTTAATTCACTTCACCCTACCTACATTCTATTATTTTAGTATTTTTTGTAAATATTTCATTTTTTCAATTTTATGATTGTACTGTATGATTGATACTGTACCTTATCCTTCTAGTATTATCATTTCTTTTGAGCCGGTTGTTTCTGTATCAATTAATTTGCCCCCTTTTATTTTTTGTCAAAATATTGTTCTCAATATTTAGTACTATTATTATTGTCTCGTTTATCATTTTATAATATTTTTGTTTCAATTGTATTTTTATTTTCACTGTATTTCATTTTTATCTTTATTATTATTTTTTTCATTTTCGCCTGGTTTTTGCCTGGAATGCTCTATACAAATCTGCCACCCTATTGAACGGAGTTAAACTGAGAGAGTGTTCACAGACACCAGGATGAACGCATTCACAGTTGCGTTCATCAGGCAGAAATACAGTACTTTCAGTTTATGTTCTTCCCAAAATATAAACGAGTTCAAGAACTATCATTCAATGAACAGGTTCAGGCACAACACTGTTTAGCAGTATTGCTTCTGTAACTAGTTGGTTGTCTGTCCGTTTTAATGCATTTTCAGCAACCTACCTGTTGCTATTTTAGTTTTTTTTGTAAATACATTATTTTTCTATTTTATTACTTCAGGTTTCACATACTATTAGTACCTTGTCCTTTAAGTATTATTGTTTATATTAACTAGTTTGCAGGGTTTGTTTTTTCTCTATATGAATTAATTTTTACCTTTTGTTAATATTAGTTTTTTTTATTTTTTAAATGCATTATTTTCATTTTTAAATTTCTCGTTAATAATTATGTTGGTTTTGATTTCATCTTATCTTAGTGTTTCATTATTATTTTCGCTTGTACATTTTTATTCTATTTTTTATCTCTCTTCTAAAAAAAAAAAAAAAAAAAGAGGGATAAATTAACTGAATTATATGACTTGCCATCAATCCTAAAGACTTGAATTGTAACTTGAAATGTTGAATTGTCCTCTGAGGTTGTAAACACAGTAGGCGTCTCCGGCATCACTAAACAAAACCCAGTAAGTGCTCCAATGACAGTGGAATTAGGCCCCCTATATGGAGAACATGCTTTTCTAACGGCTACTGATACCCCTCTGAACTTACTGGGTCGTGATTTATTATGTCAATTCTGACTGCACCATTAATGCACCCCTTATGAGGTATATCTTGATGTACCTGATGCTAATGTTAATACTGTTTTCTATGCTACAACAGGTCTCCCGATCAGTGACCTATGCTTGACAGTTGCCCTCTCCTCAACTTTCTTTAAAACTTCAAACAATCTATAACCATATAACCAAACAGCCCACTTCTCCTTTCCTTTCTTGGCTGATTTCTGAAATATCTGACTCTTTGCTCTGATTTCCCTCACTCCATTGTCTAGCTCATCACGATGCAGTTCCAAATTCTGAGTATCCTCAAAAAGCTGAGCAAGATGAAAGAGCAACCTCCCTCCTGCATGTTAATGATAGTGATTTCAGAAGGATGACGGTGTTCCCCATATCGCAGTAGCTACTGCTAACTAAAACGACACCTTGGAGCTGGGCAAGATGTAAAAGTTATTCCAATGTTGTAATGACAAAACATTTTGTGATACTGTAGCCAGTTACCCACTGTACAAGGTTGGCTCTTTGGGGTACATCCTGTGTGTCTCTTTTGATCCACAACCTGTTATCTTTTCAACTCTGTCACAGACAGAACCACACCTAGCCCCCCCCAGCCTATTTCTCCATCCACAACCTCCTTCCATCTTCATCCCAGATCCCTCCTGCTTTGTGTTCCTCCCACCCTAATGATGTGGGACTGATTCTTTCTACTTCTAGTGTAAAAATAAATTAATGTCAACCCAGATAAACCACTCCCAAAGAAACGCCAGTATCCCCTTAAACTTGACGCAGAACTTGGAATTGCACCTGTGATAGAGTCCCTGTTAGAACAAGGCATAATACTACCTACCTCCAGCCTCTGTAACATTCCAAACAAACAAACAAATAAGAGAAAGTTATGAGACCTCGGTGCAGTTAATGAACCCTATTTTTCCTGTAGTTACAGATCCAACCACTATCCACTCCTCCTGTTCTGTTCATCCCAGATCACAGTTTTTTTTATTATTTTTTTTATTTCAGTCTCGCTGTAGAAACGACCTCCTCCATGGTACTGAGATCTCCACTAAACACTATTTGCCCCCACTCTGTCTCCCATGTTGTCTTCCGCTCTGAAACGCAACATTTTTCCTCCTCTAGACAGACTTGTTATGAGTTCACCCTTCTTTCCAAACCTAACCTTAGTATTGAGCGCTGATCCCCTCTTAACTCTGTTTCCCTCCTTCCTTCCCCAATTGATGGCAAGCCATATAGTTGTGAAAGCTGATCTTAGTTGATCTTTTTGCTCAACCCGTCCCGATCCACTAGACAAACCACTTGCAAAACCTGAGTTATTTTTGTCTGTAGATGGTAGCTCATACCGCTCTCCCACTGGAGCACTTGACTAGAACCCTATGAAATCTGTTTAAATTTTTCAAGATTCCTTTTATTTTTCCAGAATTTCGTGCTCTCCGTTTTCATTTTCTAAATTCTGATTTCCATTTTTATTTTTCTAAATTCCATGTTTTCCCATTTAATTTTTCCCAAATTCCGTGCTCTCCGTTTTAATTTTCTAAATCCCGGTTTCTGTTTAATTTTTCTAAATTCTTTTTCTCCATTTTATTGTTTTCTCCTTAATTCCATGCTTTCTGTTTTCCATTTTTTGGACTTCTGTGTTTTCCGTTTAAATGTTTCTAAATTTTGTTTTCCGTTCTCATTTTTCAAAATTCTGTTTTCCGTTTTATTTTTGAAATTCTGTTTTCCGTTTTCATTTATAGTAATTCAGTATTTTACAATTTTATAGCGTTTTTTTTTTTTCATCAAATAGTGTGTAATCGTGTAGGTGATAGATCAAAATAAAGAAATTTCTAGCAGCCCCCTGCCCCTGACCCCCGCTGTGTCTAAAATCAGCGAGTAATCCACTAGCTGCTATTCGTTTCACTTTTCAGACATGCTGGACGATGCGTTGTTCCCGTTGATTACACAACGTTTAACACCTCCCCCCCCCCCCCCCCCCGTTTCCCTTTTCTTTCAGCTTAGATATGGTAACAAACTCTTATAATGTTCGAGAAAACATTGACATTTTGACAAATTCCACGAAATTCCACGTTTTACAGGTATTCTTGTCAGATTCTGCGTTTTAGTCTATGTGCATTGTGGGAATCAGAGAGCCCTACACTTGACTCAGGTTATGCAATTGGTCCCCTATTTGAGATCCTAGAATCTCACCCACCCCCCATGCTCAGCCCCACAAGCTGAGTTCTTTGCTTTAACGTGGCTACGTTACAAGCTGCCCCCGACACCTCTGAGCGCTCTGCCTGGTTGTGTTGTTTTACGAATTGTGGAGCTCCTGCGACGGCCGCGCATTAGCCACACATTTCCTGCTTCCTCAACTTGTTTGTGTGACACATAGTGTGACTCACAGGAGCAAATGGGGAATGGTTGCTGTAATAAGCAGATTTACGTTGCTCCTGTTACGTCCCTATATTCAAATAATTTTGTCGACACAAACCAAGAAGAGCATTCCCCCCGTGAGGACTCCTTTGTAAATATGCTGATTGACTTTGTACAAAGTCATATGTTTACATGTTATTGTTATTGTTTTGTTATTTTTAATCATATGTTTTCAACATAGACTGAAGTTTTTGCAAACAGAAAAGCAGACACCACAACAGTGACTACTCTGCTCCTCAGAGACATTGTCTGCCTGTTTGGGATCCCCCGCTGCATTAACAGCGACGACGACACCCATTTCAACAACTCTATCACACGAGAACTCTGCAAGGAACTGTGTTCTTCTGTCTAAGCTCTGCACTAACAGGTGATCGCAGCCCACACGCCTCCCACTGACGGGAACTATCACAACCTTCAGCCTGGTGATTTCAACCCTGAAAGCAGTTCAAGCAAAGGAACACTCTCCAGCCCAGGTGGACCGGCCCATCTCAAATACTGCTGACCAACAACACTGTCATGAAGTGTGTCACACCCCACATGGATCCACTCTTCACACCAGTGAAGATCAACAGCCCAGCAGGATGCCAACATGGACCAGTGAAGATCAACAGCCCAGCAGGAGAACAACCTGGAACGTTGCTGTTCTGACCAGATGCTGATGACTGACGCCAAGGTTGCTGCTCGTGACCGGATTATCGTTCCTGTGGCTCCTTTGCAGTACCAGTATTAAGCAATGGGGACAGAAGGTTGCTTCGGAAGATCTCCTTCTTAATACTGCAGCTATGGAGCCACCAGAAAGAAGCATATCAGGGATAGCTCATCCCTCCTCGACTGCAGTCTCCAGCCTTCGTCAGAAACGGGAAACTGGACCAAATACAATCTCCACACACGACCAAATTATTTCTACAAACACTTATATCAACCTGCCTAGAATGATAGCTGACCAAAGCTCTAATTCTAACCATAACGGTTACACATGTGGATTCATCCCACATAAATACCGATGAACTCTTCCCACTGATGACTCTGCCCATTTCCGAATGTGACACGTGTCATATACTTCACCGGAATACACACACATCTCACACCCATGAACTTTCTCCAGTTTTCACCTGAAATTAGAACTTTATCCTGCAAAATATCCATAAACAAGTGTCAGGCGTGCATGGATGCCCCTGCTACCACCCCTCTTAGTGTAGTTCCAGGGCCATTAGAATTGTGTATTAAAGGCACAAGAAGTGGACATGACATAAATTTCATATTGTCACTTTGTGCTTTCCTCCGTGACCAAGGACTTTAATAATTTGGACTTCAACCTCTTCTACGCCTCCTGCCTACAGCTTTAGACTATCTTTTAGCATCCCAGGGTGGTACTTGTGCAGTGATTGGTGTTGGATGTTGTACTTATGTGCCAGATTATAATGCTAGCCTTTCTGATGTCATTGCACATGTTAAACACATTGCTGATAAAGTGCACACCAGCGATATTAGTAGCCCTTTTGAATGGTTGGAAACACTCATTGGCCGTTGGGGTACAAATATAGTTCAATATGTTTTTGTTGGTTTAATCTGTTTTATAGTTTTTGTTGTTATGTTGGAATAATCTGTTTTTTTTATTAGCCCTTATTATTTTTTCTTGTATCAGAGCAATGTGTAAAATTATTACAGCTAAGGTGACTACTAAAATGATGATTCAATGAACTACTCACGACGTACCTAAAGAATTATTTCATGATGGTTTCGACAAATTGTGTAGAATTGATGTATTGTAATTTTCTTACTTCGCTTGATTACATTTTCTTGTGTATTTAGTGTTGTCCTATAGGACAAAATGGGGAATTGTAGAAGAAATTGTGTTACCTTAGAATTCTTATTTGGTTTTGGTATAATGTTCCTTTCTCTCTAAACATCAAATGTCCTGCTGAGCTGCATTCATTGTATGTAAGCCTTGTCATGTTGATGAAAAGAACCTCTGGTCTGTCCCCCTTCCTGGACCGTCCCCGAAACACCTTCACCTCACATACTTGATCAAGGCCTTCATGAATGGCCCCTGTTGTGACACTATGTAGAAAGAACCCAGCTGTTCCGAGGGAAGTCACACCTTTATGTTGTCTCAGGAAGTCTCTTCCCCTCGGTGAGACGCGTATTGAATCTATGTAAATCCACTGTTTAGACCTGCCCCTTTGGTTCTGTATAAGTTGTCTCTTGCCTCACATCATTGCAGAATAGACTGTGTGGCAACTGCGACATTGCTCTTTCTCCACTGTCAGTGATTAAACCTCATTTGAACCAGCCACCGAATTGGACCTGAGGAGTTTTCTTCAACACTAGGCAGCAGCTATCCGGGGTTTATCATGTTTAATTATATAAATACTTATTGACAGGGTGAATTCTCAACTGTCTGGCGCCCACTTTAATTTTTAATCTGCGGGTTTGAATTTATAAATAAACCTACGCTACACAAAGAAACTCAGGCAGCTGAAAAGAAGAGTTACATGCTTAAACGATGCAATATGTTTTATAGTGTGTGCTTATAGAATGTTTTATTTAGAAACACTGGATACTACTTGCATATACTTGTTTAATCAAATATTCCATGACAATGTTGAACAAATGTACCTTTGGAAGGAAAAATAGAGAGGCAACAGTATCCTAAAAAAGGTGCTTTAGTATGAGGGGTGTAGGTACATTATACATAATAACCATGCATAAACACGTACTTTTCCTCTCAGGTACACATATGAAAAGTCATTCACATACTAAACTGAAAACCACACACACATACAAGTGAAATGCTTTTACATACACAAGTGAAACACTCACACAAACAACTGTCAGCTAAATCTGCCTTCTACCTGGCAAAGATCAACTCTTCCGCCTCCAACCCCAGGAAACTCTTCTCCATGTTCTCCTCCCTCCTCACCCCTCCTACCCCTCCCCCTCCTTCCTCCCTTACTGCTGATGACTTTGCAACTTACTTTACCAAGAAAGTAAATGACATCAGCTCCTCATTCACACCTATACCCTCCCAGAAAACATCACTCTCAACTCTGATGGCCTTACCAGCTTTAGCCCCCCTCACCTCTGAAGATGTTCACGCACTTGTTACGTCTTACCGTGCCACCACCTGCTCCCTTGACCAGATTCCCTCCTCTCTTCTCCAAGACATCTCACACGACATCTTGCCATTCCTCACCACCCTGATCAACTCCTCCCTCACCTCAGGTCTCATTCCAGCGGCTTTTAAGCCGGCTACAGTGAAGCCCCTCCTTAAAAAACCAACCCTAGACGCTGCTGATATCCAAAGCTACAGACCTGTATCTCTTCTTTCATTCCTCTCTAAAACCTTGGTACGTGCCGCCTACAACCAACTGTCATCCTATCTCTAGCAGAACAACCTCCTTGACCCTAATCAATCAGGATTCAGGACTGCTCACTTCACTGAGATGGCCCTCCTCACAGTGACTGAGTCTCTGCGAGACGCCAGAGCCTCATCCCACTCCTCCGTTCTCATTCTCCTCGACCTATCTGCTGCATTCGACACAATCAACCACCAAATCCTCCTCTCCACTCTGGCTGAACTTGGCATAACTGACTCTGCTCTCACCTGGTTTACATCATACCTGACAAATCGCACCTTTCATGTCACATGGAATGGCTCTATGTCCAAACCCTGTTCTATGGACACGGGTGTCCATCAAGACTCAGTATTAGGACCGTTTCTGTTCTCACTCTACACCAGATCACTAGGTTCTGTTATTACATCGCATGGATTCTCCTACCATTGCAACGCAGATGACACCAGCTATTCCTCTCTTTTCCCCAACCTCTGACACTCACATTGCAACTCGCATCTCGGACTGTCTGGCTGACATCTTTGTCTGGACACCTGCACATCACCTCAAGCTTAACCTGAATAAAACCGAACTCCTCTTCATCCCAGGGAAAGACTGCCCTTGCATGGACCTGTCGGTCACTGTCGAGGGCATCACAGTATTACCTTCCTCAACTGCGAGGAACCTGGGTGTAATCCTCGATGACCAACTATCCTGCACCCCAAACATCACTGCTGTGGCCCAATCCTGCAGATTTGCCCTCTACAATATCCACAGGATTCGGTCCTTCCTCACAAAGGATGCAATGCAACTCCTGGTCCAAGCACTGGTCATCTCCCGCCTTGACTACTGCAACTCTCTCCTGGCCGGACTCCCGGCCTCTGCGATTAAACCATTGCAGCGGAGCCAGAACGCTGCAGCACACCTTGTCTTCAATCTACCCAAATTCTCCCACGTGACCCCCCTCCTCCGTGACCTCCACTGCTCCCTGTTGCAGCATGCATCCAATTCAAGACGATGGCACTGGCCTTCAGGGCCATCAATGTAACGGCACCCATCTACCTTCAAACACTGGTCAAACCTCATGCCCCGAAGAGAGCACTTCGCTCCTCTACTTCAGCTGGCCGGCTGGTACCACCATCACTGAAATCAAACAAATGTCGCTCAGCAAAGTCCAGACTCTTCTCTGTTTCTGGCGCCTCAGTGGTGGAACGAACTCCCGACCAATGTCAGGACAGCAGAGTCATTTGCCATCTTCCGAAAAAAGGCCTCGATTCTACATAGCATGACCCACTAACACCCCCCCCCCCCCCCACCAAAAAAAAAAACCCCTTACCTATAGCTCTCTGATCATAGCACTGTTGCTCTTAAAGTACTACTTTACTCAGATGAGTACCTAACACTTGTTCTATTTTTAGCTCTTACTTCAGCAATGATGTTGTGGTTTCTTTCCTTCTTTTGACAAATGTACTTATTGTAAGTCGTCTTAGAGAAAAGCGTCTGCTAAATGACCTAAATGTTAATGTTTTTATAGAAAACTATTATTTGATAAACTATTGAAAAGCAACATTTAGCATTGAAAAGAATAATCATATTGTGTGAAAGCCTTTCAGTGTATGAGAGAATTTCTCTTCACTTTTTCTCTCTTTCTTCTCCATTTTCTGTCTTTTCCTTCTCTTCTTTCTTGATTTGCTTTCTTTCTTCTTTTTCTTCCTTGTTTTCAATCATTTTCTCTTATATGGTGTATAAGGATCTTCGCTCGTGGTCTTATCCTCTCTATACGATCGTCTCTTTCTCTGTCCTCTCCATCTGTCCCCAACATACATACGTCTTCTCTCTCTGGGACAAGCCTTATCTGCTAGACTAGACCAATACAAAGGGCTCTTTATAGGTAATCTGTTATATGTCTCGTTTATTAGGATCCCCATTAAGCTGGACCCTTAAACAAAAGAAACCTAACTACAGCTGAGGTAACGTGACATAGGAATCAAAAACTATTACACGCACACAAAAAGGGGGTCTCTAAATGTATAGTGCCACGGCTACCAAAGATTGCAGCTATCAACGCCCAGTGAAGATAATTAATTAATTAAATTAAACCCCACCTCTCCAAATCAAAAGAAAGAAACCTAATACAAAACACAAAGAAAGTGGCACAATGCAGTCAGACAAGTACCGTTGTCCTGGTAACCTCCAAACCCAGACTCATCCATCCGATTGCCAGATGGAGAAGCGTGATTGGTCACTCCAGAGAAGGCGTCTCCACTGCTCTAGAGTCCAGTGGTGGCGTGCTGCTTTACACCACTGCATCCGACGCTTTGCATTGCACTTGCTGATGTATGGCTTGGATGCAGCTGATCGCCATGGAAACCCTTTCCGTGAAGCTCTCTACACTGTTCTTGATCTAATCTGAAGGCCACATGAAGTCTGGAGGTCTGTAGTGATTTACTCTGCAGAAAGTTGGTGACCTCTGTGCACTATGTGCCTCAGCATCTGCTGACTCCGCTCCGTCATTTTACGTGGTCTACCACTTCTTGGCTGAGTTGCTGTCATTCCCAATCACTTCCACTTTGTTATGATCCCACTGACAGTTGACTGTGGAATATTAAGAAGTGAGGACATTTCACGACTGGACTTGTTGCACAGGTGGCATCCTATCACAGTACCACGCTGGAACTCACTGAGCTCCTGAGAGCGACCCATTCTTTCACACGTTTGTAGGAACAGTCTGCATGCCTAGGTGCTTGCTGTTATATACCTGTGGCCATGGAAGTGATTGGAATTCCTGGGTTATATTATTTGGATGGGTGAGTGAATACTTTTGGCAATATAGTGTATGTATGTGAGAGAAAATGTATGTGAGCAGTTAACAGAGCTGCTAGCTAGTCACTCACTATCGACAGCTAATGGCAAGATCAAACACCTCACAGAGCAGTTTATCTCTTTGCCTCTATGTGTCTCTCTTTAGGTACACGGTAAAATTTCCTAATCAACAATAATTGTTTTATTCTGTCAATACTGCAATGGGGCCATGGAGATTTCAGGCGGTTATGATGTACAAGCTGATGGGATGAGAGAGTGAAGAGAGCGTGTATACGTGCCTGAACAGCTTGTGGATCTTATAATGAGCTCTCCAGAGATGAGCAGCACAGTAGCTCCAAGACACAATTAGGCCCAGCGTTGCTCTGGCTCCAAGAAAGAATTGTTTCGGCAGCACTGAGGTGGTATGTGTGCATATGGGGGTATGTGTGTGTGCATGTCCGGGTATTTTTAAGCAATGCATTATACAATAGGCCATTCTTCGATAGACTAACAATTGGATCCAGGCACAATGACCTGTATGCTCCGAAATCACTACTCATAGTGAGTTCTCCATTTCGTCGTTTCCCACAAATCATCTTGAAAAGTAATGTACATCCAATGATCACTAACCGAGGATTTTATACCATCATGCATTGAGCTGAATGAAAAAAAAAATAGATTGATGAGAGCAGAGAGAGCAGAGAGAGCAGAGAGAGCAGTGTGATTCAGAAAAATCCATGAAAATAATATATTTAATAGTGGAGTGGAGAATCACAAATCACAGATGGTCACAAAGTGTTTTGAATGTATTTAAGCATGCACATTGCCTCCACATTGACAACGGCAGTGATATACTGCTCCTTTCATTCTAAACTTTCATTCAACCTAAACGTGACATCACTGCTAACCAGTGGAAAGTACAACAAAAAAGTTTGCAATATCATATATATATATGTATATATATGATATATTATAAAATAGCCTACATTTTATAATATAGTGCTGTCATGCACCTGCACATATATATATATACACTCAACAAAAATATAAACACTTTTGTTTTTGCTCCCATTTTTCATGAGATGGACTTAAAGATCTAAAATTCATTCCAGATACACAATATTACCATTTCTCTCAAACATTGTTCACAAATCAGTCTAAATGTGTGATAGTGAGCACTTCTGCTTTGCTGAGATAATCCATCCCACCTCACAGGTGTGCCACATCAAGATGCTGATCTGACATCATGATTTGTGCACAGGTGTGCCTTAGACAATAAAAGGCCACTCTGAAATGTGCAGTTTTTCTCACAGCAAAATGCCACAGATGCCACAAGCATTGAGGGAGCGTGCAATTGGCATGCTGACAGCAGGAATGTCAACCAGATCTGTTGCTCGTGCATTGAATGTTCATTTCTCCACCATAAGCCGTCTCCAAAGGCGTTTCAGAGAATATGGCAGTACATCCAACCGGCCTCACAACCGCAGACCACGTGTAACCACACCAGCCCAGGACCTCCACATCCAGCAGGTTCACCTCCAAGATCGTCTGAGACCAGCCACTCAGACAGCTGCTGAAACAATTGGTTTGCATAACCAAACAATTTCTGCACAAACGGTCAGAAACCGTCTCAGGGAAGCTCAACTGCATTCTCGTCGTCCTCATCGGGGTCTTGACCTGACTCCAGATCGTCACAGTAACAGACTTGAGTGGGCAAATGCTCACATTCGATGGCGTCTGGCACGTTGGAGAGGTGTTCTCTTCACGGATGAATCTCGGTTTACATTGTTCAGGGCAGATGGCAGACAGCGTGTGTGGCGTCGTGTGGGTGAGCGCTTTGCTGATGTCAATGTTGTGGATCGAGTGGCCCATGGTGGTGGTGGGGTTATGGTATGGGCAGGCATCCGTTATGGACGAAGAACACAGGTGCATTTTATTGATGGCATTTTGAATGCACAGAGATACCGTGATGAGATCCTGAGGCCCATTGTTGTGCCATACATCCATGAACATCACCTCATGTTTCAGCAAGATAATGCACGGCCCCATGTTGCAAGGATCTGTACACAATTCTTGGAAGCTGAAAATGTCCCAGTTCTTGCATGGCCAGCATACTCACTGGACATGTCACCCATTGAGCATGTTTGGGATGTGCTTGACCGGCGTATACGACAGCGTGTACCAGTTCCCACTAATATCCAGCAACTTCGCACAGCCATTGAAGAGGAGTGGACCAACATTCCACAGGCCACAATTGACAATCTGATAAACTCTATGCGAAGAAGATGTGTTGCCCTGCATGAGGCAAATGGTGGTCACACCAGATACTGACTGGTTCTGAGTCCCCAGACCCCCAATAAAGCAAAAAAATGCACATTTCAGGGTGGCCTTTTATTGTGGACAGTCTAAGGTACACCTGTGCACTAATCATGATGTCAGATCAGCATCTTGATGTGGTACACCTGTGAGGTGGGATGGATTATCTCAGCAAAGCAGAAGTGCTCACTATCACACATTTAGACAGATTTGTGAACAATGTTTGAGAGAAATGGTAATATTGTGTATCTGGAATGAATTTTAGATCTTTAAGTCCATCTCATGAAAAATGGGAGCAAAAACAAAAGTGTTGCGTTTATATTTTTGTTGAGTATATATATATATGTGCAGCTGCATGACAGCTATTGCAAACACTGCTAGAAATCCTTCTAGGCCTAAACATTTATTTAACCATGGTCGAACATACTACCATAGCCTATACTGATTTAAAAAAAGATATAGAAAATATAGAAACAGTGGAGGAGATTGAGCCAATTACATCCTTAATTACATGCGTATTTGTTGCTGTTGTAGTCGAAACTTATGCAATATAGCCGCATCGGTCAATATATTCACGGGATTGAAGGTGATCCTCGTGAAATTATGTAGGCCTTTTCCAAATAAACGGCTCCCAGGACCGCGAAGAAGAAGCTAAGTTAACATAGTACAAACATTAAAATAGTACAGAAACGTTACCATAAAAAGCATGTAAAAACAAGGACAAAACACAATACAGACAAAAGGTGGGAGACTTAAATAGTACAGTGGTAGGTAAAAGTCAATGTTCGTAGGCTTGTTTCAGTTTCAGCCATTGGTTTGCTTGTGTGTTAAAAACCTTGAGCTTGTCAATGTTTTGATTTCAGGTGTTAATGTGTTCCAGAGTTTGGTTCTGTAGAAGAAAATGTGTTACCTTACAATTCTTATTTGTATCTGCTACTAATATTCCTTTCTCTCGGAACATCAAATGTCCTGCTGAGCTGTATTCATTGTATTTAACCCTTGCCATCTTGATTAAAAGACCCTTTGATCTGTCCCCCTTCCTGGAAAACACCTTCATCTCACATACTTGATCAAGGCCTTCATGAATGACCCCTGTTGTGACACTATGTAGAAAGAACCCAGCTGTTCCGAGGGAAGTCACACCTTTCTGTTGTCTCAGGAAGTCTCTTCCTCGTAGGAGACCTGCCCCTTTGGTTCTGTGTATAAAACTATCCCTCACCTCACATATTTTAGAATGGACTGTGGCAACGCGACATTGCCCTTTCTCCACTGTCAGTGATTAAACCTCATTTGAACCAGCCACAGAATTGGACCTGTAGAGTTTTCTTCCACAGTTCCTATTACAGAGAAGGATGACTGTCCGAATGTTGTTGAATGTTACAAGAAGTATGAAAATGTTGCTTTGCATTTGGTGTGAGCACAGCATAAGCACGTACTGCAAATACATTGCATTTAAAACACAGTTCTTCATGTCAGCTCACAGGACATTTTAACAATAACTGGGTGAATTATCTGTGCTTCTATCAATGCTTGAAGATTAACATCACCCTCAGGTCTGAGCCTAACTTCACCTTCAGCTTAATAAAAAAATAAAAAAAGAGTGAGCAATAGGCTGAGAGATGAAACCATGCCCACTGCTGTATGATAAAAGCATCAATGCAGCTTCTATGGCATGGAAAATAGTGATACGACATTGCACACTGCATTTGGTGAATTTACTGCTTAACGTAACCACAAATGGTCAAACTGGTTTTCCCCTTGTGTTTTAAAAGAGTTCTGCATTTAGACAGAGTGATCTTAGCTTCTGCTAGGATCTATGGCAGACGCCGTAACAGCATTAGGTTTGTAAAATTTGGCAAAATATGCATGATTCACATCTATTGCGCTGCACAGTACAAATTCTCTGTATGCAACCATGCCTTGGTCAGAATCTGCTTCGCAGCATCATCATTTAGTTTACAGCTTTATAAAACTCCATTTAAATAGATAAACTGCATATATTTAGTATTATTTTTTAAAACAAGGTGTTTAAATAAAGGATTAAATAAGAATAATTATGATTGTGGTTTCTGTCAGATATTTCTCTTTCTAAACAAACCTTCAGGGTAGTTTGGAAACCAAAAGAGGAACCAGCCCCTCAACAAGGTCTCTGGCCAATCGGTTTACACTGCAGCTGTCCTTAATGCTCATACAAACCCAGCTGAGGAAGAAAGAGCTCCAGGGTGCTGCAGACCAATAAATCTGAAGATGCCCTTAGGCCTTGATTTGGCAAACAAATAGAGCAATGCATTTGATTTGCTTAGTGGGCTTACATTGTAAAGGATACAGAATGAAAAGTTGTCTGCAGGGACAGAATTTAACCACCTGGAGGAGTCTTTAGCTTGTATAATGACAGTTATTATAACAGGAAATTGTTCCAGCATTTAATTGGATCATAAAGAAAACATGTACATTCAGAGGAAGCAGACCACGCTAAATAGTCCATGACCTTTACAGGAACAGGAGAAGTTAAGCCATCATTGATAGAACATTTCTTCTCCTCCCTGACATGCAAGTCTGATGTGTGAGACATATTGATTTCACCATGGGTTGAAGCGGGAAGGCATCTTACCAAATAAATAATAAGTCGCTGGCATTGATCAGCATCTCATCCTGACTCTAATATCAACATATCACACATTTACAACACAGGCAGTCGCAACATTATCCTGGTCACTATGTTTACTGTGAAGCTTAGCCACACAAATCATGAGAAAACTGTTAAATGTTTTTTATAAACTCATAAAGTGAAAATAATGTGTTGAGTCTTAAAATCAATGTTGTATGGTTACTTTCAAAAATAAATGTTCTTTATTCTGTTCCCAACCGCAACAGGCATTTTTTCAGCAAATAAAAATGATGGAATACTCTCTGCCTATCAGGGAAAAAAACTTAGCGAGAAGTTAGCTAAGAGCATTCGCTTTTCTCAAGGTGACCAAAACATATCTACAAACAAAGGGAAATGTCAACTTAAATTTGTTGCGTGGACAAAATCATGACTAAATAAATGCAGTTTTCCAGTGGACAGTCAAATCAATGAACATAGCCTAACTTTAACTACCCAAATCAACAGTGTGAGCTCATTACTTGGCCGACAAATATCTACAGCTTACTTGCAAGAAATGATTCTAATCTAATGATCTAATCTCTGATAAAAGCATTCAATCAGGATGTAAATTGTAAACGTTGAGTTGTTTATGTTTACTGTATTTGTAACTGTTTGTAGTTGTATTACTTCAATCCTATTATAGTCTCATACTCTCCATATAAAGTCGCAGTCGGCAACATTTGTATGATCATATTCACTAAAGCCGACACTATGCTCCAATAGAACAACATAAATCATCCGGTTTTAGAATAAAAAAAACATGCCTCTACGTGCACGTAGAGCCTGTTGTTTTTTTGCAAAAATCCACCACACCCGTATCATCCTGTTCACTCAGCACAGTTCACAGTTGGTGCACACGCCACAGATCCCACCTCCCCCCTCACGTATGTTACAATGTCACAGGCACATGCCTCAAGCTAGGCATACGCTAAATGACGTTAGCAGTTGCTATCTATGAGTAAGTAAGCCAGCTTTCCTCTGTGTAGCATGTACTCCAGGCCATTTATCGATGAGAGAAGAGACGGGCGCGTTCACAGGAATCTGGTGCACACGCACTGACGAGCACTCCATGGGAGGGAGGGAGGAGCTCGGTGGTAGAGGGGGAGGGGCCTGAGTGTTGTAAACATTCCAAATTTGACTGAGTCAACTCGATCTGCCAGACTTGTCCACTGCAGCTTTAAAAAATGTTTGATACAGTAAGCAATGAATACTACAGTGATACAATCTTTTTTATTCTGTTTTATATAATACAAGGTTATAAGCAGCTTGCCAAGCCACCACCCAGTATGTGGGGCCCAAAGGGCTGCTTTATGCTAATAAGCGTCATCAAGGTCAGCCAGTATTTTCACTGCTTCCACATCTCTCTATGTAGGAGCCAGTGTTGACTGTCATGGCACCATTTCAGAAAACTACACAATGGCTCAAGGGAGGAATGCATTAACTATAGAAATATATGAGGTTATTTGCCAAAGCAAGTTTCCCTCAGTCCCTTAATATTTTCTGTAGCTTCATCACAGTAGGCTTCTTCTTTTGATTTCTTACAGTACAATCTCTTCATATTAACCAGGCAGCAACCTCTTGTTCTGAAATGTGAAGCCAAACCTGAGGTGCCTTAAACTTGCATTCTCTCTGCTTGCCATCAGAGGGCAACTCCTCCGGTTGCAAAAACAATTCTGATTGCATGGAAGTCAATGAGAAAATGGTCTTACTTCACTCTTGATGTATTCTCAGTAAACATTGTAAACATGAGTTTATGGTCTCAATCTCTATTTTCAAGTCTTCTTCAAATCCAGCATGATGCATGGCCCCACCTGGGCCACTTACGTGAACTGGGAGCAGGCTGACAACAAGTGAACCCTGAACCTGCTTCTGGCTTCGGACACAGAGGTGATTTGAGATCAGTGCGTGAATTTGAATGGCTTTTATTAGAGTAATACAGAAATTTTACATAAAATAAATAATATTGTGATTTTCACAAGGTTTAATTACCTAAACCAGAGACTTCACAGCCCCGTAGAATGTTTTTACACTGGTTCAACATGAATGGCAGTGAACGGCAGTAAAAACAGGTAGGCTGAGTTCTACTAACATGCACATCTACACTGATGCACACATAATGTGGAAGGAAATCTCTGCTAATGGAGAGAAGTCAGAACTACACTGGTCCGGCATATATTAATCCTAAAATCAGGATGCGAGTTAAAGCCAAGGTAAAATGCTGTTTGTGGGTAAGACGATCTCAGGACAGATTTAAGATGCATTTACTATGAACTGCACACAAATGTAGGAGGAGAAGCACAGAGAGTAATGATTAAGTAACCAAGACCAATTTTGGTGTCAAAGATTATTATAGGCTAGTTGCCTATAACCCTGTTGAGAGTGTTGAGTGCTGTTCTGTTCTATTTATATTTATGTGGTTTTACCACATAACGTGTACGTGAACAGATCTTGTTAAAAGGCTTAACAACTCTGTCTGTGTATCGGCCAATTTTACTTAAACGGAATTCCCTAAAGCAGGAAAGAGTGTAGCAAGTCATTCTAAATACAATGTTTAAACGTGAGTTTATGTGTGAATGTCTGTCGTCCAAAATAGAACCAATATAAACAGCGACCCATGTCCTCTATAGATGTCAAACCCTGGCTGGATGGACCTCCAACCCCCTCAGCCAAACTGTCCCTGCTGCTGAACGTTGAATTGTTCGGCTCCTTGCCTAAAATCACTGAGCTGGCCCCTACATTGGTCTCTCCTCCCAGGCTCATCTTATGCTGCCATATTATTTTCATGTTATTTCTACACCTCAAGGACATTCACCTTCCTTTGGATAAGGGTTCTGTGTTAAATCCAAGACACCACCTGTCTGTTGAAAATCATTTTCATCAATCTGTAGTTCTGGGGGAAAACAGGTAATTTTATTTTGGTGGTTTATGTAGGTCCAAATCCTCTCAGCCCAATCCTGTTTACAGATGAGCCTGCGGTGAACAGGTTTAAACAATGATGGAACCAGCGAGTTGAGTGAGACTTCATCTCAGGTTCATCAACCTTGATTTATTATTTCAGTAAACATTGTAAACATAAGTTTATGGTCTCAATTCTCAAGTCTTTTTCAATACAGCATGATGTTTATTTCATTAATTACTGTCCATTTAGAGTCAAACGGATCATGAAGCAGGGAAGGTTTTCTATACAGTTGTGATTTACAGGCCTTGCTACCGTTGCTACCATGATACCAATGTAGATTACTTTAACACTTAGCTGTAAAGTTTATCTTTTATTACAAAATCTTATGCTGTAACTATGGGGATGTGATGATGAAAAACCATCAGGAGAGATATTTACTACTGTTCAATGTGATACATGCTTATGATGATTATCCGTGATGAACTGTGAGAAGTATTTTTGTCAAGCAACTATTGCTCATTAACCTCACTGAAACAAATCAACTGAAGTGATTTAATTAAAGTGAAATCAGCAGTATTTGATCTTTTTTTATTTGTTTGTTCATTTTAAATGCTGAATATCAACAGCAGCATTGGTGAGGGAGTCAGGGGGAATATTTAGTAAACAACTAGAAAATAATCAATTACAAACTGAGTAGTCACAGATAATTACAAATATTTCAACATTTGAAGGCTTTAATTGATTTCCCATAAATAAGTCAATGTGGATTACCATAAAGTAGAGATGGTCCCAGTTAAATCAGCCAAACAACCACAGTAATCTTTTTTAACAATATTCGGTCAAAATTAGCTACTGGCTAATATTGTAACACATAAATCCAGGAAAAAAATTACAGGTTTCAAGTGAAGCACTGCAGCTTGCAAAATACATGATGATAACCAATGCTAGTTGCATTCTGAGAGAATAAAAGAGAGAGCTCTAATTTGAATGTGCATTTGTGTATTCTGATATTGAACTATTGCTAATTTTCTACAGCTATTCATCTGAAACCAATTTCTGAGCTGAACATAGAAGAAAAATCAGCGAGCTGCGGTTGTGCCACTACCCAAGGATGCCATCACGTCACTTACGTTGATCGTCAGCAAAACTACTGGTGCAGGTCATATTGAGGTGGTGCAAAAATGGAGGGAGCTAATTGAATTGTCACCCTAGCAATGCTGTGCCATACTGTACTCTCTCCTCACTGGCTGCCCTCCAGGCCTCTAATAACACGGATGAATGGAATCAATCCCACCATACAGTGAAATGGTAATGGGACATTCAAACATTCATGCATCTGGGTGCGAAGCGGGCTGAGAGGAGTCAAAAGCCAACTAATAATGTGGATCAGATAGTGACCATGTGGTCTGTGCGATCATGTGCAATGTTCTGATTGAAGAAACTTAAGTTTCTCTCATCTCAACTCTGTAACCGATTTCTATTGTTTCCTGAATGTTTGGGCTACTATTTTTGCCAATTACTTAGACCAAACCATTTGAGAAACCTACCATGCCCTCTGACAGACTGCTATTAAATTAACTTTAAATTGAAGCTGCACTTATCCATATTTTTCTATTAAAATGAAAAAAAAAATTAGAAATGATTACTACGTTTCATTTGCAAACTGTCGTAGTGATGAGACCCTAGACACATCACAGAAGTGTAGCACCCACACTCCATTTCCCCCTCAGGCTATCACTGTTAGCTCTGCCAGCACTTTTGCTGTAGTTTCTCCTGTTAGCTGGCACCCGCCATCACCCTGTTGAGAAAGGTTGAGAGACATAGAAATAGAAATACTCCAAATGTTGTGTATAACACCTATACAAATGTGTAGTAGAATGGACATGAGTGGTTTTCAGTGGTCATTTGCCTGGTACAAAAGAAAATGGTGATCGTTGTCACACACACGACAGTGGGCCAAAAAGTGCTATTGCAGCTCACCAGAAAGAGAGAGATGGATCACTGGCTAGTTAGCGGTAGCTAGGTAGCTTGTCCTTCTCCCAAGTGGTGCAGATGGTCAGGTGGAGCGACCATTAGACCCAGTTCTGCTGCCCTTCACCAGCCCGTTCCTCTGCTCATTTTCCAATGTAGCATTAACCAGTGTAGCATTAAAGAATGACAGAATTAGCATTATAACAGCATAAAAACAGTGGATTTAGCGATTTTAATGTTGCACTCATTAGAGAAAATGTTTATGATACCATCTTAAAAGTGGATCTGAGACGGCATGTAAAGAGTATCTCTCTTCCAAACGGTGACATACACTATATTGCCAAAAGTATTCTCTCACCTGCCTTGACTCACATATGAACTTAAGTGACATTCCATTCTTAATCCATAGGGTTTAATATGACGTTGGTCCGACCTTTGCAGCTATAACAGCTTCTCTTCTGGAAGGCTTTCCACAAGGTTTAGTGTGTTTATGGGACTTTTTGACCATTCTTCCAGAAGCGTATTTGTGAGGTCACACATTGATGTTGGATAAAAAGGCCTGACTCTCAGTCTCCACTAAGGTCAGGACTCTGTGCAGGCCAGTCAAGTTCATCCACACCAAACTCTCTCATTCATGTCTTTATGGACCTTGCTTTGTGCACTGGTGCACAGTCATGTTGGAACAGGAAGGGGTCGTCCCCAAACTGTTCCACAAAGTTGGGAGCATGGAATTGTCCAAAATCTCTTGGTATGCTGAAGCATTCAGAGTTCCTTTCACTGGAACTAAGGGGCCAAGCACAGCTCCTGAAAAACAACCCCACACCACAATCCCCCTCCACCATCTTTACACGTGACACAATGCAGTCAGAAAATACCATTGTCCTGGCAACCTCCAAACCCAGACTCATCAATCAGATTGCCAGATGGAGAAGTGTGATTGGTCACTCCAGAGAAGGCGTCTCCACTGCTCTAGAGTCCAGTGGCGGCGTGCTTTACACCACTGCAGAAAGTTGGTGACCTCTGTGCACTATGTGCCTCAGCATCCGCTGACCCCGCTCCATCATTTTACGTGGTCTACCACTTCTTGGCTGAGTTGCTGTCGTTCCCAATCACTTCCACGTTGTTAAAATCCCACTGACAGTTGACTGTGGAATATTTAGGAGGGAGGAAATTTCACGACTGGACTTGTTGCACAGGTGGCATCCTATCACAGTACCCTACTGGAATTCACTGAGCTCCTGAGAACGACCCATTCTTTCACAAATGTTTGTAGAAACAGTCTGCATGCCGAGGTGCTGCTTTTATACACCTGTGGTCATGGAAGTGATTGAACACCTGATTTCAATTATTTGGATGGGGGAGTGAATACTTTTGGCAATATAGTGTATTTCCGAGTGAAATAGCATCAGCTAGAAGGACACAATGTTGGGAGGAATTAAATTGTAATCCTTCAAAATATTATTGATTCGTAGTTACAGATTGATTGATGCACGAAGGAAGTCATGATTTTATTGTTCATATTATTTGATAGGAGCTGAAGTAGTATGCGTCCATGAATAAAACATTTGTTTTTAAAATTTAAGAAAACATTTTTTCAATATCTTTCTGCATTTAATGTTAATATATAAATATGTGCACGATATGACCAGGAATGTGCTCTAGAAACTCAACACTTATTGAAGATAACATGCAACTAATTGTTCAATCCTGTTGTTACCAACTGTGACCTATACCCAAGATATATTCTTTAATATTATCAGGCATCCCAAGCTGATTTAAATGCCATATTAGTACATTTAACAAGGAATTTTATTTCTTTCATTTTGGCATTTTGCACTGACTTTTAAAATGTTTTCGTTGGATGAATGGATTTTACATTATCGCTGATTGCTCAAAATTCCCTGTCTAAATTCATGAACTATTATGTCCTTTTACCAGCTGTCAATCTAAGGTCCTGTCATTCATCTCTGTTGTCACCTGATCATGCATGTACTGTGGGAGAATTAAAGCTTTAAAATGACCCACAGGCCAAAATACTTTGGGTTTGTTGTTGCTTATGTGTTTTATATTTGATTGTACATGTGATGGACTTGTTTTATACATATAATAACGATTCTATCATTTAGCTTCAGCTCATTTATGTTGTTAAAATACACTCTTATTTGGTGTGTTATTTACATTATGTTGCCTCTGTGTTGTGAAGGTCTATAGAAATACATTTTAAGTCATCCATGGAAGTAGTAGAGTACAGTACAGTATTAAATTAGATTTTTCTGCAGAAGACACAAGAAGGAAACATGTAAGTCACAAAGGGGGTTAAAAGCACATAGCAAAGAGGTTCCTAATTGAAAGTAAATAATTCACCAGCTGACACTATTGTGCCAAGTAGCGGCCAAAGCCATGTGTCAATTCTGAGCATGTATTGGGTCCAGATAGTGAAAGCATTCCTTCTAAGTCTATACAGGAAATTGAACCCTCTTCACTTTCGTAACAGGTCTGCTTTCCGTTGTACAGAGAGAGAAAAAAGAGATTGAGGTTTTGCATTCATTGGTTATAATTCCAAATATGCATAGGAGCCAGGAAGAAAATACCAAACGCAAATGTCAGTCCTCTCCAGGATACTTGGAAGCTTTGTCTAAATGCCAATAAGAGATTGGCTGAGGAGAAAATGGAAATGAAAGCTTAGAGACCAATTCTCAACAGACGTGACTCATCTTAGAAGTGAGTTTAGTGAGTTCATGCTACAGGTTCCCTTTTGCATTGTTTTTCCTTTTTAACTCATAGAAGAGCATAGAGTAGTGTGTGTGTGTGTGTGTGTGTGTGTGTGTGTGTGTGTGTGTGTGTGTGTGTGCAGCTTATATACTGCGGCATCCATTGCATTGTTGAAGTGGTAAGTATTATTAAATTTATGAATGGCCTTGGTATGCACTTTACAGTATAATCATAGACACAGTATTGATTTGACCTGTAGGTTGTTTTCATTTGCAAGCCTTGGTCCTGCCCGGGCGTGATGTACTCACTCCTCCCTCTTTACTCATCTCTGAATACAAATGAGCCCCCTTTTATCTCTCCGAGTCATCAGCCATATCTGTTCAAATGAAGGCGGCAGCTGATGCCCTTCATATGGTTCTCAGAGGAGACACAATCATTGGTGGCAATGCTGTGACAGTGAAAGAGACATTAAAGAGTGGTTTTGCAAATTGAGGGCCAATCTGTCCAAGGTTGTTCTCTGAAGAATGTTTATCTTATTCGTAGATAACCTTTGCAATCAGTTTGGAGAATCATTGAAATAGGGAATGGTGGGGTAAAATGCATCACTTGCTATCTCTCAGATGGACAATAAACAATTAATCACCATTGCTGTGCACCTGCTGCTGCTGATTTTTATCAATGGGAAGTGTATTCCCAGGTCTTAACAGACCTGAGAACTGAAATGTAGCAATTTATCAACTGTACTCTCTGGAGAAAGATATGCCAAGGACACCCTGTACAAGGCAAATCATATGGTCCTACCATGGGTCTGTGGGAAAAAATGAATGACTGTCAAAGCAAAGAATTTCTTTGTATTTTTACCCTAATACTTAATTGTTCTGGAAATAGCTATTTTTTAGTAAATGTGTTGACTTTACCGCTTAATAACTGTAAATATGTCTGATTCACTCTCATGACACCTGACCATTATTTGCTGATGTTGCTAAATATTTTTTTGTGGAAAAATTGTGTAGTTTTGTTTCTTGCCCACAAACTACAAGTTCAATGATACCTGTAATAGGAACTATAGTGCTGTAAATTAAAGTTCATATGTAAGGTTATTGTCCTCACTGTTAAACATACATTTACATTGTTTTTGGTGTGAGTTGTTAAGGGAAGGGTAAAGTAACTTCACAGTACTTGAAAGATGTTCTTGAAAGCTGGTGACTGTGGGGGCCATTTTAGTACAAATTTGAAATGATTCAAGCTTGGTGACAAAGTACATTATCCTGCTGGAAGTAGCCATCAGAGGATGGGGACATGGTGTTCATAAAGGGATGGACATGGTCAGAAACAATGCTCAGGTAGGCTGTGGCATTTAACAATGCACAATTGGTACTAAGGGGCCTAAAGTGTGCCAAGAAAACATCCCCACACCATTACACTCCTACCACTGGCCTGCACAGTGATAACAAGGCATCACGGATCCATGTCTTCATTCGGTTTACACCAAATTCTGACGCTACCATCTGAATGTCTCAACAGAACTTGAGACTGTTCAGACCAGGCAACATTTTTCCAGTCTTCAGTTGTCAAATTTTGGTGAGCTTGTGCACATTTTAACCTCAATTTCTTATTTTTAGTGGAGATGAGTGGTACCAGGTGGGGTCTTCTGCTGGTGTAGCCCATCCGCCTCAAGGTTGTGCGTGTTGTGGCTTCACAAATGCTTTGCTGCATTACTCAGTTGTAACAAGAGGTTATTTGAGTCAAAGTTGATCTTCTATCAGCTTGAATCAGTGGGCCTATTTTCCTCTGACATCTAGCATCAAAAGGGCATTTTCGCCCACAGGACTGCCGCATACGGAATGTGTTTCCTTTTTCAGACCATTCTTTGTAAACTCTAGAAATGATTGTGCATGAATCCCAGTAACTGAGCAGATTGTGAAAAACTCAGACCAGCCCACCTGGCATTCATTTAGGACTTCAGGAGATTGTCTTCACCAGGACCACACCCCTAAATGCATTGAATCAGCTGCCATGTGATTGGTTGATTAGATAATTGCATTAAAGAGAAATTTAACATGTTCCAAATTATCATTTAGGTGAGTGTATATCCCACCCACTGACACGTGCCATGATAATGTGATAATCAATGTTATTCACTTTACCTGTCAGATATCATAATATTATGGCTGATCGGTGTATTTGCTCATCATATTGCAAAATGTTTAAATCACAATGAGATCATATTGTGACTTAAATGATAAATGATTATATCTTATTGTGGGGGCTCTGGTGATTTCCACTTCTATGTTGTACCCGTAATGCTCAATCTAGTCCCCTATGTTAAAATAATTCTGCGATAATTTAGAACTGGAGGAAGGAGATCGGAGTCAGCTCAAGGTCCAAACAGGGATTTAATCTTGATCAAGAGGAGAATTCACAGAGCAACATGCTGGTCCGTTACAAAGTGAAGACTCAACGTGCTGTGAGACAAACGTAGTATTTATCTATCTTTTGTGGGTGTGTTCTCACTCTCAGATCACAGGGATGGAAGTAGTAAACTCAGATGTTTATCCAGACCTTGCATGGGTCACAAACCACACCTAGGTCGTAAACCACACATGGGTCGCAAAACACACACAAATGGCCACAGGCCACAGGTCACAGGTCACATTTACATGGAACCTTCTAATGTAAGTCTTCAGTTCAGATATCTCTCATCAAGAGGTACAAAATTTCCATCACACCCTACACAATCCTCTATATAGTCCTCCATATAGTCATCTACATAGTCCTCTACATATCCCTCTATATAGTCCTCTATAGTCATTTACATATCCCTGTATAGTCCTCTATGGTCATCTACATAGTCCTCTACATATCCCTCTATATAGTCCTCTATAGTCATCTACATATCCCTCTATATAGTCCTCTATAGTCATTTACATATCCCTGTATAGTCCTCTATGGTCATCTACATAGTCCTCTACATATCCCTCTATATAGTCCTCTATAGTCATCTACATATCCCTCTATATAGTCCTCTATAGTCATTTACATATCCCTGTATAGTCCTCTATGGTCATCTGCATAGTCCTCTACATATCCCTTACATATACATAGGACTATATATAGCCCTCTCCAGTCATCTAGATAGTTCTCTATATAGTGCTCTACTAAGTCCTCTATTTAGTTCTGGAGTTAGTCCTCTGTTGACACCAGACCTTGCTTTTGGTGATGATAAGCTATAGATGCTACTTATTTCAACTTACTTAATTACTTCCTAACTAACTCTCAGTTGAATTCATTATTTACACTTTTGCTAGTGTGTTTTGATTTTGAGAGGCTAGAAAAGAAGGCACCAGACTTCAAACAGTATCTCTCTTACCACAACCCCATGCACAGGTGATGATAACTAAAGCATAACAGGCTTCCCGTGCCTAGTTACAGTTGCTAAGCTATGATTGGAGTTTTTATGATTGCTGTTCGGGTAAAGAGTTTAGCAAAAAACAACTAAAA
This sequence comes from Chelidonichthys spinosus, assembly GCA_029853015.1. NCBI lineage: Eukaryota > Metazoa > Chordata > Actinopteri > Perciformes > Triglidae > Chelidonichthys > Chelidonichthys spinosus. The sequence goes on from CM056831.1 coordinate 3,488,243, forward strand.
AAACTAAAGGTTAAATTCTCAGATTTTATTCAAAGTACTGAACAGGAAGCAATGATTCATTTTGATTCAATACACTAATTACGTATAATTCCTACTGATAACAGAGTCTAATTTTAGGCTTATCATTAAATATAGCTTCACTCTTTGCATTTACAGTCCAAAGCGTTACTTACTTTTATATTTACCTCACTAATCGGGACCTTGGTTTTCCAGTACAGGCTGTGGTGAAGCCAGTGCCGCCCACACTGTGTCCAATCAGCAGTGATTTATGGTCTGTTTGTTTCATGAGACAGAAAAGGGTAGCCTTTGATACCCACAAACAATTGTGGCGCAGGGTGCTCTTACTTCAAATTGATTCTCTTCTGTATCTGCTTTGGAAAATGTACTTGCTCAACCTCAAAGATCAATTGCTTTTCAGCCTTATGGTCTTCAGACAAAAATGGAAAGAAACAAGTGGATGAAAAAAAAAAACCAATTATAGCAACGACAGAGCATTTAGTGAATCATATTAGTCTTATGTGTGCAGCGCTCTTAAAGGCATGGGTGAGTTTAAGGATAAAAACACTATGACAAGATTGGTAGATGGCAGCACTTAAAACCTTTGGCTGCATATAATCCTTTATAGAAAGTTCAAATAAACTACAGCAAAATGGACACTGTGAGTCCTGGAGGGTTGAATATTACCTTTATTATTTCAATAGCAAACTAAGTAAAGCCATGACCTTTGTCGTGTAAAAAGAAGAGACTCTACCTTATTAAACGTTCCCTGCAGTACACCTAGATATGCACAGCACTTTTCAATATAAAGTGCGTTTAACCTGTGAGCAATGCTTCATCACGCCTCACATTTGCCTTTGCTGACACAGCAACAAGGCAGCAAGGCATTGCCTGACTCAAAAAGATGAAACACTTGTCACATGTTAAGGATCACTGGCAGGGCGAGATGCACACTGAACAGGGTTCTTGCAGACACCGGACTCAACGTGGCAGCACTGACATTTAGAAATGGCTTGAGTCCGGGGTGAATGCACAGTCACAAAATATCTTTTGTGTAGACACAAAAGACAAAGATCTGGGAAGAAGTAGTGGCCTGATTGTCCAGACCATTCACCTTCAGAAACAACCAAGGGATAATAAGGCACACTGCTGTATGAAGTCAAGAGTTGTTTGATGAATTCAAGACAGAGTCAGAATTGTACCAAATCCAGATCCAAACATCGCTTGACTGTTTAATGTTGAATCAGATTTCCCCCTCAAGTAGGAGATATAAACATTCAGTAATTTAATTCCGGTGTTCCACTGCCATGTCAGGTTTTTTTGTCCTACCTGACTACACCGAGCAGCAGTGATTTGGTGTGTTTGGTCAGAAGAAATAACTATTGCACCTGTAACGACACACTCCAACATTTATGTCACAATGTATGCTACTTGCACACTGCAGAAAGTTAATAAGTCACATGCTGGAGGTCAACAGAAACCAGGTTTTCTGTAGTTAGTATTCAACTAACTAAAGGTGTGTTCACACAGTTTGACCGTGTGATCATTTGTGTTTATTGGCGTCACTAAAAATATATTCACCAGTCATTGTTGAAATAACCACTTTTGCTGCTTTGCAAGGTCGGGTAAACAAACGCTGCCCTGTCTGAGTTCATGACGTCATCCATATATATATAATATAATAATATATAATAATATAATATAATATAATATAATATAATATAATATAATATAATATAATAGGTGCTTGATGAATTTCACCAAGCTGTAGTCAATGTATCTAGCAAGAAACGTGTCAGCTGGCTTACTGCATGGATGGACTCAAAATAAATGTTGTCTATGTGATTTACATGCAATGAGAAGATAAAGAAAGGATACTGGAATAACAACATAATGATGTTGATTTGTAAAAAGTCTGAAGTCATGCTTTGTTATGTCTGTCTGCAAGATGCCAAGCAAACTACTTTTAAAATGTTTTCTGAATGGAGTTCAGACCGATTCGAGCTATGCTAACACGGTAGCTGCTTCATCAAAGCTGACACCGCATCACACGAATATAAATTACTTGAATTTGGTACATTCGGCCTTAGTGTTTGGTGTGAACACAGCATCACACTTTGGTAGTTAGTTGATATTCCCTTACCAATATTGCTATTTTAAAAAAACATTTCCAGATGGCGAAAACCATAATCCATGACTGCAATGGCTAAAATGCTTAATTTAAGGCTTCAAAACATGTAGTCAAGAAACCAATGAGTGACATCAGTATGACTACGTCCACTTCTTATATACAGTCTATGGCTCGCACACATTATACTACACCACATGCTACTACCGTCCATTAATGTTGCGGGAGAGTTTACATTGGAGTTCGTTGAAAGCCTGGTGTGTTACGTATAGTCACTAAAGGGGGCCTGCTTTGCTGGCCTGTTATATAAACAGACACCATACTTTTCTCTCCATGTTGTGTCTTGTATGTTTTGAATTCCATTTCTTGAATTACGACTGCACTGTGAATATTCCCATTAACAAGTAAGGAGCACCATATGGAAGGCAGATGCTTTCAAATCCGGGTGGAACAACGTAAATTTAAATTGCATTTTATTTTTAGTGTTACAACAAAAGTTATTTCAGGACACGTTACACATCGAGCAGGACAACACGCTCATGATTTTCAGAGACATTGAATTTCATAGTCAAAACATCACCCAGAAACAAGTGACAGTGGTGAGAAAGAACTGCCTTTACAGACTTAAGGCAAAAATCTGGAGCAGACCAGGCTCTTGGGTCCCATCTGCATTTGGTGTTGGTAGTAGAATTGGCAGTAGTAGTAATATTAAGAGTAGTAATGTAATGTCAGTATTTATTGAACAGTAGTATCAGGCCAGTTAGCAGTCAGCATCAGGCAGGACCATGGCAGACACCGCAGACATGAAAGCATGGCCAGGAGTCGCGTTAGTGACAGTAGAGATGCAAACGGCCAAAAGACTTCAACAATCATGTGACATCTGTGTCACATGACAGGCCAAGGCTATGGAAGTAAATCCTAGAAAGAGCAGTGTAGTTGGGTGTTTAGGCAGAACACATTGTGGAAGCGTCTCAAATGTTCCCCTCCACTCAAAAATGTTCACTGTGCAGAATAATGCACGTGAAGAGCTACACACTAGAAGGCTGTTTTCACATTCATCTGCTTACAAAAATTGCAAAATTCAAGGCCTTAAGTGAACACTGAAAATGGACAGTAGATGTATCATTACAAACTGAGACATATTTGCAAGTCATAAAACTTATATAGGATATTTTAAAATACCGGTAGTAGATTATATTTGACAAACAGAAATATTCCACAATTCTTTATTTTCTGACTGGAAAATTAACTTGTTGCATCAGAGTATCGGTACTGGGTCAAGGTATCCAGGGGTGGAATGATCTTTGACATGAACCCTAATGATATTGCTGTGCACAACGTGATACGTTTTAATATAACATTTTGTGTAGCATCAATGAAATATATCATGCTTACATGATGTGATATTATGGAAATCATTATCCCTAGCCAGCACTGAGAAACAAGACAGAGTATGAAATCAAATCTCCATTTTCTTTGAAACAAATGCATGAGATCCAACGCAGCAGAGCCTTGGCCTTGTCTTGAGTGGTGACTAACTCGGGCCACGTGGGAAGCACAGTGAAATGCTCTTGTTCCTCACTGACAGAGCCCTGTGTAGCGTGTTTGCTGGCGTGTTGAGGTCTGGGGAATGTGTGGCCGATGTTGGAGGGAGAAAATTAGAGGCTTACAGAGAGACCTCTGGCTGATGCTCTGTCCCTTGGGCTCCGCAGCACCATTGCTGTCAAACCCTGGGGCCATCGCTTCTTCTCCTGGAGCCAGCGAATCAAACACTGGGTACATGACTGTCAAAACCCATCTTGTCATGGAGAGAAGAACACACTGAGAGGCTGTGATTCTGTTTTACTGGCAAGAAAGAGGGACGAAAGCACTTTACTTTGACTCTCCAGACCAATGTGTTCACTCAGCAGTTTGTTGTGTCTTATTTGCATCTCAGCACATTTAGAAACGTGTCCTACTTACTGACCATGCATGAACAGCTCTGAAGATTTCAGCAGGTTTGCTACAGAACAACATACATGTTCCTACATGCTAACAGCACTTGGAATAGTGTGTCCTGTATACATTTTCTTTAAAACGACAAGCAAAAACATATGGATACAAACTACGAAAACAACACATACAGGAAAGAAAAACAGAAAACAGCATGGCCTCAGGGACTGAGTAGTATCTCGGAAAGATTAATGAGTGTTCCTGAGGACCCACAAATTAAAATAGCATCGCTTTACATATCATCTTGACAGGCTAATTAATTACTAACACAAGTACAATTGTTTTCAGAAACATTGTGATCACCACATGCACAAAAAACGTCACAGCTTCCATTAATGAAATTCACTGCTTTTTAAATTGATGTGTTAATTGGTGGCACGCCAGCAAGTCAAGAGAGCATAACTTGGCATCCACAGAACCACTGGCTCAGTTACTTGCTCCTCAAAAAAAAGCACAGCAAGGAGAAGGTACACTCAAGAATACATCAAGGGCAGTACTGCATCAGTTTAAGTCATGAGGACTTATTAAACAGCACAGCTTCTTTAGAGCAACCCGAATAAATTATGGTGTCTCACACGAGAGATAGAGCTCACTAAGACAGTGGATAGAGTGTGCTTGCCTCACCTCCTCATCAATCAAGCATGTAAAGCAATCTGGAGGCTGTCGATACAGGGTAGCGAATAACATTGAGAGGTCTTTGGAGAATGGGATGGGGAGGCATAAGCAGGCACACACAAAGTGTTGGTAGGCATCAAGATTTCCGCAGTTTTTGTGTATCACCTGTGTGTGATGCGCGTCGTCAGCCTTGCCCTGTGACTTTTATTGGTCATAGGAGCATGAACATGTATATTTATGGTTATTAACTACATCAGTGCCTTATCATTGTGTGTGATAAACAGAGGAAAACAGTCAGTCTGTTATATGGCTATAGTTTGTTTTAAGGTGCGTCTTTGACGATGATTTTCTTTACAAATTAAGATATTTTTTACTTATATATTATATATCCTATGGTACAACATTTGCAAAGATATCATCCAATTCAACCTGTTTCTGCTGTGTTTTCTTCTACCACAATCGTTCGTGGATTTATTATGGACATGACGACTGCACTGCTCGATCGTTTCTTATGGATTACAAAATCAAAAGGAAAACGTTTTCGTTTCTGCGGTGACTGGGAGGGACGAGCGCCGCTCGGCTATCTACTGCTAATGGCTACTGGGTGATTTGAGGTGAGTTACTCCATGCAAAAACACAAATATTTATGTCATTTCGCCACACTATTTGAGCTAAACGAGCACTGTCGTGTCTCGTACGGACCCAACTTTTGTTGCATAGGTCTTGAGGCCCAGAAAAGCAGATAAAACTTGCCCCAATAGGTTAGCATTGGAGCGAGTCTGGAAGGCTGCCAGGCAGGTACAGATCTCGGGCTAGGCAACGTCAATTTTTGTCTGTTTTTTTGCTTCTAATAAGTCGGGTTGACGAAAATGGGGTCAAAAATGACCGGATTTCTCCTTTAAGTCAGTTTTGTGTTACTTTTGTTTAGCAAAGTTACAAACAAAATCAGTCAATACAGGCTTGAATGGTATTTTCTTCCTTTTTTAAATACGTTCTGACTTTCCAATTACCAATGTTTTATTCATTCACTGACTCACTCATTGTAACATAATCAATGGAGACCGCTGTGGCATATCAATATTCTGTGCATTAACAATACTTATACAATACATATCATTTATTTCACTGCTTACTTTTATACATGTATTATTGTTACCTACTTATTTGTATTTGTTCTGTCTTTCCTCTTTGCTGCTGTAATACTGAAAATGTCTCCGCTGTGAGACAAATGAATGATTATCCCTTCAAAGCATGCCTGATCTCAGTCTTGCTTTGTTGAGCCTTCATAGACAATCTAATTGTGCCCCGTGTGATGCAATGTTTTTATGCCAATGCTTTTATGCTTATTTTTTATTGATTGATTTTTTTAAGGTAAGCACTCTGAGATTCACTAAATGAAAAGTGCACTACAAATTTAATCTATTATTATTATTATTATTACAAGCAAACGGTTTAAATGCTCACTCTACACAAGCACGTGTAGTAGTTGGAGACTGTCCTCCTCGAGAAAACGACCACATAGGTCGTGTGTTAAGCACCGAATTACGACCATATGTTACGTTTCAAAATAGCGCGCCCTCTAGCGGTCAAGTAAATATCGACACTCCGGTGTCTCAGATGAGACATCACTGATGAACTTTGACCTTCTTCTCCAATCAAAAACAACGTACTGAGAGCCGAATTCATGAAAATGTCCGGGTTTAATTTTTTTTCACGGGACCAATTTGCATGTATTGAAATTATCTGACGTTTTGCACAGAATACTACTGTAATGTGTACTGCCCCCCTCCCCCCCGCGCGCGCGGACAATCGCCCCCCGTCAATCATCGGCAGAGCCTCCCCCCCCACACGTCGACCTAACCCTAACCCCCCCCCACCCCCCCGCGCGCGGACGATCACCCCCCGTCAATCATCGGCAGAGACCCCCCCCACACACGTCGACCTAACCCTAACCCTTAAACACAATTTACTGTACTTACCTTCATTAGTCCAATGAAGTTCCAGCCACTACTATCGTCGTTGCGGAAGAATCTCCGCAATACGCACGTCGAGGATTAATCCACGCAATATGCAATGCTCTTATGTCACCAGTAGGAGTGCTCATCTAACGTACGCTCCCAGAGGTCGTATTTGAGGACGTGACACACAACCTTTTTGGTCGTATGAGTTGGAGGGCTTGTTGAGTAGTTGTGTGGCAACAATAATAGTTATGTAATAACCTACATCTTTCAGCGAAAACATGTGGGCCTTTTTTCTCAAACCTCAAGTGCACAGACCTTAATAGTGATCTGATGACTTCTTCCATGTTCTCTTTAGTTTTGTTACAGTCGCACGCAGTTAACTTTCTCCCCGAAATATAGAAGCACAGCGTGCTGCTCGTGTTTAGCTATTTATGCAAGATTAATAGCTTTTGTTTAATTTCAGCCTGAGGGAGGGCAGAGTATTATCAAAAATAACCCAGGGGAGAACCATTTAGTTTCTTACTTATGGAGTTTTAATACCTTTCATGATGATACAAGTTTAACGATGCACTGCTCCATTAGTGTTTTTATACTGGCTAAGAGATTGTTTGGCATTAAGTTAGCATCTTATTGGCACTGCAGAAACCTTTCAAGGAATAGTTTAGCAAATGCACTTTTTCTTGATGAACGTTAAAATTGATTGTCATGTTGTAATGAAATAAGGGGCAAACACCTAGCCTATACACAATGTTTTAATTGGTACATTTTAGAGGTAGGCAGATACCTATTTTACCAGATCCAGGCTAGTTGCTGCAGTTCATCTCTTACTGGGCAGACATTGGAAAACTTATAGTGGACCTGTGTTGTGTTCTGGTGCTGCGCTGGACCAGGGGAACAGACAGATACTGGTTGTTCAATTTAATGAAGGCTCTGTACAAGTCACAGAAAACCCCAGAAGTTTCTCCATAGACATGTCAGCATTCCCCTGTTAGCAAATACACACAGGGGGAAACCCTGTAGCACCCTGACACACTTGTCTACAAGCACTTTGAATTGCCCTGTTGTTGAAAGGTGCTATACAAATAAAATTCCCTTGCCTTGCCTTACAATACAACTCTTAGTGTAATTTAAACAACACTTTGTAAAAGCAAAACAAAACATATTACATGCTCAAATATGACGAGAAATATCAAAACATACCTTCACTCTGTAAGTTTATCGCAGACAGAGTGGCGCTGCAGAGACATCGATAAGCAGGGACTTTTCTTAAAGCGACAGTACAGGTAAAATGGTGACAGTAACATTCAACCTCAAACAGGTTACAGAAGATACCTTGAACATATTTCAAACATATACTGGCTCAATCACATTCATTTTAAATCAGTATTTGGTGAAGTTTCAATAAACAAGATATAATTCCATCATGGGCTGCATGGTGGTGTAGTGGGTAGCACTGTTGCCTCACAGCAAGAGGGTCGCGGATTCGATTCCCGGGTCTGGCCTGGGTCTGTGTGGAGTTTGCATGTTCTCCCCGTGTAAGCGTGGGTTCTCTCCAGGTTCTCCGGCTTCCTCCCACAGTGCAAAGACTTGCAGGATGGGGATAGGTCCAATAATTATTCTAAAATTGCCCGTAGGTGTGAATGTGAGTGGGAATGGTTGTTTGCAGTGTTCTGCCCAGGGGCAGGGTCCCTGTAACACTGAGTCTGGACCTGTGGCCCCCCTCGACGAATACAGTATTTACAGTCCGCCTTTTACGCGACGCAAGGTGAACAAATACCGGGTTGAATGTGCCCCTCTGACAAACCTCTGCCCCAGCCAGGCCCTCGTAAAATTGGTCTAGAACCTCCACTGGTTGTTTGTCTGTATGTGTCAGCCCTGCGATAGACTGGCGACCTGTCCAGGGTGTACCCTGCCTTCGCCCAATGACAGCTGGGATCGGCTCCAGCCCCCCCCCCCCCCCGACCCTGAATACAGGATAAGTGGTAGACAATGGATGGATGGATAATCCACCATGGTTACACATTCAATATTGGAGTGGTACCAATCTTATAATCTATCTCTCAACAAAAAATCATTCCCAATATGTTAAACCATAATTGTGGTCACTATTGTTGCAGAATAAGCAAACCATAAAACTTTTTCCAATAATGGTGCATCATTTTTACAGTAAGCATGAACCTAGGGATTTCACACAGAATGAAAGTATGTCATAGGAGATCATTGTCGTTTTTTAGAATTAATGTTGCAACTCTGCATTAACACTCCTATGAAGAACAACGTTTCATTACCTCATAAATTCTTGCAACAAATCTACCTAACTAATTCACACTTTTAAAATGCAATATTGTTTCATAAATCAGTCATTGGTTAATGTGACCCAGGTTGGGAAGTTTGGGGTCCCCTGCTGGAGCCGTTGCTCCTGACCCCAAATAAGCGTGACGACAATGATGATGATGACGATGAAAGTCATTGATGGGTTTGATTTGAAGATGTGCTCCAGACAGCTAAGTAGAGAAGAAGCCTGAGGCATTGTTGTAATCCTTGTGCTGATCCCAAATCTCATTTGTTTGTGTGTGGAATTCATTCAGGTGGCCTGTTAATTTCATTCATTTCTGTTCAACTCAATTCTGCTGAACTACATCAAATGTGTTCGTTTTAGTCAAGTGATGCACCATCAATGACTTAAAAGCTTGTGGGTTAGTGTGATATGAACAAACAGCTTTAATATTTTCTGTGGATTTATAGGACATGCTCTCACATAAGTCAAAAAGCAACACAAAGCAATTTGATCTTTACCCCTCCAGCCTCAGCAAATCATTTCTTAAATGACCCCAGATGGTCACAGAAAATGATGTACGAGTTGTTTGGCATGACAGTTTGAGAGGTCCGCTTTCCTTCAAAAATGCCACATGAACCCTGTCACTTAGCAACAAGATAGAGGGGTGGGGGGGACTCCTAATATAGTCCTTATCCACTTCTCACTGGTTTCAGAAAATACACATGATTACAGACACGTTTTGCTGTGGTGACCTTTTGAGAGTCATCACAGTCTGGTTGCAAAAACAAGTCTGATTACATGGAAGTCTATAAGAAAATGCCTAAGGCATACATATCCTATTATATCATAATGTTACCTGACAAATCATTATTAATGGAACCTTTTAATAGAGAGCCAAAGTCCAGCCCCCTTTCCATAACACAGCATAGCTTCTCCGAAAGGTTTTTTCTAATTGGTCTTACTGGTACTACTGTACTGGAATACCATTTGGAAGTTGTATTTGTTGTAGTGGGGCAGGACTATGAATAGTACGATGATGTCCACATACAGAAGGCAGGCCTTCCATTCAAACTTAAGGCTACTGTGTCTAATGACGTAGAGAGTGTCATCCACTAATCACAGCAGGGTTGGCGGGTTGATCCTTTGCTCCTTCTGCCCACACTTCATTTTTGGCAGTTATCATCTTGGATTTTTTGCAACCAGTGAAGGAAGTGACCATATTTGGACTGTGGAGGCGCTATGGGGGATTCTAATGAACACAGGAGGTACAGTGGCACCCCAAGTGTGAATCTTACTTTATCTGATGACGGTAGTGATGATATGATTGATATGGTAAAAGCAGGTCAGCTAAATAAGAGGGCGCAAGGCCGTTAAGACATTTAAAAACTAGTAAAAGAACCTTAAAATCGATCCTGAAGCGTACGGGGAGCCAACGCAGCGATGCTAAAACTGGTGTAATGCGCTCCAGCCCTCTGGTCCTCGTCAGCACACGTGCGGCTGAGTTCTGTAATAATTGGATATTTAAAATACTCTTTTTGGGAAGAACAGAGAGCAGGGCATTACAATAATCTAAACGACGATAAAAGCACGCATCAGCACCTCAGTACTGGCCTGAGAGAGAAACAGGCAGACTCTTGTTCTTAAGATGATAAAAACCTATTTTCGTCATATTTTTGACATGTGTAATAAAATTCAGCTCTTTATTATCAAAATTCCACCTGATGTCGTTTAAAATCTTTAAAAGTGCTGACTCGGTACTGTGGTTTTTCCTAAAACCAGACTGATGCTTCTCTAAAATGTTGATTCTGTTTAAAAAGTCATTAACTTGGTTAAAAACCAGTTTTTCTAAAATTTTACTTAAAAATGGTAAGTTGGATACAGGTCGGTAGTTATTAAAAACACTTGGATCTAAATTGCTCTTCTTCAGAAGGGGCTTCACTACCGCCGTTTTAAAGGCGCTGGGGAAGACACCCGTCTGAAGAGAGTAATTCATGATGTTTAAAAACTGTTCCTCGAAGAATCCATAAAACGATTTTAAAAGTGATGTTGGAATGGGATCTAAAAGGCAGGTTGTTGGGTTTACTTGGGAGAAAACTCGACCAAGTGTCCTTGCATCAACCAGGGCAAAACTCTCCAGTGTTACCTCAGGCAAGGACAACAGTTCAGTGTTAACAGTTAAAACTTGATTGGATAAAAGGCAGGATCTGATGTCCTTGATTTTGGTTCTGAAGTGGTCTGCAAAGTTCTCGCAAAGATCATCTGTGGGTGTCTTAAAAACTTTATTAGAATTAGTGCCTGTTAAAATATCAAAAGTGGAGAAGAGGAACCGGGGGTTGTTTTATTGATGGTGATGAGTTGTGAGAAATGTGAAATTCGTGCCTTTTTGACTGTATTATTGTAGGTTTTGAGTTGTTGACGTAAAATCTCGTAATGAATTGTCAGTTTACTTTTCCTCCATCTTCTCTCGGTACTCCTGCATTTTCTTTTCAGTTCATTGATTTCAATGTTTTTTCTCCAAGGGGGTATAGGTTTTCTTTTTGTTGTTTAAGTTAAAAGTGGAGCTACTGAGTCCAAAGTTGATTTCAGTTCATTTTCTGCTGTTAAAATTATCAACGATAAAATCACAAGGTGCAGGTAGAATTTCAGCAGGAGTGCTCTGTAAAATCTCCATAAAATTTGCAGCCACTTCAGAAGTAAGGTAGCGCCTCCTCACCGTTCTCACTGGGGCCTCCTCTTGGTTAAAACTGGTGATGTTAAAAAATACACAATAGTGGTCAGACACAGCCAGGTCGATAACAGAGGACACACAGATGGATCCGAGATATCGTCAACGTGTAGATAAAATCAGCAGTTATTAAAATCCTGCTAAAAGAAGTGTGGATAATTGATAAAAGTTCAGAAAATTCACTGATAAAAGAGCTAGAGTGATGGGGTGGTCTATAAACAGTAAGAAAAAGAATTGGAGGATTGCTAAAAGTAAAGGAATGGTGCTCAAATGATGAGTAACTGTTAAAAAACACTCCATTTGAGGTCAATGAGTTATCTATAATCGATGCCGTGCCTCCTCCTCTTCTACCCTCTCTAGTAGAAAATAAAAAATTAAAATTTGGTGGGGAAGCCTCGGTGAGAACAGCAGGTGCGTCAGTGCCAAGCCATGTCTCAGTTAAAAGAAGACAGTCTAACTTGTTATCTAAAATCACATCATTCATTAAAAAAGTTATATTTAAAAGAGAGCGAACATTAAAAAGTGCCAAGTTTATGGTGACAGGTGGTTTGTTGACTGGAGTGGTGGATTGTTCTGTGAGTGGTCTGAGATTATGAAAGTTCACAGAGTGGGTGTGGTAGTGTCTGATGTGGTGGTGGTGTGTAATAATTACGGGAATGGGTGAAGTGTTGGTGTGAATATAAGGTCCAAGTCCGGTGTTGTATGTATAGTGGTCAGAGGTGGAACTGAAATCATAGGAGCATGGAAAAAAAAAAAAAAACAGTCACCTGGGACGGTGAGACGGAGTTAAAAAGATGGATAAAATCTTGTTTTAAAAGTTCGGACTGTTGCCTGGCGATGTCTTTTGTACCTGTGTGGATGATAATCCTTCTTGCCTGCGGATGCGCGCTCAGGATGTCAGGTATTTTCCCGGTTATGTCCGCAACGGTGGCTCCGGGAAACACCATGGTGAACGCCCCCCTCATGTTGTGGGAGAGACCGCTCGGTCTTCAGGGGGGCAAGCCAGCTCAGCCACCCCGCCACCCACACCAGGACCCCGGGTGTGATCCCTCGCCAGGTGGGGAGAACGGGAACGGGATGAGTGCCAGCGCACCGCGTCCTTGACGAGCTGCCTGCGCTGGGATGAGGAGCAGGACAGGGGAGGCGGACAGCCCCGAGTTGGACACCCACCTGCTGGAGGGCAGCTAGCCATGAGTGGCGGGAAGGCTGTGGTGTCTGTCAGCGGGGGAACAACACAGGCACCAGCAGAGCGGCTTTTGGGACCTCCAGAAGACAGCGGGGGTGATGTTAGACCGACCTGGTGGTCAGGGCAGCTGCCTTGCTTCCCCCCGATGGCGAGGGACCCACGGGCCTGGGTGGCGGTGCGCCACCGGGGAGTGGAGCTGTGGACACCGCGCCGGTCGGAGGAGCCGAGCCCGGACCCCGATCATCGTCCGGGGCGCCAGCAAGCTGCGACAGGGCCTCATAGCGATTGGAGAGTGGGATTGGAGGCGAAACAGCTCCAGGTGGGGTCCTCTTTCAGCCATGAGAAACCTGAGCCCATGATCGCTGGAGGTGGGGAGTGGAGCAGAAGGATGGCCGCGGACAGGTGGGATCCCAGGGTACCGTGTCCTGGAGGGCCGCTGACAGCGATGAAATCCGGACACTCTGCTCGTGAGCTACTGTCAGAGACTGCTGTAGTAGGGCGTCCTTGCTCCTCAGCTCCTCGGAAAGTCGGCAAACATCATCCGTCAGGTCAGCAATCTTTTTGTGAGCTTTCTTTAGTTTTTGATGATCAGCCGGGGACGTGGAGGTAGCCATTTAGCTTAGCTTAGCCTTGTTTGGCTAGGTAGCTTGTACGTCACCGGCTGTCGCCGGCTTAGTGTCCAGTAAAAGCAAATAAAATAGCCACTGATCGCCTTAAAAACACAGTATAGTAGCTGTGAGTATAAAAAGACTAAAAGCAACTAAAATCTGCTAAGATACTGGAATAAAAGCCCCTTAAAAACAATTAAAACAATTAAAAGGGAGCTAGACGCAGGAGACACCAGCGGGTCCACTCTCAGGCACTTCCGCTCTAACCTGATACAGCAGTGTAGATGAACATTCTTCAGTCCTTCAAGATTATACGTCCATTCTATCTAGGGGTCTCGACGCTCTCCCTGAGCGGGTGACAGTGACATGTTGTGTGTCTGTCTGTTGTGGGCACGGGCGTGGCACGGGTGCCTCAGGGGGTTGTCCCACTGCACGCAGGTGAATGTGGTTTCTCCTGAACAGACCCCTGTCCGTCTGAACAAGGAATGATCTAGGAGTCTCTGCTTGCCTGACTACAGCGCCAGGAATGTGTTCAGTTGTGATCCAGACCTTCTGACCTTGTGACAGCTCTGGCAGTCGGCGTGCCAGGTGATGGCGGTTGAAATGTTTCTTGCCTGTCTGCCTTCTTAAACTCTTCCAGGTTAGGCCATTTTGGGATGAGTGATGTCGCTGATTGTGGAACAGTTGTTCGGAGGTGCCTCCCCATCAACAGCTGGGCTGGAGAGTAACCCTGTTCCAGCGTTGTTGCTCGGAAAGCAAGGAGCGCTTCAGTTTGATCAGTCCCTTTTTTCCAGAGGCTTTTCACTGTGCCTACTGCACGTTCAGCTTCCCCATTGGCTTGAGGGTAATGGGGGCTGCTGGTAATGTGCTGAAACTGGTAGGCAGTGGTAAACTCTTTGAAGGCCTCTGAAGAGTATTGGGGCCCGTTGTCGGACACCACGACCTCAGGGATGCCGTGCCTAGAGAAGACTTCCTTCAGTCCGGCTATGACAACAGCGGAGGATGTGACCATGAGACGGGCTACCTCGACGTATCGAGAAAAGTAGTCCACAATCAAGAGGTAGGTGTTCCCTTTCCAGGCAAACAGATCTGTTCCCACCCTCTGCAATGGGCGATCTGGAGTGGGGGTGGACAGCAGAGGCTTACTGTGGGGTGCCTGGTGGATCTGGCAAGACTCGCAGTTCATGACCAGGTCTCTGATTTGACTTGACAGTCCTGGCCACCACACTGCCTGTTGGGCGCGTGTGCGGCATTTAGTGATGCCCTGGTGACCTTGGTGGAGTTGCTGTAGGGTTTCTTTCTGTAGCGCTGAAGGTATCACTAACCTCTTGTCTTTCATAAGCAGGTTGCCGACCTGGTGAAAGTTTCCTCTCTCTGACCAGAAGGATCCACCTCACTTTTCTCTGGCCAACCCTGATGACAGTAATGAGCCACACGTTGACATGCTTTGTCCGCACGCTGGGCCTCGCTGATCTGCTGTAGGCATGGCTCTGATGCAGGCAGTGCGGCATGCACTGTATCCACGAAGACCTGAAAATCCTTCTCAAGCTGACATTCTGTGGCTGTAGGTGTGTCGTTGATGGGTGCTCGGGAAAGCGTGTCGGCGGTGATAAGAGACTTCCCAGGTACGTGCAGGATCTCGTAGGTGAATCTGAGCAATCTCAGGCGGAACCGTAGTATTCGTGGTGGGAGTTCGTCAAGGCCTCGGGAACTAAGCAGTGGTAGTAAGGGTTTGTGGCCGGTTATGAGTGTTAACCGTAACCCAAGGAGGTAGGAGTAGAGGCGCTCACAAGCCCATGTAGCGGCTAAGGCCTCCTTTTCTATTTGAGCATAACGTTTTTTGGTTTCGGTTAAGCTCCTGGAGATGTATGTTATGGATCTCCATTTTTCGTCTGGTTGTTTCTGTGTGAGGACGGCTCCGATGCCGTATGAAGATGCATCAGCTGCAACTCTTGTCTCTGCTGCCAGTGAGTACTGTGCCAAGACTTGTGGTGAGCTCAGAGCCAGCTTCAGCTTTTGGAATGCCTCGACTTGGCTTGTTCCCCAACACCACTCGTTCCTGTCGCTGAGAAGTTCTTTTAGTGGTGTTGTGATTGTTGCGAGTTGGGGGATGAATTTCATCGAGTAGTTAGCCATCCCCAGCAGCCTGTCGTCAGCATGGCAGAGCACTCCGTCCTGTGACTCCAACATCTGAGACATCCGGCGCTGAAAATGTTCAGGCGCTGACGCAATGCCGAAAGGGAGCCTGTTGAAACAGTACCGGCCATAGGGAGTCATGAAGGTCGTCAGCAGCGCTGACTCTCTGGCCAGGGGTATCTGCCAGAATCCGGATCATGCGTCATGCTTCGAAAAGACCTTTGCTCCAGACAGTTGTGCCAGAGTCAGATCGACGGATGGTAGAATGTGACGATCTCATTTCACCCATTTGTTGAGGTGGGTGAGATCATTCCCGCACACCAGTCTGTAGGCTGTGTGACTTTTGAGATCACTCCCATCGCTTCCATGCGGTCAAGCTCGTCGCGCACTTTGCCTTGCAGAGGGATTGGAATGCGTTGTGGTCTTGAGAGAGCATATGGAGTGGCGTCCCTCTCCAGCACAATTGTGTAGTTCTCCTTGAGCCGACCCAATCCACTGAACACTGTTGGGTATGCAGCCTTATAGTCCTCTTGGACTTCTCTCACTTCCTCAATTCTTTGTATCAGGTGCAAGGCTTCAATTGCAGGTAAGCCAAGTAAGGGTTTTGAAAGTCCTGCCACCACAAACACCTCCTGTGTTGCACTGTGACCTTTTGCTGACAGTGTGCTCTTAAAGCAGCCTTGGACCTCCAGCACATTGTTTCCCGGACCATATAGGACTTTGCAGGGTTTTGTGAGTGGTCCGTCACGCTCCGCCTTGAAGTCCTCCCTTGGAATGGCGGTCACTGCCGCACCAGTGTCCAGTTTCAATGTGACAGGTTCTCCGTTCAAAGAGAGTGTTTCCGTCCACTCTGTCAATGAGTGTGCGCAGACCGTCACTGACCCGAGGAACTCGTATTCCTCCCCGTCTTCTTCCTGCAGCCTCTGATGTGTGACGGTGTGGACTGCCCTCATGGACCGGCAGACTGCCGCGTAGTGGCCCTTTTTTCCGCACTTCCTGCAGTTTGCGTCCCTTGCCGGACAGTCCTTCCATTAGGGCCTGACCGATTATCGGCCGCATCGATATATCGGGCCGATATTTAACATTTTAGGGATATCGGTATCGGCCATACTTTCCATAAATTCCCACCAATAAGTTCATATAATTTTCACAACCAATTTTGCAGCCATTTCGTTCTGAACGCGCCTTCCGCTCTTGCCGCTTGGAATTCATGAGCCTTGCCAAGTTGCCTCGCCCGTCACAGATTCTGATTGGTTTGGCACACGGAATACAACCAATCAACACGCAAGGCTGCAAGCGGGGCGGGGTGCCTTCACGCTCCCTGTGACTCGTGAGCAGTTTCTAGACGGCCACGTGGGGCTAAGGACGGTGCTGCGTGCGGATACAACTTAAAGCAGAGAAAACACATTTCCTTCGAGGTAAGCATATACGAAGCAATATCCCCTGCAATATGTCACAAACACACCAACGTTGCAGACAGGGCTGTAAACTAACGGTCGCCACTCGCCAAATGCGACTAAAATATTCCCCTGGCGACTTAATTGTGGAGGGATACATGCCATGGGGCGGGTAAATGTTTGTCCCGATGGTCGTGCTCTTGCAATAAATTATGCATGATATAACAAAACATTGTAGTGGCTGTAAACTGATAAATTATGACGGTAGCAAACGTCAAGCTAAACCGGTGATTTGTTGTGTGTCACACTGAAGTAGCGCCCCCGACGTCACCACTGTAGAAAATAGTTCCCCTGAAGCAACGTAGCGTGCGCGTCTTTAAAAGTTTGGCGCAGTGAGCTCGGTTCACACTGGCCGCGGAAGCGCTGCGAATAGCCGCGGCCGTTCTTTGTGCCGTGTCGTGAAACGATCGCTTTCACGACACGGCACAAAGAAACACGAGACAATCCGGTCAATTTTCAAAATAAAAGCAGTTTTCAAAATAAAATACCGCGATTGACAAATGCGGTCATATTTGTTGTGCACTGGGAAAGTGGAGGACTGACAGGGAATGGCTTCAGTACGACGACTCGATGGGTGTCATGTTTTGCTCCGTCTGCCGGACACACGCCAAGAAAAACAGCGCGGATATTTAGTTCTGATGAGTAATTAATGAGTGTTTACTTTGTCACAGTTTCACACTGTTAAAGTTTTCAATTTGCAATGTTTGAGATGAAATTCAATTAATAATATTAAAATGTATTTCTAAATAATTCTTTGGCCTCTTTTCTAAGCATGTACTGCTCTATAATACTGTTATCTCAATGAAAAGTACTGAAACCGATGTATATGCAACAAAAAGAGGCAATTTATATTTAAAATGTTTACTATTAAAAACACTTAATGGAAGTCCGAGTCAGTGTGTGACATTTTTAATTTATTCGAGAATTTTTTTCTTCTATTTATCGGTTGCACATATCGGTTATCGGCCTCCCATTTTCAAAAATATCGGTATCGGTATCGGCCCTGAAAAAACCATATCGGTCGGGCCCTACGCCACACACACTTGCACTCTCTCACTGCGCAGGAGTTGTCCTGCTTGTATTGAAGTGGCTTCTCTCCTCTGGGAAATGTTCCTTTGTCTCTTTGAGGTCTCGGCCCCTTTCCTTTGTACCTGATACTGTCCACATTGTGGTCTGTGCTTTCGCCGTGCAGCACTGACTGCTGTTTCTTCACGGTCTGTAAACGTTCAGATAGCTTTCTGTCCAGGAACCCTACAACTATCCTGTCTCTTATGCGTTCATCACGGAGTGCGCCAAACTGGCAGTACTCTGCCAGAGTGTGTACTGATGTTATAAAGGATTCAACACTTTCTCCTTGCTCCTGGTGCCTCATGTTGAATTTTGCTCTTTCATAAATTACATTGTTTTCCTACACAATGTGCTTCAAAGGCTTTTTTCACATTTTCATATTTCATTGCTACGTCAAATCAGATAATAACCATCAAACTTAATTTGCTCAAAACTACAATGCACATGAGGCTAGTTAAATTACATACAAGCCAACGCCACACTACATCCTTTTCAAAGCTAAGAGAGATCACGTAAATAGGATAGTAAATAGAGCGGCTTCACCGAAAGACTGGACTGACTGTTCACAAAGAGATGTACAAAAATCATTTTCTGCATTACCAGGACTGTATTGCTTAATCCAAATCAAACTATTACTCCAGCATCCCCCACCCACCCCTTTTCCTCCTTCAAGCTCCCCACCCTCTCATAGATCTCTGACCTCATCCATAAGTCCAAGCCCACCACATGTCAGTTGGACCCCCTCCCCACAGTTCTGGTTAAATCCTGCCTCCCCTCTCTGGTCCCCCTCATTTCTGCCATCATCCACTCCTCTCTCACCACTGGAACTGTTCCTACATCATTCAAAACCACTGCAATAACCCCAAACCTAAAAAAAACCTGGTGCAGATCCTACCAACTTCAATAATTTCCATCCTATTTCAAATCTGCCCTTCATTTACATAATCCTCGAGTCGCTACTCAACTCCACTCCCACTTATCACTTAACAACTTGTATGAACAGTTTCACTCTGGTTTCTGTCCCCTCCACAGCAACCGCACTTGTAAAAATCACCAATGACCTCCTCATGGCAGCTGATTCTGGTCCACTCAAACTAAACAGTGACAAAACCGAGGTTCCAAATCAACACTATCCAAAATAGACAGTTTCTCAATAGCCGTTGACAACTCCACTGTGTGTCATCCTCGACAGTACTCTATCTTTTCATTCTCATATCAATCAACCAGAACTCAGCTGCCCGCATCATCACAAGGACCCCATCCATCCACCACCTCACCCCTGTCCTACAACAGCTCCACTGGCTCCCAATAAAGTTCTGCATCAAATTCAAAATCCTCCTCTTAAAGCAACACTAAAGAGTATTTAGTGCCTTAAAATAATGTTTCCAAAATACTTTCAGTGGTTAATCACCTCAAAACCGGGTGAACGGCACTTCAGCATTCGCTCTGCAGCACTCTACTGGCTGTAACCGCACTATGTAACTGCCTCGTCGGGTAGCGGTTTTGTAGTTCTCATGAGACTACGAATTTGACCTGCTCTACGGCAAGCGTTACAAAAGCTGGTAGGTGGAGGCTCTACTCAGAGATCAGTGGGAGAATACCCGGCAGGTGCATGGAAGATACCTTGCAGCTAGGTAGTTTTTAAATTGGCATCATGGCAGAGCCTGCAAGAAAAGGAGGAGTATAATGTCCAAAGGGCGAAGAAAAGAAAACGGGAGCATAACAAAGAAAGAGCTCGTACGAGAATGGATATCAGACCGGCTCACACTTGTCGGCGAGAGCTGAAGGAGGCTACAAAATGCAAGACGGATGGTGACTTGGCTTTGTTGCTGCTGGACTTGTAAATATTACCGGTAATCTTTTTTTTCCAACAGTGTGCATCTGTGTACAATACATCGCGATTATTAATAGCTAAGGCGTTAGCTATTGTGCTAATATATATGTAACTATCGCTATGGCTCATGTTAGCTAATCTTAGCTAAGGTGTTAGCTACTCTACCTTGTCACTGGACATGGACGTTCAAATCGTTGATCGTTTCCAGAGCCAGTTCTGCATACAAACAAATAACGTGCGTGCGATGGCAGGCAGTGTTGTGGGTAACACGTTACAAAGTTACAAAGTTACAAATTTACAAAATTACAAAGTAACGCGTTAGAGTACTCTAATTGCTTTTGTCGTGTAACGTAACGTGTTAGTTTCGTGCGTCAAGCAATCAGTAACTTCATTTTTTTTTTTTTTTTAAGTAATACATTATGTAAAGAATTTCTCTGGATACGGAAAGGAAAATCCCGACTGCAGCCTGCATTTTGTCAGACAGTAGTGTGCCACCTGCGAATTGGACTTTTCCCCTGCTTCGGCTTGGATCCACAGCTGACGGCCGTGGAGGAACAAACTTTTGGCAGCAGCGCATCACAGCCATAAGAGGCGGTAGGCACGTTTGTGTTATTCCTTCTGTGTATATTGTTGCAAGTTGGAATACAGTTTGGAAGTGCTGCCGTGTGTCAATTGGGGACTGTAAGTTTGGCTTGTGTTGCGACTGCTTGTTGCGCCGATGATCGGCGGAGGTTTGGACAGTTTTGACTGTTGGTGACACCGCGGCTGCCGTGCCTGTTGAATTGAAATCGCATTGCTGAGCTGTTGCGCTATTGAGGATGTGATTTATCTGTGCGGGGTGGCGTTCATTTGATGCTGTGTATTTTTTGATGGGTTTTGCTTGTTGAAAAACGGCAAAATGAGTGAAATAAATGACGTGAATGATGAAATGGAGAAGAGAACAGTCAAGCTTACAATCAAAATGTTGGCTTGCAAAATTGAAACTTTCCAGAAAGAACGTCAATCAAACGTGAGAAAAATTAAAGGGCTCATACCTGAAATTAAAGAGCTCATGAAAAGGGATGAAAACGTAAAGGATGTGCAATACCAACTGGAGAAACTGATTAAACTGTATGAAAATGCCAAATCTGCACATGAATCAGTTATTGTATTGCTCCCTGAAGAGGAAAAGGAAACTCAAAGTGACTGGTTTAAACGCATAACCAAAAGCAACTCAGACTTTATCGAAGATGTGAAACAATGGCTTGTTGAAACTGGAAGGCCCTTTCAGCAAATTGAACATGTGACGTAAAATCTCTTAATTGCTGCAAACTCAGACATTCCTCTCATTTCACCTGAGGAAACACTTGTTGAATTAAAGGGAAAAAATCCCAACACTGATGCTCAACATGACATTCCCTCTTCTCAGTCAAACATGAAGACATCTGACATACTGGACACATTACAACCAAGTGACAGCGTGTCAAATGTTGGAAGCAGGAGCAGCAAGCGATCTGGTGGCTCAAACTCCAGAGTTTCAAGTACTACATCTGCATGTATGATGGCTGAAGCTGAAGTGGCTGCTCTTATTGTACGACAGAAGCTGCTTAAGGATAAACATGCCTTGGAAGAACAAGAAGAGCAGCTGAAGAGGAAAAAGGAACAGCTGGAGCTGGAAGCAAACATTGCTGCCACTATGGCCAAAATGAAGGTTCTCGGAGCATCAAGGGGATCAGGCATTCAAAGTAGCTCTTCTAATGCATCTGATGGAATTAAATCATATTTTGAGCATGGACAACAGGAAAAGAACACATTCACTGTTAAAACAGATCCTTTGGTGCCACGGCTGCAAGCAACGCATCCACTTGGACAAATCCCACCGAACCACAGAACTATCTATCCACAAACACCAATAATAACTGCAGAAAGAGCTGTAACTCAAGTTCAATCCCTTATAACAGCTCCTTTAACAGTCCAGTCAAGCATCAGAAACACAAGTGAACATGCACAGGCAGTATCTCCAGTTACATTACCTGTTTCAAGCAATAGTGAACAGAACAATATATTCTCAGTCATGAAGAAGCAAAATTACATCACTGCATTGTTAATACAGCAACAGTGTCTCTCTTCTATGCCCAAGAAGGAGATTCAAGTTTTTGATGGTGATCCACTTCAGTACCAAACGTTCATTAAATCCTTTGAGCACAATATTGAAACCAAGAACAATTATCCCAGAGATTGTCTCTATTACCTGGAGCAATACACAAGAGGACAGCCAAGAGAAATTGTGAGGAGTTGCTTGCATATGTCCTCGGACAAAGGATTCAGGAAGGCTAAATCTTTGCTACAGGAGCATTTCGGCAATGAGTATAAGATCGCAACAGCTTACATGGAGAAGGCTCTTTCATGGTCGTCAATAAAACCAGATGACACAAAGGCTTTACAGGCATACACCCTATTTCTAAGAGGATGTTGTAATGCCATGGGAGATGTCGACTACATGCACGAGCTTGACATGCCGTCTAACATGATAGCCATCATGAAAAAGTTACCCTACCGGCTGAGAGATACATGGAGAACTGTGGCCTGTGATTTCCAGGAAAAATACAAACAAAGACCTGTGTTTAAAGATATGGTGAATTTCCTTGAAAGACAAGTAAGGATAAAAACCGATCCCATATTTGGAGATATCAAAGACACTCCAACAACAATCAAGGATGTAAGGAGGCCCAAATCACAGCCTCAACCAAGAATAAAAGGGAGTATCTTTGCTACAACTGTAACAGTTGCCAATAAGAAAAAATATAACGGAACTAAGGAAACGGAAAGTTTGCACGCTGTAAATAACTGTTTGTTCTGTGGAGATGGACATGCCTTGGAGATGTGTCCACTTTTGGAAAAGAGGACACATAATGAGAAAGTTGCTTTTGTTAAAGAAAATGGTATATGTCTTGGTTGTCTGTGTAAAGGACACATCAGCAAAGACTGCAGGAAGCGACTCATCTGCAACATATGTTGTTTAAAGCATCCCAAGATTCTGCACATCCATCAAAGAAAGAAGGAAACGGACAAAGAACAAGGAGGAAAGGAAGGACCTAAAGATAGCGCTGTAACCTCTGTTCAGACAAGTTGTCTTACTGGGGCCGGTGAAGTCAACTGCAAACTGTCAATAGTGCCTGTACAAGTGAAGGCCAAGAAAGGGAACGCAACAGTGCATACTAATGCATTTCTTGACCCAGGAAGCACTGCATCATTCTGCCCTTTGAGGCTCATGAACAAGCTTAGCAAAAATCGGTGCTGTGGCGGGGGCGGAAGCCAGATTGGAAAGGGTCATAGAGGGAGTTTTTAGTTAAGTGGGTGTGTAATTGGCGACTACATTTTCTAGGATTTTGGATATGAAAGGTAGGTTGGAGATGGGGCAGAGATTATTGTAATTGTTGGGGTCTAAGCCAGGTTTTTTCAGGATAGGGGTGATAGCTGCCGTTTTGAGGGGTGAGGGAACAGTACCAGTGGCGAGTGAAGAGTGAATGATGGCAGATATGAGGGGAAGCACAGAGGGGAGACAAGATTTGACAAGGGTGGTGGGAAGGGGGTCAAGCTGACAGGTAGAGGGTTTGGATTTACGGATGAGGTCATGGATTTGAAGGTCAGTGGGAAGTTGGAAATTAGAGAAGTGCTGACAGTGTGGTAGAGGGGCTGGTGAGAGGAGAGGAAGTGCAGGTGGGAGAGAAGGGAGTGAGTCTGAGTCTAAGTGTTGGTGAATGATGGAGATTTTGTCATTGAAAAACTGCATTAGGGAGTTACAGGTGTCAGTTGAATACAGGTGGGGAGGTAAGGAGTCAGGTGGGTGGAGAGTTCTGTTGAGCAGTGTGAACAGTGATCTGGTGTTTCCTTCATTGGAGATTATCTGAGCGGAGTAGTGATTTGTTTTGGCTTGGTTGATTGAGTCCTTGTAGTGGCGTATGTGAGTTATGTACATTTCTTTATGAATGGTGAGTCCAGTTTTCTTATAGAGTCGTTCCAGTTGGCGGCCTTTAGATTTCATAGAGCGGAGATGAGGGGTATACCAGGGGGCAGTTGTGGAGAAGGAAACAGAGCGTGTTTTGAGTGGAGCGAGGGAGTTGAGGATGTTGTTTAAACGTGTATTGTAGAGGGTTATCCTTTCATCAGAGGTGGTAAAATAGTCCGGGATTGGAATAGTGTCAATGTTGGAGCAGAGAGTGTCAATGTTAATGTTCTTTAAGTTCCGGAATGAAATGAAGCGTGATGACTTGATTCTTGAAAGGCAGAGTGCAGTGCTAAAAGAGATGAGGAAATGGTCACTCACATGGAGATCATCAGCTGTGCAGTTGGAGGGGGTGAGGCCAGAGCAGCAGATTAGGTCCAGAGTGTGTCCTTTTGTGTGTGTTGGGAAGTTGATGAATTGATGGAGTCCAAAACTGTCCAGGCATGATGAAAAGTCTCTGGTGAGGGGTAAATTAATGTTGTCCATGTGTATATTGAAGTCCCCCAGTAATATGATATTTGGTGATAGAGTGGATAGATGCGTGAGTGGGTCCAGGGAGTGTAAATGTAAGATGTTCAAATGAGGAGAAGACAGGCAGCGACTGGGGTAGGACTTTCCATTTCTTGTGGTAAATGAATGCAATACCTCCGCCACGGCCGTGGCTACGGGGGTGGGAGAGGTAAGTAAAGTCTGGTGGGGTGGAGTCGTTTAGTGAGGAAAAGTTATTTGGTTGTTGCCAGGTTTCAGTCAAACAGAGGAGGTCAAGCTTGCGGTCAGTGAGGAGATCATGGATGAGGTGTCCCTTGTTTGTAAGTGAACGGATGTTGAGAAGTCCGAAGCTGACAGATGAGTTATCATATTTAGTGTGAGTGGAAGCCAGCATAGATGGGCTGGCTAATACAGAGTGATTTACAGACCGGGTGGTGTTTCTGCCAGAGTGGTGTCTGATTGTAGTATGGACAGGAATAGGGAGTGGTTGGGAGTTTCTGTGGTTATTGGACAGAGTAATGATGGAGAGATCAGCAGCTGAGGGAGACGATGACAGGTGTGGCCAGCAGGGGGAGCTCTGGGGAGAAGCCGTCGACAGTGAGTGCACCACAGAGGGAGAGGGGGGCGTGTGTGAGGGGGGGTAAAAAGTCAGACATCTGCTCAGCTACACCATTTTGCTGATGCCTGTGAAGATGGCTATGGAACCGTTAGTTATCTGTTGCTGCATGACAACCAAGGTCAGACACATTGTGGATTCGTGATGGGAAAAGCAAGAGTGGCTCCATTAAAACCAGCCACTATCCCTCGCATGGAATTGACTGCTGCTACCATGGCAAGCAGAATGGACACAATGTGGAAAAAAGAGCTGCACATGGAACTAGCGGACTCCATTTTTTGGACAGACAGCACTTCTGTGCTCAAATACATCAACAACAAAACTACAAGGTTCAAGACTTTCGTTGCCAACAGAGTGACTGAAATTGCCAAAGTTTCACATGCACAACAGTGGAGATATGTAAACACAGTTAACAATCCAGCAGATGTGGCTTCCCGAGGTTTGACAGTCAAATCTTTTCTAAAGAAAGAAATATGGGTGTCCGGACCTCAGTTCCTTCTTCAACCTCAGGAGGAGTGGCCTCAAAACCCTGATGGATTAGAAGATATCTCATCAAAGGACTCTGAAGTCAGGAGCATAACTGTAAACGCTACTCAGGCGATGTCTGAAGAAGTAGATCTAATAACACACTTAATCCATCACTTCTCATCCTGGGTTTGTTTGAAAAGGGCAGTGGCTTGAATGCTCAAACTGAAAAGACTACTTCTGTATCGTAGCAGAAAGAAGAAAGCCCAGCTTCCTCCAGACCACATACATCAGAGAGATCTGCCACAAAAGGGAGCAGGAAAGCTGGAGATCCAGGAACATGGTGGTCTCACAGTTAAAGATCTGGCTAATGCTGAGTTGGAGATATTCCGCTTTTGCCAGAAGAAGAAGTTCCCAGATGAAATTTCAAGTCTGAGGAAAGGGATGAATGTTAAAAGGACAAGTCACATTCATAAACCCAACCCTGTTCTGGAAAATGGTGTACTGAGAGTTGGTGGGGACTAAGCAGAGCGGCGATGCCGGAAGAGATGAAACATCCGATCATCCTGGCCAAAGACTTTCACATCTCTGGGCTGATTCTTCAACATATTCATGAAGAGGCGGGTCATGATGGTCGCAACCATATGTTGTCCAGACTACGCCAAAAATATTGGATCCTTTGTCAATCAGAAAGATTGTAGCAAGATGCATTGTTTGTCTCCGTATAAATGCTACTCCTGGACAACAGCAGATGGCGGACTTGCCCCTGGATAGAGTCTCTCCTGATGAACCTCCCTTTACATATGTGGGAGTCGATTACTTTGGACCTTTCGGAGTGAAGCGTGGAAGGAGTATTGTGACCGCTATGGTGTTATTTTCACATGTTTGGCTGTAAGAGCAGTTCACTTGGAAGTGGCATCATCACTCGACACAGACTCTTTCATTTCATCAACCCTTCGGCGTTTTACAGCCAGACGTGGTCAAGTGAAAGAAATGCGCTCCGACAATGGCACCAACTTTGTGGGCGCTCAGCGTGAGTTGAAGGAGGCTATTGCAAACTGGAATCAAAGTCAGACCCATAACACACTGCTCCAAAAAGGAATCAAGTGGATCTTCCATCCCCCTGCTGGCTCACACCATGGAGGTGTATGGGAAAGACTAATCAGATCCGTGAGAAAGGTACTCAATTCCACCTTCAATGTACAAAATCTTGATGATGAAGGACAGTCTTATGTGAAGCTGAGGCGATTCTTAACAGCCGTCCAATCACTAAGGCATCTACGGATCCAAATGACCTTGAAGCACTCACCCCAAACCACCTGCTGCTTCTGAAGACTTCACCATCCCTGCCAGCAGGACAGTTCAATAAGGAAGACTGTATGCTCGTCGCAGATGGAGGCAAGTTCAGTATATGTCTGACTTATTCTGGAAGAGGTGGATTAAAGAATATCTTCCTCAACTTCAGGAACGACAGAAATGGTCCAACCTCAGACGCAAATTCACACCAGGAGACATAGTGATCATTGTGGACGATTCAGCACCTAGAAACTCCTGGCTAACTGGAAAAGTTGTTGAGACCATTCCAGACAAAAAGGGACTTGTTAGACAGCTTCGGATCAAGACCAAGACAGGGTTTCTGAACAGACCCATCAGCAAAATCTGCCTTCTTCTGGAGGCAGAGGATTTATTTGATCCGAACTGATTTTATTTTTGTTTTTTTGGCATTGCCCCTCCCCCTCACACACACACATTCTATACTACACAGACTGTAGACTTTACCCATCCTGAGTGGCGGTAAATATGACTCTAAAAGGCCGTGATAAACTCTGGACTTCTGACACGAAGAAAAAAGATCCACAAAATATTGGAATGTTTTGTGTTTGTTATAAATAACTGTGTAATTATTATTTGAAATGTAATAATTAGGGGCTGGTATTGTAGGAGCCAAAAATGGTATGGCCTTTATTATTATTTGTTTATCTTACACACGCCCCTTTTGTTACTAGCATTTACGGTGATTATCACCTGGGTGTGGTTTCACAGTATTTCACCTGTTCAGTTTCACGGTTCACTTGGTTAGACATGGGGGGTGAGTGGGGTTGTATAATTTTGTTGACCGCTTCGTTACGTTTCGTTTCTTTGCTTTTCATTAATTTACATGACTTATAATTTTGTTGTCATATATAATTTGTTAGTTCAATAAACACTTAAAACTAACGTTGGGAAAGAATGATTCTTTACGAGCGCGTCGGACAAGACCTCACTGAGCCTCCAAGCGGCTAATTAAAGGGACAATTAGTCGCTACACTAACGTAAGGCAAGGCAATTTTATTTGTATAGCACCTTTCAAGCAAGCAGGGCAATTCAACATGCTTTACATAAAACATTAAAAGCATTGGAGAAAAAGCATTAAAACAATACAATTTTAAATTTTAAAATAAAAAATATAAGCAAATATATCAAGGAATAGAAATTACAGTGCAGTGTAAGAGCAGCTTTCTGGAAGCTTGTTCCAGATAGTGGTGTGTTAAAACCAGAGTGGTCCCGACCTCCTGGTTGCCCTCTTGCCTGGCCTCACGAGCCCCTCGACTGGCTGGTCGCCCTCTTGCCTGGCCTCACGAGCCCCTCGACTGGCTGGTCGCCCTCCTGCATGGCCTCCCGAGCCCTGTTCCAGATATGTGGTACGTAAAAATTGAAGGCTGTCTCTGGTTCTGACTCTGGGGACACAGAGCAGACCTGGCCCAGACAATCTGAGAGGTCTGGATGGCTCATAGCTAAGCAGAAGATCAGAAATGTATTTTGGCCCTAAACCATTCAGTGTTTTGTAAACCAGCAGAAGTATTTTGAAATAAATTATTTGACAGACAGGAAGCCAGTGTAAGGATCTGAGACCCAGAGTAGTATGATCTACTTTTTTGGTCTTAGTGAGGACTCACTAGCAGCATTCTGAATTAACTGCAGCTGTCTGATGGACTTTTTAGGGAGACCTGTAAAGACACTGTTACAGTAGTCGAGCCTGCTGAAGATAAAACATGGACAAGTTTTTCTAAATCCTGCTGAGGCATATCCTTTAATCCTTTAGGTGGTAGTAGGCTGACTTTGTAACTGATTTAATGTGGCTGTTGAAGTCCAGGTCTGAGTCCATGACTACACCTAAGTTTCTGGCTTTGTTTGTGGTTTTTAGCATTACCGCTTGAAGCTGGGTGCTAACTTTTGACCGTTCTTCCTGGGCTCCAGTAACAATGATTTCAGTTTTGTCTTTGTTTAATCCGAGAACATTCTGCTCCATCCAATTATTGATTTGCTAAATGCATCTAATCAGTACTGGACTTATTGGACCATAGTCCCCTGGTGATATTATGTAAACTTGTGTATCATCTGCGTAGTTATGGTAAAATATTTTGTTGCTTTTCATGATCTAAGCCAGTGGAAGCATGTATATACTGAAAAGAAGAGGCCCCAGAATGGAGCCTTGGGGAACTCCACATGTAATTTTTGCCCGCTCAGATGTGTAATTATCTATAGACACAATGTAGTCCCTGTCCTTCAAGCAGGATTCAAACCAATTTAATACTGTAGACAGGAACGCAGTGCATGGAGTGCTTCTTGGGTGTTGCAGAAAAGTGTATCCCTCAGGTGCTCTTCAGTTGGGGAGATCCATAAAGGGTGGGTTGCAGACAGAAAACCGAGGCACTCGTGAGGGTACGACCAATTAAAATGCCTTTATTGGTACATGGCTAATCTATTAAAAGCGAGTCAACGCGTTTCGGCCAAACTGGCCTTCGTCAGGACAAAAGTGAAATGTTTGTCAGTCTCAGTTCACAGTTAAGTAGGTAATTGCAGACAGCTGCTCAGTGTGAGCAGGTAGGAGGTCACATGACCTGAACAGCAAGACCTGCAAATGACAAGCAGACTCTGTACAAAAAGAAAGAAATAATAAAAAATAATAAAATCACAGAGTCAATAAATCAGCATTGCACATTACATAATCAATTAAACAAATCAGAAATGCATACAATATAAGTATTGAGCCTAATAAGAGACTGAGGAAGCGTCATCAGAGTCAATCTTAAAGGACAACAAAACACACCAATAGTCACAAAATACACTCACAGAAAAGGAGAAAAATCGAGTTCTCCATTCAACCCTGGATACTGAGTGGCCTTTAATGTATAAATCCAGAATGACTCTCTTTGCAGGAGTATTTTGAGTCTATCTCCTCCCCTGATAGAGTCTTTAATATGTTCTATGCCTGATATCTTTAAAGAGTCGCAACTACCATGACTTACATCTTTGTAATGGACAGCCATGGGGTACTGTGGGTTACTAGTTCTAATGGCATGCTTATGTTCTGCCAATCTTGCCTTCAATTTACGCTTTGTTCTCCCAATGTAGAAGCGTCCACAGGGGCACTCAAGTCTGTAAACAACATAAGAGGTATTGCAATTAATAAATGCATTTATGTCAAATGTATGACCAGATGTCACATCAGTAAAATAATTGGCATTTATCATATTGTTACAGTGATTGCAATATCCACACCTGTGATTACCCTTTAAGGTTGAAAGCCAGGTTTTCTGTGATACAGGAGGGAGATGACTCTTAACAAGTTTGTCTTTCAGAGTAGGAGCTCTTCTAAAGCTAATAGTTGGTGAGTCTGGAAGAGCTTCTCTAAGAAGACTATCACTTTTCAAAAACTGAACTTCTTTCATTTCATTCATATTTAAATGACACTAACAGAAATCTTAAACTTAGTCTTGATTTTTCCCCATCTGAAATAAATTTCTTAGACTTAAAAATCTCTAAAGATGGCAATGGAGATTTACATACCTCCATCTTTAGAAAACTAACTGACCGCAATACAATTCTTCGAGCAGATAGTTTTCATCCTCCTTGGTTAACAGATAATATTCCTTTTGGTCAGTTTCAGAGACTCAAACGTATATGTGATTCAGAAGATGATTATGAAAAAAATGCTTTAGATATGACCCAGAGATTTAAGGCAAGAGGATATCAACATAAAACTATATTCAGAGCTTACAACAAAGCAAAATGTCTCCCTAGAGAACAACTGTTAGCCCCTAAACAGAAAGAAGAACAAAATTCTGATCAGGTATATTTTGTGACACAATACAGTGACCATGCAAATGCAATTAAACAAATTGTTCAAAACAATTGGGGCATTTTGAAAAGTGATAGTCTTCTTAGAGAAGCTCTTCCAGACTCACCAACTATTAGCTTTAGAAGAGCTCCTACTCTGAAAGACAAACTTGTTAAGAGTCATCTCCCTCCTGTATCACAGAAAACCTGGCTTTCAACCTTAAAGGGTAATCACAGGTGTGGATATTGCAATCACTGTAACAATATGATAAATGCCAATTATTTTACTGATGTGACATCTGGTCATACATTTGACATAAATGCATTTATTAATTGCAATACCTCTTATGTTGTTTACAGACTTGAGTGCCCCTGTGGACGCTTCTACATTGGGAGAACAAAGCGTAAATTGAAGGCAAGATTGGCAGAACATAAGCATGCCATTAGAACTAGTAACCCACAGTACCCCATGGCTGTCCATTACAAAGATGTAAGTCATGGTAGTTGCGACTCTTTAAAGATATCAGGCATAGAACATATTAAAGACTCTATCAGGGGAGGAGATAGACTCAAAATACTCCTGCAAAGAGAGTCATTCTGGATTTATACATTAAAGGCCACTCAGTATCCAGGGTTGAATGGAGAACTCGATTTTTCTCCTTTTCTGTGAGTGTATTTTGTGACTATTGGTGTGTTTTCTTGTCCTTTAAGATTGACTCTGATGACGCTTCCTCAGTCTCTTATTAGGCTCAATACTTATATTGTATGCATTTCTGATTTGTTTAATTGATTATGTAATGTGCAATGCTGATTTATTGACTCTGTGATTTTATTATTTTTTATTATTTCTTTCTTTTTGTACAGAGTCTGCTTGTCATTTGCAGGTCTTGCTGTTCAGGTCATGTGACCTCCTACCTGCTCACACTGAGCAGCTGTCTGCAATTACCTACTTAACTGTGAACTGAGACTGACAAACATTTCACTTTTGTCCTGACGAAGGCCAGTTTGGCCGAAACGCGTTGACTCGCTTTTAATAGATTAGCCATGTACCAATAAAGGCATTTTAATTGGTCGTACCCTCACGAGTGCCTCGGTTTTCTGTCTGCAACCCAATTTAATACTGTGCCAGAAAGTCCCACCCAGTTTTCTAGACGGTCCGGGAGTATGTTGTGATCGACTGTGTCGAATGCAGCACTGAGATCCAGTAATACTAAGACTGAAATTCTAACATTGTCAGTGTTAAGTGGACGTCATTGAAGACCTTAACAAGAGCCATCTCTGGTCTAAATCCTGACTGTGAGATATCAAAACAGTTGTTTGTTGTTTTTCAATGATTTTACTAAGAAATGGGAGGTTTGATATTGGTCTATATAGTTGTTTGTTAGTGTCTAAGTTGTTTGTTTGTTGTCTTTTTTAAGAGAGGCTTGATAACAGCAGTTTTCAATGCCTGTGGAAGACACCTAACAGAAGAGACATATTTACAATTTGTAGAAGATCTGGGGCCATGCAGTATGATGCATTTTTGAAAAGGCCTGTTGGCATAATATCAAGGCAGCAGGACGAGGTTTTCAGAATTTCTTGACTCTTTTTCCTCCTGTTGGCAGAGGCCCACTGATGGACACTATATTCAGACAGCTGACTGTGTTTAGCAGATCAGTAAAGTCTTTCAGTACTTCAGACTGCTGTTTCACAATATCATTTGACCCTATGTGCAATATGATGTTTTTCACCGTTGGGTGAATACGATATCCATGATTTTTTCTCTCATGTCATACCACGTCCTTGGGGAAGAGTTTCTGTGAGCTCGTACCCCGTTTTGAGTCGATGAAAAAGTATCCAGGTTGTTTGATGGGGATACAGGATCCTGCAGCAGGGGAGCGTTATTCCTCCCTTTAGAAACTGTCTAGGCCTCTGTCCTGCTAGGAACAGGGGTTGAAGAGGTGCTATGCAGGATGGTAAAGCAGGCCAGCCTGTCACATCACAAATCTTGCTGCGCTGTGCTTTGCCTGTTAATCATCCTCACGTTTTCTGGGAGGTGGTTTACTTTTAGGCTTAGGTAGGCCAAGTTTGCGCAATACTAAGAAGGCCATAAAAATGTTGGCAAAATTATGGCAACTATCTACAAAGATAGTAGATGCTCGTAATTGATCACAAAAAAAGCAAAAATATCAGCAGAAAATCGCAAGCAGAGGTGAGAGAGGAAAAGCGATTGCACTGTAAGAAAGCCATAAGTAAACGTAACGCTACGTCCCTTTCACAGCTAAGAGAGACCAGTAAATAACACACAGGTAGCGTTAGCTGTAGATTACTGTTACGTGTCCACAGAAAGAATACTGGTACAACATAACATAATAAGAGTCAAGACAGAGGGTGACAGTTTAGGGTTTTATTACCGTTTTCCAGAACAAAACAAAAAAAAGATGAACAAGGTGGTGATTTATGTAGTTGTAGGGGGTGTATGCTGTGTAAAACAAAACAGAAAATAAACCTAAGACAACCTAACTCAAAAGAAAAGCAAACCTCCTGGCTCCCGACCTTGAAAGAAAACACAATGGAGTTAGGTGAGTCTTCCGGGAAACTATCTTCCCTACACTCCCTGAACCTAACATAAAACCGTGCCAAAGAGACCCGCCACCAATCACCACCCCCTCAGCAATGACAAAAATTAACTAAGGAGTGTTGACAGTGGGCAGCCCGCAAGGATGAAGAAGAAGAAGAAGTTTTAACCAAAGTTTCAAACGAAAGCTGGGTCCAAACAAAGGACAATGGCGGCGCGTGGCGCCGAAGCAGCGCCACTGCACCCAGCAACGACCATACCCGGCAGAGACAGCATCCCGCACTCGCAGAGAGACGGTACCGCGAGAGCCGAAGAAAAAGGACCTGCCAGCCCCGGAGACGGCCGTCTTTTATAGACTCCGTCCCGCCGCGTAATTAGCCCCATCTCGGGCTGCCTGGGCTGGAGACAGACGCGGGTGACAGAAGATCGACTCATACAATATTCCCTCATAATGCAGCGGTTAAGGACTCCAGCAGTATCTGCGTAACAATTACATACAAATTAATGTAACGCTTTCAAAGCTAAGAGAGGTCTCTTAAATAACACACAGGTAGCGTTAGCTGCAGATTACATACAAACTAACGTAACGCTTTCAAAGCTGAGAGGCCTTGTAAAGAACACACAGGTAGCATTAGCTGCATATTACATACAAACTAATGTAACGCTTTCAAAGCTGAGAGGCCAAGTAAATAACACACAGGTGGCGTTAGCTGTAGATTACAAACTAACGTAACGCTTTCAAAGCTGAGAGGCCAAGTAAATAACACATAGGTAGCATTAGCTGCATATTACATACAAACTAACGTAACGCTTTCAAAGCTGAGAGGCCAAGTAAATAACACACAGGTAGCGTTAGCTGTAGATTACATACTGTAACGCTTTCAAAGCTGAGAGGCCAAGTAAATAACACACAGGTAGCGTTAGCTGTAGATTACATACTGTAACGCTTTCAAAGCTGAGAGGCCAAGTAAATAAGACCAAGATATCATTAGCTGCAGATTACATACTTAACGAACGTTAGCCACAGAGGACTTTTTTTTTTACTTTGTTATGTCAGTGCTTTTAATGTACGTACACCTATCGGTATCTTAGGATGATTTCAAGCAATATAACATATAATGTTCTGAATAAAACCTATGATGCCTTTAACACCTTTTTACCACTTCTTTAATTGTTTTAAAAGTCTGTGTTTTAGTTTACTCACTTTACATGGTATTTTCACCGAGGTGATCTGGGGAGCGAAAAAAATCACAAAATCCAAACAGCTAGTAAAAAACTGCAGGCTCAGACATGGAGAGGAGGCGATGGCAAGATGAGGAAGAGGAGGAGGAAGAGGAAGCTCATTTGGGCTGCCAGCCAGTATCCCCGAGGCTACATGAAACACTGATGGACTTGATAGATTGGTGAAAGCACCAGGGGTTTTGGGCTGAGCTGAGCACTGACCGAGCTTCAGTGGTGGGAGGAAAAATAAATCTGGCCGACACCAGCCTAGTGAGATCGAGGCTTCAACCAGCAGCTCGGCTTATTGAGGAACAATCAAAAGTTAGATTGTTTTTGAGGATAAACATGCCATCTGTGGTCGCTGTCAAAGTGAGGAATGTCTCCAAACAGGGCTGTGTGTGAAGGAGGTGTGGGGAGCATGAAATGGCTCCTGAGATAATTTCCTGTCAAAGCATAAAAAAAGAAATATGGAAGGATATTCATTGTTTTTGGACATTGATTGACATGTAGGATGTTTTGTTATGTCAGATGTGCCTCACGAAGGACTTGATGCATTGAATAAAAAATCACAGTGAAGCATCAATACCAGGCATTTCATTTATGGAGACGGTAATATAATATAAAACTGAAAAATCGTTCACATGTACAGTGTGTCTACCCCCAGAAAATAGCATCACACTGGTTTCCTTGACAAAAAGTGAATGGGATTTTTCCATTGAATTTTATACCATCATCCAGAGGTGCCCATAATGATGTTGATATGTGAAATGTCTGAAGTCATGCTTTGTTAGGTCTGTCTGCAAGATGACAAGCAAACATTTAAAATGCTTGTTTTTGAATGGAGTCTTGATTGATAAGTGCTAGGCTGTGCTAACATTGTAGGTGCTCCATCCTGTTGTGGGGCGGCTGTAGCTCAAAGGTTGAGCGACTCGTCCTCCAATCAGAAGATTGGCGATCGACTTCTGCATGCCAAAGTGTCCTTGGGCAAGATACTGAACCCCCAATTGCCCCTGATACTGCGCCATCGGTGTGTAAATGTGTATGAATGACTTAGATCCTGATGTGCAGGCGGCTTCTCTGTCATCAGTGTATGAATGTGTGTGAACGTTAAGTGACTGAATATATTTTGAAGCGCCTTGAGTAGCTAGTTAGCTAGAAAAGCGCCATATATAAAATGCAGATCCATTTACCAGGTCCACCAACACTCCAAATATGGTCATCTAGACATACAGGACAGTGGGTGAAATAAGTATTGAACACATCACCTTTTTTACATTACATATATTACAGTACATATATTTCCAAAGGTGCTATTTACCAGATGTTGGTAACGACCCAATTAATTCATACAAAGATTAAGTTATGTGTAATAATGTGAAATCACACAGGGAAAAAGTATTGAACACGCTTACTGATATTTATTTGATACTTTGTACAAAAGCCTTTGTTGGTAATGACAGCTTCAAGACGCCTCCTGTATGGAGAAACTAGTTGCATGCATTGATCTGGTGTGATTTTGGCCCATTCTTCCACACAAACATTCATAAAGTAATCATGAAGGTTCCGTCTTCAGTTCTTTTCAGTGGGCTTTAATTAGTCAGGTGATTGGCTGGGCCATTCTAGCAACTTTATTTTAATTTCTTTGAAACCAATTGAGCAATAGAGTCTTGCGTGGTGAGCGTGCATACAGCCCATGGTGGTGGAGTGCATTACTTACTGTTTTATTTGAGACAACAGTACCTGCTAATTCTAGGTCTTTTTGAAGCTCTCCACAAGTGGTCCTTGGTTCTTGGACAACTCCTCTGATTTTTATTTTTACTCCTTTGTCAGAAATCTTGCGAGGAGCACCTGATCGAGACACATTTATGGTGAAATTATTGTCTTTCCACTTCCGTATTATGGCCCCAACAGTGCTCACTGGAACATTCAGAGGCTTACAAATGCGCCTGTAAACAATTCCATCGTTATGTCTTGCAACAATGAGGTTGCGAGGGTCTTGAGACAGCTCTTTGCTTTTACCCATCATGAGATGTGTCTTGTGTGACACCTTGGCAGTGACATCTTTTTGTAGGCCATCAGTTGGGACTGAACCAGTTGCTATTTGTACTGACAAAAGACTGGATTGCTTTTTAATTACTGATAGATTTCAATTGTTATCTTGGCTTTCCATGCCTTTTTGCACCTCCCTTTCTTCATGTATTCAATACTTTTTTCCTATGTCATTTCACATGATTACACATAACTTAATTTCTGAGCATATTTTTGGGGGGGGTTCTTGGTATGTATGGATTACTTGGGTTGTTACCAACATCTGGTGAATATGACATGTCAGTAGCACCTTTGGAAATATATGTACTGGGAAAAATGGTGACGTATTCAATACTTATTTCACCCCCTGCAAATACAGCAGCGACCTTGTTTTGTCAACAGACCAGCGGCGGCACCAGAAAATTATTATTGGGGGGCAATGAAGGGGTCTGATTGTTTATAGGAGGTGCTAGTGAATTCTGACACCAACAAATAATACTATAATAGATATAGATGTACAAGCATATTTAACTACTGTTAATGAAATGAAGCGCACGACACAGGAAAAAAAAAAACCAATCACCATAGGAACGTTATAAACAATATTTCTTCAGATGATTGATTGTTAATTTCTCAGTGTCTTAATTTGTTCTATATTTGTTATAGTTTTTAATCCATAAATATTTAGAGGGGAGGGGGGGCAACAGGGGGGGCAGCCTTTGACAGGAGGGTCTTGAGACCCTGCTTGCCCCCCCCCTCGCGCTGTCAGTGCAACAGACTCTGGTGTCTCTGGTTCCTCCACATAGTCTGGTCTGTTCTCTGGACTAATATGAGCTACTATCATAGACCTCTGGGGGACCACAGACACTCTCTGGTTTGTCCACATAGTCTGGTCTGGTCTCTGGACTTATATGAGCTACTATCATAGAATACAAAAATGTTTTCCCTCATTTCTGATTCAGTAACACCAGAAATATTTCTTACGCCTCTTTCACGATACGCCTATTCATGCCTATTCGCATCCTTGCATTGCAACTTTATGTATGCATACGATCATGCCAAAAATGTGCTTCGCTTTTGATGTGAAGACAGCATAATGCTTGTGTTAAACACAGATCTTATTTCAGGCATCCAACCAAAGAACACTTCAACTAGAAGAGCAAAAATGCTAAGTTATTTCTAGGTTTTAGGATAATTTCCTCCAGCACTCTGTATGTATGGTTATATATGTTGACAAAACCATACATCAACTGTCACTGGGGGGTGTCTAGCCTGAATCCAATGCATTATTTGGCAGGATTTTTAATCAACCAAAGTAAATGTTGTCTCTGGATCCCCGGGGGGGTGGGGGTGCAGTGAAGAAGGATGAGGGAGGATGAGAGGGTGCCAACAGTGACAGTGATGTGCCTCCTTTCATTAGCCAAACCTGGTGTGATGGAGACAATGTTAAAATCTCCTGATGGAAGATCTACAGCAACACAGATAAGATGCCATACGTGGAGCCTGCCAACTCCATCATCCTTCCAACCAAATCAATTATAACAGAGAAAATGGCCAATAGATGATGGAGATTGATTAAAAAGAAACATTGGTAATCAATATGGTTTGCTGTGCAGCCAAGCAACGTAAGACTCCTCACATCCACCACCCACTACTTACCCCAGGCTAAAGTTGGGTGCCATCATGCTGCCTGTATGTAATTTATGATGAAGGTGTCACTCTCGGAACGATACGCCAAAGCTGAGGGAGCCAGGCTCATAAGGAAAATAACAGCTTTGTGTCCTCACAAAAGAACAGAAAAGTTGCTTGTGCTGTTAAATTCTGTTTCGATGATGGATCTGAGGTAATCCCATAAAAACTTAGACCTGATTGATGAAATAAAACAGATGAAATGTTCTCAGGCAAAAATACCACATTGTATGCAAACTTACAGCAGTCATTTGAATTCATAGTTTGAGCTCTTAGTATATAATAGGAATAGCTCTTCTTTTCTTTTTTTGCCAGAGTTAGATGAGATATTGATCAATGTAATTTCATCTGTGCTAATTAGTTTAGCTTAAAGACTGGAAATGGGGTAAACAGCATATTTCACACGCTGTTTTTTTAAAACTAATGAGATATAACGTGTTAATTGGTGAGCTTTAGAGGGGCTGTCAACGGATCATCGTTTGTTGTTTACCCTGCATGCTGCACTACCCTGGTCCCTCTTGGATGTACTCATGTTCCCATGTCCAGCCTTCCCGTGTCCTTTTGTGTTTTTGCTTCACAGTAAGTGTTTATTTTTTAATGTTGTGTTTGCTCTTGTTCATTCATTGAATTAATAGATGGCAGAAAGCATTCCCAGTGATTTCACAAACTTTCTTCACTATACTGATAAAATAGACCATGGATCCAGTTAGATGACCCCAATGTGTCTAGAGTACAACCTAACCAGCACAGACTGCCTCTCTATCAAAGAGATTCTTATTTCTTGTGAAGTACACATGGAAGGAGGCTTGTAGGCCAGCATGGATGTCTATAGATAACCAAGGCAGCTCAGCGGCAACAGAAAGTGATGATCAATAATGAATTTGTGGCAGGTCATAGCTCAATAGCAGGGTAGTGAGGGGTGAAGCATACTTTTCTGTATCCATGTGGGGTGCATACAAATACTCTTCTTTTCACAGTCAAAGTCAAGAAAAGGATGTTGATATGCTCAAGTTCTGCAAGGTCAACTGCTCCTGTTTTTTCCAGGCCAGCCATGACAGCAGCCCTGTCGGGGCTACAATATCTGTAGATGAGAAGTGAAAGTTATTGGAAAGATTAAATTTTTACTTTCAGTGTCAGCAATCATTTGTATGTGATGTGTACTTTGGTGGAGAACCATATGCAACACGCATTTCAGTCATGGGGGATGTCATTTTGCCAGCAAGGGCTGAATAGTATACATAGTGACAGTACTCTCTGACAGCATCTACCCAGCAGGCTCCACTTCATCAGCACACTAAATGCGTTTGCCTTTATTTATTCATTCATTTCCACATGGCCATGTGCTGTCACTTTGATGAATGGGAGCTGGAAGTGGCCAATTGTTTTCACTCGACACGACAAGTCTCACACGGTCTGAACTTAAACGTCCTCCTTGTCAGAGGAGCCCTGCCATTCCCGTGCTTTTTAGACACCCGCCTACCGCTGCCGTTGTTTTCACACATACCCAGCCACGACCCCATCATCATCACCTAGCACACCTTTGCTTATTAGAATCCATCTGAGGAGTAGGGACTGTTTGCTTCAATTTCATCTACATGGCTCAGAATGTTTCAAGTCAGGTGCAGATTATGGAGTCGGCTCTGGCTTTTCAGGTGAGTGGTGAGGTGGCCGTGTTGTGGTCAGGTAGCAACCTCCGGTTCTGAAAAGTGAAGCCAAAGCTGAAGTGCCATCAGGGGGCGACTTCTCTGGTAGCAAGAAGTCTGATGATATAGAAGTCTATAAAGAAATGAGCTATACTCTCTTGATGTATTATCTCAATGTAGCAGGATGAGATCCTTTCCCCCTGCTCCAGATGAGCGAGTGTTGCCTGGCTTTTATTGGCCAATTGCTGCACTGGCACAGTATAAAAGAGGAGGTGGGTATCTTCTCTCCCTCTTGCTCTTTGGCTCGCAGTCTCTCCCACTTCCTGTTCGCCTCGTTCCCTTCCTCCCGCTGCTGTGTGCAGGTATGTCGCCCGTAGCCATGCTAGTGTTGGTGTGCTGTCTGTGTAGCGTTAACCATCCGATTTGCTGTTGTTTCTTCTAAGTAGTGTTTCACACTTGTAGACGTTCGCAGTGCGGACCCCCCCCCCCCCCCGGCTCACATATTTCCGATGTGTGCAGCCGCAGGAGCTTCATGTTCCCCCTCTCCCTCAGGTGTCTGAAGCTGATCGGTATGTATGCCTAATGGCAAAGTTTATATCATGCACTCTTTGTCAGTGTTATAAGTCTATATTAATTCTACTGTTTGTGTAACAGGAACTCTCAGTCGGCGTATTGTGGAACATGGAACATGACAATTTGGAACCCTGCTGTTTTGCCTTTCACTGTTTTGCTTTTCGCTGTTTTATCTAGCGCTGCCTTGTGCTCTTTTGCTTGGCTGCATCATTCTGCTAATTCCACGTTTGGGCACCCGCACATTTTAATTGTGTGCATGACCGGTGGGGTGCTCTTTCTATTTAGTTTAACATATGCCACATAAATTTCTACATTTAAATTCCTATTTGTGTGGTTGATATTGTTTACTTTATTTTTTTGTTTAAGCGTTGTTTGGAAATGTAAAGTTGGTGATAAGGTTATCTCTCTCCGCCTCATCAGTAAACATTGAAATCATGGGTTTATGGTCTCAATCTGTAGTTTCAAGTCTTCTTCAGTCCAGTATGATGTTCATTTAGTACATTATGGTCCATTTAGAGTCCAACAGACCAGAAAGCAGGAGATGTTTTAGGGCGGGGCTACCTTGTGATTGACAGGTTGTCACGAAGGCATCACTAGCGTGGGCTCGCTAGTGCTCCCCGATACCAATGCCTCATGGATTAAACAAAATTGGTGAGCTTTAGGGGAGACTTTATGTGAACATTACTAAGCTAATTTGCTTGCTCTATCTTCATATTTCAGGAACAGATATGAGAGTCGTATCAATCTTTTCATTTAATGCTCAGTGAAAAAGCCCATTTGTGTATTCCCCCGAATCTGAAACTATATATTTAAATTGTATATATTAAAAAATATATAACAAAATGTAAATGTAAATACATTTTGGAGATTTCTATAACCAAATATGTCGATTGAATTCCTCTCTCTCTTTCACAGTGGGTTTGTGGTCAATTGGATTCCAGCTCCATTAAACTGACCAGGCTGACATACGTTTTTGACACCTTATTCCTCCTCGATGGAGCATAACGCCGGGTTCACACCGGCCGCGGAAGCGCCGCGGCGCACCAACGAAATTCACGTGCGGTCCACTGCCCCCCTGTTCACACCAGACACGTATTTCTCTGCGACGGTCGACAAGCTTCTGCTCAGCTGTTGTTCATTCAGAGCTATTTTTTCCATTATGAAGTAAATAACCCCATAAAATTAATACGCCATGTTTCTGTAACCAAGAAGTTTGTACACTTCTTGTATTTATCCGTTCTTTCTTTCTCTCTGAGAGAGAAAGAGAGCGAGAGAGAGAGAGAGAGAGGGACACACACACGGACAGAGAGAGTGTAGTAGACAGTAGTAGTGCAGATATACTGTGGAAATACACATATTTGTTTATCTACTCTTCACATTTATTAAATGTATTGTCTCTTCCTGTTTCCCAGTGCAAGTTTAGATACACAAAAATGATCGCGTTTGTCAATCGCGGTATTTTATTTTGAAAATTGCTTTTATTTTGAAAATTGACCGGATTGTCTCGTGTTTCTCTGTGTGATTTCCTGCCAGAATTGACGCGTTCGCCGAAACGATCGCTTCACGGTGCGGGAGGGCCGCGCCTATTCGCGGCGCTCCGTGTCTGGTGTCAACGACACCATCGCTTAACAGGGGCGCTGAATGAAAGCGGGCTCCGCTACGCGTCTATTCGCGGCCGGTGTGAACCAGGCGTAAGGCGTCTACGGTCTGCCTCCAGACGGCACGATCTTGGCTTTTCCCCTTTGTGTACTGGCTTCTTTCCAGGTGGTGTTGCTTTTCTGAAGTTCATCATGGGTGGTTCTTTGCCATGAGTCT
Source organism: Chelidonichthys spinosus (assembly GCA_029853015.1). Classification (NCBI taxonomy): domain Eukaryota; kingdom Metazoa; phylum Chordata; class Actinopteri; order Perciformes; family Triglidae; genus Chelidonichthys; species Chelidonichthys spinosus. The sequence goes on from CM056831.1 coordinate 3,530,409, forward strand.
TTGGGCCTTCCTCTGCGTCTCGCACCTTGGGGATTCCAGTCAAGTCCATGTCTTATGCTGTTTGACTCTGGCTTTCTCAATGTATGTCCAATCCACTTCCATTGCCTCCTTTTAACGGTTGTTTCCAGTTCTTCCTGCTCTTCTCCACAGCTCCTTGTTGGTAATTTTGGCAACCAGATGCGGCATAGATCTCTTAGCTTCTTGTTGATGAACGGTTGTAGTTTTCACATCCGTACAGAAGGACAGTTTGGATGCTGGAGTATAAAGTCCTTAGCTTTGTCTTCAAGGAAATGACTCTAGGGGCCCTAGTTTCGTAGACCAGGCGCAGTCAGCTTTAAGCGCACCTGCCCCACGCCGACGGGGTGTGTCCGCCTGGACTTTGCAAGTTTCGTGCACCGCGCAGCCTCGCACAGGCACACCTCCCGTCTCGCCCACCGGCGCTAGTGGGAAAGAGAGAGGAGAAGAAGGCGTGAGTGGGAGACGAGGAGGAGACGAGGCATGGACTGGGATTAATACAGCCGATTCAGATCTTCACCAATCAAATGAGCTCATCTCCTCACCTTTAATGCGTTAAGGTACGTGTCCACAGGGGCGATTTTAAACGCGTGTGGACGCGCCGCTTCCCAGTATTGCACGCTTGGTGGGCTGCCACTAGAGGATGATTGACAGGCGCTCTCCTTCAAACAACACATTTTTGCGAGCGTTCCCGAGGCTGCGAGTCGAGCCCGGCGCCTCTGATTAGCATAAAGTAGATTCGACTTCAACTTTAGGCAAATGAGAAGCAGCCAACTCGCGCGCCGTCTCTCGACATCCGCCGCGACGCTACCAGAATGCATTGAAGACAATGAATGGGACGCGGGGAAACACCGCTGCCTGTGGACACGCACCTTTAGGGGAGGTTCAGTGCAAGATCCGTCACTTGACAACCCGATGACAGAAGCAGCGCCGCCGCTCCCACCACGCGCATCACGCGCGTATTATAATAATAACAATGCCGATATTATAAAAAACAGGAGAGAGAGAGGGAGATGTTTTGGTCCGAGAGGCTGAGTTTCCGTTACGCGTGCCATCCGCCTTTGATCTGACGTCAGATGTGACGGGACAATCTATATAGATATAAATTCATGTGTTGATTCAATTAGTTGCATTAAATAGTGTTTGTTGTGATTATTTATTGCATTAAAATGTGCCTGTAACTGTGGAAACCTGCCTGTGAGGTCTCGGTGACGTGTGTGCACTGCAAGCCGTCAGCCAAACTTCCACTCCGCCAGCTGTGATTCGCATTGGACTTTATTTACGCCTTGCGCCGAAAGTAGACCAGGTTGGAGCTGGCAGGCTTTCAGCGCAGTCTCGGCGAGGCTTTTTGCCACGAAACTTCCGCTACGCCAAGCTGAATCTGTGACGCCTCCCCCTGCTGCGCCGCCACACCCATCTTGACGCAGGCGATCCACCAAACTGCCAAACTGACCTTGCGCTGCGCCACGAAACTAGGGCCCTAGATCTCCAGATTGTATTTAGGGTGGAAAATATTTGTTCTGCATTTCTCTTCCAGACCATCACAAATCCTCCAGACTTTGAAACTATACTCCCAAGGTAACGGAACTGATCTACTCTCTTAATGGTCTTTTCTCCACATTTGATCGCATCGGCATTTTCAATCAGAATCAGAATCGGAATTCCTTTATTGTCCCTCAACGGGGAAATTTGTTTGCCACAGCAGCCAAAGGACAGTATGTTACAAAAAACACAATAGTAATAATAACAATAGCAAAAATTAACAATATAAATAAATAAAAAAAATGTATAAAATAGAATAGAAATAGAGTAGACTTGTTATATACATATAAACATGATATTGTACAAAAAATTACCGGCAGTGAATTTTGTTTTTATTTACAATTTACAATAAAGTATAGAGTGCAGAGTGAGATCTATTGGGAGCATAAACATGATATTGTAAAAAAATTACCAGCAGTGAATTTTGTTTTTATATACAATTTACAATAACGTATAGAGTGCAGAATGAGGTCTATTGGGAGCAGTGCTTATTGTAGAGTCTGACAGCAGCAGGAAGGAAGGACCTGCGATACCTCTTTTCACACACTTGGGGTGTATCAGTCTATCACTGAAGGAGCTGACTAGTGCGGTGATAGTGACCTGCAGGGGGTGGGACTCCTTCACCAGCAGCAATGACAGCTTGTCCATCATCCTGCTCTCTCCCACCACCTGCACTGGGTCAAGAGGGCATCCCAGGATGGAGCTGGCCTTCTTGATAAGTTTGTCAAGTCTCGTCTGCTGCCGAGATGCTGCTGCTCCAGCAGACTACATCATAGAAAATGGCTGATGCCACCACAGAGTCATAGAAAGTTGTCAGGACTCAACTTGCGTTCCAAAGGACCTGAGTTTCCTCAGTCTTGTTGCTTCCATAGGACTTGTGTGTGACCCAGTCCAGCAGGACTAGAAACAGTAGAGGGCTTAGCAGGCAGCCTTGTTTTATGCCTGTCTTTAGTTCAAACCCTTGCGTTGTTGTTCCATTGTGTATGACACTGGCCACAAAACCATCATACATCACTTTGATCATCATCCAATTTTGTCTGGCACTCCATAATGTCTCAGGAGACTCCAAAGTGTGGCCTGGCCCACTGAGTCGAAGTCCACAAAGGTCATGTAGAGTTCAGAATTCCACTTGAGAGATTGTTCTATTATTATTCTCAGTGTTGCTATTTGGTCCCAGCATGATCTTTCGGTTCTGAAACGCCTGCTTGTTTGTCCCTTAGCTTTAAGTCCATCATTTGTTTCAACCTTTCTAGGGTTACTCTAGTCGTGACTTTGCTTGCAATCACCAGTAGCATGATTCCTCTCTAGTTCTCAGTGGCTGAGATATCCCTTCTTAGGAAGTTTCACCAGCAGTTCTTTATTCCATTCTTTGGGAATTGATTTGTGTCCCACATCTTGAGTATGAAGAGCATTGACTGTGACCTCTCCTCCAGCTTCCAGTGCTTCAGGTGGTATATTATCTGCTCTGGCTGCTTTCCCATTTTTGATCGTGTTCAATGCATCACAAATTTCTTTCTTTGAGATAGGTCCTGTCCTTATGCCGAGGTCTGTTGCTGGTGTTAGCTCTGGGGGGTCTCCTGGGAAGGATCTATTGAGAACTTCTTGAAAGTGTTCTCTCCATCTATCAAGCTGTTCCTCTGTTTTGTTTTTTAGCTTGTCATCCTTCCCTCTAAGGGGTTTCCTTTTTGGGAATTTTTTCTTTCCACTCAGGCATCTAGTGATGTTATATAGCTTCCCCAGGTCTCCTCTTTCCTTTTCTGCTTCTAGCTCGCTTACCATTTCCTCCATTTGATCTCTCCTGTCCCTCCTACAGCTCTTTTTAATTTCTCTGTCTTTCTTGTTGTACTTTTCCATTTCAGACCGTTTTTGATTTCTTGATCTGGCTGTACCGATTTTGTCTTTTATAGATCGTCTTTCTTGCACCAGCCTCCATGTATGATCTGACATCCATGGTTTCCTCCCCGTCTCTGAGTCCCGAGGATTTCATCACATGTTGACAGGAACATGTCCTTGATGTTTGTTCATTCTTTGTCCACACTGTCCTCACTTTCTTCCTCTTCAGTGTCTGATCCATTGCATAGGACAGTTGGAACTGGTTCCTTGCGTCTTCGTTTATCAGCCTACCAACATTGTATTTAATTCGGTCTTTATTGGTTTCTTCTGTACTGCTAGTTTGATTTTTACCTTTGAAAGTAGCAGATGGTGATCTGATCCTACATTGGCACTCATGACTCTTGTGTCTTGGAGGTTCCTTCTCCATCTCCTGTTGATCGCAATGTGGTCTATCTGGTTCTCCGTTTTGCCATCTGGTGATCTCCATGTCGTTTTATGTATGTCTTTATGTGGGAAAGGAGTTCCTCCAATGAGAAATCCATTAGTAACACAGAAATCAACGAACATTTCTCTATTATGGTTCTGCTCTCCAAGTCCTTCGTTTCCCATCACATCATTGAGAGTTGACCCTCTGCCCACTTTGGCGTTAAGGTCGCCCATTAACATGATGATGTCTCTTCTGCTGATTCTAATCACAGCTTGCTGTAGTGCATCATAAAAATCTTCCTTGGTTTCCATATTGGCCTGTTCGGTTGGCGCATAGACTTGGATGATGGTAAGGTTTTGGCAACTTGACTGGAATCTGGCGACCAGTATCCTTTCAGATGCAGGTTCCCACTCCAGTATGCTTCCAAATGCCTTCTTTGAAAGGATGAGGTCAACCCCTTTCTCATGAGGGACGTCTTCGTCTGGTTTCACTCACTCCATCGAGCTGTAGTCTATCCATGTGTTGTCCGGGGCTGGAGCCCCTGAAGTTTCCTAGTGTGTTCCTGTGTTTTTCCCTCCCTTGTGTTTCCAGTGCCCCCTAGGGGTATTCCATCAAACTCGCTAAGCGCAAAGCCGGGCTAATTTTGATAAGCCTCGCTACCTTTAGCGAGAGTTGCGTTCCATCAACGTGACTTGAGGCACTCTCCGCTAAGTAACCATGGGAATTTATCCGACCAAACTAGCCTGCCCTGGGGCAGGCTAACCATCAGGCTTACTTTAGTGGGGGTTTCAGAGAAGTCCGGTCTGTCGGAAACAACTGTACCAGCAGAAGGTTCCGCCAAGACTAGTCCTCGTGATTTCGTCACATGAAAGACCAAAAATTGCCAGAATTACATATATGAAGTACAACCAGACTATATTTTCATCAAGCGTCTAAGAATACAAGCTTGCAATTAAAAAAATATGAATAAATCGTTTATTTTGTTTAAGACCTACTGGCCATTTGGTTATCCAAAGTCCCCAGTTGGGTGTGTGGTGACGTACCTGCCCTTAAATGTGAGCATCGCAGGTTCACATCCCGGCGAGGATATCTCATATGTGTGTTTTTTTTCCCCCTGTATAATTGTCTTTAGATCAGAGAATTAGACCAACATTTTACCTTAACTATGATAAATATGTCATACAATTTCCCCAGAACCCAAATATAACTTGCAAAAACATGATAGGCATAAAGATGTTATTATTAATAGCATGCTATAGATCCCAATGACAAAGGCATTGCTGCATGCAATTTTCAGGCACATAAATTCCTTTCAGGTGAGTTCATTAATAAGTTCATTGAATTGTTGAGATAAATGGGTTGATCAATGTAGATGCATTTACTAGGCCTATCTAAAAAGAAAAGAGAGAGAGACAGAGAGAGAGAGAGAGAGAGAGAGAGAGTTCAGGCCAAAGAAAGAAGTTTCACAAAGTTCCATAGACAGATATTGAACCGTCGCCTGCCGCGTGTAAAGCAAGCACGTTACCTCTACACTATCCTCACGTTACAGAAATTGTTGTCAGTGTTATATTAGAACATGTTACTCTTAACGGTACTTCTGTATTAAATCGCTCTGCAATTCTTGCCCAAGCAGCCTCGCGATTTTTATTTATCACTACAGTATTCCCTTTTTTGATTATGATGGGTTTGTACTCCGCGTACAGTTCCATGACTTATTTTTTCTCTGGTCTTTTCTGCCATGTTCTCGATGATTCGACATTCACGGTTCTGGTCTGGCTTCATATCCGGTGAACGTGCGTAACACACAAAAACGTTAACCTGGCTTGAATTAGCCTCAACAAGGCTCGGCTGAAATGCGTTAATGGAATGGGTTTAGCCGCAAGTGGAAGTTGGCGTTAGTTCTAACCAGGCTTAACCAGGTAAGCACCGCCTTAATTAGCGAGTTTGGTGGAATACCCCTCCTGTCCGTCTCTCTGTTGTCTTGTTTGTGTTTTGGCGTGGGCGTGGCTTCTCCTCCTGGCTCAGCTGCTTCCCCCTGCAATCAGCACCTCACTCCAACCAGTCTGCACACCTGCCTCTCAAAAATCTCATCACCTGCAGTATTTATACCCCGGCTCTCCAGCCGCTCGGCACCAGATTGTTGTTTCACCACCAGTGGTAGTTACTCTCAGGCCTCCTCGTGTTTTGCTACTCCTAGTGTTACATCATTTCTAACTATCGTCTCTTGTGCTCCAGGATCATCACCATCTCATCCCGCCATCAGCCAACCTGCCATTTCCGACCTGCCACGCCACTGCCTCAACCCACTCACGCCAGCCTGCTTACCTGCCTACTAACTATCAATAAACCTCCTTTACTCACCTGTTCAGTGTCCTGCGCTTGGGTCTCCGTCCGAGTCCGGGCCAATTCATTTCTCTCACTGCTTGGGCGAGCTTCCCCATCTGATATAGGGTTCTTATTTTCCATGTGGCAAGTTTTGTGAAGGATTTCCGATTGAACAACATCAGTCTTGTTTTGGACTTCATGAATTGAATCTTCTCTCTTCCATTGCATTTGTTTAATCTCCCACCTTCCATTCCTAGAGGAATGCCCAGTGTGTCTGAGGCTTTCGTATTCGTTTCTGCAACAGTAGTTTTTTTCAGGGACGTGACATTAGCCCCTTGCCCAACCCCCAAACCTGGAGGGCTAGGGATATGTTTACACATGCCTTGTGCTAGGAGAGTGGTCTTCCCAGACTTGAGCAGCTGCTCGCAGTGACCTCTAACTGGTCTGCTTGCCGCTTGCTGTTGACCACATGAATGGTTCTTCCGCCAACCAGCTTGGAAACCTCATCGTTGGCCCCTAAGGATTCCTCCGCTGAGGACAGCCATCTGACATTCCTGCTGCCAATGTCTTCACCTTTACTCCGTTGGCCTACCGTTTCTTTTCAGGGTTCCTGTGAGACCTTCTTGGCTACCGTGACGGCTCGGGGGTTCATGAGAACCCCACTGTACAACTTTGCCGTTTCCCAGGGTGCACCGACGAGAAGTAGGACTTTGCAACCCCACATTATTGACACAGTAGCATTAAATCTCTTTAACTACACATAATGTCAGACTATATAATAGAACTGCAGTCATTCCTTGAATATATCACCATTTTTAGATGTGAAACAAGGAGCAGAGATCAGGGTTTGAATACTGAATTGAAATGGAAATCCATCGATGCATTCAATGATGATAGTTACAATAATCAATTAGACCAATTGACCATTGATTGTTTTCAGTACGTCTATGATGCAGACTAATAATTGCCTGTTCAGTCAACCCAACATAAACTGAGCCAATAAAATTGCAATAAATATGAGTGTCACCCTTTTCATTTCCAAGTGATTATCACATTCAACTGGAGATTAGCAACTCTGAGCATGTGGACATGAGCTGGAGTGGAAACACACTAGCTGAACATATCATTTAAAAAGCAGATGAAGAGGGTCAGCAGCCTGTTACAGGTGAGAACAGACTTCCATACTTTTTGCAGGGAAGAAATCAGTGGTGCGTGTGTGTGCATGTGATGAGCTTCATATCTGTTATCATCTCCAGGCTGCATAAATGAAGGGTTTTATTCTTCATGACTGAAGAGCTTCTGATGTGAGATTGTGTTTGGATTTTACACAGCTGTTAATGTGAGTGTACGTTTTATTATGCTGCACTATTATAATATGCGTTCTTCTTCGTGTCACTGTTACTATGTTTAACCATATCAGTTTGTTTTTGTGCAAAACAATAAAAGTTACTTTTTAAAACGCAAAAAAAACGTATCTTCTTTTGTGATGTTATCAAACATTTGAGAATTTTTTTTTATTTACCACACAATTCCATCTCCCTGATTCACCAAACAAACTGATTTCCTCTTCAGAGCAAGAAGTCTGTTTAATCTATATGCATGAATCTATGTGCCATTGGGAATGCACAGCCTTCTCACCTGTCTCAGGCGATGGAAGAGGAAGGGGGAAACAAATTAGTCCTCTTTTTAAAGCAGTTTTTTCTCATGTTGTAAGTGCCTCTGCATCCATGGTGGGGCCTGTGGAGTAGAGAAAACTGCAGAAAGCTGTCAGTCTGGAACTCCAGCTGTAATCATCTTTCCTGGCAAAGGGTTGTCGACTTGCGTGACTTACCCTGGCAGAATGAACAAAGAGAGTGGGATGCCCGAGGAAGCCTCGGCACTTTGTGAAATTCCTTTGTTGAGCAATATGGAGTCTCACCCCGACATTGCTTCTTTCATGCATCTATTGTCTGCTCATCCCTCTGTGGTTTCATTCCTGTCAAATGACAGTGATAGTTTTTTTTGTCACATAATAGACATCAATCATTTATGTTTTGCCCCTGACCAGTTGACAGCGTATAGGTGGCAAAAAGGGGCAAACAGGAACAAGAGTGGCCCCCTAGTGATAGATGAATGCATTACATTGTATATGATGGAATTTTTCACAACCTCATTGTTCTTATCAATAGCTAATAGAGCAATAAAACACAACTAAACATGTATAAACCATCAGTCATTAGTTAAGACTCATTGTATAAACTACTATACTTATTGTCTGGCTTAAAGTCAGACCATATGTGTAAACCTTCCTTAAATATCTTTCTTACAAAAGAAGAAAAGTCTGCCACTAGAGAACGGATTAAAAACACATCCACTTATGTTCTAAAGTGGATATACTCAGGTGAGCGGTCCAGTTCCAACACTTAGTGTTTACAAAAATAAATATGTTCAGTTCCTCTGGGTAACAGGCAAATAAATAATCCACTTCCAAATGATTCTTTATCCTGCTAGAGATAATATATCTTCCTGGGAGATCGAAAGGGTCAACATTTACTGGAATGTTACATATTTTAACACCTTCAGTTAAAAAGGTATATATTCACCCTACACTAGTCACACGTGAAAAATTCCAACCTAGCCAGTATATACAAAGACATGAATGGCACATGCAATTCCCATCAACTCATCAAATCAGTTACCAGCCCGTTTTCACCAGAGAATGTAGCTTCGGCATGAGAAAGCTCCGAGCAGAGAGCATTATTTCAGCCATGGCGTGGTCGAGGTTGACAGCCATGGGAGCTGAATGTGTTTTTTTGGTCCCACCCGATTGAGAGTAGTTGTTTGGGCAGGGTGCAAGTCGTTGTGGGAGCCCCGGCTGCACTTTGCAGATACACAAGCCTGTGCTTTCATGCCCAGACTCATCAAATTGGCCCTGTCAGGCTACTATCTCCTGGGACTCACTGCTGCAGTACAGGCGGATTAAAGCTTTTTATGAAGCATTTTCACAGCTGAAGGTGTCCACAATAGCACCCTGTGTGCCATTTTTCACAACAAGGCTGGAATTAACTTCACTGGACACTTAAAACTGGAATTGTGCCGGATGGAATTTTGCATCCACTTTAGACAACTAATTAGAGTGCAAAGGGGGAGAAGTTTGGACTGTTTCAACCAACACAAGTGCACAGATAAAAAAAAATGGAAAAGAAAATGTCCCTTTTGAGCACATTAATTATGCTCACGAAGAAGTGTGGTAAACCGGGCCAGATTGTACTACATCTCTGTGATGTGTGAGGGGAATGTTGCATTGAAAACTGTTATTGTTTATTTTTGCTTGAGGAGCAGCATTCAGGTTGATGCAAGGGCTGTGAGTCTTGGGGAAATACCAACATGAAGTGTATTCATTAAATCCTTCGATGTAAAAGGTAGCAAATAATGTATTTATAGATATAAAGACATTTTTATACTACTATACTTCTCAGCAGTGTTATTTTGTATTGCACTAATGAAATCCTGAACCAGAGACCAATCTTGAAACAAGCCGCAGCAGCATTTTCAGATTTAGCACACAATATGTGACAATTAACAACCCCTTTGGCTCATGTGTGATGAATTGGTTGGAGGAGAAGCCCATTTGTTACAGTCTTATCTGTGAGGCTGCTGTACAGAAGACTGAATTATTCCAACATCAGAGCACTGTGAATGACTGGAAAACAAACACAGAATAAGGCTGGTAGACTGGGGTACATATGCATGTAGCCTACCTAGGACCCAATGAGGGTGATGCTCTGGTGGCAGGAGGAGTCACTCAGACCCCTGCTAACCTCACATGCAAGAGTGAGTATTATGTCATTGCCATCTTCCAGAACCAGCTTGGTGTCCTTTTCAAGAAATATGTGGACTGTTTGTTTCCCCCATTTATTTATCCCTGAGGGTGGGGGTTGGGGGCTGTTGATTCTCTTGTAGTTGTGATATATGTTTATAAAACTGAAAACTTACAAATAAAATATGGAAAAGGAAAAAAATATTTACTGCAGTACCACATAAAGCAAATGGATGGCTCCCAGTCATCTGTTTTTCACCTTTTTCCTACCTGCAGTAGTCAAGCGGTTGCTGTCCATGGTGCTGATATGTGTATTTATCTTCGTGTAAACTCTGACATCCAGTGGCTGAATGTGAAGTGGATCGGAGAGAAAAAAAAATCCGGAACAAAGTATTTGTTCCTACTTCCTACCCGAGTTACAAAACGTGTTGCACCTTCAATGCTTTTGGTTTAGTTGTTGTTTCCCGGATTTAGTAAGTTTGACTCTTTTAAAATATATCGTATATTTTATGTGTGCCAGTACACAGAGTGTGGATAAACATTGGCTCAACCATAAGACGTATATAAACGTTTCACTACGCTAAAGTGACGATTTGTTGCGTGCTAAGTGTTAGCTTTAGCTTACCCGGGGATGGTAATTGGTGAATTAATATGATTTCTTTTGTCGTTGTAAAGTTAAACCATGGATGTATAAAATAGCGACCTTGTGTTGGTGTGTAAATGACCTGCTCGACTAGCGTTAGTAGCAAATAATGTAAACAGCTGTCAGACAAGCGAGCTAGTTTTGGTGTGGGAGAACCGTTGTTTGACGCCTAACCTTCTTTCAGAAATGTAAATAAATAATGCTCTTCTGCACATAATGTCAAGGTTAGGAACCCAACAGCATTCTGTCCGATGTTTAGCGAAACACCCTGAGCCTCTCTCGAGATTGGCGTGCTTCTTATCCAACAAGCAGTATTTTATGCGAAAGAAATGTATGATTTGGTTCAACGTCCTCACTGCCCCTCACTGTGTAATGTTATTGTGTGTAATGTTATTCAGGAGAAATGAACGACGTGTTATTAAAGCATTGGAATTGTTAAATGGGTTGAAACTTACCTTAAGTAACAAAAAAACAAGCTTTTAAAATGAGCTAGTTCACATGTGCATGTATATGTCACTTCATGAGCAAAATAATATAATGCTGTAAAAGGAACTTTCTAGGATATTTAATGTGTTTGTGAAAACTGTGTCTGTGGGTTCTTACAGTCACACCAAAGAGTGGAGCATAGCTAAGCTTTACATAGACAGAATGAAATTGCACACTTAATGGCCATGTCAGGTGACCTGCATTTAGTATAACTCTAATAACATTATTGTAATGGCTCGCTCATTCTCATTCCTCTCTCTCCCTACATCTTTATCCAGCCAATGGACTGACATCAGCCAGCAGAGATGCTGCTGAAAGATCTTCCCAGAGAGGCCCTGATGCGGCCACTGTCCAGGAATGAAGTCGTGGGCATGTTGTTGAGGTTGACCATTTTTGGTGCAGCGACCTACTATAGCATCAAATGGGTTGTAGATGCTATGGATCCTACCTCCAAACAGAAAAGCCAAGCCAAGAAAAGGGTATATAGAGCACAAGCACATCAATTACATTATGTAAGATCAAGGTAGACATGAATGGCTATTTGCCCAGGGTCTCTGCTGTCAGTGTAGCAGCGGTGGTAAAAAAAAGAAAACTAATGACTGAAGCAGATTTTTTCAAACCATCCGTGATCCTCTCGTGTCTTCAGCTGAGTTGTGTGTCTCGTCTCTACAGGCAGAACAGCTGATGAAGAGGATTGGCGTGGAGGGTGTCAAACTGACTGAGTATGAGATGAATATTGCATCTCATCTAGTTGATCCACAATCTATGAAGGTAACTTCTTTAATCCTCATCTATGACATTTGAGATTGTCAAGTGACATTTTTACCCTTTTTATTATTGCACTTCACTAAACTCTACCTTCCTGTAGGTGTCCTGGAGAGATATAGCAGGTCTGGATGAGATCATCAATGAGCTACAAGACACAGTCATCCTGCCCTTTCAGAAACAACACCTTTTAGCTGGATCCAAACTCTTTCAGCCTCCTAAAGGTAACTCAACAATCCAAACTAATATGCTCACATTTTACATGGAATCTTCGAGGTGCATGCAAACATTACAGAAAAAATAAGATTGACTTTATACTATTGTATTGAGTGATGTACTAATGAATTGAATACTACACTTTAGGAAGTTCATTTTTATTTAACCTCAGTGCATACTTAATTGCAACTCAATATTTACACAAATAATACAATGTGATTTGTGACAGAATACACGTTTCCTGATTAAACTGGAGCAGTAAGAAGGTAAAATCTTATACCATGTGCCGCTTCTCACAATAAATATAAAACTCGAGGAGTCTGCCCACAAAAGACTGTTCTGACTGCACTTGCATCATGAATGCTAACATTTTTTAGAAAAATGCATCAATAGCAAACAGCATTAAACTAGGTTTTAATATCCATGACTTTGGCAAACTATTGTTATAAGCCACGTTAGCCTGTGTGTAGAAATAGGATGATATGAAAATTGAATGTAACTGATGTAATTATTTCCTGGACAGAAATAATTGCAATTCACAATATACTTAAAACTGTTAACGCACATATTATTTATATTATTTTAAGTGAAAAACAATCAAATTATCTGAAATAAGTTGATCATAAAACATAGGGTCTCCCATCATAAATAAAGAATAAATACAATACAATTTCCTTATATTTTTGTATCCTTTATTTTTAAAAACAGGCTTGTGTGTTCCAAGTCTACAGGGAGGATGTGGGAATTCCTAGTTTATATCCCTTATTTAACTCATGTGATATTTAAAGTATGCACCAAATCAGCCACATTTGTCATCTGTATGTGTGTTAGAGAAGACCAAGTTAGGCAATCTCCCTACAGTTTCCAGTAAAGGTTGATACGAGTCACAAAAGTAAAAAAATGTAAAATCGTGTAAAAAAATATGCATGTTATTGTTCTGCTCAAACAGTGTTATAGACGTACAAGTATTGTGAATACTTTTTGCTGGATATGTTCCTACTTTTAGTACTAAAATGTTACTTTTAACAAAGACATAACAGGAGGTTGAAAGAAACATCCATCCATGCATTCATTGTCCTCTTCTTATCTGGGCAGAGGCCTTAGGAAGCAACTCCAGACTTCCCTCTCCCCAGCTCTACTTTCCAGCCCCTACTGGGTGACCCCGAGGCGTTCCCAGGATAGATGGGTTGTATAGTCCTTCCAGCGTGTTCTGGGTCTACCCCAGGCCTCTTCCCAGTTGGATGTGCCCGGAAACTTTTTAAATGGAGTAGTCCAGGGGGATCCTCACCCAGCCCATTTATAGGCATAGGGGTCAGCTGCTGTCTGATCCCTGGCATCGCAGACTGGTTGAAAGAAACAGCCATTCCTAATATCTTTTTTATTTTGTCCTTGCAGGTGTTTTATTGTTTGGTCCTCCAGGATGTGGAAAGACCATGATTGCCAAGGCCACAGCCAAAGCATCAGGCTGCAAGTTTATCAACCTTCAGCCGTCTACGCTGACAGACATGTGGTACGGTGAATCCCAGAAGCTGACTGCTGCTGTCTTCTCATTAGCAGTCAAAATCCAACCCTGCATCATCTTCATTGATGAGATTGGTGAGCTTGATTATTTTGAAAAAGTTAGATACACTGTTATATGTAATTTATCTGTACCTTTTCAAGTAGCAATTGTTTCAAAAACTGATACTGATAATTTGATGATGTTTTCAAAAAAAACATTGAGGGTTTCCTTCAGAATTGTATTCTCATCAGTCTGAAAAGGCATTGAACACCCTCCTTTAAAGGTTAGTAGCTTCTCAAAGCATAGTAATTCAGGTCTTTTGGCACTCTGTATGTTCAGACAGTCCAATCATCCTGTTCAATCTGTCAGTATAGGACAGTTCCAAGGCCTGACGCTGAGCCTCCCTTCAGACAAACTATTGAGACAACTACTAGCTTATTCCTAACACACACACACACACACACACACACACACACACACACACTGAATGGACATGTCTACATGTGCCATCATTCCAAAATAGCTGGCAAAAGGCCAAGAGGAGTCATGAAGTAGTGACTCTGGTAATGTAAAATAGTAACAGGCTCAATGCATGGAATCAGTAAATAGCGCCTGCATATTTTAATAATTATTTTAAACATTTTAATAATTTTAACTTATTTAAAAAAAATGTATATCAATATTTGTCAGTGATGTATTGGTAACGTATCGCAGCAGGGAGTATCAGGATATATATTGGGATGTATTGTCCCACCACTAGTCACGCTGCTACTGTAAAACACGGACATGCAGTTTATACACCTGTTGGTTGAAGTCAGTCTCTTATGAAGATGAATTTTGTATCAATGTCGTCTTCATCCTTGATTTTGCTCCTTGTCTCTTGTGTGTTAGATTCATTCCTGAGAAACCGCTCCAGCCTGGACCATGAGGCCACAGCCATGATGAAGGCCCAGTTTATGAGCCTGTGGGATGGCCTGGATACTTCCTCAACCACCCAGGTAACACAACTGCTGCTCCTTCCTGTAACCAGATGATGTCCACTGGGGAGGACTTCTCTTGTCTCTTCAGAGAAGCACCCGTGCATTGACATTGGGATTCTCTTGGTCGTAGGTCATGGTAATGGGAGCTTCAAACAGGCCACAGGATGTGGATCCAGCCATTTTGCGAAGGATGCCTGCAACTTTTCATGTTGGACTGCCAGTAAGACACGTACACCAGCACAAGCAGGTGTCATCTATGCCATGTAAATGAATGCACATCCATTCATATATTTAATAATACAGTTGTAACAATACCTTCTAAAACATGTATTGTTTTCATTAGATAATCCTCACTTTCTCACTGTAAAACATTACAAATAGGACACAATGCTGTCGCTGACATTCAACTTTCAACTTTGTGTTTTCCTGATACAAGAAGAGAAATATTCAAATAAAAAAGCTCAGAGACTCGGAGGAGCAGCTTAATGGAGAATAGCGCTGGTCCACCTTAAAGCTCAGCCCACCTTAAGTATTCCTGAGCTAGAGCAGTTGATGCTAACTCCCTTCATTTTAATCATCAGCTGGCTGACAACAACACACAGGAACTTAGCTTGTGTCTCCTCAAGGGTCTTGAGGAGTATTGGTTTTATTCACCGACAAATAAAGTGTACCCACACTGCACTGCTACATTTATGCTGTAATGTAACTGCTGACTTCATAGTCACTGTCACACTCTCTCTCCCTGGATACTCCCTTACATTACATCAGGCTGTAATACATCAGTGAAACCCTGACAGATTCTATCAGCAGCACTGGTGGTTCTAGCTTGAATGACACCCTCGGTGAGACCCCCTTTAGATTAAAAACAAACTTCTGCATAAACTGTTATGTTTTATTATAACACAATAACAATATAAGTGAAATAGAGAAATATATTTCTCAATTGCACAAATCTTTCATCAGAACCATGAAATAACACACTTAAGAGAATCCAGTTATTTAACTACTGCACTTAGAACCATAAACACACTTTTTAAGGTGCACAATCTCCACCTCCCACATTGCCAAAAGACAATGAAAACAATTATGACAGTATAAGTTATCAGAACTCAGAGAACCACAAGGACATCCATACATAAATGTGCCAAAAATAGATACAATCAGATATATAAAGAACGGAGAACAACAATAATATAAAATATTACAAATCAAATATATAATAAATATTCTAAATAGCACAAATCCTTCATTACTCAAATGTGAAAACACACTAAAGGTGATCTAATTATTACACTATTGCACTAAGAAAACACAACCTAAAACTAAAAATGTGCATGAACTATAGGCCTGTATTTATAATATTATGAATGAAATGTGTGTTATTGGGAACAAAGTAGAGGTGTAACTGCCCACTAATTCCATTAGAGTATTAAGTGGATCCCACGTCTTTTGCTCCTGCCGCCCCCAATGTGTCATGACAATACCCTCCTCGCCCATGCCAAGAACCACGACTGATCTGCAGACACACAGCTGGATGAATGGTTTTGGTGGAGACTCACTAGACTGTTTACTCACATACTGCAGTTGTCGATGAATCATAGATTTGAGATGGTTGTATCAGAGTAGTTTTAAAAGTAAAAGTATTAGGACAGTATCAGACCAGATACTATCAGTATTGTTGCATCCCCAATTTGCAGTAAAGTAAAATGTGTTTAGGCAGATGAAATGAAACTGGACCGTGTGTGAGGGATTTTAAAGTCTGTAAACTGGTGATTAGATTTTTGAATATTCATTGGTGGTGCATTAATATGCTTTGAATAACCAGTCTTTCTGTTTTTGCAGAACACAAGACAAAGGCAGGACATCCTGAGGCTTATTTTAGCAGGAGAAAACGTAAGATGTCATTTCTTTTAATTCCAGTAAGCTGTGGAGGAAATGATTCTCTTCAGTGCTCTTTTTTTCATTCTAAGAGACCATTTCACACCTGTATTTTCACTCTCACACCACATTAAAGTAAATCAGATCACCCATGAACATAGCTAAAGACCAGTGACAGCTAACACATTCATTCTGTATAATTGTCTCATATGCTGTTCTGCTTTTCTGCTCAGCTGAGCAATGCCGTTAATCTGAAGGAGATTGCTGAGAAGACAGAGAGTTACTCTGGCAGTGACCTCAGGGAGCTTTGCCGCGATGCCGCCATGTACCGAGTCCGGGACTATGTCCGTAAGGAGCAAATGAGGCAGATCGCTCAGCAGCTCCAGGAGTGCGAGGAGGAGGAAAGGTATGATGCATATATTCACATACCCACAATCCCTCATAGCCATGGTGTCGACTAAGCATTTCTTTGCTCTACAAGTGTGAATTTTTGAAAGCTTATAAAATTATTATTTTGAGGAATGTATATACTGGTACTCTTTACATTTGACTTAATACTTAGATAAGTGAACCATTCTTTTCTGTTTTAAGTGGGCTATTAAAAGTGATGGTGTTCGTAATTGAACATGAATGCACTCATGGATTATAATCGCTAAAATAATTTCAGATGTGCTCCTCCGAGCTCTATCGTTCTCCCCTCGCAGCCTCCCACCTCCCTCTTATTTTATGAAAATAGTTCAGCGAAAGGTGTTTCTGGAAACATTTTAGGTGAGAAATAAGCTATGCAGTTGCTGAATCTGTCTTTATTTTAGATCGACAACACTCAGTTTGAAAGTTTTTCGAGAGTTTGCGGGAGGCGGCGCCGTCTCTGGAAACCCGCCGCTCCTCGCCGGCATTACACGGCTTCTTACATCAATGAATGGGAACATTCCCTCCGGGTATGAACTCAGGCAGGACGCCGTTTAGTTTCCCGGTGTGTCCGGGACTTCCACAACATGTACAAAGCAGTAATAGTGTTTATTACGGCCGTGAATGATGAAACATTATCGGTGTAAATGCAGCGGGTGCCGGTCGGATTTCTCTCTCACCTCGACGGCAGTACGTCCCCGATCCCAAACTGCTCGCCGATCACTCGCCACAATCCCCCCTCCCCTCCCCGCTGACGCTGAAGCCTCAGCCAAAATCATGTGAGAGCCCCGCTGCATACCTGAACTGCTCAGGGCAACAAGCGTCTTGTCAGCTCGTAGTTTCAAACGCGGAAGTGAGTCAGGAAGAGACGTGAGCAGGAGAGTGAGCGAGGATTTGATCGGAACATTTAGCCAATAGTAGCCATGCGGACCGGATGGCTACTATTGGCTAAAGTTTGGCTCATGTGAAAAATCGTAGACTGCATCTTTAAGTTGGTAGGTTTCTGTGTGTGACCTCTGACCTCTCGTGTCCAGACCTGTGGATGAGGAGCGGTTGAGGCCAGTCACCCAGCTGGACCTCCTTTTTGGCCTGGACAAGATGAAGGATTCGAAGCAGGCCACAGCCTCCATGTTTCCCATTGTGTCCGAGGTAACGCTGGACTAAACATCAACACCATGACGGGAAACATCTTCCTCTTGCTTTTGGCTTTGACTCACCAAGCAGAGGCTCCTACGAACATGTCCAGGACCAGGAAGCAGCCATACTTTTCTTGAAATGTATTTATCCAGGCAGGGTTTGTTCTGAGCATGCTCTCTTTCAGCACAACCCTGCCATATGTGTACAGTTACAAAGCATTAAGAAATCTGCTACTGGCCACTGATTCAACGTTTTGCTCCAGGGCGCCATAAAAGTTTGTTTGGAAGAGCAGAAAGCATTTCCATAAATGTTGAATCCGTCTGAAGTCACTGCTCATAATACTACTCTACTACCCACTGTAAGGTTTCACATATCATCCTACACCGACTTACAAACGATCGTGAGCACAAGGGATTAAGCACGATGACTCATGATTCAGGAGTTGGGGCAGCAGACCAGTGGAAGGTCTACACCAAGTCTCCTAGTTTCTTTTTGGGGCAAGTACATGTTGTGATACTGACTATGTAATGAGTTACTGCTCCCAAGCAGTATAAATTCCGATTTATAATATAATCCATTATAATAACATTCTTGTCAGGTACATCGGCTGATATGGGCTGATTTAATCACAATTGTTATCGGGCACACGCTGGCCGCTATGAAATATATATATGAAAAATCTGAAAGTGCTGCCTGAATAATAAGTGGTGTCATTACATAGTTGGGCCCTGTCATTGTCGGTAGATATATTATCTATATAGATATGAGGGGCGGCCGGTGGCGCAGTGGTTAGGGCAGCCGCCCAATGTACAGAGGCTCAACGTCCTCGATACGGTGGTCTCGGGCTGACTCCCGGCCCAGGATCAGTTTCCCGCATGTCTCCTCCCTCTCTCTCTCTCCCCGTTTCCACACTGTCTGAATAAAATAATAAAAAAAGGCTTGAACGGTGCTCTACCTGAAAAAAATAATCTGAAAAAAAAAAAGATATATAGATACGAATATCCACCGTTATATCACATGTAGCAGTTAATGCATGTTTTTAGTTGGGGAGTGAACACTTCTGTAGATGCTTTGTAACACAAACTCTTCTGCAATTCATGTTTCTCCTACCCAAAACTACAACAGCTGTTACTTTTAAAAAGTTCAAATCTTCTTGCTGTTTTTCACAAAGATTGTTTTCGTGTCATGTTTATTGTCCCATTAGCATTACTAGCTAGACTGCAGTGTGTCACTCTGAATGTTTTTGATTTGAATGTTTCATGTCTTGCATCGATGGATCACCATCTGTCGCTGCGACACACATCGGGCGTTTTCTGTGTCCGTCACTCTTAAAGAGCATGCCTTTAACATTTTACTAGTCAATCAGCTGTCACTAGGCATGGGACGATATGAACATTTCATGTCATGATTATACTTTGCGAAATAATTATTATGAAAATATGCTTAAAACTCTGAAACACACTTGTATAACACGATATTTTGTTTAGTGAACATCCTTTTTAGTAAAAATCAATAACATCTTAAATCATATAAAATTCATCCAGGTCTCCCTGTTTTTCCATTTTTTTAGATTCACTTCTCTACCATGAGAGCGAGCTAGACAGCTTTTTAAGTCACTTGAGATATTTAGGATTATCCTGATAATAGAAACCCACCACATATTGTGAATGTTTTTTATCGTCCCAAGCAGTCAGTCTGAAGTTGTTGTGACGTTTTTTCTAACTGCCCTCTGTGGAAAAAGCCTCACTCTTCACCATATTCATCACAGCATGTGTTCACAGATCTCATACAGACCTTCCACTCACTCAGTCTGAGCCAGAGCCCAGCGCTCATTCAGCCATGACCACGCGGTGGCACTGCAGCCTCACAGTGATGTCACTGGGGCAGGTGGAACAGCCTGGGATATGGACTGCTCACATGGAATGCCGCTTTCTAGCATTGTGGTGAGATAATGAATAGAGAACCCTGTATACTGGGTTGTTTCTCCGTTATCGGTTCATTCAGTGGTATTTAGACATCTGTTGCTCTTCATTACCTCAGTTAAAGGTCAAACTGTTGCCATGTAAACAACAGTTGTGTTGTTGCTGCTTACAGTTCTTTGTTCCTTTTCTTGGAGGAGGAGACCACGCAATATCAAATCAGTGTCCAATATCAACTTACTGTAAATTACACTGTCAAAAATGTATGTGTTGAATATGATATGTTAACCATGTGCTGTAAAGTGTATTTATTAAATTACGGAAGAAAATATTCATCTTTTTGTAAAACCAACAAAATGTTACCTCAATTATTTCAGCTTGGATCGCAACCTGTTTGTCTTTGTCTTATTCATAGTTATAGATTTGTCAGAGAAGATGAAGACCAACCGGTGGAGATTTCAAACAAGTGAGTAAGTGTTGAGACCCCAAAACGTGCAGCTGTGGGAGTCTGCTACTTTATTGGGCATCTGAATCATCATAAAGTGTTTGTATATTGTGTGACTGTTGCAGTCAGATCCTGTACCCTCAAGGCTTCCATTAATAAGCCATTCTGGGCCATAATGAAACCCTTCCTCTCTCCGCTCTGTTGCTGTTTCAACTCTACTGCTGGTATCTAACAAAGCCTCACATCTCTAATTAGTCACCATTTCACTTCTTACTGACATCCAAACAGTTAAATTTATGTTTTGTAATGGATGTCTGGCCAAGTGTTCAAAAGTCATGATATCTGAATTACATAAGGTAATAAGGTCTATGCAAATTAGGATTTTAGGTTTTCACATGAAAGCACAGTGGCAAGCAGTTTTCTGCATGAATTTGTCATTAAATTATCTGATCTGCATTTAATTCACACATATAGACAAACAAAGTGTGCTTAACTAATACCACATACCCAATAATAATAGTAAATTGTTTTATTGAACACAGCCATTAAACATTCACAGTGCTACAGGTTAGTGAACCTTTAGGCTAATGACTCCAAAAAGAAGTTGGCAGAGTTTGTCGTAAAAAAAAAAAAAAGAACCCAAGAATATCGGCTAATGGCTTGAAGAAATCACAATCACTAGAACAGGTTAACATCTCTGTTCATGAGTCCACCATACGGCAAAAGATTGAAAAGTCATGGGGCAGGACACCATGGAGGAAGCTGCTGCTTTCCCAAAAACACATCGCTGCATGCCTGAAGTTGACTAAAGAGCAACTTGACACTCCACAACGCTACTGTGGGAAAAAGCGCTGCAAATCCTTATATCGCCATTCTTTCTGACAACTGGCATGATGGGCGTAGCCCAGTCACTGAACTTTATGGATGATATGATGCCCTCTTGGGCTGCACGGTGGTGTAGTGGGTAGCACTGTCGCCTCACAGCGAGGTTTCGTTTCCCGGGTCGGGTTCTGATTCCTTCTGTGTGGAGTTTGCATGTTCTCCCCATGTAAGCGTGGGTTCTCTCCGGGTTCTCCGGCTTCCTCCCACAGTCCAAAGACATGCAGGATGGGGATAGGCTTAGTTGATGACTCTAAATTGCCCGTAGGTGTAAATGTGAGCGTGAATGGTTGTTTGTCTCTACATGTCTCCCTGTGATAGACTGGTTACCTGTCTGTCTCTACATGTCAGCCCTGTGATAGACTGGTTACCTGTCTGTCTCTACATGTCGCCCTGTGATAGACTGGTTACCTGTCTGTCTCTACATGTCAGCCCTGTGATAGACTGGTTACCTGTCTGTCTCTACATGTCAGCCCTGTGATAGACTGGTTACCTGTCTGTCTCTACATGTCTGCCCTGTGATAGACTGGTTACCTGTCTGTCTCTACATGTCGGCCCTGTGATAGACTGGTTACCTGTCTGTCTCTACATGTCAGCCCTGTGATAGACTGGTTACCTGTCTGTCTCTACATGTCGGCACTGTGATAGACTGGTTACCTGTCTGTCTCTACATGTCGGCCCTGTGATAGACTGGTTACCTGTCTGTCTCTACATGTCGGCCCTGTGATAGACTGGTTACCTGTCTGTCTCTACATGTCGGCCCTGTGACACTCTGCCTTCGCCAAAGCTGGGATCGGCTCCAGCCCCCCTGCGACCCTGAATACAGGATAAGCAGTCGACGATGGCTGATGTTCTGCTTTCAGAGGAAGCTTCAATGCCTTTCAGTGTGCCCAGCTCTTTCTTAATCACTTCCTTGTGCTTCTCTAGCACACCGTCTAGTGTCTCCTCACAAATCATCCTTATTTCCCACCAGTCAATCCGTATTTTTCGCAGCCATTCTGGACCAAAAAGCGGAGGCAAGGCCCCTTTAACCACATATAGGGGTAGCTAAGCCTTCTGCCTATTCATCTTTACTGTGACTGTGATGACGCCCTCTGGTGAAATCATCTCGCCCCTTGTATGTCTAGTATGACGCAATGGTAAGTGGCAACATCTGCAGGTCATACAGTTCTTTTGAAATAAGATAGACTGTGTCTAACTCGATTTCAATTATTTTCCCTTCGATTTTTGGTTTAACGCAAATGTGCGTTCACAGTCGACAATATGGCGGAGGCATATGCCGCAATTAAGGGTTGTCTTATGCTACTAAGCGGGGACTTCACTTACACACACACTCGCTAACTTTACAATAATATACTTTTATTAACTCAGAATGTGGCACAGACTTTGTGAGTCATAATCATGTTAACTCTGTTTACCATCAACTACATACCTGCAAAGCGGGGAGAAATAATCATGAGTGATATTGTTTTGTTTCCTCAACAAGGTCTTTACTGGAATGGGGAAAATGCTGTGAATTCCCCTGGTAGCCTATGTGGGTGGAGACTCAGATTGAGACTACCTTAGAGATCACAGAGAAACCACTTTTACTTCTTGGATCACTTCTTATTCAACAATAGAACCTGGAAAGTTTTTATGTATTGTCATATTTCAACTTGTCACAATAACATGTCACCTTGTGATTGTAGGTCATCTTGTAACCTGTCAAGGACAAAGCTTAGCAGCAAAACTTGATATCAAAAGTATCATAAATGCTACATGTGTTACTACCATGTTGGAGTGAGATGGCATGAGATGCCATGTTATTGCAGTGTCAGAAGGCCCACCATAATCATTTCCATATCATCCATCCATCCATCCATCCATTCATTGTCTACCGCTTATGCTGTATTCAGGGCATTTCCATATCACATTTCCATATCACATTTTTTTTTTATTTAAGTATTTATTATTATTATTGTTATTTTTTCAAAAAGAGTTATGGAATGTCAGTAAGTGCACAGATGTTAAGGTGGCGTTTACAGTTCAGTCTTTAATGAGGCAAAGTCTGGAGTGTTTTCCTTCAACCAACTTCTGCATGCCTGGTCTTTGACTCAGACTCATTGATTAGTTATTCATAAAGCTATTGATGGGTTATTCATGCAGAGGGAGTCAAACTGAAAGTCTCCATTTGAGCTCTTTTCAATTGGACAGCTCCCAGTCGATAAACATGGCGGAAGCAGCTCTCCCACGCAGCACAGCTGGCTGGAGATGTCAAAGACTTCCCATTGAGATCAGAGCTCAGGCGCAGATAGATTCACCATCATCTGGCCACGCTCTGTCAGTACAGCAGCTCTCAGCGCTGGTCTGATGCTCTCAACCTTTTTCCCATCAGATAGGAGTGGTGGAGAGAGTGTATAATGGGCCCACTCTGCTCCGTGACAGTCCTCTGAAAGCTTCAGTGCCATCGGACATGATCGAGCGAGCCCAGAGAAATCCCAGGCAGCTGTTAACCCTGCCACGTTTCTCAGCAGGATATCCTGCTGCCTGCTGATGTTCATTGTTTTATAGCTGGAGTAACTCACAAAGCAAACGATGGACCCAGCAGCTCCACACTTTACTCTAAGGTGCTATAGTCCTGAAATGCTGTGCTTACATATAGTGCATACAGTAGAAATGAATAGTATGCATAGTTTACTATATATTAATTTCTTTGTGCGTACATGTGAATAGCTCTTTTCATTTTCAATTCAGATTCTTGTAGTACCTGTACCTGTCAGAACAAATAGTTTTACACTGGATGGAACTGCAAATAAGCTTAATTCAACATATCAACCTATTGCTTTAAATGATTGTTACTCGTGTTAGCGTGGCCTTCTGGAATATGGTTGCAGCTACAAATAGAAGCTATTCAGCAACCTCATTTACCTTGGGTTTAACCACATTTTTTTGGCATTCATCCAAAAAAATGTTTTATTGAGTTTGTAAGAGCCTGCTGAGACCAAGTGAGGATGTTAAAATGACATAATAACAATAGTAATATGTGTGGTAAATGTCCTGCAGTTATATTGTAAAAAACGGTGGTTGAAAGAGTCAGTGACTGCATTAGATTAGACTAAACATCCATGTGTATGTCTGGCTGCTGTCTTTCTTTATGGTCCTACAATAATAATGTTTTAGCCACTGCTGTCATCGCTTCTATTACAATCATGACATAGGCAAATGGCTTTTTATATTTTTGTAGGATGTGTGCCAATAAACGAAGCCTCTACTGCTGCATTCGTCTTCTTGGTCAGTTTGGTAAACATCTTCCGTGTTCAAACACTGCTATCAGCCAGGAAGTCCCAGGAAAAGTTGCTATGCTCGATAAGTCTGGCACTGCCACTCAATGTTACATCTAGGCATGTGGAAGTCCATGTCAGGATTTTTCTGGCCAGAATAAAAACGGAGCTGAGAGAGGTGGCAATATTCTAGGAAAATTTTAAAAATTGGAAAATAAGGAAGTTACCGCAACTTTATTACAATGCTCACAACTGCTACTACTGTCTATGCTAGCTATCTTCTCATGAATGTCGCATTTCTTTTTCTAATCTATACATCACAGTGTGTGACAACGCCTCATTAAGGTCCTCAGGGTGATGATGTGGATGGTTATTGTTGTTTTTTTTATATGGGCCAAACTGTCATCTTATGGGTGTTTATTGATTGGGTGGTTGGGCTAATATGCTAGTGGTAGCTTGTTGTCATAGCAACGGCAAACATCCGGTCAAGCAACGTGTTTACTTCCTCTATGACCTCTACAATAAAGTAGGAAATCTGGGACTTTATAAAGTAGCATTTTTTTTGTAATGTCATGATTATTCTGCTCAAAATAATTGTAATTCATGATATTATCCTGATAATCAAAATATTCCTAAGAGAGAACACTTCACCTTACGTTTTGTTGAGAAACCAATCATTTGATTGCTTCACAGATGGGACACGCATCGTTAGCCCCTTTAAGATAGATGATTCCGCCGTAATGGCGGAAAGGCGTGTCCAAATATGCGTGAACCGGAGCGGAACGAGTGAGACGTCTGACAGCGCAGCCGCGGTCTCGTCTATGGACTCGTCGGCCGTGTGACGTGTTCGGACATCTGATTAGCTTAGTTGCATCAAAACAACTATGAAAGGTGAACTTTGCTCGTCTTGCATATTTACACAACTCTTCAACAAGTGAAGTTGCTGCATCTTAAACATGTGGATGCGTATAAGAAGATCTACTTTGAGCTGTTTAAAGGGATAGTTTGGAATTTTAGACTTGGTGTGTTCGGGACGTCTGGAGACGTTTTCAACACATTTCATTCAGTTCTTCTAGTCACTGCAGTCAAGCCAGCCGACACATCGTGAACGGCAGTCAAGCCAGCCGACCCCGTTTTTTGCTGTACGTGATAATAGTATCTTTATGGTAATAGTGTCTCAGAACTGGTTTCAAAATAAAAGCATTTGTCGGGTACATAGCGAAAGAGGGTCTGGCCTGAGGGTTCTGTGTCAGCATTACAGAACTGTTTTGAGTGCACAGACTGGCACAGACATGTTCAAGAAAACTGCACCTGAAAACAATCACATCAATGTGAAGGAGTATGCTGAATCTGTGTCTGCATACATCCAGAAATGCATGGAGGATGTCTATGTCATTAAGATTGTCACCACGGGCAAATCAGAAACCCTGGATGACCAAGGGTCATGCAATGCTGAGGGTATGGAATGTAGCGTTCAAGTCTGAGTGTCCTCAGATCAGCCAGAGCCAACCTGAACCGTGCCATCAGAATAGCAAAGCTTGCCTATGGTCAGAAAATTCAGAGATTCTTCCACGACCAGACGAACACCAGACGCATGTGGCAAGGCATCCAGACCATCACAGACTACAAGGCTGCTCCTTTACCCTTTGAGGACAACACAGACTTCCTCAACGCACTCAATAACTACTTTGGTTGGTTTGAAGCACTCAACAACACTCCTGTGAGGAAATCCACACCTCACCCAGATGAACAGGCACTCAGACTTGAGGTCCGGAGGACGCTGAGAAGAGTCAACGCATGAAAGGCAACTATACATCAGAATGTCTTGATACTTACTGGGTCACACTATGGGGTTATATACTATAACCCTGAAGTGGAATTATTCTTTGATAACAGGGTGTTTCCTTTTAAATTGAATCCAAAATCATATTTAATTTGTCTCATATTTGACAATTTGACGGGCTTTCATTCTGAAACTATACATCAGAATGTTTTGATACTTACTGGGTCACACTACCAGGTCATATACTATTATCCTGAAGTAGAATTATTCTTTGATAACAGGGCGTTTCCTTTCAAATTTAATCCAAAATCATATGAAATTTGTCTCATATTTGACAGGCTTTTATTCTGAAACTATAAATCAGAATGTTTTGATACTTACTGGGTCACACTACCAGGTCATATACTATTATCCTGAAGTGGAATTATTCTTTGATAACAGGGCGTTTCCTTTTAAATTGAATCCAAAATCATATGTAATATGTCTCATATTTGAAATTTTGATGGGCTTTTATTTTGAAACTATACATCAGAATGTCTCCATACTTACTGTGTCACACTACAGGGTTGTGTACTATAACCCTGAAGTGGAATTAGTCAGTGGTAACAGGGCGTTTCCTTTTAAATTGAATCCAAAATCATATGTAATTTGTCTCATATTTGACACTTTGACAGGCTTTTAGTTTGAAACTACACACCGGAAAGACTTGAAACTTCCTGGGTGGCAATATGAGGCAGTGTACGTCTACTATTACCTTGAAGTGAAATTAGAATGTGGAAACATGGCCTTGTTAGAAATTCCAATAAAAAAAAAACAATTGGCTTAAGATTACAATTGTCAATTATTTGAGCCTTTATTTTGAAAGTACATATCACAACGTCCATACATTTCCGTTGACAGTATTTGCTTTCGTTGACAGTCTTTTGCTATGCACCTGACGAGTGCTTTTATTCTGAGACATTATTACCGTAAAGATACTATTATCACGTACAGCAAAAAAACGGGTCGGCTGGCTTGACTGTCGTTCACAATGTGTCGGCTGGCTTGACCGCAGTTTCTAGTCAATGGTTCTAGTTAGCCAGGCATTAAAAAAGGTCTTGCCCACTCCACAGTGCACCCCAGGCAAATCAATTAAAACACTAGACTGTCGATGTACATATATGTGTTGATAGAATAATAATTGAAACTGTCAGAACTGGACTTGAAGGAGGACTCAGGCGCAGAGGACAGTAGATCCAAGCTTTTATTTACAGGTTTGCACGATTTCCAATAAACGAGTGACAACACAATGGCTATGAAAATTACTAGGTTCCTAACTTTAGGAAAAGGGGAGAGAGAGGGAAGGGAAAGGGGAGCGGGGATAGGGAAGATGGCGGACGTACAAACACGACAAAGTAAAACGCTCCGAAGGATAGGATACAAAATAAAAGGCTAACTAAATGTCTACTCTAGCGAGGACTAATCTATGAAACTTAACAAACGGAAACGATGCAAAAGGGAGGATACGGGACTACAAAAGATAATCTACTCTGACACTATGGCTAATGCAAGAACGGAAAACTCTTCAAAAGGGAGGACACGAGACTACTACAGGAATATCAAATATCACAAATAGGAAGAACACGAGAACACAAAACGCTCAAACAAGGGAGGAAAATAACGAAACACTATAAGGCTGAACAATTGTTGACCTGATAATACAAGAATTTATAAAAATGTGTTGACCTGATAATACAAGCATTTATAAAAATTCTGCGAAACTTTTTCATACTCAGCTCATTTTGTGAGTACAGACCCTATGTGTACTACTGCAGAATATTGGTAGCATTATTAGTGGGGTAATCTACGGGATATACAAAATGTACCTTTCGCGCCAGTACTAAGCCATTCGGCTGATCACCCTATCTTGACCAATGTTGACCATTGCTAAAAATGCTTCTGAGGGTGTATTTGGCTGGATGTCATGGTGGAAATGACCTAGGGTGCATTTTAATCCAAACCATCACTTTAATTGAAAGACAATCCCTCTTAAATAAGATCATCATAAAAAAAGGATGGGATTCAAAGTTCTTTCCAACACAATAATTCCTGTAATTTATGTAAATCAGGCTATTTTTAACTTCTCTAGCATGATTGCGAGCTTTATAGCTTTTTAAAATGTGACAATATTCGTGGTTATCCTTATAATGGAAATTCACCACCATCAGGTCACTGTGAACGCTTTTTTATCGCAATCCACAATAAGATCCATAATTGTCCTATTCTTTGTCAAAAGGGTCTATGAATTTGGTTGACTGAAAATTGAAATAGGTCAACAAAGTGACTTTGTGTTATGAAATCTATGTAAATATAAAACTATGAACTAATCTATCACCGACATAATCCAGAGGAGCCTCACTCCCCTTTAACCAGGAGGCTGTAAAGCGGTGTCAGCAAACGGTGTGAATCATGTATGGCATCGCCTTAAAATGCCTTTACAAATCAATTGAGCATTCTATAATCATTGTAGGATTTAGAGCCCACTGGGTTATTGAAGAAAGCCTCGTTGATGATTACACAGCCTGTTTGTGTGGAGGAGACATGCATGCCGTAAAAACGTAAGTTATGGCTATAACTATGGATCTATGAGACCGAATGATGACCGTCACCACGGTCTTTACCTTGAATGATGCAATCCTTCAACCTATCCTCGAGACCTTTTTGTCAACAAAGTCATGTGACTGACCTTAGGGGGCTTGGCTCACCATCTATAAGTGTATCCCGGTGACCACGCCTCTTCCTCTTTGCTTTACTCGCCTCATCCAAGACCGGTAAGTATGAATGAAATGTTTGGGACTCCATAGTAAACAATCCGCCACTTCGGTGCAGGTGCCTTGTGTCCCTGAGGATTGTATGTGGTGTTTCCCCCTTTTTCTGTTGCATGCTTTCAGCTAACGCATCAAGTGGGTTAAGCGTGTGTTAACCCTTTCTTTGCATTGTTGTTGCTGGTTTGAAGCTGGTAGCTGCGCTGCGAGCGGCACCGTTTGTTTTCAGCGTATTTTCTTCCAAAAACAGGAATAGTAGTTCCCTTTGTTTGAGTTGAGTGTTTCCCCGTTTGCTCACTGTCCGCAGTGAGTGGGGTTCGTTGTGCGTTCGCGCACAAGGTGTGGGGGAGTGAAAAAAAAAACCTGTCGAATGCAGGCCCTTTTTAGCCTGTAATAGGCAGGCTGGGGTTTTTTGAGTTGTTCTCATTTGTATATACTGGAAACAATTTCAGTTTCTTACAACCCTCTCAGTAGCTAATAGGAGCATTTAGCACTGAATGCATAGCCCTTAGCTCCTGTTCGCAGTGGGTGGGCAATATAGGGGGTGAGTTACATTTGTTTCACCTTTTTAATTTAAGTGGTTGTGGCCAGCTTAGAGCAGCCTTATTATCAGTTAGCCCTCTTTCAGCCATCCATGGCTGTTGGGTACCACTGTCTGTTAACATATTTTTTGTTCGCAAAAAAGTAATTAACAAGACCACAAAGGAGTGATGGCCTCACACTCCTGTCAATTTTGTCGGGCTGTTATGGACCCCTCTGATGGCCACCGTGACTGCCCCTCTTGCTTGGGTATGGCACATTTGCTGGAGGACATTGAGAACCCCTGCTCAGCGGCAGTCGAACTGTCTGTGGAGGAGCACATCTGGAGAGCCAGGCAAACAGAGCAATCTGTCCGGCCGGGGGCAGTGCAGCCTTCACTGAGTGAAGGCGGACGCATTGCCAGAGAGCATTCCTGGAAGCGCAGACATGAGTCGCGCCTGACCATAGGCAGAGGCACGGCATGGGTAAGAGACATTCTCACAAGCCTTCGCATAGCCGAGCTTATGGCGAAAAGGACTTGGGTGACCAGAGCCAGCAGCCCAACACTCAGACTCAAATCCTAGCTGCCATATGTGGTTTGTCTGATAGGTTGAGTAGAATTGAGGCCCAGCGTCCTGAGACAAGGATCGGAGCCAGGACTTTCAAGGGGTTACTCCCCTGACAGGTTGCAGCCCTATCAGCAGGGGAACAGTTATCATCCAGATGTTCTCTCTATCTTTGCGCCAGCTTCCCCTTTTGGAGGTAGTGGACAGTCTGGCACAGCAGCTGAGTCAGTTTAACTCCTCACAAGTTGAGGGAAGGTTACAATCTCAGCAACATGGCTGAAAGTGAACCCTCTACCATGGACATCATCTCCAAGGTGATGAGTGCAGCAAAGATTGTGGGGCTTAATGTCCCACCCGAGGCTCCTGCTCCAGTGGATGGAGTGTGGGCAGGCATCTCTCAGCCCCAGCAAACGGTGTCTGTTCCTGTGGCTGGGGATTATTTGCAAATGCTCAGAAAGGCATGGAGCGTCCCTAGTGGGGCCCCTCAATTTAATGCAGGCTGCCGTAGTATCACTAAGGTCCAGTATGCACCAGACACTGGTTTGGGTGATATGCCACCAGTCGAGCAGGAGATGGCGGCCTTAACATCTCTTGGCCCAGAGCGTGTGACTGCTACTCCACGCTGTCCGGTAAAGGAGTGCGACAAGACCGACAGGCTGGTGTGTCGGACATACAGTGCTGCGACACGGGCTGCTCGGTCAGGCAATGCACTTGCTATTTTATTGGCAGCTCTTAGGGGAACAGCCAATCCTGAGGACCGTGACACTATGAACCTGATTGATTCCGCTCTTGTCATTCATTCCCAGCTAACAAGGGATGTAGGTTCTGCCATGTCATCTGCCATGATGTCACGGAGGCAGATTTGGTTGGCACAGACGTCTCTGCCGGAAAATATCCGGAGAGAGCTCACAAACATGCCAATTGTGCCAGGCCAGGTCTTTCATACTGGCTCCCAGGGGTTGTTGGATAGAGCCGAACAGTCTCGCCAAGCAAGATATTGTGTGTCCAGCGCGCTTTTGGCAGTTGCCAGGTATAAGCCAAGGGGCTCCCAGCCTCCACACCAACCCTCTGGGGCCCAGTGGGATTATGGCAGGCGGCTGAATGTGGGTTTCTTGAACCCTAGCGGGGGTGCGACACAACGCCAACAGGGGTTTCGGCCCCGGCCTCCTGCTAGGGATGTACCCCAAATTTTAACCCTTCTGCAGAAGGATGCAATTACGAAGGTCGATCCCAGCAAACGGCTCGCTGGCTTTTATTCCACGTATTTCCTTGTTCCAAAAAAGGATGGAGGTTTACGCCCCATCTTAGATCTACGAAGGCTAAACGCTTTCATAAAGGTGCTGCCCTTCAAGATGCTGAACACAGGTCAGATCTTGGAGTCCATAGAGGAAGGGGAATGGTTCACATCAGTGGACTTAAAAGATGCATACTTCCATGTGCCCATCTGTCCCGACCACCGGCCCTTTCTTCGGTTTGCCTTTCAAGGAGAAGCGTATAAATTCAAGGTCCTTCCATTCGGCCTTTCGCTCTCACCAAGGGTGTTCACCAGGGTGATGGGGGCTGCCTTGTCTCCCCTTCAGATGTCGGGGATAAAGCTGCTCCCATATATGGACGACTGGCTGATTTGTGCTCCATCTCCCAGTCAAGTCATAGAGGACACAAGAATGGTCCTATTGCACATACACTCCCTGGGTATCAGGGTGAATTTCAAGAAAAGCAACCTAGAGCCAAGGCAGCAGGCAGTGTTTGTGGGTCTTTGCCTGAATTCCCTCACTATGTCGGCATCCCTCACTACTCAGAGTGCAATGAACATCCTAGCCTTCCTAGACCGATTCCATCTAGACAGGCAGTTGGAGTTGGTTCAGTTTCAGAGGCTGCTGGGCTTGATTTCAGCAGCAGTGGCTGTTGTTCCTTTGGGCCTCCTCAGGGCTCGGCCCTTGCAGAGATGGCTGAATGCCTTCAAGCTCCACCCGAAGTGGGACAGGCATGTGAAGCTTCGTGTGACCCATGCATGTTTGCAAGCTTTACGTCCATGGAGGGACTCGTTCCCCCTCGGGAACATTCCCTCGCGAAGGACAGTGTTGACAACAGATGCCTCCCTGACAGGTTAGGGGGCAGTCTTGGAAGGCAGGATGGTGCGCGGTGTGTGGGACCTCCCTTGTGGGACAGAACACATCAATGTGTTAGAGTTGAGAGCAATTTATCTTTCTCTCAAGGCTCTCCTCCCCTCTATCATGGGCAGACATGTTCTGGTGAGGACAGACAGCTCCTCCGCTGTGTATTACATAAATCACCAGGGAGGCACCAGGTCTCTGTGCTGTCTTCAGGTGGCCTCTTCTCAGTCCCTCTCTCAGGGTCTAGATGAGGCTGTATTGGAGACCATAGGCAATGCCAGGGCTCCCTCCACCCGCTCCAACTATAGGCAGAGGTGGAGGGTATTCTCCGTTTGGTGTCTTAATAGGCAGGATCCGGCGACCTGCCCTATCCAGCTAGTTCTCCGCTTCCTTCAGTCACTCTTTGACTCGGGAAGGGCAGATAGCATGGTTAAGGTGTACACCGCCGCTATATCATTCTTCCATGAGGCAGTAGGAGGTGTCACGGTGGGGAGACACCCCTTGGTGTCTCAATTCATTAAAGGAGTGTGTCGACTGCGACCATGCAGAACTCTCAGGTCTCCACCTTGGGATTTGCCCTTGGTGCTAAAAGCCCTGACTCAGGCACCTTTTGAACCCATAGAACAGGCCAGCCTAAAGTCACTGTCTCACAAAACGGCTTTCTTCTTGGCAATATGCTCCGCCAAAAGGGTTAGTGAGTTGCGTGCTCCATCCGTTAGTGAAGACTGTTTGAGATGGAAAGCCGGTTACACTGGCGTGTCCCTCTGGCCGAATCCATCCTTCTTAGGTGGTAAACCATCAGACGGTTAACCAGGTGATTGAGATGAGCACCTTTCAGCCCGATCCAGCTCTCCCACAGAGGGACGTGAGCCTGCTTACATTGTGTCCGGTAAGGGCGCTGAGAGCTTATGTTGCGCGCACCCTAGCTCTGAGACTCTCTCACACCCAGCTATTTGTTTGCTTTGGCGGTAGAAAGTTGGGGCTCCCAGTGTCTAAACAGTGCCTATCCCATTGGATTGTTGACACTATCTCTGAGGCATCCTCTGGACAGAACCTCCCCGTCCCAGATAATCTGGTAGCCCACTCAACCAGGAGCATGGCTGCTTCCTGGGCTGCTCTTAAAGGGGTTCCTCTCTCAGAGATCTGTGCAGCAGCAACATGGAATGCTCCCTGTACCTTCTCCAGGTTCTACAGGGTCAATGTGGCACCCCCCACACACTGGGTTCTGCCGTCCTGCTCTCGGCTACACGACGGGGTCATGATGGAGTGGAGTCCCCAGTTCCCTGATGGTACTAGTCATCCAAGGTAAAGACCGTGGTGACGGTCTGAGTGAGGTCGAAATAGATCGTAAGTTATGGCTATAACTATGGATCTATGAGACCGAACGATGACCGTCACCATCTCTTGTCGCTCAGAACGGGCTGAGGCGTTCCAGGCAAGAGGAAGAGGCATGGTCACCGGGATACACTTAGGCCGCGTTCAGACTGCCAGCAGAAATCCGATTTTTAGCCCATCCAGATTGGAACCGGATGACTCTTTTGAAGTCTGAACAGTCCCAAGTCACATGAAATCCGATTTTTGCGAAACGGATCGAAACCACCTCCGGGAGGTAGTTTCAGATCGCATTTGGACAGATGCGTCTCAGTCTGAACAACTCCAAACACTCAGATCGGATTTGACTGTCCGTGAGGTCACTCTACGCGACGCCAGACCTGACACAATGCGCCAAACCACCCGCCTGTTTCAAGTTGTGGAGCTACGTTACCGGTATGGAGCAGTCGGAAGAGGCCGAAAACATCAGTCCTTGGACAGAGGAAGAAACAAAATGCCTTGTTAATCTGTGGGGAGATAGGTCCGTTCAAGGGAAGCTCGAGGGCATGTATCGGAATAAATCTATTTTCGAAAGTCTTTATTTTGAGTCTTTATTTCGTCGCTATTACATGACATCACACATTACACGCCTCCGCTCCGACGTCGTTGCTACAGCAACCAGTCAGATGGGTCACTTGATGTGGCCCAGTCTGAACAGAGCCAAATGCGATTTGGACACTTGCTAATACAGTGTGGACAGTCAGCCCTAAAAATCGGATATGAAAGGAATCAGATTTGAATCGGATTTGCCTGCAGTCTGAACGTGGCTTTATAGACGGTGAGCCAAGCCCCCTAAGGTCAGTCACATGACTTTGTTGACATAAAGGTCTCGAGGATAGGTTGAAGGATTGCATCATTCAAGGTAAAGACCGTGGTGATGGTCTGAGTGAGGTCGAAATAGATCTCCATGTGGTGATCGTTAGGCACATAAAACATTCATGTGGAATCAGGAGGCCATAAATTATATTCTGGGCACATATGACAGATCTACAGTGCATGTTCAGTAAAGTTGTTGAGCTTACATTGTGTAAGCATGAATTATGGTGCATGTAGTAAATGGTAAATAGTCCTCATTTATATAGCGCTTTTATCCAAAACGCTTTACAGTAATGACTGACATTCACCCATTCACGTCAACCACGCAGGCGACAGCCAGCCCGTCAGGAGCAATTAGGGAGAGGTGTCTTGCTCAGGGACACCAGGAACTCAGCTCGGAGGAGCCGGGGATCGACCCGGCAATTTAGCGGTTGCCAGCCAACCCACTCTACATCCTGAGCTCTTACCCCCTACAATAAGTAGTTCAACAGAATTTGCCGTATGCTCCATTATTCTGCCTGATGTTATTACAGCTATGGAGATTATGTTGATACTATTAAACCAGCCCTAACTTGCTGCAGGCAATGTGCTGCCAGGCCGTGAGACTGTGGGATCGATGCGCAGCCCCCCCACCCTTGACTTTATTGTCTGTTGTCAGTCTTTCTGCAGAGATGTTGAGCTATCCACCACGTCTGGGTCCAACTCCCTTTGCCCCCACTGAGTCAAACACCATGTTCCAAAGGTTAATAACTTCAATTTGGTTACTGCAGCAGGTGTTCAGTTCAACTAATTCACATGGATGTCTCTTGTTGTGACGGGTCACAGCTTTAGCTTATGAGAACATGTGGCAATATTGAAGGTTAAGTGTGTTCAAATGCCATGCCCATGAGTGTGAATGCTTTTTAATGAATGAAGATAAAGGGCGCGTTCAAACGTTTTTGCTTTGCCCATTTTGGCCCATATCAACTCAACTCAGCTTAATTGTCAATTTCTTCACATGTACCACATACAAAGGAATCAGGAAGACGTTTGTCACTGTCCCACGGTGAAAGAGATAAAGTGCACAGGCACAACAGATGAAGATTGAAATTTACTAATACTAACAATAAACAATAACATATAACATAAAAGTCTACTATGGATATGTAAGAAGTAGCAGCAATAGTTTCTGTATGTAATATGTGTGTATAAGTGGTAAGTGGTAGTAGTGCAAAAGACAGTTGGTAATACCAGATTTGACTGTGAACTGCTTACGGTTATGAACTGACCTGCATACGCAAAAGACAAAAACACTCAGCAGGCTCAGCATGCTGTTGTACGGAAGTTAACAGAGGTCAGTGAAGTGAGCATTTGTTCATGTGCAGTAGTAGCCAGCGAGTTTGTGAGCATATGATGATGAGGACAAGGAGAATTTGACCATTCATACTGAGGTCATATTGCATAAAAAGTCCGACCCGTATCAAAATAATAAATTCAGGCCACTTTTGCCTGCAATGTGAATGTAGCCATACAGTTTAATTCAACAAACAAGTGAATCTATTTATCAACAAGTTAACTGCTTCAGTTGTGGAAACTGAACTTCGTATTTAGCCGTGGTGACTCTGTAGCTGTAAGGTGCTTGCCGATAAACTGTGACATCATTGATTGGGTGTGGCCACAAACAAAACATGGTTGTAACCTTATAGGTCGTCTCGCCTGGTTTCTCCTCTGTTGGCTCTGTGACACCTTCACTGCCAACTCAGAGGTGGAACGATCCTGACACCCCATTCAATCTCTGTAACGTGTATAAGTACACGTTAGCCACACTAGCATCAAACAGGCCTGCATCACAGTTTTAGTTTAAATAAATTGCCGGCTTTTGTTTATTATTTAAGAGTTTAGTTGTATAATTTGAATTAGTACAGTCATTCAAAGAGGTTTCATTTGGCTGTGCCCGTATTCTTCTGTTATTTTTTATCTTGTTGTGGTGGTTGAGTTTTGTATTTTTTAAATAGTACGACCGTGAATTGGTCACTGAGTTGTGTATTGTGGTGATTATTCTCGAGTGCAAGGTTAATTAGAAGGTCATAAACAGGCCTCTTATTTAAAATATACTTTTTAATTATTCCAATACTATTGGGTTGAATAAATGTTTCTGCATTTAAAGTTTGAAGTGTTCTTTGAGTTTACATTTACATAAAGTGAATTATACACAATATACAAGAATGAAACAAGATGTCAAGGAGAGGTGTGCTGCTTTGTTCAGTTTAGCTCAGGTAAGAACAATCAGTCCTTTATGTTTCTTTATTGTGTGAGCTTTGTCCTGAATGCTCTGAATTTTATGTTGCCAGCTCTCAAAACTATGAATATGAAAGCAACCTCGCTGCATTACTCTCCTGTTTGTTTTTTCACCTAATTCCTGATTTTATTTTGTCATCCTAATCACTTTGCCAGATCAATGAGGAATTCAGACCAATTACAACCTTTAGAGCAGATCATGGCAAAACTGAATGGTTACGTACCAAAACCAAGAAGCACAGGAGGGACAAAGATAGGACTCCTACTGGAGTCCTTGAATCAGGTATCTTAACTCGTACTTATGTCCAGCAGCAACAATGTCCACTTTCCTTTGGGTGATGTTTGCATCTATTGCCGTATGTTGAAGAATTGTTACAAGGGCTGTACTTTACCCTTCATGAAGTCTTCTAATTAGCTGATTTATAGTTCATACAGCTGAGTATGGGTAGAACCATGTGCTCCCCACAACCCTTAGGCTCAAAAAAATGACTGGTCATTTAATATCAGAACATTCACAGTATTCAAAATAATGGCTCTTAAAGTGTCCTAAAAATATTCTCTACAACTTGCTTTCGCTCCCACCATTTTGAACGCAAATTCATAATATATGCACCAATAGCTAGGAATATTTTTGGCTGATCAAAGATGCATCATGCAAACAGTCTTAAAATGTTGGATCCAAGAGCCTTCATTTACTTGACAAACCACTCCCTTAATGTCAATATGATAGTGACCAACACTTAGAATATTGAAACCATCCGTAGTTATGTCTAGCTTTTATTGGGACTTATAACGATTAACATCCTTCAATGTACAAAGCAATGGATCTGCCTCAGCCTAATGTGGATTCAAGATTCAAAGAGTTTATTATCATATGGACAGTAAAGAAACACGTTTCCCTGTAAAATGACTTCTTTGTTTGCTGTCCACAGAATGCCAAACAATGTAACATCTAAATATAAAAATAGATACATCGTACAAAAACACACTTTTTACATTTTTTCAAAAACTTCTTCTGGAGCTTAATGGACTTCAGCTTTCCCCAAAAGTGTAATGTTGCTATTTGATCTGTGGTTGGAAGGCTTTGCATTTGATTCTCTCACAGTGATTCTTAAAGCTTTTAAGGTTGAATGGTGTTTTAAATTTTCATGAGAAGTGAGAAGTGAACATTTAAAATCTGTGCCCACATTGTCCATTTCTACCATCTGTTTGGTTGCCATTTCTGACAAAAACTGTGGCAGTATATTCTGGTACAATGAAGAAATTATATCAGAATATATGTTCCTTATGTGTTGTATTTACATGTAATTAATTTGGTGCGTTGTGTTTTCTCAGGAAATAAACCAGTAACATCCATCCATCATCTACTGCTTATCCATTTCAGGATCACAGGTAACCAGTCTATCACAGGGCTGACATGTAGAGACAGACAGGTAACCTGTCTATCACAGGGCTGACATGTTGAGACAGACAGGTAACCAGTCTATCACAGGGAGACATGTAGAGACAGACAGGTAACCAGTCTATCACAGGGCTGACATGTAGAGACAGACAGGTAACCAGTCTATCACAGGGAGACATGTAGAGACAGACAGGTAACCAGTCTATCACAGGGCTGACATGTAGAGACAGACAGGTAACCAGTCTATCACAGGGCTGACATGTAGAGACAGACAGGTAACCTGTCTATCACAGGGCTGACATGTTGAGACAGACAGGTAACCAGTCTATCACAGGGCTGACATGTAGAGACAGACAGGTAACCAGTCTATCACAGGGCTGACATGTAGAGACAGACAGGTAACCAGTCTATCACAGGGAGACATGTAGAGACAGACAGGTAACCAGTCTATCACAGGGCTGACATGTAGAGACAGACAGGTAACCTGTCTATCACAGGGCTGACATGTTGAGACAGACAGGTAACCAGTCTATCACAGGGCTGACATGTAGAGACAGACAGGTAACCAGTCTATCACAGGGCTGACATGTAGAGACAGACAGGTAACCAGTCTATCACAGGGAGACATGTAGAGACAGACAGGTAACCAGTCTATCACAGGGCTGACATGTAGAGACAGACAGGTAACCAGTCTATCACAGGGAGACATGTAGAGACAGACAGGTAACCAGTCTATCACAGGGCTGACATGTAGAGACAGACAGGTAACCAGTCTATCACAGGGCTGACATGTAGAGACAGACAGGTAACCAGTCTATCACAGGGCTGACATGTAGAGACAGACAGGTAACCAGTCTATCACAGGGCTGACATGTAGAGACAGACAGGTAACCAGTCTATCACAGGGCTGACATGTAGAGACAGACAGGTAACCAGTCTATCACAGGGCTGACATGTAGAGACAGACAGGTAACCAGTCTATCACAGGGCTGACATGTAGAGACAGACAGGTAACCAGTCTATCACAGGGCTGACATGTAGAGACAGACAGGTAACCAGTCTATCACATGGCTGACATGTAGAGACAGACAGGTAACCAGTCTATCACAGGGCTGACATGTAGAGACAGACAGGTAACCAGTCTATCACAGGGCTGACATGTAGAGACAGACAGGTAACCAGTCTATCACAGGGCTGACATGTAGAGACAGACAGGTAACCAGTCTATCACATGGCTGACATGTAGAGACAGACAGGTAACCAGTCTATCACAGGGCTGACATGTAGAGACAGACAGGTAACCAGTCTATCACATGGCTGACATGTAGAGACAGACAGGTAACCAGTCTATCACAGGGCTGACATGTAGAGACAGACAGGTAACCAGTCTATCACAGGGCTGACATGTAGAGACAGACAGGTCCATCCTGCATGTGTTTGGACTGTGGGAGGAAGCCGGAGAACCCACACTTACACGGGGAGAACATGCAAACAGAAGGAACCTGAACCCGGGACTTTCTAGCTGTGAGGTGACAGTGCTTCCCACTACACCACCGTGCATCCCAAAACCAGTTCACATTTTATGTGAAATTTCACATTAAGGCCATGGAGATCTCGTGCAGCAGAAAAGTTTGTCCGTGTTTGTCTGTGTTTATGTTTATGCTTATGTTTTCGTGATCCGTGCCTTTCACAAACAGGGTTCTTTCAAAAATAAAGAATGGATGGCTAGATTCAGAGATATGTTTTGAGGTGCTTTTATTAAAGGGATAGTTCAGAATTTTGGACATAAGACCTATTTTCAAAGTCAGCCGGTGTGTTTGCACTGTGGAGTGGGCAAGACTGTTTTTAATGCCTGTCTAACTAGAACCACTGACTTGCGCTAGCCATAGCACAAGCGAACTCGGCAACTAGAAGAACTGAATGAAATTTCTTGAAAACGTCTCCAGACATCTTGAACACACCAGCTGAGTTGGAAAATAGGTCTTATGTCCAAAATTCCGAACTCTCCCTTTAACAAAATGTGAAGAAAGAAATAACTACGTCTTCTGCTGCAAACAGGAAAAAGGCAAAAATGATATTACCACACAGACTTCCACCTTCAGACTGATTCAGCTCTCTCTCAAGGCCAGTGGTGGCCACAGGCTTATATATGCTCAGCCCCTCCCTCCAGACCATCCAACTGTTCTCAGTCAATTAACCCACATTTTAACACCAGAATTCACCATTTCTGTTATTCATGTGCATTAATTTAATCCATGCCAAAATACTTTACTATCACCCTGAAATCTCATAAATAAATGATGTAGTCTTGTGGAAGTGCGGTAAACAACGACACCAGGAGACGAAGGCAGGTTGAGTTGGCTTACTTTGCACCAAAAAGACGGCTACAATCAATACACATCCAGCCAGGGGCCATGTGTGCCGGCAACAGACCTCCTACCTCCTCCACCCGCCCTCTCTCTTAAAGGCACAGGTGACCGGGTGAATGTCTCCCTCTAATGCCCCCTAACTCCCTTGTAGGTCACTACAGTCTTAACAATAAACACAGTTTACCTCTCACTCAAACATGGTATCTCCCACAATCATCCCACCTGAGTGTGCTCCCCCCTCCCTCCTTTAAAGGAAGCACTCAGCTTCAGCTCCGGTTCACACCCTGAAGCTGTGAAAGGACAAACTCAAGATTGGTGAGATCCAAACAAACAAAATCATGAACTAATGTATTTTATATTAAGTTATTGTATTATTGTGAAATTGTAAATCTGGATTGAAACTTATTCATTGCAAATACAAATACAGAGGGAAGAGTGTGTGTGCGTGTGTGTGTGTGTGTGTGTGTGTGTGTGTTGATGACCAGGTGTGAGTGTTTTACCAGGTGCTGCCCGTTAGTGACAACATCTTTGTCACAGTGCCACTATGAACATTCACCACAGATTGTAGAGAGCTCGCCCATGGAGGCTACTACCCCGCAGCAGAGCGAGGGGTAATCGAGATGGCTGCCATCGCCGTTTGGAGAAGAAAGGGCTCCATGCACCTTTACCTGCATTAGTACTGGCTAACGTGAGATCACTCATCAACAAGCTGGGTGAGCTCCAACTTTGGTTGAGGACGGACAAGGACTATTCCCATATTGCTGCGTTCTGTTTTACGGAAACCTGGCTTCACTCCAATATTCCTGACATGGCGGTAAACCTACCCGGCTATCAGCTCTTTAGAGCAGACCGCAAATGCGACAGCCACCGGGAAAACAAAAGGCATGGGTGTCTGCTTTTATGTGAGTAGCAGGTGGGGCAGCGAATTAACAGTCATTGTTGTATTATGTTCCCCTGATCTAGAATTGCTGGCCATACACTGTAAACCTTTCTACTTATAGGGAAATATAATAATAATAATAATAATAATAATAATAATAATAATAATAACTTTATTTGTATAGCACCTTTAAAAACAGCAGTTAACAAAGTGCTTTGACATGGCAGAAATCACAATATACACACAAATACAGTGAAAGCAAAACAATTAATAATAATAGTAAAATCCAATGAAGTAGAACATAACCATAAATTACGCATCATTGTATAAAAATGTACAGAGGACAGAGGAAATTATTATTAGCTTGGTAGTTAAGTAATGTAAGGTGCTTGCAAAGAAAGAAAAACAATGGGATAAAGGGATAAAAAGATAAAAAAGACGGCATCACAG
Organism: Chelidonichthys spinosus; assembly: GCA_029853015.1. Taxonomy (NCBI): domain Eukaryota; kingdom Metazoa; phylum Chordata; class Actinopteri; order Perciformes; family Triglidae; genus Chelidonichthys; species Chelidonichthys spinosus. The sequence goes on from CM056831.1 coordinate 3,572,218, forward strand.
GAAGGCAAGTCTATAAAAATGAGTTTTAAGAAGTGATTTAAAAGATGACACTGATCAGCAAGCCTTATCTCCGCGGGCAGGTCGTTCCAAATAATATATCATCCATTATCCTTGCATGCGTCTACGTTCAGGCGCACGGTGACACAGCACAGCAGCTTTTAGCTGATCAAATCACGGAAGTGGAGAATCATTTCCCGAACTCCACTGTATTTGTCATCGGTGATTTGAACCACACTGGTCTGAGATCTGAACTTCCGAAATACCATCAGTTGGTGCGCTGTGCCACCAGGGGAGAACGGACTCTTGATCATTGCTATTCTACATCAAAGAGGCATATTGTGCTTGTACACGCGCGCCACTAGGCAATGTGATTAAACTCATCCCCACATACCGGCCTCTACTCAAAAAAAACAAAAAACAATCAAGAGGTCTGTACAGACACCCGCTGCAACTGAAACACTACGAGCCTGCTTTGACATTACAGACTGGGAAACTACTAATTGGCATGCAATGACTTTGATGACTATGCAGACGCATGCTCGTCCTATGTCTACTTCTGTGAGGAACTCTGCAATCCCAGTCAATCTAAATATATTTATGGAAATAGTAAGCCATGGTTCAATAAGGGAGTAAGGCTACGAAGGAGAGAGGAGGCGGCCCATAGGAGTGGAGACAAGGCTGCCTACACCAAGGCCAAATACGCAGTCAGCAAAGCCATCCAGCATGCTAAGATGCTATATAAGGCCAGAATTGAACAACAGGTCGGGGATAAGAACATCAGAGCTGTTCGGAAGGGCCTCCTGGTGTGCAGTCAGTAACCTGGAGCTTATCATCAACAGAACAGTGCAGATGATAGTGGACTTCCGCAAAAAAACCCGACTCATTCTCCTCTGGTCATTAACAACTCATCCGTTACTGTGGTAGAGCACTCTAAGTTCCTGGGCACAACCATCACCAACACACTCAAATGGGACATTAACATCTCCCAAATAGTGAAAAAAGGACCGCCTGAAAGGACTACAGGTCAGGTCAGCAGAGCGGGTCATCGGCTACCCCCTGCCCCCATCATGGACCTCCACAGCTCCAGGACCATTAACAGAGCTGTGAAGATTGAGGCCCACGCCTCTCATCCTGCCAATAGTCTGTTTGATCTTCTCCCCTCTGGACAGGGCTATAATATCTAAAACATCATGCCACCTCCAGTTTTTCCCCCCAAGCAATAGCCCTCCTAAATAACCCACAAACTTGGACTCCATTGTACCTTGATTTTATTTAACTATCTCCATTCCTATTAATGTATTGCTCATAATATACTGTTTGTCCTTGTATTGTGTTTTTGTTTAACTATTTTTGTAAAATAACAGGGAGGTGGGAGGCTGCGAGGGGAGAACGATATGAGCTCGGAGGAGCACAGAGGGGAGGGGTGTGTAGGGGGGTGAATGCTTTTTTCAAACCTTTCAAATCGTAGACTACAGCTTTGAGTAAATTCTGTGATGAAAGCAAACTATCTGTGTTGGCTTTACTTAAGGAATTCTGTGAATGTTACATGTTAAAACCAAGTCGATTTTACTTGAAATACATCAAATAAAAAAATGTGCAAAAACATGCAAAGCTTTTTGAAAGTAAATCTCACTCATCAGTTTTTTCAGTGTGTGTGTGTGTGTGTGTGTGTGTGTGTGTGTGTGTGTGTGTGTGTGTGTGTGTGTGTGTGTGTGTGTGTGTGTGTGTGTGTGTGTGTGTATGTGTGTGTGTTCTGTCTTTTTAATCCACATTGTGAGGTCAGTCAATGATTGCACAATGTTGTGAGTTATCCAAGGCAATGTCCTCCAATATTTACTCTTAATAACATTATATATCCATAATAACAACATCATTTGGCTCTTGCCATCAGCCTGGATTATAGTTCGGATCAGTACACGAATAACTTCCCTGGTTGCCTTCTCTTCATAACTGATTACACATGTATCTGGTCACTTCAATGCTCATAAGAAATCTGCTGCTGAACACTTTGAGGTATCTAATGAAGGCAATATTTTCTCTAAATGTCCAAGCAGATACACTGCTGGTCCATGAAAACTGCTGTATTGTATGTTTTTTGATGAATGAATCTTAATTTAAAACTTGCTTAGTAGTGTTTTTTCTAGAATATACTGTCTAACTGGGGCTCAATAACACAGACACTCACACACCTGTGAAAGAGCTCTAATAACACCTTTGCTTTCACCTTTTCAACGTTTCCTTCCTTGCTTTCTCACTTTCTTTGTCTTCATCTCACGGAGAGGAAAGACACATAAGAGTAACATCGAAGCATCCGAACAGAACAAGGAATCCTATGGCAGACTTTAAACACACACATTCCCATACTCCAGAGTCACGTCAAGAGGCGACTGCTAGTACAGCCAGCTATGCTAATAAAGGCAAGGACAAAAGCACACCCACTGAGGAGAGTGGAGATGTGATAATGATCGCTTATTAATCATGCACTGGGGTCATGTGGCTCATCTCTTCACCACCGACACAGGAGCTGAATGGAATGACTCACTTCCTACTGAAGGCTCCACACGGGAGGCAGCTGAATGAAGTGAGACATAGTTGGGTCATCTATAGAAGTTCCGTGACCGTGGAGAGGAAAGGTTCATTTCACACTGGATTTGTCATCTATAAAGGTTAAATAAATTTTGGGAGAGCCCTATATCGAAAATGGCTGCTGTCAGCCAAGCTGAAAACGAACTTTTTAATGGTTTTGCCCACAGTGCTGCATAATACATGGTTCCTGAGACTATTTGGGTCAAGAAATTCATAAATGATGTAGATGTATTGATTTGACCTATTTTTGACCTTCAAATTCAAGATGGCTGCCACTTTTGGCTCTTTTAATATACATTTTTCAAAATTGTCATAGAGCCTTAATATTAGGCTTAAATGAAAGGTCTGCTCATACTGAGTTCATTTCTGGACAGTAAAATTACCACATACAGATACACTCACTGGCCACTTTATTAGGAACACCTTGCTAGTACCGGGTTGGACCCCCTTCTGCCTTCAGAACTGCCTTAATCCTTCGTGGCATAGATTCAACAAGGTACTGGAAACATTCCTCAGAGAGTTTGGTCCATATTGACATGATAGCATCACACAGTTGCTGCAGATTTGTCGGCTGCACATCCATGATGCGAATCTCCTGTTCCACCACATCCCAAAGGTGCTCTATTGGATTGAGATCTGGTGACTGTGGAGGCCATTTGAGTACAGTGAACTCATTGTCATGTTCAAGAAACCAGTCTGAGATGATTCGTGCTTTATGACATGGTGCATTATCCTGCTGGAAGTAGCCATCAGAAGATGGGTACACTGTGGTCATAAAGGGATGGACATGGTCAGCAACAATACTCAGGTAGGCTGTGGCGTTGACACAATGCTCAATTGGTACTAATGGGCCCAAAGTGTGCCAAGAAAAGATCCCCCACACCATTACACCACCACAACCAGCCTGAACCATTGATACAAGGCAGGATGGATCCATGCTTTCATGTTGTTGGCGCCAAACTCTGACCCTACCATCTGAATGTCGCAGCAGAAATCGAGATTCATCAGACCAGGCAACGTTTTTCCAATCTTCTATTGTCCAATTTTGGTGAGCCTGTGTGAATTGTAGCCTCAGTTTCCTGTTCTTAGCTGACAGGAGTGGCACCCGGTGTGGTCTTCTGCTGCTGTAGCCCATCCGCCTCAAGGTTCCACGTGTTGTGCGTTCAGAGATGCTCTTCTGCATACCTGGGTTGTAACGAGTGGTTATTTGAGTTACTGTTGCCTTTCTATCAGCTCGAACCAGTCTGGCCATTCTCCTCTGACCTCTGGCATCAACAAGGCATTTGCGCCCACAGAACTGCAGCTCACTGGATATTTTTTTTTTCGGACCATTCTCTGTAAACCCTAGAGATGGTTGTGCGTGAAAAATTGCCTTATCGAGCAGTTAAGGCAATTTTTTAAGCAAATTTTTTAAGCAAATTTCCCCACATTTTTGTGAGGGGCACCCCGGCTGAATTTTTTATTTAACCTTTATAGATGACAAATCCAGTGAGAAACAAACCTTTTCCTCTCCACGGTCTCTCCAACTAACAGGGGCATCTCAGCAAGATGCCTTTTACTAGTCTCAGCCACTGATGCAAATGTGTGAGCTGCTCTGGAAAAGAAAGGGTTATTTATGCATGTCTAATTATTTATTAGTTCACACATGTATTTTTTACAAAATTATGTTGCATTATGTGTCTCCTAAGCTCACAGGCGTACACTCTGAAAGACACACACTCAGACCTCTAAAAAGTGGAAGGACCCCCTTAACCATTGTTATGAATCGAATTATTTCAAATTTGTACAATACATGAAATAGTAACCTGACCTGCCAGATGGTTTGTTACACAGAACTATCTTAATAGCTATCGTTGGAAACTGTTTGGAAAAGGGCAGACAAATGACTTAGAATATGATTGGATTAACCATCTGTCAATAAAACTCAAACTTAAATCCAGTAGGAAAAAGGGTGAACACGTCTCGAGAAAAGCTTTCAGTGCCGTTCTTTTGCAGCTCTTAAAAATGATGCTATTGCGCCACCCTGCGCTGCGCCACGAAATTAGGGCCCATAGTGTTAGATATAGCGTTGTAGTCTCTCCCACTCTAACCAAAGCAGCCTCCGATGACGCAAAATTATGATATTTGCATCATCAGAGGCTCCTTTACAGAATAGAAACATGAAGATCTCCGTCTCTGGGGAAATGAGGAAATGATGCACAGATATTCAAAAATGCTACCAGGTTTCTCACAATACAATGCTTCATGCAAACGGGTGAAGTAATCCTTTAAGGCCGGTTGGATGTATATGACCAGTTCCAATGCATTTCATGAAATTGTTGTTGGGATATTTTAGTGTGGACAAAAGAGGAGGGCAGACTGATGACAGATCCATAAAGACGTCTGTATAATTACTTCTGTTTATTTTTATTTAACGCTGCAGCACGCCTTGTCTTCAATCTACCCAAATTCTCCCATGTGACCTCCCTCCTCCGTGATGCTTTTTTCAAACCTTTCAAATCACTAGAGCATTAATAAATATATTTCCCCATAATAGCATCAAAACTTACTTCACTTTGTTTAGTCCAGAAGCTCAAATGTATGCCTTCAATAGTCTTTGTGCTTCAGGCTCAAAAGTGTGGTCCAGTCTTCTAGTGATCTTCTGTACATGTGATGGAGGCATGCACAGTGCCAAAAATTCCCAGTTTATTACTGTTTTCCCCATAAATTCCCATAAATTCCCATGGAAAGTTTCCACTTTTGAAAATTCCCGGAATTGTGCAACCCTACCTTCAAGGCCATCAATGGAACGGCACCCATCTACCTTCAAACACTGGTCAAACCACACGCCCCGAAGCGAGCACTTCGCTCCTCTGCTTCAGCTGGCCGGCTGGTACCACCATCGCTGAAATCAAACAAATGTCGCTCAGCAAAGTCCAGACTCTTCTCTGTTCTGGTGCCTCAGTGGTGGCGCGAACTCTCGACCAATGTCTGGACAGCAGAGTCACTGCCATCTTCCGAAAAAGACTCAAGACTCACATGATATGTTGTGTTTTCTTTGTTCTGAAGAATGTACTTATTGTAAGTCGCTTTGGACAAAAGGGTCTGCTAAATGCCTGGAATGTGTAAATGTAAATTATTGATACTCATTAGTTAATTGGTGGCTGTAAATGTCCCATGGGTTGAGTGTGAGTGGTTGTCTGTCTGTTTGTGTGATAGACTGGCGACCTTTCTAGGGTGCACCCTGGCTTCGCACAAAGTCATTCTGCTTGTGCTCAAGCTCCCCAGGACTGTCAGTTCTGTTGACAAACATCAAGATATAATTCTTAGTCATATCATCAGAATGTGATATCATTGCTGTATAATTTTTTTGCCTGCACCAAAACATCAAGTACAGTTTTTGGTAGTAATGAAAAGCTGATAATGTATTAAGTTATATTTCTTATGTATTTACTTTTGCATAGGCACGTACTATAAGTAACAAGGATACATTAAAAGGTGACATGTGCACAGTTGTGTGTGATGTTTTGCTCTGAAGAGGAAACCTGTCCTTTAAGTCACTTAATCACATTGCAAAAAAAATTATTCAAGTCTTATTAGAATTAATCATGCCTTTTGCTGAGGTGGCACTTTTTCAACTTCTAAGCTCAGGGCTGGAAAGCCCATAAAACCAAAAGCTTTCCTTGAGAAGATGTAGGTAAGTACATGTGAGTACACACATTCTAGATGGCATGCATGTGACGAGCAGAGAGCAAAAGATCCTCACAATTAATACTTTGAAATAACCAAACTCCTTTCAAACTCCTGTTTGGGGATTAAGGAAGCTAAGCATTACTACATTAGAGGGTACATTTAATACATAGTTGTTGCTGATCAACCATAGAAATGACTGATTCTTTCTGATTTAATTTCTTGAATGTTTTTATCTGACTTTCTTTTTTTTAAGGCATAGACACCTTTATTAGCAGTGGATAGATAGGAACCATAGGAGAGAGGGGGGGGGGGGGGTGACATGCAGGAAAGGACCATGTACGTACATACACACCAGACCCCAGTCCCAATCCCGGCCGGATTGAGACTGGGGTCTGGTGTGTATGTACGTACATGGCATGCGCTCTAACCACTCCGCCAACTGTGCGCCATCTGACATTATTTTATCATCAATTATTATGTATTTTTGCTTTAGGCTTTTACTTTTTTTCTTTCATGTCTGCATTTTGTTGTTGGTTTTTGACAATGCTAGAAGCATGGCTCTAGGGATGGCAATGCTGATCTGTGGGTCTGTTTATTGCATCCAAGGATGCTGTGGTCAGAGTGTAACATTTCAACAACTATTGGATGGATTGCCATAGAAGCTTGGAGAGACTTTCATGGTCCTCTGATTTTGGCCATCCCCGCAGAGTCAACCACGCAGGGCGATAGCCAGCTCGTCAGGAGCAATTGGGGTGAGGTGTCTTGCTCAGGGACATCAGACACTCAGCTAGGAGGAGCCTGGGATCGAACCAGCAATCTTACACATATTAAACATATAATTTTATCATTATCATTGTCAAAAAATAATGACTGTGTATAGAAAACTTAACATGTATTTTCCAGAGGACATTCTCACTTAGCACCTATTATCAGGGGAGCGATACTGATGTAGCCTGTCACTGATCTGACCCAGGCAGCAAACTCCAGTTCAGAAAAGTGGAGCCCCAACTTGCATTCTTTCTTATAGCTATCAGGGGACTTTTCTCAGAGAAAACAAAGGGAATTTTTGTCACAGTCATGAGGTCATGTCAATGATTAGACATTGATTTTGAAACATACCAAACACATACAGTAGTGGATACCAGCAAAAGCATGTCTTTGCCCCAAGGAAAACATGAGAAAATGGCTCTATCTGCTGGAAAATGTAATTTATGTCAGCTGAGGCAGTTTTTGTTGGATTTTGTCTGACAACCCCAGAAGCAAGCCGTGTGTGCATTAATATGCATTAAAGTGGACCAATAGGAAGTCTTGCCAAGACCAGGGGCCAACCTCCAGTTCTGAAAAGTGAAGCCAATGCTGAAGTGCCTTAAACTTCCCTTCTCTCTGCTGGCCATCAGGGGGCGAGTCCTCTGGTTGTCAAAAGATGTATCATTACATGGAAGTCTATGAGAAAATGACCCACTTTCTCACTTGAATTATTATTAAACATGAGTTTGCGGTCTCAATTGCTAGTTTCAAGTCTTCTCCAATACAGCATAATGAGTCAGTTACAGAGATACTGCTTTCATGACCAAGAAATAGTTGCAGAAAAATCTCCAGGCCCCAGGACTCACTGAAGAGTGACACATTTACACCACCCACAGTCACATTGCTGCATGCTGTTGGCTGACTGAGCCAGCTGTACTGCCAGTGGTGGGGCATTGCTGGCCAGAACTTGCAATAAACACACACAAATGATTTGCAGCCTAGCTGAAAGGTTACTTCAGGTTGAACAACAGTAAATGTTGTCTCTTCCTGTCAATGTGACATTTGGCTGCTGTTTCCTCCTGTGGTTTGTGGTGTGAAGACATCAAGGCCTTATCACTCTTTCCAGCCTTATTTACTGCACTCGCTACAAGCAAGAACTGCACGTAACAAGGGAACATTTTTTTATTATGAGCTACATTAAGCACAAGAAACCCAAGCATGTGACTATGCAGTGGGGATTGTATTCTGCCTTGTCTGCACTGCTTTTGAGTCTTGGTGTGTCTGGTGACTCGTCTTCTCCTTGCCTTTCACCTCTATGACTCAGTGCTCATGTGCTCACTGTTTGAAATTCTAATGTGGAACAAACAGCCAACAGCCCCACCGGCTCACTCTCATCAGCAACAGCTGTAAGTGTCCATCTCTTTTCCTCCCTCCCTCTTGCATCCTCCCTTTTGTTCTTGTTATTAAATGATTGGTTAAGTCTGATACCCTGCAGCTCTGCATGGCTGTCAAGGGAAGGTTGTTCAGTTTAGTACAAATAAAACCTAAAGTCTGCAGAGCAGGATACTTGTATTATGATGCAGTGTTCACAGTAAACACAAAGCCAACTTTTGCCTCACGTACGCACAAATTTGACTGCAGTATCATTTGTGCTTACACTCTTAGAAATAAGGGTTCCAATAGGGTTCTTCTACAAGGGCTGAGGTTCTACCTGGAACCATTTGCTTCTGAACTTTCCCAAAGAAAGGGTTTTTCAAGGGTTCTTGGTAACACTAATGATTCCAGTAAGAACCATTTTGATCCAGAGAACCCTTTAAAACTTCTTTCCTGAATAAAGGGTTTTAAAGGGGTTTTTGGTAAGACTAATGGTTCCAGTAAGAACTATTTTGATCCAGAGAACTCTGACTCGCGAAACTCACTCACAAAGCCAGGTTGACAGCTCCTTCATGTCAGTGGTCAGACAGAGGGAGCTGATCATGTGTCTGTTTAGCTTTGTCTGTACAATGTGTGACTCCTGCTTTTAGGTCACATGTTCAATTCCCATGTTGACAGATAACATACCTTGCTGATTGCACTTCCAGACAATTAGCTCAGTTAGCTAGGAGCTGGTTCTTGGTGCCAGATGATGTGGGTTCAAGCCCCAGAAAGGGAGATAATGATAATACATCAAAATACCCGGTAGTCTAAATGTACAAATTTTAGAGTCGTAGATGATGTTTGACAAAAACATATCACAATTTTACAGTTTTTTACAGTGGTTTCAAAACTGCCTGCGCGACAGTGAATGGCTTACTCAATTTGTGAAGCCACAGTTGAGTTGCCACTTGCCAATTAGCTCAGTGCGATAGACAATGGTCTTTGGTTCCAGAAATTGTGGATTTCAGCCTCAACTGGTGCAAAATGAACATTATAATGTCAACTGTCTTGCCTTCCTGTTCTCTTGTTTGTTGCTCAGAATTGCCAAAATATGCTAAAAATAGCCCGGACCCAACCCATCGCTGCGCAGCAGCTATACTTGTGTTTATCTTTTAAAGATTAGTTACACTACTCCATGGGTGCCCAACCCCGGTCCTGGAGAGCCCATGTCCTGCATGTTTTAGGTTTCTCCCTGCTCTAACACACCTGATTCGAACGATTTTCAAACCTGTGACAAGCTTCAGTTGCTTGATAACGAGCACATAATTAGAATCAGGTGTTTAAGAGCAGTTCAATTCCTGTATAATTGTCTTTAGATCAGAGAATTAGACCAACATTTTACCTTAACTATGATAAATATGTCATACAATTTCCCCAGAACCCAAATATAACTTGCAAAAACATGATAGGCATAAAGATGTTATTATTAATAGCATGTTATAGATCCCAATAACAAAGACATTGCTGCATGCAATTTTCAGCCACATAAATTCCTTTCAGGTGAGTTCATTAATAGGTTCATTGAATGGGTTCATTGAATTGTTGAGATAAATGAGTTGGTCAATGTAGATGCATTTAATAGGCCTATCTAAAAAAAAAAAAAAGAGAGAGAGAGAGAGAGAGAGAGAGAGAGAGAGAGAGAGAGAGAGAGAGTTCCGGCTAAAGGAATAAGTTTCACGAAGTTCCATAGTCGGGAATTGAACCGTGGCCAGCCTGGTTCAAAGCCGGCATGTTACCGCTACACTAACCTCACGTTCGAGAAGTTGTGGTCAGTGTTATATTAGAACATGTTACTCTTAACGGTACTTCCGTATTTAATCGCTCGGCAATTCTTGCCCAAGCAGCCTCGTGATTTTTATTTATCACTACAGTATTACCTTTTTTGGTTATGATGGGTTTGTACTCCTCGTACAGTCCCTGTTTGGGTTCTAGATGAAACCCTTGGAAAATGAAAGGGTTCTTGGTGGAACCCCCAGTATGAGTTCTTTGTAGAACCTCTCATGGAGGGTTCTGGATGAAACGTTACACACACAGTTCTAGGTATAACCCTTTATGAGGGGTTCTCGGTAGAACCCTCTAAAAGGGTTCCAGGTGGAACCTTTATAAAAGGTTCTACCTGGAGCCAAAAAGGGTTCTCCTATGAGGACAAGCCCAAGAACCTTGTATGGTTCTACTTAGCACTTTTATTTCTAAGACTGTATTTGCGTCAATCGGGCTAGACTCACCAAAGAGGAGAGGGGTCTTATCAACAATGATTGTCATCAATCAGGGCTGAAATACCCACTGCTGCTTTGTACATGTTGTGGAAGTCCTACACTCTTAGAAATAAAAGTGCTAAGTAGAACCATATAAGGTTCTTCGGCTTGTCCTAATAGGAGAACCCTTTTTGGCTCCAGGTAGAACCTTTTATAAAGGTTCCACCTGGAACCCTTTTGGAAGGTTCTACCGAGAACCCTACATAAAGGGTTATACCTAGAACTGTGTGTGTAAGGTTCCACCGAGAACCCCCCATGAGAGGTTCTACAAAGAACCCACACAGGGAGTTCCACTAAGAACCCTTTCATATTTCAAGGGTTTCATCTAGAACCCACACAGGGAGTTCCACTAAGAACCCTTTCGCTTTTCAAGGGTTTCATCTAGAACCTACAAAAGGAGTTCCACCAAGAACCCTTTCATGTTTCAAGGGTTTCATCTAGACCTCACACAGGGGGTTTTAAAAACATCCCTTTTCAAAGGTTTTCACAAATAACCGTCTTGTCTTCTGAGGGTTCTATAAAGAACCATATTGTATTCTGTCATGATCTGTGTTTCTGTTATGATCTGTGTTCTGTTTCCTTGGTTTTGATTTCCTGTTTTATTTTGTCCTCGTTGTGATTCCCTGTCTCGTACTTCCTGGTCCTTGTTGTTTCCGCTGTCTTGACTCCCCCTCCCTCTCGTGTTGATTACCATGCCTGCCCTGATGTGTTTCACCTGTCCCTCGTCAGCTCCCTGCCTCCCTGTGTATATAGTCTGTGTGTTTCCCCTGTCTCTTGTCGGATCATTGTTGCTGTCGATGTCGTTGTCTCTTGTCGCTGTCATGCACCACGTCTCGTCCCTGGATTTGTCTTTGTCCCTGCGTCCTGCCTTCCGTGTCCCTTTGAGTTCTGGTTCCTGTTTTCGTAAGTGTTTCTTTCATGACCGTTTTTTGCCCTTGTGGTTTCCTTTGTTGATACTTTGTTTTAGTCTTAGTTTTTTGGTTTTGTATTTAGTTTATTATTAAATAAATCCTCCTTTTAACTGCACTTGGGTCCTCACCTGTTTTTCGAGTCCACGCCTGTTTCCAAGCCCCCTCATTCGCGACAGAATGATCCGACCACAAGAGGACCCAGCGGTCGAAGGACTCAAGACCATACGATGGTACATGGATTTTATGACGAACCCTGCTAGCAGGGCTCGCCAGATTGCTGCAAGCGGACTTTTTTTTGAAGCCGCAGCTAATCCACCAGCCAAGGTCTCAGCCGCAACCATACTTGCAGCCCAGGCAACAGTCACAGCCATGCCACCAGACTATGTTGTAGCCACTGCACAGATTCCCGGCTCCTGTCCCGACCCGTTTTGGGGTACTCGCCTGGCCCGGGGAGGGCCAAGGAGCGTCCAGCTGGCTAACCGGCAGTTGGCTCGTCGGTTGCCGGCCTCGAGGAGGGGCGGCACGAGGAAGCGAGCCTCCCCGATTCAGCTCTCATCGGTTCTGACGGGAATTCGTCCGTCACCGGTTCCAGCGGAGGCCCGCCCGTCCAAGCCCCCAGTCCAGGCCTCAGTCACAGCAAAGCATCCAGTCCAGGCCTCAGTCACAGCAAAGCATCCAGTCCAGGCCTCAGCCACAGCAAAGCATCCAGTCCAGGCCTCAGCCACAGCAAAGCATCCAGTCCAGGCCACAGCCAAGCTACCAGCCCAGGCCTCAGCCACAGCCAAGCTTCCAGCCCAGGCCTCAGCCACAGCCAAGCTTCCAGCCCAGGCCTCAGCCACAGCCAAGCTTCCAGCCCAGGCCTCAGCCACAGCCAAGCCTGCCAGTGGCCTCCAGTCGGCGGCCCGGTCGACACTCTCCAGTGGTCTTCAGTCGGCGGTCCGGTCGACACCTGCCAGTGGTCTTCAGTCGGCGGTCCGGTCGACACCTGCCAGTGGTCTTCAGTCGGCGGTCCGGTCGACACCTGCCATTGGCCTTCAGTCGGCGGTCCGGTCGACACCTGCAATTGGCCTTCAGTCGGCGGTCCGGTCGACACCTGCCAGTGGCCTTCAGTCGGCGGTCCGGTCGACACCTGCCAGTGGTCTTCAGTCGGCGATCCGGTCGACACTCTCCAGTGGTCTTCAGTCGGCGGGCCGTCCGTCACCAGTCCCGGCGGAGGATCGTCCGGCACCGGCCCAGACAGGGGACCGTCCCACACCTGCTCCTCGCAGCCAATTGGGGGTTCGCCTGTCACCAGTTCCTGTTCCGACGGGGGACCGTCCCGCGCCTGCTCCACGCAGCCTTTCGGGAGGTCCGCTCGTCACCAGTTCCTGTTCCGACGGGGGACCGTCCTACGCCTGCTCCACGCAGCCTTCGGGAGGTCCGCTCGTCGCCCGTTCCTGTTCCGACGGGGGGCCGTCCTACGCCTGCTCCACGCAGCCTTCGGGAGGTCCGCTCGTCACCCGTTCCTGTTCCGACGGGGGTCCGTCCGACGCCTGCTCCACGCAGTCTTCGGGAGGTCCGCTCGTCACCCGTTCCTGTCCAGACGGGGGGCCGTCCTACACCTGCTCCACGCAGCCTTCGGGAGGTCCGCTCGTCACCCGTTCCTGTCCAGACGGGGGGCCGTCCTACGCCTGCTCCACGCAGTCTTCGGGAGGTCCGCTCGTCACCCGTTCCTGTTCTGACGGGGGTCCGTCCGACGCCTGCTCCACGCAGCCTTCGGGAGGTCCGCTCGTCACCCGTTCCTGTCCAGACGGGGGGCCGTCCTACGCCTGCTCCACGCAGCCTTCGGGAGGTCCGCTCGTCGGCCGTTCCTGTTCGGACGGGGGGCCGTCCTACGCCTGCTCCACGCAGCCTTCGGGAGGTCCGCTCGTCACCCGTTCCTGTCCGGACGGGGGGCCGTCCTACGCCTGCTTCACGCAGCCTTCGGGAGGTCCGCTCGTCGCCCGTTCCTGTTCCGACGGGGGGCCGTCCTACGCCTGCTCCGCGCAGCCTCCGGGAGGTCCGCTCGTCGCCCGTTCCTGTTCCGACGGGGGGCCGTCCTACGCCTGCTCCGGGGAGCCTCCGGGAGGTCCGCTCGTCACCCGTTCCTGTCCAGACGGGGGGCCGTCCTACGCCTGCTCCGGGGAGCCTCCGGGAGGTCCGCTCGTCACCCGTTCCTGTCCAGACGGGGGGCCGTCCTACGCCTGCTCCACGCAGCCTTCGGGAGGTCCGCTCGTCACCCGTTCCTGTCCAGACGGGGGGCCGTCCTACGCCTGCTCCACGCAGCCTTCGGGAGGTCCGCTCGTCGCCCGTTCCTGTTCCGACGGGGGGCCGTCCTACGGCTGCTCCGCGCAGCCTCCGGGAGGTCCGCTCGTCGCCCGTTCCTGTTCCGACGGGGGGCCGTCCTACGCCTGCTCTACGTTGCCTCCCTAAGCGGCCCCGCCCGCTAGGTCGCCCTCATGCCCGGCCTCCTGAGCGGTCCCGCCCGCTAGGTCGCCCTCATGCCCGGCCTCCTGAACGGTCCCGCCCGCTAGGTCGCCCTCATGCCCGGCCTCCTGAGCAGTCGCCCGCTACGTCGCCCTCATGCCTGGCCTCCTGAGCCCTGCCCCCAGACCCCCTCCACCCACCCTACGTATCCTGAACCACACCTCCTGGCCCCCTCCACCCGCCCTACGTATCATGGACCTTGGGGACGTCTGGGATCCGTCCCTTAAGGGGGGGGTACTGTCATGATCTGTGTTTCTGTTATGATCTGTGTTCTGTTTCCTTGGTTTTGATTTCCTGTTTTATTTTGTCCTCGTTGTGATTCCCTGTCTCGTACTTCCTGGTCCTTGTTGTTTCCGCTGTCTTGACTCCCCCTCCCTCTCGTGTTGATTACCATGCCTGCCCTGATGTGTTTCACCTGTCCCTCGTCAGCTCCCTGCCTCCCTGTGTATATAGTCTGTGTGTTTCCCCTGTCTCTTGTCGGATCATTGTTGCTGTCGATGTCGTTGTCTCTTGTCGCTGTCATGCACCACGTCTCGTCCCTGGATTTGTCTTTGTCCCTGCGTCCTGCCTTCCGTGTCCCTTTGAGTTCTGGTTCCTGTTTTCGTAAGTGTTTCTTTCATGACCGTTTTTGCCCTTGTGGTTTCCTTTGTTGATACTTTGTTTTAGTCTTAGTTTTTTGGTTTTGTATTTAGTTTATTATTAAATAAATCCTCTTAACTGCACTTGGGTCCTCACCTGTTTTTCGAGTCCACGCCTGTTTCCAAGCCCCCTCATTCGCGACAGTATTCTACAGATCAGTTTAGTTCATATTATATTGTGGTCATTCATCATGTTGACATTGAACAAACATTCAAAACATTTTAATGAGAAAAACATTTATTTAAAGATAGTCCAACAGAACAAGTTGTGTAGGTCTCAGGGGAGAACAGGTCAAAAGTTAGCATAGGTCCAGTGGAATCAGCAACATGACAGGCCAGACAGATCATGCTGTCCTCAGTAGGTGAATTTGTGTAATCTCCAGCAACGGTGACATGGCAGAAAGGGGAGACAAAAAGAGTTTGAGTTCCATCAATCCAAGATGCACTTACTTCGCCTTATTGTAAGCTATCTACAAACAATAAAATAATGCATGGTCCAATGAAAGGAATCAGAGTACATACTGTACGTACTAATTGTGACAGTGGAACAGAATCATGAGAAAGTGAGGGAACCCCACAAAGTTTTCACATTGATTTAAATAATGTTAAAATACTTTTCAGTGTTATGTAACAAGTACTCAAAATGTTACGTATTATAACAATAATGGAAATCTCAGCAAAACCCTCTTTTTCAAGCCAATGGCACACTTCGGCTTTCGTCCAAGCTGTGTAAGTCATTTCTACAAGAAGACATCAAGCAAGCAAATGAACAAAACATAACAAGAAACAAATGCTTAGTCCACCTTTCACCATAAAAGTCCTCAGCTAGGGTCAAGCATGCTGAAATATGATATTATATTTAGCTCACCTTGATTCTCTGAAGTTTCTTCTGTTCTCTCTCTCTTCTGTTCTTCTTTGTTCTGCTCTGTTCACATTAATCACTATTGGTATGTCACACCTGGTTTGTAGAGGGGGGAGACCAAACTATATGGTGCAATCCATGGGGCAACCAGCTCTTAAGTCACACATGACAGCCACCATTGGGCCAACACACCAAACCTCTCCCTTTCCCCTGGGAGATCAAGGTTCAATTCCCGGCATCAACAAACCCTGATGTAGTAGCCCCAAAGTCAGCATTAAAATATGATTTTTTTTTAACATCAGTTAAGGCTTGGCCTCTGACATCAAAGATCTTCCTTTATCACTGAACGTATGTGCAGCTTCACAACTTGACTAAGCCAGTCAGCAGGGTATAGCATCCATGGGATGAGGCCGATCATGGAAAAGTATGAGGAGGAGATACATACATGAGTAAAATTGTCTGTAAAATAAGTGTTTAATATTTTTCAAAGTGTCTGTCACTAATCCACACATCACCTGCATCAACCAGGCCTTGAACTCACAACTTCAAACTGTATCTCTAGATCACGTGACTTGTAACAAACTTTCAAAAGCCTTTGTCCAGTGAGTAGTATAGCTCACTTAGATGCCCCAGAAAGAGGGGTTATATCCTTGCTGTAGGGACCCAGGGTTCAATTCCCCTTGCTGCTTCTTTGCTGTGTGTCATTTCCTCCTAAAGAAGGGAGACTTCACCTTGACTCTACATAGCATGACCCACTAGCACCCTCCCTCGACAACCCCCCCTCCCCAAAAAAAAAAAAAAAAAAAAAAAACACCTTACCTATAGCACTCTGATCTTAGCACTGTTGCTCTTGAAGTACTACTTTACTCAGATGAGGACCTAACACTTGTTCTATTTTTAGCTCTTACTTTATCGGCAATGATACGTCGTGGTTTCTTTGTTTCCTTCTTTTGACAAATGTACTTATTGTAAGTCGCTTTGGACAAAAGCGTCTGCTAAATGACCTAAATGTAATGTAAATGTAAATGTAATGAGTAGTGTAACTAGACTTTTAAAAAATAAACACAATTATAGCTGCTGCGCAGCAATGGGTCGGGTCCAGACTATTTTTGGCAACTTTAGGCAATTCTGAGCAACAACCAGGAGAATAGGAAGGCAAGACAGTTGACATTGTAATGTTCTTTTTGCACCAGTTGAGGCTGAAATCCACAATTTCTGGAACCAAAGACCATTGTCTATCGCACTGAGCTAATTGGCAAGTGGCGACTGAACTGTGGCTTCACAAATTGACTAAGCCATTCACAGTCAAAAATCAGTGTTTGAGGTAAAATTCTGATGTTTTTGTCAAACATCATCTACCATAACTCAAAAAGTTTGTACATTTGTTTCACAAAAACTACCAGGTATTTTGATGTATTACAATTATCAGCCTTGCTGGGGCTTGAACCCACATTGTCTGGCACCAAGAACCAGCTCCTAGCCAACTGAGCTAATTGTCTGGAAGTGCAAGCAGCAAGGTATGATATGTGTCAACATGGGAATTGATACTGTGACCTAAAAGCAGAAGTCACAGTTTGTACAGACAGAGCAGCCACTAAACAGACACATGACAACAGACACGTGATCAGCTCCCTCTGTCTGACCACTGACATGAACTGCCAACCTGGCTGTGTGAGTGAGTGTGGCGAGTCAGAGGAGGCCCTGATCTACACATTCTGCTGGATAGCTCAGTTGGTAATGGTATGGACTTTAGATTTGGAGGGTGGGGGTTAAAATCCCAGTCACAGCTAATCTTGCCTGGGTCAACAAGAAACCTTGCTGATGAAGGTCTTGCGTTCTTATAATTAATGGTTGTGAAAATAAATTGGTAACAGAACATTTCAGTTTCGTTATTTGTATGTCTGATCAGAATGTGTAAGGTAATAGACTAGTATGGTGGACCTGATGACTCCACCCAGCTGGTAGATTAGCTCAGTCAATACTGCCAGTGACTTTAGATTGGGTGGCAGGTGTTCAAATCTCAAGATCGGCAATTATGTTACAGTTTGATCAACAGGATCTAGAGAAGGAGATAAAAACAAATAAACAAAAAATGGATATGAAGTAAGTATTTGTATCAGTAGTCACAAGGAATTGTATTACCATTATTGGTAAGTGTTATCAGGAAGTTCCCTGGTGACACAGGATATTATACCCATGCTTTCAACAATCCCTGAAGAACTCTTTCTTCCAAAAACGGTTCTCTGGATCAAAATTGTTCTTACTGGAACCCTTAGCGTTACTAAGAACCCTTTTAAAACCCTTTATTCAGGAAAGGGGTTTTAAAGGGTTCTCTCGATCAAAATGGTTCTTACTGGAACCATTAGTGTTAGCAAGAACCCTTGAAAAACCCTTTCTTCGGGAAAGGATTTTTCAGAAGCAAATGGTTCCAGGTAGAACCTCAGCCCTTGTAGAAGAACCCTATTGGAACCCTTATTTCTAAGAGTGTAGATACACCAGGGATACCAATCGCCGTGCTGTCTGAGTTCATCTAGAGCTGCTCAGTGAACTTCAGTGGGCTATATTCACTGTATCTACACGTCAGCTGGTTTATGACAACACATGCTGTGATTTAATTGTAATAAATGGATCAAAGAAACTCCCGGGCTTTGCTCCCACGCTACCAATGCAATTAGCTACTAAGATGACTTTAACAATTAGCTGTAATGATTACCTTGAATTATGGAAGATAAGTTTGTTGACAGGGAGAGGGTCACAGGTTTGATTCCCGGTTCCCCTGTGATAGACTGGTTACCTGTCTGTCTCTACACATCGGCCCTGTGATAGACTGGTTACCTGTCTGTCTCTACGTGTCAGCCCTGTGATAGACCGGTTACCTGTCTGTCTCTACATGTCAGCCCTGTGATAGACCAGTTACGTGTCCAGGTGAACCCTGCCTTCTCCCAATCTCAGCTGGGAACTGCTCCATGTGGTCTTAAAAATTGAATTTGAAGTTGCTGTGTTATGGGACTTTTTCATTCAGCACATAGAGAAATGAATGGAAGTCTGATTAATATAGAGGTTGGAGATGTGATAACAATATGGCTGTTGCAAAACAACAGCTGTTAATAATAGAAATAGAAAACGGCAAAAACAAATGGGAGCATTAATGTTATAACAAGGTTGCTCTGCTATTACTATCCAGTCTCTGAAATGCTGTCTGATCAGTAAGACTCCTGTTGTTCTCAAAATAGTCAGAATAAAGTGATTTAAATGGACACTGAGCCAGCTGGAAGGACTGCAGAACAGTTTGGCTGCAGCCCGTTTCCCTGCACAGCCGGCCTCGACAGTAATTACAGAGTGAATGTGCGATCGTGGACGTGTGCGTGTGTATGTGCTTGTGCTTGTTTGTACAGTAAATGTGTGGAGAGTGGGTCTGGCGGCCCAGATAAAGCCTGAGGGGAGAGGCCCTTTGGAGAGAGGTGTGGGTGGAGGGTCATACAACTGCAGAGATGACCTTTCCAATAAAAGCCACTTCCCTTTGAGGAGTCCATGTTAGGACACAATTACATTTTCATGAAGAGAAAAAGTGTGTCAACTGAAGATGCCACTGTTGGGATCAACACTTTTGCAAAATGCAAATGCGTTCATTAAATTCCAGCTAAAGTGTTTTCTTTCCTCCTTTTAATGTGGACAGACTGCATGAAGAGGTGCTTTAAAGATCTTCTTTTGTTTGTTTGTTTTTTCATCTTTGTTTAAAGAGAGAGAATCAATATATCCCTTTTGGTGGATGAAAAACATAATGAGGAAGTTGCTATTGATGAATGATCCCATTCATCAATTCCACACAGCTGTCAGAGGTCCAATAACACTGTTTTCAATATGCATTGCCCCAAACCCATCCGTGGTCCTGAATTTCAGCTGTCTAAAAGTTGCTCAAATGAGCTCTCCTGAGCTCTCCTGAGATTAGGCTGTTTCTGTGCCTGCACCTTTAAATGCTAATGTCGGGCTGCACTCTCCGGAGCGCTGTCGGTCCACGGTCTCCGTCAGCGCTGTCGGTCCGCACTCCCCGTCCATGCTGTTGGTCAGCGTTCTCCGTCCACACTGTCGGTCCACACTCTCCTTCTGCATTCTCTCTGGTCGCCGCTGTCAGCTCTCCATCTGCGCTGTCGGGCTGGCTCTCAATGCTGTGTTGCGAAATGCCCCCTTTCAGATATCTCCTATCATTGTATAGAGTTCGGCCTATGCAAATGACTCCCTTCGTTACGTAATGACGGGAGCTGAATCTGAACAGCCTGTAGGAGCGCCATTGTACCAGTGGGGGGGGGGGGGGGGGGGGTCCTCATTCTGGGAGTTGACAAGCTCAGGGAGGACCAGGTGTAAAGACCAGAGAAAACCTGTTTTTCATAATATGGCCCCTTTAACTCTGTGCCATGAGTGTGATATAAGGGGTGGGCGGATTGATACAAATATCGATTGTATCGATACCAAGTTGAGTATTAGTATTGGATCGATACTAGCGTGATATAATCAATACTTTTGTTGTAGTTTCTCTTCTATAAGTTAAGCAAATCACTGGGATTTCTTCACAGTTTCTGTGAGTGCAGCGTCTCTCTCAGTCCTCCTGCGCAGTGCTCCTCTCCACCTCTCTCACTCCGTTCACTCAGGTTCACGAGGAGACCAAAATTTGCAGTATCGCCCACCCCTATGTGATATCAATTGTCGCATTAGGCTTTCCTGCCTCAATTATGTACCAACATACATATAAGAAGTGCAGTGGTTTAAGGACTACAGTTTTGAAGCCTGGACTTTGGCAATTGGCAACTTTTTGGATTTTTTCAATTTTAAGCAACCTTACTACATCTGAATCTTTGGAAGCTTTCAGTTCAGTTCTGACTCACTAATGGGGACTTCGGGTATTTATCCTCTGGTAGGGTTGTTAACACCATGGAGGGCATGTCACATTAAGTCCAGTTACCTGTGACAAATCTTTCAAGGATTATCGAGACCTGGATGACGGAGAACCTTCACAGATTTACTGCATCTGGATCCATCTGGCTTCTGGTGTGAAGCTGTTAATCCTGCTAACCAGTCTATCACAGGACTGACACATAGAGACAGTCAGGTAACCAGTCTATCACAGGGAGACATGTAGAGACAGTCAGGTAACCAGTCTATCACAGGGCTGACACATGTAGAGACAGACAGGTAACCAGTCTATCACAGGACTGACATGTAGAGACAGTCAGGTAACCAGTCTATCACAGGGCTGACACATGGAGACAGACAGGTAACCAGTCTATCACAGGGCTGACATGTAGAGACAGACAGGTAACCAGTCTATCACAGGACTGACACATAGAGACAGTCAGGTAACCAGTCTATCACAGGGCTGACACATGGAGACAGACAGGTAACCAGTCTATCACAGGGCTGACATGTAGAGACAGACAGGTAACCAGTCTATCACAGGGCTGACATGTAGAGACAGACAAGTAACCAGTCTATCACAGGATTGACACGTAGAGAGAGACAGATGACCAGTCTATCACAGGGCTGACACATGGAGACAGACAGGTAACCAGTCTATCACAGGGCTGACATGTAGAGACAGACAAGTAACCAGTCTATCACAGGATTGACACGTAGAGACAGACAGATGACCAGTCTATCACAGGGCTGACAGGGGAAGTGGGTCATGCTATGCAGAGTCGAGGCAGAGTTGAGCCTTTTTCGGAAGATGGCAAGTGACTCTGCTGTCCTGACATTGGTCGGGAGTTCGTTCCATCACTGAGGCACCAGAAAAGAGAAGAGTCTGGACTTTGCTAAACAACATTTGTTTGATTTCAGCAATGGTGGTACCAGCCGGCCAGCTGAAGAAGAAGAGCGAAGTGCTTGTTTCGGGGCGTGTGGTTTGACCAGTGTTTGAAGGTAGATGAGTGCCGTTCCATTGATGGCCTTGAAGGCCAGTGCCATCGTTTTGAATTGGATGCGGGCTGCAACAGGGTGTAGAGGTCACGGAGGAGGGGGGTCACATGGGAGAATTTGGGTAGATTGAAGACAAGGCGTGCTGCAGAGTTCTGGATACGCTGCAATGGGTTAGTCGCTGAGGCCGGCCAGGAGAGAGTTGCAGTAGTCAAGGCGGGAGATGACCAGTGCTTGGACCAGGAGTTGCGTTGCATCCTTTGTGAGGAAAGACCGGATCCTGCGGATGTTGTAGAGGGCAAATCTGCAGGATCGGGCCACAACAGTGATGTTGGTGGTGCTGGATAGTTGGTCATTGAGCATTACAACCAGGTTCCTTGCAGTTGACGAAGGCAATACTGTGATGCCCTCGACAGTGACCGACAGGTCCATGCGAGGCCAGTCTGTCCCCAGGATGGAGAAGAGTTTGGTTTTATTCAGGTTAAGCTTGAGGTGATGTGCAGTTGTCCAGACAGAGATGTCAGCCAGACATTCCAAGATGCAAGTTGCAATGTGGGTGTCGGAGGTTGGGGGAAAAGAGAGGAATAGCTGGGTGTCACATGTGTAACAATGGCAGGAGAATCCATGTGGTGTGATTCAGAGCCTAGTGATCTGGTGTATAGTGAGAACAGAAGCAGTCCTGGTACTGAGCCTTGAGGGACACCAGAAGACAGGGTTTGGACAGAGCCATTCCATGTGACCTGAAAGATGTGATTCATCAGGTATGATGTGAACCAGGTTAGAGCAGAGTCAGTGATGCCAAGTTCAGTCAGGGTGGAGAGGAGGATTTGGTGGTTGACTGTGTCAAATGCAGCAGATAGGTTGAGGAGAATGAGAACGGAGGAGTTGGATGAGGCTCTGGCGTCTCGCAGGGACTCAGTCACTTTATTAATTATTGACCATGTTCCTCATATTCTGTTAGGGGTAATATTAGTTAAACATTTAATACAAAGATGTCCGTCACATCACAGTGTGAGTCCGGATAAATGTTTGGGTTTTTTTTTTGTTTCTCTGGTACATGAAGATGCAACCTCTCCATTTACAGTTTTTTTTGATTGCTTTGACGCAGTAGTCGACTCAAAATCCACATTCTTCAAAACTGTTAACGCAAAGGCCTAAACAGTGGCACCAATGGTCAAAATGACTAATTTTGCCTGCAAAAGGCTCTAACTCCACCAAAACATTTAAAATATGGACCAAAAGCAAATTTTGCCCTCAAACACCACAACTTGCACACAAGTGCATAAGCGCTTCCAATCAGTCATTAGACAAGGGGCATCAAAATACAAAATTCAGCTCTCAATGTGAATCAGTGCTGCATTACTGGTCAGCAGCTTACATATCAGTGCCAATTTGCTTTCTTGCAAAAAATAGATCCAGAATCATATACAATGATTTTTCAAATTTTATTGAATGCAGTATTCATTCTTTTTTTTTTTTTAGATTGTGGCTAAGAAATGAAATATTCCAACAGAAACCACATATATAGTATGAAAGAAAAAATACAGTAAAATCCATCACTGTGTAAGACATAAGGAAAATAAAAATAAAAAATTCTGTACAATAAAGAAAGAAATCTCTTCTAGTCAATTCTCTCTTGAGGAATAGGCCACATGGCCTCATCTACATCGCACTCAATATTTTCTCTTGCGATGCTCCTAGGGAAAAATCTTCTTGCATGCCTGATCCAGCCTTGGCATGCCTCTGCATCTATATCTTGGGCAGCAGCGGTCATTGCATCGATCAAGGGCATCTGGTCATAGGGGCGATGATCGTAAACCTTCCATCTCCATGCACTGAAGAATTCCTCTATAGGATTTAAAAATGGAGAGTATGGAGGAAGGAATTGTGTCATCATCCTCGGGTGCCCTGCAAACCACTCATTCACCACACGAGAGTGGTGGAATGCCACATTGTCCCAGATGATTACAAACAGAGGCATGCCAGGCCTCAACAGCCCTCTTTCCTGAGGAGGGATGAGCCTGTCATGCAGGATGTTCAAAAATGCAATGAGGCGCTCACTATTGTAGGGACCAATAGTTGGAATATGGCAGAGGACACCATCATTAGAAATAGCAGCACACATAGTAATGTTGGCGCCCCTCTGCCCTGGAACTGTAATAGTGGCCCTATGCCCAATGAGGTTCCTCCCACGTCGCCTTACTTTACAGAGGTTGAAGCCGGCTTCATCCACATAGATGAAAACATGATGTGCCCCCTCAGCTTCAAGCTCCATGATACGCTAAAGAAAAAAAGCAAAATTACAATTGCATACAGTAAAAGTACCTCCAGTTTACTGTAACTGCATGATATGCCAAGGCATAAGAGTATACGTAGTACTGTAATGTGTCCTTACCTCCACATATTGGCATCTGGCCTCCTTCACAGCATCTGAGTTCCTCTGGAAGGGAACTGTGTAGAGCTGTTTCATTGCCATATTGTTCCTTCTAAGCACACGGGTTATTGTGGTCTCACTCAAAGTATTTATATTTCTAAATACCCCCTGATCTGCAATCACTGCTGCCCTGATTTCCCGCAACCTAATGGCATTATTTGCCAGAACCATGTTGACAATGGCTGCCTCCTGCTCAGCATTCAAAAGTCTTCGTCTACCACCACCGACTGGTAGCCTTTCGATTCTATAAACAACACATGAAATGTGGAAAAAAATACATGAAATAATGTATATCACTACGGATATATCTGTATATACTGTATAAGTGACATTACCTGTTCTCCAGTCGAAAATTTCTGACAATGGATGCAACCGTGTTTCTATTGACAACAGGTTGGACTCTTTGTCCAGCCTCTCTAAATGAAAGACCATGATTTACCACATGATCAATCAAAGTTGCCCGAATTTCATCAGTAACTTGAGCCCTTCCAGCTACACCTCCACCTCGCACACGGACTCCTCTTCCTCGGACTCCTCTTCCCCTGAGCCCTCTACCTCTCACTCTCATCTGCCTTAGACCATCCATGCTTGCAAGTTACAACACACAACGTGGCACCTTTTAAGCCTGCAGACTGATTGCTAATTGAAAAGTTGTGTGCAGCAGTGTCAAACAGGTGCTTCAGTGATTTCATACTGGTCAAGAAGTTTCTAAGAGATGGGAACATATATTTTCTGTTTGGTTACCACAGCTAAAGCAATGGAGTTTGGACTGCTTGAATGACATCTGCGTTAACTGATTTGCAAAAGGGTGCGGGAAGTGTGTCAAAACAATGACAATGGGTTAACTCATTTGCAAGAGGTGTCTTTTGCTCTGCTGAGAGAGTGATGATGAAGACTGAGAGGTTACCAGTTTCTTCAACCAGGTCAATGCAATCAAAAAAAACTGTAATGTTTCCTTCTCCTGGATCATATCGCCCCCTACTGTTCTAAAAAAGTGGAACAGGGTTCCAGGTGTTATGTCTTTTTTCTATATTACTCTACAATACCTTTTATGCAAACTTTGTGCTCACATCTGAATAATACTGGTTATAAGCCTTATCATGTATAATATACATAGTATAATATGGGAGGCACTAAACCTTTTTTAAGTTAAGTACTTGACTATCTGTGCTATATGGGTTACACTTAATCCTGTGGGAGTGATGACGCCATGGGGATCAGTGAGTATAAAGAAACTGGAAGCTATACAAGGGTTTCGAATTTGTTAATAGGGTTTTCTGTTTTTTTTGCTTTCGTGTTGTTGTTTTTTTTTTTTTCCTTGTCCCCTCCCCCCTCCCTCAGGGCATCGCCACCGTACATCTTTACTTAACAAAGGGTGAATAATGCACAACACAACTACACCTCAGAATCAGGGCTGCAGGTTTGTGTCATGGAACGTTAAGGGAGTCAATGGTATAATCAAGAGGGGCAAAGTGATTTCACATTTGAGACAACTCAAAGGGTATATTTATTTCACCTCTGAGATTTCTTGTATCAAAAGACCTTGGATGAGTCATGTATGTCAGTCCAAATTTTCTGCAAGGGTGAGAGGGCGGCCATCATTATAAGTAAAAATATATCATTTTAGGCAACAAAATCTATTGAATATCCCAATGGGCGTTTTGTGGCTGTTTCAGGCAAGTTGTTTGACATCCCTGTTATTTTAGTGAGTGTCTACGCCCCTGTATGGGATGATGACAAATTCATTACCCATCTTTTCTCATCTCTCCCGGATATAGACAGTCACTACCCGATTATAGGTGGCGATTTCAATCTCATTCAAGATCCTGTTCTAGATAGGTCCTCCTCTAAACCTTACTCCAATTCTGCCACTACATTAAGATCTTTTATAAATCAGCTCAGCCTATGGGATCCTTGGAGACCTCTTAATCCATCCACCAAAACCTTTTCTTTTTTTTCCCCATGTCCATCGCACATATTCTAGAATTGTTTTTATTTATTTTTTGATAATAGGCTGTTGCATTGGGGCAACTCTAGTGAGTATCACAGTATAGTGATCTCAGACCGTGCTCCTACATCAGTTGTAATAAATTTCCCAAACCGTAGCCCTCCTCAGACACTGTGGAAACCTTCTCACTTTTTACTGAATAATCCACATTTTGAAAAATTCTTTAAAGAGGAAATAACCAATTTTTTTCAAACAAATGACACTCCAGACATCTCAAGAAGCACTTTATGGGAGGCGTGTAAAGCATATCTGAGGGGTCAAGCGATCTCATTTGCCTCCCGGCAGAAAAAAGGTCTGGTTGTCAGATCAACTCGTTAGTGTCGACAGACAATATGCCGCCGCCCCTACTCCCTCTCTTTATGACCAACGTCTCAAACTCCAGGCTGAGTTTCACCTTTTGTCAACATCCAAGGTTGAAACTAAGCTGTTAAAAACAGAGCAACGCTATTTTGAAATGGGAGACAAGGCGGGTGAACTCCTCGCTCATCAGGCTAGAACCGCAGCACTTTCGAGGCTGATCCCTAGGATAAAATTACCATCAGAGACAGTGGTCACTGACCCAAAATCAGTAAATTATGCATTCTTTAATTTCTATTCTGATTTGTACTCTGCGCTGGACGGTGGTGTAGTGGGTAGCACTGTCGCCTCACAGCGAGAGAATCCTGGGTTCGATTCCCGGGTCAGCCCAGGTTCCTTCTGTGTGGAGTTTGCATGTTCTCCCCGTGTATGCGTGGGTTCTCTCTGGGTTCTCCAGCTTCCTCCCACAGTCCAAAGACATGCAGGATGGGGATAGGTTAATTGGTAACTCTAAATTGCCCGTAGGTGTGAATGTGAGCATGTTTGGTTGTTTGTCTCTACATGTTGGTCCTGCGATGGACTGGCGACCTGTCCAGGGTGTACCCTGCCTTCGCCCAATGACAGCTGGGATCGGCTCCAGTCCCCCCACGACACTGAATACAGGATAAGCGGTAGACGATGGATGGATGGATAGATTTGTACTCTTCAGAGCATTCACCTGAAATCTGGAAGAACCATAACCCCCTGGAGATGCTCTCATATCCTGAAGTTAATAGCAATCTAACTGATAAATAAGTAGCACCAATCGTAATGGCGGAAGTACAGGAGGTGATTGGGCAGCTATAGAATGGCAAATTCCCGGGCCCAGGTGGCTTTTTAGTAGAATTCTACAAAGCAGATTCAAACCCCACATTTGGTAAATGTCTACAACGAATCCTTTAATAATGGCAGATTGCCCCCAACCCTATCAGAAGCCAACATCTCTCTTTTATTGAAAAAAAAAAACAAAGACCTCCTAGAATGCAGCAACTATAGATCCATCTCACTTTTAAATGTGGACCAAAAGATTCTCGCCAAGGTCCTAGCCACGCGTCTGCAGCAAGCCCTACCTGCCCTTATTTCCACAGAACAGACTGGGTTCATGGCTGGAAGGAACTCTTCATCTAACACCAGGAGACTTTTCAACATTATTGGCTCCCCCAACCCTGTCACACCTGAGGTGATAATTTCTTTAGACACTGAGAAAGCGTTTGACAGGGTTGAATGGGAGTACCGGTACTACGTCTTGTCTAAATTTGGTTTCCACACTGACTTAATCACGTGGATTAGACTGCTTTATGACTCCCCAACTGCCCATAGCCTTACAAACGGAGTGAGATCGCCCTCTTTCGCCCTTTGTTGGGGCACCAGACAGGGATGCCCCCTCTCCCCCCTCCTATTTGCTCTAGCTTTTGAACCATTGGCCACTTGGCTTCTTCCTCTGTATATTCAGGCTCGTACAGGTACGGTTGGGTTTGGGTGGAAAAAAACTCTTCATCAGAGTCTTCAAAAGTTTCTGTGAGATTGAAGAAACTAGCACTGCAGGCTACTCTGCAACTGTAGCAATGACAGCAGGAAAACAAACTATTATAGAACCGGTAACTTATAAGTGCTAGGTGATATCAGTCCGCCGCTGCCATAGCCTACTAGGAAGTATGACACGCTGCTGCTGGTGCTGAGACATAAATACTTAAAAATGCAAGGTTGGGTTTATTTCAAACATTCTATCAACACAGATGTACATTGACAGTCTGCCATTACAATTGATTTGCCTCGGGTGCACTATGGAGTCGGTATGAGTGTTTTTAATGCCATGCTAAAACTAGAACGATTGACTTGCGCTAGCCATAGCATAAGCGAACTCGGCAACTAGAAGAACTGAATGAAATTTCTTGAAAACGTCTCCAGACGTCTCGAACACACCGGCTGACTTGGAAAATAGGTCTTATGTCCAAAATTCCAAACTATCCCTTTAACCCTGACCAAACGACTCGCCTTAAGCAGATCTGGGAGGAGGAGTTGGGAGCCCCAATCTCAGACAGACAATGGGACCAATCCCTTAAACTGGTCCATACATCCTCTATATGTGCCAGGCACAGTCTATTACAATGTAAAGTTCTTTTTAGAGGGCACTACACAAATGCCCGTACAGTTGTAATAGATGTAAGTGTTCACCTGCTAATCACACACACGTTTTGGTCCTGTTCAAACCTCATTGACTTTTGGCGCCAAATTTTTGACACACTTGCAACAGTGCTTGATGTGGATCTTAATCCTGAGCCTTGCACAGCCCTGTTTGGCTCCCCTCCGCATACGACACCTAACCGCCCCGCATCAAAGCACCGGGTATTGGCCTTTGCGACTCTATTGGCCAAACATCTTATTTAGTTTAAATGGAAACATGTTCTTCCACCTTCACACAATAATAATTGCTTATCTTCTACATTTCTTTTTGTAAATATTGTATGTGTGAAAAATTGTTGTACATGAATGAAAAATCCAATAAAAATATTTTTTTTTAAATGTGGAGAAGAAGTCAATTAATTCAGATGAGTGCAGCTTTTGTGGGTGGATCTTGAAGTCACCGATGACCATGAGTGGTGTGCCATCATCAGGGGAGCAGCTTAGGAGGGCATCCATCTCATCTAAACAGTCACAGAGAGGACCAGGTGGGCGATAGATCACTATGATGTCGAGCTTTAAAGGAAGGGTGACAGAGACATTGTGGAATTCAAGTGCAGATCGGGGTAGGTGGTCCAGGGGAAGGACCTGTTAGGACCACCTGGGTGAGATAAGCAGATAAAAGTTCTCCTTCCTAAAGGGCAATTTCAGGCTTCTTCAAGTGTTGCAGAATTTTCCACATTTTCCATGAACTTGATGTCCTCTCTTGATAGACCTCTCTTCTGTAGCTCAATTAGCAGCAATTGTGATTGTACTGCTGACTCTTCTTAATCCATAGGGTTTAATATGACATCTGTCCACCCTTTGCAGCTATAACAGCTTCAACTCTTCTGGAAATGCTTTCCACAAAGTTAAGTGTCTTTATGGGAATTTTTGACCATTCTTCCAGAAGGGTATTTGTGAGGTCACACAGTGATGTTGGACGGGAAGGCCTGGCTCTCAGTCTCCATTCTAATTTAACCCAAAGGTGTTCTATCGGGTTGAGGTCAGGACTCTCTCATCCATGTCTTTATGGACCTTGCTTTGTTGGAACAGGAAGGGGCCATCCCCAAACTGTTCCACAAAGTTGGGAGCATGGAATTGTCCAACATCTCTTGGTATGCTGAAGCATTCAGAGTTCCTTTTACTGGAACTAAGGGGCCAAGCCCATAACAAGTTATTATTACTGATAATTTTGCTTTGCTTTTCAGGTAATAACCCCAATAAAGAACCATGAACATATTTTGCTTCATCACACAACCTGACAAGATCTATAAGAGCACATTTTACCTCTGAAATATCTCCTGTTTGTTTAAATTCCCAGTCGGCAACATTATTTTGATCATATTCACCGAGGCCGACACTACGCTCCGATAGAACAACATAAATCATCCGGTTTAGAAAAAAAGCTGGCCTCTACGTGCACGTAGAGCCTGTTGTTTGTTTTGCAAAAAATCGACAGTGCCCGGATCATCCTGTCCACTCAACACAAAGGGTGTGTTCGTGCACACACAGAGCCCCTCCCCCCTCGGGTCGTTCCACTATCACATGGGGGAGGTGGAGGGAAGTAGCAACAAGCTTCCAATTCCTCGGTTAAAAACCGAAAGGAGGAGGTCCAAAACAACCAAGGAAAAGAAAACACCGGTGGAAAGGAAGAGAAAGAAGAAATATTGTGACAGTGCCCGTGATAAAAGTCAACATCGAACCCGCGTTTCAAAGGTGGCGTGATCTAAGGGATTTCAAAGGGCACGAAGTTGAAAGGGAAGGAGCTCGGTGGTCGTGGGGGAGGAACGTGAGAGTTGTAAACATTCAAAATCTGACAGTGTGTGCCCTCTATCCGCCGGACTTGCCGACTGGGACTTTAAGCTTTGTATCTTTTTTCTTAAATTTCTAGCCTTATTTAGCTTAACTTTCCTGTACCTCTGTAACCTGTCCAGCTTTTTAATAAGTGCTTTAGCAGTTAACTTCACAACACGTTTAACCCTTTTATCTCTTTGTGTATTACAGTCATCCTCACTAGTATTAATTTCAGCTGATTGCGCAATATCCTCTGGCTTGTCCACACATTCATGCATTTCCATTATTTAGTTAAATCCCTTTAAAGTGGATCAGTTGAGAGTTCACGTTCAAATTGTCAAGTCAATTGTCATTTATCTTTGACCACCAATGCATTGGATTTATGCCCTGACTAGTGTGCACTCGCTGATAACATTAGCTGGATGCTACAGCTGACTCCGGTGAAGATGCCTGTTTCCAGTAGCTTCCGCCATCTATTGCCGCCACTATGAAGCTCTTCCAATTACCTTAAGCTTAGTTTTTTTTATTTGTTATAATAGCTAAGCCTAAAGCTTTAGGCCACTGAGGGGCTGCTAGACGGGCTAACTGACTTACAGAATTAAGGCTAAGGAATTAGCTGACGTGTTCGTCACAACGTGGCATCGCTCTGTAATGTTTGAAGAATCAGTCCAAATACTTGCCTCTGGCGTTTAGTCTTGTTTATTATATCCACGTGGTAAACTAATTTGTGTTAATTTGGTATCATTCAAATCTTCCACATCAGCGTATCATTGCGTTCCGCTGCGGTCAAAAAACTATAAGTGCTCCCTTCGACTAGCAACACACCTGATACCTGTAAAAAAGGTTCCTACCTAAATAGGCCTCACACCCCAACTGTTACACCTAGTGGCCAATTTGTGTACCACACACACCATACATGTAAATGGCTCTTACAGGTGTTTTAAATTAGTTCAATTTGGAGGAATTACAACAAAACAGCAAAAGCTACCCATTCAGCGGAATGGCTCATCTGGTTTCCAGCAGTGTGAATGTTTAACAGAATAATTTTACTATGCATAGTTTATATGATATCTGTTGATATATCTCACATCCACTATTTATCTTTTACTTGCAAACACACTCTCCCAGTAGACCTCTTGGGACATGACTGGAACTGAGGTCCCCGAGGGTCTCGACACTGCTCACTCACTGACATCCGACGACCCCTCTCACTGAAGCTTATAAACTAGGTTTATAAGCCTCCGGGGAAAATTCAGCCCTCCACACACAGTGCAGAAACAATGACTCGACTAGAAATTGTATTTAATTGAGGAGGAAATGGAGTACAGGACTTTGCTTCTGCTGACCCTGGTTTGACCCTTGTTTGTGGAGCCAGGGTTCAGACAGAGAGGTCACATGGATGTTGGTGAGTGGCTGAAAGATAAAATGGAAACCATTATTTCTTCCATCACTAGGCAAAATAGAAACATTTTGACAACCGTTGAACATTGACATTACATTGCCATACCATAAATGTTAAAGGAATTTGTCCATAAAGAATAAATTCACCCAAGGAGGAGATCGGAGACATAAGTAAAGTCAACGTCTGACTTTAATCTTGTACAAGAGGAGCAGTTACAATGCAACAACGTGTGAGGATGCTACAGAGGAAGTGCTCAAATCACTGTTATGACTTGAGTCTTTTAAAGGCACAGGAGATAACGCGTCACTGATAGTTAACCTTCATGTAGAACAAGACATCATGACTACCAGGCCTCTGATAACATTTAGGTGAGCCATGGGGATACTAAAGTAATAAACATTTCAACACATAAAGCTGTAACCTGAACAAAACTTTAAGACATGAGTTTATACAAAATTCTTATAACAATAAATGTAATATCTGACTTAAAAAGCAGGTCATTTGCATTCCAAGTTTCAATCCTAGTATTAAAAGGTGTAAAATGCTCTTCGCTGACTGCAAGCTCCATCACAAGATATATCACAAGTTGTACTTTTAAAGAGAGTTTTTGAAAAGCATAAATAAAACCACTACCGCTACCACCTGACATTTGATTTTCTGGGATTAAAAGCAGCTGAAGGATGCCACTTTTACAGGTCAAACTGAGGCTTCACTTTACTGGGAGAATGACTCTTCCATCTGCTTATTATTCTGATGGATTTTCAAATTCATGGCTCTCAAACTGCTCATCTGGCTGCAATTTCCTGATGTTAAACTCCGATAAAACGGAAGTTATTGTACTTGGGCCTAAACTCCTCCGAAGCTCGCTGTCTAAAGATATAGCGACTATTGATGGGATTGCCATCGCCTCAAATGCTACTGTAAGAAACCTTGGAGTTATCTTTGACTCGCATATTAAACAGACTACGAGGACAGCCTACTTTCACCTGCGTAACATTACTAAAATTAGGCCAATGCTGTCTCAAAAAGATGCAGAAAAACTCGTCCATGCATTTGTTACCTCAAGGCTGGACTATTGTAATTCCTTATTATCAGGCTGCTCTAATAAATCTCTTAAATCTCTCCAGCTGGTCCAGAATGTTGCAGCTCGTGTTCTGACTAAAACCAGAAGAAGGGATCACATTTCTCCTGTATTAGCTTCTCTGCACTGGCTCCCAGTAAAATCCAGAATAGAGTTTAAAATCCTTCTCCTCACTTACAAGGCTCTTAATGGACAGGCACCATCATATCTTAAAGAGCTCATTAAACCCTACTGTCCTGCTAGAGCACTAGGCTCTCAGAATAAAGGGTTATTTGTAGTTCCTAAAGTCTCCAAAATTAGAACAGGGGCCAGAGCTTTCAGCTTTCACCTCTTCTGTGGAACCGTCTTCCGGTTCTGGTTCGTGAGGCAGACACTGTTCCCACATTTAAGAGTAGGCTTAAAACCTTTCTCTTTGACACCACTTATAGGGCTGGCTCAGGTTTGCCCTGAGCCAGCTCTTGGTTAAGCTGCTATAGGCCTAGACTGCTGGGGGATTATAGTGACACACTGAGCCTCTCTCTCTCTCTCGCGCTCTCTCTGTGTATGTTCCCCCGGAGTCCCTGTGCTCTCAGGTCTCCCTGTACCATGGTGGAACCTGATCTGGACTGCACCGATGTTGTGGTCTTGTTTGCCTCTTTCTGCCAGTATTTTTAATTAAAGTAATTGACTAAAATCGTCATCTCTACTTGTGTAGTCACTAACTTGACTACTCCCAGGATCACTCCCAGGAGTCTGGCTATGCTTTCTGGTCCAGCAGAGTCCACTGAGGTCCTGACTGATGAAGACTGCTAACTGGCCTGATGCAGTTGGAACCCAAGGGCCTGGGCTGCACGAGATTTCTGCCTAAAAGCCTATTAAGGCAGTTTTTTCTCGCCACTGTCGCTGTAACGCTTGCCCCTGGGTGTTGTTGGGACTTTGAAATTGTGTTGGCTCTTGAAATTTTGAGCGTATTCTAGTCCTGCTCAATGTGTTAATTGTCCTGAGATGACTTCTGTTGTGATTTGACACTATAAATAAAATTGAATTGAATTGAATTGGCCTAGTTTGAACTGGGATATGGGTGCTAGATTGATTTGTTTTGCCCCTCCACTGGCTAATAATAATGATTTGAAATTGACTTTGTACAGTTTTATTGCACTACCAGAATGATCATCTGTTAAATGAAAGACTTTAAACAAAACATTTTCCCACACAGCAAGGGAAAGCAATAATGTCAACATGGTATCTTAATTTCTTAATTAATTTAAGTGAGTGTGTATGAGGACTGTGTTAAGTATTTGTAGGGAAATGCTAATTTACAACACCTGACTACTGGAGGGGATAATTCAATGAGTAAAATAAAATAGAAAAAGAATGACTACATCCACAGAAACATCCACATCCACAATACAGCTGTTTCTACCGGGGTATTAGGCGTGGAAACAATGATGATGATAACATTTTACATTAGATTGCTGAAAGTAACAAAGATAAATGTAGATGAATACGGTCCCTGAATACAAACCTTGGCATCTTGTTCACATTTTCGTCCCAAACGTCTATGGTGTTGGGAAGATGAGAAACCCACTGAAGACGCTCGTATGTATTTTTCCACCGTCCCACAGGATGACGTTGACGGTGTCTCTGGCATTCAGGTCGAGGATCACTGTGTTGCTGGTGGTGTAGCTGGCATCTGGTCCTGTGGACTCCCAGGTGCTCACTTGGTAATGTCCGTTCCTCACCAGGATGGCTCCTGAAGTGTGGCCGTTGTACCCAGAGGTCATGAATACAAAGTGGTAAACCCCTTTCAGTGGAGCAGTGAAGATGCCTGTAAAAGAGGAGAATGGAATGACTTCATGTGATTTTAACAGGTGAGAGAAATGTCTTTCTGTTCTTGCTTGAGAGTATGTTTTGTCCTAAGTTAGGTGAGGAGATGATGATACCTGTATGCTAATGCTGAGTTTAGCATTAAGATTAAAACTGGGGTAAGATCAATAGGGCTGCCCCCTCTCAGTCAATAAATCCACAAATTGGTCATGTTGACTAAGATTTCTTTGGTTGATTTGTACTTTTTTATGCTTTATCATCTTAGGTGTTCCAGGCGCGACCAGCTGGGAGGAGGCCACAGGGAAGACCCAGGACTAGGTGGAGAGATTAAGGGCCCTAGTTTCGTGGCGCAGCGCCGGGCGGCGCAGGGTGGCGGAGCCGGCGCAATGCAAGTTTCGACCCGCGCAGCCTTGCGCACGGTCAGTTTGGCAGTTTGGTGGATCACCTGCGCCAAGATGGGTGTGGCGGCGCAGCAGGGGGAGGCGTCACAGATTCAGCTTGGC
Organism: Chelidonichthys spinosus; assembly: GCA_029853015.1. NCBI lineage: Eukaryota > Metazoa > Chordata > Actinopteri > Perciformes > Triglidae > Chelidonichthys > Chelidonichthys spinosus. The sequence goes on from CM056831.1 coordinate 3,607,241, forward strand.
GTAGTGGAAGTTTCGTGGCAAAAAGCCTCGCCGAGACTGCACTGAAAGCTCGCCAGCTCCAACCTGGTCTACTTTCAGCGCAAGGCGTAAATAAAGTCCAATTCATTCAATGCAAATCACAGCTGGCGCAGTGGAAGTTTGGCTGACGGCGCGCAGTGCGCACACGTCACCAGGACCTCACAGGCAGGTTTCCACAGTTCCAGGCACATTACGCATTAAAGGAGAGAAGAGGAGCTCATTTGATTGGTGAACATCTGAATCGGCTGTATTAATCCCAGTCCACGCCTCGTCTCCTCCTCGTCTCCCACTCAGGCCTTCTTCTCCTCCCTCTTTCCCACTTGCGCCGGTGGGCGAGACGGGAGGTGTGCCTGCGCGAGCCTGCGCGGTGCACGAAACTTGCAAGGTCCAGGCGGACACGCCCCGTCGGCGCAGCGCAGGTGCGCTGAAAGCTGACTGCGCCTGGTCTACAAAACTAGGGCCCTAAATCTCCACACTGGCCTGGGAAGTCCTCGGGGTCAGAGCTGGCTGATGTGGCCTGGGAAAGGGAAGTGTGGGGTCCCCCGGTGAAGCTGTTTCCCCTGCGACCCGACCCTGGATTAAGCGGTTAAAGATGACCTATCCTAGTGACTTTTTTTCCAAAAACATTTAAGCTCTCTGGTAAACACAAGATTTAAAATGGCGCTTTTGTGTGATTCTGGAGAAAAAAGTGTGGAAGACAGCCACGCTATTTAACATACATCTTGTTTTTAGTCCATACATAAACACTGAAGTGTAAAAGCATTTCACTATTTTACATCAGGTTTTATTTACATTTAGGTCATTTAGCAGACGCTTTTGTCCAAAGCGACTTACATTAAGTACATTTGTCAAAAGAAGGAAACAAAGAAACCACAATGTATCATTGCCGATAAAGTAAGAGCTAAAAATAGAACAAGTGTTAGGTCCTCATCTGAGTAAAGTAGTACTTCAAGAGCAACAGTGCTACGATCAGAGTGCTATAGGTAAATTGTTGTTTTTTTTGTTTTGTTTTATTTGGGGGGGGGGGGGGGGTGTTAGTGGGTCATGCTATGTAGAGTCGAGGTGAAGTCTGAACAGGTGAGTCTTGAGCCTTTTTCGGAAGATGGCAAATGACTCTGCTGTCCTGACATTGGTCGGGAGTTCGTTCCCCCACTGAGGACCAGAACAGAGAAGAGTCTGGACTTTGCTAAGCGACATTTGTTTGATTTCAGCGATGGTGGTACCAGCCGGCCAGCTAAAGTAGAGGAGCGAAGTGCCCGCTTCGGGGCATGAGGTTTGACCAGTGTTTTATAAACTTTTTAGAAGGAACGTACCTGTTTTACTGTCGTACGCGTTGCCAATGTTTGTGAAGACTCTGTTAAAGATCAGAATGCTGCTGCTGCCAGTCCTGGGTCCAGTGAACGCATCAGGAGATTCGATAATAGTTGCAGCAAATGCCACTTTAGCACTGACTGAAGACAGCAAAGCAAACATTATTACGTCAGTAGTGTGTGTGCATGTCTTACATGTAAAACCAGTTGCCCTTACCTTCTGCTTTAAGGCGGTCCACCTCTAGCTTGAGTTTACTTTGTTCACATTTTTCTTCGGTTGATCTCATTCTGTATTTTATTCCTAAAACAGAAACATGTCGTAATTTTAAGATCATTTAATCATTTTAAAAAGCTGAAAGCTTGAATCCAAGCAATAACAACATTTTCACATCCAATTAATGAAAACATTTTTGTACTTAAGTAAAAAAGTTTACTTAGTTAAAATTTGAAATATTTTTCAGATCATACAGACTTTAAAATTACCTTCACTGTTGTTTTGTATCTTCCTAAGTTGAGCTTCGAGTTGCGTCTCTGTGGCATCCAGTCGCGCTTTGACCTTGACTTGGAGTTCCAGTGCCGTCAAGTTCAGATGGGAAAGTTCATCCTTGTGTAGATTCAGCACTTTCTGTGTGTCATTGAATGCAGCCACAGTTTCTGTCTCCAGCTTTTCAAGCTTGGCTTTTTTCTCCCTTAACTGCCTCTCAGTTGCATCAAGTCTGTCCTCCAGCTCACTGAAGTTCTCCCCCACGTTTTCCCCATGTTTGACCTGTTCTCCAACTTCTCTCTTCAGGCTGACGATGTCAACTCTGTGTTTCTCCAGCTGCATCTTGGCATCTTGGAATTCAGTCTCAGTTTGCGACATCATCCTCTTGAGGTCCTCGAGTGCATTTGAAAGGTTTGTCACTGATGTTTGGAGTGCATTAATGTTGCTGTTTGCAGACTGGAGCTGCAGTCTAGCCTTACCTTCCATGGCGTCAATCCGCTGTTGCAGCGTCATTTGTTTCTCTTCCAGTTTTGTCTGGACATAATCGAGGTGAAAAATGTTTTTGTAATTTGAGCAGAGAGTTGGTGTCTCATGTTGCTGCTCTGGGTCACACTTCCGTCTATGTAGGAGTTTGGATGATGCAGCTCCCAATAGAGAAAGAAGGAAAAGCATCTTGGTGACCATTGTCAAAGATAAGATGAGGTTCTTTACTTTGCAATCTGCAAGGTTATGGCAGCCTACAAGGCTGCGAGTCTTGTGAGGCAGCTCCTTATACCTTCAGACAGGACAGCCCACTTGTGATAATGAGGGCGTCTCAGGAACATGCCTCGCCACTGAAAAACAAACAACCAGGAAACATATTGATTTCCTGTCCTGCATCGTCTTTTCATACTTTTCTGACATGTACAAATGAAGCTAGAAGGAAATGTGTGCCTGGTCTACTGGGTAACATGTCTCTGTGTGCCTCCGCGTGGGAAACCCTACATGATGCAAACACTAAAACTACATTTATGATATCTTCTTCAACATGAAGTCGATTGTAAATCACAATAACAATGATACTTCCTGTGCAAAATAAAGAATATAAGGATGTCGTTTTCATCCCTTGAGTATAAGAAGACAATGCTGAATTGTGTGGAAGGAATATAGACTGTGTGTGTATTCATTGTGGTACAAATATATGGCAAGACAAAAAGAACAAAGAGAAGCTCAGATTACATCTCAGGAAGAATGATTTCATTCTCTGCGCTGGTACATTACTCCTTTCATAGCTTTACCAACACACATAGAGGTTTGCTGCTGTGTTAATCCCATGTTGCACATGATTTAACAGACCAGAGAGACATGATGCAGCAGAGGAATGCCTAAAATATTTATGGAAGCTAACTTTGTTGACAGCCTGCCTAGAAGCCAGATGGATCCAGATCCAGTAAGGTTGCTGCTCTGCTGCTGGTGTTTGTCAGATCCAACCGCCACTCCGCTGCAGTCTAAATCTGGTCGCTTCCAAAATGCTGAACTAGAAGCTTCAAAACCAAAGTTCACATACCCGGGAGTGACGTCACCATGACTGTGTTCAGGTTTTACAGTCTATAGAACCACTGGGCTGCACGGTGGTGTAGGTCAGCATAGTCACTTCACAGCAAGTGGGGCCTGGAATGCTTAACCTCCCCATGTTAGCTGCAACCATTAAAGCGATGGTTCGGAGTAAAACGCACCCTAGGTAATTTCCACCATGACATCCAGCCAAACACCCCCTCAGAAGCATTTTTAGCGATGGTCAACATTGGTCAAGATAGTACTAGCTTGAACGGTACATTTTGTATATAATAATACATTTTATTTATAGGCGCCTTTCTAGACACCCAAGGACACCGTACATTTTTTAAAAACAGCGCAACACAAACAATAATAAAAAAATGGGGAGTAAACAAAATGATCACCGCGGAGGCGGTTGATGTTGCGTAGGTGAAAATAGGCAGACCGGGTAATGTTATTGATATGAGAATGAAAAGAGAGAGTACTGTCGAGGATGACACCCAGACTCTTGACCTGTGGGGAGGCGGAGACAGTGGAGTCGTCAACGGCTATTTAGAACCTGTCAGTTTTGGATAGTGTTGATTTGGAACCAATGAGGAGAACCTCGGTTTTGTCACTGTTTAGTTTGAGAAAATTGGAGGAGAACCAGGATTTTATTTCTGTTAGGCAGTCAGCAAGGGACGAGGGTGGAGGTGGGTTTACTGGAGAGGTAGAGCTGGGTGTCATCCGCATAACAGTGAAAACTTATGTTGTACTTACGGAAGATGTTGCCCAGGGGAAGAAGGTAAATTATGAAAAGGAGGGGCCCCAGGACAGAGCCCTGGGGCACACCTGAAGTGACGGGAGAAGGCTGGGATGCGATGGATTTGAGTTGAATGAACTGAGTGCGGTCTAAGAGGTAGGATCTGAACCAGTTTAGTGTATGGGTGATGCCGTATATCTCGTAAATTACCCCAGTAATAATGAATGGAATGTTACCAAACTTCTGCAGTAGTACACATAGGGTCTGTACTCACAAAAGGAGGCATTTGAAAGTTTGTAAGTACACCAAGAGTTTATTTAAAAGAACACTTGCCTGATAGCTTCTATCCTCGGCTGCTATAATGCTATAAACCATAAATTAATTAAACATTTTGTTTAAAACAAAGAAACATGATGCGTCATTTCAGGCCAATAATAATGCAATACACACAGGTCAATAATCATGTGCTGTAAAAGAGGAAATGTTGCAGAATTATGGAATAGTTGTTAGTGAGGTTTTTTTTTTAATGTACAGAGAAACCAGTGAACACTATGTCGTGTCTGTGGTCTAAAGAATGAGGAACATGAGACGATGAAAAACAATGGTTTCATGAGTTTCATGTTGGAACCAGGATGTAGACGAGAAAAAATGCTCACATAGGCTAGTTATTTATAGTAACAGACCACATCAACCAAGTCATGTCATGTCTAACCTGCCTGATTATTAAATGATTATCTGTTGATGCATCTGAGACAGATGATTCATACAGATGATCTGACTGTGAATCACACTGTAGACGGTCCTGCTTGGCTGGGAAACATTCTCTATTAAGCTGGAATTAAATACTAAATACATAATTATGACATTTATGTTTTTATGAGAACATAAAATACTTTTGGCTTTTATACTGTACAGGTACAATCGGTATACTTGACAAAGCACTTAAGCCTTGGCCTGTGTACCACAGAATTCAAATGAATGCAGAAATAAGTTTGCCATGGTTCTTGCCCCGGGCTATCAGTTGTAAATCGCCATCTACTGCTCACTCATAGCTGCCAGTTGGACAGGTCATGGTCATCTAGTCCTGTGCTGGTATGGAAACTATGATAAGCTTGTCCAATCGGTTTCCTCGGGAGTGGCAATGCCTTGTCTAATCAAGATTAACTGAACTTCAGCCAACCTCTTGGTTCAACACTGACACTTTAGTGAATACACCGGCAGTTGGTGGCACACCATATGTAACAGCAGAGGCCGAGCCTGTATACATGTGCATGTGAGTATCGGCAAATGTTAAATGCTTGCTTCTGTGTGATCCAGCACTCCTCTGTTGTTTTATTCTGTTCATAAAAGTGATCATTAGCAGCACAAATCTAAGAGTACCTAACTGTGTTATTCTCCTATCATCAATTATTACAAAAACTATATTAGGCTCTTCATCATTTGGTCACATGGACCGCTCCGGACTGCTACTTTACTGGCTTATAAAGTCCACATTTGAATTATCAGACCAGCTGAGAAAATGTGTGTGGGAAAGGGACACACATAATCCTCCGCCCCTCCTCCTGCCCAGCTCTGGTGAGACTGTTCCAAGAGGCTGTATTCAGTTTAGAAACACCTGACACATTGTCTGATAAATAAATACAAAATCCAAATTTCAAAATGCATTTACAATTCATGATCAAATTTAAGGAATTTAAGTTTAGTAAACATCCTGGTACCTAAACGTGACCAGCTGTCACATAACAACTTGGATTTCTGTTCCTACCGCGAGAACTCTTGTGATTGCTGCCTGTGATTCATTTCCTGCATGATCAGCCAGAACAAGCGATCTGGAAATCCTTCTCCCTGCATCCTGACCTCCCCCTCTCTCTCTCTCTCTCTCTCTCTCTCTCTCTCTCTCTCTCTCTCCAGTGAGGACAGTGAGGAGGTTGGGGACGGGGAGCAGTATTACACAAATCAAACACTCACAAGCCTCTGAGACATTTGTTGGAACAGGGTCTCCAGGGTGAGATGATACTCTGCGAGGAGGGTTTTAATCTGTTCAGCTCTGCTTATTACTATATTGACAGCATTATTCAGACTGTGTTTACTCATGTACAGTTGATAATTCATGTGCAATGTGAGCTAAGCGATTTCAGTCACTAATGGCATTTGTTGAAGCTTCTTTGGGGAATAGCCAGACGTTAATTGTATATATCATCTATGCCTCGGTTGAGCTGCAGCATAAACAATGTGTACTGAGTAGATCTGAGGCCTGTGGAGAAATGAATCTGCTCCCCCATTTGAATGTTTGCTAATTTCCTCGAGGATACACCAAAGCTAGACAAATACATTTTGCTTTTACGACAGTGTAGATAACCCCTAAAGTATTAAATGTTGTTCAGTCATGCAGCACAAATCACTGCAGTGGATCATATGACTCGTTGTGCTCCACAATATCATATTTACAGCTGAGAGAAATATTTCCATCATAATGCCTTATTGTTCCAACACTTAATCAGGCTGTAACATGTAGCCTGAGGCTGATTACCAGTGTCTATAATGTCATTATATTTACTGAAAAAGCAATTAAAAAATCTTAATCTGGCGCACAGGTGGCCAAGTGGTTAGAGCACATGCCATGTACGAACGTACGCCAGTTCGAATCCCTCCTTTGCTGCATGTCACACACCCCTCTCTCTCCTGTGTTTCCTATCTATCTACTGCTCATAAAAGGCTTCTGTGCCACAAAAAAAAAAAATCTGAAAAATCCTCAAGTTTGAGGCTGTATACTGTGCAGTAGAATGGTGTATCAACTCCTTTAGAGCCGATCTCGTCTTTAAGTGCCTACGAGATGGGACAGGAGATGTACCGGTCATAGACTGTATATAGGAAGAGAATCATCATGTACTAAATGAACATCATGCTGGATTGAAGAAGACTTGAAACGAGCAACTGAGACCATAAACTCATGTTAACAATGTTTACTGAGATAATAAATCTCAGTAAACATTGTTAACATGAGTTGGAAAACATGATGGAAATCCATACAGCAGATATTTTCCCTTCCAAATGTATTCGGTAAAACATTTAAGGCCATACCTTACTTTTTATTTGTAATGTTTACGTAATTTTTATGATTAAAACAAATTATATTTGGGTGAAAATTCAATTCAATTTTCATCACAACAAAAGTTATCTAAGGACATTTTACACATAGAGCAGGACTAGAATGAGATGCCATCAGGGCCTGCAGCCTTTCACTAATGCAGTCTTTCCAGCTGCCTCTTTACCTGGCCTACAGTGACTACAGGCCAGGTAAAGAGGCAGCTGGAAAGACTGCATCAGCACTACTTGACAGGCAGGCCACAGTTTGTCCGTCTGGTCAGTGTCCTGTCTGATGTGGTGGTCAGTGATACAGGACCTCCACAGGGAACTGTGCTTTCTCCCTTCCTCTTCACCTTGTACACCACTGACTTTCAGTACAACTCTGAGTCATGTCACCTGCAGACTCTCTGACTCAGCTGTTGTCAGGTGTATAAGGGGGGGAGATGAGGGTGAGTACAGGACACTGGTAGACAACTTTGTGGAATCACCTGCGGCTGAATGTCAACAAGACCAGAGAGATGGTGATCGACTTCGGGAGGAAGAAGAGGATGCCTTCACAGCCACTACAGATCAGGGGGGAGGTGGTGGAGGAGGTGGAGGACTATAAATACTTGGAAGTGGTGATTGACAACAGACTGGACTGGAAATCTAACACAGAGGCTGTGTACAAGAAGGGGATGAGCAGACTTTATTTCCTGAGGAAGCTGAGATCCTTCAACGTGTGCAGCAAGATGTTGGAGATCTTCTACCAGTCTGTTGTTTCCAGCGCCATTTTCTTTGCTGCTGTATGTTGGGCAGCAGCATCAGAGCCAGCGACACCAACAGACTTGATAAAATCATCAAGAAGGCTGGCTCTGTACTTGGTCTCAGGCTGGAGTCTTTTAAGTCCATAGTGGAGAGGAGAACGCTGAATAAACTGTTATCCATCATAGACAATGAACAGCACCCTCTCCATCACACAGTGGTCAAACAGCGGAGCACCTTCTCCCACAGGCTGCTCCAGCTCCGCTGTCGAAGGGACAGATACAGGAAATCTTTCCTGCCACATGCCATCACACTCTACAACAACAGCTTAAACTCTGTTCGTTCAAAATAATAGTCTTCAAGCCCCTTAGCCTATTATGTTTATCTGTTCCCTGCACCTGATTTTTTTCACTTTTCAATTTGCACTTTAATTTACTGCTTTTTATACATTTTATACACTTGATATTGCTCTTTTTATGTTGTTTCTTTACCTGTTGTGTTCTTTATCTTTCTTTATCTATCCATCTATCTATCTATCTATCTATCTATCTATCTATCTATCTATCTATCTATCTATCTATCTATCTATCTATCTAGAACACACTCATGATCAACATCACCTAGGAGAAATTGTTACAGCGTCATAGTGGTGAGAAAAACTGCCTCAACAGACTTTTAGGCAGAAATCTTGTGTTCCATATGCATTTGGTGAAGTAGATTTAACAGTAATAGTCAATCCTTCAACAGATATCTTACACCCAATATATATTATTGTATCGAGATGCAACATCCAGCAGTACTTAGAGGATGAAGTTGGTGAGAACAATTTCCTATAGTCACCAACTTGCCTGGGCACCTCAATCATGTTTTATTAATGGGCTTCAGGACTTGAGTGGAATATTCCTGTGGAAGTTGCGTACAGTCGTGCTTGGGAAATAAATCAGACAATTGAGAGCTGGATTTGCATATCTTTCCACTCGGATATTAACCCTTATCATGATTAATTCCAACAAAGACACATAGACCCAGGGCTGCACGATGGTGTAGTGGGTAGCACTCTCGCCTCACAGCAAGAGGGTCCTGGGTTCGATTCCCGGGTCGGCCCGGGTTCCTTCTGTGTGGAGTTTGCATGTTCTCCCCGTGTAAGCGTGGGTTCTCTCCGGGTTCTCTGGCTTCCTCCCACAGTCCAAAGACATGCAGGATGGGGATAGGTTCATTGGTGACTCTAAATTGCCCGTAGGTGTGAATGTGAGTGTGAATGGTTGTCTGTCTCTACATGTTGGCCCTGTGATAGACTGGCGTCCTGTCCAGGGTGTACCCTGCCTTCGCCCAATGACAGCTGGGATCGGCTCCAGCCCCCCGTGACCCTAAATACAGGATAAGCGGTAGAAAATGGATGGATGGATGGACACATAGACCCAATAGGGATTAAGCATCAAAGTATCTGTTTGATACATGACCCTGCTTTGCATTTTGTGTGCTTTATCAGCTGTTGCTGCTAGTAGAGGCAGAACCACTAAGCATGCTGTTATTGTATTATTTTTCTGGCCCCATCATTTAATGAAGGTTTACAGGGATTGTGATTAGCTGCTCGTGTACAGTGGTTGAGTAGCACTGATTGTAAGTCGCTTTACATAAGAGCCTTGCAAAATGACTAAGATGTAAATGTGAATTAGCGTCAGTGTTAAGCATGCAGACAAGAGGGCTGAAACTACAGAGAGAGCTTCTCTCTGGAAATTGAAGTGACATGTTCATATCCGAAACATTTCCCTGCAGATCCATGTTGACACCTGAAGTTCAACGTTCAGTATTTCTCTAAGAAGCAGGAAACACCCTGTATGAAATCAAACGGTCAGTCATAAATCTGAACCCTGTACTCCCCCATTTTAGAACTACATGTTTCACCTGCCCGGTCCTGTGTACTGAATTACATTTGTCATACTGTGGTTGAGTTGACCTGGTTAGGGTTAGCTGACATTATTTTTTTTTGTCTCTTTAAGAACCAACTTATTAGTTGGTCACCACTGGACGTCACTGGACATTTCTGTTTTTCCTTAAGAACCATTATCTGATGAAAAGTTCCAGAAACGTTCAATCGACAATGTGTTATCAATTAAAGTGATCCAATGGCTCTTTCTCTCTTCCTGCATGACGTTTGATGGATGCTAGACAGCAACCTTTCCTCTTTTCCAGGCCAAAACTTCCATTTCAGTCAGGACCACTTTGTCAAAAAGAATCTTTATTTATTTGCACAAGTTTCATTTGGCGGTATGGTACTGTTCTGGGACTCCCTGCTCTTCCACGCGCGTGCGTGGAAAGCCTGAGGCAGGAAGAGCACCTTCCTGCCCTTCATGAGCCCTCATGAACGGCATAAGCAGGGAGCGTGGCAGCAAGAAAACCCCAGACAGAGCAGAGCAACCAACAAGAACAATGGTAAGGTACATAACAGATGACAGGAGGAGCTGGGGTGGAGGTGGGTTGAAAACGCCGGCAGAGGAAGCAATGACGCAACATCAACGCAACACCAACGCAGCAGCATTGGCTGTGATTGGTCCGCTAACTACATCCGCTGGAGACCGTTTTCCGGTTTCCATTCATAAACACCGCCATTTAAACTTTTAAAAGGCTACTTTTATTGTTTGCACCTTGTTTTATTGTTTGCACCTTGTCGCTTTTGCACAAAGAAATAAAACACCAAGTTCTGAAAAATTGTGGATGTTTAAAGCCGGAAAGTAAACAAATACGCTATAACGAGGCTAACGACGATATACGTCAAGAGTCTCGGTCGGTCGGTCAGTCTTTACAAAAAACATAGCGCCCTTTACCGGTGTGGCATTGAATTGCATTTCGACACGTAAACCCAACGCAGAACCATCACGGTCTCCCAGCAACTGTGTGGCCATTGCGTGATCACTACGCGGAAGCATAACCAAGCCTTTACCTTCCATCCGGAGAGCTGCTGAAGCTCCGACATCGGCGTGCTCGGCTTTGAACTACAGAGCAACGGTGAGACACATGTCTCTTTAGCCCTCAGATGCTATTTCTCTGTTGATTCTCAGTGTGCTGAAAGAGAGAAGTGGTGGTACTGAAGATGCAATATTTTTTATGCCGATATATTAATGTAAAAAGGAGGTTTGTTTTATTTTCCTAATGCCAATTTAAAGGGAAAGGAAGTAATTTGATAAATCATATGATGAGAGTAAAATAATTTATTTTGTAATATGAAAACTACTGAAGGAATTTATTTCATTTCAATGTGAGTCTAAAGTTACTTAGAGGATAATCTTTGGTGCAGTTTCTCTCACATAAATAGTCCTATAGTGTTGGAGTAATTAAGCACACTTCTTTGATACCTCTAAATCTCAATATGTATTATTGCTGCTCAACACATTGGCTCCTTACGAATTTGGTGTCTTCTGATTCTGGCCAGCGTCTAGTTATTAGTCCAAGTTGTTATTATACTGTAATTCACTTTTATATCACTAAGATTGGTTACACATCTCTTCATTTAACCACGATTTCTTGGATTATTGTCATCGCTATCTCGGAATTTTTGCAAAGAGTGAATGGAAGTGACCTTATTCGGAGTGTGGAGGACTGACGGGTGGATCTGAACACAAGCAGCAGAGCACCAACCTTACTGGATCTGGATCCATCTGGATCCTGGTGTGAAGCCGTTAACAAAGTTAGCTTCATAACTCAAGGTCAACTTTACAACTAAGTGTTAAAATGATCTTAGTAGCTAACTGCATCAGTAGCGAGGCCGTGTTAGTGACGCCCAACTCCAGAGAACATGAATATGCACACAATCCCACGTGGTTTCATGCAGCGCTAATGACGAAAACTGTCCTGCTTGAAGCCCTTGGTTCACTTCTAAAAGCCAGTGTGAACATCAACACCAACAGAACCAAAATGTAACAAGCTGATTTTTCCTTTATTCAAGCCAATGAATTGGACTACAGTTGTGAAGGCGCCCTCAGTCCCACTGTGGCAGAATCCTTCACGGATTCCCCAACATTATTCACAACTAGAAATGTATACAAATTGCTCACGGTCCACACAACTCATGGCCTTCTGTTTAGTTTAGTGTCACAGGCTAGAGCGCATCATACTCCCCTGAGGAAGAACAATTGCAAAATGTTGAACCTATAGATATTTTTCTTAATGTACCCTCAGGCCAATATTTTAAACCCTTTGGAAGACGATTCAAATATGTGTTCAGACTTTTATATTCTAGCCTTTAGGGGCCGCTAGTGGGCTTCAGAGATGTAGGCGGCATGTCTTCCTGTAGCATATGAGAGTATGAGTATTTCTGACAGAAAGCAGCATTATTGTAAAAACCAGCGGTGAGAGGCTGAAAAGTTTGGATTAATTAAAAATAAAGAGCTGCAGGGTTTGTCTGTGTATGAGCCATATACCGCAAGCCTCAAATATCACAAGCTTTAGCACAGTGCAGCATAATGGTTGTTTATTTTTCACCTGAGTCAGTTCAGCCTTGAAACCCAGAAGCCTTTGTAAAAAAAGAATTCGCATTTACAGCAAGTGTACAGCAAAACCTAGAATAATGAGCTCGGTCTCGATCTTAAAAGGGAACACTTGTATAAGTCTGTTTACAGGTGTTGGTGAGGAGTACTACTTCAATTCCTGTTATATTCCATGTTATTCATAGTGTTATTTCAGTACTCTTTACACATTGAGCAGGACGAGAGCAAACATGATTTTTACTCAATTAAATAAAAAAGTCCCAACGTCACCCAGGAGCAAGCATTACAGCGACAGTGGCAAGAAAAACCTGCCTTAACAGACTTTTATGCAGAAATCTCGAGCAGCCCAGGCCCTTGGGTTCCATCCGCATATTACTACCGGTGTTAGCAATGATGAGCAGCATCAGAGCAGCAGGTGGAGCCACAATACGGTGTCTCCGTCATCAGGCCAGGTAGCAGTCGGCATCGGTCACGACCTTGAGGGACAGTGCCAGACAAGAAAGCACAGCCAGACTGTTGGGAATTATCCCAGGAGAAGTTAGAAACAGTAGGGTTTTAAATCAATTCCTTTAATAAATATTCAGCTGCTTTAACAACACTAGCAGTAAGAGTCAAACAAGATCACAACGGTGCAATCAGGATAAAGTTCCACCATGGTCCAGTGAAACCTGCGAGATGAGACAGCACAAGGACTCCTGGAACATATAAAGAGAGAGAGGAAAGAGGGAAAGAGGAAGAGAGAGAAAGAGGCTCAGTGTGTCACTATAAATTCCCAAGCAGTCTAGGCTTATATCAGCATAGCTAAGAGCTGGTTCAAGGCAAACCTGAGCCAGCCCTAACTATAAGCGTTGTGTTGCGCTCCTATAGACTGTTCAGATTCAGCTCCTGTTGTTGCGTAACAAAGGGAGTCATTTGCATAGGCCGACCTCTGATGATAGGAGACATCCGAGAGGGGGCGTTCATCACCGAGGTGAAGTTCGGTGTGTCCTGATAAGCCGAACTCCTCTGATGATAGGAGATATCTAAGAGGGGGCGTTTCGCAAAACAGCAGGGAGAGCGCAGCTTGACTTACCGGTTGTGGCGTTGGGTTGCTCCGTGAATAAATCCCGGTGCGGGTTTGGGTGGAGACAATCCTCCCTCTGTCTCAGCGCTCTGGTGCGTCTTCGCTGCTGCCTCCGGTCAGATGGAACCCGGGGGCGTGTGTCCGACAGCGCCGTGTACGACGGTCCAGGTCAGGTCTCTTGCATTTCATTTTTATTGACAATGTGCCGGCTATGGTTCATGTTAGCTTGTATGTGTATATATATATTCTGTTTCAAGCTGGTTAGGTCTCTGAGTAGATCTTACACACTGTGACTTTTCTTGGTAATTTCTTAACCTCCAGGAATGTGTTACCCTCTTTCCTTTGGGCTCACTCTCTGTTGTAGAATCAATTCCTTTCCCTGCTGATGTCGTTCTCATCGGCTCTCGAGAGTCTTTGAGTAATTTCACTTTTCAGAACTGTTGGACCGAAAATGGAGCAGCATTTTCATCCACATACCGCTGATTAAACTGTGAGGATTTGGTGGTACTTTCAAATCTCGCAACAGCAAAGTGTGAAAAATGAAGGTGTCAAACAGAGAGGTGTTATTTTTGCAATTGTGTGATTCATCCTGTTTAGCATTTCAGCACTCGGCAAATTAGTGGAAGCAGGATCAGTCAGTTGGTAGTGGGAGATCAGGGATTGTAGCGCCTTTCTTGAAAGTGATCATATGCAAGTTTTTTTCTATAAATAAATGTTTTTTCTACTCTCTTTCACCTACTGGTATCATTTATTCAATTTTATTAACAAAGGATGATCAGCATTTTGAACAGTATAAGGGAGAGCTCTTTACAAAACCTTATAAACAAACAGAGTTAAATGCCGAAATTCACATTGGTTTGTGGATACAGTTTTAAAGCTTTGAGTTTGGAATTTTTTCGGAATTGGATGCCTGTAAGTGACGCTCATCAGTATTTTACCCATAGTAAAATAGTTTACCCAAAGTGGTAACTGAACAATTAACTAACTTTTTAAACTCAGGACAAGTCTCACTCCATCCCATGCAATTCAGTTACAGAACAAACCACTCAACTGAAAGGCTAATTGCTATTACATTGAGAAAATCAAATTAAAAATCCACAGTTGGAGTGCTGTTGGAGCTGTATTTCTGGATTTGAGAAAAGCATTCGATCACAATGTTCTTCTCTCTAAAACTGTCCAATTTACTTTATCTGTATATGCAATCAAATGGATGGAGTTATCTAACTATGAGAAGAGAATGCACCACAGTTGAAAATAAGACTTCATCATTTGTTGATTGCTCTGTTGGTGTCCCTCAATACTAACACCTCTTCTATTCAGCTTATATGTGAATGACCTGCCCTGAAATCGAAACCCAAATGTATGCGGATGACACTGTCATTTTTGCACTGTCACGCTGGTGAGGTAATGTCTCGTCTTGGGTTTTTGTCTTGTCATTTCCTGTCTTATTTTGAAAATAACTCCCTTCTCGTTTCAGGTCACTTGCCCTTCCTCATGTGTTCCCTGGTCTGATGTCATCCCTGATCCCTGATTGTTGTCACCTGTTGCTCGTTATCCCTCTGTGTATTTAAGTCTGCGTCTCCCCTTGTCTTGTGCCAGTTCGTCCTTCGTCCGTGTCATGACAATATCCGTCAGGAGCATTTGCCTTTGTCAAAGTTAAGTTTGTGTTTTTGCCTTCTTTGTTCATTTTGGTTTATAGTTAGATTCCTGAGCCTGTTTTTCCTCCCGTTGGAGCGGTCTTTTGTTTGTTCGTTTATTTTGGAAATAAACACCTTTTTTACTGCTACTGCCCTGCATCTGAGTCCTCCCTCCATGCCCAAAGCTTGACATGCACATGATTAAGTCAGAGACTAAGGCCGCGTTCAGACTGCCAGCAGAAATCTGATTTTTAGCCCATCCAGATTGGAACCGGATGACTCTTTTGAAGTCTGAACAGTCCCAAGTCACATGAAATCCGATTTTTGCAAAACGGATCGAAACCACCTCCGGGAGGTAGTTTCAGATCGCATTTGGACAGATGCGTCTCAGTCTGAACAGCTCCAAACACTCGGATCGGATTTGAACTGTCCGTGAGGTCACTCTACGCGACGCCAGACCTGACCCAATGCGCCAAACCACCCGCCTGTTTCAAGTTGTGGAGCTACGTTACCGGTTCTGCACCCCTAATGGACAGCGATAAGGACAATATACTCATGTGAGCTGCCTCCATCTTGTTTGTTGTTTTTCTCGTCGCTATTACATGACGTCACACAATACACGCCTCCGCTCCGACGTCGTTGCTACAGCAACCAGTCAGATGGGTCACTTGATGTGGCCCAGTCTGAACAGAGCCAAATGCGATTTGGACACTTGCTAAAACAGTGTGGACAGTCAGCCCTAAAAATCGGATATGAGAAGGAATCAGATTTGAATCGGATTTGCCTGCAGTCTGAACGCGGCCTAAGTGGCAGCTAAATTAACATCAGCAATGGCCAAAATTCCTGATTGGCTCTCAGAGTTTTGCCTGACACTACCAGATATTATTCTAAAGGCTGAAAGGATTTCAAATTTTACATTTCTGGGAATTCTTATTGACTCTCAGCTGTTGTTTAAAAAAACATGTGAAGCAGGCTTGTAACATTGTAAAATTCAATCTAAGGAACTTAAGGTTTATCCGACCCTTTTTGCATATGCAGTGCCACAGCTCTTTGTCAATCCGTTTTATTTGTTTTGGTACTCACATTTTAGATTTTCCACAAATTGCATGTTGATCAAATTTGAGGCTGAAACATTGTTTGTGTTGGAAACTTGGGTGGAGACGAGGTCTATGGCATTGGTTTGTTTTTACATAAAGTTACATAAGTACAGCTGATTTACGTACTTGAAATCCACTTCAAGTCAAGTGGCAGCATGTGTGTCTCATCATGCTGGTCAGAACAGACACGTCACTAAATGTATATATAACAGGATTATCCCAATGCAAAGTAAGGCTTCTTTACACTGCAAGCCCACCCTTAGATAATACCGAATACAAAATGCGTCTGTCTTGCTAAACACAGTTGGACTTGACTCCGTCCATCTCTCCATGATGTAACCCAAACATGTCCAAACATTTGAGCTCCGTTGTGTCATTCCATCAAGAGATGAGGATCTCTTCACTGAGCTGCTGTTCTTGTTTTATTGCTGTTCTGTATTCAAGTGTCTTTGTGGAGAGTGAAAAAGCAGAGAACAATACAATGAAAGCCCTCGTACACATTTTGAACCATGCAAGCTTAATCATTTACAGTATTCCTACGTTTAGCAGTTGTAGCTGGCCAGTGCACATGTAATCACAGTGACACTTGTTTTCAGTGCTGGCTCTGCACAAATTCTATTCAAAATGTTGTCACATGGGAAATAAACAGTACAATAATTGTACTTAGTATTTTTGCTGTTGATTGAGTCTCTGCCAGGCTTGCACTAAATATATCTACAGTTCTTGTTTGGTTTAAGGGCTTCCCTTCAGTCTGGGCTAGACTGTGTGAAACACTTGCTCAGTTGGACTGAGGTCATGTGACTGACTTGGCCAGTTAAGAATTGTTTTTTTATTGTTTGGTTTTTAAAAAATTAATAAAATAAAATAAACTCTTTGCTTTGACCATATTGCTTGGTTCAATATCCTGCTGCATTGGGGACCATCTACACAAAGGGAGTGGCGTCACCAGCTTTATTGCCAAACGTTTTAAATGTAGCCCCAAATCTCATCAAAATGTGCTCAAAGCATCAGAAGTAAAAGTACTCTTTATGCAGAATAATATATATTATATTATTATATCCTAGTTATTGTTGCGGCCCCAGCCCATGGCTGTGTCCTGTCTGTGTATGTCTGTGTATGGTGTGTATGCTGTGTGGATGTGTTTTACAGGTTGCCGATTGTGGGCTGGCTGGAAGCACCTGTGTATGGCTGATTGGCTTGCAGATACAAACCCCTGTGACGTGGGCTGCCTCGCTCTCTCACTCATCCCTGAGTCCTTGATCCTGCTGCACATCGTTTATGTTCTGCACCTGACAACATGCACCACACATACCACATGGCACTCAAACACTTTCACACACTACTGACGCTCACTTCCACCCGCCATCGCACATTCCTTTTGTTGTCTAATCAATAAAACACATTGTATTTCGCTACATCGCGCTGCCTTTGCCTGTGTGTTGTTGCGGCCTCAGAGCCGGGCTTAACAAATTATGTAACATAATGTAATAGTTATATTTTATTTTAATAATATGAATCTGTAAAATATCTAAACCTGTTAGATAGATATAGTGCAGTAGAAAGTATTTCCCTCTGAGATGTAGTGGAGTAGATGTAGAAACTAGCACTAGCATGTTGTACTCAAGTACATTTATTGAGTAAATGTACTTAGCTACATCCCACCACTGTTAACACAAGTATATTTAATAATAATGCTTTCCAAAGCGAGTCAGTCAATAATTGTAATGCCCTTCATCTTTTCTATTATTAACACATGTATATTTTAATGTAAATAAGATGCTAGATTGCATAAATAACACACACACACACACACACACACACACATATATATATATATATATATATACTGTATATCCCACTGGACCCAAACAGGCCACACAAAATATAGGGCCACGATATTTGCAATACAAAACTCCAAGAGAGCCAAAAAATAGATGCCATCAGTTACTGTAAATGTTCTGGCAGACATTAAATGGCAAGTATTATATTTGAGATTTGTCGAGAAAAAGAACAAGCTGTTGTACTGTTTGTTTTTAAGGTCTGTGACTGTACTGTTCTCCCTGCACATTAGGCACTTCTGGTACGTTATTGCAGTTTAACAGCCAAACGCAGGTATCACATTGCCACACTTGAGCCAGGATCAGAGCGTCTTGCTCCCTTTATTTCCTTTTTATATGGTGATATACCAAGAGTGAAACTTCAAATAGAAACAATACAAAAAACTATGCACCAAAAACAAGAGCTCGCGCTTATTAACCATAGGCTAATACACCGTCTTATGCTAGCGTATACTAACACACATTTTACATGGCTAATTCTTAACTTCTCACTGAGCAAACAAACATCACAATTTTGAGTGCACATTACATTACATATTAGTTTTCATTTATACAAAGTACTGCATTTAGAAACTTACAGCCATTGCTTTAGTGAGCGTGAGAAGGGAAGAGAAGATTCACAGAGTGACCGACTGTCTTTCTTACTGCTTTCTTACTTAACATCACGATTACTATCACCCTTCAAAATAAAAGTCCTCAACATGTAAATATGTGTTTTACTTTCACAGTTTTAACTACATCATATTTATTAACTAATGTCCATAAAGAACATGAATATAATTCTGAGGACAGAACAGTGACCTTTGGCCACAATAAAAGAGCTCCCTGAGATGACAAATGGCGACGACTGACATCCAAACTTACCAGGAACTCTGCGGTTTCTTATCACTGTACTTTACAGACTGAAAATATTTGCACAATCATTTCAAGATAAACGTCACAGTGCAGTGGTGCACTGGGTGCAGAAACATGTCATGAAAGTAGTTACAATCTCTCAACGCTTAAAATGTTGTCCTTTGCTGTCATTCCCTGTAACCTCACCCACACATTGTTGTGTTAAGGACTGACATACTGGCGACAAACCTCAGTCATCACATTAAACTATCTGCATGCTACTTCTGCTAAGACACTAATGTTGCTAAGGTTGATCAGTTCTGTTATAATGTTAGCTAGCTAAACTGTTTACAGGCTACTACTGCTAACATGCTAATGCTGCTAAGATTGATCAGTGGTGTTATAACATAGTTAAACTTTCTACATGCTATTTCTACTAACAGGCTAATGTTGCTAATGTTGATCTGTGGTGTATACCATGATAAAAATAGCCTTCTGAGCATACTAGCTTTGTGGTTGCTGCCGTTACTAATGCATGGTTATTAGGTTTTTTTTGTATTGTTAAACGACAGCGGAAACAACTGCAGCCACATTTGCAAAACTTACACAGTCTGCACAGCATAAGTTCATGTGGACCACAGTTTTATAAACTCTCCACACTTCTCTCCTGACTTTAACCACAACCTGCAACACTGGATTTAGGCAAGGCAAGGCAACTTTATTTGTATAGCACATTTCATACACAAGGCAGACTCAAAGTGCTTCACATCATACAGCAAAGCGAAAAAAAATAGAAGAATTAAAAGAAAATAAAGGCAAATTTAAAAATGCATTACAGAAAGAAAGGAGAATAAAAACATATTTGCAATAATTAAAAACAGTGCAGACATTAAGATTTAGCAGAAAGCTATGGTGAACATAAAAGTTTTCAGTCTAGTTTTAAAAGTGGTCAGAGTTGGGGCAAGTCTTACATCTTCAGGAAGTTTATTCCAGCCATTTGTTGCATAGTGACTAAATGATGCTCTCCCGTGATTGTTGTTTACTCTTGGAATCACTAACAGATTGGTCTCAGAAGATCTTAGTGGTCTAGAAGGCTTATGTAGTGGGAGCATATCAGTGATATACTTCGGTCCTAGACCATGTAGTGATTTACAGCACTCTTTTCAAATGTTAGCACACCGCTGTCAAAACTGTAAACCTCACATTCAACACAGGATGATTTCAGCAACCTGTGCACTGATTTCACTGATGGTTGTAACTTCAGGAGGAGGAGAGTGGCAGGGAGACAGGTTAGTGGAGAGAGAAGAGTGGCGGAGACAGGTTGGTGGAGGGAGAAGAGTGGCAGGGAGACAGGTTGGTGAAGGGAGGAGAGTGGCAGGGAGACAGGTTGGTGGAGAGAGAAGAGTGGCAGGGAGACAGGTTGGTGGAGGGAAGAGAGTGGCAGGGAGACAGGTTGGTGGAGAGTGAAGAGTGGCAGGGAGACAGGATGGTGGAGGGAGAAGAGTGGCAGGGAGACAGGTTAGTGGAGAGAGAAGAGTGGCAGGGAGACAGGTTGGTGGAGAGAGAAGAGTGGCAGGGAGACAGGTTGGTGGAGGGAGAAGAGTGGCAAGGAGACAGGTTGGTGGAGAAGGAAGAGTGGCAGGGAGACAGGTTGGTGGAGAAGGAAGAGTGGCAGGGAGACAGGTTGGTGGAAGGAGAAGAGTGACAAGGAGACAGGTTGGTGGAGAGTTAAGAGTGGCAAGGAGACAGGTTGGTGGAGAAAGAAGAGTGGCAGGGAGACAGGTTGGTGGAGAAGGAAGAGTGGCAGGGAGACAGGTTGGTGGAAGGAGAAGAGTGACAAGGAGACAGGTTGGTGGAGAGAGAAGAGTGGCAGGGAGACAGGTTGGTGGAGGGAGAAGTGTGGCAGGGAGACAGGTTGGCAGGGAGACAGGTTGGTGGAGGGAGAAGAGTGGCAGGGAGACAGGTTGGTGGAGGGAGAAGAGTGGCAGGGAGACAGGTTGGTGGAGGGAGAAGAGTGTTTTTTACAGACTTTTAGCCATAACTCTTGAGCAGACCAGGCTCTTGGACATCTGCATTTGGTGTTGGTAGAAATATTGACAGTAGTAGTAATAAGTAGTCATCCATGGTGGCAGGTGCAGCCAAGGTCAGATAACTACATCTCCAACATGTCTCTGTAGACCAGAAAGCAGATTTGCTCCTCTATTCCTTACTATAATTGCCCAAGTTTAAGATAAATCTACTTTCGTGTATTTCAAATATTGCAAATATACTAACACAGAAATGTACTATCTAGAAATATATTGATCATCCTTTTAAGTATTTTTTCATAATAACACTTTTAACATACTTTAATACAATTGCACCGGAGCACAATAGTACCCTGTTGATAAATATACTATAAGAAAATATACTTTAAGTGAAAGTTATATGTAATTACTTAAGTGTCCTGAAGTAATACCAAGGTTTACTTACATACAGCATACTGCCCTATAAAGCCTAACTGCAGCAACTACATTTTGGTCAAAATTGAGTTATAACAAAAAATGAACAGTTTTATCTTGTGACAATTGTTTTAGATTTCAATTTTGCTTTATTTCAGAGAAATAATTATATAAAAATTGCAGAAACTACAAATTCCACCTCAAAACCAAAGCAGACTGCAGTAAATTCACTTACCACTGTAATTCATTGTGTTGAATACTGAAGACAAGAATCACAAAAAAATATAAGTCGAGTATCTATTTAGTAAGACATTTTGTTTCTATAACTTCTGACACATACCTGACAAATACTGTAACTTTACCTCGCAGTAGAAGACGGGAGTTGTCAGACAACAACTGCCTCGATGAGTTCATTCAAGTTGTGTAAAACTGTGTTTCAAACAGTTAACTAAGTTCTGTACTAAGTTCAATACTTGTTTTCTGCAGGTAAAATTACTGTTTTTCTTTTTTTTAAGGGGGTCTGTTGGCTCTAAAGAATTCAATTTAATGTCTGTTTCTGGTTAAACTAAACAGCCATACTAATCTCCTCGTAATCCTTTACCAACACAAAATGTCTCACTTAAGACATAAGGGTCGTTCCGTGTCATTTCATCAAATTTCTGAAAATCTTCCCACCTGACCATCTCAGAATGACCTGAAAAAATTCAAGTACAAAGACACACGTGTTAATAGGGCAAATCCAAAATATTAGGTCTCTACTGTCAATAGTTTTCTCATGAAACATCATTGAATGAAGGGTAGTTTCGACGGTTTTTGACATCATGCTCTGAAAAGCCATTTTTAAACAGCAATATATTGAAAAATATCTCACCTGTGGCCTTCACAATTTCTACAGTGTATATCTGTTACTAATAGCCTCCAGACATGAAATATAAGGGGTGTAGCTCAATGATAACCTAGTATGGTAGGTACTTAAAATGTGGCTTGTTGAAATAAAGTAGTACATTTGAAGAGTGGCTGAGCTCCCATTTTTGCAGATAAAAGATTTCTATCACTTCTGCCTCTATCTCTGGTGTTAGCTTAAACATTCTACAAAATATGGTTTCTCTTAGATTATTAGTTTCACAGATATTAAGGCTCAAAAATGAAAGTAATCACATCTTTGCCCAACTTCAGAGTCATATTCCAAAAAACTGACAACACGTATCAGGTCCAAACTTACTTTTTTTGAAAGATCATATTCTTGTTAAAATCATATTAAAAAATTGGGAGGGTGTTTTGCCTTATTTTGTCGTAGTGATTTTTTAAAATCCTGATATTGGTGGGGTTTTTGTGGCCGTTTTTGGTACTGCATGTCCTAATATCCTACAAGTAAACATCACAGCAGGTTAATTCAATTGTGTTTTTTACCATTTACCAAAGACTTACATGTGACTAAATGCTACTGATAAATTTAGCCTCACGAAAATGTAGCACAGTTGTAGTTACAGAGGCAATAAGTCCTTAGATGTGAGTTGAACATGCTGAAAGCAGCTTTTTAATGTCTTAAACCATGAACAAACAGCATAATATCGAAGACTGTACATTTTGTCATACTTTACGTATATAAATTACACAACCAAATCAAATAATAATCTTAATTTGAGCATAAAGATTTTACATTACAGTAGAAAAGTCTCCAAAGTTTGATATTGAATAACAGTTTGTCTTTATGCTCATTATGAGACAATATGTGACGATCAGAAATGGTGGATAGGAAGTATCGGAGATGTTCAAGATGAAGATGAAGATGTACTGGTTCAGTTCATGCACCCACATGGCCCTGCCAAGAGTTTCTACTGGCCAAGAAGAGAAGACATGTGTAATGTCCCACTGCAGCATAGAATTGCAAGATTTGACGTTCCCTCTACAGAAACTGGGCGCATGTATGCCATCAAAAAAGATGAGCACAACAGAGCAGAGATGTACATTAGACAATTTGTAAACTGACTGCCAAATTAATGAATGCGACGAAGGAATTGGATCTAAAAGATGAAAAATGTGTGATCCCTCACAGTGAGCATAGAGACAAACTGTTATTCAATATCAAACTTTGGAGACTTTTCTATTGTAATGTAAAATCTTTAGGTTCAAATTAAGATTATTATTTGATTTGGTTGTGTAATTTATATACTTAAAGTATGACAAAATGTACAGTCTTCAATATTATGCTGTTTGTTCATGGTTCAAGACATTAAAAGCTGCTTTCAGCATGTTTAACTCACATTCAAGCACTTATTCCCTCTGTAACTACAACTATGCTACATTTTAATGTTTTCGTGAGGCTAAATTTATCAGTAGCATTTAGTCACATGTAAGTCTTTGGTAAATGGAAAAAAAAAACACAATTGAATTGCCCTCCTGTGATGTTTACAAGTATGCTGTTAGGACATGCAGTACCACAACCGGCCACAAAAAACCCACAAATATCAGGATTTTAAAAAATCACTGCGACAAAATGAGGCAAAACACCCTCCCAATGTTTAAATATGATTTTAACAAGAATATGATCTTTCAAAAAAAGTAAGTTTGGACCTGATACGTGTTGTCAGTTTTTTGGAATATGACTCTGAAGTTGGGCAAAGATGTGTTTACTTCCATTTTTGAGCCTTAATATCTGTGAAACTAATAATCTCAGAGAGAACATATTTTGTACAATGTTTAAGCTAACACCAGAGATAGAGGCAGAAGTGATAGAAGTATTTTATCTGCAAAAATGGGAGCTCAGCCACTCTTCAAATGTACTACTTTATTTCAACAAGCCACATTTTAAGTACCTACCATACGAGGTTATCATTGAGCTACACCCCTGATATTCCTTGTCTGGAGGCTATTAGTAACACATATACTCTGTAAAAAATTTGAAGGCCACAGGTGAGATAGTTTTCCAGATATTGCTGTTTAAAAATGGCTTTTCAGAGCATGATGCCAAAAACCGTCTAAACTACCCTTCATTCAATGATGTTTCATGACAAAACTATTGACAGTAGAGACCTAATATTTTGGATTTGTCCTATTAACAAGTGTGTCTTTGTACTTTAATTTTTTCAGGACATTCTGAGATGGTCAGGTGGGAGGCATTTGATGAAATGACACGGAATGACCCATAACGCAACTAATTAAACATTTTAAAACATTATGGGCCCCACATCTTAGTGTTTTCTCTTCTGCAGGTCTATTCATTTTTGATTGAAATAACGGTTAATGCTGCTAAAAACATAATTCCTTTACATGTTTTCCCAAGTTCAACACAGAATCTGAAACGCAGAGACAGTCATATGCTTTGGGGGAAGTTTACACTGCTCTCTCTCTCTCTTTTTGCTGGTGTTTCTGCTTTTAATGCGATGCCATTTGGTTGTTGTCTGGTCAAGACTATTTTTTTTTTGTAACTCACAATATCCCTTGATCATTTTAAAATTAAAATAAATTTACTCAGTAACAGATGGATGTACAAATTTAACAAATTACATACTTCTATTACAACTTACTTATATATTTAACTTAAATATGAGTAAAATTACTGACTTAACATATACAAAAAAGCTATTCAGTAATGCGGGTACCTGTAATATGCTACTTTCACCTCTACTCAACACAAACAAACCAAACTTCATCAATCATCATGTATATGAGTACATACACGGCCATATACTAGTGTACCAGTGCCATATCTAAACTTTAATTATCTTATTATTATACATTATATTTTAAATTAAACTAAAATACAGTTAGAAAATCATTAACACACTTTTATTATTATACTGATGATTATTGTGTCTGGAAGTACATTCGAGTCTGGAAGTACATTCGAGTGTCCTAAAATGTAATATCGTTAGTAGATGTATTTTTCAACCTTGGTGGGTTTGCTTCTCCTGGCCTTCCAGTGAATAATCACAGACCACTCGACTTGTGTGAGATGCCACATGAAGGCTGAAGCCAGGAGGACCAGCAGCCGTGTGTCAGTGAGCATTGATTTCTCTAGATGGAAGTGGTAACTGTTGTCCTTTGAAGCTCGTCTCCTGAAGGTCATTGGGGCTGCATGAGCTGTGTTCAGCCTCTGCAAGATGCCACTGCCCACACAAAGGTCATGAATGCTACACGATATCACAAAGCCGGTGTGTCATCATCAGTATCTAAACATGGAGGTGGACCACATACTGTCAAGGAAATCAGCATGGGAGGAAAATTGCATATAATGACTAGTCAGCGTGAGACGAGATTAAAGCACACATCCATATTTTATTCAGTTTATGCGCTTTGCAGTTGAATCATTATCACTTATGAAACAGAGTGAATCTCTAGTTTTCAAGTCTTCCTCAAACCAGCATTCAATTCAATTTCAATTCAATTTCATTTATAGTGTCATATCACAACAGAAGTCATCTCAGGACACTTAACACATTGAGCAGGAGTAGAATACACTAAAGATTTCCAGAGTCAATACAATTTCAAAGTCCCAACATCACCCAGGGGCAAGCGTTACAGCGACAGTGGCGAAACTTAATAGGCTTTTGAGCAGGAATCTCGTGTAGCCCAGGCTCTTGGCTTCCAACTGCATTTGGTGTTGGTAGTAGTATAGTAGTTGGTAGTAGTATAGTAGTAACTGCAGTGGTGGTATTAACAGAAGAGATAGTATCAACAGTAGTAGTCTATGGCAGCAGGCACAGCCACGCCGAGATGGATCCATCCCAACCAAGTCACTGTAGACCAAAAAGCAGGAGTAGTTGAGCAGTCACACAGCAGCAGGTGGAGCTACAATTAAAAAAAAAACTCCCGGGAGTAGTCCCGGGAGTAGTCAAGTTAGGAACAGTAGAGATGCTGATTTGAGTCAAAAAGCATGATGTTCATTTAGTACATTATGGTTCATTTAGAGTCACATAGACAATAATAGAGGGAAAGCTTTAGAGGGGATGCTTTGTGAGTGACAGGTCACTACTGTCACTACCGTTGCTACCACAATACCAATGCAGTTAGCTACTAAGATGAGTTTAAAACTTAACTGTAAAGTTGACATTGAATTATAAAGCCGCTTCACACCAGAATCCAGATTAATCCAGATCCAGTAACGTTGCCGCTCTGCTGCTTATGTTCTTCAGATGCATCCTTTGCTCCTCCACAGTCCAAATATCGTCACTTCCTTCACTGTTTGCAAAGATTCCAAGATGGTGACGGACGGTTAAAATGCTAAACTCGAGGATTCAAAACTGTATCTGTATAGTTTTCATAAACACAATATTTTAGCTTGTAGCTTCAATGTCACTATCAAGCACATAACCAGAGATTTGATGGACAGAAAGACCTTTAACAAAGACCTTCATCTTGTTCTTTCTCCAAATCATCACTAACAGAGAACATGAGTAAGTTTTGGTCACTGCACTTTGGGAGTCAACAGGAGCAAGCAGAGCTGAGATCGGAGAGCAGTCAGAGAGTGGGTCAGGAGAAGAAATCCTTGAACTGGATCAGCCCTGCAGATCAGAAACAATATACCGTGACAGGAGGCAGGTGCAGATTGACTGCTGCCGTAACTGGCTTCGACAGCACAGGAACACCACAGTGTGCTCAACTCAACACTCACAGACCAACTGCTGTCAGTCCTCACTTGCCACTGCTGTAGAGCCTTAACAAACTGACATAGGCAAGCTGTGCAATTTAGTTCCCACCTCACCCACACTTCACAACTTCACACAAGTCTCAGGCTGCCCTTACACACACACACACACACACACACACACACACACACAGAGAATACAACAGGTTAAAATCTTGCTCTACTGCTGACCAGTATGCTGATACAACAGAGTGAAAGATTTCCAGTAGATGGAAACAGTCAGCCTTGAAGTTGAGACACAGATATGCCGAGGGCCCTGCTTTAATATGATAAAAGGGTTTACATAATGTGGATCAGTGTGCAGTATGGTGCTCTGCATATGTACTGAGGAAGCCTGCACATTTTTCAAGAGGAGTTGAAAGTTGCTCGATGTTGGGCTATCCAGTAACGCGAATGAAGATGAGCTACTGCAGACGAGACTGATCATCTCCAGATGTTACCAAACGTGTTGAAATTAGTTATTTAAAGCACATCAAACTACAGACGGTGTCCTCATGTGTCCTCAAGTGCAGTACAATCAATTTAAGTCATTTTCAAATGAGAAAAGGCCAACAATCACATAATAATTCTGCACACTGATGTTTTGTACATTGTTAATGTCTCTCCATTATCCTCATTCTCAACAGTAGGGCCGAGCTCAAATAATCGATTTTCTGATTAAAATCGATCTTAATTTGAATGTTCTGTGTCGATTAATAAAATCCCAGGATTGATCTTTTAATATATGCCTTTTCCCATGGATGTGTGAAGTCTCGCCGTTAGCCTCGCGTGGCCAGCCTTCTCTTCGCGCAACGAGCCACGTGAGAGACGAGTAGTAGTGACCCAAAACATGGCGGGAGCTGCTCCACTACACCACCGCAGGGCTCCAGAGTGTGACCATTTTGAATTAGAATATAAAGCACCAGAAACACAACCGGTACCACGACAGGTGCGTGGTGGGCCGAGCAGCCGCCCGCCCCGCAGCATCTCAGTGTCAGGCAGCCACAAACCGGAGCAATGAGGAGTCAGACATGATAATAACATTTAACACCATTTATAATATCACCAAAGACGAGCACTAACTATTTCTATTTTTGATTTCTTGTTTGTGTTGAGATTTAAAGAAAGAAAAACATTTACCTTCAGGTTTTTTTTTTAACAGTGTATATGGGAATTATAAAGAAAATGTATAAAAATGTTGTGTTGCCGTAAGGCGCAGCGAAACATTTTGGGTGCACTTAAAGGTACAATATGTAAGAAATCTAAAGCAACTGGCCGTAAAATCATCCTAATATGTCATAGAGACTCAGGAATAATGATCATATAAGACACTGAACTCACCAACAACAACAGTACAGCCAAAATATTCACATTTAAAAAAATCTTTTGCAGACCGCAAATCATGTTTATGTTTTGAAAACATGTTTTGGCACATGGTGCCACCCACTGATGTCTACAAATCATTGCAGTCAGTAGGGTCTCAGCTGCCAAGCAACCACGGGTTGCCAGTTTCGACTGAGATACAATGGCGGAGGCAACGAAACCCAAAAGAGCTCGTTATGATTCACAAAAACGCCAAGATAAAAACCGAGGCAAAGCGAGGGTCTATATAGGGGATGCATTTGAACGGTAGAGACAGTTGAAAGCTGAGAGGAATTGCAGAATTGGCTACACTTCTCCTAAACAGGTAAGTTGAGTTTGGCTAACTAAGTTAGTATTATAGTTTGACGGGGATGGACATTTCGAATACTTTTAACTGTTGAGTAAAAACGTTATTCCTTTCGATTATAGAAACAAACGTTAGCAGCATAGACGTCGGAACTAGGGGTCCGCCCCCCATCAGCCTCCCCGCGGCATTTGAGCGCTCTTTCCCAGCCTTGCGCAGGTTGAAAACCTGGCTGCGCAACACTAGGAAGCAGGAAAGACTTATGCATTACGCTAATCATAACTCTACACTATGATAATTAATCGCTGTTGTTAGCTGTTGTTGTGAGCTGGACACCGACACCGAGGATCAACAGCTGAGTGGCGGCGGCGAAGAGGCGGAGGCTCCGCTTTGATGTCAGCGTCATAACGCTTTTGGTGTGTGTTTACACCAAACCGACATCGTACCGGGGTGGAGGGGTTTGAGCACCTGAATGATCCTAGGAGCTATGTTGTCCGGGGCTTAATGCCCCTGGTAGGGTCTCCCAAGGCAAACAGGTCCTAGGTGACAGGTCAGACTAAGAGCTGTTCCAAAGCCCTTAATGAAAAAGATAAAATCAAGGAAGTTCACGTCGCCCGGATTGGCGTTACCGGGGCCCCACCCTGGAGCCAGGCCCGGGGTTGGGGCTCGCAGGCGAGTGCCTGGTGGCTGGGTCTGTGCCCACGGGACCCGGCCGGGCACAGCCCGAAAGAGCGACGTGGGCCCGCCCTCCTGTAGGCCCACCACCTGCAGGAGGGTTCAGAAGGGGCCGGTGCGGTGGGATTTGGGTGGCTGTCCTGGGCGGGTGCCCCGGCGACCCAATCCCCGGACGGTGACTCTAGCCATGGGGACATGGAATGTCACCTCACTGGGGGGGAAAGAGCCTGAGCTAGTGCGGGAGGTAGAGCGCTACCGGCTACAGATAGTCGGGCTCACCTCCACGCACAGTCTAGGCTCTGGAACCCAACTCCTTGAGAGAGGCTGGACTCTCTTCTACTCTGGAGTTGCCCGCGGTGAAAGGCGCCGAGCTGGTGTGGGCTTTCTTATAGCCCCCCAGCTCGGCCGCCATGTGTTGGAGTTTTCCCCGGTGAACGAGAGGGTCGTTTCCCTGCGCCTTCGGGTCGGGGATAGGTCTCTCACTGTTGTTTCGGCCTATGGGCCAAACAGCAGTGCAGAGTACCCGGCCTTCTTGGAGTCCTTGGGAGGGGTACTTGAGAGTGCTCCAACCGGGGACTCCATTGTTTTACTGGGGGATTCAACCCTCACATGGGCACGGACAGTGTTACCTGGAGGGGCGTGATTGGGAGGAACGGCCTCCCCGATCAGAACCCGAGTGGGGTTCTGTTATTGGACTTCTGTGCTGGTCACGGTTTGGGGAGGAAGCTGGACAGACTTGGCAGACCTAAACTTGTGAGGGTCTGCTGGGAACGTCTGGTGGAACCCTCTGTCAGGGAGGTCTTCAACTCCCACCTCCGGGAGAGCTTTGACCAGATCCCGAGGGAGGCTGGGGACATTGAGTCCGAATGGACCTTGTTCTCTGCTTCCATTGTTGACGCGGCTGTTCGAAGCTGTGGCCGTAAGGTCTCCGGTGCCTGTCGTGGCGGCAATCCCCGAACCCGGTGGTGGACACCGGAAGTAAGGGATGCTGTCAAGCTGAAGAAGGAGTCCTGCCGAGCCTGGTTGGCTCGGGGGACTCCCGAGGCAGCTGACGGGTACCGGCAGGCCAAGCGTGCTGCAGCACGGACGGTCGCTGAAGCAAAGGTTTGGGTCTGGGAAGAGTTTGGGGAGGCCATGGAGGAGGACTATCGGTCAGCCTCGAGGAAATTCTGGCAAACCATCCAGCGCCTTAGGAAGGGGAAGCAGCCCTCCACCAACACTGTTTACGGTGGAGGTGGGGAGCTGCTGACTTCGACTGGGGATATCGTCGGGCGGTGGAAGGAATACTTCGAGGATCTCCTCAACCCCACTGTCACGTCTCCCATTGGGGAAACCGAGGCTGGAGACTCAGAGGCTCATCCACCCATTACCCGGGCTGAAGTCACCGAGGTAGTTAAGAAGCTCCCCAGTGGCAAGGCACCGGGGGTGGATGAGATCCGCCCTGAGTACCTCAAGTCTCTGGATGTTGTGGGGCTGTCTTGGTTGACACGTCTCTGCAACATCGCGTTGCGGTCGGGGACAGTGCCTCTGGACTGGCAGACCGGGGTGGTGGTCCCTCTATTCAAAAAGGGGGACCGGAGGGTGTGTTCCAACTATCGGGGATCACACTTCTCAGCCTCCCCGGGAAAGTCTATTCCAGGGTGCTGGAGAGGAAAATTCGGCCGATAGTCGAACCTCGGATTCAGGAGGAACAATGCGGTTTTCGTCCTGGCCGTGGAACACTGGACCAGCTCTATACCCTCCGCAGTGTGCTCGAGGGTTCATGGGAGTTTGCCCAACCAGTCCACATGTGTTCTGTGGACTTGGAGAAGGCATTCGACCGTGTCCCTCGTGGCATTCTGTGGGAGGTACTTCGGGAGTACGGGGTCGGGGGCCCTCTGCTAAGGGCTGTTCGGTCCCTGTATGACCGGAGCAGGAGCTTGGTTCGCATTGCCGGCAGTAAGTCAGACCTGTTCCAGGTGCATGTTGGACTCCGGCAGGTCTGCCCTTTGTCACCGGTCCTGTTCATTATTTTTATGGACAGGATTTCTAGGCGCAGCCATGGGCTGCTCGGTTTACTGGTCAATCTACGTTCCTACCCTCACCTATGGTCATGAACTTTGGGTCATGACCGAAAGAATAAGATCCCGGATACAAGCGGCCGAAATGAGCTAGGGTGAGGAGCCCTGTCACACGGGGGGAGCTCGGAGTAGAGCCGCTGCTCCTCCACATTGAGAGGAGCCAGTTGATGTGGCTCGGGCATCTGCATCGGATGCCCCCTGGACGCCTCCCTCGGGAGATGTTCCAGGCATGCCCCACCGGGAGGAGACCCCGAGGAAGACCCAGGACACGCTAGAGTGACTATGCCACCCGGCTGGCCTGGGAACGCCTTGGGGTCCTCCCAGAGGAGCTGGGGGAAGTGTCTGGGGAGAGGGAAGTCTGGGCAACCCTACTCAGGCAGCTGCCCCCGCGACCCGGTCCCGGATAAGCGGGTGGTGTGTGTTTAAAACAGTGGGTTAACTTCAAAACGAAAGTTGGATAGCTGCAACGTACACGGACCGTTTATCCACTTAATCATTGTATGCGTCTCTTCCCTGGCCGCCGTCCAGCTTGCTGACGGGGGATACGCCAACAGCTCTGGCAACCTCGAGTCTGGAGGGGAGGGGGTGGAGGGGGAGGCAGATACGACTCGCCGCAGGGTTTTGAATTTGAGTGTCATACCGTTTTTTGGCCACATTCTTACATATGGCGCCTTTAACACTCTGAGACCCATATAGAGAACTTTCCGTCTTGTCATACTTTTGTGTATTACCTCATTTTTTAGAGTAACATCAAGTTATACACATCCCCAGAATCAGCACAACCTCAGCTAACTGTGTGTATCACTCAATAAATACTTCTGGGATTTTAGCCCATAAATAAAAAAAACACATTTTGTTAAAAAAAAAAAAATGCAAACCATTACAACGAAAGAAAAGCTCAACATAGAAAGTTTCACACACACTTGTTTGGATTGTTCTAGAAGTTATTTGAAGCTTCTACTTCCTTCTGTCTATGAACAGGCTGCTCTCACTCAGCTGTCGTTCTAAAAAGTATGAAAAGTAAAGCACGATATTTTCGTATGATTTCCTACGTATTACGCCGTGGTCACGTAAACGATGCGCTTTATGCTGGTAAATAGAGACCATCAGACCTAAACCTGACCATAACCTTCGGGGGGTTTAGCTCAGGAGGTAGAGCGTGTTGGCTGGCGACTGCAAGATTGCTCGTTCAATCCCCGGCTCCTCCAGATCTAATCCTAACCTTAATCTTTACCCTCACCCTAACCAACAAACAAAAGATCATATTCATTCACTGAAGGAATAATATGCAAACAAAATGCATTTTTTTCGCTAGGAATGTCATCAAAACGTACTTTAATGCCGAAACAGCTTTCAAATGCTGCATTATGCTGCATTTTCCATTATGAATGAAAGCCATTTTTCACTGCAGGGTATTGCGCATGCGCACTGGTGTCATTTCAAAATTCGTAGGATAATACACAAAAATGTTTACATAACTTTTCGTACATTTCCATACGAAAATTCATGAGAATACGTTGCTATGAAATATGGATATTCTTTTGGGTAGTGTCCATGGGCTTTATTTTTTTTTGCCAGGATTGGTCCTTTCCTCTCCCTGCCCTAAATATGTGTGTATATAGTGCCTTCTGTGCCATTTGTGAATTTAACTTTCTCTTTAACTACAGTTCCTCCGTGTCTCCCGTTTGGGCAAACACATCAACTCATGGCCGAGCGTAAATGAGGCTTTCCGATTGGCTGTAAAAGCCGCTACGGGAGCCAATACAAGCGTCCGATGCATAAACGTAACTCTATAACTCTAACGCATGTTTCTAGCGCAAACCATTACGGAGTTATGATGCTCTCAAGACAACATGATCTTTTGTAGCGTATACGCTACAATGGGTCTCAGAGGATAATGTGCTGGTGCACCTAAATGAAAAAGTTAGGCGCACCAGTGCGGCCAATGTAAAAATAGTCTGGAACCCTGCCTAAAGGCAGATGTGCGGTTGCATTTCGGATTCAAAAACTATGAGGACAGAGATGAGCTGGACAAAAGCAAAGTCATATGTAAGCTGTGCAAAATGGAGGTGAAATATTGTGGAAATATCACAAATCTACAAAACCATCAAGACATCACCCAGATACGCAATCTACAAAAACGTCTGAATAAACTGTTGTGGAAAAATGAATCTGCCCAAAAAAGATCAACAACCAGGATCAGCTTTTTCTCCGAGGTTTATTCCACTAAGTATTCTCATCTGCAGAAGAAAGTACTGTTCACCCCTGCCTTCTGATGCAAAGGTTCAGAATCAGCAGGAACGACCCTGAGTCTAACAACAATCTCCCTTTTAAGGAGGAGGAACCATGGACAAAGGACGGATCATGTCCTATCTTACAAAGACAAGATGTACAGGCAAGGTCAAGATTTACAGAACACAGGCGTCATAGTCCTGAAATTATCTTATGTCAATGTGGCACTCATGTTCATATCATCTACAAACAGGCATTCATTTTCGTCATAGCATAACAGTCAAAAGAGGAGATGCGGATCGACGTCTGGCCTGACAAATATTCTGATTATAAATTACAAACATCCAAAATTCCCATTACAGTCCCCCCTTTGAACATTTTATGTTCACTAGAAAAGGTAATTTATAATTGTCTATGTCTCTAATTCACGGCAAGGTTTAACAGGGCATGCATTGAACCTGGAGAAAAAGCCTTTTATATTATGAAAGAATAAAACATAAGCTGTTCTTAATTGCATTCTTCATTACACATGCATGTGGAAATAGTGAACAAGCAATATTGATCAAACAAGAAAATCATACTATTAAAAGCACAAGCTAAACAATTTCATATCAGGAGTTGCCGTCATGGTACCAGGAACAGAACCTCTTTCCCAAGAGTATACAACCTTCTATACTCTACTGATAACATGTCTGCTATGAGCACAATAATCACAAATATACCAATAATAAGGAAAAAGAATAGGATAATTATAAAAAAAAGAACCCTCCAACCCTGCTTTCTCTTTCTGATACAGACCACCCTTCCCTCAAACATACAGGTCATGTGTATGACCTGGTGCTTTTAAACCTTCACCTTACAGCGAAAATGATGCACAAAATATGATTAGCAAGTGGAGTGAGGATATAACATACATGTATCTGAACGAATTTCTACCTCAGGGCCCCATAACCTACCATCGTAGCTCAGCTGCTTTCTAAAATCTACAGCCCCCTGACAAAGTCGTTTGCCATTCTTCACCGGGTTGAGACGAAGGGCTTCTAAACCAACCTCCCCCTTTGTAGCGGACTGGTTGAGCTGTAGAAGGTAAAGGAACTAAGTTCGGACAGGTAGACAGGCAGTCCCTGAGTGAGACAATTCGCACACAATTACATTTCAAGGTTCACACAAAAAGGGTTTTATTATTAAGCATGAAGTTGTAGTGTGATCCCCTTCTAACATCTATGTGTGAGTTAACATATCAGATTGACTCAATATCTGAATCCAAAAAGGGCGGTACCCACAGATCTTCATCTGGAACAATGTTGATTTTCGGGTACTGTCCTACGGCAGAGCTCACCGCCGAACCCACGAGAGCTCGGC
The DNA here is from genome assembly GCA_029853015.1 of Chelidonichthys spinosus. NCBI lineage: Eukaryota > Metazoa > Chordata > Actinopteri > Perciformes > Triglidae > Chelidonichthys > Chelidonichthys spinosus. Next base: position 3,642,177 of record CM056831.1, read on the forward strand.
AGCAGGGCAGTACGCAACAAACGACCAGCTACATTACAACCACAACCATCAACACAGGTGATAGGAATCTGATGGCGGTGGCTTTCCACCCCCCCTCTGTGAGCCAGGACCAAATGTCCCAGCCCTCAAAAGCCTCAGAGTCTTTGCTTTTCTCTCTGTGTAACAGTTCGTTCAGGTGGGCAACAACATGGGTTATGTTGTCATCTATTGCAGGCACGAAGGTACAGCATTTTGTCCCTATGACATGGCACACGCCTCCCTATTTTGCAGAGCCATGTTTCTGATGCCCTGGACAACAGGGGACAATGCTGCAAAGCCGGCAGCTGTGAGTTCAGTCAGATTTTCGAGTTCCAGGGATATTTCATCAATCTTATGTGCATTGTTGACAGTCACCCACCAGGGGAGGATTCCTGAGAGCCCCTTCTCGGGTTGTGAAACACGTGTTGCCGTGCGCCTGGCCCTGTGCGGTCTGTAGTAGTGACTGTAATGAGTGTTAAAATATTCCAGGCTCGGCACAATGGCAACAGAAGGCAAGAGTCTGGCGAGATAGCAAGACCCACACCAGCCTGGTCTCAAGGACTGATAGACGTGCTGTCCACACACCCACACATGCTGTCTCAATGCACCAAACCCATCGCTAGAGGGCATGGTTACCACGGTTTGTCCTCCCCCTCTCTGCCTAGACTGTGTGTATGTGTGAGGTTCAATCTGCCAAGGTAAGCTGACGACGCTGATGTTCAAATCCTCCAACCAAGGAGCAAGGTTTGTGATGATTCGTTCTGGTGATTCCACAGGCTTGGTGAAGGCCATGGTCTCAGAGATGTTCAGTGGCCAGGGTGCCACAGGCAGTGCTGTACCCACGCCATTGGGGAGTTGGGCGCAGACATAACAACTCTCATTCGTCACCAATCTGGCGGCCAGAAAGACGGCTCGGTACCAGGCGTTCTGTTCCGGCCGGGTGACCGGGGCGACGTCCACCGTGGGTAGTTCTGGTCGGTCCAGGCCTGGAAGGCCGAAGTAGGGCTCGATCTGCAGCAGGAGAAGCAGGAGGAGATGCGTAGTCAGCAGGTGCAGCTGACGTCGCCCCCCGTTCTGGAGTGGCGGGCTGCTGAAGGTCGATGCCATCTGGCTCTCTCTGATCGACCTGTGTAGGAGTGTCGGCTGATGGCTCTGGGATCCTTCTGCAGTGGCTGGCGTAGATCCAGGTGGCTCTCTCTGCGAACGTTACTGCAGTTTCTGTGACGAGCAGAACCTGGTAGGGCCCGTTCCACCTTAGTGATCGCCAAGTTTTCCTTCTCAGATCTCGGACCACGACCCAGTCACCTGGCTCCAGGTTATGCAGTTTTTGTGTGGTGGGTGTTGGCAGTGCGTCTTTCACCTGTTTGTGAATATCAGAGAGAACAGAGGTTAGGTGTGCACAATACCACAACATTTCATCCTCACAATGCCCTGTCTCAGGGAATTGTCTTAGCTCAGGCCCAATCCCGGTTCGCAAAGGCCGGCCGAACAGGATTTCAAATGGGCTGAGGTTATTTCTGGACCTGATTCTCCCCCTCATGTACATCAACACAATGGGGAGGGCCTTAGTCCAGGGTAGTTTTGTTTCTTCGCAACATTTGGCAAGTTTGTTCTTTAGGGTCCCATTTTCGCGTTCTACCGCCCCACTGCTAGCTGGGTGATAGTTCAGGTCGAACCCAAGGTACTGGCTGATGCTTTTAAGCGTGGCATTTACAAAAGGGGTCCCGTTGTCACTCGAAATCCGTGAGGGCACTCCCCATCTGGGAAGAATTTGTGTAAGTAAGGCTTCTGCCACTGCCGACGCGTCTTGTTTGGAAGTGGGAAAAACCTCGACATATTTTGAAAACATATCGACCATCACAAGGCAGAATTTCTTTCCCTCACTTGGTGTTAGTTCTATGAAATCCATTTGTAGGTGATCAAACGGTCTGCTTGCTGGGGGATGGGCGCTCTGTCTGACCCTGATGCCTCTGCCCACATTGTTTGTTGCACAGATCACGCATCTTTTGCAAAAATTTTGGGAGTAAAGCCTTTAGTGAACCAATGTCTCTGGATGTCACGTGTCATCCTCTCTTTTGACGCGTGGTCTTGACCATGCATCAATTTAGCGTAATAATGAAACAAATAGCCTGGTAGGCAGGGCTTATCGTTGGGACCATACCAGACATTTCGTTTCACCACCCCGCCTGCCCGTCTCCAAGCATGTTTCTCCCCCTGTGTTGCTCTGCTCTGTAGTTCTTGTAAGTCTGCATCGGGTGTTACAGCTGGGCTGGAAGTGATAGCGAGCTGTGTTATCAAAGGTTGCTTAGCAGCGACCTTGGCTGCAGAATCAGCACAGGCGTTTCCTTGTGAAACGTAGTCTGTTTTGTGTGTGTGTGCTTCGCATTTGCATATGGCGATGTGACGTGGCAACAGCAAAGAATCAAGGAGAGAAGCAACCAGTCTGTGGTGAGCGATGGGTTTGCCTGATGCAGTCAGAAAGTCCCGGTTGGCCCAAATTTGTCCAAAAGAGTGGCAAACCCCCCACGCGTATCTGCTGTCTGTGAAAATAGTGACAGTCCTGCAGTAACACGGAAGTCATGTAGTGCCCCTTCTCGTCAACAGTTTGTGTAAAAGGTCGGCTGCAATCAGGGAGCCCCAGAGTGGGGGGTGTCTGTAGAGCTAGTTTTAGGTCAACAAATGCTTTTCCCGCATCAGGTGTCCAAGTGACTTTGTCCTGTGCCGCGAGAACCTGCCCATGAGCGATCGCTGCCAACGGTGCCTCGATGCTTGCATAGTCAGGAATCCACTGTCTGCAGTATGATGTCATACCAAGAAAGCTCATAACCTGTTTCTTTGTGACTGGTTTGGGGATTTCTTGGATGGCAGAGATGCGTGATTGGGAGTGTTTTCCCCTCTTCTGATATGATGTGCCCCAGAGAGATGACCTGATTACAGGCGAACTGTAATTTGGATGAGCTGACCTTGTGGCCGTTGTCGGCCAGGTGTTTTAGCAGGGCCAGCGTGCCAGCCACGCAGGCTTCTCGTGTGGGAGAACAAATCATTAAATCATCCACATATGCCAGCAAGGCGCTGTTTTGTGGCAGACTTAAGGATTCTAAATTGTCGCACAGAGCGGCGTTGAAAATGGTGGGAGATTCGGACAGGCCCTGGCACAAACGGGTGAATGTGTACGTTTTACCTTCAAATGTGAATGCGAACCAGTACTGGCTGTCGGGATGTATGGGGACGCTGAAGAAGGCATTAGCCAAATCAACAACAGAAAACCACTTACTTTCAGGTGGGACCTGTGAGAGGATTGTGTGAGGATTTGGTACCGTAGGGGCGCGCGCGTGGATTGCTGCATTTACCGCCTGCAGATCCTGGACAAACCTCCATTCATCTGGCGTGCCTGGAGGCCGAATCTTTCTCACCGGGCATATCGGCGTGCAGCGATCGCCTTTTGAATTTTAACTCGGTGCACCTTTAACCCCTGATGATACTCGGTGTTGGGGTCATCCGTTTGTGTCCACTCAGTTGCATCGATGCATTTTTTCAGCCAAGGTTCCAAGTTTTGTGACTCCCCTCCTTTGATCAAGGAAACAAACGGGAACTGCGGCACTTGGAACGAAATATCAGACAGGCACACAGAGATTACACATCGTGCGTCATCCCGATACAGATAGAGCTGTTTTAGGTTATCACACAGGCTGTTCTGTCCAACCCATGTTTGTTCAAATGGTTCATCTTTCCCTGTGGAAGTGTGTGCAGCACAAAACAAGTCTGTGTGTTGCATGACATCAGCGTGTGTGAGTGCAGCTGTGTGTGTGAGTATGTTTGTTATTGCAGCGAGGTCTGAGGAGGGGAAGTGCCACTGATACTGATAAGTTATTTCTGTGCCGAGGGAAGTGAAAAAAGCCTGATTGTGTGAAACATTTCTGAGTATGGTGAGGCCTTCTGGCCCTGAGCTTATTTTTATGCCCAAAACACACATAAGGTCTCTCGCCACAAGATTTATCGGACATAAATTCGACAAAAGAAAAGAATGTTTAAAACTGCCCTTCAGCTTGTCTACACATGTCAGTGGGACAGTGTATTGTTCTGTCACCAAGGTACCCGAGGCCCCGACAGATTTTGCACATCTGCCGCTCAATTCAGGTGTTGTTTTGAACTCTGTGTGTCGTATAACAGACTCTGTTGCTCCTGAATCTACCAAAAAAGTGAGGGGTGTGCCTTCAACAGTGAGTGTTATTGTGGGTAAATTCCGATAGGCAGCTGAGTTTAGTGAGGCATACATTCCGTCAAGTTTTCTGTTTTCTGATGTGTGTGAGTTTTCTAAGTGATCAATGGCCTTGAGTATGGAACTGCAATTGTCTTGTGTAGGCTGAGTGGGTGTGCTGGTGTGCTCACGTGTCCCATGGTTGGGATGGGGGTCTGTCATTTTTAAGTCCTCGTCCGGGTAGCCATTGGCCACCTGGCCCCAGGTTGCCCCCATTTGTACCATGAGCAGCCTGCGCAGCTCCTGAGTGGTAGGCCAGAAGTGCTGGCAGAAAGTCAAAAGTTTAGCTGCATACTTTTGTCCCCCATCCCTGACCTTGGGGAACAGGGCAGCAGCCTCTTTCATGTCCGCAAATGTCCAAGGCCTGTGAACCAATTGCACCCCTTGTGCTCCGTCTGCTACCTCGACCATAGGTGCCTGGATGAAGATGGGTGCATCCTGGGAGTCGTGCTCCGTGTTGTTTAGGTTTTTACTCCTGATGAAGTAGGAGTCCGGCTGATGCGGGTAGCGAGGGGGTGGTGTGGAGGATCGTGATCGCTGGTGGCCGAGCCCTCTGGCTCTGCCTCTGCCTATTGAGGCCGTCCGGTGGCCCGGTCCCTCTCTCTCCAATGCAGCCAAGTCGTCGATGGGATACAGCACTTGCCGAGGCTGTTGTGCGGGTTGGGCAGCTGCCTGGGCCTGCGGCTGGGCTGGATGGTGGTTGGGTGGTTGATCGACCAGCCTAGCTGGAGGAGCCGAGTCGAGGTCCAGGGTTGCATCTAGTTTAAGACATTGAGAAGAAGGAGGGGGGGAGAGGTTGTTTTTTCCCTGCCTGCCTGTTGTCTCTTTTCCCTCAATTTGGCTTCCTGCAACCAGCTGTCATAGGCAGCCCAATCAGCGTTGAAAAGCTCCCTTTTTCTACCCCTTCTGCTCTTCCTTTCCCTGTCATCTTTCTCCCTTTGCTTGAGGTTGCCTTTTAGAATTTCCAATTGCCTGAGACTAAAACTGCCTCTATCGGGAAAACCGCACTCAGTGACCCAAATTTCAAATTGATCGACGCAAGATTCACCGTAGTTTGTGATCATATACTGGAGGTTTGGGCCATTATCCCGTTTGCTTTGTGCTGACCCCATTTTCGCGTTTAATTTAGGCTTTTGTTAAAGTCGAAACGGTATGCCAATTGTTTGATTGATTTTGTTTTTGTTCTTGAAAACAGTCCGTAGGCTGAGTTCAAAAACAAACGGCAACAAAACTTTTGAGGAAAGGGTTTTTCCCTTTCTATTCTCTCTCTCCTCTCTCTCTCCCCTGCAGCGGAGGAAGGGAGGGCAGATGGGGAGCGCTGTTGATGAGACCTTGGGATACCACAAGGTCGCTATTCACAGTTAATATTACTTATAATATATTTCTCCAATCTCCACCACACACACAGACATACAGGCAAAAGATAATTAGAGATGGAAAACGATGAAAAGGGCACAGACGAGAACAACACACAGTGACAACTAGGTCCTGGTCCTCGCAAGGCACCTACTTCACACAATGCAAGCTATAGGGTCCCTTCTAAAGAAAAAAGCGCTTATCACCCATTTGTTGAACCGACTTAACCCGTCTGGGTGAATAACACTGGCAGTGGCCAAATCTGCCAGCTAACTCAGCTGTCCTACTGGCTCGAAGATAGGGATGTGCTTATACCACTGTCTTCCTTTTGATCCAAATACCAGGTGATACCAAGGCTGGTATCACCGATACTAATACCGACACTGATACTGTTGGATGTCCATGTGTATATGAAAATTACGACTTTTACAATGCATTAATATTTCCTGCAAAAGTGGACTTGAAATCGATATTTTGATGTGAAGACAAAACAGACAAAACACACTCCAAACTGGAAGTATCGATACTGGCGAACCGACATGTACATCCCCACTCGAAGACAACCAAAGAAAACGTTGCTGTAAATCCCTCCAAACGGAACTCGTCCGTGAGACAAACGTTTTTACCAAACCTTATACTTAACAGACTCGAACTGAAAACAGCAGTTGATCAAGCTGCTGGCCGACCCTTGCACAGACTCGCACTGTACGTCAATAACAAGTGGACTCGAACCACTTGAAGAGGAGGGACTGGAACCATCGTCTTTGGTACCACAACCATACGTCAATAACAAGCGGACTCGAACCACCTGCAGAGGAGGGGACTTGACAGACTCGAACTGTACCTCAACCCTCGTCTTTGGTCCACAATTTGAAAAGAAACTCACCGGAGAATATTGAAGAGATCCCTCCACCAGGTTCACGGGCACCAACAGTGAGAGAGCACGCCCGATAGTTGGACGTTAGGCCCCCACGTCCCAGCTGGATTTTATGCCGAGCTTGGAGTAGGAGCGTCGCTCCACTGTGCACAGATTTCACCGTCAGTCCTGTCCGCACGCGCCTCTCACTCTTGGTGCCCACCCAGGGACGCCAATTGTTGTGGAAAAATGAATCTGCCCAATAAAGATCAACAACCAGGATCAGCTTTTTTTCCGAGGTTTATTCCACTAAGTATTCTCATCTGCAGAAGAAAGTACTGTTCACCCCTGCCTTCTGATGCAAAGGTTCAGAATCAGCAGGAACGACCCTGAGTCTAACAACAATCTCCCTTTTAAGGAGGAGGAACCATGGACAAAGGACGGATCATGTCCTATCTTACAAAGACAAGATGTACAGGCAAGGTCAAGATTTACAGAACACAGGCGTCATAGTCCTGAAATTATCTTATGTCAATGTGGCACTCATGTTCATATCATCTACAAACAGGCATTCATTTTCGTCATAGCATAACAGTCAAAAGAGGAGATGCGGATCGACGTCTGGCCTGACAAATATTCTGATAATAAATTACAAACATCCAAAATTCCCATTACAAAACAAACCCAACTGGAGAAGGCATTTGGGTTGAAGTTATGTCATGTCATCTCATCGTCCACCGCTTATCCGGTGTTGGGTCGCGGGGGCAGCAGCTTTAACAGGGGACCCCAAACGTCCCTTTCCCGGGCCACATCAGCCAGCTCTGACTGGGGGATCCGAGGCATTCCCAGGCCAGTGTGGTGATATAATCTCTCTATCTAGTCCCCGTGGCCTCCTCCCAGTTGGTCCCACCTGAAACATCTCCCTAGGGAGGCGCCCACTGGGCATCCTTACCAGATGCCCGAACAACCTCAGCAGTCTCCTTTCAATGCAAAGGAGCAGTGGCTCTACTCCGATGACTGAGCTTCTCACCCTATCTCTAAGGGAGACGCCAGCCACCCTCCTGAGGAAACTAATTTAGTCCGCTTGTACTCGCTATCTAGTTCTTTCGGTCATGACCCATCCCTCATGACCATAGGTGAGAGTAGGAACGAAGATTGACCGGTAGATCAAGAGCTTTGCCTTCCAGCTCAGCTCTCTTTTCATCACAACAGTGCAGTACAGCGAATGCAATTCTCCGGCCAATCTCAAGTTCCATCTCACGAACAAGACTCCGAGGTACTCAACTCCTACCCGGAGCAGGCAATCCACCTGAGGTAGACTCCTTACCCCGTTCCCATGGTTGTAGTAGTATGCTTGCTTCTGCTTGGCTGCTGAGCTGGGTTTAAGTTAGCATTTATAACATATAAGTACATTCATGTTACTGCTTTGGGGTCTATTCTTAATGGAAACATTAATATTATTAAAAATGAAGGTAAGAGGATTTCTTGTACTTACTGCATTAGTTCTCTCAGAATTTATTTCATATCCAAGCAAAATTGATATTGTAACAGAAATATCCCTAACCGAATCAATATTGAATTAAATCAGAGATTAAATCGAACCTGGACCTTGTGAATCGTAATAGAATCGATATTGAATCAAATCAGAGATTAAATCTAACCTGGACCTTGTGAATCGTAATTGAATCGATTCGGGAAATCAGTGGCGATACCCAGCCCTACTCACCAGACTGCTGTCCTCTTTCTTAAAAGATGGAGAAAAGCCATTCAAGGTAGTTGAGCAGGTAACAAGTAGTCGACCTATCTTGGTGACAGCCTGTGAGACGTATACAAGGCAATACCTCCTATCCTATAAAGTGAAGCCACTGCTGAAATGCCTTCTCTCTGCCTGCCATCGGTGGTGCCTTCTCTGGTTGCAAAACAAAGTCTGGTTGCATGGAAGTCATAGAAGCAGGGTAGGGCATGGCTACCTTATGATTGACAGGTTACCAATTCAATTAGCTACTAAAATGACTTTAACAATTAGCTGTAAAATTAACAGTGTTTTGGAAGATATGGTATGTGCCAGATAGGGATGCCGCCGATATTAGCAAAAAATGCAAATCGATATCGGATCGGCCAGCACGGGAAAATCCCGATCCGGACTCCCGATCCAGTTTTTTTTTTTTCAAAACTCCGCTCTGTGTTTTCCAGCGCACCGATGTAGGTAATCCATTCCATTTTTTTTTCCGTTTTTCCCTAAAGTCCGGTCCGCGTTTTCCAGCACACCTAGCGCACACCTCGCGACCTGTCCAGCATCCACTTAACAACAAGACGGACTTGTGTGCATGTCCAGTGTTTCCCCTACCATTGTACAGGCCATAAAATCAATATGCCAAAAATAAGCCACCTATCAATTCATTCATAAATCAATAAACATTTACATTAGGAGCGACTCCGCGCAGCACAGTAGACTTGCTCCGCAAGACGCGCAGCCACAACAATCCTCGCCGCGCGCTCCCACTACGTTCTTCTTCGCGTACTTTACACGCTTGATGATGTTCTGATGACGTTCCGCCTCGTTAAACCACCACAATGTCGCTTTCTACTTTGAAAACACGGAGTTGACACTGTATTTTGATAAGCTGTTGCACTCTTCAGACTCGTGGTGTGAGCGGTACCGGAACCGGACCGGCTTCCGCGCTGCCTGCTTGCACAGATCCGCTCGTGTGCACATGCGCGGATGCAAATCGAGTGTTGTCGATAAATATATGCACTCCTTCAAAACAACATCAAGCCATATTGGGTGCGTAGTATTAGGACGTGATGACGTGTGTACGGGCTAAAGCCCGTTTGGGCTGGAGCAGTGTGAATGCAAAGCAAGGGACCACCTGTGGGGGGAGGATTGTTTTTGATAAGCTGTGGAACTCTGAGTTAACCTATTTCTACTATTAAGCTGTTGAGTAAACCTATAACTTATATTTTACTTGATAAAATAAGACAATATATGCACTCATGTCATTGTAGTGTTTTACAGTATCTGTAGCTATTAATGTGATGCTCATCATTTTCCAGCCATATTTTTCCGGCCCCTAATTTTGGATCATTTCCATCAACCGGCACCTTAATAAGTCCCTCTCTCCTTGTGATCTTGAATACACTCTGGTTGAACAAAAATGTTGAATGCAAATATAATAATTGCAGAATTTCAGACTGCTTGCTGTGCCACCTGACTTAATCCAACTGCGCCAATACACCATCCCACGCGTCTCGTCTGTTTAGGGTTTTTTCGGTGGGTACCACCGGGCCTGAAAAAAATTCTAGGGGAAACACTGATGTCCCACTAAGAATTTAAAGTTATCGATAAAAATGTCAGCTGTGTGGGATTATTTTACCCTAAAAGACAAAAAAGACGAAGAGGCGGAGTGCAATACTTGCCACAATAAAGTCAAGTGTGGTGGTAAAGCGGTAAGATTGACTATTTATTATTTTGTCTATTTTGTGTTTATTTAACCCTGTTAAGAATAAACAGGTCAGCTTCTCATTACCAACCATTGTGGATTATTCAAACTAACCTAATTAAGTTGGCTAGTTGTTCTTAAGAGTAAAACCCTTTTCAACATGAGTCTGACAACAAAATAAGTAAATATCTTTAATCTTTAATACATGCTTGGATCGGCCGGTATCGGTATCGGCCGATACTAAAAGCTACAATATCGGTATCGGATCGGAAGTGCAAAAAGCTGGATCGGGACATCCCTAGTGCCAGATGCAGTGAGGTTGCTGCTTGCTTGTGTTTGTCAGATGCACCCATTGCTCCTCCACAGTCCAAATATGCTTGCTTCCTTCATTGTTTGCAAAATTTACAAGATGACGACGGGCAAAATCCAAGATGGCAAAGGTCAAAATGCCGAACTCGAGGCTTCAAAACCGTAGTCCACAAGCCAATGGGTGACGTCACTATGACTACGTCCACATCTTATATCCATATGTCTATGGTCTGGACAAAATGATGAACAACTCTTGTCCAATACATTGGTGGTATTTTATGTAAATGTTCGGTATTGGTATTTTTGTGGATTACAATTTTATTTTAGTCAAGTAATGTGCATGTATTATATTTTAAAGCAAAATTTCCAATGTTTTGAGCCTATCAGAAGGAGTTTGTTAGAGGTCTGTCTGAAAAAATGGGTTTACAAGATGCTGTGCACTCCACATTTCCTGACTGCTATTTTTAAGCAAGGCCAGGCGAGGCGAGGCTTTTTGCCACGAAACTTCCGCTACGCCAAGCTGAATCTGTGACTCCTCCCCCTGCTGCACCGCCACACCCATCTTGGCGCAGGCAATCCACCAAACTGCCAAACTGACCGTGCGCAAGGCTGCACGGGTCAAAACTTGCATTACGCCGGCTCCGCCACCCTGCGCAGCCCTGCGCTGCGCCACAAAACTAGGGCCCATTATGTGAATATGGAGACAATTTGAGAACATATGGGTGGAGTTCTACTACTACTCTCACACATACACACACACACACATACACGTTCACATACACACACTATTAAAGATCTGTATCACAGTTGCAGTGCATTACAATGATTGCATTGGGAACATGTGTGAAAATACAAGACAATGAGACAGCTCAAGTAAAACCCAACATATAGTTAAATCAATAAAGGTGAGCAGGCAGGCAGAGATATTCACTTTGAAGTGTAATGGGGCAGGTAGCCTCATGTACGGTCCCTTTGATGCTTGCACCCTTAAAAAGCATGCATTTACCTTCTAGCAGTATGACAGAAACTAATTACAGAAAGCTGCATCCACAAAATAAAATGAGGTGAAACAAACTATTTTGGCTGTCACTTTGACACTTTTCAAGTAACTTCAAAGCCCATCCACGCAGGAAGTGGCACAGACTAATAGCAGAGACTTGTGCTGTGATTGGCCCATGGTGATGGCTGTGGGAGGGAGTTGATATTTCAGGACATACCACGTTAATCGGATTAACACATAATTTACATGTTTCCTGGGGTATTTATAGCTTCCATTTGTTTAGAAAGTAGGGAACAATGCTAAATTCACGGTCCAGTTACATTTGAGGATATACCTGATGGTATGGCACATGTGTGCCCTCACAAATCTGATTTACATCGTTATGTGCTTAAAATGAATTGAAGCTGACATAATAAAGTGAAGTCAAGGTTAATATTTATTGCAGCTGTGGTTAAATGAATGTCTGCTTTCATGTTAAATTTAAAAGCTAGGAGAATATTAGATCATTTATTACAGATTATGTAAATGTATAAGAATCTGATGTCAAATGGGCTGCAAGAGGAGATCATTGGCTGCATAGTTGACACTGTAAGAGGCTAAATTACATTTTGAGTCTACAGGAAGTAACAATGATGACATAAAAATAAAATATAAACTCAAAGACAAGGTGAAACCTAGTAGTGAAACCGTGTGTGGTAAATGTCCTTATTTGCAAATCACATGACATGGTTAAGCTACATTACTTGTGATGTCTTCTTGACATTCAAATATAGGTGGTAATGAACTCTTTCGTGGCGTTTATTACTTACATGCCCACAATATCAACATGTGTGAACATCCTCAGGTCTCCTAGTTAACTCGCACTCCCATGCTTGTAACATCTCTCATGACGCATTCAAGGTAACCTACCACTGTAGGAATTTACATATATTACATCTCCCCCTTAAAGTGATGGTTCGGAGTAAAATGCACCCTAGGTAATTTCTATCATGACTTCCAGCCAAATACCCCCTCAGAAGAATTTTTAGCGATGGTCACATTGGTCAAGCCGAATGGCTTAGTACCAGCGCGAATGGTACATTATATACAGTGTTGCCACAGTTACTTTGAAAAAGTAATCCAACTACTGACTACTCCTTTAAAAAGTAACTTAGTTAAGTTACTGACTACGTGATTTTAAAAGCAACTACGTTAGATTACAAGTTACTTTATTAGTTACATTCAACCGCTGCCGACTACCGATTTTGCCAATACTCACTTTATTGATGTGCTTTTTTTAACAGTAACATCAACAATGTATCCATTTTAAGTTGCACTTGAAAACTATTTCCTGAATGAAAATACATGTTTATATATATATATATATATATATATATATATATATATATATATATATATAAATAAAGACAGTCTTTCTTGACTTAACTTAACTTACACTGTCAAGAGAGACTCCGCTCGCATTTCAGCACAGACTGAGTTAGCAGGAGCTCCGTGACTCGTCTTGTTTATTCACACGCTGCGACTTTTCACCGTCACCGGGTGGGACCTGCTCTTTTAATGTGGTTGTGCCATGCTGTGACTCCAAATGTTTGACGTTGTATTCTTGAAAGTAGACAACACTTTGTTGTTAACGCAGAGTGTACAACGAACCTTTATGTTGCCATCTTTTGCTGCGATGAAGTTGAAATAATGCTTGTATTTCCAGCTGGAAAATGCGTATCTCTCCCCCTCCATTGTTTACGTTTCCGCCGGTATAGCCTACTACACACGACCGTCTGTGAAGGTGTCGGCTAACATCCGTCACCCCCCCGAGACGCAAGAAGAAAGCAAATCTTTTTTTTTTACTGACAAAAATAGTAACGCGCCGTGTATTTGGATAAGTAACTTTAATCTGACTACTGGTTTGCCAATAGTAGCGCGTTAGACTACTCGTTACTGAAAAAAATAGTCCGACTACAGTTACGCGTTACTAAGTAGCGCGTTAGTGGCATCACTGATTATATATATCTCGTAAATTACCCCACTTATAATGCATGGAATGTTATCGAACTTCTGCAGTAGTACATGTAGCCCTATGGGAATTTTTGGGTATTTTTATTTTTGTTTTATTTACTGTTAGACGTGTTCTCTAAAGTCTGGAAATTAGGGAATATTGCACTACGGTCCTCTTATGTTGTTGCACTACGGACCTCTATGTTGTTGCACATAGCAGAACAGGAAGTTAACGACCCTGTTTGGATGTAAACCTACCGGCACTTTCAGCTGCTCATAACATGTTTGGTTATTGTCATTTCACTGCTGTCGTTCATTAAAGCAAGTGAACAAATGGAAAGTTGTTCTTATTTAGAAATGTGTTTAAATAATGTCTGCATGCATTTAAACATGTTAGTTCAAATTCACGTAATGTGTGTGGATTGGGTGAGAACCAATCAGAAGTCGGGGTGAGAGTTCAACCTGTTGTAGGAAGCCGGACGTGAAGGAGACGAGTGGAAGAACGAGACGGGAGGAGGAAGAAAAGAACGTGAGAGCGAAGTGCTGGACACTGCGGCTAAAAAGTTCGGTAGAACGCCGAGTTTTAAGGCACGTTACTCTTAGATGCACTAGAACACACGGCCAGTGTGTTAGAGGATTATCAAGGAGTGACTTTGGGGAGTGTTGGTGCTTCGGCGGTGAAGGACTCAGCTCGAGTTTCACCGGCGAGAGGACAGCTAATTCGGCTTGAGCTAGCCCAGAGTGTCGGGAGATTTAGCTAGCGGGTAGCCTGCTCGGCGGACCCCATGGTGCATTGCTCTATGAGCTCATCCATCGCTTGGACGTCTCTGCTAAGCTGTGACGACGGTTTCATTCCCCCCGCATCGCCAGGACGGCACTGCTACAGCGGAGATGAGGACAACGACCAGCTAGCAGTGAGTTTTCTTTGTTGCGCATTGGCGCGAAGTGGACATTTTGGTTCCGGTCTCCACGCTCACAAGTGATACTACGGGCCTGCAACGTTGCTCTGACTTTATCCGACGTGGGTGGGTTATCATAACAGTTTCCTTGAACATTTATTTTGCTACATGCCGGCTTAGTTTAGGTTAGGTGAAACTGTGCTGCTGTTGCAATGTTGTATTGATCTGTTTCATTTCATTTGCATTGGAACTGTGAAGGCAACTTTAATTATTTCATCTGTACATGTGTATGTGTGTATTTTATATAATATAATTTTTCAGTAAATCGTTTAACTGAAATCCCTTGAATATTTGGCTGTTACTGGGTATTATGATATCAGTGTGTAAGCTAAGAGTTAAAGAGGTACAGTGACTTTATTTACAGTAAGCATATTTCTGTGTGGGTAAACAAGATTCCTGGTTATATGACATTCAATTTGAAGCTTATGGTACAGGTAACACATTTAGTTTTTGGAAGCAGTTAATTATTGAATATCGGTTATTTTAGTGCATTAATTAACATTAGAGAGAGAGAGATCTCTCGCGAATAAAGGAATTCGGGAGCGCACCTCAGGAAAAATAGCTCAAGGACAGCTAGGGGGCGCTACATAAATGGGGGCTCGTCCGGGATCAATTTAATTAATGCAATAAATTGATTACTAACTAAAAATCAATGTTTAACTGTAGGCATTAGCCTGTATTTTTATTAGCTTCCCCAAGTAAATGAGTCAGATAGTTTATTTAGAAACTAAAACCCTAAAAGAACATGGAGTCGCAGAGTACCACTGTAGAATTAGTCAAAGAGCTCAAAGTCTGGTGCGGAAGAGAAGAGTTGGATGAAGCACATGCCGTAATGGTGATGATTCCAGAAGATGAAGCAAATGTCCAGATTGAGGAAGCCATGGCAAACATCAAAGCCTTAGGGCGAGTGCGAGTGAGAGGACGGACACTCAGTCTAAAACTCAACCTACTAAAAGTGCTCTGCGAGTGTAAGGAAGTGGTGGATCCCACCAAAGTCCCTCCAGAACTGTGGCCAGCTGGCAAGACGGTAAAGTGGAGGATCATTGTTGTTCCTGGAAATACGGGTTCAGGTGATGGTACTTCTCCTAGCCCGTTGAAGAGTTTGTTGGATGACCCGCCAGCGGATGGCTCGGCTGAGTCCATAATTCGTGCAGTAGGTGATTTGTTAGCTAAGATGGAGAAACCATCTGGCGAGAACAGTAGTTACCGGCGTCTGAGAGTGTTCTCGGGTACTTTGCCGACCCCAGCTGGCGAAGAGTCTCTTGAACATTGGTTAGAGCACGTGCGTCTGATGGTTGAGGAGAGTGAGTGTTCCACGAAGCATCATGGAAAGTTTAAAAGGCCCTGCATTAGCTGTTGTCAAGGCTGTACGGACTGCAGATCAGGAGGTTAGTCCAGCTCAGTGCTTAGAAGCGATTGAGAGCGCTTTTGGGTCTGCTGAGACTGGTGAAGACCTATTTCGCCTTTAGGTTGCTACAGCAGCAGCCAAAGGAAAAGCTATCTGACTTTCTGCGATGTTTAGAGTTGTCGTTGACCAAGGTAGTTCGCCGCAGAGGTCTTCCTACAGGCCGTGTCGACCGTGCTCGAGTGGAGCAGCTGCTCAGAGGAGCTGTCCACTCTGATCTGATGCTTGTCCAGCTCAAACTCAGAGAACGGAAGGAAATTCATCGCTCATTCATGGAACTGATGAGCGATATCAGAAGTGAAGAAGAGTATGAGTCTTCAAGAGAAAAGTTAAACACATCTGTGCAGAGAGTACATGCAAACCCTGCTATGGAAAGTAGACAGGAAGACGTTGAGCATTTGAGATCTGAAGTTCAAGAACTCAAGTCAATGTTCACCTCCATGAGAACTATGCAAAGCCAAGTTGTAGCAGATAGCAAGGAACCTAGATTGCTGACAAATGTCCCCAACCCAGAGACAGGCAGTGAGGATGAAGTAGCTGCCTTGAGAAAACAAGTGAAGAACCTGCAAAAGCAAATGGCAGGCCAAAAGTCTAAAGTCTCTGAATCCTCGGCTACAGTACATGGAGTAGAGTCATCAAAACCAGTCCACAATGATAATAGAAAGCCACCAGCTAACAACTCAGATGGGAACTTTTGTTATCGCTGTGGTGAAAACGGCCATTTCTCTGCTAAATGCCACAATGCAGAGAATCAGACTAAAGTGATCCAGAAATGAATTCAGTCTCTGAAGAAGGCTAAACAGGGTGAGTCACCAGCAAACCATCCCACCGTGTGCTCATCTAAGAAAAGTGAGATAATTACGTTGAAAAGAGACATTCCTCATGGACTGATTGGCCCCTCTTCAATTGTTCCAGTGAAGATAAATGGCCAACATTGCGATGCCCTCCTTGATAGTGGCTCAAAAGTCACCATTATCTTTGAGACCTGGCACAAAAAGCACCTACCTGACGTCCCAGTCCAGCCAGTGTCAGGATTGGCAATATGGGGGCTAAGCGACACCAGCTACCCTTACCTCGGGTATGTCGTAGTGGAGATAGAGTTTCCAGCGAAGGTCACAGAATCAAAAGAGACTCTTTCAGTCCTAGCCTTGATCTGCCCAAGTCCTCAAAGTCCTGAAAAGACCTTGGTGATTCTAGGAACGAATGCCAACCTGTTCCAGAGACTGTCTACCCTCTGCAAAGAGACTACAGGAGTGGACATTGCTCAGACACTCGGCATTAAAGCTAAGAACTCCATCGCGCACACAGTCTCGCCAACCATTGAGGGTGAAGAGGATGAAGTGGGATATGTGAAGTGGATGGGCCCAGGCTCACTGACCCTCCCTCCGGGTGGAGAATGCTGTGCAATCTGTGAAGTGGAGTTGACAAAGCCACTGGATAAAGGCATGCTGATGGTGGAGGCTTCACCCACTGTTCCTTTACTATCTGGAATACTGCTTCAGCCTATGGTCATGCCGAGTACTGCAGTGGATAAAGATCACCTCACTGTGCTTATCCAGAATGAGTCTTTCAAGGACACAGTCATCCCAGTTGGAACTGTCTTAGGCCAGCTCTGCAACACGGATTCAATCGTTCCATCTCTGAAAGTCGAAACTGAAGCTGTGACTGTTCCAACAAAGTTAGACCCTCAACTGATCCAGTTTGGCGACTCCCCCATACCCCATCAATGGAAAGAGCGGCTCCGTCAAAAGTTATGTGAGCGAGCTAGCGTATTCTCATTGCATGAATGGGATGTTGGCCTGTCCAAGGATGTGGAACATCATATAAGGATGACAGAACCAAAGCCATTCAGAGAACGCTCAAGACGCCTAGCTCAAGCAGATATTGATGATGTCCGTAAGCACTTGCAGGAGTTGTTGAAGGCTGGCATAATTAAGGAATCCCGTAGCCAGTACGCATCGCCGATTGTGATAGCTAGAAAGAAGACCGGGCGTGTCAGAATGTGCATTGACTACAGGACCCTCAACAGCCATACAATTCCAGACCAGTACACAACTCCCCGCATAGATGACGCATTAGACTGTTTGACGGGAGCAAATGGTTCTCTGTCCTCGACCTACGCAGCGGCTACTACCAGATTGCCATGGCAGAGGAGGACAAAGAAAAAACAGCTTTCATTTGTCCCCTGAGATTTTTTCAATTTGAAAGAATGCCCCAAGGCATAACAGGAGCGCCTGCAATGTTCCAAAGACTTATGGAAAAGGCTGTCGGCGATATGAACCTTCTTCAAGTGTTGGTTTATTTGGACGACCTCATAGTCTTTCGACGCTCGCTGGAAGAACACGAAGAGTGCCTCCTGCGGGTGTTAGACAGACTTGAAGAGGTAGGGCTTAAACCCTCCCTTGACAAGTGTCAATTTTGTCAAACCAGGGTGAAGTATGTGGGTCACATAGTTTCCGCTGATGGCGTTGCCACGGACCCTGAAAAACTGGAAGCCGTTGCTAACTGGCCGAAGCCCACAGACCTGAAGACTCTACGATCATTCTTAGGGTTCTGTGGGTACTACAAACGATTCATAGCAAACTACTCAGCAATCGTTAGGCCCCTAACGGAACTGACTAAGGGCTATGCACCTACCCGGCATGGAAAGAAGCAAGTCCTAGACAAGACCAAGACCTAATTCAAAGACTCAGAACCGTTCAATGATCGATGGGACCAGTCCTGCACGGATGCATTCTATCAGATCATTCAGTGTCTGATTAACGCACCAGTGTTGGAATTTGCTGATGCCAATAAGCCTTATGTCCTACACACGGATGCAAGTTTCAAAGGGCTAGGTGCCGTACTCTATCAAGACCACCCAGAAGGGTTAAGACCGGTGGCGTTCGCCAGCAGAAAGTTGAGCTCTCCTGATATCCTGTACACACATGTGCCTTCATTAGTGCATGCTTACAACAGCACAAAAAGTGATGCGACGGGATACTCACCATATTTTTTTGATGTTCGGTAGAGAAGCAAGACTACCAGTTGACCTGTGCTTCGAAACCTCCAAAGATGGAACTCAAGAAAGAAATCATTACCAATATGTGGAAAGTCTGAAGCGTGACCTGCAGAGAGCATACCAACTGGCTAGTCAAGCTGCAGACAAGACTCACTTGAGGAACAAGAGAGCCTATGATCAGAAGGTCAGCTTTCAGAACATACAGGAAGGAGACCGTGCTCTTCTGAAGAATCTAGGACTCAAAGGGAAACACAAACTGGGGAGCCAATGGAATTCCATACCACATGTTGTTGTAGGAAAGATGCCGAACTTACCTGTATTCCGGGTGAAACCGGAAGGAGGCCAAGGCGGAGTAAGGACCATCCATCGGGACCACATCTTACCTATTGGACAGTCTGTGAGGATCCCAGTCGATCAAGCATGTGAAGAAATCCTTGTGAGACCAAGAACACGTTCAACCCGAACAAGACAAAGACAACAGATCATAAGTCAAAGAGAAGAAGTCCCAGAGATGACCGACTCCTCGTCTGATGTGGAGTGTGGCCATTCCCCTCGACCATATCGGGAGTATCTGGAAAGCATACTCAAGAGGAGAGAAGTGTCTGACAGAGTCTCTGTAAGCTCAGAATATGAGGATGCCATAGAACCAAGTCTTGTCCAGTCAGCTGAAGAGCTTGAGGCAGACAGAGAAGATGCTATGACAGATTCGGACTCGTATGATGCTGAAACAGACCGGGATACTAGACGAAAGGCTGTCAATGCACCAAAAAGACTGAGCTCTAAAACAAAAATAACTAGAGTACTTAGACCAAGAACCACTGAAAAAAGACCAGTAAAACCAGTATTGAGACTTACTTATGATGAACCTGGAAAGGCGAGTGAGCAACCACTTACCATAGTTCATAGAGGTGTTATCATTAAACTAGGTAACCACTAGTTTATCATTAGTCCACCATAGGAACTTAGTTCTCATTTAAAATAGTTTGTTCCTCTACCTAGTAGCAGTGTTGGGAGTTTTATGTCTTATGAGGACATTTTGACATTTAGTAAGGGGAGGATGCAGCCCTATGGGAATTTTGGGTATTTCACTATTTCCGTTTTGTATTTGTATTTTGTTTTATTTACTGTTAGACGTGTTCTCTAAAGTCTAGAAATGTGTTTAAATAATGTTTGCATGCATTTAAACATGTTAGTTTAATTTCACGTAATGTGTGTGGATTGCGTGAGAACCAATCAGAAGTTGGGGTGAGAGTTCGACCTGTTGTAGGAAGCCGGACGAGCGGAAGAACGAGATGGGAGGAGATCTTAGATGCGCTAGAACACACGGCCAGTGTGTTAGAGGAGTATCAAGGAGTGACTTTGGGGAGTGTTGGTGCTTCGGCGGTGAAGGACTCAGCCCGAGTTTCACCGGCGAGAGGACGGCTAATTCGGCGTGAGCTAGCCCAGAGTGTCGGGAGATTTAGCTAGCGGGTAGCCTGCTCGGCGGACCCCGTGGTGCATTGCTCTACGAGCTCATCCATCACCTGGACGTCTCTGCTAAGCTGTGATGACGGTTTCATTCCCCCCGCATCGCCAGGACGGCGCTGCTACAGCAGAGATGAGGACAACGACCAGCTAGCAGTGAGTTTTCTTTGTTGCGCATTGGTGCGAAGCGGACATTTTGGTTCCGGTCTCCACGCTCACAAGTGATACTACGGGCCTGCAACGTTGCTCTGACTTTATCCGATGTGGGTGGGTTATCATAACAGTTTCCTTGAACATTTATTTAGCTACATGCCGGCTTAGTTTAGGTTAGGTGAAACTGTGTTGGTGTTGCAATGTTGTATTGATCTGTTCATTTCATTTGCATGGGAACTGTGAAGGCAACTTTAATTATTTCATCTGTACATGTGTATGTGTGTATTTTATATAATATCATTTTTCAGTAAATTGTTTAACTGAAATCCCTTGAATATTTGGCTGTTACTGGGTATTATGATATCAGTGTTTAAGCTAAGAGTTAAAGAGGTACAGTGACTTTATTTACAGTAAGCATATTTCTGTGTGGGTAAACAAGATTCCTGGTTATATGACATTCAATTTGAAGATTATGGTACAGGTAACACATTTAGTTTTTGGAAGCAGTTAATTGTTGAATATCGGTTTTAGTGCATTAATTAACATTAGAGAGAGAGATCTCTCGCGAATAAAGGAATTCGGGAGCGCACCTCAGGAAAAAAAGCTTAAGGACAGCTAGGGGGCGCTACATACACATAAGGTCTGTACTCACAAAACAAGGCATTTGAAAGTTTGTAAGTATACCAGGAGTTCATTTAAAAGAACACTTGCCTGATAGCTTCTATCCTCTGCTGCTAATGCTACCGCTGCACCGACGCCACTTCCGTGTTTACCAAGCTGTTTCCTTGACGCAAGTTTCACGTGAGGGTATGAAAAAGTTTTGCTAAATTTTTATAAATGCTTGTATTATCAGGTCAATGTGACGGCATCGGCTGGGTCAACACGGAAGTGGCGTCTACGCCGCAGTAGCATTAGCAACAGAGGATGGAAGCTATCAGGCAAGTGTTCATTTAAATAATCTCCTGGTGTACTTACAAACTTTCAAATGCCTCGTTTTGTGAGTACAGATACTGCAGACGTTTGGTAACATTCCATGCATTATTAGTGGGGTAATTTACCAGATATACATAATGTACCGTTCGCGCTAGTACTAAGCCATTCGGCTGATAGCCCTATCTTGACCAATGTTGACCATCGCTAAAAATGCTTCTGAGGGGGTATTTGGCAATTACTTAGGGTGCTACTCCGAACCATCGCTTTACAAACATATGCATTCCTGAAATTGCAGTCCTTATTAGAACATGAACACAACATAGAAATAGGAAATACTTTATTTTCTAACTCTTGCAGTTTACTTCCTTTACTTCCATAAAATGTTCTGTCTCATACCACTGTAACATAACCCTTTAGAACTTTGTTCTTTTATTTCCAACATTATCTTACTATTAACATTTTATATAACAAATAAAAAATACTCGTTGATCCGTGTCAACCAGATAAAATCAAGGAGTGGAGCTGTTCTCACTGACAGTACGTGGTGTTGACAATTGTTTCTTGTTGTCCAGTTTCATCAGAACTCTGTCTCCTTGATTCAGCTGAGGTAGACTCCTTACCCCGTTCCCACGGTTGTAGTAGTATGCTTGCTTCTGCTTGGTTGCGGCATCTTATCCTTGTTGGGACAATTTGGATCCAGGTTCTCGGACAGAGTTGGTAAAGTCGTCCTGATCTTGCGACCCATCAGCAACTCAGCTGGGCTGACCCCGGAGGATGAATGTGTGGTTCTGTAGATCTTCAGAGCCAGGAGAGGGTCATCCTGTCTAAGGATCCCTTTTGATACCTGTACAGCCCTCTCTGCCTGTCCATTACTCTGGGGAGAATGTGGGCTAGATGTTACATGCATGAAATCATATTTTTCAATGAACTGTCTGAATTCCTCTGACACTAGTTGAGGTCCGTTATCGCTTACTAGCACCTCTGGAATTACATACCTTGCAAATGTGGCTTTTAGCTTTCCTATGACCTGGCCACTGGTTATCACAGGTAAGTGTAGGATTTCTAGAGACCTACAATAGTAATCTGACACTACCAGGTAGAACTGTTTCTTGTACTGACAGATCTACCCCTACCTTCTGCCATGGTCTGGAAGGTAGCTCTGTTGGTTTTAATGGAAGAACCATTTGTGTGTTTCTATTCTCCTTGCAGAACTTGCACTGCTTTACTTTAGTAACTATGTCCTGAGAGAGAGCTGGGGGTCTGTGACTGTGCAGTTTCTGATTTCTTGCATCCTTTGTGATGAAGCAGGGATGTGGGTCAGGACTGAGTCTATGTGTGCAGCCACGTCGTCACTAAGCCTCTTGTCCTCCATCCACTGTCCAGGACACCTGGAAAGAGTGTCAGTTACTGCTAATGTCTTTCCTGTTGCATACTCAGCTTCTGCGTTAAAGCACATATGTCTCATTAACAGTCTCTGGCACCTTATGGGGTCTTTACCGTTAATTGAGGGTACTAGGGGTTTGTGGTTGGTGATTAGTTTAAAACTGTCCAAACAGATATTTCTCGAAGTGTTCACATGCCCAAAAACTGGCTAAGCATTCTTTTTCAATTTGAGCATTCTTTTTTTCAATTTGAGCAGATCTTGTCCTCTGCGTCCTTGAGTCTCCAGGAGCAGTAGACCACAGGTTTCCAGTCCCCACCATGCTTTTGTAGCACCATTGTGAGCCTGTTAGCATCATAGAAGGAGAGTAAAGGTGCTGATGCTAAGGCTGTCTTCAGTTTCTGAAAGGCTGTCTGCTGTGAGGGTCCCCACAACCATACCACTTTCGCCTTAAGCAGCTCATAGAGTGGTTGTTTCCCAGAAACGGCTTGAGCTCCGTCATGTTTTGGGGTTGCTGGAACTCGTTGATCCCCGCCACTTTCTCTGGGTCAGGTTTTACACCATCTTCATTGAAGACATGTCCCAGTAAGTGGATCTGTCGCTGTCTGAATTTACATTTGTCTTTATTTAATATGAGGCTGACTGCTTCAGTGCGTTCGTCTATGGTGGGTAGCACATACTTTTCTCTCTTCACTGCACGGTTTAGTGCAGTCTGCGCAGTAGCAGACCTCTTTTCTGTTGGGCTTTAAACTGGAACCATAGCTGCACACCACTCTGTAGGCAGTGTCACTTTCTCAATGATGCCCTCCTTTTCTAGTCTGTACAGCTCCTTCTGTACTAGAGTGGTAGCGGTACTCGACTAGCAGCGTGCAATACATATGGCTGTGCATCTTCTCTGAGAATGATTTTAACAGGTTCAGTCTTTAGCAGGCCGCTGGTTCCGAATACAGTGCTGACATGCTCCACCCTCGTCACTAAACCCATTTTAACTGCTTCTGGTCAACTAAGCAAACTGCTGCTATTTCCTTTTAATCATTGTTTTGTTTGGCTAGAGCACCATTCAAGCCTTTTTATCACTTTTTCAAACAGTGTGGAAACGGGCACAGAGAGGGAGATGACATGTGGGAAATACGTCCCGGATGGGAGTCGGACCCGGGACCACCACATCCAGGATGTTAAGCCTCTCTACATGGGGCGGCTGCCCTAACCACTGCACCACCGACCACCACCTCTGCTATTTTCTTTAATCACATACACTGGAAACGTGTTTTCTTGCCTTTGTTACGGCCCTGGCCGTATGGTTGTCAGTTGAGTGTTTGTTTTTTTTTTGCCTGCTCTTCTGTTTGTTTCCATTTGTTTTCTGTGTGAGTGTTTTGTTCCCTCAGAGTGAGTGTTCTGTTGTGTGGTGGATCTTTTCTTCCTTCTTTTTGTTAGGTGCCTATTGGCTGGTTGAGCGGGACAGTGGCGACAGCTGATTGGCTGGTGAGTCAGCATCTACCAGTTTAAATCCACCACAACCAGAGCCTTGGGAGAAACAGTCCTCAGACTAACAAAACCATTGATATCGTTAAGAGTGTGTGAAGCCTTAGAGCTGTGCCCGTTTTGTCTTTTCATAAATGTAACGTGTAAAACTATGTTTAGTAGGGGTGAGTTGCCACTATTCTTTTGCTGCACATTTTCTCCTGTTTTTGTTTTATTATAGGGAGTCAGTGGTAGCATTTGTATTTTGATTTGTTAGGTGATCCTGGCATATAGCAGTGTGGAAGAAAACTCTTCAGGTCCAATTCTGTAGCTGGTTCAAATGAGGTTTAATCACTGACAGTGGAGAAAAGAAATTCACAGTGTATCCATGAAGATCCAGTCTCTCGAATGGCCTGGCCGAGTTGGATTTATACAGAACAGTCGAGAGAACATAAGGGAAGGCGTCATGGGTGGATTTGCATTGAATCAACACATGTCTCTCTGCAGAGGAAGAGACATCTGTTGATATCTACAAGGTGTGACCGTTCTCGGGAGAGCTAGACGATGTCACTACAGGGGTCACTCATCGGGCCTTGATCAATGTATGAAAGACAAATTTTACGGCGAAAGTTCAGGAATAGGGAAAGATCAAAGAGTCTTTTCATCAAGACTGCAAGGGTTAAATTCAATAGAAACAGCTCAGCAGGACATTTGATGTTCCCGAGAGAAAGGAACATTATAAAAAAACAAATAAGAAATGTAAGGCAACGCATTTTCTTCTACAGCAGTCAGCCTTTTGTTTGGGAAATAGGATTTTTGGTTTGTTGTTTTAGATATCTCACTTTGAAGTATTTAAGTTCTTGTTTTTGGTATAAATAAATTTGTATTTATACTTTATGCCTTCTTGGAGTTGGAGAGTGTTTTCATCCTTATGTTATGTCCTTATAATTCCCCTAGACAGGGCCATAACATAAATTGGGGGCTCGTCCAGTCTTTGCATTGTACTTTTTGTGTGGGCACTTGCGTTCCAAATTGATTTGTTTGCTCATCCTTTGTTTGACAGATTTTTGTGGCAGCATAAACTGAAGGTATGTCTTTTGATATGGATGCTTTTGCACTTGAACCTACTCTAGACAAATTGGATTGGTGCACAAAAGCCGACTTGCTTTTGATAGCAAATTTCTTTAACATCTCTGTACCATTAAATGTTATGAAAGCGGAGGTCAAGGCCTTGTTGACGGAGGCGCTGGTGGTAGGGGGTATTATCTCACAGGAAAAGCCTCAGCGAGGGAGTGCGGCTGAGACGCGGAAGCGGAGGCTCCTACGGCCCCGAAGGTTTTCAGTGACGGGGCGGCGTTAGAAGCGGAGGTTTCTGCTACCGCCCTGGCGTATAGCACGGACCCAATCGTGCTGATACAGGCTGGGTTTGAGAGGAAGGATCTCAAGTTGGCTCTCCACCTAAGGGTGTTGGAGCTGGAGACAAAGAACAAAGAGGTCCAACCCATGCATTTGCGCATCAGAGCCATGGAGCTCTAGAGAGCTCTAGAGCCGTCAGCCCCGGTGAGTATGCGCCCTCCCACTGCCTCCGTTGCTTTATATGCTTTATTAGATCTGAACCAGCCTATACAAGCCTATACTTGAGCTCACCCCCTGGTCCAACAAAGGGTGACTCTGCAGGACTCTGTGAAGGCCTTGGAAGCCTGTGGAAAGTCTTTTAATTTATGACTGCCACCTCTGCCCACGTATCTGTCACGTCAGACTAGGTCTGCAGCGGTTTGTTTTGAATTCACAGGAAAAATGCACGGGAGAAGAATTAAAAAATAGAAAGAATAGGTGGTGTGTTAGCCGTGGTAAATGCGAGTTGATTGAGAGAAGCGCGAGTGTCAGCTGTCCGCGAGGGTCAGCTGTTCGCTGTTCTACTGATTTGGTTGTGCTGCAGATTCAGCTCTCAGGTGCTTATTCATCTGGTTGGCGTTTAGTCGGTAAGAGACACTGGTGAGAGTAACACGGAAATCCAACTGTGCTTGCTCTCAGTTTGGAAGAAGTGCTGTGCGGAAACGTAACACTGAAAATTGGAGAGGCTGCCGGTAAGCGCTTGTCTCGTTTGATTTGATTTATGGCGTATACGGTCGGCATGTTTGGAGCTTGGCGTTTGCACTGATTGTCACCATTGTAGTGTTGGTTAAAAACGGAATGAAAAGCTTAATGGCCTGGGCACATTGCATCTGAGACTTTGCAGTCTATTAATTGTGGTTTTAGCGGAATGGCTGTAACTCTTTTAACCACGCATCTCCAGTCGGGCACGGGCGCTTCATATTTCATAGTGGGGTTGCTCATGTTCGTTGAATTTGGGTAGTTTCTGGTCAATTCAATGTATACTCACGTTGTACTGATTACTATTTTTCTACAAATCTTAAATGAAATATTGCTAATATTTATTTTCCTAGTGTTGTAACATTAAAAATAAATATTTATTGGAAGCATATTTGCACATTTCATTCATGTATTTGCATTTTGCACATTTATTGCATTTTGCACATTTATTTAAGTGGCAACTAACTACTGCTCTGTCTATCTTCATGTCTGTTTGTCTTAGGTTTTTTACCTAAGGACCTAGAAACTAATAGGACTAAGAGGACAAAAGAAAGTGGTTCCTGGTGCTAAGCTGTTAACAATCGCAACCCTCTGTATTCTAAATAAAAAGGAAAAAAAGAGGAAAGACCAAAACGGAAACAACTGTTGTCTGTCCAATCCTTGAGTGAAACCCAGTGCCTTCAGAACTCCTTCAGTGTCACATCCTTTTCAAGTTGGGGGAAAAAACACAGTGCTTAAAACCAACCAAACAAAACTGAAAAACTCACCAAAAACCAAACGAAACCGGACAACTTGACAGTATCTATTTTGAATGTTAAGGTCTTTCCAATGGCCAGTGTAACCGTCTATTCATCCGAGCTAACTGCCTCACTGAACTCGCCGATAAACTGATACTGTCCCTCACTCTCAGTGAGTTCATTCAGTGTTTTGGTACGACACACACGAGCCCAGTGTCCTTTCTTGTCGCACTTTTTACAAGTGCTGTTGGGCCCTCACTGCGAGGACTACACAATGTGGCCTACAAAAGCCTACACATGGGGTCACAACAAAGGGACAAAGGGGATTAAAAACTACACCGCCATTTTAGTTTCACCTCGCACCTGGGTGCGACGTGCAACGTCACACAACTGGTGCCCTATTGGCTGACAACCACAGTCAACCCCGGGGGGTCCCCGGCAGCAGCCATGAACTATAGAAACCAGCGCCACCTCTTCTCTTCCTGCTTCCAACACGCTTCCAACGAGCTTCCATTGCCACACCACGTTGCCACGGGAGGCAACCCCTCCACCAACAGGACGTGGACACGACCCCGCAGCACACCACTGCAACAAGAGGAACGAAGCCGGTTCCTGCCTTCCAGCTACCAGACACTCTCTGAAGTAAGCTGACTAAATCGCCAAGCCGCGATTATATCGCCGTCCGTGGAAGAAAGAAACACGGACTGTTTTCTTTATTCGAGTTTGATCAACGAGAGGAAACCCGCTACGCTCTCGCCTGGACTAAGCCGACTCGTCACGTCCCCCGCTGACGCCGGGGCCCACGAACTACCGCCGCATTACAGAACGCCGTCATCGCCAGGACGGACTCGCAGCTCAGGCAAAGACACCAGTAAGAGGCTATCAGTCTGGGCAGAGACATAAGTGATAGTGTAGGATATGCTTGTAATTCTTGTTAACGTGTTTTAAGTTTTGATCACGGACTGCCGAGTCCGGTGCTTTCCGTGTTGTATTTGAATGCTGATTGTGTACCCACGCCGCTGGGTTGATTTCTGTAACGGTGTTTTTGACTAAACCTCAGCCAGACTCGCGAGCCCGGTAAGCGTCTACTACCAGTTAAGAGACCAGTCCCGTTGAATGGACGCCAGTTCATTCATGCACCCGTGTGGTAGTAACACGCCTCCCGAGCCTTAGAGTATTGCGCGTGCATTCTCCCCCTCTCTTTGTTTATGTCCCGCTAACGCACACACACACACACTCGCCGCCCCGCACATATCCTCCGCCAGCTGTTTCCAGCTCCGGACGCTAAGGACATAGCTCCACCTCTCGCTCTCTCTCTCCCTCTCTTGCTACCCCATCGGATGTCAGTGGCTCCGCCCCTTAACGCTGTGAGGTATAGCTCCTCTGGTGGCCGCACCCGGTCATCCTCTCTCTCTCTCTCTCTCTCTCTCTCTCTCTCTCTCTCTCTCCACACACGCACACACACGCACGCACACACACACTGTTTAGCTTAGTTTTGTGTTAGGTAGTTCGGTAATAGGGCTTTGTTAATTGCAGTGTTATTGATTGTGATCATTATTACTGTTTTTAATAAATCTTATTATATTATAACTAGCGGTCTCTTGTGCTTGTTGTGTATATGTCACTGGTTAACAGCAGGTTGTGAAGGCTAGTGCTCGAATATCACGCCTTTTTAATTGTTCGATTGGTTTTCTACTTCTATGCCAATGATCACGATGATTGGCATGTGAGTATAAAACCTTTATATTGAGACTGAATACAGTTTTAGGTTATCTTTTCCCTGATCCCAGGGTGGTGCCCCGTTTATTCATGATTATATCATGATAATATATTAAATATAATTATTAATATCGATAATCATATTGATAATTAACTGTTGATGACCAAATCTGCTCCTGCTACAACCCCAACACGGCTGTGGTTGACCAGAAAGAGCATAGAAGAGGTAACTGATTGTTATATGATTTAAATGCAGCAAGAGATCATATTTTAAACTTTTTATTTAGTATTATGATTGAGGATATGCTTCACTGTGATTGTATTTTGCCGCATCTCCCACTGCTGAACCGCTGGCAGTTGTCACATTGATTAAAATCCAATGGTCACCAGCGTGCTTCTTATGATAGGTTGAGCCGTGAAGGACTCATCAGTTCTATCCTCTGAATCAGGGTAAAGAAGGCTGCATTTGAAGGAGTCTTTAAATGGGACAGCTGTGACACATTCAGTCTTCAAATGCAGCCTCTGAACGAAGCAATTGCTGGATTGGGACACAACTACAGAATTCCATGTAATCAGCCCTTTTTTTTGCAACCAGAGGAGTCGCCCCCTTAGGGCCTTAGGAGAGAATTAAAGTTTAAGGTACTTCCGCATTGGCTTAACTTTGCTGCCTTATTGCTGCCTGATAAAGACATATTGTTACTCTACTCTAGAAGCAGTAGAGATTAGTGAAATGAATAGGAGTTATTTTGGTGAAAATATGTCAAGTATTGATTTATTACAGCTTCAGGAACCATCAAACAAAGGCACTTTCCTCATCAGTGTTAACATATGGGGGTGTATGGAACACATTGCAAGACAGTAACATTTTAGCACTTTAGATGCTGTTTCTCCATGCATAATCAGAGCTTCCCCACTTAATTACTGGGGCAGATTAAAATAGCAAAGTGAGAGTGAATGTTCCCCCGCCAGCCTCCACAGCCTGTCAAAGCTGGCAACTGAGCCTGTGGGCAGCATATGCAGAAGACTCATCTGCTATTATCCTTTCCCCCTTTGATAAATATACTACATCACACGTAAACATTTTGCCCTTTGCTCCATTCACTGATAGGGATGACACACATTGGATGCCAGTGGAGGAGACAAGCCAAGCTGACAGAGGCACAGCGGTGCTCATTTCCCAAAAGTAACGTCTGTTGACTTGGCTGTTGGGAGACTGGACGTTTTAGGAGATGGGTCCACAGGGACCTCGTCGCTATTTCATGTGCTAAAACAAAATGTCACATGTTGTCCAAAGCCATGTTCATGCTCTTTACTTCAGGGAATTTCAAACATGTGTATGCCCCACGTAGACACACATTAGGCCACAAAGTCCCGTTTAAATAGATTTTGTCCCTGGGACACTGATATGGGTTTTTGTTAGTGAAGAATTAGTGCTGAATTTTGTAACAGTATTCAGTGGACTTGGAGAGATACTCATGGTGACAATGGAAATTATAATCGGAAAAGTCCTTATGCTCCATTTGGGAACAGTCCCACCAAATCGTTATAGACCGCAATATGCAGTAATTGGCCAAATGTAGCACCAACACAAATAAGCGAATGATTTTTGGATGTAATTACAGAATATTAAAATGGCTTTGAAAATGTCAACTAATATCAGAAATATATTTAGGCCTGGGCTGCACGGTGGTGTAGTAGGTAGCACTGTCGCCTCACAGCAAGAGGGTCCCGGGTTTGATTTCCGGGTCGGCCCGGGTTCCTTCTGTGTGGAGTTTGCAGGTTCTCCCCATGAAAGCATGGGTTCTCTCCGGGTTCTCCAGCTTCCTCCCACAGTCCAAAGACATGCGGGATAGGTTCATTGATGACTCTAAATTGGCAATAGTGTCTAAGTCTATGGCATTTAACCATACATTTAACATGTTGGACCTTTATCCTAACATTCAGCCTGACATCCAGGCCACCACAGTTTCAAAAAGAGTTCAAATGAGAGGGGGGAGTGAAAGTGCCTCGTGGTCCAGATTTAAATTTTAGATAGAAACACTGTTATTTAGCCCAACTGCCCGATGAATAAACACCCATAATATGACAAATTGGCTGTAAAAGCTGTAAATTAATCATTTGAATTATGGAAATTAACTTTGTTAACAGTTTCACACCAGAAACCAGATGGAGCTCGATGTTGTAAGGTGTCTGCTCAGGGTGCAAAAAAAATCCATTATGGCGAAGGCCAAAATGCCAATCTCGAGGCTTCAAAATCCACAAACCAAGACACCTTACTGCTTACTCCAACCTATTCCTTACTGGTTCGAGTAAACTACACGCCTTCTGATGATGACACATCACACAAATCAGACTCCACCTTGTCCATGTGTCTCTACAGGCCAACTTCAGTCATATAAGCTAGGGGAAATAGTAGAAGGCTGTCACCCAGACTCTGAATAAAATATTTACTCCAAGCAGAGAGAGAATAAAGGCATCTTTTTGAGTAAATATCCCCATACAAGTCTCAAAGGCCTTCCAGCAGGATGGTGGCCTTGGTGCTAATTCTTATTTCAAAGGCATCTTGCAGTCCTTAAGGTTTGCCTTTATTTCTCATGATAGACCAGTCTCGTCAGGATAATAATGAGTTTTGTCGACAAACAGTGTTCATCAGGCTTTTTATGAGGATATGCTCTGTGGGGCTACAGGAGACATTTGTGGATTGTCTTCTGTTTGAGAAAGCAAAAAGATCTTCTCTTTCTTAGTCTAAGACCACTTCTAATGTACATCATCTTAGGTTACCAATGTAGGCTACAGTGAGATTTTAACCAAGTGTTTCTTTATTTACAAAGTGATGAAATGCGTTTCCACTTCCCAGCTTGTGTTTCTAAAGGTAATGACAAAGCTGTTGAATAGAGCAATGATGGTGCAGTTGTTGACAGATTGATCTTAAACAATCTAAAAGAGCAGTTCATAACAAAATTATGCAAGACAGCAGTATATCTGTTTGGAGGAAATGTACAGAATTCTCAAAAAATTGAGGTAGAAAAAGCACACATTGCTCAACTGATGACATTTGACACAGGTTCATTGTCACTAAAGAGTTCAAATGAGTGAGAGAGTGAGAGCGACCAGTGGTCCAGATTCCAATTTTAGATTGAAACACTGTTGACAACCAGTGAAGCAGGGGAGTCTCAAAAAAACATTTTTTAAAGTGAAACTACAACCAAATCAGAATGAAACCGCTGAGGCAAATGAAGACCAGTGAAAAAAGTCCACAGTATCATGATTCCTGACACATAAGTCGCACAGTATTGAGTTCATTTGAATTGAAGTATGTGACGTTTGGGTGAAACGTGGAAAAACAGCTGCCAAACTGTCTTTTACTAGTCCAAATCTCTTATAATGGATGTATACAGTGGCAGGTAAGACATCTGTTTCATGCAGAGACTAAACAAACTGCTTTATTTTTATAGCAACAAACCATGATATTTTTTCAATAGAAAATATTCCCTTTTGTTGCATTTCAACACCATTTCCCACCCACCTCCATGTCACCACCATATTTTAAACATTTGTGAAACATTTAGTGCTCCTTTTAAATTTAGTGAGAGGACCAAATTGAAAAGTATAACTGGAGATGAAGTGAAATAAATCATATTTAATCCTGGCTCCAAGCACAATAAACCCTAAAGTATCCATTGTGTTTGAAATGAAGATATTTAGATGAAGATGTTCAGAAGACACTGCCACAAAACATGATTTTCCTTATCAAACATCAATTTTGTCAATATACCGAAAGTTTTCTGTCTGTCCACTATGACAGCCCAAGAATGATTGATTGTGTTTCCTTTGTCACTAAATTATCCTTCCACGAATCCAAAGCCAGAACGGAATTGTGGCATATGCACCAAAGTAGCGTCGACTTGAATAGCCCTGTGATTTTCTTTCCCAAAATAGAATGGTGGAGTCACACATACAATGAATGATCGTGCTTTCTCGCTGACAGAATGGGTGTCACTGACGGTGGCTCTCTGTAAGGCGGTCTTTGTCTTATCTCCGGGCCTGCTGTGTAGTCTCCACGTCGCCCTGTAAGCAACACCTACCACAGGGCCACAAACCCCACTTTGAGGGTACATGTGTTGTGTTTAAGTAACTTGCTTTAAACCTTGAGTGCCTCATGCACGCCCACAGCGGACAGTCTGCGATTGATGTTGCGATAACGGCAGCGGAGAAGGTCACGATATGTGGAGCGCAGGTCTCGGTTGAAGAAGGCATATATAAAGGGGTTCATTAAGGAGTTGGCGTAGCCTAACCAGAGCAGTGTGCGCTCCAACCAGATAGGAACACAACTACACTCCACTCCACAGATAAAGGGCCTGGCAGTGGACAGGATGAAGAACGGCAGCCAACACACAGCAAAGACCCCCACGATCACACCCAGTGTTGTCGCTGCTTTCTGCTCCCTCTTGAAGATGGAGATGTTTCTGCGTTCGCGGTTCAGCAGGCGGGACAAGGCCACGCACTCCTCTGCCACACCGGGCGGCTTGAGGCCCTGCATCCGCAGCGCCTCATTAGTCACTGTATCAAGGCGCTCACGGCGCGAAATGTCAGTGAAACGGTGCTTGGCGCCACTCTTGCGAGCTGCCCTGAAGATCTTGTAGTACATGACCAGCATGACTAGCATTGGAATGTAGAAGGCTACAGCCGTGGAATAGATAGTATAGCCAAAATCTTGGCTGATGAGGCACACGCCGGCTGTGTGGACGTTTTTGGCCCAACCACAGAAAGGTGGCAGGGTAATGGATGCTGACACCAGCCACACTCCCAGGATCATCTTCGCCATCAGCTGACCGTTCTGTCGTGCTGGGTAGGTGAGGGGCCGTGTTATCCCCAGATATCTGTGAGGAAAGAGGACAAAAGAAGTGTTGGGGATGTAGCAGGAGCAGATTTGGTTATCAACAGTTAATTATTAATGTCAATATGATTATCAGTATTAATAATTATATTTAATATATCATCATGATATAATCATGAATAAACGGGGCACCACCCTGGGATCAGGGAAAAGATAACCTAAAACTGTATTCAGTCTCAATATAAAAGGTTTTATACTCACATGCCAATCATCGTGATCATTGGCAGGGAAGCATAAAACAATCTAACATTAAAAAGGTGTGAAATTCGAGCACTAACCTTCACAACCTGCTGCTATCCAGTGACATATACACAACAAGCACAAGAGACCGCTAGTTATAATATAATAAGATTTATTAAAATCAGTAATAATGATCACAATCAATAACACTGCAATTAACAAAGCCTTATTACCTAACTACCTAACACACAAAACTAAGCTGAACAAAGGGAGAGACACACGTGGAGTGTGTGTGTGTGTGTGTGTGCGCGGGAGTGCGGGTGCGTGTGTGCGTGGGTGTAGAGAGAGAGAGCGAGAGGGTGAGATGGCCGGGTGCAGCCACCAGATGGAGCTGTTCCTCACAGCGTTCAGGGGCGGAGCCACTGACGTCCGAAGGATCGCGAGAGAGAGAGCGAGAGGGGGAGAGATGGCCGGTTACAGCCACCGGATGGAGCTTAGCGTCCGGAGCCGGAAACAGCTGGCGGAGGATATGTGCGGGGCAGCGTATGTGTGCGTGTGTGTGTTAGCGGGACACAAACAAAGAGAGGGGGAGAATGCGCGCAATATTCTAAGGCTCAGGAGGCATGTTACTATCACACGGGTGCTCGTGAATGAACTGGCGTTCAATTCAGCGAGACCGGTCTTTTAACTGATAGTAGACGCTTACTGAGCTCGCGAATATGGCTGAGGTTAGTCGAAAACACTGTTACAGAAATCAACCCAGCGGCGTGGGTATACAATCAGCATTCAAATACAACAGCACATAAATAACGGACTCGGCGGTCCGTGATCAAAACTTAATACACGTTAACAAGAATTACAAGCATATCCTACACTATCGAATCTCTACTTCTGCCCAGACAAATAGCCTCTTACTTTTGGCGATGTGAGATGCGTCGATGTGAGGTTTCCGTCCCGTGCGGTGATGGCGTTTCTTGACGCCGGCAAAGGACGGTGGTTCGCGAGCGGTCGTTCAGCGCCGGAGCCAATTAGTTGAGTTAGTATTACACTAACAGTTAGTATTTCTTCCTTCTGTCAGGCAATAAGAAATCGTG
The DNA here is from genome assembly GCA_029853015.1 of Chelidonichthys spinosus. Taxonomy (NCBI): domain Eukaryota; kingdom Metazoa; phylum Chordata; class Actinopteri; order Perciformes; family Triglidae; genus Chelidonichthys; species Chelidonichthys spinosus. The sequence goes on from CM056831.1 coordinate 3,676,884, forward strand.
GGGCTCGGTGATTTAGTCAGCTGATTCCAGGCAAAAACGGGGCAAGTTCTCCGTAGCTGGCAGCTGGGACGAAGAAAGTGTTTTTCTTCCTTCCGCGGGTGAACAGGAGGGTCGCGCTGTTGCGGTGGTCTCCTCAGGATCCAAAATGATAAACAAAAATAAAAAATAAAACGAGTACAGAAAAAGAGAGGTAAAACAGTCTGTTGATCGTCCAGCGAGTTTGGGGGGGAAGACTGCGGCCTAGGACAAAGGAAACGCTGCAGACGTAATGTTCACCTCCCGTTGTAACGTGTGTCACGGTGGAGCGTTGAAGTTCTTCAGGTGGCGCTGGAATATATAGCTTGCGGCTGCTCCCGGGGACTCCCTGGGGTCCCTGTGGTTGTCAGCCAATAGCCACCAGTTGTGTGACATTGTACTTCGCACCCAGGTGCGAGGTGACACTAAAATGGTGGTTGTAGTTTTTTATCTCATTTGTTCCTTTGTCCTGACTGCATGTGAGGGCTTCTGTAGGCCGCATTGTGTAGTCCTAACGGTGAGGTCCCAACAAAAGCATCAGTACTATCCTCCAAACTTATTCTCAACATGTGAGCAGTTGAAGCTACCTTTCCTCTTAAGTCATGTGTCCAGTACATTTTCTCATTGCAAAAACAAGGATAATTACTCACTGATCACATGTAATGTACCCAGACACTGCTAAAGCCCAGCAAACTGCTGCCTGTCTTCATTGTGATGAAAGTACATATCCACTCATTTTAGAGACAGACATTTCAATGAGTGCTGTCACTGCCTGGAGGACCATTAGCTGTTTTTTTGGCTTTGGAGGAGCTTAGCGTGTAGAGAGGGTGCTATCCATCAGAGGGCAGCTCATGGTTTTCAGATCGCAGTTGGAGGGGTCAGGAAAATAAAGAAAAAGTTAGATGTGAAAGGCTTGATTTGTAAAAATGGGATAACAGCCACCATTCTCACAAAATGACTGATTAAACTTCATTAAATCCATTGCAGTGAGTTTTAAAACCTTTTCTGGGATTTTTGTGATCAATGCTGATTCTGATATTATGGAGTAAACAATTACAATACATTTACAATGCTGATATTCATCATTTGTATATACAGTATACATATTATTATTCTTCCATTCCTATCGGGACCAAATGTATAATTTGACAGGAACTTGAGGCATGTCACCTACATACCACTCATATTAGACTTTCATTGTTGCCATGACAACAAGTGAAACGTCCATCATTCATCTGAGAAAGGCATCATTATTTTGTTGCCCGTGGCAGCTGGGGCTGAAGAGTGGTGGCATAGAGACACAAGAATTGTAAGCCATGCCAATGTCTCATTTCAGTCCAAACTAAACCCACAATGTTTAATTGCTGTAAATTAAATTTGGTATTGCATTTAAGTGACATCACACTTAAGAAGCCTTGAGAGTAACTTTGTGGTTCCAATTTCAATAATTCTAAACAATATTGCAGAGTGCTTCTTACAGATCCCTTGGCTCAGGTTAGTTGTGCTCACTGAATATTACATAACAGCTAGTGTTTATTCAACCCCCAATCCCTTTAACCATCACTCTGTCTACTTTACAACCCTCACGTTAGATGTGCTTAAGCTCTACAGAAGGGCCAAACACATCCAAGCGGGCGATGTCAAATACAAGGCAGGTCCTGAGATGGGTACACTACGTGCTGTGGGAATTCTTAGGAATACATAATAGAAACCCAGTAATGCAACACTCCTCTAAATGCATGATCCCATATTGAGGCAGGGAGGCAGTCCTATGACTCATCTTCAGAAGGCAGAGCTGTTTTCAGATGCACCCTCATGGGAATGGGATACAACATCCTCTCACCATCCTTTCGAGACACAAACAACTGGTTCAGACAGCACGCATTTCCACACTTCCTCACACAGCGCCCTCCTTGTATCTCCTTGGTTCATTTTAACACTCCAGTAACAGTATACTGCATACAGGAACGAATCATGCAAAATGTGGTTTATACAGCTGATAAAGACAACACTAAAATGTACCCAGTAAAAACATTAACATCAGGAGAGACTTCATCCAGAGTAAACAGTAATGTATGACATGCACAATAAAGCAAAAATGTTTTGGGAAAGTAGAGCCCATCTTGCACTGTAAACCTGGACGTTCAGAGTAATTAAATACATTAAGTAGTGTATACTCAAAGTCGTAGAAAAACTTCTTCAAACTTAATTATGTTAAGTTGGTGTAACCAACCTAACATAATTATTCTTCCTATTGAGTAATATTAACTAATACATTTTGAGTAAATGGAACTATTTTGTGTATAAGTAAGCATAATTTAAAAGTAAAACTTAATATAATTAAATAATTACACACTAGAGAAAATCATGCCTTTCTAACTTAAAGTCCTGTTATTTCTATTGTTTCAAACAGGGATGATTTAAAAATGAACTTAATGTATACAGTACATGCTAAAATACGATAAAAGTTTTCCACCAAAGAAAAATCACAATAAAATCGATCATAACAAATGGGTCTGAAATTATACATTAATGGAAGACCAATTATATTTATTTTATGTCTTTTTATTGTCATCAGTTTAATGTAGCCTCTATATATATTTTTTTTTACTTAAAACTATGGTCTACGATTTGGAATTAAAAAAAATCCATTCAGTCTATCAGCCGTAGCCATTGCTCCAGAAGGCTCCTATTGGCTCGTACCCTCCATCAAATCCCCTCGTCTCCACTGCTCCTCGTCATCCCGCCTCGTCCCCTCCCACTCCCACCTTGTCGAATCGTGGAACACTGAGGGGAGGGGTTTGGTTGGGGGGGCGGGATGCTTTTTCAAATCTGACTCAGAGGCTCAACTGATTTTCAGAATGTAGACTATGGGCCCCAGTTTCGTGGCGCAGGGTGGCGCAGGGTGGCGGAGCCGGCGTAATGCAAGTTTCGACCTGCGCAGCCTTGCGCACGGTCAGTTTGGCAGTTTGGTGGATCACCTGCGCCAAGAAGGGTGTGGCGGCACAGCAGGGGGAGGCGTCACATATTCAGCTTGGCGTAGCGGAAGTTCCGTGGCAAAAAGCCTCGCCGAGACTGCGCCGAAAGCTTGCCAGCTTCAACCTGGTCTACTCTCGGCGCAAGGCGCAAATAAAGTCCATTCATTAAAGGAGAGGAGAGGAGCTCATTTGATTGGTGAAGATCTGAATCGGCTGTGTTAATCCCAGTCCACGCCTCGTCTCCTCCTCGTCTCCCACTCACGCCTTCTGATTATATTGTATGTATGATTATGAGTCTTTGAATGCTTAAATTAATTGTTCAGTTTCAGATCAGTTTATGCCTTGCATCCCTCTGTTCCAGTTTTGAGAAATTAAAGTGATGGTTCAGATTAAAATGCACCCTAGGTCATTTCCAGCCAAATACCCCCTCAGAAGCATTTTAGCGATGGTCAACATTGGTCAAGATAGGGCTATCAGCCGAATAGCTTAGTACTGGCACGATGGTACAATGTGTATATCTCGTAAATTACCCCACTAATAATGCCCCACTAGTACACATAGGGTCTGTACTCACAAAACGAGGCATTTGAAAGTTTGTAAGTACACCAGGAGTTTATTTAAAAGAACACTTGCCTGATAGCTTCTATCCTCGGCTGCTAACGCTACCGCTGCACCGACGCCACTTCCGTGTTTACCCAGCTGTTTCCACGATGCGAGTTTCACGCAAAAGTATGAAAAAGTTTCGCCGAATTTTTTTAAATGCTTGTATTATCAGGTCAACACTTGCCAACACTTGTTGACCTGATAATACAAGCATTTATAAAAATGTGTTGTTGACCATCGCTAAAAATGCTTCTGAGGGGGTATTTGGCTGGATGTCATGGTTGAAATGACCTAGGGTATTTTACTCTGAACCATCACTCAAGCCAGAGTTAAGGAAGATAACTGATGATGTGATAAAGCATGTAATCCAATGAATATATCAACTTATATCAACCTCCCATGCACACGCTCTCTCTCTGTCTGTCTGTCTGTCTCTCTCTCTGTCTCACACACACACACACACACACACACTCTCGCTCTCTTCTTTTTTTTTAAACAATGTTTTACCAGTAACCGCAAATCATACACACTCCCACATACACATATCATTTATTCTACTTGCCTGTTTGATCGAAAATAAAATGTTTTGCCGTATTCAATTCAATAATTCATGAATGTGTTCTGTTCATAAATACCATCTTCCTTATTGATATTTAACCTTTGGCACTGCACAAATCATATTTTACTTAACGTATTTGCTTGCAAAAAGGAAAGATGATTGGTCTAAAAATGAGTCAAACGTGTTAAAAAATTATGTTTACGTATGCTATTTTCCATCTATAGACGTTTTAGAAAACAAATTATTTTGAGCAAAATATTTAAAGCTGTGATTTTAAAGCAGTGTTAGTTGAGCTAGATCATGTTTTGGTACATTTGTACATTTCAGACATTTAATGCATGAGTACCCATTTGTCAAGATATAATACAGCACAACCTAGCAGTTGTACAGAACAGAGTCAGGGGCCTGTGTAGAAGACTGACAGCCAAGAAGTCTGAGAATAACCTCATTAGAAAGACGATGGAGACCACATTTCCCCTACGCCGAGTAGAGTTGGGCGGTATCCAAATTTTGATACCGTCAAACCTCCTCCCTATTTTACCCCAGTATACGGCATTAGCGTGACTAATTAAAATTATAATGTAAGGCTCAGACGACGTCACCAAACTCATTGTTTAGCTTCTCTGCCCGAGCCCGTGCCCGACCCGAAACCGTCGGGCCGAAATTTCCCACCACTTCCTTTGGGCTGGGTCGGGCCAGGCCTTTAAACAAGCGTTTGTGTTCGTTCTTTTTTTTTTTTTTTCTATCATTGCATTTATGCCTATCCTCCTCCCCTAATCTGAGGAGAAGGCTAGGCATGAACATTAATTATTGGTTATATGTTTAGCAGAGTAGGTCTACGTAAGAAATGTGTACAAAGATACACAAAGTAAAAAAAAAAAGACGCTACACGCATCATTCATAACGGTTCCGCTCTGTGCAGCTAAATCAAAGAATAAAGGAGTTACGCTAAAGTGCAACATGGAACTTGGAGACATAAAGGATGAATTAAAAACAGGACAATTAACATTGAGCAAGTCATCAGGAAAGTCCGAGGTACGGGATCATTTCAAGTGACTATGGGAGAAGGCGATAACATACGTGTCGGCTTTGTCCAGTCATATCCTAATCGTGGCACTAACGTAGCCTATAAAATAATTTGTATATTTTTGTGACTGAGTAGTGATGCAGCCGCACCCCCACTTCCCACGAATATGCACATACAACAGCCTCATGCATGAAAAATAATTCTCGGGTTGAAATCGGGCTTGGGCTCGTACGCGCACTGGCTCGGGTAGGGTTGGGCTTGATGTTCTGGGCCCGAACTAAGCTCTACTTCACATTGGGTCGGAACCAGAAATACTGCCAAACTGCAGAAGTCGTGTTCTTCTTTGAGACCAAAGTTCTTCTTTTGGCGCGACTCGTCATCTCTTTCTCTCGCATTCTCTCGCCATCTCTCGCTCTCTCTCGCCATCTCTAGCTCTCGCTCTCTCTCTCTCGCTCTCTCTCTCTCTCCTATATAAGTGCATTAAATAGTCATCTCATTTTTAAGATTATTTTTTCGGCTAGAGCGCCATTCAAGCCTTTTATTATTTTATGCAGACAGTGTGGAACAGGGAGAGAGAGAGGGAAAAGATATGCGGGAAACTGATCACGGGCCGGGAGTCGCTTCCGGGACCACCGCGTCAAGGACGTTGAGCCTCTGTACACGGGGCGGCTGCCCTAACCACTGCACCACCGGCCACCCCATATTCATCTCATTTAACCAAAGATGCAAATGTGTATGGGCATGGAAAAAGAAATACTGATCATTGTTGATCTACGGTATATTACACATAATGAGAGGGCTGTCTAGTCTTCTTATTAATTTGATCTCCTGTATGCATTGAGTCTTCAGGAAAAGGTCGGTTGCATTTTCATAAGTAGCAGATACACAACCTATTGATCAAAGTCGTATTTTTGATGAAATGAACGTGAAAAACTATAAGCTTAAATGGAAAATGGAGGGCTGCAAGACGGTGTAGTGGGTAGCACTGTAGCCTCACAGCGAGAGGGTTCTGGGTTTGATTCCCGGGTTGGGTTCCTTCTGTGTGGAGTTTGCATGTTCTCCCCATGTAATGGGTTCTCTCGGGGTTCTCCGGCTTCCTCCCACAGTCCAAAGACATGCAGGATGGGGATAGGTTCATTGATGACTCTAAATTGCCCGTAGGTGTGAATGTGAGCTTGAATGGTTGTCTGTCTCTACATGTCAGCCCTGTGATAGTCTGGTTACCTGTCTGTCTCTACATGTCAGCCCTGTGATAGACTGGTTACCTGTCTGTCTCTACATGTCAGCCCTGTGATAGTCTGGTTACCTGTCTGTCTCTACATGTCAGCCCTGTGATAGACTGGTTACCTGTCTGTCTCTACATGTCAGCCCTGTGATAGACTGGTTACCTGTCTGTCTCTACATGTCAGTCCTGTGATAGACTGGTTACCTGTCTGTCTCTACATGTCAGCCCTGTGATAGACTGGTTACCTGTCTGTCTCTACATGTCAGTCCTGTGATAGACTGGTTACCTGTCTGTCTCTACATGTCAGCCTTGTGATAGACTGGTTACCTGTCTGTCTCTACATGTCAGTCCTGTGATAGACTGGTTACCTGTCTGTCTCTACATGTCAGCCCTGTGATAGACTGGTTACCTGTCTGTCTCTACATGTCAGTCCTGTGATAGACTGGTTACCTGTCTGTCTCTACATGTCAGCCTTGTGATAGACTGGTTACCTGTCTGTCTCTACATGTCAGTCCTGTGATAGACTGGTTACCTGTCTGTCTCTACATGTCAGCCTTGTGATAGTCTGGTTACCTTTCCTAGAGATTGAGACCATAAACTCATGTTTACAATGTTTACTGGGATAATACATCAAGAGAGAAGTAGGACCATTTTCTCATAGACTTTCATGTAATCCGACTTATTTTTCAATCAGAGGAGTCGCCCCCCAATGGCCAGAATATAGAATGCAAGAAGAAGGCACTATAATATACAATATATATATTTGGCTTCACTTTTCAGAACAGAGGGTTGCCGCCTGCTCGGAACATAACATGCTGGTGGACGGGGATCTATGTGCCAACATGAGCACTGTGTGCACTAAGTAGCCACATCCATGGCTGATGACAGGAATATTCATTACATGAGCAATTTTACTGCTGTTTATCTCACCTATGAGCAGTGAGAAAAAACACCTAACTCAATCTTATTAAGTCTCATGTTACTGGAACAGCACATTAGATGTTCAATATCACATTTGTACATTTCCAGGATTCATCTTCACCCAGGCTCATTTGACAGATCGACAAACAAAATACCACTATGGATGAGCAAGCACAGCTGTGACAACAAGGTAATAATACTGATAATACTGATCCAGTGTCATAAAGGTTTGTTTTGTCGAAGCACATAATGATGTGTTGGAAATGATGGTTTGAAATGCTAAACAGAGCAATGAGCTTAATATGAGCAAAATAAATCAAGGTTTATAATTCTTAAGAGCTACAGCAGGAACGGTTTAATCTGCTGTGAACTAAATGTAGCTATAGACTAGTGTCTTAAAATCACAAACACATTCATCTGAGAGACAGTTCCCCATATTTTGGGGCGATTAAATAAATACTTAAATCAACTCTTTCTACATACAGCATATATGTACATTTACAGTTATCAGTTGAGCTCAGGAAAAGTGGTTCTCTTTAAGATGTGTCTCAAATTTACACACACAGTTTTGGATGTTGTGGCATAGAGCAAAATAAATATAGTATACTCTCCTGTCTCCCTGGGGCTACTCCTCTGTACATCCTCACAGACAGTCACACCCACACAATCCGCCAACACTTTCTGACCGAGCAAGCTAATATTTTAGCCATTCTGCCTGCTGGGCTCCACCACTTTGGGCCGGACCCCAATATCTCAACACCTGCTGGATGGATTGCTGTAACATTTTGTACAGGCAGTCATGGTGCCCAGATGATGAATCCTTACTGAAGCTCGGCCGATTTTTTAACAGGTTCTCATGTGACACTTTGTCTACGACGGCGTATTAGGGCCACTGTCGGAAAAAAAAAAAAAAACGGAGCCGAGAGAGGTGGGCAATATTCTGAGATTAAAAGTCGCAAATTTGCTAGTTTTAAAGTGGCAAATTTACGAGTTTAAAAAGTCGCAAATTTACGAGAAAAAACTCGCAAATTTGCGAGTTTAAAAAGTCGCAAATTTACGAGAAAAAACTCGCAAATTTGCGAGTTTTAAAGTGGCAAATTGGCTAGTTTATTACGATGCTAACAACCGGCATTTATGCTAGCTAACTTCCCATGACTGCAGCTTTTATCTTTCTAATTAATCCATCCCGTGTGTCAATGCTTTGCTAACGTCCTTAGGGTGATGGCTCTTGATGGTTAGTGTTGGTTAATTTTATATGGGCCAAATTGTCATCTTACTGTATGTGTGTTTGTTGATCGGGTGGTTTGGCTAAGCTAGCGGTCATAGAGGAAGTAATCACGTAGCTTGACCCGGATGTTTACCGTTGCTATGACAACAAGTGAAAGCTACCGCTAGCTAGCTTAGGAAAACTACCTGCTCAATAAACACAAATAAGATGACAATTTGGCCCAAATAAAATTAACCAACAATAACCATCAACAGGCATAATAAACTAGCAAATTTGCCACTTTTAAACTCGCAAATTTGCGATTTTTTTTCTCGTAAATTTGCGACTTTTTAAACTCGTAAATTTGCGAGTTTTTTCTCGTAAAGTTACAAGTTTTAAAGTGGCAAATTTGCGAGTTTTTTCTCGTAAATTTGCGACTTTTTAAACTCGTGAATTTGCCACTTTAAAACTAGCAAATTTGCGACTTTTAATCTCAGAATATTGCCCACCTCTCTCGGCTCCGTTTTTTTTTTTTTTTTTTCGACAGTGGCCCTAATACGCCGTCGTACTTTGTCAGACCCATCGGTGTCACTTTCTTACCATGGCCTGTATAGAAGCAATGGACATAATCATTATCGCGTCACCCTTTGGTTTGTGGACTGTGGTTTTGAACCTTCGAGTTCGCCATCTTCGAATATTAACCTATGAACAGAAGTGACCATAGGAAAACAATAGTCATCTAGCGATGCATCTCAGGGTGATCAGCTGAACTGGGGCCCTTTTTGCTGTGCAGGTGACAGCACACCACCATGCAGCCCCCATTAGGACCATCCATCCATCCATTATCAATCATCCAATCCTATTCATGGTCACAGGGGGGCTGGAGCTGATCCAAGCTGGCAAAGGCAGGGTACACCCTAGACGGGTCGCCAGGCTATCACAGACAACCATTCATGCTCACATTCACACCTACGGGATATTTAGAGTCATCAATGAATCTATCCCCATCCTGCATGTCTTTGGACGGTGGGAGGAAGCAGAGAACCCGGAGAGAACCCACACTTACACGGCAAGAACATGCAAAAGCCACACAGAAGGAACCCAAACCAGAATCAAACCCGGGCCCCTCTTAGCTCCATATTATCAATAAATAATGTGGTTTAACACAAAAGTGAGATGATGCAATGTTATGTTAAAGAATCTTTTTACTTTGAATAATGTAAGTTGCCTACTCAACATACAGTACTGTAGGCCAATGTTTGAGCTTTGAAGTCAAAGATATAGAGACAGTTGGATCATGTGGATGTCACCAACACTGACCAATGTACCAGTGTCCCTTAAACTTGATGTTTTGATGGAAAGCATTAGCGCAAGTGGGTCCCAGATGCTACAATTGCTAAAACTGTCCCATCACAAGGTCCATTTGTAGCCTTGTCTTGGCGCTTCCTGACCAGTTGGAGTATGCCAGTCAAATTGTACATGTTAAGACATAATTTTTTTCTGAGCACCTCAAGCATGAACGCTCAAACCTTGTGGTTATTTTGTTTTGGCAATGAACGTTTAATCTCAACTGTCAATGTGCTGAATTATATTTGAAGCTGCTTGTGACTAGAATTATAAAATCAAAGTAAGCCACATAGACACTCAGGAATTTCAAAGATCTCAAAAGGGCTGCCACGTGCTATGACCCAGTTACTGATCATTTATGGCATCAAGAGTCTTGCTCAAGGACAGATTGGCAGTGGTGGGTTGCCAAAACTCAATTTTCTATTTCACAGCTGGAATACAAACTCTGTTTGGTGCTGGGGGCTAGACCACTAACTTATCCGCATCTACTTGACCTGTACATGAGGAAGAATTTCAGCTACATCCAATAAACATCTCCAGTATACAATACTCTTGGATAATGAATTCAGAATTAATTGACTTGACTTGACTTGAAAACTACATTAGTTTGATATACAGCAGTGAACATATGTGACCAGCCACAGATGTGGCCCTACAGATGTCACTCAGTGATATCTGGTATCTGTTAGCCTGCAGGCACCGTCTAAGTAGCTAGTGCTAATGATTTAGCAACTAGCCTATTGTCCTCAGGTAGGCTAGTTTCTAAACTATTAGCATCACAGTCAATTCAAGCAATACCAAGGCCCCTTTGCATCTTACTGTTAAATCAGATGCCCACATTACAATTCAAAAACCTCACATTACAGCTTAGTTTTGATGTGCATATAATTTTAGGACAGCACTGAGCTAGCTTAGCTAGCCAAGCAAAGTAGTAAACTTGGATGTTAACGGAAACTCACCCCATAAGAAACTGAAAAGTATTCCTGCAGACTTCGTTGGGGCCGATGAAATAAGAGGTCCGGGCGGACTTTCTTTTCATCTGCAGCTTTTTGGTGGATGCAGTCATCTCCGACGTAACTACTGTATGTCCTTTTGCTCTCTTTCGGCAGCTAAAGAATCCATCCATATGCTGTAAATAAGCTCTTGAGAAAGTTTGTCGTTACATGAATGTCTTCCAAGGAGAGAGTTGTCCTTTCTTCTTCCGTAGCATTTGCAGTCAAACTTACGGATTTCCTCCATTTCGCTCTTTATCCCGTTGAAATGTAACCGAAGATAAAGCGTCTGATATCTTCCGTAACCAGTCTATCATTTATGTATTTATTATAATGGATGATGATTATCGGGGTGGGCTCCAAGGTGGTGTAATGATTAGCACTGTCGCCTCACAGCAAGAGGGGCCCGGGTTCGATTCCTGGCTCAGGTTCCTTCTGTGCAGAATTAGCATGTCCTCCCCATTTGAGCGTGGGTTCTCTTCTGTTTCCTCCCACAGTCCAAAGACCTGTCTGTCTCTACATGTCGGCCCTATGATAGACTGGTTACCTGTCTTTCTCTACATGTCAGCCCTGTGATAGACTGGTTAAAAAAATAAAATTTTGCAAGCATAAAACAAGTGACCATATTTGGACTGTGGAGGAGCAGCAGGTGGATCCTTTGCAGCATTTCATATCCCCTTCTCTCTCCCAGGTATCCTGTCTTTCCACTGCTAAATAAAAGGTGTCTATGGCAGAAGAAATCTTTGAATAGGAAAGGGAAAGTGCTGAGTGACTTTAGTACGGCATAAATCAAGTTTTGTGTTTGGCATAACAAAGGTGGCGTCCATTATTCATCAAGATTGAACACAGAGCTAACAAGCATTTATCAAGCAGTGTGATAATGAGTTTCCTGTTGATGGAACAAAGAGGCTGCACACCATATTGTGGATTGCAGATATGTTTTGAACATTAAGTATATTGCTGCTGTTGCACAACTATACCACTCAAGTTTTGGTATGAAGATCATCCAGGACATGAAGTGAATCTTTATACGGTCCAGGTTGGCCAGAAGAGAAAATGCAAATTTCTGATACTTTAGCATGGCTTCACATTGCAGAACGGGAGGTTGCTGCCTGAGTAGAAGTCAAACAGATAGTCAAACAGGACCCAGGCAGAGCTGCGGTTGATAGAACAAGCAGTACTTATCAATGATTAACTTGCCAAATGCCATCTCCCAGCATTTCAGTTAACGCTGGTCTGACATGTCTTCATTGACAGCAGTTTTGCTCTGACTTGTTTACAGCGTGTGTGTGGTGGATTATAAGTTTAAATATTGTTTCCTCTTTAAACATGAGAGTGGTTTGTCTTCTTTGTGTGAAACAGCTGTAGTGTTTCAAACATTAAATGTGTCGCTAAACCCTCTCAAATGTACTCTCTGTATGCTGGTTGTGATCTCAAGATTAAAGAATTCATTCAATTAATTTAGTATGTCTGTTAAGATTTCTCAGTCATCCGAGTCATGGTCATCTTTGAAAGCTTTATCTTAGGCAATGAGGCTTGCTTTAGGTTTTGGAAGACTTTTCTCCTCTCATCCAAGAGGCTTCTTCAGTTCGGAGTGACTAGTGAGTTTAGGGGTTTCACTTCTTTTTGTACCTAAACACATTTTCTATCTTTGATGTGATTGCACTGGCCTAGTAGGAGATGTCCAATCCTCCACACTTCAGTGAGGTGGCCCGACGAGTGGGAAGTGAGTAGTGCCTGAGATGAGTGGAGCTCCAGCGCAGGGCTATGCATTGGTTGCACTGGTGCGCCTAACTTTTTTTTTTAGGTGCACCCACATTTTTCCTTTAACGCCAAAAAGTCACCTTTTTATCGCTCTCCTTTTACATAATGACACCCCCTTATGGCCTAGGTTAACTGCAGCACCATCAGCACCCAGAGCAACCATTTTCTCCAGCCAATCTGCACACTGATGCCCAAGCGCAGTAAATGCTTGCTTTGTGGCACAATAAAAAGATCATACAGGTCACTAGCCTATAGATTGCAAATGGAAAACTGTTTATGTGATCTTAGCCTAGCCTACTTATATTTTTACTTAGGCTATTCATTTTTAATAATATTAGGAATAGGCTACTATACAATTTCCTATTCATGATCTCTCACGCTGTAATGTGGGCCTTCAAACACTGTGCGTGTCCATGCACCACCTCGACATGTCCAATTAACATGTTGACCGGCCTCCCTTTACGCAAAATGCAGCAGTAGACAATAACGCACTCCTTCATAGAGATGTCTGTGTCGCCGTCAATCATGAATGACGTGTACGTGGCGTTTCCAACCTCCGCAGCTGTCTTGTTCTTAAGTGTGTCGGCATTTTTTTCATAAGAATAATTTCGGACTTAAATTTAGTGAACGGCAACTCCTCCTTTGCAATATTGTATGCAACGTTGAATTTTAGAATAATTTCAGATTCCTCAGCGGACCTGATTGATACAGCAGACGCTGAAATGCAGCTGGATGAGGGGCCACTTTATTAACACACTTATCCCGGCATGTAGTATGCTTTTTGGACATATTGCGCTTTTTCAACGTCTCGATGCGAAATGTTGTTGACTCTTCCACAAACGCACTATTACCGGCCAAATTCTGACCACACTCCCAATAAATGCAGTGCATTGAGTCCCTTTGTTTATCGTACATCAGCCAGGGAAATTGCTTCAACCAGTCCTGTCTGAAGGCATATTTTTGGGCTTTTTAATTAGTCTTGGGGCGAGGCTTTCTGCCTCTCTTCACTTTCAAAGAAAATCGAAGCGCTCAGCACTCATTGTCAAAGTGCTCAGAGTACCTGCTCAGCTCGCTCGCATTTTTCGAACTGACACAATTTACAGCAGTGAAAAGGACCACAGCCAATCAGAGGCAAGGACCCGCCCAAGCTCTGTCTCTTATTGGTTTAGACCATGCTGCCATCAGGAGAACACAAAGAGATGCTGCGCTTATGTTTTTTTTTTTCACCTGAGCAGTGTTAGGTGCACCAGTGCGACCTACAATTTTTTTCAGTCGCACTCATGAAAATTTTGGTCGCATATGCGACCAAAATGGTCGCACTCTGGAGCCCTGCAGCGTCATATCACATTACCTGAGGATGCGTCAGCGAGGTCAAGTCATCTGTGTCTGCTGCTGCGGGTGGATGTTCCCCAGACATGGAGGGCGGGTCAGTGCGTTAGCTGTGTGTGAACTCGGCTCATCATTTACACACTAGTTGGCAGAAAGCATGTGAAGGCTGTGGCTAATCCTGCTGCCGTCTAAAGGCCCCAGCTAGCGTGATTTCCTCCCTCAAATCTCCTGCAGAAGCTTACAGGTATGATCACTCCCACACTGTATTTTCTTCAGCCTGAACTTGGTGGATTACTGCTGTTATGTGATGTATTTTCTTGACCTACATCCCATCCATCTTCCACAAGTTCACTGATAGTTGAGCCTAGCCTGGGCTGTGGTCAAAATGTATATATATATATAATGAACAGGTAAAAACAGCTTAATATATTGAAGAGGTAAAAACAGCTTAATATATTGAAGAGTGTTGGTCTGTGTGTTGAAGTGTGACAGCAGCAGCAGGGAGGAGGAGCTGCTGTAACTCTGACTAAAGGAGCTCTTTAAAGTGCAGTTTGCAGCTGTTAAACGAACTAAAAGGATGTCACACAGCGGTGAAGGGTGTCCTGTCTTGGGTTTTCTGTCTTGTGAATTTTATGTTTTATTTTGAAAAGTAACTCTCCTCTCGTTTCAGGTCACTTGCCCTTCATGTGTCTTCGGTCTGATGTCTATGTAGTCTGTGTCTTCCCCTGTCTCGTTGCCAGAGTATTTCGTCCCACGTCTGCATCTAGCCCATGACCACAGCCTTCGATCGCGACCAAGTCTTGTATGTTTCAGTGTTTCAGGTATTCCTCTAGATGAGTGATTTTGTGTTTGGTAAAGTTTTAAGTTCCTAGTTAATAGATAGATATTCTCGTAGTAGTTTTTGTCCTCCTCTTTTGGGAGCGTTTTCTGTTTTTCAGCCTTATAGTGTTTCGTTATTTTCCTCCCTTGTTGGAGCGTTTTGTGTTCTCGTGTTCTTCCTATTTGTGATATTTGATATTCCTGTAGTAGTCTTGTGTCCTCCCTTTTGGAGAGTTTTCCGTTCTTGCGTTAGCCATAGTGTCAGAGTAGATAATCTTTTGTAGTCCCGTATCCTCCCCTTTTGGAGCATTTTCCGTTTGTTAAAGTTCATAGATTAGGCCTCGCTAGAGCAGACATTTGGTTAGCTTTTTATTTTGTATCCTCCCCTTCGGAGCGTTTTCCTTTGTCGTGTTTGTACGTCCGCCACCTTCCCTATCCCCGCTCCCCTTTCCCTTTTCCCTTCCCTCTCTCTCCCCTTTTCCTAAAGTTAGGAACCTAGTAATTTTCATAGCCATTGTGTTGTCACTCGTTTATCGGAAGTCGTGCAAACCTGTAAATAAAAGCTTGGATCTACTGTCCTCACTCTGCGCCCGAGTACTCCTTCAAGTCCAGTTCTGACAAAGGACTGATGACATCATATCGCCGCATCCACAATGGTATCTTTCATTTCATACAGAGAGTGAACTAAACTACAAACCAGAGACTGTGGTCCAAACAACAAGGTTGCTGCTGTATTTATGCAGACGATGTTATTATTTATGGAGCAGCTACAATGTTAGTATAGCCTAGCGCTGATCAATCTGAACTCAATTCAGAAATCAAGCATTTTAAAAGTTGTTTGCTTATCGCGGACACACTTCACGAACCATGACTTTGGACTAATCATCGTCATTATGTCATTACTCCTGCATCATTTGTATCCATTTTTTGGAATAAAAATCACAACAAAGTTTTGGGCGCATATGTAGTAAACCAGGCAAGTGTATCCTGCTATTCACAGTGAATACAGCTTCCACCAAGCACCTCTGATGTTATGAACTCAGACAGGACGACCTCCCTGGTGCATCTAACCTGGGTGACGTGAATAAACACAACTGATCCTGCAGCCAAACAAGCGCGAGTGATGTGACGCTTGTTAACACCATAAGGGTCAATAGAACCAGCAACACGGGCCGAAGTAGAACATGAGCTTTTTGTAGTCCATCTTCAGAGCATTGTAGTTTTGCCATTGGAAGAACCACCAATCATCAGCTGTCAATCATTACATGTTACATGTACGCAAGATGGCCACGAGCAGCAAAAAGCCAGCGTCTCTGCGCTCTCAAGCTAATAAAGAGGATAAAGAGGATGACTCTAATAAACATGAAGACATCCTACAAGCGATTGAGACAATGGAAAACAGAATCTCCAATAATATTAAAAGTTTGGAGGAGACGATCGCCGAAAAAGTTGCGGCTGCTGTTCGGGAAAAAATGGAGATAATCCGACAAGAATTCAAGGAGGATATTGTGGATCTTTACTGCCGTGTTAACAACCTGGAGGCAACCGTGAAGGATAACCCCCTTTTTGACCCTCAGTTCAGCTCAGAGGTGGGTGATTTTAGTGCACGTTTGAAAGTGTTGGAAGACGCCGCGGCTGCTACACCGGGCCCAAGCGCACCTGGAGTGAGGAGCAGTGATTTAGCGCTCAACGTGGTGATCAGAAATCTTCCACACAGAGTGAATGAAGTCACGCTGAACTCCGTGAACTGTTTAATTAAAGACGGACTTAAAATCAAAGACATTGAGTGCGTGTCCGCAGAAAGGAAACAGTCACGTAACAACAAACCGGGGGTTATAATCGCCAAGTTTGGTTGTCATGAACACAAGAAATCTGTAATGAGCAAAAAAGCAACATTACAGAAACATTCGGAGTACAAGAAGGTGTATATTAATCATGACATTGCCTTTGAACAGCGGGCTATTGAGTCCAGCTTCCATGCGATTTTAAAGGAAATCGGCACGGACAAACTCGCTGTCCGAGGCGGGCGTGTAGTTAACACGTCGGTCTGGTCAACACGCAGTAACACCGCAGCGGGGGGAGCAGCCCAGCGCTAGGTTTCATGCGGGTTTTGGAATGTACAAAGCTGGAACATCGATACATCATCAGAAAACAATAAAACACGTTCACAGTGTATTAAGCATCTGGGCTTGGCTCTAATGGGAGTGGCAGAAACTCATCTGACTGGTGTGCAAGTTGCATCTGTTGCTGGATACAGGTGGTTTGGGCAGAACAGAACTAGACTGCATCATCGCGCTCGCTCTGGATCAGGGGGAGTGGGACTTTTTATTAGTGACAGAATGTGTACGGACTACAACTGTGAAATCCTTGATGACTCTGTGGAAGGTATATTATGGCTGAAGCTGACTGCTAAGCCCCACCTCAGTATAAACCATGTGTTTTCTGTTGCTGTTTGCTATTTACCACCAGCTAATTCCAGCAGGCAGGTTGATGCAGCAGACTTTTATGAGACCCTTCTTTCAAATGTATTTAGATTTCAGAAACTTGGTCCCTTTTGCATTATGGGTGATTTCAACAGCCGTTGTGCAAATGTACAGGATTATATTGAGGGGGTGGATGCAGTAGAAGAACGAAATATAGTGGATACAGTATCTAACTCTTATGGGGAATTATTTATTCAGTTTCTTATCAGTGCAAATTGTTGTATTTTAAACGGGAGGAATTACCTCAATAATGATTTTACATGTGTATCATCAAAAGGGTTATCAGTTGTTGATTATATAATAGTGCCTTATGAAATTTTGCACTGGTTTAGTGAATTTAGTGTAAATAGGAGTGAGGACCTCTTCACAGAGGCGGGCTGTGTCTCCACTATTGACACATCCAGAACTATTCCTGACCACTCTTGCCTTACATGCTCTATGGTTCTCCCTGCTGGACTAATATCTCCTTCCATGTGTACCACCCAGAGGAATGAGGATATGGTCTCATTCACTGTTTTTGATCTACCCAGCATTCCTGATCATTTTCTATCAAGTGCCTCATGTCAAACAGCACTGAGGGACTGTGAAGCACAGTTGGGGGATGTCACCGCTTGCCAGCTTGCCGTGGATGCTGTGTATACACAGTTCTGTGAAATTTTGAAAAAGGAGATGCAAGATCAGATCCCTCACAGAGATGTTGTTATTCAACATGGCTGTTCTAACAAAAAGAGGAGGAGTAAAAAAGTTTGGTGGACAGATCATCACTCCTCACTATGGAAGGCTTTATGCTCAGCGGAGAAGGAATGGATACTGTGCCCCCCTGGTCCAGCTAAGGCGCAGGCTAAAGCTGTAATGAAGGACATTCAGAAGCAGTTTGATCATTCAGTCCAAGCTGCTAAAAGACGATACTGGAGATTACAGCAGGAAAACATCCAAGAACTAGTGAGTAACGACCCAAGGACCTTCTGGCAGCAGGTTAACCAGCTTGGTGTTGGCAGTGAACGCCGCCCAGAGATTCCCTGGGAGGTACTGAGGCCTGATGGGACTGTACAGACTGATAAATATGCTGTTTTAGAGACCTGGAGGTGTGAGTTTGCCGGTCTGTTTCAATCTAATAACCATTGTGACTCTTGTATCAGAGGTAGAGTTACTGCATATGCACATAACCAGGGCTCCTTCATGAATCAGCAAATTACAGAGCATGAAATCATAAAAGCTCTACAAGCAGCTAAAAAGGGTAAAGCTTATGGATATGACGGGGTGCCAGTTGATGTATTGAAAAATGGTAACACACTGAATGTTTTAAATAGGCTCTTTAATTATTGTTTTTCAAATGGTGTGGTACCAGAGTTTTGGAAATATGGTATTATTAACCCCATCCCCAAAGCTGGGGGAAAAGACAACAGAATACCTCTAAACTATCGGGGAATCACTTTGACATCTTCTGTGTATAAACTGTTCTGTTCTGTGCTGTATAATCGTGTTGCCGAATGGGCAGAAGCTAACGATATTATAGCAGACGAGCAAAACGGGTTTAGAAAGAAACGGAGCTGCCTTGACCATATTGCTACTTTAACTACAATCATAGACACAAGGAAAAAGTTGAAGAAAGCTACTTTTTGTTCTTTTATAGATTTTTCTAAAGCTTTTGATCACATAGACCGAAACATGCTCTGGAATAAGTTGTCCGCATTAGGCCTACATGGCAACATGTTGAATTGTCTCATTGCTTTGTATGAAAATGTCAAATGTTGTGTTCGAGTTAATGGACGTCTCACAAATTGGTTTCCAGTTGATATTGGAGTTAAACAAGGATGTATTCTATCTCCTATTCTGTTTGCCATGTATATAAAAGATCTGTCTCTAGCAATTAAGGCCTTAGATAAAGGTGTCTCTATTGGTAACGAAAAAATATCCATTCTGTTATATGCAGATGACATTGTTTTGATTTCTGAAACTGAGGAGGGGCTTCAGGAGATGCTTAATTTTGTTCATAGTTGGTGTCAGGACTGGAAATTGAATGTAAATCCTGATAAAACCAAGGTGGTGCACTTTAGAAATCCATCAATGCCCCTGTCTGAGTTTAGTTTCTCCTGCGGCTCGTTTACTTTGGCAACAGCTAAAGAGTATAAATATCTGGGTTTGATGTTAACAGAATTTCTAGATTATAATGAAACTGTCAAGAATTTAGCAATGCATGCGAATAGAGCCCTAGGTGCAATCATAGCTAAGTGTAAATGTATGGGTGGTTTTCCTTTTAAATGCTATACTAAATTGTTTGAATCCTTGGTCCTGCCTATTTTGACCTATGCTGCTGCTGTCTGGGGATACAAAAGTTATTCTCCTATTAATGCTGTGTTTAATAGAGCATGTAGATTCTATCTAGGTGTGGGTAAATACTAGGGCCCGACCGATATTGATTTTTGAGTGCTGATGCCGATGCCGATTATTTTCAGAGAAAAATTACGATAACGATATAATCGGCCGATTATTTAAAAAAAAAAAAAAAGCATATAAAACGTATTTTTTGATACCTTAAATATACTTTAAACACTTTTGACGAATATGTGAATTGAATGCAGAACCTTTGAGTGTTTTAGAATACATTTACAGTCAAAAATGAGTGCAAATACAGCCTTATCTTATTGTCAATAAAATAAAGTTTTAAAAAAGATTTCTTAAGTTACTTGGGGCATTTTGAAACTCGGATATAAAGCATTTTCCATCTACAAGGCTTATACATAAATATACCATATTTACAAATTATGCATTTATAATAAGCTACCGCAATCAAATGTAAAATAAATAAATAAATAAATATCTCCCAATGTGCTGCGCTCGTGAGCAGTGACTAACACGTGCGCACTGAGCAGTATGGTCTCACCGTGCGCTTCATTCGCGTCAGTCCGTGAGCCTCCTCCGGGAGCCACGTCCCTCCCACCTCTCCCCAGAGTCGGGGCCACATTCGACCTCAGATCAGACGAGACAACCCGCTGAATTTAAGGATATTACTAAGCGGAGGAAAATAAACTATCTAGGATTCCCTCACTAGCGGCGAGCGAAGAGGGAAGAGCCCAGCGCCGAATCCCCGTCCGGGCGGGCGGGCGGACGTGGGAAATGTGGCGTACGGAAGAGCGATTGCCCGGTGTCGCGCGGGGGCCTGAGTCCTTCTGATCGAGGCTCAGCCCATGGACGGTGTGAGGCCGTCTTCCCGAGTCGGGTTTGGTAATGCATCCCGTCCATCTCAGCTCATCTGTCTGTCGGCTTGAACTCGTCGCTGATTGGATGTCGCGGCGCGATGCCGCCTGAAAAGTTCGATATTTTCAACTTTATTCGCGCCGCGTCTCATCGCGCCAGACGCTCCATTCGCGCCGCCTCCGCCTGAATCGCGTGTCATCGCGCCATTTACATTGGTTTTCAATGTAGAGTCGCCGCTCAATTCGCGTCTATCGCGTTCGGTGTGAACGCCCCTTTAAGTAGAATGGAGTAGGAGCGCACTCTGCTGGATACTAAGCGCAACAACATAAAAAAATTTTTAAAAAAATTGGTTGTAATCGGCGTCTTTTGGCCGATGTTGATTATTTTCAAAAAGGCTATAATCGGCCGATTAAATCGGCAGGCCGATGAATCGGTCGGGCCCTAGTAAATACACCCCAAATGCTGCTATACAAGGTGACATGGGTTGGAAAACCCCATGGCAACATCAGTGGTCCTGTATTTTTAAAAACTGGCAAAGACTCTGTGGAATGTCTGACAGTCGATTATGTAAACGTGTTTTTCAGTGGGCGGCTCATTTGACAAATGTAAAAAATTATATGCAAACGGTAAAAACCTTTTTCAGTACTATGAATTTACCTCATCTTGCTTGTACAGATATGGTTTATTCTAGTAACGACCTTAAATGTTTTGATGTGGCTGTGTCAAAGGCAGATGAGGACTCATGGCTACAGTTAATAAATAAACCAGAAGGGAATAAATTACGCACCTACTGCCTATTTAAGGGTACATTTGAGACAGAGCATTATGTAAAGAATATACTTTCAAGACCACATAGAAGTTCCCTTGCTAAATTTAGATGTGGAGTCGCTCCTTTAGCGATAGAAACCGGTAGATACACAAACACCCCATTGGAGAGACGTTACTGTATTTTATGTGATTCTGGCTCCATTGAATCAGAAGCCCATGTTCTTTTGCACTGTGTTACTTATACGGACATTCGTGCTGATCTATTTAGTACACTTTCAAAGTTTTATTTTAATTTTAATGATTTTGATGATATGAATAAATTGTGTGTCATTTTAGCTGGTAAACATTGTATTAATGAATGTGCCAAAGCCTGCCACCTCATCCTCAATAGAAGACTGTCTCTTATGAGTTCCAGTTCATAAAATAATTGTTTTGCTTTGTTTTTCATGTTTTTATTAGTTGGTGTCTCACAACTCTCTTTTTGAGTGGTCCCCAACACTTTTAATTTTGTCAAGGGGGAACGGGTCATTTTGTAATCAATACTGCATTTTTATATTGTCTCTGGATTTTTATTGTGTGTTGTGGAGTGACACCGAAATAAAGCTTATCTATCTATCTATCTATCTATCTATCATACGTCGTTTTCCCTTTAGGTTGAGGAAAAGTATTTAGGAAAAGACATTAAGGTAATTTTTGGACTTTTGGAATGCAGCCAAGGCTGTATTTGATTTGCAAATGTAACTCTCTTGCAATAGCAAGCTCCTTCATTGCTTTAGCACTGTCTTTTCTTAGACATCTGACAAACCACAGAAAAAGACTACCCTCTCTTTCCCTTATTGTGAATAAATTATTCATATTTGACTTTTGAATTATTGAACATACAACACATTACTCTCAGTGAAGGTAAAAAAATGACTAGCCAGAACAGATCCTATTTTCTGGAGGAGTTGGGCACAAAAGTCTTTTACAGAATTGCATGCTGGGATATCTGGTTAAAGCGAAGAACCACTCATACATAACTTCTCTTTTATTCACTTCCCGACACTCAGACAGGACGCTGTGACGGGTCAATGCTGTGGTGTGTTAGGTTCAATTTGCAGTGTTGGATCTCCACTTAAAGAGGATGGAGGTGCTGAATGGCTACTCATCCATAAACTTGGCTCTCACAGCCAGGAATCACATTTGCACATACAGTGAAAAATCTATACTACTGAAGAGCATCTGCAGTTATTTAGCCATGAACCAGGCCACAGGACGGTGACCTTTCTCCAAGTCAATAGCTCACTGTTTATGGGCGAGAAAGTAAAGTGTTCTTTGTTGGAAGGTACCACTATAATCATAATACATATTAAGTAGGGCTGGGTGCAAAGACGAAAGCAACAATAGAAATTTGTCAAACAATAGGAGTCTATTTTGGGGTGCAATAGGATGTTTCTTTGACTTTTGATGAATGTGATGAAGATGTAGTTTCATTTGCTAACTAGATCAAAACATTTACAGCATGTTCCTCTCTGGTTATTTAATACATTCACTTAAGTTGGGAATGTAAGAACATTAAACCTGCGTAACCACAGTGAGAAAATAGTTTGCATGTTTGCTGTGAAAGGAAATACGTCTTTTGACTGCTCTCACCCATTTAGTAGGACTACACAGAAGGTATCTCATTTCTTGAAATATATATATATCATTTAAAGCTCTGGGTACGATTTGAAAGATTTGTCAATTGAGCCAAATTGATCCAATAGTTGCCATCCGGTCTGCATGGCTACTACTTGAAAAATGTTCCGATCCAATCCTCGCTCACTCTCCTGCTCCTGCTCACGTCTTGTCCCAACCCATTTCGGCATTTGAAACTACGAGCGGACAAGATGCTTGTTGCCCTGAGCAGTTCAGGTATGGAGGGAAAGTAGAGCGGTGGTAGCAAGCGGTCTCTGCTTTCCCTGGAACAGGTAATCTTTCGTCTTTATTGTGGATGTTGTGACACCGATAACTTTCATGTCGACGCTGGCTTATGACTGTGAAAACTGCCGTGAGTTTGTTTTTGTGTTATTAGATGTGTCGAGACTATTTCAGTCTCTGCAGTATTGTTGATTTGTTCGATGTTTAGCCTGGAGGGGGGTGTGCTTCGTGGGAGGCTCCAACGGGAGGACGATACGAGCTCGGAGGGGAGGGGTGTGTGTGTGGGGGGGAATGCTTTTTTCAAACCTTTCAAATCGTAGACCAGGGCTCCAAAATAATTTGACAAATCTCTGTATTTAAAGTAATACTCCGTAACATTTTCATCTATTTAAACGGAAATCAGTAACTTCCAACTGCTGAGTCAGGCTCCCTCTAGTCTAAAGGGTTTGACGAGGTCCATTTCATTACTGCTGACTCACAATGGAGGATCAACAGCCAGAGAAAGAAGACCATTCAACTTCCAGTCCAAGAAAAAGAAACAACAAACTAATGGAAGTGAAGAAGGAAAGTTATCAAGAAGCAAAGTGACGCCAACGAGTGAAAAACCACGGACCTCCTTTCAGTGTGGAGCATTTGAAGGCATCATGCAGATGAGAGACAGTCACACTGTTGGTGAGGGAGATGAGTCCCAGACGCTCTCCTGCAGTTCCATCTGCTGCCACAGAGGCCGCCAGAAGCAATGCATCTCAAATCTTACAGACACTTTAATGTCCCTGCATGACAGCATTTTTCTTTTGTACATCTTCAGCTGGAAAACCAATCAAATAGTCAAAGAGGGCGTCCAGATGACGGACATGTGACAGAGCTGCTACAGAACTGTCACTTATTGAATACCAACCTATGGCTTGTGGTCATTTGGTACCTGCATCGTTAAAGGGGGGGCTATTGTTCCTTTGGATACGCCCAACTGGACCGCCCAGTTTGCGACACTGGCTCAGATGGAGAGGCGTGAGACAGGACCGGTATCTTACGCCGCGAGGGGAGACAGGTGTTTTATGGGCACAGCAACTTCCTGTACAAAATAAATGATCGACAGTTGTCTTTATTTTTGACGCTCAAGTCACTCCGCCAGATTACTTTTCCTCACAAACATTCAACGAAGAAGAGACCGGGGTCAGAGCCAATCAGAGACGAAGGCCCGCCCCACCTCGGCCTCTGATTGGCTCAAGCCCCTGGCCAGTGGTGGCGCTGTCACCGACACCCTCGTGTGATTCACGCTGTACGGACGGGGGCCGCACTAGACCAAACCATTACAATATGGCGACCGGAGTGAGTACACACCGGCCGTGGAAGCGCCACGAATAGGCGTGTAGCGGAGCCCGCTTCCTTAAGCGATAGTGTCGTTCACACCAGACACGGAGCGCCGCGAATAGGCGCGGCCGTCCCGCGCCGTGAAGCGATCGTTTCGGCGTCTGCTCTATTTTTTGCGCGTCCCGCGAGCGAACACGTCAGTTCTGGCAGTAAATCACACAGTAGCTGTGTCCCAATTCAGGGTCTTCAGCAACAGCTAAAGAAACACGAGACAATCTGGCCAATTTTCAAAATAAAAGCAATTTTCAAAATAAAATACCGCGATTGACAAATGCGATCATAGTTGTGTATCTCAACTCGCACTGGGAAACAGAAAGAGAAAATACATTTAATAAATGTGAAGAGTAGATAAACAAATGCATTTCAACGGTATATCTGCACTACTGTCTACTACCATAGCTTCCGCGGCCGGTGTGAACCCGTTACATGCACTGTAGTTCAGTGTTTAAGTAGTGTCCTGTTTTATCATGCTATGAGTTATACCACGGCTGTTCATAAGGCATGAAACTAAATAAATTATTTGAAAAAATGATTTGGTACTCTTACTTGTGTATTTCTACTTGATACTGAATCGACATCGAAGCATTTCAATCAATATCGAATCAAATCTATATCGAATCAAATCGTGACCCAACGAATCGAAATCGAATCGAATCGTGAGATTCTAAACAACACCCAGCCCTAATGCTAAGGAACATATTTAGCCGCATTCACTGATTTTTGGTTGCATGTGTGCCCTAAATGGTCACTCTGGAGCCCTGACTTCCTCAGAAACGGTCCGTGTGGAACAATGATCCCTGCTGAGCAGCCACATAATGCAAGGATAGGAATTTAATGAAGTTTCGAGGCAGAGTTTTTGCCGCAAGCATTTTTTGTAATAGAGTTACTCAAATAACTTGAGTAATTGTTCAGCCCTAATTCATATTGGCAGACAGTGATGGTTGAGGGTGTGCAGAATATTGATTTTGGTAGTTACAACTGACAGAGGCATAATCAGATAAAGAACTAGGCAAAACACATATTTAAACCATAAATGTAGGAAGGTGGTCTTTTCAGAAAGGTAAAAGATCGAGAACCCCTGTTGTGTCTTGTTAATTTAGTTTATATTGGGGGAGCTACAAATAGGGATGGGACGATATAGGATGTTATCATTATGGAAGTAAATCTGTGCCATCAGATTTTGAATCTGAATTTCTAAGATTGAATTTTTTTAGTATCGAAATCAGACTTTGAATTTTAAAAACCATATAAAAAATTTAGTGTAAAAAAATTCAATGTCAAAAAATTCAGTCTAACAAAATTCAACATCTCAAAAAATTCAACGTCATAAAATTCAACTTCAAAAAATTCAACTTCTCAAAAAATTCAGTCTCAAAAAATTCATCATCTCAAAAAATTAGACTGTCCTCCTCGAGAAAACGACCACATAGGTCGTGTGTCAAGCACCGAATTACAACCATATGTTACGTTTCAAAATAGCGCGCCCTCTAGTGGTCAAGTAAATATCGACACTCCGGTGTCTCAGATGAGACGTCACTGATGAACTTTGACCTTCTTCTCCAATCAAAAACAACGTACTAAGAGCCGAATTCATGAAAATGTCTGGGTTTAATTTTTTTTCATGGGACCAATTGGCATGTGTTGAAATTATCTGACGTTTTGCACAGAATACTACTGTAATGTGTACTGCCCCAACCCCCCCCCCCGCGCGCGGACGATCGCCCCCCGTCAATCATCGGCAGAGACCCCCCCCCCCCCCCCTTACCTTCATTAGTCCAATGAAGTTCCAGCCACTACTATCGTCGTTGCGGAAGAATCTCTGCAATACGCACGTCGAGGATTAATCCACGCAATATGCAATGCTCTTATGTCACCAGTAGGAGTGCTCATCTAACGTACGCTCCCAGAGGTCGTATTTGAGGACGTGACACGCAACCTATTTGGTCGTATGAGTTGGAGGGCTTGTTGCAAAAAATTCAACGTCAAAAAGCCAACATCCAGCCAATCATGTCACGCTCCATTGGTCATGTGACACCCACCCAGGTTGGCCATGGCCACAAACGCAGGTGATGGTGCGTGTGTTTGAAATGCCGTACTAACGTACTGCATACTGCCTACTAAATGAACGTATGAGTATGCTGTTACCCTCAGATTGTTCACATGGAAGTATATGCAATTCAGCCAACGTCCAGCCAATCATGTTACGCTCCATTGGTCGTCTGACTTCTGAAACTTTTTGGATAATGAGGTGATGGAGCAAAGACCTGCTATTACCCCACTACACCCCATCTCATCAGCCATGATGCCAACCACTGCAGCAGGGTCTCTCCTCCAGAGCAGGAGGGAAATAGACCTGCAGGCCTAAAACATGAGTCAACAATCATATATATTCAGATATTTATTATTTAGATTTGTACAGATCATCAGATATATTCCTAAAACATTTAACAGGAAACGTGTCTGTAAGAACTTGTGTGGTATTACTTATAAACTGCACTACTGATAAACAAAAATAAAACCTCAACAATAATCATGTTCCTCCAACACAGGGATCTGGACATTTGGAGTAGACACTGCAGCTACAAGCCTCTGAGGATGTCCAAGGACTGCTGGAGCCTCTGAGGATATCCCAGGACTGCTGGAGCCTCTGAGGATGTCCCAGGACTGCTGGAGCCTCTGAGGATATCCCAGGACTGCTGGAGTGGCTCGTTGGCTTCGTCGCTATCATCCCCATCACCACCGTGGAACGATGGACATGGAACCCATCTGTTCTGTTAGTAAGCAGTGGACGAGGTTCTCCATGGAATGCCTTGAAAGATGGAGGTCCTTCCTTAAATCCCGTTACCCGAAGTAGAGGCCCAGCGGGGGAACATAAGGATTGACCTGCAGTACGGCCCTCTGGCACAAACCTGTAACAGAAAACATCAGATATTACATTTATTCTGACTGAATGTTTTCATATAAATTTGTTGATAAACTACTTATTTCTTCTTATCATACACGTATTGCAACCTGTATATATAACATGGATTACTTGTCTAATAAATTATTCACTAATAGGCCACTACTTGTTTTATTTATCCCACCAAACTCATACATGATATTATTAAATGACTTATATTAGCCTACATGTCTGTTGATTTTGTTTATGCATGCATATGCAAATCTATGGATAATCAAATAATAAAGGAACTTATTTAAACCAGATAAGTCATATTACTTACTTCAGAGGGATGTAATGTAGCTCCTCCGACGGGCCGATTGCCTCTGTCGTCTCTGCGGTGAAGGTGCTGGTGTTCCGTGGTCAGAGGTATAATGCGATCTATGAACAAACGATTAATGATTGATAAAAGCTGCTAGTCGCAATTCACTTGGTGAGTGAAAGCAGCTACTCAGGTAAGATGAAGAAAGGGAAAGCGTGGGAGCGCGCATATATAATCAGTGTTGGGAGTAACGCGTTACAAAAGTAACGCATTACTGTAATGCATTACGTTTTGCTGTAACGCGGTAATGTAAGGCATTACAAAAAATCTCAGTAACGCGCGTTACAATGCATTTTAAACCCGAAATCAATTGACTCTACATTCGCGATCGCGAGATGGGCATACACTCCACTTTTGGAAAAGTGTGAAAGCCGGTCCGTGTAACTCTTAAGGCGGGTCCACACCGCACCGACTGCCCGACTCGTGAAGTCGGGCTACTTAACATTGCAGACTCGAACAACGACTTGGGCGGTTCACACCTACGGAACTAAAGCCGATGCCATACGTTCCGCGCTTGCGTGAGATGTAATGTCTCCAAAACAACAGGCGCCGCTAATCTGTATTGTGCGCCAAAAAACACGAAAACCGGAAGTAGGCGGTCCTCTCTAGACCACCTTCTTCGATTCTACTGGTTATCTGGTATGTTTACATCGTCACTTCCGGGCTTCACTGATTCGCTAGTCAAGCTGCTAGCCTCCACCAATCAGAATGGTAAAAGAGTCACCGACTCGCATGGCGGATTAGACATTTGAATCGGCTGAAATGAACGCCGACGTGGGCCGATTCGAGCGACCACACCAAGCAGACTCATGTCACGGACGCCGACTCTCTCAAAGACGCCGATTTTCGGTCCGGTGTGGACTCGCCTTTACACTATGTTAATTAAGCGCTGTTGACTCACGGAGCGGGTCAGAGCGCAGCCGACCCGGCACACCGAGGATCAACAGCTGAGGGGCGGCGGGGAAAAGGCGGAGGCTCCGATTCTCCCCGTCGGTTTTGAACCGCTTTTATGTCGTCATAACGTCCGCGTCATAACGCTTTTGGTGCAAGTTTAAAACAGTAGGTTTACTTAAAAACGCGAGCGTCAGACGCTGTCAGAGCGTTAATGAACAGTGTTTTAGAGCTCCCCCTAAATGTCTCAGGTAGGCTTTCAGGTAATTTCACTGCATACAGCGCCTTCAAGGTCATTAAAAAAGACGAACGGCAAATCTGGAATGAAAAATGGCCCTGTTATTTCATCCCCGAATCCCATTCATGAACACAATATCTAATATCAGTTAACGAGTCGTTTTTCGTTTCTCGTTTTCCGTTTTTTAAACGAATAACAGGATACGAGTCATTTTCCGTTTTTCGTTCTTTTATTTTGAAGCGAAAAACATCACATCCTGCTGTGTAATGAGCTGCATTGAACACAAGAAGATCAATTGAGAACAATTAATCCATATTTCCTTTTATTTTGGCGAAGAGTTATGCAAAAGTAATGTAAAAGTAGTGTAATGCCTTACAATTCAAAGACAGTAATATTGTAATGTAACTAATTACTTTGAAATGACTGTAACAAGTAATAAATAATGCATTACGCTTTTGAAGTAACTTGCCCAACACTGTATATAATAAACTAGAAAACATTTGACAATGGTAGTTTGACTATATTTATTAAGTGTAAAATAATAAACATGCTTTATATTTTGATAATTTTTAATTTTCCATTAAACGGGAGCCAGAACCGCTGTGAGAGAAGATGAGGATGAGATGTCAATAAAGTTAAAAAAAAATGTAGTATGAGATGTGTATACTTCCATGTGAACAATCTAAGGGTAACAGCATTCTCAAACGTTCATTTAGTAGGCAGTATGCAGTGCATACACGTTGAGTATGTAGTATGCAGTACGTTAGTACGGCATTTCAAACACACGCACCATCACCTGCGTTTGTGGCCATGGCCAACCTGGGTGGGTGTCACATGACCAATGGAGCGTAACATGATTGGCTGGACTTTGGCTGAATTGAGACAGGGATCGATTGCGATGTTGATTCTGGTTCTTTTGACACTGAATTTTTTGACGTTGAATTTTTTGATGTTGAATTTTTTGACATTGAATTTTTTGAGATGTTGATTTGTTTTAAATTTAATTTTTTGAGATGTTGAATTTTTTTAGACTGAATTTTTTGACATTGAATTTTTTTACACTGAATTTTTTTCAAATTCAGAGACAAAAAAAATTCAATGCGAGAAATTTGATGGTTTTTAAAATTCAAAGTCTAATTTTGATACTAAAAAAAAGCAATATTAGAAATTCATATTCAAACTCTGATGGCACAGATTTACTTCCATATATGGATCGGGATAAAAACTTCATAAATTGATCATGGTGAATTTCCATTATCAGAATAATCATAAATTGAGTGAAAAACAGAGTGAAAAATAGAGCCTGATTTTAAAACACAGGACACAAAAATATATATATATATATATATATATATATATATATATATTTATCCTTTATTTGTGCAGGGAGTCCTTGTGATTTATGCTCGTCTTATATATAATTATTTGATTGATTTTCACTAAAAAAGGATGATCACTAAAAATGTTGTGTGTATTATCTCTATATATTTGTTTCTAATGTGAAGTGATTCTATATAGTTGCAGTGCCATTTTAGGAAATTTCAGCATATTTTGATGATTATAAGGATAATATCGTGAACTGCAAATATTTGGCCAGGATAATCGTGACATGAAGTTTCCATATTGTCCGAGCTACAACTCACATGCTTCCATCCAGCACTGATTAGACTAGAGTGAAAGTGGGTGGTGAATGACAGAGATGCTGTATTCCACCAGGATCACAGCAGTTTCTCTGCATTTGTTCAAGCCTGTCAAGTCCGTGCAAGATCATAAATCCATTGACCCCATACACTGTGGCCTACTTCTCTAGCACCACACTGTCCATAGTGGCATATGCATCATGTCCCTTTGCGGACCTAAAGGAGCTTTGAGAGACAATCAATATCCCTCTGCAGCAGAGCACCTAGTCTCCAGAGATTGTATAACCCCTACAAACAGTCCTGTTCAATCCAGAGCCTGCAGCCCTCCCTGATGCTCTGCCTAATTTGACCATGTATGTCCTTGGAATCCTGAAAGGCAGCAAGAGAGCCATAATCATAGCTAATCGAATTATGTCTAATTGGCAAGTCTTCTCCTAATGAATTATCTCTACGATATCCATCGTGAATCATATGCATATGCATCGTTTCATTCAAATGAGCCTGTTTTCATGGACATCAGCATTTACAGAACTGTCTGTAGCTTGTGTGCAAAAATAATCCCAAACTGACTTAACTTAATTATTTCAAGTGTTCTCAGTTAGTCTGGTGGTGGACAGGAAGCATGCTGACATGGATACGAATGGTTTCATATTTCAGACAAGCTTGCCCACAGGTGGCTGCATGTTTCCTCTCTGAGTATATATGCTATTATTATATTATATTATCATTCACTTTCCTTATCACAGTCATCAGCCATGAGAGAACCAAAGAGTGGCCCAGTTCAACACGTTGACATTGTGTATTTCTACTCAGGTTCATTCTAGAGGAGTGGAACAGAACGAGCTTGTGACCTGCAGCCACAGATGCACCAACCCCCCCAACCATCTTAGCATGACGTCTGTGACCTCTAACCTACACACATCCGTACTTCTGTCACGCTGTGCCACAGAACAATATCTGTGATCCACTTCCTCCCATAAGATCGTTAGCTCCCTTGTTCTCAGCGCATCCACAAGCAGAAAACATGCATAATTCTGCTGGTAATGCCCTGAGGTAATAACGGCTGATTGGCAAGCAGGAGGAATAATCAGATCATAAATACTACAATGAGCCTTTCTTCAATATTAGTGAGCTTGACTTTGATTTCATTGTGGATTCTAATGGAGTGGTGCACATGCCTCATCTGAGCCCTTATGAGCTACAGTCTACCTGAGATGGGATTGAGTGCTCACTTTCAACATTTTCAATGTGGAATTTAAAGCAACATTTGACTCTTCATATGTGACACATATGTGTTGACCTAAAACCTAAAACACCAGGATGGCAAAGCTAATATTTATGTTTGAGACCAAAAAACAAACAGATTTACTCAGAAGTGAACTTTACCTTCAGCACTTAATGTTGCTGTGAAAGGATGAAGGTGTGATCTGAGCCCAGGTACGGCACGTACAGGAAGTTACTCATGTTACAGTCAAGCACGTTAAGCATGCTATAATAATAATCTTAATGTTTAGTTCAATCCTAAAAAGAGGAACGTCTTCGATGTATTCAGATGTCATTTTGTGGCACAAGAATCAGTTCCTAACTTCAGGCGGCGTGTGTTCCCTGCCCTGCCGAGGCGAGGGGTCCTGGAGCGGGTTAGAGCAGCTGATACAGGCCGGTGCCCGGTGGTCTGCTCCGGGTCATTTTAAACACCGCTGCTGACTCTGCCAACTTACCTGTCGACGCTGATCACACACAGGGTCATGATGGAGGCGGTGCAGCACATTACATCCATGCCGATGAAGATGTTGCAGAAGACCTCTCCGAAGAGCCACTTGCCCCCGGTGAGGTCTGTCACTATTACAAACGGCATCACGACTATGGCCACCGACAGGTCCGCCACCGCCAGAGACACCAGCAGGTAGTTGGAAGGTTGTCTCAGTTTCTTCACCACGCACACTGCGATCACCACCAGCGTGTTCCCCATGACGGTGACCGCCGTGATGATCGCCAGCATCACCCCGATGATGACCTTCTCTGGGCGCCCGAAATCCTGCAGTTGCTCCCCGCACGACTCGTTCCACATGGCCGTGGGACTGACCGCGGCGCCGCGGACGTCGTACAGCAGCTGCAGAGTGCCATTGATAACTTCGGAAACATCCTCTTTCTTGTTGAAAGTGAGCTCAGTTCCCGAAGTATTGAACATCACGACAACGTTAACTCGGAGGGGGAGCAAGGAACGCGCCAGTGCGCTCCAATGACGCGCATATTTGGGTACGTGTACGCTGCTGTCGACTCCTGTCCTGTGGTTTGGGATCGAGGCTGCTGCAGCTGAACCACATCACAACTGCCGCCAACGGCTGTCTGACTGATTCTGTTTAAGAAAGGTCCGTCTGGGCTGTTCTAGGTGCGTCCTCCATCCCCAGTGAAAAAACAACTTCTACTACCAAACTAAGAAACGGAGAGCAAGTTAGACATCGCCGCTGCCGACGCGCTTCTTTCCAGTCCATTAACAGGCAGATGCGGACTAGTCTATGTGGGCAGTTGCGCTGTTCAAACCGCACCTATCCATGCATGTGACGCATCACTTAAGGCGCAGGCAGTCAGCTGGACAGGAGACGTGAGGAACAGCGGCTACAAAGCGCACGCAGATGAAGAGTGATTGGTTATTTGGGCACAGCGCTCCCTCTCCCACCTGTATGGAAGTAATTCTGTGCCATCAGAGTTTGAATATGAATTTCTAATATTTAATTTTTTTAGTGTCAAAATCAGACTTTGAATTTTAAAAACCATCAAATTTCTAGCACTGATTGTTTTATTGTCTCTGAATTTTGAAAACAATTTTGTGTCAAAAAATTCAATGTAAAAAAAATTAGTCTCAAAAAATTCAACATCTCAAAAAATTCAACGTCAAAAGATTCAGTGTAAAAAGAACCAGACATCCGGGTCACCAGGGAGAAGCAATTGATCCCTGTCTCAATTCAGCCAATGTCCAGCCAATCATGTTACACTCCATTGATCATGTGACACCCACCCAGGTTGGCCATGGCCACAAACGCAGGTGATGGTGCGTGTATTTTCGAAATGCCGTACTAACGTAGTGCCTACTACATACTCAACATGTATGCACTGCATACTGCCTACTAAATGAACGTTTGAGTATGCTGTTACACTCAGACTGTTCACATGGAAGTATCCACATCTCATACTACATTATTTTTAACTTTATTGACATCTCGTCCTCATCGTCTCTCACAGCGGTTCTGGCTCCCGTTTAATGGAAATTACTTATCAAAATATAACGCATGTTTACTATTACATAATAAATATTTCTAAATAAATATTTCTAAATATTTATTAAGTCAAACTACCATTGTCAAATGTTTTCTAGTTTCTTATATATGCACGCTTTATATAGGTTGGAACCCTTTTGGAGGGTTCTACCGAGAACCCCACATAAAGGGTTATACCTAGAACTGTGTGTGTAAGGTTCCACCTGGAACCCCTCATTAGAGGTTCTACAAAGAACCCACGCAGGGAGTTCCACTAAGAACCCTTTCGTTTTTCAAGGGTTTTATCTAGAACCCACATGGGGAGTTCCACTAAGAACCCTTTCGCATTTCAAGGATTTCATCTAGAACCCACACAAGGAGTTCCACTAAGAACCCTTTTGTTTTTCAAGGGTTTTATCTAGAACCCACACAGGGAGTTCCACTAAGAACCCTTTCGTATTTCAAGGGTTTCATCTAGAACCCACAGAGGGAGTTCCACTAAGAACCCTTTCGTTTTTCAAGGGTTTTATCTAGAACCCACACAGGGAGTTCCACTAAGAACCCTTTCCTATTTCAAGGGTTTCATCTAGAACCCACACAAGGAGTTGCACTCAGAACCCTTTCACATTTCAAGGGTTTCATCTAGAACCCACACAGGGAGTTCCACTAAGAACCCTTTCGTTTTTCAAGGGTTTCATCTAGAACCCAAAAAAGGAGTTCCACCAAGAACCCTTTCATGTTTCAAGGGTTTTATCTCAACCTCACACAGGGGGTTCTAAAAAACATGCCTTTTCAAAGGTTTTCACAAATAACTGTCTTGTCTGAGGGTTCTGTAAATAACCATATTGTATTCTACAGATCAATTTAGTTCATATTATATTGTGGTCATTTATCATGTTGACATTGAACAAACATTCAAAACATTTTAATGAGAAAAACATTTATTTAAAGATAGTCCAACAGAACAAGTTGTGTAGGTCCCAGGGGAGAACAGAGGAGTATTCCACCAAACTCGCTGATTAACGCAACGCTTACCTGGTTAAGCCTGGTTAGAACTAACGCCAACTTCCACTTGCGGCTAAACCCATTCCATTAACGCATTTCAGCCGTGCCTTGTTGAGGCTAATTCAAGCCAGGTTAACGTTGTCGTGTGTTACGCACGTTCACGGGATATGAAGCCAGACCAGAACCGTGAATGTCGAATCATCGAGAAAATGGCAGAAAAGACCTGTACGAGGAGTACAAAAAAAAGGGAATACTGTAGTCATAAATAAAAATCGGAAGGCTGCTTGGGCAAGAATTGCAGAGCGATTAAATGCGTAAGTACTGTTACGAGTAAGATGTTCTAATATAACACTGACAACAATTTCTCAGACGTGAGGATAGCGTAGAGGTAACGCTCCGGCTTCCCACGCGCCAGGCGTGTTCAATTCCCGACAATGGAAATTTGTGAAATTTCTTTCTTTAGCCGGAACTCACTCACTCTCCCGCTCTCTCTCTTTTTTTAGATAGGCCTAGTAAATGCATCTACATTGACCAACACATTTATCTCAACAATTCAATGAACTTATTAATGAACTCACCTGAAAGGCATTTATGTGGCTGACAATTGCATGCAGCAATGCCTTTGTCATTGGGATCCATAACATGCTATTATTAATAACATCTTTATGCCTATCATGTTTTTGCAAGTTATATTTGGGTTCTGTGGAAATTGTATGACATATTTATCATAGTTAAAGTAAAATGTTGGTCTAATTCTATGATCTAAAGACAATTAAACAAGCAAAGAAAAAACACATAAGACATCCTTGCCGGGAACCCGGGTTGCCCACATCTGGGGGTAGGTGCATCACCACTCACCCAACTGGGGGATGAACAACATTTGAAATACATATGTATTTAGATAATAATATGGCCAGTCGGTGTTCAGGAAATAAACGATTTATTCATATTTTTTTTAATTGCAAGCATGTATTCTTAGACACTTGCTGAAAATATAGTCTGTTTGTACTTCATATATGTAATTTTGGTCATTTTTGGTCTTTCACGTGACGAAATCACGAGGACTAGGCTTGGCGGAACCTTCTCTGAGACCCCCGCTAAAGTAAGCCTGATGGTTAGCCAGGCTAGTTTGGTTACGGAGAGTGCCTCAAGTCACGTTGATGGAACGCAACTCTCGCTAAAGGTAGCAAGGCTTATCGAAATTAGCCCGGCTTTGCGCTTACCGAGTTTGATGGAATACCCCTCAGGTCAAAAGTCAGCATAGGTCCAGTGGAATCAGCAACATGACAGGCCAGACTGAATTTGTGTAATCTCCA
This sequence comes from Chelidonichthys spinosus, assembly GCA_029853015.1. NCBI lineage: Eukaryota > Metazoa > Chordata > Actinopteri > Perciformes > Triglidae > Chelidonichthys > Chelidonichthys spinosus. The sequence goes on from CM056831.1 coordinate 3,712,996, forward strand.
GCAATGGTGACATGGCAGAAAGGGGAGACAAAAAAAGAGTTTTAGTTCCATCAATCCAATCCTTATTGCGCCTTATTTTAAGCTTTCTACAAACCATAAAATAATGCATGGTCCAACGAAAGGAATCACAGTACATACTGTACGTACTAATTGTGACTGTGGAACAGAATCATGAGAAAGTGAGGGAACCCCACAAAGTTTTAACATTGATTTAAATAATGTTAAAATACATTTCAGTGTTATGTAACAAGTACTCAAAATGTTACGTATTGTAACAATAATGGAAATCTTGGCAAAACCCTCTTTTTCAAGCCAATGGCACACTTCGGCTTTCGTCCAAGCTGTGTAAGTCATTTCTACAAGAAAATGAACAAACAAGCAAATGAACAAAACATAACAAGAAACAAATGCTTAGTCCACCTTTCACCATAAAAGTCCTCAGCTAGGGTCAAGCTTGCTGAAATAAGATTGTATATTTAGTTCACCTTGATTCTCTGAAGTTTCTTCTGTTCTTCTTTGTTCTGTTCTGTTCACAGTAATCACTATTGGTATGTCACACCTGGTTTGGAGAGGGGGGAGACCAGACCATATGGTGCAATCCATGGGGCAACCAGATCTTGTTTTTTGACGTTGAATTTTTGAGATGTTTAATTTTTTTATATTGAATTTTTATACACTGATTTTTTTTTTTCAAATTCAGAGACAAAAAAAATTCAGTCCTAGAAATTTGATGGTTTTTAAAATTCAAAGTCTGATTTTGATACTAAAAAATTGTATCTTAGAAATTTATATTCAAACTCTGATGGCACAGAATTACTTCCATACACCTGCAGCCGTGTTAGTGAACATCCTACTCATCGCAGCAGGGCGTTTAGTCCAGAGGGGTATTCCATCAAACTCGCTAAGCGCAAAGCCGGGCTAATTTCGATAAGCCTCGCTACCTTTAGCGAGAGTTGCGTTCCATCAACGTGACTTGAGGCACTCTCCGCTAAGTAACCATGGGAATTTATCCGACCAAACTAGCCTGCCCCGGGGCAGGCTAACCATCAGGCTTACTTTAGCGGGGGTTTCAGAGAAGTCCGTCTGTCGGAAACAACTGTACCAGCAGAAGGTTCCGCCAAGCCTAGTCCTCATGATTTCGTCACGTGAAAGACCAAAAATTACCAAAATTACATATATGAAGTACAAACTAAGAATACATGCTTGCAATTAAAAAAATATGAATAAATTGTTTATTTTGTTTAAGACCGACTGGCCACATTATTATCTGAAACCCACAGTTTGGTGAGTGGTGATGCTAATGTCCTTGGATGTGGGAATCGCACATCGTTCACATCCCGGCGAGGACATCTCATGTGTCTTTTTGCCTGTATAATTGTCTTTAGATCAGAGAATTAGACCAACATTTTACCTTAACTATGATAAATATGTCATACAATTTCCCGAGAACCCAAATATAACTTACAAAAACATGATAGGCATAAAGATGTTATTATTAATAGCATGTTATAGATCCCAATGACAAAGGCATTGCTGCATGCAATTTTCAGCCACATAAATTCCTTTCAGGTGAGTTCATTAATAGGTTCATTGAATGTGTTCATTGAATTGTTGAGATAAATGTGTTGGTCAATGTAGATGCATTTACTAGGCCTATCTAAAAAAAAGAGAGAGAGAAAGAGAGTTCCGGCCAAAGAATGAAGTTTCACAAAGTTCCATAGGCAAGAATTGAACCGTGGCCTGCCGCGTATCAAGCCGGCGCGTTACCTCTACACTATCCTCACATTCAAGAACTCGTTGTCAGTGATATATTAGAACATGTTACTCTTAACGGTACTTCCGTTTTTAATCGCTCGGCAATTCTTGTCCAAGCAGCCTCACGATTTTTATTCATCACTACAGTATTCCCTTTTTTGGTTATGATGGGTTTATACTCCTCGTACAGTTCCATCAATAATTTTTGCTCTGGTCTCTTCTGCCATTTTCTCGATGATTCGACATTCACGGTTCTGGTCTGGCTTCTTATCCCGTGAACGTGCGTAACACACGACACCGTTAACCTGGCTTGAATTAGCCTCAACAAGGCACGGCTGAAATGCGTTAATGGAATGGGTTTAGCCGCAAGTGGAAGTTGGCGTTAGTTCTAACCAGGCTTAACCAGGTAAGCGCCGCTTTAATTAGCGAGTTTGGTGGAATACCCCTCAGGCCCCTGTAGGGGGGTCCTCCCCCGGGAAAGAAATGCAATAACAAAAACACTCTACTTTATTAACATTAAAATACACACGCTAATAACTGAAAACATGAAGTGTGTACCACAAAAACTGGTATGAATTATGAACTGTGATGAAAATTTGACAAGGCCTAGTTGTTAGAAATTATTATTACTACTTCAACAACGTCACATTTATTGACTGGAGTTGAGTTTTTAAATGTATGTTATGGTACAATGTTGAAGTACTTCCTATTTCACTACATCTCAGATGGGAATATCTTACTTTTTTACTGCACTACAATGATCTGACAGCTTTAGTTACTTCCCAGTCACACACATCCCACCCAAACTCTTCTCCTCGGCACACATCTGTATTGTAATACAGTCACAATGACCTGCATTTATTTGAAAGCAAACCCATTTTGACAGTGCCTCCAAAAGCAAAAACCCATCATAAATAGCATCACCCTCAAACTCAACTCCCTTGTAGTTTACAATATGCTTTTCTATGGTGCTGATGCCTTTCTCGGTTGCCTTGGTAGCACTGACGACAAACCAAAGGAAGCCCAGCACTGCCGAGGAGGCTGAGACACTGAGGACATAGGAAAGCTTCCCAGGATTTGAGCAGCTTGCATCATTGTCCATCAGCAACAGCTGTGGTTGTGGTGTGTTTGTCCCCCCCGGCTCTGAAGGGGCCAGTGCAGTTTCCCATCATTCCCATGGGCATAAATGCTCCTCCTCCACCTCGGATGCGAGCCACTACAGCCTTGGCCTTTTAGTCTACTACTTGGTCTGACAGCCAGGTCAGTAATGATTGTCACATCACATTAATGCCACTTACCATTTGTAGTTTGGTCTGGACCTCCAAAGTGGAAAATCTCTCAGGCAACTTCTCAGGGCTTATGCAAAGCAGCCTGTCAGCATGTCAGCATCACTTCCTGCCCATCCGAGGGTCTCCTGATGCAAGGGTTAAATAGGTATGGATTACTCCTGCTTTGTGAGCAGTAAGCAGATGGTTAGAGGAAAGCAGGGATTCAAATGAAACTGCTGGAAATTATTAACAGTTAATGGAGCTTTGTGGAATCAACCACATATCCAGCCATCGTCATCTTCATCCCTGTGTTCTACCAGGTCTCTTTATGGTCATTCAGCTCTTTGTGTGTGTTTTTTAATCTCTTTGTGTCACGCCGGCGGTGAGGTTTGTCTCGTCTTGGTTTTTGTCTTGTCATTTCCTGTTTTATTTTGAAAATAACTCCCCTCTCGTTTCAGGTCACTTGCCCTTCCTCCTCCTTTAATGACGTAGCTTAGTGAAAGTACGGATTCTCTGAGCACCGCGGTAGACTATTCCTAAAGCCCAAGTTAAGCCCAAGTTATGCTTCTGCGTCACTAGACGCGCGTCGAGGCGACGCAACACCAACGCAGTGGCATTGGCTGTGATTGGTCCGCTAACTACATCCGCTGGAGACCGCTATCCGGTTTCCATTCATAAACACCGCCATTTAAACTTTTAAAAGGCTACTTTTATTGTTTTCACCTCGTTTTATTGTTTGCACCTTGTCGCTTTTGCACAAAGAAATAAAACACCAAGTTCTGAAAAATAGTGGATGTTTAAAGCCGGAAAGTAAACAAATAGGCTATAACGAGGCTAACGACGATATACGTCAAGAGTCTCGGTCGGTCGGTCAGTCTTTACAAAAAACATAGCGCCCTTTACCGGTGTGGCATTGAATTGCATTTCGACACGTAAACCCAATGCAGAACCATCACAGTCTCCAAGCAACTGCGTGGCCGTTGCGTTGCCGTTGCGTGATCACTACGTGGAAGCATTATCAGGCCTTAAGTCCTTTTGAGTTCTCCTATCGCCTTTCCTTAACCCCGTGATGTTTTCCCCAGAGGTCAAGGAATAGGAGTTAGGAATAGGAGTTAGGACCTTATTTTTTGACTATTCGACTGCACCCCTGGTCTGATGTCATCCCAGATCCCTGATTGTTTTCACCTGTTGCTCGTTATCCCTGTGTATTTAACTCTGCGTCTCCCTTTGCCTTGTGCCAGTTCCTTTCGTCTTTCGTCATATCAAGATCCTTTAGTCATTCACAGCCATCAAAGAGAATCTAAGTTAAGTTGGTATTTTGTAGTGATGGGCGAAGGGAAGCTTCGAAACAGTTGAAGCGATGTTTCAGTATGTGTTGAAGCCTTGAAACGAATATGAAACCTGACTCTACAGTGCCATCTAGTGGCCACTTCTGTGAACTACATACTCTGGCCAAAGAAAACTCCTAATTATGTGCTACTATGAAATGAACCGGTCTTAGGTTTCCTTCATTTAAGTAGAATACAGGTTGAATTAAAGAAACATTATTAAAAATAAATAAACGACACATTGTTATATGCAATACAATAATCAAAGTTTCTTATTCAAAAATAATATTTGTTCAGCTCTTTTTGAGCTGAGTCTGTTTCTTTTTTTGGAAAACACTTCCCCTGCTTTTGAAAAAATCCTTTCACAGGGTACACCTGTTGCAGGGACACTTAAAAATGTCTTAGTCAGTTGGTACAAATTAGGGAAGACAGCACGTCGCTCCTGCCAGTATTTCAAAGGATCTGCCCGTCTTGAAATAGCCGTTTCGAAACAGAGGCGTTCCTTCAATCGCTGAACTACAGTCACGTGACATGGGCGTTTCAGAACCGCTTTTCGGCACGTTTCGAAACGTTTCGATCCGGGACTTCAGATAAGAGCCGACACGCCCGTTTCGGAAGTCACATCACTAGTATTTTGTAGTTTATGTTTGTAGTCTCGTTTTTTCCTCCTGTGGAGTGATTTTTTGTAGTTTAAGTTTTTAGCGTTAGCCTGTTTTGTCTTGATCTTTTGTTTTGTGCTTTTGACACCTTATGATTTTTGAATAAAAACCTGTTCATACTGTCTCTGCATCTGGGTCTGCATCTGGGTCCTCCCTCCTTGTCCGAGCCTGACACTTTGTTTTTTTCCCTTGGGGGTTATTCTCTGTTATTTGTGTTTGTGTTGTGTCTCTCTGTAGTAATTTGGAACCTTTCTAATTGTGCAGTAGAAGCTTAATGAAACCAGAATATTGAATGAGCCTGTTGATGCAGGCTGCCATCAAGTTTTGATGAAATGTGATGTGTAATTATACAGGCACAAACACATCCCTCCAGGTCTTATCCAAACAAGCATTAGACATGACACGTATGCTAATGAATATGTTGGCTTGGACCCCGTCTGTGCCTCTGAAGTCAGTTGAAGTCAAATGCCTGTTGTTTAGATGTAGATTCCAGCTGAGGGCAGACAGGTAGAGACTGTCCCTCTTCACAGGCCAGGAGGGGAGATGAGATGAACTCATTTTCTTGGCAGCCAATGGGGATTTGTGAACATGACCTTAATAAAGTGACACAATCAGGCGGGGATGACAATGAAATGTAAGAGAGGAGCAGAACAGAAAACAAGTTTCTTTCAGTATCCACCAAAATGAATAATGAACAACACAAAGATGATGTACATGTTTCTGATGGACGAATTCAGTGCCACATACAGTAAGTAGTGAACAACATAACTATATTGATACGCATATTGACACATTGCATTTACTGTAAAATAAGCATTACAGATTCTGATGTTGGTCCGGCCTTATGGAGAAAGTGTTTCGGGGGGGACGTGTTTAAGATCATCCTGAAGGTCAATTTGATTCTCATATCTATGGCAGTTACATCCAAATATCAATAGATGGCATTAAAACCCTTTCAGCTAAAATCAAACACCATCAGGTTTATATGATTTTGTCCTCTAAGGATGAAATGGAATCTGAAGACTGACTTTATAAAAGTAGAAAAGGGCATGTTCATCAATCGAAAAGTACGAATGCTTAGAACTCTTTTCCCTTTACTTCTTAAAACCCATCCCCAGGACAGTTTATCCTAAAGCAGTGAAACTCCCCAAAAACAGTATAAATAAAATAAAAGAGGAATGGTTGCTTTAAGGAACAGTGATTAATTTATTCATGCAGAGACCTGGTGTGAGCACACAGTCATCACCTCAATTCCTCCGGGAGCATTCATTTGATTATTTCAAAAGAGTGGAAGGCTAATTGCCAATATGCCTGACCGGTGACCTGAAAAACTGGGCTATTGGACTTTTAAGAATGTTAGTCCAACTCCTTGTGCATTCTTGTACAAAAAATGTTTTCCCCTAATATCAAAGAGACAGCTGCTGGCCTCAAGTGTGGTGACACATCTTTTCATCGTGATTATCTGTTTAGTTGTTCCTTTTTGTATGCAAAATAAATTCTACTCATGAGAGGCAGGCAGGAAGGGAGGCAGGAAGGAAGGCAGGGAGGCAGGCATGGAGGGAGGGAGTCAGGCAGGCACAGGCAGGGAGGGAGGCAGGCAGGGAGGGAGGGAGGCAGGCAGGGAGGCAGGGAGGGAGGGAGTCCGGCAGGGAGGGAGGCAGGCAGGCAGGGAGGCAGGCAGGCAGGCAGGGAGGCTGGCAGGGAAGGAGGGAGGCAGGAAAGAAGGCAGAGAGGGAGGCAGGCAGACAGGGAGGCAGGGAGGGAGGGAAGCAGGCAGGGAGGCTGGCTGGCAGGCAGGCAGGCAGGCAGGCAGGGAGGCTGGCAGGGAAGGAGGGAGGCAGGAAAGAAGGCAGAGAGGGAGGCAGGCAGACAGGGAGGCAGGGAGGCAGGCAGGGACGAAGCCAGGGAGGCAGGGAGGGAGGCAGGGAGGGAGGGAGGCAGGCATGGAAGGAGGGAGGCAGGAAAGAAGGCAGAGAGGGAGGCAGGCAGACAGGGAGGGAGGCAGGAAAGAAGGCAGAGAGGGAGGCAGGGAGGGAGGCAGGCAGGCAGGGAAGCAGGCAGGGAAGAAGGCAGAGAGGGAGGCAGGCAGGGAGGGAGGCAGGCAGGCAGGCAGGCAGGGAGGGAGGCAGGAAAGAAGGCAGAGAGGGAGGCAGGGAGGCAGGGAGGGAGGCAGGCAGGCAGGCAGGCAGGCAGGCAGGCAGGCAGGGAGGGAGGCAGGCAGGGAGGGAGGCAGGCAGGCAGGCAGGCAGGGAAGAAGGCAGAGAGGGAAGCAGGGAGGGAGGCAGGCAGGCAGGCAGGGAAGAAGGCAGAGAGGGAGGCAGGGAGGGAGGCAGGCAGGCAGGCAGGCAGGGAGGGAGGGAGGCAGGCAGGCAGGGAGGGAGGCAGGCAGGCAGGCAGGCAGGGAGGGAGGCAGGAAAGAAGGCAGGGAGGGAGGCAGGCACACAGGGAGGCAGGGAGGGAAGAAGGCAGGGAGGCAGGGAGGGAGGGAGGCAGGCAGGGAGGGAGGCAGGGAAGAAGGCAGGGAGGGAGGCAGGCAGGGGTCCTACAGTAACGCTTTGGCAAGGATGGAGAGAGCAGCCAATGCTTTGTACTGCAGGGATGACTACTGGATTGATCAGCAGCAGGGAGCAGGTTAGAGGTGTAACGATTCATTCGATTAATCGATGAATCGATTGTCAGTCCTATAGATTCTACTAAATCGATCTGCTACAATAAATAGATAGAATGAATCGTTTTGGCTTCACCAATAATCGATATAAATGCATTTAATCGGATTAATTGTGATTCTTACTTATGATGAATGTTTTAGTACATTTAAGACACTCTCTCCCCTGCCAGCTGTCACGCCGGTGTGGTAATGTCTTGGGTTTTTGTCTTGTCATTTCCTGTCTTATTTTGAAAATAACTCCCTTCTCCTTTCAGGTCACTTGCCCTTCCTCATGTGTTCCCTGGTCTGATGTCATTCCTGATCCCTGATTGTTGTCACCTGTTGCTCGTTATCCCTCTGTGTATTTAAGTCTGTGTCTCCCCTTGTCTTGTGCCAGTTCGTTATTCGTCTTCTGTCACGTCACGTTCCATGTCACGTTCCACGCCACCACAGGTTAAGTTAAGTTGTTTTTTTGTAGTTTTGCTTGTAGCCTCGTTTTGTTTCCTCCCGGTGGAGTGATTTTGTGTTTATACTTTTTATGTTATGAATAAAAGCCTTTTTACTGCTACTGCCCTGCATCTGAGTCCTCCCTCCATGCCAAGGTCTGACAGAACGAACTGGCCAGTAAGGACTCAGCAGAGCAGCAGCATTTAAATACCATGGACTCAGCAGCCTTTTTTTTTATGTGGCTCCACATACGAGCTCCGGGAGGCTACCTATAGGCTCCAGTGTCTCCAGGCCGAGCACCGGCATGCCGAAGGAGAGGAGGAGAGGCAGTCGGCCCTGGCGAGGGCCAGGGAGCTGGTTTCTGCCAGCCCGTGGCTCAGGGGCTCATTGCCTGCCTGGGTCAGGGGCTTCCTCCTAACCCCTGATCATCCAGTCCAGGCCTCAGCCACAGCCAAGCATCCAGTCCAGGCCTCAGCCACAGCCAAGCATCCAGTCCAGGCCTCAGCCACAGCCAAGCATCCAGTCCAGGCCTCAGCCACAGCCAAGCATCCAGTCCAGGCCTCAGCAACAGCCAAGCATCCAGTCCAGGCCTCAGCAACAGCCAAGCATCCAGTCCAGGCCTCAGCAACAGCCAAGCATCCAGTCCCAGCCACAGCCAAGCATCCAGTCCAGGCCTCAGCCACAGCAAAGCATCCAGGCCTCAGCCACAGCAAAGCGTCCAGGCCACGGCCAAGCATCCAGTCCAGGCCACGGCCAAGCATCCAGTCCAGGCCTCGGCCAAGCATCCAGTCCAGGCCACGGCCAAGCATCCAGTCCAGGCCACGGCCAAGCATCCAGTCCAGGCCTCGGCCAAGCATCCAGTCCAGGCCTCGGCCAAGCATCCAGTCCAGGCCTCGGCCAAGCATCCAGTCCAGGCCTCGGCCAAGCATCCAGTCCAGGCCTCGGCCAAGCATCCAGTCCAGGCCTCGGCCAAGCATCCAGTCCAGGCCTCGGCCAAGCATCCAGTCCAGGCCTCGGCCAAGCATCCAGTCCAGGCCTCGGCCAAGCATCCAGTCCAGGCCTCGGCCAAGCATCCAGTCCAGGCCTCGGCCAAGCTTCCAGCCCAGGCCTCAGCCACAGCCAAGCTTCCAGCCCAGGCCTCAGCCACAGCCAAGCTTCCAGCCCAGGCCTCAGCCACAGTGTTTTAGTACATTTAAGACACTCTCTCCCCTGCCAGCTGTCACGCCGGTGTGGTAATGTCTTGGGTTTTTGTCTTGTCATTTCCTGTCTTATTTTGAAAATAACTCCCTTCTCCTTTCAGGTCACTTGCCCTTCCTCATGTGTTCCCTGGTCTGATGTCATTCCTGATCCCTGATTGTTGTCACCTGTTGCTCGTTATCCCTCTGTGTATTTAAGTCTGTGTCTCCCCTTGTCTTGTGCCAGTTCGTTATTCGTCTTCTGTCACGTCACGTTCCATGTCACGTTCCACGCCACCACAGGTTAAGTTAAGTTGTTTTTTTGTAGTTTTGCTTGTAGCCTCGTTTTGTTTCCTCCCGGTGGAGTGATTTTGTGTTTATACTTTTTATGTTATGAATAAAAGCCTTTTTACTGCTACTGCCCTGCATCTGAGTCCTCCCTCCATGCCAAGGTCTGACAGAACGAACTGGCCAGTAAGGACTCAGCAGAGCAGCAGCATTTAAATACCATGGACTCAGCAGCCTTTTTTTTTATGTGGCTCCACATACGAGCTCCGGGAGGCTACCTATAGGCTCCAGTGTCTCCAGGCCGAGCACCGGCATGCCGAAGGAGAGGAGGAGAGGCAGTCGGCCCTGGCGAGGGCCAGGGAGCTGGTTTCTGCCAGCCCGTGGCTCAGGGGCTCATTGCCTGCCTGGGTCAGGGGCTTCCTCCTAACCCCTGATCATCCAGTCCAGGCCTCAGCCACAGCCAAGCATCCAGTCCAGGCCTCAGCCACAGCCAAGCATCCAGTCCAGGCCTCAGCCACAGCCAAGCATCCAGTCCAGGCCTCAGCCACAGCCAAGCATCCAGTCCAGGCCTCAGCCACAGCCAAGCATCCAGTCCAGGCCTCAGCAACAGCCAAGCATCCAGTCCAGGCCTCAGCAACAGCCAAGCATCCAGTCCAGGCCACAGCCAAGCATCCAGTCCAGGCCTCAGCCACAGCAAAGCATCCAGTCCAGGCCTCAGCCACAGCAAAGCGTCCAGGCCTCAGCCACAGCAAAGCGTCCAGGCCACGGCCAAGCATCCAGTCCAGGCCACGGCCAAGCATCCAGTCCAGGCCACGGCCAAGCATCCAGTCCAGGCCTCGGCCAAGCATCCAGTCCAGGCCTCGGCCAAGCATCCAGTCCAGGCCTCGGCCAAGCATCCAGTCCAGGCCTCGGCCAAGCATCCAGTCCAGGCCTCGGCCAAGCATCCAGTCCAGGCCTCGGCCAAGCATCCAGTCCAGGCCTCGGCCAAGCATCCAGTCCAGGCCTCGGCCAAGCATCCAGTCCAGGCCTCGGCCAAGCTTCCAGCCCAGGCCTCAGCCACAGCCAAGCTTCCAGCCCAGGCCTCAGCCACAGCCAAGCTTCCAGCCCAGGCCTCAGCCACAGCCAAGCTTCCAGCCCAGGCCTCAGCCACAGCCAAGCTTCCAGCCCAGGCCTCAGCCACAGCCAAGCTTCCAGCCCAGGCCTCAGCCACAGCCAAGCTTCCAGCCCAGGCCTCAGCCACAGCCAAGCTTCCAGCCCAGGCCTCAGCCACAGCCAAGCTTCCAGCCCAGGCCTCAGCCACAGCCAAGCTTCCAGCCCACGCCACCGTTCCAGCCAAGCTACCAGCCCACGCCACCGTTCCAGCCAAGCAACCAGCCCACGCCACCGTTCCAGCCAAGCAACCAGCCCACGCCACAATCATAGCCGCACCACTAGCCCATGTTTCGGCCAGTGGCCTCCAGTCGGCGGTCCGGTCGACACTCTCCAGGGGTTTCAAGACGGCGGTCCGGTCGACACTCTCCAGTGGTTTCAAGACGGCGGCCCGGTCGACACTCTCCAGGGGTTTCAAGACGGCGGCCCGGTCGACACTCTCCAGGGGTCTCAAGTCGGCGGTCCGGTCGACACTCTCCAGGGGTCTCAAGTCGGCGTTCCGGTCGACACTCTCCAGGGGTTTCAAGACGGCGGCCCGGTCGACACTCTCCAGTGGTCCTCAGTCGGCGGCCCGGGCGACACCAGTCCGGGTGGAGGATCGTCTGGCACCAGCCCGGACAGAGGACCGTCCCACACCTGCTCCTCGCAGCCTTCGGGAGGTCCGCTCGTCACCCATCCCTGTCCAGACGGGGGGCCGTCCTACGCCTGCTCCGCGCAGCCTTCGGGAGGTCCGCTCGTCACCCGTCCCTGTCCTGACGGGGGGCCGTCCTACGCCTGCTCTACGTCGCCTCCCTGAGCGGCCCCGCCCGCTAGCCCGTCCTCACGCCCGGCCTCCTGAGCGGCCCCGCCCGCTAGCCCGTCCTCACGCCCGGCCTCCTGAGCGGCCCCGCCCGCTAGGCCGTCCTCACGCCCGGCCTCCTGAGCGGCCCCGCCCGCTAGGCCGCCCTCACGCCCGGCCTCCTGAGCGGCCACGCCCGCTAGGCCGGCCTCCTGAGCGGCCACGCCCGCTGAGCGGCCTCCTGCCGCTAGGCCACGCCCGCTAGGCCGGCCTCCTGAGCGGCCACGCCCGCTAGGCCGCCCTCACACCCGGCCTCCTGAGCGGCCACGCCCGCTAGGCCGGCCTCCTGAGCGGCCACGCCCGCTAGGCCGGCCTCCTGAGCGGTCACGCCCGCTAGGCCGCCCTCACGCCCGGCCTCCTGAGCGGTCCCGCCCGCTAGGTCGCCCTCATGCCCGGCCTCCTGAGCCCTGCCCCCAGGCCCCCTCCACCCGCCCTACGTTTCATGGAGCCTAGGGACATCTGGGATCTGTTCCTTAAGGGAGGGGTACTGTCACGCCGGTGTGGTAATGTCTTGTCTTGGGTTTTTGTCTTGTCATTTCCTGTCTTATTTTGAAAATAACTCCCTTCTCGTTTCAGGTCACTTGCCCTTCCTCATGTGTTCCCTGGTCTGATGTCATTCCTGATCCCTGATTGTTGTCACCTGTTGCTCATTATCCCTCTGCGTATTTAAGTCTGCGTCTCCCCTTGTCTTGTGCCAGTTCGTTATTCGTCTTCTGTCACGTCACGTTCCATGTCACGTTCCACGCCACCACAGGTTAAGTTAAGTTGTTTTTTTGTAGGTTTGCTTGTAGCCTCGTTTTGTTTCCTCCCGGTGGAGTGATTTTGTGTTTATACTTTTTATGTTATGAATAAAAGCCTTTTTACTGCTACTGCCCTGCATCTGAGTCCTCCCTCCATGCCAAGGTCTGACACCAGCATGTAATAGTTTGTATTCAGCATAAAATATTATGCAGGTTTACTTTTTTCTCGAATAAATGTTATTTTTCCCCTTTCAGAAGAATACAGATAGTCTCACTCACATTATTTATTATTATTACTATTGTTTATTTCATGGATATAGAATTTTGGTTACAAGTTACTGAATCGAATTGTGGTTTACAGAATCAAATCGAAACGTTACAAAAAAAATAAATTGTCCTCGAATCAAGTCGCCAACTACTGTATCAGTAATCGAATCGCTGTGAAGCCAAAGATTCACCTAGAGCACCCTAGAGCAGGTGAGTCGAATCAGTGTACTCGGTGGTCGTCACAACACAGGCAGGGGAGGACTGGGGACACGAAGGTTTCTAACTGAAGAAGTGACCCAGAAGTAAAGAAGTGGCCGCCATGATAAGAGCCGTTCAAAGCAACATTAAAGTGCCACACACCTCAGCCGTTCATGAAAACAAACGATATGCCTATTTACATATTTAACAATTACTTTCATGCAGACATATAGTAATTGGAATTGTGTTGATAAATGTGTGACAGTGATAATTTTTTTTTCATTAATGTTACAAATGTTTTAAAGAAAAAAAACTAAAACCACAAATGAAATGTAAATATACAGCAAATGGTCAAACAGGAAGGAGGAGCTGCTGGACCTGAAGCTGGTCAGTGAACCAGCTGTTTATAAAACCAACTCTGTTCGTTCATAATAATACAGTCCTCAAGCCCCTTAGCCTATTATGTTTATCTGTTCACTGCACCTGATTTTTTCACTTTTCAATTTGCACTTTAATTAACTGCTATTTATACATTTTATATTGCTCTTTTTTATGTTGTTTTTTTTACCTATTGTGTTCTTTATCTTTAGTTACTGTGTTGTCACTGTGTGTAATGCTGCTGCTACACTAATTTCCCAGCTAAATAAAGTCTATCTATCTATCTATCTATCCATCCATCCATCCATCCATCCATCCATCCATCCATCCATCCATCCATCCATCTATCTATCTATCTATCGATCTTTGTCCCTGCGCTGACTTCTGTGGACAAAACTTAGAAAACTCGATTGGTATAAGCTATAGACTTCTACATTGAGTGTTGTGTCTGACCGACACAATGCATCAAGTGCTTGAGACAAAACAGAAAAAACAAATGAACTGGAGGATTCTGCTGTGTTTTTACATGTTGTGAAGCTTGCCTTTCTCTTAGTCTCATCTCATGAGTAGAATAGGAGTTAGGACCTAATTTTTTGACTATTCGACTGCAACCACGGTCTGTTTCATTAGTGTTCTACTTCTTACTCGAGTTTTATAAAATCTGTTAACTGATTTTGCACGTAACTTCACACTGACCTCTTTACTACTTATTGAGATGTATTCATTTTATATTAATATCCTTTGGAGCCTAACTGTGCTACATCTCATGAGAGCACATTATCAATTGATTGAGAATTACTATAAAAATGACATCTGCAAAGTCATCTTAAGCTGTAATATGAATGTAGTGGAGTAAAATACAGGCTATAATAGTAACCTCTGATATCTAATGGAGTTCATATATAAGTCAAGTACTGCAGAATTGTACTTCAGTATAGTAGGCTAAAATACTTAAGTAAATGTAGACGCATTGCACCACAGGCGCTTCACCTGAGGTGCCAGGTTGTAACCGCCAGAGGGAGACAAAACGATATTACCCAATGTCATGTAAATGAACAATACAAGATCGACAGTTCAGTACACCAATGACTTGAGACTGAATCAACGGTCAACCAAAAAGGGCGTGGCCGGGTGGGAAGACGCCGTCTATTAACCGGCAGACTCTGGTAACGACTCGGTGTCAGGTGAGATATGTATCCTTCTGCTCGTCGTGTAATATGAATAGCAGTGTATTCTTGTTTGCTAAAAACTTATAGTATTTCGGTTATATGTAGTTACTAGTTGTTGACATGGCGTCTGTGTATTTTTTCTGAACACGTGTTTCAATTAGCCAACGTCTGCTACTCATAAATGTAGCTAACTGTGGTAGCATGCTAACGATACGATACATCTAGTGTTCAACAGCCACGTTTACTGCCATCAGTTAATCAATGGGTTAATTTAGTATTTGTATGAAGATGAGGGTGACTTGTGGAGTTAGGCGCCGCTGAGTCTAGCTGGTGTTAACTCGTTAAATAGCCACTACTTATTACTTAAATGTCGGTTAGCTAGCTTGACGTTATTTGGCATGCGGACTCGAACTGTCCCTCCCCAACACGTTTCCGCTTAATGACCTTTGTAGAAGCGTTTTGTATATCAGTTAACATATATAAGAACAACGTTCCTGAAGGTACTTGTTCTGTGTTGATTATTTGGCAGAATTCAGCATTTACTTAAAGTATAGTGAAGTATTAAAGTATAGTTTCATATGTTGCTGCCTTCACGCGCCATTTGGAAGATCCTAATCCCCACTTGTGAAATAGTTATGAGGTTATATTGTTATGAGAATGTCATGTTCAAGTGCTTTGTTGTCGGGACAATTGAAAAATGGCGTAGCCTACATGAGGTTTGCTGTCACTGGTATTGGAGGGAAATCCTTTTTTGATTCGATAAAAAAAAGCATTGGTCTATATCATGTGTTCATCAATTACAGATTAAAAGTATGCACAAGCAACAGCTACCACTGTGCCACCGTTACAAATAAATAATTACTACCATCAGTACTGAATCTGAACTCTTCTCCGCTATGTTGAAAGGTTCTTGTCGCCAACTCGGGAACTTGGGTCTCAAAATGATCTTGAGTTACGTATTTACATGATACCACGTGAAGGCAGCATATGTATGTACAGAACACATGACTGAGCTAAACTGTGCAGCCTCTTGATTAACTCAATCAAGTAAATATGTATTTGATAAGGTAGATTTGTGTTGAGCTTCACTGAAGTAATTTCTAACCATTTTGCTTTTACGTTTGGTAACATTTGAATGCACTTCATCCTTACTGCTAATGTTCATGCTCTCCCTTGTAAGGGATGGACAATGTTGTATTTTATTGTGGATCGCAATAAACAACACAAAGTTGATTTTGGTGAATTTCCAAAACTCATAAATATCAAGTGACTTGAAAAAGCTGTCGAGCTTGCTCTCATGGTAGTCATTTTTTGTCATTATTTTTCATTTTCATCATCATTTCCTTTTCGTAGTATGCCATTGATGAGACATACTGCTAACTTATATCCTGTGGTTGTTTTCCTGCAGTTAACCGTTGTGTTGTGTGAACTGGTTCTAGCAGAAGTTGTCCAAATGGATCCAAAGGAGCCTCCTGAGCTAAGAGGTATGACAGGAATCCCCTGGCTGGCACGCCCAGGAGGACTACAGCCTCAGGAGATGGCTTTAGGACGTAGTAGAGGGCTCCTGCTCTCTGCAGAAGGGCCTGTTGTAGGACGAGCCAGAGGTTTCCCAACTCCTGGCGATAACCCACAAGGACGAGGACTAACTCTAGCCATTACTGAACCTATTGTTGGCCGAGCCAGGGGGCTGCTCTTCCCAGTCACTGAACCAAAGGTAGGGATGGCAAGAGGTGCAATCCTGCCCAGACTGGAGCCACAGCAAGGGCAGATGCCTCCACCTGAAACTACGAAGCGAGACCTAAGAGAGGAGGCTTCTGCTTTGACAACAAAAGAGGTTTGTTTTGATTTTCTACATTAAATATATGTTCAGGTGATTTTAAGTGGGGTTGTACTTCTACCTTTAACTTTAAAACGAAGCACAGTGATGCCTTGGTGAGGGCAGCAACAAAACAGACTTAACGAACATTTTCACTGCTCTGTGTTGCTGTCAGATGGATGTGGTACTAAAGTGAACGTTATTTACACTCTTCAAAGCCACAGTATAGATATGTTACACTTCTCTGTCTGAAAATATTCTAAATATAGGCTGTCTCCGAAATCATTCCCTACTCCCTATATAGGGGAGTTATATGGAGGGCACTATATAGTGGACTCAAAGGCAAAATGAAAAAACACTTTCGGACACTACTCGGGGGATTTCTTTCGGCGCCGTTGATGACGTTGTTCCTGGCGCATAATTAATACGTGTCGGATTCCACTGACGGCTCTTAAGTCTCACACACTCACACGCAGAGAAATTACCAGGGTAATTAATTTTTTAATACATATTTGTTGCAAAAATGTACAAAACCAAAAAAAAAGAGTCCTTCAGTAGGAGGTAGAGTTCTCAACGGGTCGGCCCAGCCCGACAAACCCGACGGGACCCGAAGTTTCGGGCCGGGTCCGGGCCGAAAAAATACGCAAATGAGCCGGGTCGGGCCTCGGGCTTCCTTTTTTTTATAAAACACATTTCATTAAAAAATAAAAAATAAAAAAATTTGTAGGTTGTAAATTATATATTGTTTGCTGTGAATCATCGCTGTTCACGTTTGGTCAATCTGGCTGCCTGCTTCATGGAGCAGACGCACACCTGACGACGCTGCGTGACGCACTCACGCCTATAGCCTGGCTGGAAAAGATGGAGGCGAAAGATTTAATTTAATATTTATTTACGGCATATTTATTTATATAGGCTATTTAAAGTTTCGGTTGTTTGTGTTAAATCTTTTAATTTTAAATAAAGTTTAATTTGAATTCACGTCTGCTGTCTGTCTGATCGTGATAACAAGTGTATGAAAACAATGCAGGCGCGCGGGGGGTCGGGTTCGGGCCGGGTTCGGGCCGACAATTCATGCTGGTGTGTCGGGCTGCGTCGGGTTCGGGTTTAAAAACCCGCGGGCCGGGTCGGGTCGGGCTGTAATTTTCAGGCCCGTTGAGAACTCTAGTAGGAGGGGAATTCTGTGGCCGTCTCATTTCTTGAGAAAAAAACTATTTTTCAATAATGAGATGATCACTACATCGTCCTCACTGCTATTTTTATTTTCAACGATCCCGATCGGGTCCAGGTGGACTTCGGGACCAGGTTGCAGCACTACCGGCACCTCACATCTCTGCGTTCCACCTGACCTGAACAGGCTGCAACCGCCCCGATCCCAAACTCCTTGGCGATCGCTCGCCACAATCTGTAAATTATACAATATACGTATTTTTTTTAAGTAAATAAAGAAAAACATCACTCTTTGGCCGTTTGTGTGGTCTTGTTCTGCTCTGCAATACATATATTAAATATTAACATTTATTATTATGCGATTATTCATATTTCTGCCGCTTTTTCCTGCTCTCTCTCCTCTCGTATCTTCGCGATTTGTCTTTCAACGCAATGCATGATGGTAAAATTTGCTCGGCTAGTGACCATCGGCTGTACACTACTTTTCACGATGCATTGTGGGAAACTTTGAGTGCACTATATACAAAATGGCGACCTCCCTATATAGTGCACTATATAGGGAGTAGGGAGTGATTTCGGACACAGCCATAGTGTACACTGAAGCCCCCACCCAAGCAGCAGGTTACTTGTCCTCCATGCTGGTACTCCTGTGTTCCTCCAAACTGGGGGTGCCCCTACAACCTGCATCGACTGCATTACCAGGAACAATCTTAGACTACAGCTTTAAGTACAATAATTGAGTACATGTGCTTAGTTCACACATGAATACATTTAACTCTTTCTCCAACTTTAGTCAATAAATGTGAATGCAATTGTGAAATGTAGTTCCTACTTAATATATGAATAATTACCACAATCACAATTTGTAATTGTTCTGTCAAGTAAACAAACCTTTTTATGAACATTTCAGCATGTTTACCTCACATTCAAGGACTAATTGCCTCTGTTACTACAACTGTGCTACATTTTAATGTTTTCGTAAGACTAAATTTATCAGTAGCATTTAGTCACATGTAAGTCTTTGGTAAATGGTAAAAAACACAATTGAATTGCCCTGCTGTGATGTTTACTAGTAGGCTGTTAGGACATGCAGTACCAAAAACGGCCACAAAAACCCCACCAATATCAGGATTTAAAAAAATCACTGCAACAAATTGAGGCAAAACACCCTCCCGATTTTTTAATTTGATTTTAACAATAATATGATCTTTCAAAAAAAGTAAGTTTGGACCTGATGCTTACAGTTTTTTGGAATATGGCTCTGAAGTTGGCCAAAGATGTGTTAACTTCCATTTTTGAGCCTTAATATCCGTGAAACTAATCATCTGAGAGAAACCATATTTTGTAGAATGTTTAAGCTAACACCAGAGATAGAGGCAGAATTGATGGAAGTCTATTATCTGCAAAAATGGGAGCTCAGCCACTCTTCAAATGTACTACTTTATTTCAACAAGCCACATTTTAAGTACCTACCATACTAGGTTATCATTGAGCTACACCCCTGATATTCCATGTCTGGAGGCTATTAGTAACAGATATACACTGTAGAAATTTTGAAGGCCACAGGTGAGATAGTTTTCCAGATATTTCTGTTTAAAAATGGCTTTTCAGAGTATGATGTCAAAAACCGTCTAAATTACCCTTCATTCAATGATGTTTCATGAGAAAACTGTTGACAGTAGAGACTTAATATTTTGGATTTGTCCTACTAACAAGTGTGTCTTTGTACTTGAATTTTTTCAGGACATTCTGAGATAGTAAGGTGGGAGGCATTTGATGAAATGACACGGAATGACCCTGCTGTTTTTTTTGTCTACGTACAGGTTGACATGCCTACCCAAGGTCCAAGATCAGCACTGGTCTCAATGTTCAGAGGAATGGGCATCGAGCCCTTAATGACCTCGTGGGGAAGAGGAACACCACCAGTGGGTCTGTATTTAAAAACTTAAAAAAATATATATTTTTTTTTATTTTTAGGGGTAACGTTTTTTGTTTAATATAGTGTTATCCTGAATACTACTATTTTGGCCCTTGATAGTCTGCAACAATGAAATTTTAAAGCTTCGGCTTTTTATTTTTTTGGGGGGGTTCCACGCATAGACTTTACCTCGCCGTAGGGTTGGGCGGTATGACGGTATTATACCGTGTGACGGTATAAAAGGTGTCCACCGGTAGAGATTTTGCAATACCGTTTATACCGGAGAAAGCGCAGATGTCTGCGGCGTCGCTCTGAGTCACTGTAATTACACCGCCTCGACACATGGGGCACTGCGGGCATTGCAGCAGACTGCTTGCGTGGTTGCATGAGCACGACGAAGAAGAAACAGCTCTACCTGAGTAATAACAATCATGGCGGAGGCGGAGAGTGAACGTCACGAGGAAACGGAGGCAGCGCGACCCACCCAACTCGTTCCGAAAAAGAGCGCTACGTCTGTTGGAACTTTTTCGGATTTAGAAAATCCGACAACGAACAAAAAGCGATACTCTGCAAAGAGTGTTGCGCGACTGTTCCTGCTGCAGGTGGAAACACCGGTAACCTCTTCCACCACTTAAAGATAAAACACGCGAAGCAGTATTATGAGTCTTTCGCCAAAGGCACCCCGTATGACAATAAATCACGTCGATGAAGGGAGATAACGGAGGCCATCACGACGCATACTTTTTCTCATTTGTTATTTTTATTTCTTATTAATATGGAGCTCTGTGTTTACATTTGCACACACTATAGCTTAAGTTAAAGCTGGAGTTCAAATGTTAACCAGACATTTGCACATTCTTTGTGGCTTATTGTTTATTATATTATTATATTTTCTTTGAAATAATGTTATTCTGCTGTGAGAAAATTTAAATAAAAGAGGAAAATGATCAAATGTGACAGTATGGTTATTTTTAAGCCATTAATTGAATTTACAGGGGGAAAAACCATACCGTGATTATATACCGTTACCGTGATATGAAATTATTCATACCGTGATATAAGATTTTGCTCATACGGCCCAACCCTACCTCACGCCATTACTGACCCACTGCCAAACCGGTCCTGCTGGAGGATGTTGCAGGCAGCAGAATGTTCTCCACGGCATCTCCAGACTCTGTCACGTCTGTCACATGTGCTCAGTGTGAACCTGCTTTCATCTGTGAAGAGCACAGGGCGCCAGTGGTGAATTTGTCGATCTTGGTGTTCTTTGGCAAATGCCAAACATCCTGCACGTTGTTGGGCTGTAAGCACAACCCCCACCTGTAGATGTCGGGCCCTCATACCACCCTCATGGAGTCTTTTTCTGACCGTTTGAGCAGACACATGCACATTTGTGGCCTGCTGGAGGTCATTTTGCAGGGCTCTGGCAGTGCTCCTCCTGTCCTCCTTGCACAAAGTCGGAGGTAGCGGTCCTGCTGCTGGGTTGTTGCCCTCCTACGGCCTCCTCCACGTCTCCTGATGTACTGGCCTGTCTCCAGGTAGCACCTCCATGCTCTGGACACTACGCTGACATACACGGCAAACCTCCTTGCCACAGCTCGCATTGATGTGCCATCCTGGATGAGCTGCACTACCTGAGCCACTTGTGTGGGTTGTAGACTCCGTCTCATGCTACCACTAGAGTGAAAGCACCGCCAGCATTCAAAAGTGACCAAAAACATCAGCCAGAAAGCATAGGAACTGATAAGTGGTCTGTGGTCACCACCTGCAGAACCATTCCTTTATTGGGGGTGTCTTGCTAATTGCCTATAATTTCCACCTGTTGTCTATTCCATTTGCACAACAGCATGTGAAATTGATTGTCAATCAGTGTTGCTTCTTAAGTGGACGGTTTGATTTCACAGAAGTGTGATTGACTTGGAGTTACATTGTGTTGTTTAAGTGTTCCCTTTTATTTTTTTGAGCAGTTTATATATAAAAAGAGATGTTCCGATACCATTTTTCCCCTCCCGATACCGATTCTGATACTCGTGCTGTTGGTATCGGCCGATACCGAGTACCAATACCAGTGTGTTTAAAAAAAAAAAAAAAAAAAAAGATCATACTACGCCTGCATGATTGTGATATGATTATCATTGTGGTAAGGCCTGGCTCAGGTTAAACCCTATGTAAAACATGAATGAATACAGCAAATGGAAGCCATTTATTTTAAAATGTATTTTTAAATATAACCGTATAAAACAGTAGTGCAAATTTGCAACACACGTGCCACCCCTCGAAATTGAGTCTTTGCATATGTTGCACAGGGCTCTCAAGTTTTTAACTTAGTTCAGCGTGAGATTTTGGCTGAAGGTACGTGTCCACAGGTAGGGTTATTTCCACGCTTCCCATGCATTGACTATGTAAGAAGCCGTGCAATGCCGTCGCGTTGCGTTACAGCGAGTTTCAAGAGACGGCGCCATCGCCGCAAGCTCTTGAAAATCTTATAAACTGACCGTGGTCGATCTAAAATAAAGACAGATTCAGCAACTGCACTTATTTCTCGCCTAAAATGTTTTCAGAAACACATTTCGGTGAACTATTTTCATAAAATAAGAGAGCGTTTTTCTAATTATCCCGGTAATTTGTCTGCGTGAGAAATACTAGATGTGGCGTGTGAGTGTGTGAACAGGTTGTAATGTGTGTGCATGAGACTTGAGAGCCCTGTGTTGCATGTCGCCGTCTAACTGGTGGGAACATCCACTGTGTAGTACCGGAAGCGGAACAACTCTAATATATAAGCATTTTGATTAGGTAACGGAAGGCTGCATCTCTAACTACGGAAAAGGGCTGCAAATCTTTTGCAATAAATGTCCCACTGCACATAGCGATTTGGTGGAGGCATTTCAGAATGCAGCGCGTGAGCAAATGCTGTGTTCAAGTGCTCCTCTAAAGCTCCGACCCAATTCAGAGAGAAATATAAAGAAATGATATTGCAAAACCAAAAATATCTCAATTCAAGTCTGTATTGAACCGTGCACGTACTGTACGGTTGAATGTTATATTGAGAACAGTGGCATCCTGAGTACTCACCGTATGCTTTGTTTTCTCTCTTTCTTGCTTTGTTTGGGGGGTTGCTTAAAGTGTTTACATCATTATCTTTGAATTAAGTTTATTTCTCAAACAGACACCTGTAATCACAGGCAGCCACTGAGTAACCCCTGTTCAGTCAAGGTCAAGCTAGCAGACCTCAATGGGCCGACACATGTTGATCATTGAACTCATGTTGCTGTATATTGAGTTGTTGCATTTTGTTGTAGGAAGAGGAGCAGCTGGGGATCTGGGCGATGTGAAGCTGCATGGTGCCCCAGTCGGTGTCGGCCCAGAAAGCATCAGCCAATTTGAAGAGGTGATGGGCAGAGGCAGCAGGTAGGTAGAAGAGGAGTTCACATCCACTAAATATCTCTTATTAGTAGGGATGCAACAATCCAGTGAGCCCACGGTTTAATACGTACCTCAGTTCTTGAGTTAGGGTTTTCGGTATACAGTTTATTTATATATTCCAAAATTATATATTTATTTTGCTTATGAGCTAAGATTTTTTTTACATTCAGACACATTCAAATATATTGTATAATTTAAAAAATGTAAAAAAAAATTAACACTTTCCAATACAGTGCTTCTTAGACTCGAAGACTTGTATAGGATAAAAGGGGGCAAGTCAAAAGTTAATGTACATATTTCAAATATGTACATATTTAAAACATTAAGTCACTGTTTTAAATAAATATACCTGTTTACTAGGGGTGTCAACAATCGATTCGGCGATGCATCGCAATGCGGGGCATGCACGATTCAGCATCGATGCGTCAACGTGCCTTGTTGTTCTATGGAGTGAAAAGGATTTATCATTCTGACTTCACAGCAGAATATTTCCTTGTTCTTTTTTCCATATGCATGTTCTATTGTGGACCCTTTTGAAATGTTCTGTTTCAAGCTGACAGTTCATTTTGATGGCCTTGATGGTTTCTTTGGAAATCTGTAGTTCAAATGAGAGAATCTGTGCTTAAAGTTTAAAAAAAAGCTGCTACCGTAGATGACCAAATAATCGCCCGCGTGCAAATACGCGCCTGTGCTCTAATAGCCGCCGGGGTCCGAGCTCATTTGGCATCATGCCGGTTCAATTAAACGCCAGGGCGATTAAGTGTTTACCATAGTCTTGCACAGAAAACAAAAGTTTTTTTTTAACAGCACTTCACCGGCTCTCACCTCTTCTGTCAGTCAGCCCCTCCTCTCTCTCTCTCTCTCTCTCTCTCTCTCTCTCTCTCTCTCTCTCTCTCTCTCGCATGCAGGCGCGCGCACACACACACACACACACACACACACACAGACACACAAACACAGGCGCGCTAGACTGAGGGATATAGGGATATAGATAAATGCGCTAATGTACAGTGTTGAAATTACCGCGATCGACCCCCCCTTCCGTTATCATTCATAACACTGCTCTGATCCGCTCCCTGTGTCGCGGTAACACAGACAAAATGTCTTTGTATTTATTGTCTGATGTCAATAAAGATGCGTCGGGGGGGAAAAGTAGTTTTGTTCCAGTGGTGCTATGGTGAGCTCCTTGTTCTTTGCATGATGGTCTGGTGCTGCTCATTGCAAAAATAAATTGTAGCCTGTTGCAAATACGCGCCTGGTTCTTATAAACGCCTGGGCTCCAAGTCGATTTAGCATATTAAACGCCCGGGCTACTAAATGGTCATCTACGGTATTTAACAATAGTATTTGAATTTAAATACTTCCTTTGTGTTAATTCTACATAAATTCCATCATTTTACATTTAAATATCCATTGTAACATACTTTATTCTTAAGAAGAAAGAAAGCGATTAATTGCCATTAATTGTGCGATTAATTAGTTAATTTATTTTAATGGATTGACAGCACTACTTAATACTCACCTTCAATAGGGTTGTGAACAATAAACCGATGCGACCGGATATTCGGTTCAACAATTGAGAGATACGGCTGCATCGGTAGCAACCTCCTCAATCAATACGTATTATCAATGAATTCCTAGATGAATCGTTATAAAGTCATGGATCGGGTATCGCGAGACTTTGAAGCGGTTGGCGGCATTACACCAGCGTCTCTAAAACAACGCGAGAGCTGAAGCTGCCGGCGAAACGCCGTAGCTGCCTAGCTGGTATGAGTGATAAAAACGGACAACACGGAACATTGAGGGGGTGGAGGCGCTCCACAGCCGCACATGAGAGATGGATGGCTTTGAATGTCGATCGCTTGTGTCTCAACTTGCACCACAAGAGCACAATCCAATGATTCAGCCAGACTTTTTTTTGGTCCATGTCTAAAAATAAATACATTGCACACACACTTTCTGTCCACGACAGGCACTACCGTTACGTCATAGCAGCTGTAGTACATCAGTGAAACCCTGACAGATTCTATCAGCAGACACACAGCTGACAACTTCCCAGCTAAATGAAGAGATGTGTTGGAGATTCTCTAGACTGTCTGTTTGCTTCATACTACAGCTGCTAATAAATGATGATGTTTGTTCATCAGGTTATTGTTGCATCGCATTACGTTGGGTTCACACCGGCCGACGAAGCGCTGTGCCACACCACACGGAAATCGCGCGCGATCCGCTGCCCCCCTGTTCAGACCAGACGCGTATTTCTCCGCGATGGTCGACAAGCGCTTCTGCTCAGCAGTTGTTCATTCACAGCTATTTTTTTCATCATAACCTCTAAAAATAAATACGTCATGTTTCTGTAACCAAGAAGTTTGTATATTTCTTTATTTGTTTATCTGCTCTTCACATTTATTAATTTTCATCTCTCTACTCTGTTTAGATACACAAATATGATCGCATTTGTCTATCGCGGTATTTTATTTTGAAAATTGCTTTTATTTTTGAAAATTGACGGGATTGTCTAGTGTTTCTGTGGGTGACTTACTGCCACAATTGACAAATTGCAAAAAATAGAGCAGACGCCGAAACGTCGCTTCTCAAGTGCGGGACGGTCGCATAGGGTCGCGGCGCTTCGCGTCTGGTGTGAACCACACTATCGGTTAACAAGGGCGCCGAAAGGAAGCGGGCTCCGCTCCACACCTATTCGCGGCACTTCCGCGGCCGGTGTGAACCCGGCGTTAGGCTCCATGGTGAGAGGTTAACGTCATGCTGCTGCAGTGGGGCCTGGTGTGGTGTATCGGAGGAGTTTGATGAGGCTGCGTGTTTGATTGTTCCATCTTTGTTTTATCATACTCCACCATCCCATCCAGAGAGCCAACGGCGTTAATGTGTTTAAACAATGAACATGTTAATTCGACACTGTGTGTATGGTGGAGAGATTGAGAAGAATTAATAATCATCAGTAATGTTTTAGCTGTGGCAGCATTGGTGGGCTGGCTTTTAATGTCTCTTGTTGTTTTAAAACTGTCATTGATGCAGAATTATTGCAACCACTGTCAGTATTGAAAATCAGATATGCAACCTCAGCAACTGCGTAATTTGACCTGTTCCAGTTTCCATGGCCGAGGTTTATCCCCTCAGACAATGGTGGGGCTTGGAAGAGCAACGATACCTCATCTTGGAGTAGGAAGAGGACGCACGCTACCTCCTTTTCCTCCAGGTCCTGTCGAGTCTGTTTTGCCAGCCTCTGAGCAAAAAGCTGCCCTACACTCTCAGATGTCCGGTGCAGGTAGGGAAACTTTCCAAATAAATTAATTCTGACAATTCATGAAACAATGCAAAAGATAATTTCATAGAGCTAGGTTTAAGTAGATACAGTCATGGCTGAAAGTGTTGGCACCATTTCTCTCAGAAAATGATTGACATTTACACGTTTTGTTATACACATGTGTATTTCCTTTGACACAAAAAGAGAGGGAAAAAAACAAAATGAATATATTTACAAGCAAAACTCAGAAAATGGGCTGGACAAAATTGTTGGCACCTTCAACTTAATATTTGGTGGCACACAGATTTTCAATGGGATTAACATTGCTGGCCACTTAAGAACCCTCCAGCGCTGTTTTCATCCATTTCTGCTTGCTTTTAGTAGGGATGTCCCGATCCAGCTTTTTGCACTTCCGATCCGATACCGATATTGTAGCTTTTAGTATCGGCCGGTATCGGCCGATCCAAGCATGTATTAAAGATTAAAGATATTTACTTATTTTGTTGTCAGACTCATGTTGAAAAGGGTTTTACTCTTAAGAACAACCAGCCAACTTAATTAGGTTAGTTTGAATAATCCACAATGGTTGGTAATGAGAAGCTGACCTGTTTATTCTTAACAGGGTTAAATAAACACAAAATAGACAAAATAATAAATAGTCAATCTTACCGCTTTACCACCACACTTGACTTTATTGTGGCAAGTATTGCACTCCGCCACTTCGTCTTTTTCGTTTTTTAGGGTAAAATAATCCCACACAGCTGACATTTTTATCGATAACTTTAAATTCTTAGTGGGACATCAGTGTTTCCCCTAGAATTTTTTTCAGGCCCGGTGGTACCCACCGAAAAAACCCTAAACAGACGAGACGCGTGGGATGGTGTATTGGTGCAGTTGGATTAAGTCAGGTGGCACAGCAAGCAGTCTGAAATTCTGCAATTATTATATTTGCATTCAACATTTTTGTTCAACCAGAGTGTATTGAAGATCACAAGGAGAGAGTGACTTATTAAGGTGCCGGTTGATGGAAATGATCCAAAATTAGGGGCCGAAAAATATGGCTGGAAAATGATGAGCATCACATTAATAGCTACAGATACTGTAAAACACTACAATGACATGAGTGCATGTATTGTCTTATTTTGTCATGTAAAATATAAGTTATAGGTTTACTCAACAGCTTAATAGTTCATAGAAATTCAGGTAGAAATAGGTTAACTCAGATTTCCACAGCTTATCAAAAACAATCCTCCCCCCACAGGTGGTCCCTTGCTTTGCATTCACACTGCTCCAGCCCAAACAGGCTTTAGCCCGTACACACGTCATCACATTCTTATACTACACACACAATATGGCTTGATGCTGTTTTGAAGGAGTGCATATATTTATCGACAACACTCGACCTGCATCAGCGCATGTGCGCACGAGCGGATCTGTGTGAGCAGGCAGCGCGGAAGCCGGTCCGGTACCGGTCCGGTTTCGCACACACCACGAGTGTGAAGAGTGCAACAGCTTATCAAAATACAGTGTCAACTCCGTGTTTTCGAAGTAGAAAGCGACATTGTGGTGGTTTAACGAGGCGGAACGGCATCAGAACAACATCAAGCGCGTAAAGTACACGAAGAAGAACGTAGTGGGAGCGCGCAGCGAGGATTGTTGCGGACCGCGCGTCTTGCAGAGCAAGTCTACTGTGCTGCGCGGAGGCGCTCCTAATGTAAATGTTTATTGATTTATGAATGAATTGACAGGTGGCTTATTTTTGGCATATTGATTTTATGGCCTGTACAATGGAAGGGGAAACACTGGACATGCACACAAGTCCGTCTTGTTGTTGTTTAGTGGATGCTGGACAGGTCGCGAGGTGTGCGCTAGGTGTGCTGGAAAAACGCGGATCGGACTTTAGGGAAAACCGTGGGGAAAAACTGGAATGGATTACCTACATCGGTGCGCTGGAAAACACGGCGCACCGATGTTTTGAAAAAAAAAAAACTGGATCGGGAGTCCGATGCTCGTGCATCCCGTGCAGGCCGATTCGATATCGATATGCATTTTTTGCTAATATCGGCGGCCGATCCAATCCAAATATCAGATCAGGACATCCCTAGCTTTTAGAGGTATGTTTGGGGTCATTGTCTTTTTCGTTCTGAAACTGGGCCCTACGTTGCAACCCAAAATCCCTTAGTAATCTTCATGATGTCATGATGCCTTGCACACAGTCATGGCACCCAGTGCCAGAGGCAGCAAAACAACCCTAAAACATCTTTGAACCTCCACCATATTTGACTGTAGGTATAGTCAAGGGAGTAGGTTTGATTTTGAGATTGGTGGGGACACAAAAGTGCTCCAAGACTCCTGAAAGTTCTCGTTTTTTTTTGCATTAGCAATCATAATTTCACGTCATGAAGATGTTACAGGTTAAAGCAACTTATGACAGACTAATGCCACTCTCCCTGCTGCTCTCTCCAGGTGGATCCGTTTCCTTAGGAATGAACCACAATATAAATTTGACAACTGTATAGCAACTACTGTAAACACATACACACTAGTAACACATGATGAAGCCTCTTAGAACACCAGACTTGATACAAAGCTCTGGTTATAAAGCCACATGGGTGAAGCATTGCTATTCAGATCATCATCACACTAACATTTCTCACAGTGCTGAATCTCATGACTAACATATCCATCATTATTTAACCTCACCTGTAAATTTCCAGCCTCTCTTTCAGCTTCTCCTCCTACATCTCCTCCAGCCTCTCTGCTGTCTGTCACCTCACAAAAATATGTTGATGCATGACATGAACAGATACATTAGGGATACAATTATCATAGAGCTTGATGGTAGAGTTATTGCCTGAGCAAAAAAGGCTTTTACTAAATATTAAGATTACTTAATATTAATTAATTATATTTTATAATTATAAAATGACATGATCATCTAGAATCTGAGGTTTTATTATATTTCCACCACAAATTTTCTTTATTTGTGTTTTTAAACCGTTGCTCTCTTCTACACAAATACATGAAAATAAGAATTAAAAATAACTTTTAAAAAGTGTATCTCTTTGGCATTAAATATTCTCTTTTATTCAATATCTGTATTGTTGAGCCTCTACCTATACATCCTTGAAGTAACTTACACTTTGACTCCTAAAGAAGACTCTTATATCCACTTTTCTTTTCTTTGACATCCTTCAAATCCTGTACAGCACACACGCACGCACGCACGCACGCACGCATGCACGCAAACAGACACAAATGTAAATGACACCACTGTTATTAAAATCCATCTCGCTGACGTGACCCAGGAAGAACAAATGCCAAACATGTTGACAACTTCAACACTCGCAGTTGCAGATAACATGCACTGCCTCTTGTCCGGTCCAACTAGCAGGTTGCAGGTAGTTTTAACAAGTAGAAGGAGTGACAGTGGGGACAGCCAATCACATGTAAGTTAGCAAGAAACTGGCAGCCGATCAGGGAGCGGTATTTAGGTAAGAGGCGGGACTTCTAGCAGAGACCGACATAACCGTTTGTGTGCCATAATCATTGACTAAACACTACGGACAGTGGTTGTATTGATAGTGACTACACAGTAGTGGCTGAATATTGGTAGGGACGTGTCCCTAGCGTCCCTACCCAATTCTACGCCCTTGGGTATAGTGTTCTTTTCTTTGTAAGCCTCATTCCGTTTTCGGTAAACAGTAGAATGATGTGTTTTACCAAAACACTCTACCTTGGTCTCATCTGTCCACAAGACATTTTCCCAGAAGGATTTTGGCAAACTGCAGTCTAGCTTGTATGTGTCTCTGTGTCAGCAGTGGGGTCCTCATGGGCGTTTCTGTTCATTTTAACGACGACGGATAGTTTGCGCTGACACTGATACACCCTGAGCTTGCAGGACAGCTTCAATATGTTTGGAAGTTGATGGGGCTGCTTATCCACCATTCGGACTATCCTGCGTTGCAACCTTACAACAATTTTTCTCTTTTGTCCACGTCCAGGGAGATTTGCTACAGTGCCAAGGGTTTTAAACTTCTTGATTATGTTGCGCACCATGGACAAAGGAACACCAAGATCTCTTGAAATGGCCTTGTAACCATGAGATTGTTGATATTTCTCCACAATTATAGTTCTCAAGTCCTCAGACAGCTCTCTTCTTCTCTTTCTGTTCTCCATGTTAAGTGTGGCACACACAGACACACAATGCAAAGATTGAGTCAATGTCTCTCCTTATTATCTGGTTTCAGGTGTGATTTTTATATTGCCGACACATGTTACTTGCCACAGGTGAGGTTAAACAAGGATCACATGCTTGAAACAAGTTTTTACCCACAATTTTGAAAAGGTGCCAATCATTTTGTCCAGCCCAGTTTTTTGTGGAATTATGTCAAATTCATAGATTTTTCTCTGATTTTTTTGTATTGTTTCAATACACACTAAGGACATAAACATGTGTATAACAAAACATGTGTAATTGCAATAATTTTCTGGGAGAAATACTTACTAAAAAAATCAGGGGTGCCAACACTTTTAGCCATGACTGTATGTAGCCTTCATTGATGTTGTTATAATATTTAATTATTATGAAAATATGCATGACAAGAACAAGAACTGAAAGAGGTGCAAGATTTTAAATGCAAATTATGTGTAGGAACCGAGCCCCCCGAGCCCACCACTCAAGAGGTGTTTGAGCTTTCTGCTGTTGCACCAGCAAAAATGGAGTTGAAAATGGAAGCAATCCGGTAAGTATACTGTTCTTTTTTTATATTTACCCATAAGTGAAGCTGTCTTCCAGCTTCAATTATGTGTCGGTAGCAAAATAGCTGACATTATGTTTTGGGGGGCAGTTTCTATTTTCGACCAATTGTGGAGGGCGGCAGACTTTATATTTATTTATTTATTTAGAGAGCCAATATGTCCCTACCAGAGATTGTGTAAATAATACCATTGATGATATCAATAGGATATTTCACAAGGCAGTTATTAAAGCTGACCTCATTAAAAAAAGAGAGCCTGTTAAAAAGCAAAAGTTGAAAAATTGTTTGATAAAAATTGCAAGACTGTCAGAAAAGGCCTTAAAAAAAATGCATGTGAATATTGCAACCAAACAAGCCTGATGCATTCAATACAACTAGTGTTGCCTTCGTTAACGAAAATTATGACAAAATATCGTCGCCAACGAACCTTTATCACATGAGGAAAACGAGATGAGACGCAACGAAAATGCTGGTCATGTGATGATAACGATATTTAAATATATAATATAATATTGTAAAAGAATAAAAACGAGACTAAATGTGGTTTACAAAATAAAAACTATGCTAAAATGTGTTTTCATTTTCGTTGACCTAACTGAGACGAGATGAAATGTTATAACGTGGCGTTATTATCAGTAGGCTTGTTCGAGGTGAACTGCGCCTCGCCTGTAAGAGAAGCCTAGACGAGAGCCGGTGAAGCAGCAGGAGGCGGAGCCTAAACGCTGCTCTCCAGTCGGACAGTTTCCATCGGCCTTCGAAGATTTGTCAGGAAGTCATAGAAAAAGTTACATCCTGTTAGACGCGATCTGTAGGCTGTTTGAAGTTTGCGACCACATTCACATTTTTTATTTATATTTGTTCGTAATTATCTGTGGAAATTTTAATCAGAATACTTTAGTAATCCCTCGGGAAGTTATACAGCTGTCGTTATAAGAGAAAGAGAAGAAAAAAATAGTCTAATAAGTATAATAAAGTATAAAATAATGCCAATAAATATTAGTAATATTACTAAATATTAGTAATATTTATTGGTATTATTTTTTGACAGTTATACTGTATAAAATGCGTATGAGGGTAGTGTTGCTTTCGTTAATGAAAATTATGACTAAATATCGTCGTCAACGAACCTTTATCATTTTTATGAGGAAAACTTGATGAGACGCGAAAATGCTGGTCATGTGACGATAACATATTTGGTTAGTAAAATAATATGTTGTAAATTCTAATCAGAGCATCTTCTGTGTCTGGAATGGATGTATTCTTGAGTCTATAAGATAACAATAATATAATAATAAGATAACCTTGTTTGAATTGTAAAATGGGTTCGGCTAAATACAATCTTTGACTAAAACTAGACTTAAATGTCATCAGTTTTTGTCAACTAAAACTAGACAAAAATAGTCATGGACAATTCTGACTAAAATAAGACTAAAATGCTCAGACTTTTAGTCGACTGAAACTTGACTAGACTAAAAATAGGATGAACATGAATAAAACTAATAAACTAAAATTATAGCTTGAGACAAAGACTAGACTAAAACAGGTCGCCAAAAACAACACTAAATACAACATTTTAAAGAAATATAAACGCACAATTAGGAACAAAAAAGCAAAATTATACCCACATGAAACTTGAAGATATTGAGCGCCACATACCAAAACCAATTCTTGGATATTTGGAACAAATTTAACAACAGCAACCATTACCCATCCAAAATGGTGACATCCAGAGAGCACATTTTGAAAAGCTGTACAAAGACATACCAATCAATCAAATAAATTCAGATCAATGTATTATGACAGAACCACTCCAAACATTAGAAGAAACAATTAAAGACAACCAAAACCCCATTGATTTCCCAATTACTTAGTTGGAAGAATTGACCACTCAAACAAAATCTCTCCAGCCAAAGAAAGCATGTGGCCCAGACAGCATAACAAATGAAATGCTCAAATGCAGCACCCCAGAGATGCAGGGTACAGTGTTGAAGCTGTTTAACATTGTATTGCAGTAAGGTTAAGTTAAGTTTTCCCAACATCTGGTGCAAAGCCCCCATTCATAAGATTGGGGACAAATCAGACCCAATTAACTATCGTGGCATCTGTTTCAGCAGTTGCCTAGGTAAACCGTTTTGTAGTACTTTGAATAAAAGAATTCTGGATTTCCTTGACGGACACTTCATCCTGAGTAAAAACCAAATTAGCTTCCTCCCAAAACACTGCACCACTGACCATATATTTACTAGTGCTGTCAAAATTAAAGCGTTAATCTTTGCGTTAATTATGAAATATTTAACGCGTACATTTTTTTGCAGCTGTGTTTTGTTTACTTCCCGTGGTGGCTGATGTAAGACCTATGACGACGTGTGCCGCAAAGCCGTTCGTTTTTTAACGGAGTTCAGCGTCAGATTTTGGCTGAGGCTGCAGCGTCACCGGGGAGGGGGAGGGGGGGGGGTTGTGGCGAGCGACCGCCGAGCAGTTTTTTTTAATTATCCCGGTAATTTGTCTGCGTGGATAAAACTGGATGTGGCGTATGCTGCTTTGTCCTCTGACAATGTAAACTGGTCTGTCTCAGTAACGGGCTGCATGTAAAGGAGGACTAAGCTGAATTGTTGTTCTATGGAGTGAAAAGGATTTATCATTCTGACTTCACAGCAGAATATTTCCTTATTTTTTTCCATATTTGCATGTTCTATTGTGGACCTTTTTGAAATGTTCTGTTAGTGCATATAAGAAATATGCCTTTTTCAAACTGACAGTTAAATTTGATGGCCTTGATGGTTTCTTTGGAAATCTGTAGTTCACATGAGAGAATCTGTGTAGTATTTGAATTTAAATACTTTGTGTTGATTCTACATAAATTCCATCATTTTACATTTAAATATCCATAATATCATACTTAATTCTTAATAAGAAAGAAAGTGATTAATTGCGATTAATTACGGCAAATTGTGTGATTATTTAGTTGTTGTTTTTTAATCAATTGACAGCACTAATATTTACCCTCAAAATTGAATTAACAAATGTACACCAATCAAAAAAGTATTTATTTCAAAAAAGCTTTTGACTCTATATGGCATGAAGGGCTATACTACAGACCTTTGCAATATGGTATAGGGGGAAGAATTTATGATCTGATAAAATCAAACTAAATTCTTCACTCAGAGAAAATAAGGGACCACTTCAGATTTATTGTAAATCAGCATGTCTACATGTATGGCAGAAAGTTTAAAAAATCATTGTGAAAAAATAAATATAACGAGCAGTGATGCACGGGCCCTCGCATACACGCAACTTGGTTAGTGCTACGACCGCCTTCAGTGTCGGACCACTTGGCCTGGCCACCGCCACGGTGTGGGTCGTCCCCGGCCACCGCCACGTTGCCGGTCGTCCTTTGCCTGAATGGTCGTGTTGATCACCGTATCAAGCGTTTGAAGTCGTCATGCTTGACTTGGGTGCAAAGTTCCACGACACTGGGACTGTATGAGTGTAAAAACATGGCATTTCATGTCGCCAATAGGTGGCGCTCTGATTGTGGGTCAATATTGCAGTGCAGACGCGTTCAGGGTGGGACTCTCATCAAACGTGAGAATTACAGTTACATTTGGCAAAATGCAAAATGGCTGACTTCCTGTACATTTTTCGGGCATGGGTCCTTGAGGTTTTTTGTACATCTCTACATGTTCTATGTACCTAAAAAGTTTCATGCAGGTACGTCAAAGTTAAAGGTGTTCAATCTCTTAGAAGGAGCAGTAAAAGTGTAAAAACATGATATTTCCAGGTACCATTAGGAGGCACTCTGACCTCAGGTCAATATTGCAGTGCAGACGCGTTCAGAGTGGGACTCTCATCAAACGTGAGAAGTTTGAACCAGATCAGACAATGGACACTGAAGTTATAACAGTTTAGAGTTTTGTGAAGCATGGCACTCGTGGCGCCGTCCTGGCCACGCCCTTTGACTTATGTAAGACCTTTTGATTATTTTTAATCGTTGAGGCATTTAGAACAGTCTCACAAAGTTACGAGACCTCTAAAATGTTGCGATTTTCGCCAGTCCCCATGAGCTCAGAAATTTTTTTCAACTTCTGAATATGATGAGTTTTCACAAGTCGTGAAAAAAGAATAAACAATACAGTTTCAATAGGGCTTCGCTGCCCGACGTTGTCGGTGCTCGGGCCCTAATAATATATATATAAATAAACCAGCTCTATTTTTTTTCTTCCAGAGCTACTTTTGTCAAGAGTGAAGGGGGGTGGCGCTTGCTTTTAGCAATGAATGTGGCTTTTTTTTTCCTGAGTAAATGACCTGTCGTTCCCTGAGCTCAGTGTGCAGGTCTGGGTGCTTGTCCTTGAGGTGTTTGGCTAAGTTGGAGGTGTTTCCACCGTTAGCCATGCATGTTTTAAAACACCGTTTACACAGTGGTGCATCAGCGTTAATTGCCTCGCCTTGGTCATTTGTTTTTAAGCCAAAGTACTGCTGTATCGCACTTCGAGCCCCTTGTCCACAAGTTGCGGCATGGTGACGGTTGCAGCAGCCATTCTCCTCTCCGTGTTCTCTCTCTCTCTCTTCTCTCTCTCTCTCTCTCTCTCTCTCTCTCTCTCTCTCTCTCTCTCTCTTTCTTTTTTTCTCTCCAAGCTCCGGCTTGCTCCTCGTCCTCTCAGCTGTAGTTACAACACGGTGACGTCACATGGCAAGGTCGCCGCGCTGTTGCAGGCGCTGCAGCATAAGTGTACCACATTTTAGAGGTGCTAGGTGACATTGTGGTTTGATTAGTCAGCCTTCATCAGTGCTAGTTCTTTGAGAACAGCTTGTTGTACTAAGGCCACTGTTCACTGATGCTGAATCTAAAACTCAGTACCACAAAGTAACTTTTTGTGTATGTGTATTCTCATCTGCTCAGTGAGCCACCTAATAAGGCTGGAACAAAAGGATCTCCCATAAATATTGCCTCAAACCACATCCCGATTCGATGCAAGAATGAAGCAGTTTATCAATACCATGTTACATTCACGTAAGTATTGTTTAATTCATTTGAGTTTCTTTATTTAGCACCATTCAACAAAAATGATTATGTGCTTTTAGTGAAACAAGAATATCTTCATCTGTTAAGGTAAATTATTTTTAACCACAACATGAACCAGAAATGTGCACGGACAACCACTGCTGAAATGACACTGAAGCATAACTGTTCATAAAATCCCAAAGGAAACATGCTTAGTAGTTACAGACGAGGCTGTTTTCAAAGCAACTGTTTGTTGAATCAATATTATCAAAGTGCTTATGTATTATTAGTCATAAGTATTTTCTATGTCTTTCAGTCCAAATGTTGAATCTATGGCAATGCGTTTTGGCATGATGAAGGATCACCGCTCGTCCACAGGGGAAGTAGTAGCTTTCGATGGCTCCATACTCTTCCTGCCTGTGAAACTGAATGACGTAGGTATCAGTTACTGCCTTCGTATTTAGTGGGACAAGTTGTACTTTTTAGATGAGTGTGAATTGTTGATAACTAAGTTCTTACAAAGGTCAAACATTCACTGCAAAGTCTCACATTGCTGAACATAACACTGGATTCCCTTTCTGCCTGTTTTCTCCATAATGAATTTCTGACATGCAGGTGGTTGAGCTCAAGAGTGTGAGACGGACTGATGATGAGGAAATACAAATACGAATCCAGATGACAAAGATTTTGCCACCTAACTCCGATCTATGCATCCCGTTCTACAATGTGGTGCTCAGGAGGTATTTAAAACGCCCCTGACACTCTTTGGTCAGAGATTATTTTCTACATGTCTCAACTTGGCCACAAAATCCTTTTTTAAATATGTTCATTCTGATTTGTCTGACAGAAAGCCAGACTGCTTTAGAAAATAATTTTCCTTTCATTACATAGAAATAACATAAGCAACCGTAATTATCCTTTCCAAATTATGCTACCATCACATGTGTTTGTTTTTCAAGGGTAATGAAAATCATCGGGCTGAAGCTGATCGGGCGGAATCATTACGATCCAGAAAGTGCAGTCATTATTGGCAAACATCGGTTAGTGTTGAGTCAGGGCAGATGTCGGCTAATATCAAAGCAGCTCACATCTACTCAGTTCTGTTCGTCTATTTTTGTAGGTTGCAAGTATGGCCAGGTTATTCAACCGGTATAAAACGCACAGATGGAGGCCTGTACCTGAATGTGGATGTGTCTCACAAAGTCCTACGGAATGACTCAGTGCTGAGTGTCATGTGAGTTCACACAGCAAATCAGCAGCATGCAAACAGTGGCACTTTGAAAGATTAGTCCTTATTCATTACTAAGAATTTCATTGTAAAATAGTTGGAGGCCTAAGGGTAAGTCACGCCACATGCAAAGCAAATTTTTGCCTTGCGTGAGTTTGACGACAGAAACATTGATGGTTTCTCCACACTGTCTGGTCTCTGCTAAAATGACCTCCTATTGTAGTAACGCAAAGTTCTTGCGCATAGTATAATATTTCACAGTATTCGCCTCATTCACGTCTCCAAGCACAACTTTGTGTCTTTGCAGTGACTTTGTATGCAATCTCACCAAGTGAAAAATTTGCTTTGAGTTTGGTGTGAACACAGCTTTCCCTTTCGTTTCTGTAAAGCTTTATATACTCAGCTGTCAGTGCTACAGGGAAGGAATCATTTTTTAATGTATTTTAAATCAAAACCAAGAGCACATCTTTTATTCCATTTCTTCTGTCTTCTATAGACATGCTCATACAAGTTTAAACATTGCGTATGCCATGACCAAACCACACAGAGCTATATAAATGTCATATAGTGTGATATTGTCATACATATTTGAATACTAGGTTGTAAGATAAGACATTCACAGTGTGTCTTGTCTGTCCTCTGAGACGGAAACTGTAAATAACCTTGACCACTATAACCCGGGAAGGGTTGGGAATGGGGTTGGCTTAAGAGGTGGGTTGCTTTATTGCTTCCATAGTTTATTTATAAATAGAAACAATGTTGTCCTTTCTTTGCCCATTCCATTTAAACTACAAATGGAAAACCCATGCCCTTTGGCCTCTGCTGTCTGCCTGACAGGAACATGCTGTACCAACTGAGCAAGGAAAACTTCCAAGACGAATGCACCAAAGAGCTCATCGGTACCATCGTCATCACCCGCTACAACAACCAAACCTATCGCATCGATGCCATTGAGTGGAACAAGTCGCCACAAGACACCTTCACTTTGATGAATGGCACAAAAACCACCTTTGTGGATTACTATAGGTGAGGCTGCTCTCTGTGAACAAACGAATGTAAGAAAGTACAGCGAGTTTTGTAGTTTATTTAATTCAGAGCTGTCATGAATGTCCTACCTACACTTGCACATTTAAACAGCAAAAACTACGGGATTACAATCAAAGAGATGGACCAACCTCTGCTCATGCATCGGCCGAAGGAGAGGTCCAAGCCAGGAGGGAAGGTAAAAGCTCTCTTCAGCAGCACTTTTTTTTAAATGTATTTTATTTTATCAAGGTCTCTTTTATTTTTCAAATATAACAAACAAAAATACACAATTCACACATGAAATAGTCAAGTCTAGTTCCTGACCATACAAACAAACAGACTTCCCAGTTCCCCCCACCCTAGGTACTGGACCCAAACAGATTTCAGTGCATACATATTCAAATATGAGTTTGCAGATTCATACATTTATAGTTAATATATCTAGGTTAACAAAAGAAAAACACAACATAGATAAATAATACTTAAAAAACAAACAAACAAAATAAACACACAAGATGCGTACATACATTTGGGTTACATAGAAATGTCAGTAGCTGCCATGCCTTCTACAAAGGAAATAAATGGCTGCCAAATGAGATAACATTTTCTAGTGGACCCTCTTACAGTGTATCTAATTTTTTCTAAATGAACATAACTCATTACCTCCCTAATCCATTGGCCATATGTTGGGGGAAAGCACCTTTCCATTTAAACAGGATAAAGGCTGGATTATGCTTCCGCGTCGACACAACGCAAGGGAGCTTGCGGACCCCTTACGTCCTTGCGGACCCCTCTTGCGTCAACGCAAGGGCCTGACGTGTGCCTCCCAAAAATCCTCGACGCGCGTCGAGGCGACGCGACGCAACGCCAACGCAACACCAACGCAGCGGCATCGGCTATGATTGGTCCGCTAACTACATCCGCTGGAGACCGCTATCCGGTTTCCATTCATAAACACCGCCATTTAAACTTTTAAAAGGCTACTTTTATTGTTTTCACCTCGTTTTATTGTTTGCACCTTGTCGCTTTTGCACAAAGAAATAAAACACCAAGTTCTGAAAAATTGTGGACGTTTAAAGCCGGAAAGTAAACAAATAGACTATAACGAGGCTACGACGATATACGCCAAGAGTCTCGGTCGGTCGGTCAGTCTTTACAAAAAACATAGCGCCCTTTACCGGTGTGGAATTGAATTGCATTTCGACACGTAAACCCAACGCAGAACCATCACGGTCTCCAAGCAACTGCGTCGCCGTTGCGTTGCCGTTGCGTGATCACTACGCGGAAGCATAATCAGGCCTTAAGCCTCCTAGCCAACAAACAGCAGAAGGCCATCATGCTTAGGTGGCACCCAGAAAAAGTGGCATCCACCTGAGCCACACCAAACAGTGAAATCAGAGGAGATGGGTGTACTGTTTTCCCACATATTCCAGAGAATGCCTCAAAGATAAACTGCCAAAAATGGTGTAGCTTAGGGCACAACCAAAACATGTGCAGCAGTGTGGCAGGAGCCTGCCTGCACCGATCACACATAGGGTCAATACCCGTCTTAATCTTAGACAGTCTATCCTTGGTCCAATGAAGATGGTGCACATCTTAAACTGAACCACAGTGTGTCTGAGGCATATGGAGGAAGAGTAGATTCGCTGTATAATGTTTTGCCATATTTCTTCTGGAATCTTTTCATCTAGGTCTGTTTCCCATTTGATTCTAAGGCCATCGAGACTGTTCATATCATTTGTATTGAGCAATGTGTAAATTCTGCCTATTACTTGTTTTGTGTTAGCTTTACATTTTAAAATCGTTTCAAGCAGAGATTCAGGAGGGCTCAATGGGAAACAGTCTGAGTTAGAGGCCACAAAGTTTTAGCACTTATTTTAACATCATCATAATAATAATTGCTCAAGACACAGTCGATTGTAATTGTTTTAATAATGTCGAGCTCTTTAAAGTAGATCACTCAGCTGACATGACCGGAATTCTTGTATTAGAAAGCCACCTTGTGGCTACAATAAGTAACAATGGTCATATTTTTTGAGACAGGTTTTGTAACGTGAAGTAAAAACAATTCAAAACAACTGAATGAGATTTGCTATATCAAGCTGTCGCATATTTTCCCTTCTTTACTAAAAAAAACCTTCTCAGGCATGATACATTTTTGTTCAATGTACCAATTATTCTGTAGGCTGTTAATTTCTCCATCAGAAGCATGATATCAAAAGCACTGTAGATAACGATATATTATTATTCATTGCAGCAAGTCATTACTGGAGAGATTCTTTTGGTACCGGAGCTTTCCTTCATGACGGGAATCCCAGACAAAATGAGGAAGGACTTCAGAGTTATGAAGGTAAATTTCATGCATCCCTAGAATGTTCTTCCACTTTAATGGCCTTTACCTACATTGGGGGCATTTTTATCATTCGATTCATTTGCATGTTATTTATTGTGCATACTCTGTTGTACAATAACAAATAATAACAACAATAACAAATAATACATTAAAATAAAAAATAAAGGCAGCAGATACCACATCCACTCCAGTTCTCTTTGTATCTTTCACAATAAAAGCCCCAGACATAGAGTACACCACATAACGTTTACTAGATAGAACACAAATTCTCAGGCAGCTGCCCCCGGGACCCGGTCCCGGATAAGCGGAAGAAAATGGATGGATGGATGGAACACAAATTCACGCAGAGCATTTCAATCAAAGAAAACACTATCAAATATCTTACAGTAGCAAGGCTATAATAATTAATCTCAGACAGATTGTCAGACCCTGCTCTTGGTCAGTAGGATCCCAGCTGTTGTTTTCAGCCTGATCTAATGGATCCTTTTTTATTGAATAAGTGCAGCAACTGTCCCAAATGGCGTAGCTGCTGGTTTTGATGTGAACTATCTGTAGCTGGTAGTCTCTGACCACAGCAGCAGTTAGACACCACCATCCCCACGTCCCAAACCCTAAAAAACATGAAATGTGGGGATACTGGTTCTTGTGGAAACCGACTCCTTGAGAATGTAATTTCTTATGTATTTTGTAGGACCTGAACATGCACATCAACGTGAGCAGTGAGCAGCACGTCCATGCAATCAACCAGCTCCTGAAGAACATCAGCACCAACCCCGAGAGTAAGAATGAACTCAGCCGATGGGGACTGGACATTGACTCAGAAATCCTGAGGGTGAGGCTCTGCAGTTAACCAGACTATATTTCAACTTTCAATTCTAAGCGCCTACATAATGAAAGAAGAAAGAGTCATTACTTTTGGAGGTCAATGCAAATCTTGTTTCTTTAAAAGCAGTAGTTAATGTTGTTCAGGGACCCAGAGCCCACTCTATTCATTCTATTCACACTAGGGACTTACTGGAAGTAAGTTTGGTCCAGTGAAACAGGATTTACAAAGTATGACAATCTCTGGAGAATATTTAAATGCAGCTTGGCTGTCTGAGGTGTGCAGTGGTAATGCAGGTAGATTGGAAGACACTAGAATCTAAAGTTGATCCGTTGAAAGTCTTCCTGTGTTCCTTGGCCATTATTTTCCTGTTTTGTGTAAACAGTCCATCGGTATTGATTTGCTCTCTTGCAGACTGGAGGTAGAACTCTTCCTCTTGAAACCATCTGTCTGCAGTCTTCGTCCTTTACTACCAGTGCTGATGTATCCTGGTCCAGAGAGGTTGTTAGGGATGTGTCAATCAACTCTGTGAGTTTTGAAGACAAATCTCCAGTGTCACCTCCTCATTTTCAATTGATTTTGCTGTAATGCAACATTAAAACTGGGGGAATGTTGAGGACACCAGTCAGCAAAATTGTCTAGCCTGTTATGTTTTTGGCAGTTGATCTTATTGATCTGTGTAAGCTAATAAAGCAGACTGTGATATTGGCCAGTCTTATCTTCCTTGTTGCTGTCTTCCCCTCAGACATCAGTGCGTTACCCTACATGGTATTGCCTTGGCCCCAGGATTGGATGCTGTATTACTTTGTTTAACAAATGACCCATCTCACTCCTAGATCCCATTGAACATTTGGGCCATCTTTTACCCTCGCCGCTGTGCAGAGCAGGCTGAAGAGCTGGTCTCCACTTTTAACAAGGTGGCTGGGCCTATTGGGCTGCGTCTGGAGCGACCCATTCGTGTGGAACTGAAGGACGATCGTACTGAGACTTACATCAAGAGCATCCATTCTCAGCTCACCAATGAGGTATGACATGAAATAACGATTTAGATGAGTTGGCGAGGTTACAACAATGATACGTCAAGGGGGAGAAAGGGCGACAGGTAGGACAGCACACAGCCTTAACACAATCTGGCCTTGAGAGTTGTCTTTCATGGCCTGTTGTGTTCTTGATTAAGGCTCTTAGTAGGGATGCAACAATCCAGTTAGCCCACAGTTCAATACGTACCTCAGTTCTTGAGTTACGGTTTAGGTACACAGTTTGTGCGCAAACTTTTTACATTCAGACAAATTCAAGTGTATTGTATAATAAAATAAATAAATAATGTAAAAATTTATAATAATGTAATAAAGCTTGCATGGCGTCCCGTACGGTGGCATCCCTAGCACTTAGTGTCCTGTTAGATGTACAGTTCCAAGCATTCCAGTATCCATGTGTGTGGCATTGAGACATAGGCTTTCTTGTAATCAATCCAGGTCACACATACGTTGGTGTGTCTGGTCTTACAATCTCGAGTAGGGCTGTAACGATACACCAAACTCACGATTCGGTTTGTATCACGATTTTTGACCCGAGGTTCGATACAAATTTAGA
Organism: Chelidonichthys spinosus; assembly: GCA_029853015.1. NCBI lineage: Eukaryota > Metazoa > Chordata > Actinopteri > Perciformes > Triglidae > Chelidonichthys > Chelidonichthys spinosus. The sequence continues at coordinate 3,755,679 of CM056831.1, forward strand.
TATTTATTTCTTTAAATCTCACCGAGTGTTTATGATGAAAAAAAAATCTCCGCGACGGTCAGCCCTCCGGACCGAGACTTCAGTGAACTTTACCCCGGAAGACAGCCTCCGTCGGGTTTTGAGTGATAGGGGGACTCCAGGGAAACCCCTTGAAAACGTACACACGTCGTCATCATGACGTGTACCGGGACGTCTCTTTGCGCTGCTTTCTGTGTGAATTACACAGCGGTTCGTATTTACTCCAGCGGTGCTTCGCTCCGTGTGAACGAACAACGGCGGAGAATTAGCGAACGACCGCTGCGGTGTTAATGTGGTGTTACTTACAGCTCATAGTGCTGATCTGTCGCGATTCTGCCTTCTCGTGGCGCAAGACAGGTTCGTGGATCCTAGTGTCGCGATTTCAGCTTCGATACCTGTATCGTTACAGCCCTAGTGTCGAGTGACTGCCTTCTCAACCAGTAGCTGGTGTTTGGCTCCTGATGCCAGACAGCAGCTTCCATGTTGTGCAGAGGCAGGTTATTGGCTGGTAGTTTAAAGGAATTGCTCCTCTCTGGGGTTCCTTCATGATCAGGACTGCAAACTGGTCACCTTTTGGCGAAATCTGCTGTTTTGATCCAAAAATAGGTTATTTATGTGAATCATTTAGATCCGAAGAGTTTTTTTTGGGGGGGGGGGGGGGGGGGGGACTGACTGACGTATGCAGGTATGAGGACTGTCTGGCTTTCAGGGGCGGTAAAGTCTGCTAAATCTAGTCTCCAGTTTGGCTGCATTCGTCAGATCCACCTGTCCCTCTTCTGCATCCAAATATGTCACTTTTTGTAAAAAAAAAAACAAAAAAAAAACAATTGCTGTTGAAGCTAGTAATACATGAATACAACAATTAGAGGAAAACGTATTTGCAGTAAAGAAGGTACCGAGACAGACTAAAGCTATTTAGGAAACCCTTTTAATATGGAAGATAACAAAGGCACAATACATGCTAAGTAGCTTTATAGACCGCTTGCACTGAGTGAAGCATATGAAGCATATCTGAAATTAATTCACTGGAAATACACACCATTATAATATTGCTCATGGGGTGTCATTATACGGACATTAATCTCTCTGCATTCACAAACACATCCATGTGACTCAAAAGCTCTTAGCTAGCTTGTATTGTTGTGGGCATCTAATAAAAAATGTTTAACTCTAACATTCGTTACTACAAACCAAGACCACAAATTGAACTATTATGTCAATAATTATTTTTTCATGTTTTAGCCCATTATATACCATATTACTACTTCTGGACCACTATAACTAATTTATAAGTAAAATATGACTCCGTTCACAGTATCCTTTTTGCATGATCCAGCTTTCTGTCATTGCTATTGAATCTTTCCTTTGCGATTCGATAGTATTGATGCAATTTTTTTTTCACTCTTAAACCAAAAGAAAATTGAATTATAATCTTCCTAAGTCACATTTCCAAAAACAATGCACATCAGATGTCAGTCAGCCAATCTTACATTTATTTCAGTTACATCGATAAATGGTACATAACCCATGCAACAAAGTGATTATTTGTAAACTGCTACACTTAGTGTCCCATGTTTTACAATTTTGCAGTAGAGATATTAATAATTCTGTTATTATCAGTTCCACAGTTAAAGGCGCCATATGTAAGAATGTGGCCAAAAACGGTACGACACTCAAATTCAAAACACTGCGGCGAGTCGTATCCGCCTCCCCCTCCACCCCCTCCCCTCCAGACTCGAGGTTGCCAGAGCTGTTGGCGTATCCCCCCGTCAGCAAGCTGGACACAATGATTAAGTGGATAAATGGTCCGTGTATGTTGCGGCCATCCAACTTTCATTTTGAAGTCAACAATCGCAAAACGGATAACGAGTCGTTTCCCGTTTTTCGCTTCAAAATAAAAGAATGAAAAATGGAAAAATGAGTCGTATCCCGTTATTCGTTTTAAAAACAGAAAACGACTCGTTAACTGATATTAGATATTGTGTTTATGAATGGGATTCGGGGATGAAATAACAGTGCCATTTTTCATTCCAGATTTTGCCGTAGGCTAAGTCTTTTTTACCTGGAAGGTGCTGTTATGCCGCAAAATTACCTGAAAGCCTACTTTGAGACATTTAGGGGGAGCTCTGAAAAACTGTCCATAAACGCTCTGACAGCGTCTGACGCTCGCGTTTTGAAGTTAACCCACTGTTTTAAACACACACCAAAAGCATTATGACGCTGACATAAAAGCGGAGCCTCCGCCTGTTCGCCGCCGCCACTCAGCTGTTGATCCTCGGGGACTGCCGGGGTCTGCGCTCTGACCAACCGGGAGCCGCTCCGTGAGTCGGTGTCCAGCTCACAACAACAGCTAACAACAGCGATTAATTATCATAGTGTAGAATTATGATTAGCGTAATGCATAAGTCTTTCCTGCTTCCTAGTGTTGCGCAGCCAGGTTTTCAACCAGCGCAAGGCTGGGAAAGAGCGCTCGAAAGCGGCCGCACCCCTCCCCCCGCACCCCTAGTTCCGACGTCTATGCTGCAAGTTTCTATGATCGAAATGAATAACGTTGTTACTCGACAGTTCAAAGTATTCGAAATGTCCATCCCTGTCAAGCTATAATACAAACTTAGTTAGCCAAACTCAACTTACCTGTCTAGGAGAAGAGTAGCCAATTCTGCATCCGATTTCAAATTCCTCTCAGCTTTCAACTGTCTCCACCGTTCAAATGCATCCCCTATATAGACCCTCGCTTTGCCTCGGTTTTTATCTTGACATTTTTGTGAATCATAACGAGCTCTTTTGGGTTTCGTTGCCTCAGCCATTGTATCTCAGTCGAAACAGGCAACCCGTGGTTGCTCGGCATCTGAGACTCTAGTGACTGCAATGATTTGTAGACGAATTATCAATGAATTCCTAGATGAATCGGTTATAGAGTCATGGATCGGGTATCGCGAGACTTTGAAGCGGTTGGCGGCATTACACCAGCGTCTCTGAAACAACGCGAGAGCTGAAGCTGCCCATGAAATGCCGTAGCTGCCTAGCTGGTATGAGTTATAAACAAAGGACAACACGGAACATGGAGGAGGTGGAGGTGGAGAGGTGGGCGCAGCACAGGTAGACGGCTGCAACGCTGCCGTGTGACTGCGGGCACTCCATGACTGCACGTTAGAGACGGAAGGCTTTGAATGTCAATCGCTTGTGTCTCAACTTGCGCCACAAGAGGCGGTCGCAGCACGGGTAGCATCCACGACACTGTCCTGTGACCGCCATCCAACGATTCAGTCAGACTTTTTTTTGGTCCATGTCTAAAAATAAATACATTGACATGTGATTTTGTTGTTTAGGGATTAGGAATGCAAACAATTAATCGATTATCGATTAATTGTCGATAAGAAATTACTCGATTAAAATAAATTAATTGCAATTAATTGCGTTTTGAACACGTAATTCCCCGCCAGTCCGCGTGAGGGCGCTCTTGACGCCAGGCGTACTTGACGCACATGCGCGAACACAAGCGAAGCAGGGCTCTGACGACAACAACAAGACAAACGGGAAGTGGTGTTTACCACACATTATGGCGCACCGCCAAAGTCTCGATGTTCGCCCCAAAATTATTTCATCAAGGCAAATGGACTTTACTAGCGGCTAAGTCACCGAGGATCAACAGCTGAGTGGCGGCGGCAAAGAGGCGGAGGCTCCGCTTTATGTCAGCGTCATAACGCTTTTGGTGTGTGTTTAAAACAGTGGGTTTACTTCAAAACGCGAGCGTCAGACGCTGTCAGAGCTCTAATGATCGGCCTAAACAGGAGGGCAGCAGCGCGTATTATAAGGGGAAATCCTCGCGGCTGGTTTGGCTCATCAACGTTCTGTTTTTCCCCCATTGCCATGGCGAGGCCGCGCCGACCCCCCCTCAGCTGGCCAGTTTGACGGCGCGTATAGCCCCGTTCACATCGCTACTCGCCCGTCACTCGCTTTCTCGCTGAATTCTACTCGCTGGCAAAAACAAAAAATAACTGCCGCCAACGGCTAGTTCAAGCCGCAAATCTCTGTGGAAATATCTGTTGACGTCAACTGTCAATCATCTCTATTCTACATTCCGATTGGTACTCGCTTCACTCGCATCGCAGAAAGTTAAAGTTATTTTATCTCCATCCCCGCCCACATCGCCTGTCCTGGCCACATTCCGCTAGAACACATTCACATTCATTGACAGTTATCACTCAGAGATGGGCGAGTGGCGACGTATGTGAACCGGGCTTCAGTCAAAACCAAAACACCAAGGAAGGCTGAGGAATAGTCACCCACTTATATTAATAATAATAATAATAATAATAATAGTCATAATAATAGTCATAATAAACTAATAGTATAAAGGCTCAGCACTGTGTTTTAGTCATTTTTGTTTTCATCTTTTCTTGAATGCTTAAACTCCTCAACCCCATTTAGTATGTCAACATTTGGATCAGAACCAGCAGTTTGTAAGAAATTGGTCAGGAAACGATATGTCATATTTTGGTTCTCAAAATTCCCCAAATTATAAGCGGTAGACAATGGATGGATGGATGGAAATTCCCCAAATTGATGCATTAAAATGAAATTATTCAAAATATGATTTGCGTTTTTCTTTTTATCATAAGGAAGTTAGCATTTTATGTTACGTATACAGTAGATAGAACCTATTCAGAGGGAAATTCAGCTTCTCAGAAGAATTGCCACTTATCAATTAATCGATCATCGATCGATAAGATGAAACAACTATCGATAAATGAATTACTCGATAATTTGCATCCCTATTAGGGATATGTGGTATTTTACGTATTTGAAAAGAAACTATTGTACTGTCACTTTCATAGCTTCTTTCATCGGCTTCTTCATTTTATAAAATATCTACAACAAATATTAACCGTAGAATTGAATCTTATCGTTACGCTGTATGGAATCGATTTGAATCGAATCGGTCTGTAATAAAAGGATATCTTTTTTTAATCAAATCATAACTTGTGTATCTAGATGCATATCGAACCATTTATCACAAAGAGATTTGCAACCCTACTCACTGGACTGTGTTCAGCTAAAAACTGCAGCCACTGATAAATGATGATTTAAAATGTTTGTTCATCAGGTCACTGTTGCAGCTGGGCGGCTTATTAGGCTCGGTTGATGAGATGTACCACTGGAGTGACGCTCTTCCTGTGTAACGCTCCATTTCATATCTGTTTACAGCCCAACATGCAGCTCATTGTGTGCATCCTGGTCGGCAACAGAGACGATCTATACAGTGCCATCAAAAAGCTCTGCTGTGTCAAAATTCCCATCCCATCACAGGTTTGTAATGTTTCTCCATATAATTGGACATGGCTGGTCTAGAATTGGAGAAAAGAAATGTCTTCTTGTGAAAATATTTTCTCCCACTTAAATGTAAAGGTTTTTTTGTCACATACTGTGTCACAGGCCATCAATGTCAGAACGATTTCCCAGCAACAGAAGTTGAAGAGTGTTGCTCAAAAGATACTCCTGCAGATGAACAGCAAGTTAGGAGGAGAGTTGTGGACTGTCAATGTCCCTCTGGTGAGTATCACGTCTCTAAACGGCAAGAAGAGAATCAACATGGACAGTGTTTTGGGGAAAATATCATATTGTACTCTTTATGAATGGTTCTATTAATTGTATGCGTAATACTGCTTTGGAAAATGATGCTATTCAAAGGAAACATTTATACCACAGAACCACTGGAAGTGTATTATACAGATTTGATGGACAACCTGCAACAAATAGAGGTTGTGATATTACTGCGATCAATGGGGAGATAATGAACCTATATCTCACTTTAATAGAAAAACTTGATGGTGGTGGGTGTCGATGTGCACCATGACACCAGCAAGGCACATCAATCAGTCATGGGCTTTGTCGCAAGTGTGAACAGGTAAACCTTTTTTCTGTTTTTTCCTTGTTTGGTTTAATATTTTCTTAGTAGTTATTCATGATGAATATTGGAATCTATTCCACTTTATACCGGAAAGCTACGGTTCTGATAAGTGAAGTCAAACTGAAGTGCCTTGAACTTGCATTCTCTCCACTGGCCATCAGGGGGTGACTCCTGTGGTTGAAAAAATAAGTCTGATGGTAGTCAATGAGAAAAATGGTCCTAATTCTCACTTGATTTATTATGTCAGTAAACATTGTAAACATGCGTTTATGGTCTCAATCTCTAGTTTCAAGTCTCATAAATTTAGAGTAAATTAGAACTACTTTGTGATTAAGAGGTCGCTACTGTGGCCTCGTTACCGTCACTACCACACTACTGTAATTAGCTACAAAAGATTAGCTACAGAGATGACTGTAAAGCTAGCTGTAAAGGAGGATAACTTTAATAACAGCGTCACCAGGAGCCAGATGGATCCAGATCCAGTACGGTTGCCCATCACTTCTCTGCAGACCAAATGTGATCACTTCTTGGCTGCAAAGATTCCAAGATGGTAATGGTCAAAATGCTGAACTCAAAACTATAAAACCATAGTCTACAAACTGTTGGGTGACGTCACAATGACTACCTCCTCTTCTTGTATACACTCTATGGTTACTTAGGGCTGGGTATCGTTTCTGATACCTCGACTTTGATACCGATACACAATACTTTTGATAGTTTTTCTATGAAAACCTCTTGGCATAATTATTTATACAAACTATGTTTCTAAAAATAATAACAGTTAATTTATCCACTAAAACTGTTTATTATGTATACATTCTGAATCCTTGAAATTAATTTATATTTTACATTATAAATGAATCCTTGAAATTAATTTATATTTTACATTATAACAGTGTGAATGAAAGGTATTAGTTGTGCCATTGTAACATCCAATTTTTGGATCTGCAAGCAAGCCTCTTCACTATAAAGTGGGCTACAGCCTCTTCCACTTTGCCCTCTTCTCTGCCGTGGTCAAGGGAGTCTTGGAATGAGCTCCACTGCTGGCGTTTTCAGAGGAACCTTGGTCTGAATTGTAAATGGGAGAATGAGATCCAGCTAGCTTCAAATCTACAAACTATGCTGCTAATATTAGCTAATTTAGCCAGGCGCGCCAGCTACCTAACAGCAAACAAGTACAGCAAGTACAAAAACCCAAATTTGGAAAACAACAAACCATAGCATGATATAGATTAAGTAGCTTCAAAATGTTGTTCGATACCTGGTAGGACCGGCGTAATTCGGTCAGTGCCTGATGGTACCGTTTACCAATACCCAGCCTTGTGGTTACTACCTCCAGTACTAGTAGAAATTCCACAATTACTGGCGCACACAGATGTCTTGTGTTACATATGATGAGCCTGACCGATTTTAGGTTTTATCTGTGGAAAATGTTTTCAAACATCCCTCAAATAAGCACATTATATCTGCAGGTTGGTGCTAAAGAAAGTTTGTGTTCTATAGAATATCCTGGATATTTTAAAGTATAACTGTGTATTTCACCTTTCCTCTACTAAAATTTACGTGAGGAAATGATGACAATATCCTGCAATAAATGCATGTGCTTTTTTTCTTGTCCAGCTCCCTGACCCGCTGGTATTCCAGGGTAACTTTCCAGGCACCCTCTGAGGAACTGATCAATGGCTTCAAAGTCTGCTTACTGGCTGCCCTGCAGAAGTACTACGAGGTAAGTAGTAGTGCCCGTCGGATTTAATCTGCCTATATTATATATATATTAGTGCTGTCAAACGATTACAAAATGTAATCGAGTTAATCACAATAACAGGTTGTTATTGTGACACAAGTTTAAAATACTAGTATTTACTTGTATTTTTGGGGGTAGATAAAACAAATACATCATGTGTGGTGTTGAAATAAAGAAATGCATGACAAACTGGTTAGAGGAATCAAAGTTTTTACTTTATTATAAGATATCAACTTAGTTGTGATAATTTCTGAACTAGAATCTATTAATTTGCTGAGTAAGAAGTGTCAGGGAGTGCTTGGCATTGCCCACAACATCCGTAATGAACTGCAGACTAGAAGGTGGCAGTCTTTTGAAGGTGAATTTGCCGTTCACAAATCGCCCCTGTGGACAAGCACCTTCAAGGTACATGTCCACAGGGGCGATTTTAAACGCATGTGGACGCGCCGCTTCCCAGTATTGCACGCTTGGTGGGCTGCCACTAGAGGATGATTGACAGGCGCTCTCCTTCAAACAACACATTTTTGCGAGCGTTCGCGAGCGTTCCCGAGCGTTCCCGAGGCGGCGAGTCGAGCCCGGCGCCTCTGATTAGCATAAAGTAGATTCGACTTCAAGGCAAATGAGGAGCGGCCAACTCGCGCGCCGTCTCTCGACATTCGCCGCGACGCTACTAGAATGCATTGCACGGCTTTTCACATAGACAATGAATGGGACGCGGGGAAAAGCCGCTGCCTGTGGACACGCACCTTCCCTCTGGATCAAGACTACAGGTGCCACCGACGGCCATAAATCATACAATGCGTGTTTTTTTTTGTTTTTTTTTAATACCGAGCGTTAATCGCGCGTTAAAAAAATTAACGGCGTTAAGAGGATGTTGCGTTAACGCGTTAACTTTGACAGCCCTAATATATATATATATATATATATATATATATATACATATATTATATGTTGCTGGCTGATATGGTCACATGCTTTTGAATTAAAAAACAAATTAAAGTAGTTGGCACCCCTTTAGGTTGACAAAAAATCCATACTCAGAAAATAATCAATACTAAAAAATGTTATCGTATTCTATACTAACTACAAACGTATCGATACTTTAGCCGTCAACTGTGCCTCCTCCAGTTGACGCAGAGCTTAACCCAGCAGTGCCGCAGCTACACAGCTCCATCACTCTCTAGCAACTGAACACATGAACACTAGTTTTAGTTGAAAGTGTGTGTGTGTGTGTGTGTGTACCCCTAGAAAAGCTTGAAGATAAATTGATGTGAAGTGCATCCAGTTATTAGCATCACAGGTTTCTTCAATCTTGCAATCAGTCAGTCTGCCTATATAAAGGGTGAAAAGGAGTCGGTCTGCTGTTTGGTATCATGGTGTGCATCACACTGGACATGGACCTGCGAAAGCAAAGGAGAGAGTTTTCTGAGGAGATCCAAAAGAAAATTATAGACAAAAGGCTAGAAGACTTTTGGTATGGTTTTGAATACTGCCCTCAATGGGTTGATGATTTTGGTTACCATTGACCGTTATAATTTTGTTCTCAACAAATTATAGATAGATACACACATGGACGATCAGACACAGATCAACTGATTGGGAATGAATATCAACGGATCGGAAGCTACACCTGTAACCTGAATTGCAACAATAAACTTCTGCAAAGCCTTCTGCAGCAAAGACATTGAGTCAATGGAGCCCTGGAGTAAAAGGGAAAAAAAGTCAAATTATAGTAGGGATGCCGGTTTAGGTTAAACTATAAGCTTTTAAATCCAACAAAAAGATGGAAATAATGAGCTTCCATTTGCAGAGGTCAGCTGCCTGTTCCGCTATAGAGTCGATATGGTGGTGTTGTTGGTCACTACAACACATCACATCAATACAGCAGCATAGAATGAGGAGTGGCTGTATTTATGACTGTATCTACAAAGCTGCTATGCCCAAGCTTATTATGCCGCATCTGAAAATTTGTAATATGTAATATATTTTTTGAATGCCCACACCTGACAAAGCATTGTATGTTCTTTTGTACAGGTGAACCACAACTTGCCAGAGAAGATTGTAGTGTATCGGGATGGTGTGTCAGATGGTCAGCTGACGATGGTGGCGCAGTACGAAATCCCACAGTTGATCAAATGTTTTGAGACTTTCCCCAGCTATGAGCCCAAGCTGGTCTTCATTGTTGTCCAAAAGCGAATCAGCACCACCCTCTACAGCTGTACTGCAAATAGCGTTGCCACACCTCCACCTGGAACTGTTCTGGACCACACCCTCACCCAGAAAGAGTGGTCAGTCTGTTCATTCTTTCCTGATCCCTCTGCAAAAAACTCCCCATGTGAAACGCTGTGTTCCTGTTAAAATCAATGAGAAGGCTGCACTTCTTGATTATTCAGTCGGAATCCAGCCTTAATAGATAATAATTTGCCAATGAGAACATTGTTTTTCGAACCCTGGCAAAAACCGTAAACCTGAAAAAGGTGGTCTGACATGGTTCCAGTCTGACTAGTAACATTTATGTGCGGTCAGATTGTATTACAGTAAAATATTACAGTGCAACACAATCATAAAAAGATTCTTCTTACATGAAGACTGCAGACATGCGTGTTGTTCCCTACAGGGTAGAGGACAATAGCCATCTCTTTTTACCTGTGTATATCAAAAAGGCAGACGCACCATTTCCTGGCAACATCCGTAAATATGTGCACTTAGATCAAAGACTCGGTCCAACTGCTGCTGGCTTTGCTAAGTTTGTGTTTTTTGATTGTTTAGGGTGGACTTCTTTCTGATGGCACATCACATTCGTCAGGGCTGTGGACTTCCGACACACTACGTCTCTCTGTACAACACAGCAAACCTCACACCAGACCATTTGCAAAGGTATTGATAACCCATGTTTTCTACTCGGCATCATTCTGATTACTCATACACTTGTAAAACATGTTAGCTCTTTTACCAGACTTCATTGAAGTTCAATGTGTATTTTTTTAACAAAACGTCAATATTTATAATGGATGGTCTACAACTTAATTTGTGTGTGTGTGTGTGTGTTAGGGATGTCCTGATCCAGCTTTTTGCACTTCCGATCCGATACCGATATTGTAGCTTTTAGTATCGGCCAATCCAAGCATGTATTAAAGATTAAAGATATTTACTTATTTTGTTGTCAGACTCATGTTGAAAAGGGTTTTACTCTTAAGAACAACTAGCCAACTTAATTAGGTTAGTTTGAATAATCCAAATGGTTGGTAATGAGAAGCTGACCTGTTTATTCTTAACAGGGTTAAATAAACACAAAATAGACAAAATAATAAATAGTCAAGTAACCACACAAACTGAATTGGCATCAGTGCTCTGCTCTTGAACAACAAGAGTGTAAACCAAGGCTTAAAAAGCCATCAGTGCAAATATTGTAAACTGTATAAAAAAAGCAAAACACACAGGAAAAACGGAGTAGAAAATAAATAGTCAATTAACCACACACAAACTTCGTCTTTTAGGGTAAAATAATCCCACACAGCTGACATTTTTATCAATAACTTTAAATTCTTAGTGGGACATACACAGACAAGTCCATCTTGTTGTTGTTTAGGGGATGCTGGACAGGTCTCGAGGTGTGCGCTAGGTGTGCTGGAAAACGCGGACCGGATTTTGGGGGGGGGGGAACTGGATCGGGAGTCCGGATCGGGATTTTCCCGTGCAGGCCGATCCGATAATTATATGCATTTTTGCTAATATCGGCGGCTGCTCCGATCCAAATATCGGATCGGGACATCCCTTGTGTGTGTGTGTGTGTGTGTGTGTGTGTGTGTGTGTGTGTGTGTGTGTGTGTGTGTGTGTGTGTGTGTGTGTGTGTGTGTGTGTGTGTGTGTTAGGGCTGTCACAATTAACACATTAACGCACGTTGATTAATTTCTTGGGTTGATGCATACATTATTTTAAATTCAAAAACAAAGATTGAACAATCAATAAACAAGGTAACGTTAGTGAGTGTCCGGTCGAGAGAGGGTGACGGTGAGTATGAAGTCAGCTGCTCTAGCGCACTGAAGGAGAGTGTGACGCATTACAGCTTTGAACGTAACTGTGGAATGTGTGAATGTAACGCTGTGGCTCAATAACACTTACGTGTGGTGACCTTTTAAGGTGGACTGATCTTTAAGGTGGACCAGCACTATTCTCCTTTAAGTGGCAAGCTGCTGCTCTGAGTCTCTGAGCTATTTGAGGTTTAATGTTTCTTTTGTGTAAATGACAGCAGGTTATTATTAAGTATCAGTACTCAGTATTGGCAAGTACTGAAATTTAAATATTTGTACTCTGATAAAAAAAAAAAAGTGGTATCAGTGCTTCTGTATTAGTAGAGGCTTCACATTCTGGTGCATATACACATTCTGCCATTTATCTTTCTGTTCCCACAACAATATACAGAGAAAATGGGAATTTTTCATACATATTTACATACATAATCGTGATTAATCCACAGCTACCTTGTGATTAATCTGATTAAGATTGACAGCCCTAAATATTAGGGATGCCACGGTTCTCAATATAATATTTATGTTTTAGGGATGCAAATTATCGAGTAATTCATTAATCGATGTTTCATCTTATCGATCGATGATCGATTAATTGATAAGTGGCAATTCTTCTGAGAAGCTGAATTTCCCTCTGAATAGGTTCCATCTAATGTATACGTAACATCAAATGCTATCTTCCTTATGATATAAAGAAAATGCAAATCATATTTTGAATAATTTCATTTTAATGCATCAATTTGGTGAATTTTGAGAACCAAAATATGATATATCAATTACTGACCAATTTCTTACAAACTGCTGGTTTTGATCCAAATGTTGACATATTAAATGGGGTGAGGAGTTTAAGCATTCAAGAAAAGATGAAAACAAAAAATGACTAAAACACAGTGCTGAGCCTATACTATTAGTTTATTATAACTATTATTATTATTAATATAAGTGGGTGACTATTCCTCAGCCTTCCTTGGTGTTTTGGTTTTGACTGAAGCCTTGTTCACATACGTCGCCGCTCGCCCATCTCTGAGTGACAACTGTCAATGAATGCGGGGGACGCCTTGCCATGGCGACGGGGGGAAACAGAACGTTGATGAGCCAAACCAGCCGCGAGGATTTCCCCTTATAATAAGCGCGGCTGCCCTCCTGTGTAGGCCGATCATTAGAGCCACTAGTTAAGTCCACTTGCCTTGATAAATAATTTTTGGCGAACATCGAGACTATGGTCAATGTGTGTGAAACACTGCTGCTTCGTCCCGCTTCCCGTACGCCTTGTTGTGGTCGTCAGAGCCCTGCTTTGCTTGTGTTCCCGCATGTGCGTCAAGTACGTCTGGCGTCAAGCGCGCCCTCACGTGGACTGGCGGGGAATTACGGGTTCAAAACGCAATTAATTGCAATTAATTTATTTTAATCAAGTAATTTCTTTTCGACAATTAATCGATAATCGATTAATTGTTTGCATCCCTAATATGTACATATTTCAAATATGTACATTTACTTTTGAAATTGTTTACCCCCTTTTATCCTATACCAATCGTTAAGGCTAAAAAGCACTTTTGCATTTTAAAAATATATATACAATACATATTTATTTTTTATTGGAAAATACTAGGGATGCACGATATTATTGGCAAGGTATCGGTATTGGCCGTGTTGAAGAAAACTCTTCAGGTCCAATTCTGTAGCTGGTTCAAATGAGGTTTAATCACTGACAGTGGAGAAAAGAAATTCACAGTGTGTCTATGAAGATCCAGTCTGAGGAATGGCCTGGCTGAGTTGAATTTATACAGAACAGTTTGATAGAACAAAAGGGAAGGCGTCATGAGTGGATTTGCATTGAATCAGCACATGTCTCTCTGCAGAGGAAGAGACATCTGTTAAGGTGTGACCGTTCTTGGGAGAGCTAGACGATGTCACTACAGGGGTCACTCATCGGGCCTTGATCAATGTATTTGAGACAGAGACCATTCAGGAAGAGGGAAAGATCAAAGAGTCTTTTCATCAAGACGGCAAGGGTTAACACAATGGAAAACAGCTCAGCAGGACATTTGATGTTTAGAGAGAAAGGAACATTTAAACAAAACAAATTGGAAGGTAACACATTTTCTTCTACAGCCGATATTGGCGTTAAAATGTATTATCGGATATCGGATAACGTGCCGATATATTGAACCGATAAAGACTGCTGCTTCCTTGATTAAATCAGATTACACGCCTGAGGGTGCAAGGATTGTGTGTGCAGCGCTACGTGACATGTCACCTACTTCAACTTGCAGCAGAGCGAGGGAGAAGTTAAAAATGTTGCGGTGCGGACGTTTTTTTTTGTTTTTTTGTTTTTGTTTTTTTTTATATATATTTTTATTAGAATTTTGTATCAAACAAGATACAGAAAAGAAACACAGAAAAAAGAGTAGAAACAACAAGCAAAATAAAAAACATACAAAAACAAAAAAAACAGGGCATATTTAAAAACAATAATTAAGTACGCTGCATCACTGACACTAGAATCTTAGCACAAGTACTAAACAGGGATGGTAAAGGTGGATGGCAGTCTATGGACTCCCTTGCTGGTCAAGATCAGTGTTATATTTATCAAGGTGAGCCAGAAATGGCTGCCATATATCCGAAAATGTATTAAGATTGTCCATCATGCCATATCGAACCTTCTCCATATGCAAAATACCAATGAGCTCTAACCAGGTCTTAAACTGAGGTACAGTATCTGACTTCCAGAGTTTTAAAATCATTTTCTTTGCAATTACCATTCCATACATAATTGTGCTTTGCACAGAGATTCTATGTTTAAGTAGAGAAGGAGAAACCCCAAATAGTGCAATCAATGGGTCAGGTTCAAACACACAGCTGTACATGTCAGAAAACCACTTAAATATGTTACACCAAAAATTATACAGTTTCGGACATGTCCAAAAGAGGTGAGTCAGAGAGCCCTCTGCAGATTTACATCGGTCGCATAAAGAGGAAATGGAGGGAAACATTCTGTGCAGTTTGGTCTTTGAGTAATGAAGCCTGTGTATCACCTTAAATTGGATTAATTGGTGCCTGGTGTTAATAGAGCAAGATCGGGTCCTACCAAGGCCCTCCTTCCAAACGTCATCTCCAATCTGCATTCCCAGCTCCTCCTCCCAGGAGTTTTTCAAAGAGTGTGTAGCATAAACAGTTTGTTCAAAGAATATATTTACAAAGCCAGAGACCAATTTTTTAGATTCAGGTGGACCCAACAAAAGCTTATAAATCGTTTTATCTTCCGGAAGGGACTCAAAGTTAGGCACACATTTACGGATATAATTCCTAATCTGCAAATATCGGAAAAAATGTGTTGTGGGAAGAGAAAACTTGCCTTTTAACTGAGCAAATGTGGCAAACTGTTTATTTATATACAGATCTTTCAGAGTGACCAAACCCTTCAGCCTCCAACTGTTAAAAGACCCGTCCGAGAGGGATGGAGAGAATGCATGATTGCGATATACTGGGGCATGGATAGAAGTGTCTGGTAGTCTGCAACCCTTCCTAATTTGCTGCCATATTTTTAAGCAATTGAAAACAATCATATTATCCATCTTAACAGTTGCAGGAGATCTGGGTGTTGAGAAGAGAAGTGCTGGAAGAGAACTATTTTTGACATCACTCATTTCAATGGCAACCCAGGGGGGAGTCTTAGCAGCTACCTCCATATTATATCCTTCCTGCCAATAGACAAGGGCTCTAGCATTTGCTGCCCAGTAGTAATGCAGGAAATACGGTAGTCCTAGCCCACCCATTTCCCCAGGTTTATGTAAATGAGTTTTTGAAATTCTGTGAGCTTTAAAGCCCCAAATAAAAGGCAGAACTATCGAATCCAAAGATTTAAAAAAAGATTGTGCCAAAAAAATAGGTACATTTTGAAAAAGGTACAAGAACCTTGGCAGGGAAACCATTTTGATGGCATTTATTCGACCCACCATAGAAAGAGGAAGAGTCCTCCATTTTTCAATGTCCCTCTTCAGTTTCTCCACTTTCTCAAGAAAGTTCAGCTTAAAAATTAGTTTAGGGTCTTTTGGCAAAACTATACCAAGATACTTAAGCCTGTCTGTAATTTTGAACGGGAGATTATGCAAAAATTCAGTGTTGAGTTCAGCGCCCAGTGACATGAATTCACTCTTCTGCCAGTTAATTGTGTATCCAGAAACTTCACCAAATGTTCTAATAAGATCCAGCAAAACAGGAACTGATTTCTCTGGTTGTGATAAGAAAAGAACAACATCGTCCGCATATAGGGAAATATGGTGATCTACATTACCCAGCCGGATAGGTTCAATGGAAGGATGATTCCTGATACTAATGGCAAGAGGCTCAATAGCAATGGCAAAGAGCAAAGGGCTGAGGGGGCAGCCCTGGCGTGTACCGCGGTGTAATCGGAACGGCACTGATCTTTCTTGATTTGTCAGAATGGACGAAGATGGATGAGCATATAACATTGTAATCCACGATACAAATTGACTACCAAATCCAAACTCCTCCAAAGCCTTTACCATATATGCCCATTCCACTTGATCAAATGCCTTTTCCGCATCTAGACAGAGGGCAGCCACCCTCGAGCCCCTACTATACCTATGATACATTATATTCATCAATCTTCTGACATTAAAAAAAGGAAATCTATTAGGGACAAAGCCAGTTTGATCAGTGTGAATGATGGATGATATATGTTTATTTAACCTATTTGCTAATAACTTGGTAAAAATTTTCATATCTAAGTTTAATAGTGCGATAGGACGAAAAGATGAAGGCTCAGTTTCATCCCTACCTTCTTTTAATAATAATGAGATATTGGCTTCATACAATGTGGGCGGAAATTTCTGGGTTCCAAATGAATGATTGAACATCCTCAAAAGAAGGGGAGCAATCTTCAGAGAAAATTTTTTATACAATTCAATTCCAAAACCATCTGGGCCAGCGGCCTTGCCGTTGGGAAATGATTTTATAGCATCCAAAATCTCTTGCGTAGTGATGTCAGAATTCAAAGCCTCTCGAGCAGCCTCACTTAATTTAGGGAGTCTTAGACGCCCTAGCCAATCAGAATTGTTCCCTTTTGCTTTTGACATGTATAACTCTGCATAATATTCCCTAAAACGATCATTTATACTTTTAGGATCAATAACTAGTTCTCCAGTCTTTGATTTAATCTTGTGAATGGCTCTACTAGCTTGCAAGCCTCTTAACTGTTGGGCCAGTAATTTATGAGGCTTATCCCCCAACTCAAAATGTTTCTGCCTGATCTTAAACAACTAATCACATACCTGACTGGATAGGATAGTGTTATATTCATATTTAAGTTTAAGAATATTTTGTAAGGTGGAAGGGCTGGAGGAGGTCCTGTAGGCAAGTTCCAATTGGGATAGTTCAGTTTCAATTTCTGACAGACGCTTCCGCCTTTCCTTTTTCAGTGAAGATTCAAAAGAGATTATGTGACCCCGAATCACAACTTTAAAAGTTTCCCATAAAGTGGAGTCTGTGACTTCCGAATTGTCATTACTCTCCAGGAATTCTGAGATCTTAGTAGATATATACTGACAGAACGATGCATCAGAGAACAATGATGGGTGGAGACACCACGTAAACTGCTGTTTTTTATAATTAAGGTCAAGGACCAATGAAGTTGGAGAGTGGTCAGAAATTAAAATATTATGATATTTCGAGGCAATCACATTTGATATAAATTTAGAGTCAATTAAAAAATAATCTTTTCTTGAAAAGGACTTGTGCATTTGTGAGAAAAAAGAATAATCTATCTGTAGGATGTCCAAGCCTCCAAATATCAACTAGATTCATGGAAGACATGAAGTCATTTAAAACTGTGGAGGAGGTAGACGACTGATTTGGCTGGGCTGACCTGTCCAAACGGCTATCAAGCACACAGTTGAAGTCACCACCTACAACTAAATGTGTATCAGAGAGGTCAGGTAGTGAGTTAAATATCTTGCGGAAAAAAGCTGGGTCATCAAAATTTGGACCGTATATGTTAAGGAGCGTGACATGGAATGAGTAAATGTAGCCAGTTACCAAAATAAACCGGCCATTTGGATCACTCACAGTAGAAACATGCCTAAAAGGAACAGTCTTACGGATCAAAATGGCCACTCCCCGGGCTTTACTGGAGAACGTGGACTGAAAAATCTGATTGGCCCGGCTACATCTAAGTAACTTTTCCTTTGTGGGTCTGATATGCGTTTCTTGTAAATACACTACATCAGCAGACAGAGATTTTAAGTGAGAGAACACTTTAGCCCGCTTGAGCACATGACCCAGTTCGGTGTGGACGTTTTTTAAGGTGTCGGAAACGGATGGCAAAATTTGTATTTGCAACGATTGTTTAGCGTCTGTGACAGGGTGGGAACGGCCACGACGACCCGCACTTTGGCCTTGATGCCCTGTGAAAAAATGTTCAATTTACGGCCAAGGTGGCCTTTGTGCCCCTATCCCTGGCCAAGTTCCATGTAAAAATGGTGGGAATTTCACGATGGCCACGACATCTGTCAAAGCTCCAGTTTAAACAACGCTAGTGATTCGTGGTGAGCTTTTATGGACTAACAGCAGAGATGCCAAAAGCTCAGCACATTACAACCAACGTAGACCGAATTTATTTATGTGCTTAGAAGGCCAAACATTTTTCATACATTTTTATGCATCTATTTCCCTCATCCTGCACGTCCGTTTAAACATCGGTCTTGAAGGGGAGTTGTTGCTGAATATTATCTCGTCTGACATTCGTTTTCTCTTCCTTTAGCTGCTCTTGCTTTCATACCAAACAGATATTGTTGAGAATAAGCTCTTGTATTGAACGTGAGCCTGGACAGGTTGCATGTGTTTTTATCGTCTCTTCATCTGAACGCTTGCTCAATCAGAGCGGTTGCTCTGCTGTGATTGTTCCAAAATACAACCTGCGCAACTTCGCGAGCTGCACAGGTGGAGTATCAACATCACATGCAAGAAGAACGTCAACCGTTCGTCAGCTTAATTACAGCCGCCCGAGTGGAGCTGAGCGAGGGGGCAGTGAAAGCACACAGCGTCATTTTTATCATAACAGTACCGGTCCGGTTCCACTCCGGGGTGCGCACATGTTTCTAGTCAACACGAGCGGAGCTGAACGAACAAGTGGCCACGAGCGGGCAGCGGATTTTGCAGAGAGCTCCATTGTTCTAAAAGTACCGGTCCGATTCCGCTCCGGTCCCGTTCACACCACGAGTGTGAAGCCCAAGCCCGACCCAGAATCCCGCTGTGTCCTACACAGTAATCAACAGTATGTTAAGTCATAAAACGGCTGGATTATTATTATTCTCCCATCCATTCGGTGATCGGTATCGGCCGATTTATGATTCCTGTGATCGGATCGGCCCCCAAAAATGCTGATCGGTGCATTCCTACTTTTATTATATATATATATATATATATATATATATATATATATATATATATATATATATATATAATAAAGATTTCATACAGAATGTGTTATTGCTTCTGATTTCATACAGAATGTGTTATTGCTCTCAAGTAGTAATTCCTTTGTAAGATGTTATTGAAAAAAAAATCCAATGTAATATTAACTTGATATTGGTATTAAAAATATAAGGTAAAGTATAAAGGTGAAACAATCTCTTTTTACTCAATGGCCTATATTTCGGTATCTATCGGTTATGGGCCAAATGAGTTGTAAGATATCGGCATATCGGATATCGGCAAAACATCCCTTTATCGCGCATCCCTAGAAAATACACTTGAATGTGTCTGAATATATAAAAAAACAAATCTTAGCTCATAAGCAAAATACAGAATTTTTTATATTATACATATATATAAAATATATAATATATATATATATATATAAATATATATATATATATATATATATATAATATATATATATATGTATATATATATATATTATATATATATATATATATATAATCTATATATATCTATATATATATAATTATATATTTATATATATAATATATATATATATAATTATATATATATATATATATATAATATATATTATATTATATATATATATATATATAATATAAAAAATGTATAATTATATATAAAAAGTTTTATATATATATATATTTTATATATATATATATAGCAATTTTTTTCTCCTTGCACACAAAATGTGAACCGAAACCGTAACCCAAGAACTGAGGTGCATGTTGAACAGTGGGCTTTGTTGCATCTAATACAAATCTGCCAGGCTCATCATATGTGACTAAAGACGTCTGTGTAGTAACAATGTTATGAATAAAACATCCCTTTATCATCCCTAGAAAATACACTTGAATGTGTCTGATATATATAAAAAACAAATCTTAGCTCATAAGCAAAATACAGAATTTTTTATATTATACATATATAATATATATATATATATATATATATAATATATATATATATAATATATATATATATATAATATATATATATATTATATATATATATATATATATTTATATATATATATATATATATATATATATATATATATATATATATATTATATATATATATATATATAATATAAAAAATGTATAATTTATATATAAAAAGTTTATATATATATATATATTTTATATATATATATATAGCAATTTTTTTCTCCTTGCACACAAAATGTGAACCGAAACCGTAACCCAAGAACTGAGGTGCATGTTGAACAGTGGGCTGTTGTTGCATCCCTAATACAAATCTGCCAGGCTCATCATATGTGACTAAAGACGTCTGTGTGCCAGTAACAATGTTACTGGAACTTGTACTCGTACTGGAGGTACAGGAAAACTCACAGTTCGTCTTTTTTCTGTCGGTTAGCTGTCGGTCTGAATAGCTTCCTGTTTACTGCTCTGGATCGTTTCTAACCGAAGCAGAACTAAAGTGCACAATGTATAATTCTTTGCCCTTTCCCAAATTAACTCAACTACAGGTGTGAAAGCATCCTGTGCTGCAGTTGTTGTGGTGTGACTTCAGGTCAGTGAAAATGAGAACGTGTTCATGTTCAAAGCAAATATATTTTTGTTCCCAAACTAGGCTGACTTTCAAGATGTGCCATTTGTACTGGAACTGGCCAGGCACAATTCGTGTTCCAGCACCATGCAAGTATGCCCACAAACTGGCCTTCCTGGCTGGCCAGTACCTGCATTCAGAGCCGGGAATCCAACTATCGGACAAGCTCTTCTTCCTTTGAGCTGCACCAGTTACTACCACAAGTAAACTGCTCAGGTTACTCCAGACCCAGCCATGATTAAGCGAGTATTGCTCCAAAGTTTGCAAAGTTTTGAGTTTTTATTATTGTTTTAGCCACTGTTCCTGTGGTGTAATTATTTCAGTGTTTTGTTGATGTTCATACCAAAAATGTGTATGGTATAAATAAATCTTTAACTGGGAACCATGAGCCTCTTTTTCCCTTCCTCAGACACTACACTATACTGCCAAAAGTATTCACTCACTCATCCAAATAATTGAAATCAAGTGTTCAATCACTTCCATGACCACAGGTGTATAAAAGCAGCACCTCGGCATGCAGACTGTTTCTACAAACATTTGTGAAAGAATGGGTCGCTCTCAGGAGCTCAGTGAGTTCCAGCGTGGTCCTGTGATAGGATGCCACCTGTGCAACAAGTCCAGTCGTGAAATGTCCTCCCTCCTAAATATTCCACAGTCGACTGTCAGTGGGATTATAACAAAGTGGAAGTGATTGGGAACGACAGCAACTCAACAAGAAGTGGTAGACCACGTAAAATGACGGGGCGGGGTCAGCGGATGCTGAGGCACATAGTGCACAGAGGTCACCAACTTTCTGTAGAGTCAATCACTACAGACCTCCAGACTTCATGTGGCCTTCAGATTAGCTCAAGAACAGTGTAGAGAGCTTCAATGGAATGGGTTTCCATGGCGATCAGCTGCATCCAAGCCATACATCAGCAAGTGCAATGCAAAGCGTCGGATGCAGTGGTGCAGTGGTGTAAAGCACGCCACCACTGGACTCTAGAGCAGTGGAGACGTTCTCTGGAGTGACCAATCATGCTTTTCCATCTGGCAATCTGATGGCAGAGTCTGGGTTTGGCGGTTGCCAGGACAACGATACTTGTCTGACTGCATTGTGCCACGTGTAAAGTTTGGTGGAGGGGGATTATGGTGCGGGGGTGTTCTTCAGGAGCTGGGCTTGGCCCCTTAGTTCCAGTGAAAGGAACTCTGAATGCTTCAGCATAGCAAGAGATGTTGGACAATTCCATGCTCCCAACTATGTGGAACAGTTTGGGGACGGCCCCTTCCTGTTCCAACATGACTGTACACCGAGCACAAAGCAAGGTCCATAAAGACATGGATGAGAGAGTTTGGTGTGGATGAACTTGACTGGCCTGCACAGAGTCCTGACCTTAACCCGATTAGAACATCTTTGGAATGAATTAGAGTGGAGACTGAGAGCAAGGCCTTTTCATCCAACATCAGTGTGACCTCACAAATACGCTTCTGGAAGAATGGTCAAAAAGTCCCATAAACACACTCCTAAACCTTGTGGAATGCCTTCCAGAAGAGTTCAGCTTTCTGAGAGTTGGTTTAAGGTCAGCAGAGTGGCGTTGGACCATGCAGGTCAGAAGCACGAGGTCACCACATTCCATCCACATGAGTCGAACCCTGCAACCTTCTCAGGCTACATCGGCCGGGTCCTTTTGCAGACCATGAAGTATACCTGCATATACCCTCCACTACACCACTGATTTCGCTGCTGATCCGCTCACAGATTGATTAAATCCAATCATCACAGGGGCCTGATGAATCATGGGAAAGGGTGAGTCGTGAAAGTATCAGGAAAAGAAGGCTGCATTTCTCTGCTGCATTTGAAGGAACCTTTGAAACGGGAGGCATTTGGTCTTTGGATGTGGCCACTGGATTGAGACACAACTATTGTGTTTTCTGAATTGATGACTAGGGTGTCTAAAAGTGTGTGCAAGTGTGTGTGTGTGTGTGTGTTCAATAAAGCAACAGCTCATAATTCACTACAAAGAAAATGGCTCTCAGAAAATATGTATCCTATCGTGTACATAATAACTGATTAAAATAGATATAATGTTAACCAGAGGTTCCCGAGGGCTGTGATTGGTTGGAATGGAATAGAAAACAGGAATAGACAGGTAGCTGTTTGTTCATGCTGTTCTAGTCTGTTAAGTTAGTTTCATGGCACCTTTAGTTTATAGCTGTTTAGTGTCAAATGAACAACCTGCGATTTGATACAAATAATAAACACTAATATGAGTTATTAAATATGATTCACGTGCAAGTTGAATCAGAGTGATATAGTCATATA
The DNA here is from genome assembly GCA_029853015.1 of Chelidonichthys spinosus. NCBI lineage: Eukaryota > Metazoa > Chordata > Actinopteri > Perciformes > Triglidae > Chelidonichthys > Chelidonichthys spinosus. Next base: position 3,778,736 of record CM056831.1, read on the forward strand.
TTATGATCAGCTGCCATTGATTAAGGAACACAGCAAAACTGCAAGAAACTAATGCAGCCTTTAAAAAAAAACTAAGATCATGATGTGTTTCCCTCATCACTCTTCTACAGTGTTGTAATGTCATGTGAATGTAGCAATGCATATTAGCACCACAAGTATCAATGAGGGACATTTTGGGGTAAACTGCAAATGTGCTTATTATACTGCCACCAACTGTCTGATAAGTATGTATTTCCTTTTGAAAATGTGACAAGATAAGCTCACAGTGCCCAGAGAAAACATTGCTGTAGCCTGCAGGTATTTCTTATAGGTCTCTGAGATCCAGATGGCCGTGTAAATACATGATAAAGTTGATCGAGGGTTTGTCCACAGCCACGACCAGCCAAGCATCCACTGAAGGCAAACAGCTGACAGGAAACGCGAGCACTTTCCCCGGAAAGGAGGAGCAGCTTTTATTGTCGCCAGAGAGCTGCTGTAATGGCGGTGTCTCGTCGTTCATCGCAGCAGCAACAACAGCAAAGTACCTTACAGTCTCCGCCGAGAAACAGCTCCCTTTCGGGCGCTCCTCCGGCCTCTCCGCCGATGGCTTTGCTGACCTCGGTCGCTGGACCCCCGGAGATTGAGAGAGAATGCAGCGGAGGGATCGAGCTGGCTCTGGCCTCGCCGGACCTCCCCGCCCCGGTCCTAGCGAGCAGTGCGAGCTTCACCACCATCACCTCCGGCGGCGGCGGCAGCAGCAGCAGCGGCGTGTCGAGCCCCGGATCCGGAGCTACAAGCCCCTCTGATGGTAGCAGCGGCATCGGCGGGGCGTTTCGGGAGTTATTCGAAGCATGTCGCAACGGAGACGTATCCCGAGTAAAGAGACTTGTCGATTCGGTGAACGTAAACGCGAAGGACATGGCTGGACGAAAATCAACTCCCCTTCACTTCGCTGCGGGTAACTATGAGCTAAGCTAACGACTCAGCAGCGTTATGTTTTGCAACATTAGCTGTCGTGGCTAACGTTAGCTAGCAAATGTTGTTGTGTTTTGGTCGACGTGTTATGCTGTTAGCATTGTATTTCGTGGTTTGTCCTTATGGCAACAATACAACTAAATGCAGTTTATCAATGCATAGCCCAGTGGTGCTAACCAGCTAATGTGACGGGAATCATCCAAAAAGACATTTTAGCAGAAACACTGCGACATGAAGCTAACGGTAAGCAACACAAACTGGGGTCCGTTTCACAAAGCAGGTTTAGTGAAAACCTTGAGTTAGTTAACCCTGAGATGAGGGAGACTCTGGTTTTTCGGTTTCACAAAGCCAGTTCAGCATAAATCTGAGTCAGTTACCTTACCCTTAGTAATCTTCAACGCAACTTCTGGACAAAACAATATAACAACACTATTGTAGTCGTGGCTAACAGTCAAAACTCATGGTGCCTATCCATAGCTCATAACTTGGTAATGGATTTATTTTGTAGGGTTTTTAGATTAATCTTCTGTCACTAGAGGCCTCACAACACTATTAATACAATACTTAGTCCCGATACCTTACTGTGATTTTGCGACGTGCTTCGTATTGTGATTACATATGTTGTGATATATTGTCTATCTTTATTTCCTTTTTTTTTTCAAATGTTAATTTTGCAGTTTGTCAAAATATTTTACCTAATCAGTAGGGCTGCACATAAATGATTGCTTTTTTAATTGATCGATCTGATTCATTTATTATTTTTTTTAAATCTTCAATAATATAGCGACCAATTAATCCAGAATATCCATAACATTTCTAATTAATAATTCAATATTTGATTTAACCAGCTTCAATTAAAATCACCACACGAAACACAGCTGTTGATAATCCTAATAGATGATGCTTTGGTCAGGATGACAGTAAACTTGGCCTTTCACTTTGTGAAGCATATATACATCACAGGTGTACTGCTGTGATCAGACATTTCCAGTTAACTGAGTTTGCAGGCAGAAGGTGGCTGGCTCTCCGTCTGAAGTACAGAACACTTTGGGGATCATGGTTGAGGGTTTTTTAGCTGCAGCTTGTCCTCCAGGAGAATGATTTCCCCAGACAGCCTTGATGTGTGCCGATACACGTTATGCAAATCCATTTACCGACTGACCAACACTCCATCTTTGTAAGAACGGTTTCTATTTTAAAAGATTGATATTTGGCACCCATGTATCAACACAAAATTGCCATGCAAAATATTGCAATACTATGGTGTAACAATTTCCCCCCCACCCCTTCTAGTTATTGTTTTGTAGCAATACTAGATCGCCAGGCTACCTTTTAGTGCACATGCACTACTCTTAACACAATATTTAAAAAAAATACTAAATTGAGTTTCATATTGATTCTCTTTAAGGTTTTGGCAGAAAAGATGTGGTTGAGCACCTCTTGCAGACGGGAGCCAATGTTCACGCCAGGGATGACGGAGGACTGATCCCCCTGCATAATGCCTGCTCTTTTGGCCACGCAGAAGTTGTCAGTCTCCTCTTGTGTCAGGGCGCGGACCCCAACGCCAGAGATAACTGGAACTACACTCCATTACACGAGGCTGCCATCAAGGGAAAGATAGATGTTTGCATTGGTATGGATGCCTGTCAGTTATGTCAAACAACAGCAATGTTTTTCAAGATTGTTCTAGTCCTATGTGTCTGCAATTATGCCAGGTTCTTGAAAAGCTTGGCAGGATTGTGTTGTCTACCAATGTCTTTGCTCTGACCAACTTACTGTACCTGTCTTTGAATATGATCAGCGTGATACTGGTTGATGCAATATGAAAAATGGTTTAAGTCGAAAATGAAAGTCTTTAACTACACCTCTCTTACTCAGTGTTACTCCAACACGGAGCTGATCCAAACATCCGCAACACTGATGGAAAATCTGCTTTGGATCTAGCCGACCCGTCAGCCAAGGCTGTTCTCACTGGTCAGTCTCTCTCAGCTGTTCATCGCTTTTATGTTTTTGACTTGATCTCTCCCAAATGATTATTTTTCAAACAATTAATCTAGATTTAGATTTATTTTTCAGTTACTGATTATTTCACATTACTTGATCAATGTAACTATTCACACAATATGGATATCAAAACATTTCTTGTTAACATTTTTAATATTTAAACTTTAACATGGCACTTGGCACAAACTAATGAGACCAACCCCTGCTCAGTGCAATGCACTGTTATGAACCTCCCTTTAAACAGATACATATTAAAGAGGGAGACATCACAACAGTTTCTTCTTCTGCCACTTCTTATTTTTGATATTGGCCTATTATTATTATTATTAATAATCAGAAGGTATGCCATAAGCCTATGAAGTATTGGGTATAATGCAAATAAATTGATCATTGATTTCTTAAAATGATTCACAATAAAAGTACCCCTTACTTTATTTTAAAGCTTTTAGTGTGAAGCAGCAGAAACTGGAGATGTTTCCATCAGCAGTGACTTAACGAGTCCTGTTCAGCTGACAGAACACAACACTGTAAAAAAAATAATAAAATACTAACAGAAACTAAAGTTCAGACCACAGAGTTCCAGTTAGAAGCTACAAAAGTCCTGAGAGCGGAACACAGAGACTTTAAACGTCTTTGCTGCTCAGACCTGATGCGTCTCTAACAGAGGGGAGAAGGGGGGCTGTCCCAAGTCACTCCGCCCCGCAGAGCTGCCGCTGACAGACGGCCAGAGACGCTGATGGACGTGTGATGGACTGGAGTCGTGTGGATTTAATGATGCTTGTTAGCACCGCTCATGTCTACAGTTGCCTGTCAATATTACTTAAGAAAAAGAAAAACTCAGGCCAGCAGCAGGAAACTTCCCGCCACCACTGGACTGGAGTGTGGGACGAGAGTTAATCTAGTTGTTTGGGACGACAACACGCATTTCTATCCGTGTCGGCGTATTTATGTAGTCGATTACATCGACGAGTCGTCCCAGCCATACTTTTAATCCTCACATTTACAAGTGACGTGCCAATACAAGATTTCAAAATTGTAATCTTGGTCGAGCAGTGTGCTTTGTCAACAGCCTTTATTGCATCTTCTCTTTATCAGCCTCCCAACTATTCCACCTGGACTAAGTATAAATGGGTAAACTGCATGCCTAGCTCTAATGAGAATTTTTATTTTCATCCAGGTGAATACAAGAAGGATGAACTTCTGGAAGCAGCAAGGTGAGTATCAGTCTGACAGTTCACTAGACGTACTTTGTGTTGGCCTTTGACCTATGTATTTTCTCAGCTATGTTGTGTTCGACTTTTAAATCTGACCAGCTCAGAAAGGAGTACTTAGTTGCATCCGGTGTTGCATGGGAAATTGAATGACACTTGCCTTTTTTTCTTTTAATGACAGGAGTGGAAATGAAGAAAAGCTGATGGCGCTGCTGACTCCATTGAATGTCAACTGCCATGCCAGTGATGGCCGCAAGGTAAATGAGCCACTATGTACCGCACCTTGTCACACAGCAGACGGATATCTGCCATCACACCTTTGATACAACATGTTGTGCAGGGTTACACATCTGTTGTCCCATATTTTTAAAGTTCTTAAAAATAGCGAGGTGGTTTCTGTCATACAGTGTGTGAGTCAAGGTCTGATTTAAATGTGACCACCTGACATGGAACAAACCACTGTGTAACACACACACACGTAGTGGATGTGTGCCTCAAATCAGACCATCCTTGAAATCCACTTCTGTTCTAGCATGTAAACTCTCCAACCTCATGAATCCCAGAGGTTCAGCAGTTTCAATTGGACATGTTTGTGTTGTCCGGTGTCTTTTCACCGTAGTACATTACATCACTTTCATCCAGTTAGACTAGTTGATTCTGTATAAATCTCCTGGAAGTTAAGTAGACAAACCTTTCCTTTCATTTGCATCTCAGTGTTTCTGTGAACATGGTTGGACCAGGTGTCATGGCAGCGATATTGTCTCTTCATCCTCATAATTACTTTTCCATACCCGATGATGGAGCAATGCTAATTGTGATCTTGATATACATGTACATGTATTTGTGTTATTGCTAGTGTCTCTTCTTCAATCCATGTTATTGGAACCTGCTTCCAGTGGAAGCCGTGTTTAGATCATGAGACGGTATTTTAGGCATCAAGTTTGTGATTTTTCTCTTTGTGGAGATTTAACTAGGAGGAGAATCTCACAGAGATCACTTTAGAGGAAGCATTTGGCACTTATGTTGTAATGACAGCATTTGCATTGCTAATTTAGGCTTAGGCTTGTTTATCCATTTCATTGCCATGTATCCACTATGCCTGTTGCTAACAGTAAATCAGCAGTTGCCTATTTCATTCATTCCTTACCACATTTCCTTCAATAGCAGTTTAAGACTCTCTTACTGACTTTTGCAGTTTATTTAGAGTTTGCATGATCCGGGCCAGTATGCAAATGCATAATTGGTCTGGGTTTGAACCAGTGGGCACGATTAACCAATCCTTTTCATTCCACAAAGCCGCGGAGAAAACCGAGGAGATGCTCTACGGCAGTTGTCCCGTTTAATCTCACCCCTATTTTCAGATCAGCCGGGGATTTATAAACAGGGCTTGTGTTTCATTGACTTAAGAATCAGGAAAAGAATTGCTGTGAAAAGATATTGTCATTTTGTAATTTTTGTTTCGTTTTGTTTTCCGTGTGACTCTGGCAACATTTGTCGATCAGTCAACATCCCAAAAAATGCTGGTAAGTTGACCTTGATAACGGCCACTTAATTGATGCACTGTTGTGATTTTTTTCTTTTTTGAAGTTTTGTTCCTTTGTAATCCATTGTTTTTATTTGACCAATAAGCTGGCTGTCACTTGTTAATTGCACATCATGGACCTGGGTGTATGGGTCACTCATGTATACTTACCCTGATAGAGTGTGTGTGTGTGTGTGTGTGTCCCCCCCCTGGGTTGCTCTCATGGGGACAATTTCTCTGTTGGATTTAGAGAGAAAGTCACAATGTCCACCGCCTGCTTTCTTCAGTCTGTCCTTGCACACTCACTCACACGACTTTCAATCACTCTTCATTCAGTATCTGGCTTTTATTTAATTCCTTTTTTTGTTTTGATGATCACTCATGCATGCCCAAAGCCCCCCTGCATTTTATCAAGCCAAACCTGAATATGTGTGGAAATGTGTGTCTACTTCACATTCCTGTTGGAACAGTTGATAATGAATGGACTACATTTGTCACCCGTCATTCTGGTGCTATGCTTGTCTCCATGGTAACGACTTTTGAATGCTCATGTCATCCCACACTGAATGAAGCTTCCATGATTGGACTTCCAGCCGTCTGATTTGATCACTGTAGTCTGAGATCTAACCGTTGGCTTCTTAGAAATGATTTCTTGCATGGGAATTTAAATGAATGCTGTATCTCGTTTATGATTGTCAGCTTGACCTGAGCTAGACTTTTGAGTAGAGAAGTGAAGTTGAATTTGCTGCTTTGCTCAGACTAACATTTAATTTCCTTGGCTGATGGAAGTCATTTTATTTTATTTTCTAATAGCTTCTAGAGATGCTTTCTCAATCAATCAGCCTGCTTATTGTAGCTTTTTTGCATCCTGTTACGGTTGGGGTTCGATGGCATTTAATCAAATTTGAATCCAGTCATGAATTCCCTTATTGGATTTAGTGCCAGTTCAGCTCTTCTTCTTCTTTTAAGTCAATGCACTTATAAATAAATTGTTGATGAGGAATCAAAACACAAAGAACATTCACAGTAAAAGTTTGCCCTGTTATGTTTTGTTTTACTAAATGGCTACATAACATTTTTAAAAAGAGAGGAAGCGATCATCACCCAACCGTAATTCTTACGCAGCCATTTTGAATTTAATAGTCTTAACATTTGCACTAGCATTTCTTTCTTGTTCTCTAACCACATTAAAATTAATTTAGAACTCTTAAGACATGGGAATTTATTTTGCTGAATAACAAACAAACGTACAAATGAACAAACTTGCGTTGACCTTGCATCATATCCGCCATTCATCTGCAACTCACCAAGCATAGCCTGCACCGTGTATCCGGCCTAATCAGCTGCTTGCTCCTGTGGCCATGGAAGGTGTACACACTGAAGCAGGGTAATCTGCCTGTGCTAACCAGTCGTCCTCTCTTATAGTCGACGCCCCTCCACCTGGCTGCTGGCTACAACCGCGTCCGCATCGTCCAGCTCCTTCTGCAGCACGGAGCCGATGTTCATGCCAAGGACAAAGGGTGAGAAGATCTTTTAGATCACCGCACAAAAACCTCGTCATTCGGTCGCAACTTCTGACCTCACTAACCTAGTGTCTTGTCCCTCAGTGGCCTGGTCCCACTTCACAACGCCTGCTCCTACGGCCACTTTGAGGTCACCGAGCTTCTGCTGAAAGTAAGACCCACAAAAGGTTTTATTTCAAACGGGCCTATGTGAGAACATAATTGAATAATTATTGCACTTTTGCCAATCTTCCTTTGTCAGTCTTTGCTTTTCATTTTAGATATTTTCTGATGATGGCACATACTGAGATCTAGGGAGAAACATTCTGTACACCTCCTTTGCTTTGGTTGCTTTTCTCTCTGCAGCATGGAGCTTGTGTGAACGCCATGGACTTGTGGCAGTTCACTCCTCTCCACGAGGCAGCGTCCAAGAACCGAGTGGAGGTGTGCTCCTTGCTGCTGAGTCATGGGGCCGATCCCACCCTGCTGAACTGTCACAGCAAGAGCGCCGTGGACATGGCTCCCACTCCAGAACTTAAAGAACGGCTCACCTGTGAGTTCTCTCAGTCACATGAACATGTATACTCAGAGCCATGAATGGAAAAATACACACTGACATCATGTACATATTGGTTCAGTTCAATTTGCATTTCCGGAATGTCATTTTCTACTTTCTCTTTCCTGTAGATGAGTTCAAAGGTCACTCGCTGCTGCAGGCAGCCAGAGAGGCAGATATGACCAAAGTGAAGAAGACACTGGCTCTGGAGATCATCAGCTTCAAACATCCTCAGACCAACGAGACGGCTCTGGTCAGAATGCAGCCTTACTTCTTGTGTTGGGCTGAAGATTGCTTTGACATTTGAGAGCAGTTTGGAAAGAAACTTAGCCTCTTAGCTTCCTTGTTGTTTACAAATTATGTTGATGCGGATAAATAATCCTGATTCCAAATGCTTAAGAACATTCACCCGAGTAATTAAAAGGGATCTTTCTTACAATGCTCTGTAGGATTAATAATGATGTACAGCCAGTTAGTTATAGGTTGAGTGAACTGGCATTTAAAACGTGTCCTGGTTGGGAATATCAAGATCCCAGCGCACTAATCTAATGTGTCTGTGTGCTCCAGCACTGTGCCGTGGCTTCGCCCCACCCCAAGAGGAAGCAGGTGACTGAGTTGTTGCTGCGTAAAGGTGCCAACATCAACGAGAAGAACAAAGAGTAAGTATCGACATTTAGTTTCAACATTTTACATCGATTGAAAATGTAAATACTAGAATTGATAAGCTACCAAAGGTGTTCACACACAAATGAATGAATCCAAAATAAACTATTTTGCAGTGATTTAATAAATAAAAAAATTAAAAAAAAAAGATGCTGAAATAACTTAAGGTCAGTCTGAGACAACAGCAGCAAAATGATTGTTTGTCCCTTAGACGATCTCTGGTCTCTGTACTGGTAGGAGCTACTATCTTAGACCTCTGTGACCTCAGACACAGGAGACAACATTTGTTTCCTCCACTTCTGATTCACCAACGTCAGGAGGACGATCTCAATGCTGGTAGACACAGCATCGTGCAAAAACGTTGCTTATTGTTGTGAACACAGCATCGGGACATTATAGTTAGGATAGTGTAACAAGTTTAAACAGGGTAATGTCTTCCACATAGAACAACTAGAATCAGTAAAAACTTGTAAGAGAGAAAATCAACTGCATGTTGGAGTAAATGATCTAAGAAGGAGACGGTGATAATGTCCTGTCCGTTGTGTCTTTAAGCTTCATGACTCCACTGCACGTTGCTGCTGAGAGAGCTCACAACGACATCCTGGAGGTGCTGCAGAAACACGGAGCAAAGGTCTCTTCGCTTTTACATTTCCATTCAGTTCTACTCGAAAATGGAATGAGTTAATTTGATCTGAGGGGGATTCAAAGTGTGTGTTCCTGAAACTTCCCTTTACCCCCTGTGCCATCAGGTAAATGCTGCGGACACACTGGGTCAGACAGCTCTCCATAGAGCTGCGCTGGCTGGTCACATCCAGACCTGCAAGCTGCTGCTGAGCTACGGGGCTGACCCCTCCATCGTGTCTCTGCAGGGCTTCACTGCTGCTCAGATGGGGAACGAGGCTGTGCAACAGATTCTTAATGGTAAGCACACACACTGGGCTTTGGACTATTTAACATTGTTTGCCTTCGGGTTTGATTTTTAAAGTTTCAGAATGAAAATGCACTCCAACAATCTTGCTCGCCTTTGCACAAGATAAGGCAGATGTTATAGTCTGAACTCTTGTGTGGATTTCAGTGCTCGAATGAATGAATGAAGCGCTCCCCTGCATCCCGCTTTTCCCTCAAAGAAAAATGCTATGCTGACTGTGACGCATGCCCTGAATCTTATGGCCACCACTAGATTTGTAATGAACTTCAAGAAAGATGAGCTTCTGATTCCCTGCTATGAAACATTATCTTCCTCAATGTATAATGTTTAGTCGTACTTCTGCGGTTTTCTCCAAAAGAAGTGTAATCAGTAATTCTCTCATCTAAAGACTGATATTTACATATATCATATAGTAATATTACAACCTGACGTATTACTTTCAAATGAAAATAACTTGTTGTATAAGTCATTTGGTCATCTTGGCCATTTTGTTTTGTATTTAATTTGTTTTCTTTTTCAGAAAATGTCCCCACACGTAACTCTGACGTGGACTACAGGTTTCTGGAGGCTGCCAAAGCGGGGGATCTGGACACAGTGCAAGTGAGCTCACGGTTTCTTCCGTGTTTTATATCATCAGTTGCTACAGTTTGGTTTTTATTAGGGATGCACGATATTGATTTTTTGAAGCCGATACCGATATCGATAACTTTCTGCTCCTCGGGACCGATACCGATAACCGATAATATTGTTATTCGTTTTTGAATGTATATTCAGATCAAATTCAGGTCAAAAACACTAATGACTAAGCTTAGGTAGATTTAGCATAGCTTTGCCTTTTACCAAACACCATACCAGATGTATCACAGTGACATGATAATGTGTTAATACTATGAACAAAAGAAAGCCAAGAACAGTTTTGACTCTTCAATAAAATGACTATATATATATATATATATATATATATATATATATATATATATATATATATATAATGTGAAGAGTAGATAAACAAATATGTGTATTTCAACGGTATATCTGCACTACTACTGTCTATACCATACACACTCTCTGTCTGTGTGTGTCTCTCTCTCTCTCTCTCTCTCTCTCTCTCTCTCTCTCCAAGAGAAAGAGAACGGATATCTACAAGAAGTGTACAAACTTCTTGGTTACAGAAACATGGCGTATTAATTTTATGGGGTTTAATGGAAAAAATAGCTCTGAATGAACAACAGCTGAGCAGAAGCGCTTGTCGACCGCCGCGGAGAAATACGCGTCTGGTCTGAACGGGGGTGCGCGGATCGCTCGCGATTTTCGGTGGCGCGCTGCGCCGCGGCGCTTCCGCGTGCAGTGTGAACCTGGCGTGAGAAGGGAGCGCTCGATTTGTGGATTAACTCCCTCCTCCGAAACCTGTGATACCACAGTAACCACATCACATGCTAAACGGGAGGCGCCTAGAAAAAAACTAACGTCCCTCATCCCAATCCACCCGTAGCACTGTTTTAACACACACATCCTATCGTCGGATTATCGGAGGTATTAATAATTGTATCGGATTTATCGGGATGACGTCATAATTCCTATAATCGGGCCGATAATTATCGGTCCGATAATTATCGTGCATCCCTAGTTTTTATACACAATACTTTTCTAGTTTTATAAATTAAATTTAAGTTGCCGATTTTTGGCAGCAATTGTTTTAATGAAATCATTATTGTACACCGTGACCGGAGCTATTCTTTGTTTTCTTGAAGAATTTGTAGACATTTCAAATGCTTACAAATGACTGTGAAAGCCCTGTTTGAATTGTCTTGATAACCTGCTTTTATACCACTGAGTTGAGTTGCTAATATTGTTACTATTTATGGCAGCAACTTTGCACCCCCCAGAATGTAAACTGTCGGGACTTAGAGGGCCGCCACTCCACTCCTCTCCACTTTGCAGCTGGTTACAACCGAGTGGCTGTGGTTGAATACCTGCTGCACCATGGAGCTGACGTCCACGCCAAAGACAAGGGGTGAGCGCTGCCCTCCTTCCCATCTGTAGTATGGACACAATGGAAGGAATCAATCAATTGTGTTTAGATTTTTAGAGCTAATAATGCTACTATGATGATGATTTATTCAGTAGACTCAAATACAAGTTTGAAGTTGGCAAGACATCAATATGTGAAGATGTTCCCTTGTGTTTTCCCTCCACTAGCGGTCTGGTGCCGCTCCACAACGCATGCTCCTACGGCCACTATGAAGTGGCTGAGCTGCTCGTCAGACATGGAGCTTCGGTCAACGTGGCGGACCTGTGGAAATTCACCCCACTTCATGAGGCTGCAGCCAAGGGCAAATATGAGATCTGCAAACTGCTGCTCAAAGTGAGGACCTGTGGTTGACATCTGTCTTATTAGGACTAGTATTTCCTTTAGTTTTTGTGAGGAGGGCAAATTGATGCCACTGTTTCATATATTTCAAATAAAATGTATAAAATCTAAGAAACTAGAACTCTTTTGTTCAGCATGGAGCCGACCCATCCAAGAAGAACCGCGACGGTAACATGCCGCTGGACATGGTGAAGGATGGAGATACAGATATCCAGGACCTGCTGAGGGGCGATGCTGCCCTGCTGGATGCTGCCAAGAAGGGCTGCCTGGCCCGAGTCCAGAAGCTCTGCTCCCCAGAGAATATCAACTGCAGAGACACACAGGGACGTAACTCCACACCACTCCACCTTGCAGGTAATCAATACTAGCTAATTGGGATGGGACCATATAAAAATTTCATATCACCATTATCCTGGCCAAAATTACAATTCACAATATTATCCCGATAATCATCAAAATGTGCTTTAAAAACTCTTAAAATGGCAGCAAAACATAGTGGATAATTTGGTCAAGAAACACATTTGTATTGCATCACAGATGGAACACATCGTTCTGGTGATTTTCACATCTCGACATGGATATATTTTTGAATTTTGGATGAGACACATGGCGGCAGGTTCAGCGCTCACAATACTGAATGCGTGTGTTTTTAAAACAATTAATAATGCCTATGGAACAAGTTTATAGATGATGCATTCATAAGGTCATGGAGAGAAAAGATGAACAGGAACTCAACACAGACTGTGCGCCAACGATCATGCCAACTCCCCCGAGGCAGATTCCTTTTTTTTTTATATTAAGACGACTTCTCCTGTCCGGTGAAAGTTTGATCTGAATTCTGAACCTGCACTCTGCTGCCAAACTGGAGACTGAACTCGGCAGACACTCTGAGCGTGGCATTTACCTGCTTTCTGCAGCAGTGGTGCAGATGCACGGCACCGCTCTGTGACTCCGATGTCTCTAGTCCATCTCATTTTTCAGTCATTAAAAAGAAAATCTGTTAAGTATGGTAAATATTCAGTTAAAGCGACCTGGCATATGTTCTTGTGATCAATGTTAAAAATGGACCCGATGTTAATTCTGACTCCCTCTCCTTAGCTGGGTACAACAACCTTGAAGTGGCAGAGTATCTGCTGGAGCATGGTGCTGATGTCAACGCCCAGGACAAAGGAGGCCTTATCCCTCTTCATAATGCTGCTTCTTATGGGGTCAGTCTCACCAACAGAAACACAGTACATAATCCAATCCTGATCCGGAGGGGGATCGATTTACACGTTGAAAACGCTTAAAGTGGCAGTCCTAGTCTGGCCAGGCCTTTGATCAAGTTTTATGTTTGTTCTTTTTTTTTTTAATCATTGCTCTTTTGGCCTAATCTGAGGTGAAGACTAGGTCATAAACATTCAATATTATTGGTTATATGTTTAGCAGAGTAGGTCTACGTAACAAATGTGTACAAAGTTACACAAAGTAAAAAAAAAAAGACGCTACACACAGTGCGCACGCATCGTTCATAACGGTTCCGCTCTGTGCAGCTAAAACAAAGAATAAAGGAGTTACGCTAAAGTGCAACATGGAACTTGGAGACATAAAGGATAAATTAAAAACAGGACAATTAACGTTGAGCAAGTCATCAGGAAAGTCCGAGGTACGGGATCGTTTCAAGTGAGTAGTGGGAGAAGGCGATAACATACGTGTCGGCTTGTCCAGTCATATCCTAATCGTGGCAGCACAATAATAATAGTAATAAAATAATAATAATAATTTCATATTTTTGTGGCTGAGTAGTGGTGCAGCCACAGCCCCACTTCCCACAGATTTGCACATACAAGAGCCTCATGCATTAAAAATAATTGTCAGGTTGAAATCGGGCTCGGGCTCTTAATTACAGTTAAAGGGATAGTTCGGAATTTTGGACATAAGACCTATTTTCCAAGTGAGCCGGTGTGTTCAAGACGTTTTCAAGAAATTTCATTCAGTTCTTCTAGTTGCCGAGTTAGCTTATGCTATGGCTAGCGCAAGTCAATGGTTCTAGTTAAACAGGCATTAAAAACAGTCTTGCCCACTCCACAGTGCACCCGAGGCAAATCCGTTGTAACGGCAGACTATCGATGTACATATCTGTGTTGATAGAATAATATTTGAAACAAAACTAACCTCGCATCGCATGAATCATCCATTTTTTGAGGAACTAGTTTCGAACCGAGCCCAACTGTCGGCACTTATACCCCCAAGGCTGTCTGAAAAGCCCATGCAGCTCACTCAAACACCGGGCAGCCCACGGCCATGTGAACCCACAATTACGCACCGTGAACCCGAACCTCTGCTCCGTCTGTAGACCCATAAACCCTCGGACGCGTTGCGGGGATTCCTTTCTGGCACCACCAGTCTCCGTTTGTTCGGTCCCGGTTCTCAGCTCCAGCGGGGGCTATCTCGGTCTCCAGAGACGCTTGTTTACGATCTGCCCTGTGAGCATCCCTCTCGCTCAATTCTTCCTCTGTATATTCAGGCTCGTACAGGTACGGTTGGGTTTGGGTGGAAAAAAAACTCTTCATCAGAGTCTTCAAAAGTTTCTGTGAGATTGAAGAAACTAGCACTGCAGGCTACTCTGCGTCTGTAGAAATGACAGCAGGTAAACAAACTATTATAGATCCGGTAACTTATAAGTGCTAGGTGATATCACTCCGCCGCTGCCATAGCCTACTAGGAAGTATGACACGCTGCTGATGCTGAGACATAAATCCTTAAAAATGCAAGGTCGGTTTTATTTCAAACATTCTATCAACACAGATATGTACATCGATAGTCTGCCGTTACAATTGATTTGCATTGGGTGCACTGTGGAGTGGGCAAGACTGTTTTTAATGCCATGCTAACTAGAACCATTGACTTGCGCTAGCCATAGCATAAGCTAACTCGGCAACTAGAAGAACTGAATGAAATTTCTTGAAAACGTCTCCAGACGTCTCGAACACACCGGCTGACTTGGAAAATAGGTGTTATGTCCAAAATTCCGAACTATCCCTTTAATGTGTTGGGCCGGGCCGTGCTCAGACAGAACAGGCTCGGGTAGGGTAGCTTGATTTTCTGGGCCCGAACTAAGTCTAAGCCTGACTCAGCAGTTGGAAGTTACTGATTTCCCATTCCAAGTAAACGCAGCATACTTCTATGAGTAGCTCCACCTGCAGACCAACCGCTGCTGACTGACTGACGGAAAAAGATCAAACTCAATTTGAATTTAGCGTGGGAATGTGGCCACAGACATGGAGATCCTATTTCTGGACAAAGCAGCACTTTCATAAGTGGGTCACATGATCAACCACCATTGTTTTAACTTACTCTTTGATAGACAATTAAATTAAATTTTAATTTAATAAAAATAAATAGAATGTTACGGGAACTACACTAACTTACTACATTCCTTTAAAGAAAAATATATCCTGTAGTCTTATAGTTTGTTCTGTTATTTTATTGAACTTAAATGTCGTCTTTTGTGCCCTCGGTTGCCTCTCTTCTTCACAGCATGTGGACATTGCAGCCTTACTGATCAAGTACAATACATGTGTGAATGCTACGGACAAATGGGCTTTCACACCCCTCCACGAGGCGGCCCAGAAGGGTCGTACACAGCTCTGCGCGCTCCTGCTCGCTCATGGAGCTGACCCCACCATGAAGAACCAAGAGGGCCAGACTGCTTTGGACCTGGCCACGGTAACTCTGGCAACCAACCTGGGGGACATTGACAGCTTAGGAATTACTGCACATTTCAGGCCTAGATACGTGGTGGAAAAATGATATATATAGAAATGAATCATAAATTGGGGAAGGCATTTTTTTCACATCATCATGCTCTTGTTGATTAAGAATCACACTGCTTCTTCTGTTTGTTCTTTGAGGGCCCCAACTGATCACTTAACTGGAATGAGTGTACAATAAACAAACCTTTTTTTCCTGCCATCCTTGCAGGCTGATGATATCCGGGCCCTGCTGATGGATGCCATGCCACCAGACGCCCTGCCCAGCTGCTTCAAGCCCCAGGCCACAGTGGTCAGCGCCTCGGTCATTTCCCCCGCCTCCACGCCATCCTGTCTGTCGGCTGCAAGCAGCATAGACAACCTGGCCGGACCGCTCACTGAGCTGGCTACAGCTGCTGCCTCCGGGTCCTCTGGAGTGGCAGACGGAGCCACCGGCACCGACCGCAAGGAAGGGGAGAGTAAGTTCATGGCATCTGGCATAATAAAATCTGGACATGGAATATTTGTGGGACTTTTAGGAGTAAAATGTGCATGAAGCCTGTTTGACATTGATGAACTAATTCTCATTTAACTGTGATTGCCCATTTCTTGCAGTGGCCATGCTGGACATGAATATAAGTCAATTCATGAAGAGCCTGGGTCTGGAGCACCTGAGGGACATTTTTGAGAGGGAGCAGGTCAGCCGTCTCAGATATACTTAATACACTCAAAACACCTTCATGTTGGAGCAAACAGACCAACAGCACAAGACTGATTCTGCTTGGTATAAACTTCTCAATCTGTTTGGTTATTTCCTTTTTCCAGATCAGTCTGGATGTGCTGGCTGACATGGGTCATGAGGAGCTGAAGGAAATTGGAATTAATGCATACGGCCACCGACACAAGCTCATCAAGGGAGTTGAGAGGCTGCTTGGTGGCCAGCAAGGTTAGGAGTCATAGTTTGTCTTCCTGGGAATGGCAGCATGCTGTGACGTCTGCAGCACTTCCACAAGTAGTCAGACAGTTTGAAACCAAAAGAAAGGAGGCAGGAAGAGACTGTTCTTGTAACACTTTACAAATGAACACTTCATAGCCAGTGATGCGCTGTGTTGTTGTTGTTTTTCAGGTGGCAACCCTTACCTGACATTCCATTGTGCCAACCAGGGCACCATACTGATAGATCTCGCTCCAGATGACAAGGAGTACCAGTCTGTGGAGGAGGAGGTGAGTCCAGTCTCTGTTTATGGTGTCCTTTTAAATCAATATTTCTTATTTAAACACTTGATTTATATTTGAAACAACAGCAAAAAAGAAGAAAATAATTACTGGTGGCAAGTAATATGTATCCTGGTTATAAAATCCTGCCCTTTTCATTATGTTCCCCTCAGTTGCAGAGCACCATCAGAGAGCACAGAGACGGAGGAAACGCTGGTGGGGTGTTCAGCAGATACAACATCATCAAGGTCTGAACCTGTTATCATAGCAGCTTCTATGGGGACTGTTTCTCTGGTTAGATCGTATTAATGAGAACCAATAACAGTGATCAACATCTAACTGTTGGTGTAAAACAGACGTGACTCCAACATTATGTTCTGTGTGTGTGTCACGGTTTCCCCCACAGATTCAGAAGGTGGTAAATAAGAAGCTGAGGGAACGTTACACCCACCGGCAGAAGGAGATCGCAGATGAGAACCACAACCATCACAATGAGCGGATGTTGTTTCATGGTAACCATAAAAATAAATAGTGATAGTTTAGTTTGTTTGTTTGTCAGGCATGCACTTATTTAATTCTGTAAATCATTGCATGTCAATTACTGTATATGATATCATTCTGGCCTCGTCTTCCTTCAGGTTCCCCGTTCATCAACGCAATCATCCACAAAGGGTTCGACGAGCGCCACGCGTACATCGGAGGGATGTTTGGAGCAGGCATCTACTTTGCAGAGAACTCCTCAAAGAGCAATCAGTACGTCTATGGCATCGGAGGAGGCACGGGCTGCCCAACGCACAAAGACCGATCCTGCTACCTGTGCCACAGGTAACCTTGACTTGGATATAAGGAATAGTCTAATGGCAGCATCACACCACAACAACTAAAAGATATCTGGTTAGAGATGGGCTGATGGATCCGGTGTTATCAATTTTTCCATACTCTCAAGCTTCTCATTTCCTTCAAAAAGAAAATATCAGCAAGAACAAAACATGGGTGCATCTCTTCCAGGCGCTTTCAGTCACAAGTTTGTCATGTTTGTAACCGTGGAAACTGTGAGACGTGACAACCAAGCAGAATGGTTCCACACAGCTGCAACACAAGCAACCTCCTCAACATTAAAAGTCATGATCACCATCTCAGTTTAAGGCCAGAGACTACAGGTTAGAAGAGTAATAAATAAAAAGCACCCTCCATGAGTCTTTCCCAGTTATAGTAGAAGTTTTTAAAGAGTTTCACAAGGAGAGTTTTATCTCTTCTTAATCAGTATATAAATCCTAAATGTGTATTTTGGATGTTTTTTTCATTTCCCACTAATCTTATTTAATGTTTTTTTGCAATGCATGTGTTATTAATTGCCAGTTGTGTCATGTGATGTGCCTTTTAAATGTAATTAACTTTTTACGCTAAGAACAATCATTAGTTTAAAGATTCACATACCTATTCAAGTCTCTGTATGTTCTACCAAACAGAGTCTGTGTCCTCTGACCTTTAGAAGCCTGGTGTTGCCCATCCCTAGTTAAACCAGAGGATGGGCATAAATAGATTTTATATGCATTATTCTGGGATGCTTGTGTCTGAACTGCCTCCTGTCACCTGCCCTCTCAGGCAGATGCTGTTCTGCCGAGTCACCCTGGGGAAGTCCTTTCTCCAGTTCAGTGCCATGAAGATGGCCCACGCCCCCCCAGGACACCACTCGGTGATCGGGCGGCCCAGTGTGAACGGCCTGGCCTACGCCGAGTACGTCATCTACAGAGGAGAACAGGTAAACGCCCGAAGCTGCGTTCACACTCGCACACATTCTACTCTCGTCCTGAATTACTTGTTTGACCGTCAGATCGTTGGGGTTTATCACTCATGCTATTTGTACATGTTGTGAAGTCTCAGATCCGCCGTCCTGTCTGAGTTCATACCATCACCCAGAGGTGCTCCGTGAAGTTGACTTCACACACTAGACCACCTCTAG